>ONZH01004164.1:0-1240000 GCA_900303285.1 Rhinella marina
CCCAAGAGGTGAGACCTCTTAAAAATTATGTGGAGGCCCAAGAGGTGAGACCTCTTAAAAATTTTTGTGGAGGCCCAAGAGGTGAGACCTGTTGTTAAAAAATTTTGTGGGGAGGCCCAAGAGGTGAGACCTCTTTTAAAATTATGTGGAGGCCCAAGAGGTGAGACCTCTTAAAAAATTATTGTGGAGGCCCAAGAGGTGAGACCTGTTAAAAATTATGTGGAGGCCCAAGAGGTGAGACCTCTTAAAAATTTTGTGGGGGGCCCAAGAGGTGAGACCTCTTAAACATTTTGTGGAGGCCCAAGAGGTGAGACCTCTTAAAAATTATGTGGAGGCCCAAGAGGTGAGACCTGTTAAAAATTATGTGGAGGCCCAAGAGGTGAGACCTCTTAAACATTTTGTGGAGGCCCAAGAGGTGAGCCATAAATATATAAATTTTTCTTATTTACGGAGCAATTCTACGGCGGTTAAGGAGGAGGAGGAGGAGGAGGTGGAGGAGGAAATGGCACTTCACTTTTGGCTGCTTTCCACGGTTGGAGAAGCAAAGTCCGGGTCAATCCACTTGCTGTTCATTTTGATTAGCGTCAGCCTGTCGGCACTGTCGGTTGACAGGCGGCTGCGCTTATCGGTTATAATGCCCCCGGCTGCGCTGAACACCCTTTCTGATAGCACGCTGGCGGCAGGGCAGGCAAGCACCTCCAAGGCGTACAGGGACAGTTCCAGCCACGTGTCCAACTTGGAGACCCAGTAAGTGTAGGACGCCGAGGGATCGGGGAGGACAGGGTTACGGTCTGCCAGGTACTCCCGCAACATCCGCCGATACTTGTCCCTCCTGCTGATAGCGGGCCCCGCAGTGATGGAAGTTGCACGAGGGGGTGCCATGAACGTGTCCCACACCTTGGAGAGTGTTCCCCTGGTGGCTGTGGGCCTGATGGATGTTGTGGGACTCTGGGAGACCCTCTCCTCTCTGCCGCCAGCGATGGTGGGTGGGAAAATCTCCATCATGTTCTGCACGAGTTCCCTCTGGTATTCCAGCAATCGATTCGTCCTCTCCTCTACCGGAATAAAAGAGGAGACGTTATCTTTATACCGGGGGTCCAGGAGTGCGAAGACCCAGTACAGTTTGTTCTCCACTATCCGGACAACACACGTGTGTCCCGGGAAAAGCAGCCCAGCATGAAGTCAGCCATGTGTGCCAGACTCTGAATAGGCATGACCTCACTGCCCCCACCAGAAGGATCACTTGCCATTTCCTCCTCTTCCTCTTCCGCCTCCTCTCCGCCCCATCCGCGCTGAACCAATGGGACGCACACAGCCTGACTGCTACCCTCGCCGCCAGCATCCTCCTCCTCTTCCACAGCCACCTCCACGTCGTCCTCCTCCTCATCCTCCTCCTCCTCCTGCAACTGCCACCGTGAAGCAGACAAAAGTGTGGTCTGACTGTGTAGCTCCGTTGCGTCTCCTCCTACCCCCGTCTCCTCTGCGTGCAATGCGTTCTCCCTTATTGCGATGAGCGATTCTTTAAGGACGCATAGGAGCGGGATGGTTACGCTCACTATAGCGTCCTCGCTGCTGACCTTCTTGGTGGACTCCTCAAAGATACGCAGTACATCGCATATGTCTGCCATCCATGGCCACTCGTGGTTGGCAAACTGAGGGAGCTGAGTTGGAGGCACGCGTGGATTCATAATCTGGTACTCCATCAATGCTCTCTGCTGCTCACACACCCTGGCCAACATGGAATAGGTGGAATTCCAGCGAGTCGGCAGGTCGCACAACAGCCGATGTTCAGGCAAATGGAGGCGTTGCTGGAGTTTTTTTAAGCTAGCAGCAGCTACAGTTGACTTCCGAAAGTGAGCGCACAAGCGCCGCACTTTCACCAGTAGCTCTGCCAGGTTGGGGTAAGTCTTTAGAAATTTTTGGACTACCAGATTAAAAACGTGGGCCAGGCATGGTACGTGATTGAGTTCGGCAAGCTCCAGAGCCGCCACCAGGTTACGGCCGTTATCGCACACGACCATGCCTGGTCCTAGCTGCAGCGGCGACAGCCACATCTCCGTCTGCTGCAATATGGCGTCCCTCACCTCTGGGGCGCTGTGCTTCCTGTCGCCCAAGCTGATGAGCTTTAGCACGCCTGTGACGTCTCCCCGCGCCCAGTGCTGCAACGCTTCCAGCTAGCGGCTGAGGGAGATGTTAAGGCACAGAGGAGGAGGAGGAGGAGGAGGGGGTTTATCAGAACCCATGCTGGCAATCTTGGGCGGGGGGGTGGTAGGTAGCAGCGTCTCTGTTTGCGACCCCGTCCCCGCTTCCACTACATTCACCCAGTGTGCCGTCAAAGAGATGTAGCGTCCCTGGCCGCAAGCGCTTGTCCACGAGTCGGTGGTCAAGTGGACCTTTGCGCGACTGCGTACCTCAGGGCCCGCCTGATGTTAGCGACACGTGCTGGTGCAGGGCCGGGGACGGCACTTCCGGGAAAAGTAGTGGCGGCTGGGGACGGAAAATAGCGAGGTGCGCAGCCGCCATCAGGTCGCAGAAGGCCTGCGTCTCCACAAGCCTAAACGGCAACATCTCCAGGGCCAGCAGTTTGGAGATGTGGCAGTTTAAGGCTTGGGCTTGGGGGTGACCTCGAGGCGTACTTCGCCTGCGGTCGAACGCCTGCGAGATGGACAGTTGTTGGGACGGAGTGGTGAGGTGCAGGCGAAGAGGGCGGGGGAAGGGAGGCTGGAAGGAGAAGGCCCCAAAGTAGGCCGAGGCAGAGGCAGATGTGGAGTGTCCTGGCTGGAGGTCTGGACCGCAGTGGCAGCACACAACACAGGGAAGAGGCAGTGCAGCAGGACCGGGTGCAGTTTGTATTGCGTTTGCTCTCTCCCACTCAGCCCAGTGCTTGACTTCCAAGTGACGCCGCATGCCTGAGCGTGGTCAGATTGCTCTTCTCAGAGGCCCTACTCAGTTTTTGAGTGGCAGAGTGTGCAAACCGCGCTCAGTTTGTCATCCGCACAAACATTAAAAAATCTCCACACCACAGATATGTACGAGGCCTCGATGGGGACCGGCTCGCGGCGGACTCGCCCGCTGCCCAGTAACAGCCTTCGGGCCGTGCTGGCTGTGGCCTCACTACCTTTGTCTTGGGACTGTCCTCTGCCTTTGGACATCCACTCCTGCCTGTGGACATCCCTCTTGGTCCTGTGGACATCCCTCTGCCTGTGGACATCCCTCTGGCCTCTTGCTGCCTTTTTCGGTGCTGCGCAGACCACCACCTCTCCACTACTTTCCTCGCTGGACATCACCCCTGGCCAAGTGGGGGTCGGTAATTTCGTCATCCACCACCTCCTCTTCCACTTCCTCACTCTGCTCCTCCTGCTGCCACCGGACATTCCAACAGCCTCCCTTGATTGGCAACTGGTCTCATCATCATCATCGCTCTGATACAGGATGCTGGCTCAGGGTCCAATCAGCAGGAGATGGCGAAAACTCAAGTGTTTGGGCATCACTACAAACAAATTCCTCTGCTAGCTCCTGGGATTCTTCCGGCACATCTGAAAAAGGACTCGAAAAGAGCTCCTGGGAGGGGTCAATGGTGGGATGACTCTGTTGGCCAGGTGTGGAGGAAGGAGGGTCAGAGTGAGACTGTGTGGATGACTGGCTGGTGGACAACTGTGTGGAAGCGCTATCGGCTATCCATTGCACCACCTGTTCAACCTGCTCAGGCCTCAACAGCGGTTGTAACCCGCCCCCTGCTTAACTGTCCCATAAAGGCAGGGATTCTGGATGAGCGGGATCCTGGCTGACCCTCACCAGCACGCATTGTATCCCCACTGGCTTCAAACAAGGCCCCCAACAGCATTTCCGCGCCCCCGTCCTCGTCCACGTCCATTCCGCTAGCCCCCCGCCGCATTTTTTTTTTTTTACAATATTTTGCCTTCACAGCCGTGAAATTAGTTTTGCAAGAGAACGCACAGTACAGTTGCAGTTATAAGGCCTATATATTGTATTATCAGGTACACAGCCGTGTACTAAGTGATCAGACGGTGTGTATGAACAACAGTTATGAGAAATTACTTTGCAAGAGAACACACAGTACAGTTGCCAGTTATAAGGCCTATATATTGTATTTTTTCAAGGTACACAGCCGTGTTCTAAGTGATCAGACGGTGTGTATGAACAACAGTTATGAGAAATTACTTTGCAAGAGAACACACAGTACAGTTGCCAGTTATAAAGGCCTATATATTGTATTTTTCAAGGTACACAGCCGTGTACTAAGTGATCAGACGGTGTGTATGAACAACAGTTATGAGAAATTACTTTGCAAGAGAACGCACAGTACAGTTGCCAGTTAAGGCCTATATATTGTATTTTCAAGGTACACAGCCGTGTTCTAAGTGATCAGACGGTGTGTATGAACAACAGTTATGAGAAATTACTTTGCAAGAGAACGCACAGTACAGTTGCCAGTTAAGGCCTATATATTGTATTTTTCAAGGTACACAGCCGTGTACTAAGTGATCAGACGGTGTGTATGAACAACAGTTATGAGAAATTACTTTTGCAAGAGAACGCACAGTACAGTTGCCAGTTAAGGCCTATATATTGTATTTTTCAAGGTACACAGCCGTGTACTAAGTGATCAGACGGTGTGTATGAACAACAGTTATGAGAAATTACTTTGCAAGAGAACGCACAGTACAGTTGCCAGTTAAGGCCTATATATTGTATTTTTCAAGGTACACAGCCGTGTTCTAAGTGATCAGACGGTGTGTATGAACAACAGTTATGAGAAATTACTTTGCAAGAGAACGCACAGTACAGTTGCCAGTTAAGGCCTATATATTGTATTTTTCAAGGTACACAGCCGTGTACTAAGTGATCAGACGGTGTGTATGAACAACAGTTATGAGAAATTACTTTGCAAGAGAACGCACAGTACAGTTGCCAGTTAAGGCCTATATATTGTATTTTTCAAGGTACACAGCCGTGTACTAAGTGATCAGACGGTGTGTATGAACAACAGTTATGAGAAATTACTTTGCAAGAGAACGCACAGTACAGTTGCCAGTTAAGGCCTATATATTGTATTTTTCAAGGTACACAGCCGTGTTGTAAGTGATCAGACGGTGTGTATGAACACCAGTTATGAGAAATTACTTTGCAAGAGAACGCACAGTACAGTTGCCAGTTAAGGCCTATATATTGTATTTTTCAAGGTACACAGCCGTGTACTAAGTGATCAGACGGTGTGTATGAACACCAGTTATGAGAAATTACTTTGCAAGAGAACGCACAGTACAGTTGCCAGTTAAGGCCTATATATTGTATTTTTCAAGGTACACAGCCGTGTTCTGAGTGATCAGACGGTGTGTATGAACACCAGTTATGAGAAATTACTTTGCAAGAGAACGCACAGTACAGTTGCCAGTTAAGGCCTATATATTGTATTTTTCAAGGTACACAGCCGTGTTCTAAGTGATCAGACGGTGTGTATGAACACCAGTTATGAGAAATTACTTTGCAAGAGAAACGCACAGTACAGTTGCCAGTTAAGGCCTATATATTGTATTTTTCAAGGTACACAGCCGTGTTCTAAGTGATCAGACGGTGTGTATGAACACCAGTTATGAGAAATTACTTTGCAAGAGAACGCACAGTACAGTTGCCAGTTAAGGCCTATATATTGTATTTTTCAAGGTACACAGCCGTGTTCTGAGTGATCAGACGGTGTGTATGAACACCAGTTATGAGAAATTACTTTGCAAGAGAACGCACAGTACAGTTGCCAGTTAAGGCCTATATATTGTATTTTTCAAGGTACACAGCCGTGTTCTGAGTGATCAGACGGTGTGTATGAACACCAGTTATGAGAAATTACTTTGCAAGAGAACGCACAGTACAGTTGCCAGTTAAGGCCTATATATTATATTTTTCAAGGTACACAGCCGTGTTTCTAAGTGATCAGACGGTGTGTATGAACACCAGTTATGAGAAATTACTTTGCAAGAGAACGCACAGTACAGTTGCCAGTTAAGGCCTATATATTGTATTTTTCAAGGTACACAGCCGTGTTCTAAGTGATCAGACGGTGTGTATGAACACCAGTTATGAGAAATTACTTTGCAAGAGAACGCACAGTACAGTTGCCAGTTAAGGCCTATATATTGTATTTTTCAAGGTACACAGCCGTGTTCTAAGTGATCAGACGGTGTGTATGAACACCAGTTATGAGAAATTACTTTGCAAGAGAACGCACAGTACAGTTGCCAGTTAAGGCCTATATATTGTATTTTTCAAGGTACACAGCCGTGTACTAAGTGATCAGACGGTGTGTATGAACACCAGTTATGAGAAATTACTTTGCAAGAGAACGCACAGTACAGTTGCCAGTTATAAGGCCTATATATTGTATTTTTCAAGGTACACAGCAGTAGTGCCAAATATAGTTTGGTATGTAGCAGAGCACCTAATACACCACTAATGCCTCTCTCTGTCCCTACTCCAGCAGCTATCCCTGAATACAGCAGCCGTTCTCTGTAAAGTCTATATTGTAGTAAGCTATCACTGAAGTCCACTGTAGTAGCCCTGATAAGGGCTTTTAATCACGCTCCTGCCTGTCCAACAGCTAAAATCTGTCTCTCCCTTCTCCAGCCTCTGTCCCTGACTAAGTTCACGCAGCATATGCGTACGAGCAGGAAGAGCTGAGTTTTTAATATTCGAGGTCACATGGTTTTTCCAGCCAATGCATGTAGACGCCGTTTTCGCGCTGCCAGCGTGCTCAGCGTGCCTGTCATACCCCCCCTGCATGGTGATTGGTGGAAAAAGAGCGCCAGGGAAGGTGGGAGGGGAAACGAATTCTAGGTGCGCCATCGCCGTTATACTCGAATTAAATCGAGTACGCCGAATATCGTAGTATTCGATCGAATACCAGCTCGATCGAACACTACTCGCTCATCTCTAGTCATTACCATCTATTGTAGAGCAGTGTTGTGTGTAGTAAGGCCTTGCCCTCTCACCCTCTAGGACAGGTTGCTGGCAGCCATTTTAAATCATTCTCGGAGAATCCATGTAAGGGAACTCTTTATAAATAATTCCCTAATATATCATTTATATCAGAGTCATTCCATTCTAATGATAAGCTGCTGGGCTGTGGAGAAATACATCTTCCCAAATCTGCCTCATGCCTTATTCACACAGTCAGTGTTCGGTCAGTGATTTCCATCAGTGATTTTGAGCCAAAACCAGGTGCGGCTCTAAACACAGATCAGGTGCAAATCTTTCCCTTATACTTTATCTCTGGTTTTGGCTCACAATCACTGACCAAAACACCAAATGTGTGAATAAGGCCTTAGGAGTTATAAACATGACCATGTCTTTCATCTGCATTATTTATGGATAGCACACTGAGCCATTCATTTCTATGGGGCCATGTACATATCCATATTTTATACAGGTCCGTGTGACCGTTCCAAAAATTATAGATCATGTCCTATTCTTGTCCATATTATGGACAGAATGGCTCTTTCTATTGATGTGAGTGAACCCACACAGGTTTGTGTACTGAAATAAAGACACGGCCATGTGCATGATGCCTTATTTACACATTCATGTCTGTGATGAGGTCTGTGACAAGACTGTCAGTGTTTCATCCCAAAGATTGTCCGCAATGGGTCCATGTTTGGCCCTTGCATCCATTCTTTGTGTCACCTGTAGTGTGCACTGTTAGGCTGAAAGGGGATTTCCAGAGCATCTCTTAAAGGGGTTCTCCGGGAATTAAGAAAATGAAAATATGCAAATATTACTGTATTATAAATATAATCCCAAACATCTTTCATTAGTTATAATGAATCATTTTGTCTAGGGAGCAATGATTAGGAGAAACAAAATGGCCGCCGTCCTGTTAGTGCACATAAAACCTGTCCTAATCACACAGCAGGACAAGTTACTTCACAATACTGAGATAAGGAGCTGCCTCATCCTCCTCTCTGCTCGGTCAGGGATTATGATCCTGAATACAGTTTAATATGATATTTAGCTGAATCTTTGTGGGAATGGAGTTAATGAGGAGACATAAAGTACAGAGAGGATGGACAGGACAGACTGTGGTAATGGTGACTGCACACAAGTGCTGCTGCTCATTAGCCACATCTGCTCATGAACTCCATTCCTACAGAGATTCAGCTGAAGATCTTATCATCTGTATTCAGGATCATAATCCCTGACTAGCAGAGAGGAGGAGGAGGTAACTTTTTACCTCAGTGTTGTGAAGTAACTTGTCCTCATATGGGATCAGGACAGGTTTTATGTGTACTAATAGGACAGTGGCAATTTTGTTTTTCCTAATGATTGCTCCCCAGACAAAACAAGCCATTATAACTAATGTAAGGTCTGTGGGAATATATTTATAATGAAGTAATATTTAAGTATTTTCATTTTCTTAATTCCCGGAGAACCCGTTTAACAATGGTCAGTGAATGCCACTAACAGATAATGGACCTCTTTATAGACTAAGCTATGGCAACAACAAATAGGTTGAAAGGAGCAATCCAGCAGATGGTGAACATGTTTCCTGAGGGTGGAGCCCTGGCATTTTTTTCTAGCTGGCAAATGGTTTTCTATGAAGAGACAATACTGTCAACAGGGGTGTAGCTAAAGGCTCATGGGGCCTGGTGCAAGAGTTCAGCTTGGGCACCCTTTCAATCATTGCTTTGTGACCAGGGGCAGGGAAGCACATAGCCGTGGCATTCCCCCCATGCCCGCCATGTCAAATTTTTGACCTAATCCATTCTCTCCAACCAGAGATGTAACTTGACCAGTATGCATGTTCTATAATACTGGTGTCTTCTTATGTGGCCCAAGGGTCTTCGGGCCCCCTTAGGCTCCTGGGCCTGGTAGCGACTGCTACCTCTGCATCCGCTATAGCTACGCCCCTTCACTGTCGATGATTAGCATGCAGCCCACATATGTGATTCCTGTCCAATGTACTCTCTGAGGACAGAGACACTAGGGGTTATTTATTATACTCACTTACAGTGCCTTGCGAAAGTATTCGGCCCCCTGGAACTTTTCAACCTTTTGCCGCATTTGTGAACAGCAGTTTTCTGCTCTTTCCACATATTCTCAATTGGATTCAGGTCTGGACTTTGACTTGGTCATTCTAAGACCTGGATACGTTTATTTTTGAACCATTCCATTGTAGATTTTGCTTTATGTTTGGGATCATTGTCTTGTTGGAAGATAAATCTCCGTCCTAGTCTCAGGTCTTTTGCAGACTCCAACAGGTTTTCATCCAGAATGGTCCTGTATTTGGCTCCATCCATCTTCCCATCAATTTTAAAGATCTTCCCTGTCCCTGCTGATGAAAAGCAGGCCCAAACCATGATGCTGCCACCACCATGTTTGACAGTGGGGATGGTGTGTTCAGGGTGATGAGCTGTGTTGCTTTTACGCCAAACATATCGTTTTGCATTGTTTAGAAAAAGTTCTATTTTGGTTTCATCTGACCAGAGCACCTTCTTCCACATGTTTGGTGTGTCTCCCAGGTGGCTTGTGGCAAACTATAAACGAGACTTTTTATGGTTATCTTTGAGAAATGGCTTTCTTTCTGCTCTTCCATAAAGGCCAGATTTGTGAAGTGTTCGACTGATTGTTGTCCTATGGACAGACTCTCCCACCTCAGCTATAGATCTCTGCAGTTCATCCAGAGTTATCATGGGCCTCTTGGCTGCATCTCTGATCAGTCTTCTCCTTGTATGAGATGAAAGTTTAGAGGGACAGCCGGGTCTTGGTAGATTTGCAGTGGTCTGATACTCCTTCCATTTCAATATGATCGCTTGCACAGTGCACCTTAGGATGTTTAAAGCTTGGGAAATCTTTTGGTATCCAAATCCGGCTTTAAACTTCTCCACAACAGTATCGTAGACCTGCCTGGTGTGTTCCTTGGTCTTCATGATGCTCTCTGTGCTTTAAACAGAACCCTGAGACTATCACAGAGCAGGTGCATTTATACGGAGACTTGATTACACACAGGTGGATTCTTCAACAAAAATTTAAAATGTTATATCTTTTTGTTTGAAGCCTGAAATGTGGCAAAAGGTTGAAAAGTTCCAGGGGGCCGAATACTTTCACAAGGCACTGTATATAGTGCAGACATATTCCACAGCGCTTTAGCACATTAGCATCATTCTGTCCCCAGTGGGACTCAATCTCTGAGGTCCCTTTCAGTATGTCTTTGGAGTGTGGGAGGTACCCGGAGGAAACCCATGCAAGTATGGGGAGAACATACAAACTCGATGCAGATGGTGTCCTTGGTCGAATTCAAACCTAGGACCCCAGCGCTGCAAGGCACCAGTGCTAACCACTGTATATATAATATGTCACAGTGGTTTTATACAGATGTGAAAAATCATGACCAATCCAATCAGCAGACAGTTTCATCACAGTAACAGTGTAATATAGGAGAACTTGTGGCACTTACCACTTCCATAAAACACTTCTGTAGACTACCTCAGTAGCGAAGTAATGCCATGAAAATGGTGAGTATCACGCTTTTTGTGAACACAGATTGAATGCACAAACCCTCCCTGTACGCATAAAGAGAGTAACACAGTGTATTTTAGAAAATGAGAGTACAAACTGTTTTTTAAAGGGGTTGTCCAGTAGTATACATGTTTATATATGGCTCACAGCGGGTCAAAAATAAAAATGAAGCCATGCTTGCCCTCACAGGTCCCCGCTGCTGCCATTGCTTTGGCTCTCCACTTCCTGGACGCGGTTCAGTCAGTGTATGGCTAAGCAGGTCTTTTCAGGTATTTCCAATGAGTCAAGATGGGACAGGAAGTAGAGCAGTGAGGATGAGAATGGTGTGGGATCGGTGAGGGCGAATTTGGTTTCTTTTTTATTTATAAGCCCCTTTAAGCACAAACTGTCATACCACAATTCAGTAAAGTGCAGCATTCTTTCTCCTTTTTTTCTTTCATCAAAACTGGGATCAGATCCAAAAGAGATATAAAGCCTTCATTTACACAGCTCTTCACTTCTGGATTCAATCTCAGTTATGGCAAAAAATAAAAAACTGCAAAGAAAAAAGGGGGTCAGTCAGCACATCCCAGTGTTCAGATGCACGTTGCCATGGCTAAATACACAAAGGACAAAAAAAGACATACAATGAAATAAAAAAACCTCAGAAAACAGACCCTTTGTATCAGACTGTATCATGGGTGTCAAAAGGGTTCTCCGAATTATATAAAATCTCAGGTGACCCTTGCAAATAGTCTAAAATAACAAATGACTAGATACCCACCTGTAAGATGTAAATTCAGTGCACACGCAATTTTTTCAATCTTTTTAATCTTTGATGAGATAAGAAATGGAGATCATTCATGGTTTCAAGAATCATTTCTCAACATGCTGACTGTTTTTCGGTCACATAAGACCGTGGCCAAAAAACAAATTGAAATGGGCGGGCGGGCAGGACAGACGCTCCTCAGCTTCAGGTAAGCATGAATTGCGCTCTTACCCACCAGAACCCACATATTTATTTACTTGGACATCCACAGCCCACCAATGAGAACTTGTTACCAAGGATAAAATCTGCCCCAAACTATAAATAACTATTGGTCCAAATATGACCCAATCAAACACATGTCGCCATGCCAGGTCAAAACTACCCGAAGCAATGGCCAACCAATAAGCTACCTGTTGCTGCTAAGGATCAACATGGGATAACCATAATCCCATGTAGATCCCTCTCTAGTGTCCAGGATCCTACTATTCCATTCCGTTTCATTGCGTTCCCATGGCGCACACAAAAGTGCTGCAAGCAGCATTTGTGTATGCATCATGGGATACTGATCAAGTAATGGTGCCGGATCCGTTTTCGATGACACAAAAGAAAAAGAAATCCGTCCCCCATTGACTTACAATGGTTTTAGAGACAGATCCACAATGGCTATTTTAGAGATAATACAACCGGATCTGTTCATAACGGATGCAGACGGTTGTATTATCAGTAACTAAATGTCACGAGTAGGCTTGCGTCTGGAATCAGACGTTCTGCGCGGCTTTCTAAGTGACATATCTGACAGGCTATTCCCTTTGTTTGGGTGCTGTTCACCACACCCCTTCCCCTCAGCTGTTGCCGCTTGGCAATTAGCTTTCTCCTATTTACCCCTTCCTCTCCCAGTATCCCTTGCGGTTTATATCTTATGCTTACCTGGTTGAGAGTGGTGTGGATCTCGGCTGAGATCCAGTTGCTGAGTTATCTGCTTAAGTTGAGTTTCTTCTGTTCCTTTTGTTGTTTTCCTTTTGGAGTCTCCTGTTCCTCCTTACGCTTGGAGGAACGGGTTTACTCTCTTGTGTCACTAGACTGCAGGGTTTCCTAGGGTGCATTTAGATTAGGTTCCTGTGTATGAACTTTCCTACAACCCAGGATTGTTCATACTGGTAGTCAGCCAGGTCCTAGTCTTAGGGTCCCCTGCAGGAGGTGACCGGTTCCCTGGTTTTGTCTGTTCCCATCCCTCATACGCTCGGTGTGGCTTTTCCCCCCACACCAGAGCGTGACACTAAAGCATTTTTGCTGATCCATGACGGATCCAGCAAAAATGCTGGTATGAAAGTAGCCTTACTCGAACTGGGTTGGAGAACCTTTTCTTGGTTGCACCACACCCTACATATGGTGTGCTTCTCCAATATATCTCTAGATACTTACCTGAATTCTCTGCTGTTTCTTCTAGTGCTGTTGACATCATCTTCTTGGCTGCAGCAGTGACCTTCTCTGCACAAGTCACAGCTGGTCTCGACCATGCACGGGATGTCTCTGCTTAGGCCAGTGATTGGCTGAAGTGGTGACCTGTGTGTGAACATGACTACGCAGTGCAGGAAGAAACAGGTGAGTTTCCATTCATTTGTATTTTTTGGCCATTTCCAGGGATTGACCAAGTTTTTATGGAACTCCAGCAACCCCTTTAATCCAGCCAAAGTCTACAAAATTATTCATACTGGTTCACCTGGTATAACCACGATGCACATATAGGATTTCAATCTCTTAATAAGTAAAGATATTATATTTATTTCCACATATCCTTTTTTAGAGTCAGAATGGCCCACCAGAAGATCATCCAACGTACCCATGTTGTGATATAAAAATGGAGGTCAGCAACAGTAGGTCCCTCTGGGTCTCAGTGCATGAACTACCATTAAAATAGGACCTGGCTCTCGGCACCACTGGCAAATAGCTGATTTTTCCAGAAGTTGAGGCCTGTGAGACCTGCCAAATGTACTATTAGATAGCAGTCATTTAGGATGTCCATTGGGTCTTTTATTTTCAGCGTATGGCATCAATGATCAATCCTTTAAAACCAAGGAGGCCACCACCACGTTTGACAGTGGGGATGGTGTGTTCAGGGTGATGAGCTGTGTTGCTTTTACGCCAAACATATCGTTTTGCATTGTTTCCAAAAAGTTCTATTTTGGTTTCATCTGACCAGAGCACCTTGTTCCACATGTTTGGTGTGTCTCCCAGGTGGCTTGTGGCAAACTGTAAACGTGACTTTTTATGGATATCTTTGAGAAATGGCTTTCTTCTTGCCACTCTTCCATAAAGGCCAGATTTGTGAAGTGTTCGACTGATTGTTGTCCCATGGACAGAATCTCCCACCTCAGCTGTAGATCTCTGCAGTTCATCTAGAGTGATCATGGGCCTCTTGGCTGCATCTCTGATCAGTCTTCTCCTTGTTTGAGATTAAAGTTTAGAGGGACGGCCGGGTCTTGGTAGATTTGCAGTGGTCTGATACTCCTTCCATTTCAATATGATCGCTTGCACAGTGCTCCTTGGGATGTTTAAAGCTTGGGAAATCTTTTGGTATCCAAATCCGGCTTTAAACTTCTCCACAACAGTATCACGGACCTGCCTGGTCTTCATGATGCTCTCTGTGCTTTAAACAGAACCCTGAGACTATCACAGAGCAGGTGCATTTATACGGAGACTTGATTACACACAGGTGGATTCTATTTATCTTCATCAGTCATTTAGGACAACATTGGATCATTCAGAGATCCTCAATGAACTTCTGGAGTGAGTTTTCTGAACTGAAAGTAAATGGGCCGAATAATTTTGCACGCCCCACTTTTCAGTTTTATTATTACAAAAAAAGTTTAAATGATCCAATAAATTTTGTTCCACTTCACAATTGTGACCCACTTGTTGATTCATCACCAAAAATTTAAAATGTTATATCTTTTTGTTTGAAGCCTGAAATGTGGCAAAAGGTTGAAAAGTTCCAGGGGGCCGAATACTTTCGCAAGGCACTGTATATAGTGCAGACATATTCCACAGCGCTTTAGCACATTAGCATCATTCTGTCCCCAGTGGGACTCAATCTCTGAGGTCCCTTTCAGTATGTCTTTGGAGTGTGGGAGGTACCCGGAGAAAACCCATGCAAGTTCAAACCTAGGACCCCAGCGCTGCAAGGCACCAGTGCTAACCACTGTATATATGATATGTCACAGTGGTTTTATACAGATGTGAAAAATCATGACCAATCCAATCAGCAGACAGTTTCATCACAGTAACAGTGTAATATAGGAGAACTTGTGGCACTTACCACTTCCATAAAACACTTCTGTAGACTACCTCAGTAGCGAAGTGAAGCCATGAAAATGGTGAGTATCACGCTTTTTTGTGAACACAGATTGAATGCACAAACCCTCCCTGTATGCATAAAGAGAGTAACACAGTGTATTTTAGAAAATGAGAGTACAAACTGTTTTTTAAAGGAGTTGTCCAGTAGTATACATGTTTATATATGGCTCACAGTGGGTCAAAAATAAAAATGAAGCCATGCTTGCCCTCACAGGTCCCCGCTGCTGCCATTGCTTTGGCTCTCCACTTCCTGGACGCGGTTCAGTCAGTGTATGGCTAAGTAGGTCTTTTCAGGTATTTCCAATGAGTCAAGATGGTACAGGAAGTAGAGCAGTGAGGATGAGAATGGTGTGGGATCGGTGAGGGCGAATTTGGTTTCTTTTTTTATTTATAAGCCCCTTTAAGCACAAACTGTCATACCACAATTCAGTAAAGTGCAGCATTCTTTCTCCTTTTTTTCTTTCGTCAAAACTGGGATCAGATCCAAAAGAGATATAAAGCCTTCATTTACACAGCTCTTCACTTCTGGATTCAATCTCAGTTATGGCAAAAAATAAAAAACTGCAAAGAAAAAAAGGGGGTCAGTCAGCACATCCCAGTGTTCAAGTGCATTTTGCCATGGCTAAATACACAAAGGACAAAAAAAGACATACAATGAAATAAAAAACCTCAGAAAACAGACCCTTTGTATCAGACTGTATCATGGGTGTCAAAAGGGTTGTCCGAATTATACAAAATCTCAGGTGACCCTTGCAAATAGTCTAAAATAACAAATGACTAGATACCCACCTGTAAGATGTAAATTCAGTGCACATGCATATCTTTTTAATCTTTGATGAGATATTTGTAGATAATTTCTATTGTCTCAGCAATAAATGAAAAGAAATGGAGAACATTCATGGTTTCAAGAATCATTTCTCAACATGCTGACTGTTTTTTGGTCACATAAGACTGTGGCCAAAAAACAAATTGAAATGGGCGGGCGGGCAGGACAGACGCTCCTCAGCTTCAGGTAAGGATGAATTGCGCTCTGACCCACCAGAACCCACATATTTATTTACTTGGACATCCACAGCCCACCAATGAGAACTTGTTACCAAGGATAAAATCTGCACAAGTCACAGCTGGTTTCGACCGTGCACGGGATGTGATTGGCTAAAGTGGTGACCTGTGTGTGAACATAACTATGCAGCGCAGGAAGAAACAGGTGAGTTTCCATTCAATTGTTATTTTAGGCCGTTTCAAGGGGTTGCCCAAGTTTTTAAATAACTTGGACAAGCCCTTTAATCCAGCAAAAGTCTACAAAATTCTTCATACTGGTTCATGTGCTATAACCACACTGCACACATAGGATTTAATCTCTTAATAAGTTAAGATATTATATTTATTTTCACATATGCTTTTTTTAGAGTCAGAATGGCCCACCAGAAGATCATCCAACGTACCCAGGTTGTGACACAAAAATGAAGGTCAGCAACAGCAGGTCCCTCTGGGTCTCAGTGCATGAACTACCATTAAAAATGGGACCTGATTCTCAGCACCCTTGGCAAATAGTTGATTTTGCCAGGAGAGGTTGAGGCCTGTGAGACCTGCCAAATGTAGTATTAGATAGCAGTCATTCAGGATGTTGATTGGGTCTTTTATTTTCAGCGTATAGCACCAATGATCAATCCTTTAAAACCAAGGAGGCGTGAAGAATTTATGACATCATTTTACAGTATATTGATATTAGATATTCATCATTGTTCAGTTAGCGCCGAATTCCACAGTGCGACATCTGTCATGAATTACAGGTATCCCAGATGATGAGTAAAGACTGTTAAGAAGATGATGCAATTCTGACCAACATTGGACAATCCATCAAATGATTGTCCTTATTAATGATGATCATATAATTATAGGATTTAGACATTTCTTTAGAACTTACTATTGAGGGTAAAGAAATTCTTAAAGGGGTTGTCTCACTTCAGCATTATTTAGACAAAGTTAATACAAGGCACTTACTAATGTAATGTGATTGTCCATATTGCCTCCTTTGCTGGCTAGATTAATTTTTCCATTGCGTTATACACTGATTGTATCCAGGGGTTACAACCACCCTATAAGGCTACTTTCACACTAGCGTTATGGAATTCCGGTATTGAGTTCCGTCATAGGGGCTCAATACCGGAATAAAACGCTTCAGTTTTGTCCCCATTCATTGTCAATGGGGGCAAAACTGAACTGAAGACAACTGAATGCTCCTGAAAGCATTCCGTCTTCAGACCGGAGAGCAAACCGCAACATGCTGCGGTTTGCTCTCCGTACTAGTTATCCGCACCTAAACGGATCTGGAATGACCCCCAATGCAAGTCAATGGGGACGGATCCGTTTGGTGTGGACACACTTGTAAACGGATCCGTCCTCCATTGACTTTCAATAGAGGTTATTCCAGATCCGTTTAAAAGATGCTACAAGATAATACAACCGGATCCGGAATTACGGATCCACAAGGTTGTATTATTCAGTACGGATCCGGCGGGTGAAGGGACTATACCTTATATCTGTACTAACGCTAGTGTGAAAGTAGCCTAATCCAGCAGTGGTGGCCGTGTTTGCAGCAGAGAGGCCAGCTCTTTCTTTAGCGTGCAAGCTGTATTACAGGGTGCTCCTAACCCCTGGAAATGAGCAGTGTATAATGTGATGGAAATACGAATCAAGCCAGCTAAGGAAGCAATATGGACAATCCATTAGTAAGTGCCTTGTATTAACTTCCTCTACATAATAAATGCCATTCACTGAAGTGACAAGTTGCAATACAACTGAAGTGGATGTTCTGTTGTGAGCTGAAAGATGATATTGGACCGTATTTAGGTTATCTCCATTAGGAAACAGTTGTGATCTCTAATTACAGTTTAAACAGGTTGTCCAAGAATCACGACTTATCACGTGTCCACAGGATAAGTGATAAGTGTCTGATCACTGGGGAGCTGACCTCTGGGACCACCACCAATCACCAGAACAGCGATCCATTTAAATGGCAGTCACACGTGTGCAACTCTGTTCCATCCAAAGTCCATGGACTGACAAAGATAGCCAAGCGGCAAACTCAGCTACCTCCATCAGTCCCATAGACTTTAAGAGAGTGACAGAACACCTACGCAATCGCTACTTCATTCAAAAAGGGGACATGGTACCTCAGTCTCATGATCAGTGGGGGTCCCAGGGGTCAGACTCTCATCGATTAGACACTTATCCACTGGAATTACTGGAATAGTCACCTCACAGTTGCTGGCTTTAAAAGTTTTAGATGATTTCTTCGAAAAGAACCAAAACAACTCTTACAGAAATGTGTAGAAATCTTGTTTTCAGCATTCTTTCCCTTCATCCACATCACCTCCCTTCCCTTGAGTTTGATACGTCTTTTTTGAAGCGTACCATGTAACTATGTAAGAATGAAGGATGCAGTCAAATGGCCAGTCTGATGAGATGCCTAATAGTTTGTGTCAGCACAGTAATCTCTTTTGAAACTGAAACCCCTAATAAACAGCTGATAACTACGGGAGAGCTGTAGCTGCCCCTGCATTTATGTTGTATCAGATATATGGCGGACTATGTAATTCATGGACGGGGTGGGCTGGCGAAAGCTCTTCTTTGTTAGGCTACTTTCACACTGGCGGCAGGCCTGATCCGGCAGGTGAAGGGTGCTGCCGGATCAGGCCTGCCGCAGTGACATGTGTGGAGCCGGAACCGCGCTCCGGCCCCACACATGTCACACAGTACATACATACACATAAACATAAACATACACACACATATAGACAAACAAACACACATACATACTTACATGCTCCCGGCAGGTCTTCGGAGCGTCGGAGGGACAGGACGGCTCGCACAGGTGACGATTCCCCACAGCGCCATCTGCTGGGCGCCTGGTGGAATCGTCATCTGTGCGCGCCGTCCTGTCCCTCCGACGCTCCGAAGACCTGCCGGGAGCATGTAAGTATGTATGTGTGTTTGTATGTCTATATGTGTGTGTATGTTTATGTCTGTGTCTGTATGTGTCTATGTGTAGCCGGATTCGTAATGAACTCCACTGAAAGTCAATGGAGGGCGGATCCGGTTACCATTATGGTCACACCAGACGGATCCACCCCCATTGACTTGCATTGGGGGTCATTACGGATCCGTCTTGGTGCGGATGCCTGGACCGGAGAGCAAACCGCAGCATGCTGCGGTTTGTTCTCCAGTCTGAAGACGGAACGGAATGCTTTCAGGAGCATTCCGTTGTCTTCAGTTCAGTTTTGTCCCCATTGGCAATGAATGGGGACAAAACTGAAGCGTTTTATTCCGGTATTGAGCCCCTATGACAGAACTCAATACCGGAATTTTAAAACGCTAGTGTGAAAGTAGCCTTAGCAACTCTTCCTTCTTGCTAATATGAAGACCATAGGCGTAGCTAGGAATGACTGGGCTCCACAGCAAATTTTTAATTTTTGTATGCCCCCCCCAACACATACACTTCTTCGCAACCCCGTCCTCCCCTGCAACAACAAATCATCTCCATTGTACATAATGTTTATCTTATTTGTATGGCTGGTTTATAAAAGATGGAAGGCTACAGTGCATTGTTGCTAAAGAACAACTAGACTGCTGATACACACAACTGTGCTGGGTCCGGGAAACACAGTCCATGTGTCAGACGCATCTCTTGGGCCGACCGCAGCTCTCCTGACTGCATCGTAGTGATTTATGATCCAGTCAGTTCCTATCTGATCGAGGAGGTTTTGTACTGTGCTCATATAGTGATGCAAATACAATGCAATAGCCCCACGAGCACAGTTGTGTGTATCAGCACTTACAGTTGTTCTTTAGTACAATGCGCTGTAGCCTCCCATTTTTATAAACCGGACAAACAAATAAGCACAGTTGTGTGAATCACCACAGTGCAGTTGTGGGACCACTGGGCGGTATCAATAGATGTCAGCAAGCGCACGTCATAAGCCGGTTCCTTACTGGCTCTGTGTGACTGTTAGTGACTACTGATACTGCTCAGTTGTCCTGGTCTTATAAATGTGTCCCCTTCTTTTTTGTGACCCCCATTCAGACCTCAGACTCCAATGCTCAGATCAGAGAAAAAAAATAAAACAACTCACCTCTCCTGCTCTGGACTCCGCTGTTGCTCCTGAGACCCAGCTCTCCTGGTCTTCATGCTGCGCTGTGCTGTGACCCAACATCGCAGTGTGAGGTTACAGAGCGTGCTGACGTCCTCACTGTGTGCGCAGGACATAGCACAGTGCAGCATGAAGACCAGTAAGTGGTGAGTACAGAGCCTGGGGAGCGCTGCATTCACCGCTCCACTATATTTGCCCCATTAGACGCACAGACATTTTCCCCCTACTTTAGGGTCCGGGGGCAGTAATAATGAAATATATATGACTATGAAAATTGTAGATTCACACTGAAGGCATCAAAACTATGAATTAACACATGTGGAATTATATACTTAACAAAAAAGTGTGAAAGAACTGAAAATATGTCTTATATTCTAGGTTCTTCAAAGTAGCCACCTTTTGCTTTGATTACTGCTTTGCACACTCTTGGCATTCTCTTGATGAGCTTCAAGAGGTAGTCACCTGAAATGGTATTCCAACAGTCTTGAAGGAGTTCCCAGAGATGCTTAGCACTTGTTGGCCCTTTTCCCTTCACTCTGCGGTCCAGCTCACCCCAAACCATCTCGATTGGGTTCAGGTCTGGTGACTGTGGAGGCCAGGTCATCTGGCGTAGCACCCCATCACTCTCCTTCTTGGTCAAATAGCCCTTACACAGCCTGGAGGTGTGTTTGGGGTCATTGTCCTGTTGATAAATAAATGATGGTCCCAACTAAACGCAAACCGGATGGAATAGCATGCCGCTGCAAGATGCTGTGGTAGCCATGCTGGTTCAGTATGCCTTCAATTTTGAATAAATCCCCAACAGTGTCACCAGCAAAGCACCCCCACACCATCACACCTCCTCCTCCATGCTTCACGGTGGGAACCAGGCATGTAGAGTCCATCCGTTCACCTTTTCTGCGTCGCACAAAGACACGGTAGTTGGAACCAAAGATCTCAAATTTGGACTCATCAGAATAAAGCACAGATTTCCACTGGTCTAATGTCCATTCCTTGTGTTCTTTAGCCCAAACAAGTCTCTTCTGCTTGTTGCCTGTCCTTAGCAGTGGTTTCCTAGCAGCTATTTTACCATGAAGGCCTGCTGCACACAGTCTCCTCTTAACAGTTGTTGTAGAGATGTGTCTGCTGCTAGAACTCTGTGTGGCATTGACCTGGTCTCTCATCTGAGCTGCTGTTAACCTGCGATTTCTGAGGCTGGTGTCTCGGATGAACTTATCCTCCGCAGCAGAGGTGACTCTTGGTCTTCCTTTCCTGGGGAGGTCCTCATGTTAGCCAGCGACTGCACTTGGGAACACTTTCAAAGTTTTCCCAATTTTTCGGACTGACTGACCTTCATTTCTTAAAGTAATGATGGCCTCTCGTTTTTCTTTACTTAGCTGCTTTTTTCTTGCCATAATACAAATTCTAACAGTCTATTCAGTAGGACTATCAGCTGTGTATCCACCTGACTTCTGCCCAACACAACTCATGGTCCCAACCCCATTTATAAGGCAAGAAATCCCACTTATTAAACCTGACAGGGCACACCTGTGAAGTTAAAACAATTTCAGGTGACTACCTCTTGAAGCTCATCAAGAGAATGCCAAGAGTGTGCAAAGCAGTAATCAAAGCAAAAGGTGGCTACTTTGAAGAACCTAGAATATAAGACATATTTACAGTTGTTTCACACTTTTTTGTTAAGTATATAATTCCACATGTGTTAATTCATAGTTTTGATGCCTTCAGTGTGAATCTACAATTTTCATAGTGATGAAAATACAGAAAACACTTTGAATGAGAAGGTGTGTCCAAACTTTTGGTCTGTACTGTATCTACATACATATATGCATGTATACTTACATATCTACATACATACATGTATACTTACATATCTACATTCATATACATGTATACTTACATATCTACACACATACATGTATACTTACATATCTACATACATACACACATGTATACTTAAATATCTACATACATGTATACTTACATATCCACACACTTACAGTGCCTTGCGAAAGTATTCGGCCCCCTGGAACTTTTCAACCTTTTGCCACATTTCAGGCTTCAAACAAAAAGATATAACATTTAACATTTTTGGTGAAGAATCAACAACAAGTGGGTCACAATTGTGAAGTGGAACGAAATTTATTAGATCATTTAAACTTTTTTTGTAATAATAAAACTGAAAAGTGGGGCGTGCAAAATTATTTGGCCCCCTTGCATTAATACTTTGTTGCGCCACCTTTTGCTGCGATTACAGCTGCAAGTCGCTTGGGGTATGTCTCTATCAGTTTTGCACATCTAGAGACTGAAATTCTTGCCCATTCGTCCTTGCAAAATAGCTCGAGCTCTTTGAGGTTGGATGGAGAGCGTTTGTGAACAGCAGTTTTCAGCTCTTTTCACATATTCTCAACTGGATTCAGGTCTGGACTTTGACTTGGCCATTCTAAGACCTGGATACGTTTATTTTTGAACCATTCCATTGTAGATTATGTTTCGGATCATTGTCTTGGAGGAAGATAAATCTCCGTCCTAGTCTCAGGTCTTTTGCAGACTCCAACAGGTTTTCATCCAGAATGGTCCTGTATTTGGCTCCATCCATCTTCCCATCAATTTTACCCATCTTCCCTGTCCCTGCTGATGAAAAGCAGGCCCAAACCATGATGCTGCCACCACCATGTTTGACAGTGGGGATGGTGTGTTCAGGGTGATGAGCTGTGTTGCTTTTACGCCAAACATATCGTTTTGCATTGTTTCCAAAAAGTTATATTATTATTATATATTTTGGTTTCATCTGACCAGCGCACCTTCTTCCACGTGTTTGATGTGTCTCCCAGGTGGTTTGCGGCAAACTGTAAACGAGACTTTTTATGGATATCTTTGAGAAATGGCTTTCTTCTTGCCACTCTTCCATAAAGGCCAGATTTGTGAAGTGTTCGACTGATTGTTGTCCTATGGACAGACTCTACCACCTCAGCTGTAGATCTCTGCAGTTCATCCACAGTGATCATGGGCCTCTTGGCTGCATCTCTGATCAGTCTTCTCCTTGTTTGAGATGAAAGTTTAGAGGGACGGCCGGGTCTTGGTATATTTGCAGTAGTCTGATACTCCTTCCATTTCAATATGATCGCTTGCACAGTGCTCCTTGGGATGTTTAAAGCTTGGGAAATCTTTTGGTCTCCAAAACCAGCTTTAAACTTCTCCACAACAGTATCACGGACCTGCCTGGTGTGTTCCTTGGTCTTCATGATGCAGAACCCTGAGACTATCACAGAGCAGGTGCATTTATACGGAGACTTGATTACACACATGTGGATTCTATTTCTCTTCATCAGTCATTTAGGACAACATTGGATCATTCAGAGATCCTCAATGAACTTCTGGAGTGAGTTTTCTGAACTGAAAGTAAATGGGCTGAATAATTTTGCACGCCCCACTTTTCAGTTTTATTATTACAAAAAAAGTTTCAATGATCCAATAAATTTCATTCCACTTCACAATTGTGACCCACTTGTTGTTGATTCTTCACCAAAAATTTTAAATGTTATATCTTTTTGTTTGAAGCCTGAAATGTGGCAAAAGGTTGAAAAGTTCCAGGGGGCCGAATACTTTCACAAGGCACTGTATATAGTGCAGACATTTTCCACAGCGCTTTAGCACATTAGCATCATTCTGTCCCCAGTGGGACTCAATATCTGAGGTCCTTTTCAGTATGTCTTTGGAGTGTGGGAGGTACCCGGAGGAAACCCATGCAAGTATGGGGAGAACATACAAACTCGATGCAGATGGTGTCCTTGGTCGGATTCAAACCTAGGACCCCAGCGCTGCAAGGCACCAGTGCTAACCACTGTATATATGATATGTCACAGTGGTTTTATACAGATGTGAAAAATCATGACCAATCCAATCAGCAGACAGTTTCATCACAGTAACAGTGTAATATAGGAGAACTTGTGGCACTTACCACTTCCATAAAACACTTCTGTAGACTACCTCAGTAGCGAAGTGAAGCCATGAAAATGGTGAGTATCACGCTTTTTGTGAACACAGATTGAATGCACAAACCCTCCCTGTATGCATAAAGAGAGTAACACAGTGTATTTTAGAAAATGAGAGTACAAACTGTTTTTTAAAGGAGTTGTCCAGTAGTATACATGTTTATATATGGCTCACAGTGGGTCAAAAATAAAAATGAAGCCATGCTTGCCCTCACAGGTCCCCGCTGCTGCCATTGCTTTGGCTCTCCACTTCCTGGACGCGGTTCAGTCAGTGTATGGCTAAGTAGGTCTTTTCAGGTATTTCCAATGAGTCAAGATGGTACAGGAAGTAGAGCAGTGAGGATGAGAATGGTGTGGGATCGGTGAGGGTGAATTTGGTTTCATTTTTATTTATAAGCCCCTTTAAGCACAAACTGTCATACCACAATTCAGTAAAGTGCAGCATTCTTTCTCCTTTTTTTCTTTCATCAAAACTGTTTAAAATTAAACTTTAAAATGTTACATCTTTTTGTTTGAAGCCTGAAATGTGGCAAAAGGTTGAAAAGTTCCAGGGGGCCGAATACTTTTGCAAGGCACTGTACATATCTACATACATGTATACTTGCATATCTCCATACATACATGTATACTTACATATCTACATACATG
This sequence comes from Rhinella marina, assembly GCA_900303285.1. Lineage (NCBI taxonomy): Eukaryota > Metazoa > Chordata > Amphibia > Anura > Bufonidae > Rhinella > Rhinella marina. The sequence goes on from ONZH01004164.1 coordinate 24,423, forward strand.
TATACTTACATATCTCCATACATACATGTATACTTACATATCTCCATACATACATGTATACTTACATATCTACATACATGTATACTTGCATATCTCCATACATACATGTATACTTGTATATCCACATACATACATTGAAGTACACTTCCCTTTCTGATGACTTTAGGCTTAGAAGTCCCTGCTCTGATGCTGACTAGGCCTTCCTGTGATGTTGTGTGGGGAGAGGAACAGAGACTCTGGGACACCAGGGCTGCTAGAAGAGGAGGTGAGTGGAGGATTGAGCATACAACAGGCACCAGGAAGAAGTGGAGGTGTGTGGAGATGAAGAGGGTAGAAGCAAAACTGGATCAGCAAGAAGTGGAGGGGATTCCAAGAGAGGGGAGACAGGAAAGAAGCAGAGTTGGGGAGGAAGAAGAGGTTACCTAGAAGGGGGAAGCCATATCAGTTGAGCTGAGAACTGGGCTGCCGGCTCCATCTATGTAGTGTAGAAAACGGAAGCAGTAGGGAAGGTGGCGCCCTCTGGACTATGCAAGGGTATTGCACCTTGTAAGATCGTACACATAGCAGGACGCTTGCTCTGCTCTGGGGCCCCTATGAGCTCGGGCCCCGAAGCAGCTGCTTCCCCTGCTTCCCTTATAGCTATGCCATGACCATATCCACTAATAGGGTAGCACGGAGAGGGACTGAGGTGGTGAGACGATCTCTTTAACTCTTCCTAATGGAAATGAGAGAACTATGGCTGTTATAGGAGTTCTTAACAGCATGTTGGCTCAGTGGGTAGCAGAGGTGTGGTCTTAAAGGGGTTGTCCTGCACTGCATCTTATAAAGGGAAAAGTAGTGTACCACTGGCATAGGGGGCTCTCTGGGTCCCCCTGGCTTAGGGGCCCGGTCACAATTGCGACCGATGCGCCCCCTATAGTTACGCCACTGGATCAGCTATTTGAGGAGGAAGCAGCGGTCCATGCAAGCGCTGCTTCCTGGTGATTGCACTACACATGGTTTCCTGTGGAGCAGCGGCGTACTGTAGTTATAAGTGCTATCTCTATGCAAGTGAACGGAGCAAGTACTTGTCATTACACTGTGCTTCCAAGACAGCTGATCAGTGGGGATGCCAAGTGTTGGACTCCCGCCAATCTGATATTGATGACCTATTCTGACAACCAGGGGTGCACCTAGCCTTTCTGCTGCCTGAGGCGAAAACTGAAATGGCACCCTCCCAATGCCACTTTCTTAACCTAGCCCCTTTGCCACAATGAAAGCACTCACTGCCAATGGCCCTTCCACTGCCCCCCACTTGTTCCTACCTGGTGCTGCCTGAGACGATCGCCTTACCTGGCCTCATTGGTGGTGCACCCCTGCTGACAACAGGTCATCAATATATATGGCAGGACAACCCCTTTAAGCTGACCATACATGTTATACTTTTGTCTGCCGAACCAGCCAAGAACAGTGGGTTTGGCCGACACACTGATGTGTGTGGAGAGATCCCAAGTATCCCCTGGTAGATGATGTTGGTAGAGACAAGGATCAGGCAAATTAATATTTTCGCCTGGTCCTTTTGTTCTCTAGGAAGATAAGCCACCACCAGAAGTGTCTGACTTTCTTCGCCCTCCCCATAGCATACACAGATACGTTTAGCCGAGTGTAATGTGTATGGGGGAGTGGGGAGAGATAGCTGTTGGCCAAATGACTGTTCGTCCGACAGCTACTGAATGTGCATGGGCAGCTTTAGATTTTAATCCAACCTAAAGACATCTGTATGAAGTTTGTATGTTCTCCCCATGCTTGTGTGGGTTTCCTCTGGTTACTCCTACACTAGGAAACTTAGATTGTGAGCTCCAATGGGGGCAGCAAGTGAGGATAATGGGAAAATCTATCATGTGGGGGGAATTTGAAGTCAGTTTTGCAGTTCTGCGTTGGAGTACTTTATGCCACATTTATCAAATGTCACATTACTTGATAAATTTGCCTTATCCTTAAATCTAACACTTGAGTCTAGAGAAGCTACTGCAGTTTTCCTACTCCACCCTCTTCCTGGATTGAGATTGCAACTGTTTTGTTGGTAATTCTGGAGTGAAACTCATTAACATAGCAAACCACACCCACTTCCCCACCTATATTACAAAACTGAAGTGAGTGTTATAAAAATGCAATAAGTTGCAAAATTTTGGGCAAGTGGGTGCAAAAAAGTCGCCAAAGCCCTAACTTTGCGACTTTTTGACGCCAGAATTCTGGAGGGAAGGTATGATTTTTTACGGACCCAAAGAAATGAATGGATGCACATCCGAACCATGAAAAATCTGCTGACCCGGATGCAAACCCAAACAATGGTCATGTGCATAAGGCCTTAAAGGGGTACTTCCATCTGAGGCAGTGGGGGCATATTGCTAGGATATGCCCCCATTTTCTGATAGGTGCGGGTTTATCTCATAAACGCAGCCGGCAAAGTGAAGGAGGGCGCACCGCACATGTGTGCTTTGGCTCGGCTATTTCCGTTGGCCCAATAGAAATGAACAGGAGCGGTGGCTGTGCAAGCGCGGTGCACTCCCATTCACTGCTATGGGGAGAACACTTGGTAGTCAGACTCAAGGAAACCTGGGGTCCTCCAGCCTCCACTTTGCATGCTCCGTTCTCGATATAGGTATGCCGATATGCCCCTATTGTCCTACTGAGAATACTCCTTTAAGGAGACACTGACTATAGCTTGCAACGTGTTGGAGGTTCTAACTCAAGCTAGTTTAGGGGCGTTGACTATGAGGCCACGGAATATGGGCTCCTGCACACGAATATGTATTTTGTGGTGCACAAAAAATGGATCTGCAAAAAATACGGATGACCCCTAACGGAACGGAACAGCTGACCCCTAACAGAACAGTATTATCCTTGTCCATAATGCGGACAATAATAGGACATGTTATATTTTCTTGCGGAACAGAAATACGGACATACGGAAACGGAATGCATAAGGAGTAACGTCCGAATGGACACAAAGAAAATAAGTGCGTGTGCATGAGCCCTATGACTGAATGATGCTAACATACTTGCGAACCATCTCCTTTGATATTTCATTGTATGTCTCTACACATTATATCCTGCATGGATAACATCAAAAGCAATATTCTTATATTGTAATATTCTGCATATGGACAGGGATGAATACTTCACTCATCGCTACCCCCCTATTGTACGAGCTGAATAGCGTCGATGAGCAGAAAATGAGCACATGAACCAAACACTACATGTGTCATGATGAGTAATGCATAATCTCCCTAATTTCTCACTTGAACTTGATTATCCCGAGCTGTGGGAATGACTCTGTGTGGGTGACACATGAAGAATGATTATGTGCTTTATAGTACACCTTACAGTGTTATTTTCCATGGCACCTGGTGAACTAGTTCTTTCTACTGGGAGGGTTAATAAAGGGAAGCTTCTAGCTTAGGTTTACGGCTGTGCTCACACACACTTCAAGCACCTTGCAGAACAGGAAAGTCTACCCTGGCTGAGGCAGGTGTCGGGGCTGTGTCTACGTGGTCAGAACAGGATTTCCACAATGTTTCCTTTCAAAAGGAACCAACGAAGATGCTTGGTTTGTGTATGAAATGACCAATCGCAAGACCTCATTGTCCTGCAGACCTTATAAGGGTACAATGCGACAAGCTTGGCTACATGACGGTGAAACAGATGTTGTTCCTAGACTCTCCTGTAGAGGGCCCCCTGGCAATTTCACGTACAGCACAGGAAATAGTCATGAAGTGATAATCCTGTTGCTGGCAAAACCCTATGTACTGACATATCTAATAATTAACACTGTTTTCAGTAACCAAATCCATAAAACCAGGACCTTTATCAGATCTACTAGGTCAGAAAAAGGCAGTGCATAGATATAGCCAACACATTTTGAATCTAAGTAGAGTGATACTTCCTCTTACACTGTTTTCAGTATACACTTTCACCCAGAACCATCATGTTGCACGCAGTTGCATGCTTTTTTTTAATTTGTCTTCCTTGGCTTTATGAGAACTTTTTATTCTATGCTCTATGCTTTTTATGATACACATTGAGGGATAAGTAGATAAGTAAATGCATCAGAAAAACAAAAAAGGTGCAAAAATATTGGAGTATTTCAAGAATTATTCAGGGGCTGCGGCTTATGGGGAAGACAATTTGCCATATAGATTTCAATTTAATTTGATTTTGTTACATTATTTTTTTGCAAAAATAAAATAAAATAAAAAAAATATACAGAAACTGGAACTAGTCCTACATGAAAAAACAACACAAAAAAAACAAATGGTTGATAGTGTCTTTATCAGTTCATACAAGCGATAAGATTGTTCCGTATAAAGTCAATATATACTGTAGATCATGACACTGATACTTCTCCAAAAAGGAGACACCTAGTTTATTTACCTGCTAAAGGGGTAAATAAGGGAAAATGGTATTATAAAAAAGGTAAAAATAAAACCACATCTCACCCTCCATTCAGGCAACCATCCTCGGCAAAGGTTGACCCTTTAAGACAACTGATCACCCATTCACAGGATAGGGAATAAGAGCTGTATAAGGCTACTTTCACACTAGCGTTAACACGGATCCGGCACCTAAAGGGTGCCAACGGATCCGTGCTAATGCTATACATGTGTGGAGCCGGAGCAGCGCTCCGGCCCCACACATGACACACATTGAAACAAGACACAGACATACATACAACATACAGACATACATACATACTCACATACTCCAGGGACGCCGGCAGAACGTCTCATTCGCCTCCTGCGCGCAGTGATGACGATTCCCCACAGCGCCCTCTGCTGGGCGCAGTGGGGAAACGTCATAGCTGCGCGCAGGAGGCGCGTGAAGACATGCTGCCGGCGTCCCTGGAGTATGTGAGTATGTCTGTATGTTTGTATGTTTGTATGTATGTCTGTATCTATGTATGTAAGACGGATCCGGAATGACCCCCATTGGAAATCAATGGAGGACAGATCCGGATTACTGGTGTGTCCACACCAAACAGATCCATCCCCATTGACTTGCATTGGGAGTCATTCCGGATCCGTCTTGGTGCGGATGCCTGGACCGGAGAGCAAACCGCAGCATGCTGCGGTTTGTTCTCCGGTCTGAAGACGGAACGGAATGCTTTCAGGAGCATTCCGTTGTCTTCAGTTCAGTTTTGTCCCCATTGACAATGAATGGGGACAAAACTGAAGCGTTTTTTTCCGGTATTGAGCCCCTATAACGGAACTCAATACCGGAATTTAAAAACGCTAATGTGAAAGTAGCCTTAGCCTTAGGCTACTTTCACACTAGCGTTTTAAAATTCCGGTATTGAGTTCCGTCATAGGGGCTCAATACCGGAATAAAACGCTTCAGTTTTGTCCCCATTCATTGTCAATGGGGACAAAACTGAACTGAAGACAACGGAATGCTCCTGAAAGCATTCCGTTCCGTCTTCAGACCGGAGAACAAACCGCAGCATGCTGCGGTTTGCTCTCGGTCCAGGCATCCGCACCAAGACGGATCCGGAATGACCCCCAATGCAAGTCAATGGGGGTGGATCCGTCTGGTGTGACCACAATGGTAACCGGATCCGCCCTCCATTGACTTTCAATGGAGTTCATGACGGATCCGGCTACACATACACACATATAGACATAGACATACACATAAACATACACAGACATATACACATACAAATACACATACATACTTACATGCACCCCGGCAGGTCTTCAGAGCGTCGGAGGGACAGGATGGCGCGCACAGGTGGCGATTCCACCAGGCGCCCAGCAGAGGGCGCTGTGGGGAATCGTCACCTGTGTGAGCCGTCCTGCTTCTCCGTCGCTCTGAAGACCTGCCGGGAGCATGTAAGTATGTATGTATGTATGTGTATTTGTCTGTGTATATGTGTGTGTGTCTGTGTGTGTGTGTATGTATGTACTGTGTGACATGTGTGGGGCCGGAGCGCAGTTCCGGCTCCACACATGTCGCTGCGGCAGTCCTGATCCCGCAGCCCCCTTCACCTGCTGGATCAGGCCTGCCGCTAGTGTGAAAGTAGCCTTACACTAACAGATTGGTCAGATGGCCATTTACACACACAGATTTTTTATTATACACACCAACTACTGGTCTGATTGGATAGATACTGGTCAGATAATCTGTTGGTGTAATACAGCCCTAAGTGTCTGATCAACAGGGGTTCAAGCTCTCATACTTGGTTATCTCTGGCCGTTCCATGTAGTTGATTGGGGCAGTAGACATGCACGAATGTCTACTGCTCCATTCAAACAGACAGCATGGGTTCTCACAATCAGTAGAGGCCCCAGGGGTCGGACCCCTGCTGATAAGACACATCCCCTATCCTGTTGATCAGGGATAAGTTGTCCAAATGGGAGAACCCCTTTAAGTTAAGATTTCCAGGTGCCTTATATCAAACCAGCTAGACAAACTGAACCGTGATCCAGAAAAAAAAGGGATGAATACAATAGGGAACGTCGAGCAGGGGCTGATTGGCCATAGACCCTACAGAGAAATTTCCTGGTGGGCTGATGCCGCAGAGGACCACCCAAGTGCTCCTCTCTGCTGCTGGCCGGGTACATAATGAGCTCTCAACAGTAATTAACGCTGTGAAAATCAGGTACTCATGTACCCAGCCAGCGATCACACATGCCCTCCTGAATTCATCTGCTGTGGCCCACATCTCACCTCCTAAGCCCCTGCTCCACATCTTAATCAGAGACATTTGGTTCTGCAGGGATGGTATTTTGCACTATGGTATTGTTGTCCCCGCCTACTTATGTTGCCCCGCCTGTTAAGTTAGACCCACCTACAACATGGGGCCATGTTTTTTTCCAGGGCCACTTTAAGTTCCCAGTCTGCCCTTGACGTCAAGACACGTGAGAAAGCTATTGTTATTTTAGTAGCAATAAAAACATTGAATTAATTTCCTGTTGTGCTTAGGAAAGTTCATTTTCCATATTTACTTAGATCTGTCAATCCGGAGCCATTAAAATAAATAAATAAAAATACAGACATTTGAAAATGATAGCCAAACGTGACATCAACAGGCCCTAATAGCGGTTGGGTGTTTTATTCTGCATATGACTGTGTAACACTGAACTGTCTTTTTAGGCCGCTTTCACACAGCCAGTGTTTCATCAGTATTTGATCAGTGATTTTCATCAGTGATTGGGAGGCAAAAACCAGGACTGCAGGCTGCATAGAGATAAGGTATAATGGAACGTTTTCCACCTGCTCTGTGTTTTGGACCTGCACCTGGTTTTGTCTCAGACCTCTTCCGTGTCCGTCTGTGTATCCGTTTTTACCATCCGTGTGTCATCCATAATTCACTGATGTTGCTCAGCAAATTAATTTCTAAATAATCTCCTATTAGTCTTCACTGAAAAACAGACGCAACATAGATGTATGTCACTGACCTATAGACTTCAACGGGTGCTTGGCCCGCAATACGGATGCCTACTGTTAATAAGGCCTCATGCATACGATCAATGTTTGGGTCCGCATCCGAGCCGCATTGTTTGCAGCTCGGATATGGACCCACTCCATGTGCTGTCCGCATCCGTTGCTCCTTTCCGTGGCCCCCCAAAAATAATAGAACATGTCCTATTCTTGTCCATTTTGCGGACAAGAATAGGCATATCTATAATGGGCCACCCATTCCGTTCCGCAAATTGCAAAACGCACACGGCCAGCTTCCTATATTTGCGGACCGCAAAACACCGCATGGTCGTGTGTATGTAGCCTAAATCTTTTGAAATAATGAAGAGGTGAGGGCAGAGGTCGCAATAACGCTTGTACAAGCGTCATAGACGCTTGTTCAGGCAGTTTTATTCCTTGGAAAAAGTCTAAGGCATACCACTACGCCCTAGACTTTTCCCCCACAATCATCAGCGCAGTGAGTGCTGTGAATGGCACGGCCAGCGCAGCGAGGAGCTTTACTATTGGTTGATTTGGGCGCGCCGGAGAGAAACAGTGCCCTGCAGCAGTGGAAGCCGAGGGGAGTTGAAAGGAGGAGGGGCCAGTTCCCGGGGGATTGTAGAATAAGGAGAGCAGGGCGTGCTCTGGAAGGAGCTCAGGAAGCATGGCGACGCCACAGAGGAGCTAAACAGGACTCCTCAGAGATGAAAAACAGCCCTCGACATCAAGGTGACAGCAGTGTGTAATGCAGTGTGTGATTATCACATACTGCATTACATACATCACATACTGCACCACATGTCCCATACACTGCATTACATACATCACACACTGCATTACATACATCACACACTGCATTACATACATCACACACTGCACCACATGTACCATACACATCTCACACTGATGTATGTAGTGCAGTGTATAGTGAATGCAGGCAGGATATTATAGCCAAGTGATAAAATACAGGGTTAATTCCGCTATATTGGACTGGACTTTATCACTTCGCTATAATTGTCTGCTGTTATTTAAACTAGTTATGGTTCTACCGCATAAATCCCCACCTCTTGGGGCGCTATTTATTTTTGTTGTTCAGCTCCGTTAGATGAGCAGATCAACAAAAATAACGGAAGTGCTGAATTAGGCAGCTAAGGGTGGGTTTTTGTCATACGTTCAACATACACAAAAACTTATACATTACATACTGTGACAGATGCTATACTGTGGCGTCCGTCACCATGGAGTTCCATTGTAAAAAAAAAAATTGTCCATTTTTTGCAGGACTCTGAAGGATGGGAAGGGTAGTGTACCTTGTTTTTCCATCTTGCAAAGTTCAGCAAAAAGACATGTAGTATAACGTATAATTTCTTTTTTACAAAGGCATTCTGTGGTGACGGATGGCACAGTATGGCATCTGTCTGAGGTGTCTGCTATCATATCTGTTTTTTGGTGTACATTAAATGTATGGCAAAAAATGTGATGTGAACCCGGCCTAACTGACAGTGAAGAAGCTGAACAGACTCTGACGACTATGATGGAGTCCGTTCAGTTTCCATTCACGAGCCTGTATTTTTACCAGAAAAAAAACTTCTGCATTCAAGGCTTTTTTGTTCTGTCTTTTGACAGAATCTGCAACAGAGGCTCCAAATGCAGCCTCCAACGCAGATGTGAGCGAGTGCAGGCCGATATATTATGTATTTGAATGACTGCAACTTTCGTACTCCTCCTCGGGTAAAAATACTCCTCAAAAATGGTCAGAGGAGTATTTTTACTCTTCTGGAAAAAACGTAGCGTGACCTCTGGGTGAGGGGCAAACAAATAAGATAGAAAGTCCATATAAGCTGAAAATATGGCTGTTGCCCTTTCTCTTCCTTCTAAAGGTTAGTGGCGCTGGAAAGAAGCCCTTCTGCCAGGTACCCGCACATGGGATAATATTCTTCGGCAAACGTTACCTTGGATGGTTTACAATGAGATTTTTGCTTCCTGTGAGACTGTGCCATTTGCTGTAAGGACACACCTGGCAGGACACCAAATAACTGACTACTGTTTGACTTTGTCTATAAGTTTACTTTATGGAAATCTATGAGAGAGAAAACCTGTGTCCGGGGTCATGAGAAGCGTCTGTTCTATAAGCCTTTTACATATGTCTATTACATTGTAAGTATAGATTCAAAAAACTTCAATGCGCTGTTTGCTCTGCTTCCTTCAGGATTGTATCCTTGCTTAACCCCCAAAAAGTGACATGAACAAAAATGTCACTTTTATAGTAAATGTTGAATGTATGTCTGAAGTAAATGGTGCACAGCTCAGATGACTGAAGTGCATTTTAACCCCTTAGTGACATAAGCGAAGATGTATACTGTGCACGCACTGTTCTGGACATGAGTGCAGTCTAGTGCTGTCAATCTAAAGGCAGGGGAAGTGATGAAAAGCTGAGGGGCGTTATGGAGCACCGGGGGCATCGCTGGAGCAGTGCTCGAACTGCATAAACCCGCCTACTCTAGTGCTCGAATAGTTCATTTTCATAATTTTAAAAGTTCATTTTCTCTCCAACAATACTGCTGACAGACATAAGGCAAGTATCGTTTTAATCAGCGTCATGCGTGCTGTTACATGCCTGATAGGATATGGTTGATCCAAGTGACAAAGCCGCTTTAAGGGGGTTTTCTGGTGATATTGATTTTTAAATAGGTGCCCACAGCATGCTCCGTGAAGTAGAAGATTCATACCTACCAGTTCCATCTTCCACACACTGTTTATATGTGGCAGTGCATGGACACGGTCACATACACTACAGTATGGGGTCACCCAGACAATTTTGTGTTTTCCATGAAAATTCACACTTTTATTTATCAAATGAGTTGCAAAATGAATAGAAAATATAGTCAAGACATTGACAAGGTTAGAAATAATGATTTTATATTTAAATAATAATTTTTTCATTCAAACTTTGCTTTCGTCAAAGAATGCTCCATTTGCAGCAATTACAGCATCGCAAACCTTTGGCATTCTAGCTGTTAATTTTCTGAGGTAATCTGGAGAAATTTCACCCCGTGCTTCCAGAAGCCCCTCCCACAAGTTGGATTGGCTTGATGTATACTTTTTGTGTACCATACGGTCAAGCTGCTCCCACAACAGCTCAATGGGGTTGAGATCTGGTGACTGCGCTGGACAGTCCATTACAGATAGAATACCAGCTGCCTGCTTCTTCCCTAAATAGTTCTTGCATAATTTGAGGTGTGCTTTGGGTCATTGTCCTGTTGTAGGAGGAAATTGGCTCCAATTAAGCGCTGTATGGAATGGCAAAATGGAGTGATAGCCTTCCTTATTCAAAATCCCTTTTGCCTTGTACAAATCTCCCACTTTACCAGCACCAAAGCAACCCCAGACCATCACATGACCTCCACCATGCTTGACAGATGGCGTCAGGCACTCTTCCAGCATCTTTTCAGTTGTTCTGCGTCTCACAAATGTTCTTCTGTGTGATCCAAACACCTCAGACTTTGATTCGTCTGTCCATAACACTTTTTTCCAATCTTCCTTTGTCCAATGTCTGTTTTCTTTTGCCCATATTAATCTTTTCCTTTTATTAACCAGTCTCAGATATGGCTTTTTCTTTGCCACTCTGCCCTGAAGGCCAGCATCCTGGAGTCGCCTCTTCACTGTAGACGTTGACACTGGCGTTTTTTGCGGGTACTATTTAATGAAGCTGCCAGTTGAGGACCTGTGAGGCGTCTGTTTCTCAAACTAGAGACTCTAATATACTTGTCTTGTTGCTCAGTTGTGCAGCGGGCCTCCCACTTCTCTTTCTACTCTGGTTAGAGCCTGTTTGTGCCTCTTTTGAAGGGAGTAGTACACACCTTTGTAGGAAATCTTCAGTTTCTTGGCAATTTCTCGCATGGAATAGCCTTAATTTCTAAGAACAAGAATAGACTGTCGAGTTTCACATGAAAGTTCTCTTTTTCTGGCCATTTTGAGAGTTTAATCGACCCCACAAATGTAATGCTCCAGATTCTCAACTAGCTCAAAGGAAGGTCAGTTTTATAGCTTCTCTAACCAGCAAAACTGTTTTCAGCTGTGCTAACATACTTGCACAAGGGTTTTCAAGGGTTTTCTAAACATCCATTAGCCTTCTTACACAGTTAGCAAACACAATGTACCATTAGAACACTGGAGTGATGGTTGCTGGAAATGGGCCTCTATACACCTACGTAGATATTGGATTAAAAACCAGACATTTGCAGCTAGAATAGTCATTTACCACATTAACAATGTATAGAGTGTATTTCTGATTAATTTAATCTTATCTTCATTGAAAAAAACTGTGCTTTTCTTTCAAAAATAAGGAAATTCGAAGTGATTTCGGTAGTCTACACTGCTCCAGCCAATGACTGGCTTCAGCAGTGATGTGGCCACAAGCAGCTTGTCATCGCTGAAGCCAGTCATTACCCTTCAGAACATTTGACACTTAAATTCAACATGTTCATCTGTCAGGAGAGAAATGGCACCCAGCCATACACATAAGATGGTGTCTGATCCTGCTAAAATAATCATGTTCTGGCAACTTTGCTCTTATGGCACCTTAAAGGGGTTATCCCATCTCAGACAATGGGGGCATATCGCTTGGATATGCCCCCATTCTCTTATAGGTGCAGGTCCCACCTCTAACAAGAACAGAGCCCCAAAAGAGAAGAAGGGCGCACTGCAAATGCGCAGCTGCCCTCCATTCATTTCTATGGCTCCGCCGAAAATAGCCAAGCGCTGGCTCAAATACCCCTTTAAGTGAGAATACCCCTTTAAGTGAGAATTCATGATTTTAATATTGATGACCTATCCTCAGGATAGGCCATTAATATCTGATCGGGGTGGTTCTGACACCACACACACCTCTGATCAGCTGTCCTGCAGTAGCTCCAGTACACAAACTATACAGCTCTGTCTATTGTGTAGTGGACAATGTTGGTTACTGCAGTACTGCCCCCATTCAGTTCAATGGGAAATGTGTGCAGCAGCTAACTCCATCCACTACATAATGGACAGAGCTGATCAGAGGGGTCTACGTTCAGAAGCCCCCCACCACCACCACCACCACTAATCAGATATTAATGGACTTTCCTGAGGAAACCATCTGTGACAAAAACACATTTAAAGTCTAAATAAAAATAAATGAATTGTCTGCACATACAGACATGGTGAGTTATAAATGGAATGACTAAAAGGTCAAACAATAAATTTGTCATAACTTCTAGAGCAATAGATGGAAACCACCTAAAAAACAATGTCAATGGCGAACTGTTCAAAAGCATTCTGGAACTATACACCAGTTAGTAATGAAGGGAAATTACTACTGAAGGAAACAGTAATACCGTACCTGTGATACCTCCATACAATATGTGTATGTGGAATAATTGCTATACGGCACACAACAGATCCTTTATACCCTGCATAAGACAACGCACAATGACTCAAATAGAAGACTAATGTAACCACTACATGAACAGCAAAGCTATAATTAAGAAAACAAATTATCTTTTCGTGTTTACATTTTGGTTGTCATGGTTGCATTCTGGAACGTATCTAGAGGTATAGCAGGAAGGACAGTATTTCTTATTATAATACATGTACATATTTCCCAATACTTGAATTTGTGGGGAATTTTTGAGTTAAGCATCCATCGTGCCTAGAAAAGGTGTAGGTTTTCACATAACTGAGTATAAGCCCATCTTTTGCATAAGCTTTTGTGAGATAGTCCTGCCAAAAACAGCACTGTCAAGGGATTAAAGGGGTATTCCGGTTGTTAACAGTTATCTCCTATCCACAGGATAGGGAATAGCTGTTAGATTGGTAGGGTTCTACTGCTGATCAAAAGAACAGGTACCTCGTCCCCCTTGGAGTGCCCCAAAATTAACAGAGCAGCAGGTTGGGCATGTGACCCCAGCTCTATGGGAGTTTCCAGAGCTCCTATAAAGATAAATGGAGCGGCAGTGCACATGCTCCACCTGCCTGTCCATTCATTTCAGGGCACTCCGAGTGGTACAGGACACCTGTTTTCAGTGGGGGTCCCAGAGGTAAGACCTCCACAGATCTAATAGTTATCCCCTGTCCTATGGATAGGGAATAACTTTTAACAACCGGAATACCCCTTTAATTCCAAATTTGTATATCAGTAAGAACTTCAAAAACACCAGCTATTTTCTTGGTGTATTCCAGTCGTTTTACTTACTTTACTTTTGCTCCTACATCTTGACCTTTGGGCTGTGTATTTATTACTTGCTATTGTAAATGTTATTTGTCATGAATGAGGTTTTAATGTGGAAGTATTTGATAATTGAAACCACAGTATACACTGGATTCTTGCCTTTTGCACTACTTGTCAAAAGTTAATGTTCAACTTTTTTAAAGGGTCATCTGTCATCTCTCCATACTTGCCTCTTCCTTTTAGTAAATACCAGTACTTTAATATGACAAGTCTGAATAATGCAGTCTTAGACCTTAGTCTGTTTCTCTTTTATTCCTACTAGAAAATGTCTGAGTAAATTGACAAATGTTTATCTATTCTTATGGCTCTATGTTGTGCCATTCCTTTAGTATTTCAACTAGAAGTTATTAATGAATTGTAAGCAGTCTGCAGTAAGGGTACAAAGGGGAGGTAACCAGCTGGGGGAAGTGTCCCTGCACAGTCTGACAATGGCAGCACTGACTGGATAGAGTGAGTCTGTGCAGGTAGACCCCCCTCAACTGGTTACCTCCCCTCTGTACCCTTACAGCAGACTGCTAGCAATTCATTCATAACATCTAGTAGAAATAATAAAGGAATGGCACAACATAGAGCCATAAGAATAGATGTTCCAGAATTGTTATTACATGGAGTATACATGAAGCTATTAAAACAGGCATGTCAGGAGTGGTGAAAGGTCCTCTTTAAAGAGGTTTTCTGGGAGTTTAATATCTGATCGGTGAAGGGCCATCACAAGGCCTGAGGGCATCTCAGATCCATTCAAGTGAATAAGCCAGGGCTGCAATACCAAGCACTACTACTATACAATCTATGATGCTGTGCTTGGTATGCTGCGCGGAGGCAGCAGCACATGCTCTTTAAACAGTTGATTGGCGGGGGTGCCAGCATATGCTCAAGCACACTATTTGTGTAAAAATTCCACAAAATGCTTCCAAACTTGACATGATTGCTGCATTTCTACGGTTTCTGTGAAAAAGTGAACACCAGACATAAATCACTGATATTAAAGGGGTTATTTGGGATTTTGATATTGATGGCCTATTCCTACTACCTGGTGTCTAGCCCCCTCAAGAAAATGGCGCCGTTCCTCAAAGGCCCACTTAATGGACAAAAGCTCACGATTGCCTATATCATACTTAGCTTCAGCAGAGGAAAATTTTCTAGAGAAGGTTTCAAACAGGTAAAAGTAGATGTACCCTGAGACAAAACTGCTCCCACTCCAACCTCAAAAGCATCGACCTCCACAATGAAAGATCTATTCTGATCTTGTTGGATAAGAATGGGAGCATTTTTCAGTGTTTCAAAGTCAACCGTAGCTTCCGGTTTCCAACTGACATCAGTACCTTTCCTGGTAAGGTCAGTAAGAGGTTTGACAATAACAGAAAACATTGTAATACATTTTCTATAATAATTAGTGAATCACAAGAACCTCTGCAAGACCCTGAGAGACTTTGGTTGCACCCAGTCATTAATCGCTTGAACCTTAACTGGGTCCATGTGAAAAGAGTCTGGAGATATAATACATGCCAGTAATCAGGGGCGAATTGGCCATAGACCTTACAGGGAAATTTCCAGGTGGGCCGAAGCCCAGGGGGAACTGGCGTAACTATAGGGGTCGCAGAGGTCGCAGTTGTGACCGGGCCCCTAAGCCAGAAGTGCTCTGCTAATTAGCTATTTTTCGTTTTATAAGATGCAGTGCATCTTATAAAGTGAACACTAGTGAGCGCTTCCATATTGGAAGCGCTCACTAGCCTGCAGGAGGAGGGGGAGAGAAGCGCTGCCAGCACTCACCCCTCCTCTTTGGTCTCCTCCAGGCTATGCTGAGAGCTGTGCCTGTTCCTTTCCTCCTTGTACTCCAGAGTGAGCAGCAAGCCGCACCCCCCCAGCAATTCAGCAGTGAGCTGAGGACGGGTGAGTGGGCGGGGCTAAAAGCTGTTTTACAACAGAAACATGTAGGACCTTTGGTGATGTAACAGTCACCTGATCAAGGTCCTTCAGACAAGCAGGGCACAGGAGGAGGATTGAACTCGGCATGGAGAGGGTAAGTGTCATCTGTGTGTGTATGTGTACAGGGGTCATCTCTATGTGTGTGATGTGTGTATAGGGGTCATCTATACTGTTTGTATAGGGGGTCATATCTATGTGTGTGAGGTGTGTATAGGGGTCATCTATATAGTGTGGTGTGTGTATAGGGGTCATCTATATAGTGTGGTGTGTGTATAGGGGTCATCTCTATGTGTGTGAGGTGTGTATAGGGGTCATCTATATAGTGTGTGATGTGTGTATAGGGGTCATCTATATAGTGTGGTGTGTGTATAGGGGTCATCTCTATGTGTGTGAGGTGTGTATAGGGGTCATCTATATAGTGTGTGATGTGTGTATAGGGGTCATCTATATAGTGTGGTGTGTATAAGGGTCATCTCTATGTGTGTGATGTATCTATATGGGTCATCTATACTGTGTGTATGTGTATAGGGGTCATGTCTATGTGTGTGATGTGTGTATAGGGGTCATCTATATAGTGTGGTGTGTATAGGGGTAATCTCTATGTGTGTGATGTGTGTATAGGGGTCATTTATATAGTGCGGTGTGTGTGTATAGGTTGTCATCTATATAGTGCAGTGTGTGTTTATAGGGTGTCATCTATATAGTGCGGTGTGTATATAGGGTGTCATCTATATAGTGCGGTGTGTATATAGGGTGTCATCTATATAGTGTGGTGTGTGTATAGGGTGTCATCTATATAGTGCGGTGTGTGTGTATAGGGTGTCATCTATATAGTGTGGTGTGTATATAGGGTGTCATCTATATAGTGCGGTGTGTGTATAGGGTGTCATCTATATAGTGCAGTGTGTGTATAGAGTGTCATCTATATAGTGCGGTGTGTGTGTATAGGGTGTCATCTATATAGTGCAGTGTATGTATAGGGTGTCATCTATATAGTGCGGTGTGTGTGTGTGTATAGGGTGTCATCTATATAGTGCGGTGTGTGTGTATAGGGCATCATCTATATAGTGCAGTGTGTGTGTATAGGGTGTCATCTATAAACTGCGGTGTGTGTGTCTGTGTATATAGGGTGTCATCTATATAGTGCAGTGTGTGTGTATAGGGTGTCATCTATATAGTGCAGTGTGTGTATAGGGTGTCATCTATATAGTGTGGTGTATGTGTTTATAGGGTGTCATCTATATAGTGCAGTGTGTTTAGGGTGTCATCTATATAGTGATGGGTGCAATTATTTTTTATGGCACTCTGTGCCAATAATTATTGAAGGGGGCACTACATGCTGGTACTAGTATTTTCAGGGGGTCTGTTTCAGCAGTATAGTATTGGGGAGTACAGTGGGCACAGTATTGGGGGTGGTAGAATGACGTGTTGAGAAGATGTGAGGAGGAGAAAAGTAGGAAACTAAGATGTCTGTTTGTCAAACTCTGCAGAGACAAGACACAGCTGAAAGAAATCATCATGGCAGTCTGAATACAGAAGATGAGGAAAGAGAACATCTACATCAGAGGAAACATCACTGGATGTAAGAGGTACATATATGTATGTTCTGTAGCAGTGTATGTAATGTTTTACACCTATGTTTTTAAAGGGGTTAACCACTATAACGCCCCCCCCCCAATGCCCGTGCCCCTCCTATAGATTATACTTACACCATTCCCCAGCACCTGCTGCAATAGCAGAGTCGAGCTTGCCCGCAATGCTAGGGTGGCTCTCCCCCTTCCCCCCAACGCCACCGGATGTTTTGATCCACGTGACGGTGAGATGCAGTGACGGTCATGCATGGATCAAGAGCAATGCGGGTGCCGGGGAGTGGGGTAAGTATAATCCATTGGAGGGGCCTGGGCATTGGGGGTCATGTTTTAGATGTTGGATAACCCCTTTAACAGTAGGGTTTGAAGGAAGGGTTAGGTTGAGAATTTGGTATGGGGTGGGGGGGGGCGCCATTTCCATTTTTGCCTCTGGCAGCAGAAAGGCTAGGTGCACCCCTGTCCCTGGCCACAAAGCCCTGAGGGAAGGAGGGGGGGGGCCCAAGCTGAACTCTTGCACCAGGGCCCATGAGCATTTAGCTACGCCCCTGCCAGGGGGCCACCTGAGCCCTCCTCACAGCCGGCCAGTGGAAGTTTTTGGGGATGTATTTTGTGCTGCTGGCAGTATTTCGTGATGGACTGTGGCATTTGGCTCTGTCGGGGTGGTATAATGTGCCACAATATGGTATTGCTGGCTCTGTTTTCCATCAGTTTGGACCCAACTACAAAACGGGGCCACTTTTAGTATTTTTTTCGAGGGCCATTTTTAGGTCCCAGTCCGACCTTGCCAAGAATGGCACCTCTTTGACTCCAAACAGGGGCTTGCTGCAAATCACATGGCTTGCAAAAAAAACTATAAAAAAAACCTGCAAGTGCTCAAATACACTATTTGTGTCAAAACACCACAAAATGCTACCAAAATGCCCTTAAAAACACAGGGAAGTTATAAGATTAATAAAAAAAAAATGACTCTCACAATCTTGAACCTTCTCTGTTCTGACGCCGATAATCTGTCCTCCCCGCTTTGTTTTCATGACAGCAGTAGTGACGTGCCAGTATACATCATGTGACCACTGGCCTCGTGAGTCTTGTGCCGCATACATGTGTTATACGGGTACGTCAATTGCTGCAGCTAAAAACATGATGTCATGGGTGCATAAACAGGGAGGATAGGACAGAACAGTGGAATAAATGGGTATGGAATGGTGAATTTCATTGTTTTTTATTCTAATAGCTTAGCATTTTTTAAAAAATATGTTCAATTGGACTACGTATTTAAACTAAAAGGAGTTGTCTGTGGTATAAGCCATACAAGAGCATATAATAATGGGAAGCCTATGGAAGTCATTGCAAGTGAAAAAAAGGCATTTGATTACCTGAAAATAGGACAAAAAAGCTCTTAATTAGAAATGAAGCAATGAACAGGTACACCAAACGTTGTGGTTGTGTTTTTTATCTTTTACATTTGCCCTAAATTGTTCTTTCATGGAGAACAAATATATGAAGGGTGAAATCTACCACATTACTATGTGAAGGTGAATAGGTATCAGTCTCTTCCCTTCATGACACTGTTTGGATACTTTGCTTTCTCCCTTAACGTCATCTCTCTCCATTGGTTTTGTTGATGTTTCTCCCCTCCCCCCACTGCTCTGTTCTCAACTAAACATCCCGGATGACACAATCATCTCTCTGTCACTCCCTAGTCTCAGGTGTCGCATTCTTTTCTCAGCTCGCTACCTGTATCAGATGATAGTGATGTCATCTAACCCCACCCTCTCCTCAAGCAAAAGCTAATACACTTCTCTTAGTTTCTGTCTTGTCAGCCTGGACATATTTGGTCTGAAGTAAATTAGGAAATTGCATTGCGTGCCACTTGCATTACTGTACTAGCATGAGTCAGAGAAAGAAAGTCCCTAATTTTAGCTGTAAATACAAAAGGTTATATATAAAGTAGAAAAATATGAATGATACAACACACGGTGTTACAAGAAACAAATGTTTGCAAAGGAAAAAGTCAATGGGAGCTACACTGCAGTGACAAGCTCAGTTGACTATGTAGTTGACCAACTTGCTTCCGGCACCGTAGCTGATTGTCAGGGTGTTTGAGCTCTGCTAATCACCTGATGATGGCCTATCCTGAGGGTAGGCCATCACTTAATAAAAGTTAGACACCCCTTTAATGTTGGCTCTGGCCACTAATTTCAGCAGAACTGGCCGACATCTACAGGTGCATCTCAATAAATCAGAATACCATTAAAAAGTTAATTTATTTCAGTAATTCAAAAAATGAAACTTGTATATTATATAGATTCATTGCACACAGTGTGAACTATTTCAAGCTTTAATTTCTTTTAATGTTGATGATTATATCTTACAGCTAATGAAAACCCAAAAGTCAGTTGAGTGGTAAACTCATTCAACAATTTGGGAGAGATTCACAAGGAGTAGACTGTGGCTGCAGTTAGTGCTTCAAGAGTCACCACACACAGATCTATCCGGGACATGGGCTACAACTGTTGCATTTCATGTGTCAAGCCCCTCATGACCCAGAGACGTCAAAAGCGTCCTACCTGGGACAAGGAAAAAAAGGACTGGATTGTTGCTCAGTGGTTCAAAGTCCTGTTTTCCGATTAAAGTAAATTTTGCATTTCATTTCGAAATTAAGGTCCCAGAGTCTGGAGGAAGAGTGGAGAGGCACTCAATCCAATCTGCTTGAGGTCCAGTGTGACGTTTCCACCAGATTGTTTGGGGAGCCATGTCAACTGCTGGTGTTGGTCCAATGTGTTATATCAAGTCCAAGGTCAGCGCAGCCGTCTACCAGGAAATATTAGAGCACTCCATGCTTCTCTTTACTGACAAGCATTATGCAGATGCTAATTTTTTTTTCCAGCAGGACTTGGCACATGCCCAAACTGCCAAAAGTACCAATACCTGGTTTAATAGCCACAGTATCACTGTGCTTGATTGGCCAGCAAACTCACCTGACCTTAACCCCATAGAGAATCTATGACAGACACCAGACCCAACAGTGCTGATGATATGAAAGCTGAGATGGGCTTCCATAACACCTCAGCGGTGCCACAGACTGATCACCTCCATGCCACGCTGCATTGATGCAGTAATTCATGTAAAAGGAACCCCGAACAAGTATTGAGTGCATACTGTACGAAAGGAACCCCGAACAAGTATTGAGTGCACACTATACATACTATTCAGTAGGCCAACATTTCTGCATTATAAATCATTTTTTAATTGGTCTTATATAATATGCTCATTTTCTGAGATACTGACTGTTGGGTTTTCGTTAGCTGTAAGACATAATCATCAACATTAAAAGACATAAACACTTGAAAAAGATCACTCTTTGTGTAATGAATCTATATAATATGATTTTCACCCTTTGAATTGAATTATAAATTAACTTTTCAATATTATAATTTATTGAGATGCACCTGTAATGTCTATGATGACTCTCCCTGACAGAAGATGTTGGGAGGTAGAAGGATCTGCCACCAGAGGAGTCTGGCAGTGGCTTATTCCCCTCTCCCTGGGGAGAACACACGCACATACAGTAAGTCAGAATTTGGGGAAATAGAGTAGAAATAATTTTTTAGTTTTTTGTACAGGACCCCAGAGTTCTTCTGTAGAGGGATCACAAAAAGACAGGAGATCACTGCTTTATTCATTTTTATTACACAGAATCTGAGGGCAGCAAAAGGCAGTGAGAAGTAAGCTGATTTCAGGGTAATTATGTGTGTCTATAATGTATTTTCTGTGCAATTTACTAGCTTCAGTGCTGGCATTGTACTGTGGGGAAGTCCTTGTATTAATTACCTTTGTGGACAACTCTGCCCTCCTGGCAATGATTGTTGACTACTTCACCATTACTGGGCATAGGGAGTCAATCATTGGAGCATGAGCAGAGCTGTCCCCAAGGATCATAAATACGAGGACAACTCTGGAATCAGTGTTCTTGTCACTATCTTGTGCTGCCCTCAGAGCACAGATAACAGATTCCCTGTTAGACAGTTAAAGGAAATGTGTTGCCAAAAATTTTATCTGCCAGTTCAAACCAGATAGTGAGACGTCCTTTTTTCTAATCTTATTTTATTTTCTCATTACAGATTTCTTTATTATATTTCCTGAACATGATTATGGGGGCGGCCATCTTAGCTGTTCTTAACAGCATTTACAAAGCATTAAAAATATATTTAAATATACCTTATTTTTCGCTTTAGACGCACCTGATGATAAGACGCACCTAGGTTTTTTAGGAAGAAAATAAGAAACAAAAATACTTTGAACAAAAAGGTGTGCTTTTGGTATGTTTTGAACTAATGGTGTTCTGTGGATGACACTATTATGGGGGATCTGTGGATGACACTGTTAATGATGTGGGAGGAGTATGACTGAGTGACGTGACGCTGCCGACCTGCCCGCTGCTTTGACAGTGAGTACTACTACTACAGGCATTAGTTTAACAAAACAGCACCACTGCTAAATGGACTTTACATGTGAAAACTGCTGTTAGCGGGGCCCGGTGTAATGGAGTACAGTGACTGCATCAGGCCCCACTGTGAGTGCAACAGCAGTTGCCGGCCTCCAGCCCCTCCTCCCACCCTGCATCATAGAAGTGTAACTGGTACATCACAGCCGATATGTATCAGTGTCAGCCATGTAAAAATTGCACTATTCTCTTTATAAGATGCACTGCCATTTTCCCCCACTTTTGGGGGGCTAAAAGTGTGTCATATAAAGTGGAAAGCCGGAATTAGACTTACCGGTAATTCATTTTCCATTCATTTTCCAACACCAGTGCTTTTACTGATCACCGTGCCACCTCGTTTAGTGAGTAACACAACACTACTTATATATATATATTTTTTTTAAAGGGTGGGAATTTAGGTGCCGTCATGGTGGCTTCATGGAAAATGAATTACCGGTAAGTCTAATTCCGGCTTTCCATTTCACCACCATGACGGCAGAGGATGAGATCTAACAAATCACTATTACGGGGGGCTACTGCTTGCAAAACCTTCCTTCCAAAAGAAAGGTCAGCAGAAGCAGATAAATCCAATCTGTAATGTTTTACAAAGGTATTAAGATTTGACCAGGTAGCAGCTCTACATATTTGTTCAAGAGAAGCACCCGCCTTCTCCGCATAGGAGGAAGACATAGCCTGTGTAGAATGAGCGCGCACATCAATGGGGCACTGGTGTTGGTGGTGGGAGGGGGCTATTTAACCTCTTCTTTGTTTCCTGCCCCTACAGAAGGTCAGGGGTCATCTCTCATCCTCTGCCGTCATGGTGGTGAAATGGAAAATATGGTAGATATGTAAATGGCAAATTAAAAATAATATCACCAACAATTATTTAAAAATACATTAAACATAAAAATGTGATTTAAACAATAGGTCATTTTCTGATGACACATTCCCATTAATGACAGTAAAACCATTTTGAGGCACTATTTTCACTATAATTGTTAGGATAAATTCAGACACAAAAAAAAAATCTGCCACGGTTTGCCGCATTGAATCTGTGGAAAAACCCACTGTGGATTTGAAAATCTGTAGCATGTCCTCATTTGCAGTAGAAAAATCTACTCCATGTGAATTGGCCGCCCGAGCCCTCCTCACAGTCACCAGCCAGGTACTGTACCTAATGATCTAATGCTCTCAGCATTAATTAATGTAGGAGCATCAGGTACGTACATATGAACCTGGCCACTGTGACGAGGGTGGTGGTATTTTGTGCTGCACTACGGTATTGCTGGCCCTACCTACTTCTGATGTCCCTGCCTACTCGTGTTGTACCACATTCTGTCAATGTGGCCCTGCCAATAACATGGGGCCACTTTTACTTTTGTATTTTTTCCAAGGCCACTTTAAGTTTCTATGCTTTGTTCAGTCAAGCAAACGTTATCAAACGGGGTGAGGGGAATATGCCATTGGCAGCCCCACCCACAGATAAAACAGCCAGTCCTCCTGAAATTGTCAGGTTTGACCACCTTTAGTTTGATTATTCACATATTCCAGCTATAATATAGAAATTGTAATATCTGAGGAAGAAAAATCTGAATAATGTCATCAGTCATTGATCTTTCTGATTTACTAACGTACGGCCATTTTTCAGTTTTGGATGGAATATAACCGTAAACTTGGCAGTCCCAGTTCTGAATAAACAACAGTTGCTACGTTATCACTTCTAGAGATTTAATAAAAATGTCAAGCACAGTTTTACTGGTGTAGGTTTCACCATCAGCAAACTGAAAACATTTCAGTTACAAGAACGTTCCAAAATCCGCAGTTACTTCCCTATTTACTTCTAGCTCCGGGGAAAGAATGTTCAGTGCATGATATTCTGCAAACAGGTCTCCCAGACTGTCATAGTAGGCAGACCTTACCTGACATTAACGTCTACCGGCCCATGACATGGAATGTGCAGCTCCACCCCTGGCCCCAGGACAATCCAGAGACACAGTCTTTTGACATCATGTATTTCAATGACTAGCTCCTTATTTCATTTTATTAAGTTATTCCGAATTCTGTATACTATGAAAACTGGACTGGGTCTTCATAGACTGATTGTTCAAGGGGTTCTCTGGGCTACAGATACTGATGATCTATCCTCGGGATAGGCCATCAATACAAGATTGGTGGTGGTGGTGGGGGGGGTTGACATTCGGCACCCCTACCGATCAGCTATGGAGCTGGAGACAGACAGCTCCATACAATGAGGAGTGGCCATACCAGGGTACTGCAGCTCAGCTCCTATTCAAGTGAATGGGAGTTGGGCCTCAGTATGCCGGCACAGTGCACTGAGCCTTCTGCTTTCACTCTGTTAGGCTACTTTCACACTTGCGGTAACCTTTTCCGGCAAGCTGTTCTGGCGGGGAAACAGCCCGCCGAATCCGTGTCATCACAAGTCCACCGTGCCACCGGAGGCCCGGTCCAACCCCATTCACTATAATGGGGGCAGGCTGGAGGTCCGGCCGCAGCACAGCAAACATGACAAGAGGCGGTTGGACAAAAACCGTAGCATGTTGTAGTTTCTGTCCGCAGCAAGTTGGCACAGTGGACCTGCAGTAGTACGCATCCGGTAGGCTTTTCCCCGCCGGAACAGCCTGCCGGAAAAGGCTACCGCAAATGTAAAAGTAGCCTTAGCTATATTGACTTCTAGCTCCACAGTAGCCCAAAATCTAATCGGTGGGGGTGCTGGGTGATGACCCCTCCCCCAATCTGATATTGATGTCCTATACTCAGGATAGGTCTTCAATATCTAACCCGGAGAACCCATTTAAATATATCATCTGAATGTGACCTATGGTTTAATTTTTTTAAGCTTTTATATATTTCTTTAAAATATGTGGTCATTATCTATAAAACTATAGATAGTCTTTAAAACTAATCCTGGCAAATTGCAGTTTGCACTCCAGCCACTGTTTTTGTTTTGTAGAGATCATTTTTCAGCAGTCATCTCATTATCTTCACAGGCAGAATTATAATGAAAAGTAATCCCACCATTTAGCAGATATTACTGGATCTACGACTGACAACAGGTGATGGGCACTGTTTAATCCTCCCTTCCCCCCAACCATGACCTCTGCACAGAGGTCATGGACCTCACAGAGCATGCACAGAATACTCTCCCACATTAGTCAATAAGTCATCAACAGACACCAAGACCCTAGTAAATCCCTGATGGCTGCCCTCATAACCCTATACAGACAATAAAATAATACAGAAAATCTACAAACAGAAAATCAAGTATGGTTTAGAAATAACAAGAATATGCTTCATTATCTAGTTAGTTAGTAAAAAAAAAGTAATACATTCCGTGGTGGTCATGCATTGCAAAATATCTGTATCAACTGGCCGGTCATTCCAGATCATGCACTCTGGCATAATGTGAACACATTTCCTAATATATGTGAAAGCTACAAATATTTAAGATAATATTTTATTAGCTTTGCCAGCAGCTTCCTGACAGTGGTAGCTGCAATGTTGATACAAATTCACGTAGGTTGCTTTAGTCAAAGGTATGCCAATGAAAGGAGTAGACCAGTGGATGTTTATATGGGAGCTTGGGAACATAGCTCTCTTCTGGGTAAGGGCAGCTTCACATCTAGCATATACTGTGAATAAGAAGAGAGCTTCCAATCCATGATGGGGGAAAGAGAACCAGGAACTCATGAATACGAGGGCGCCCAAGCTCCTGCACTCTACTGTGTCCTCCAGCACTACGCTTGCATTGTAGCTGCTCAGTCATGATGTTAAGACTAGTGTTGAGTGAATCAAAGTATTCTTAGTGGACTTCGATATGAATTTCAGGAAAAAATTTGATTTGCTGCAAAGCCTAATTTCCTTGCACTTCATGGTAATGAATCAATTTTCCCTGAAATGGCAGTACAAACAAAAAAATACATACTCACCTCATCCATTTGCATGCAAATAAACCACCGTGGCCATCTTGACTGAAGATATTGTGCGAAATCTCGTGCACAGTGACACATGACGTCACCATGCAGGCCAGCGTGATGACGTCATCACGTCACCGCTCGAGATTTTGCGCTTTGTCTTCAACCAAGATGGCCGCAGCAGCCTCTATGCGATCAAATGGATTAGGTATTTTTGTATTTATTTTTTTTATCAGATTAACCCCTGAAAGCCCTTAATGTTAACCTCAGATGCCGTGATCAGCAATGAACGCAACATCTGAGGGGTTCAATTACAAGGGGCAGCACCCTTGCCGTTCCCCATGATTGCACCTGACATACAAAGAAATGTGCTTTGTGACAAAATAATTCATTTTCCATAACTTCACTCATCTCTAGTTAAACCAACAAATGAGTCAATCCAAGTAACTGACCCAGGGTCTCCAGTTTATGCTTCCCTCAGATAAGGCAGCATAAGGCCTCATGCGCACAAACGTGTGCCAGCCATGCCCGTGCTGCGGACCGTGCACGGGCACCAATCGTGGGTTTTCCATTCACTTCAATGGGGTCAGCAATCCGCATCCGACTGAGCCTGCGGTAAACAGAGAGAAGGCCACGGCGCTCCTGGAGCGCTGCTGCCTTCTCAAACAGCTGACCAGCTGGGGGTCCCGGGTGTCGGACCCCTGCCGATCAGATGCTGATAATCTGTCCAGAGGATAGATCATCAGTTTAAAAGACCTGCAGAACCCCTTTAACTTTTTTGTTTCCATTCACATAGCTCTATGAGGGCTTGCACTTTCTAATGGCACCATTAATATTACATACAATGTAGCAAGAAGCAGTAAAAGAATTCCAAATGGGATAACATTAAAAAAAATACAATTCTGCCATAGTTTTATGGGATTTGCTCGCTATGCAGTACAATTAGAACCATCAGTACAATTACAGTGAAAAATAAAAAATAAAGTTTGGGGGAAAAAAATTTCTTTGCATTGCCATATTCTGTCCCCCATAATATTTTTATTTCTACATCTACAGAGTATTAGGAGGGCTAATTTTTTGCAAGGCTACCTGTTATTTTTGTAATGATACCATTTTGGAGTGCGTTTAGCTTTTTGATCACTTTTTATTCAATATTTTTGGAAGATGAAGACATAAAAAATGGCGAATTAGCCATTTTGATTTTTTTTCCTGTTACGGGATTCACCACACGGGAAAAATGCATTTATACTTTAATAGGTGCAAATGATCTTTATTTTATTTTTATTATGGGGTAAAGAGGGGGCTTTGTATGAAAACTTTTTTTCACCTTCTTTAAGTCCCCTGTGGGAACTTGAAGGTAATATCTTAAGAAACCATGGCATCTGAAGGTGTTGAACAACTGCGATTGCTGTATCGCAGGCATCAGCCCTAGGTATCATGGACACTAGAAGCAGACGCTATTTTTAAAGATGGGCTATCCACCATACAGGTCTAGAAAAGGTAAATGGAGAACATTGTTGACACAGATCACAGGTAAATTCTGCATCCAGAGTTCCCATTAAAATGAAAATGAAAAAACAAGTCAAAATCACATTAAAAAAAAACGTGTCATAATAAAAGCTGCCTTAAAAAAAAGCATGAAGAATCCTGAAGCAGACTCCATATCAATTTTTATTTTCCAGCACACCAGATCAAAACTGGTGTCAAGGAAAACTGGCCTAGCTGCTCATAGCAACCAATCAGCTTGCACCTTACATTTTTCAGAGTTCTTTTGGAAAATGAAAGGTAGAATCTGATTGGTTGCTATGGGCAACTAAGCCAGTTTTCCTTTACATCAGTTTTGAAAAATTTCCCCCTTAGCATGAACCTACCCTATCATCATTTTAGACGGCCTCATTCCACAGAACGTAACATTTTTACTCTTTAGTGCTATTTCTTATTCAAAACAAAGATTTTTTTTCCTATTAATGCAGAAAAACAAACCATGTCAGCATCACGCTGTAGTCTCTGTCACACACCGAAATCCGTTGTGGGAAATTACACTGGTGTTACAGATACTGTTGGTGTGAGTCAGCCTCTACTCACATGTGATCACTGTCCTATTCTGTAAGCTACAGAACATACTGAAACTAAGCAAAACCAGTATGTGCCAATACCACACCAGTTCTTATCTCGCTGCGATAACATGTCACCTGATAATCAGAACTACACCCCTCATATCTTACATAAACAGCCGCCAACACTTTGCCTTAATGGCCATTTGTGTATTTCTAAGATTTCTCATCTCTATTATTGTTAAATCCACTGTTCTAGCAGTAACAATGGCCATGCACCAATATACGTTCTGCCAAACAGGTATTTCGCCTTCTCCTGTATACACATACATGCTCGGCTCAGCAGAGCATATTGTGGAGAAAGCCGCTGTCAGACAACTCTGGCGGCAGCTTATCTCCTCTGAGAACAAAAGTATCGGGTGTTGAAATTTAACGCTCCCGATCATCATCTGTTGGGGGAGGGTTCATCATACAAAATTGCGCTAGGATTCCAATACTCTGTTCTGGCACAAGAACAGAATACCAGAGCCATGCCAGACATTGCTGGTGCCTGATGGATCCCATTCACTATAATGAGGTCCATTGGATGTCTGGTGTGGATACTTGGACTTTGCAGGAATAAATACCACTGCATGCAGCGATATTTCACTTATTTCTTTTCTTTGTCGGAATCGGTGACAGAGACTCCTGTCGGAACCTCTGCCGTAGATATCAACCTAGCCTTAGATTGCTGGAAGAACCTGCCATTTTCGTCTGGTTTTGCCAACAATAGTTTATTATATATGTGGTCCGTTTACATGGACCAATGCACTGGGCAATGACTGGAGAGGAAACATTCATTTTCAATCACTGCCTACTCATTAAGCGGCAGCATTCTTCCCCGCTGTCCTATGTATGATCATTCACCCCCATAAAGATTCATTGTTTCTCAGCAGCACATCCATATTTTTACAGGGGGTGATGTGGTTCTCGTAGACGACCGATAAGCCAACAGCATTTTGCTTGTTATCCCCCCGTAAATGACAGGTAAGCCACCAGCGTTTTGCTCATTGTGCAGCACATTGACACAGGCCAATTAGTGTTCATAGGAATGTTCATTTTGGATAATCTGGCCATGTAAATGGGATCTTATAGAGCTTCCATCACACAGCTATTCCCCCTAACCTTCATACACATACATGCCAAGTGTACATGTGTTCACATGCATCAGGTATGATCTGCCACCAATAAACCCAATACTACTTTCTCTTGACGTCTACTGTCAAGGAAAAGTTTGAGACGCCTCCATACACATTCCATTCCTGATGAAATCAGCAAGTTGAACTAACACTCATCTAATGTGTATGGCCATCCTAAGATTAAAGCAATTTAATAAAAGGAGTAAGTAACTTTACTGCCACATTCTTGCAAACAATTTTGGCTTCTGGCGATTTGGGTATAGTATTGATCCCCTGGTTCGGACTTTTTGGCATGTTTAGTTTCCTGATTTGCATCTGGCCTTTTTGTACTTTATTGTCCGACTGGCATTTGATTCCATAGTGTTTGTCTGTTTGTTGTTCCCTGTTTGTGTTGCCCTCACACATATTATATCGATACGAATCTTGGAAATTTTTTACACCGAAGCGAATCCGAATATTTTCACATTCGCTTCGGAAGATTCTTCTGAAATCTTTGTACGCTAATGCTACGCATCTGATAATTTGTACACTAATGCGTACATATTCAGTTAAGTAGCATACTTTTACTGTATATTCGTTCTTTGTGCGGGCCTAGACAATAATACGCTAAAGCTTCGTATGCACTTTGTACACTCAGGTGTAAGTATTCGCGGAAAGGTTCGCAGAACACAACAGAATAACAAATGATTTGTACGCAGCTTCGACCAAATTGCTTCGTATTAAGTACGAATCTTTTAAGAAATTCGATGAACATTCATTGAAGCGAATTTTGGATGATTCGCTCATCTCTAATTACAATATGGGGACTGTCACCCAGTTGTGGAGTGACTGCAGAGGGTTCGTGTGACAGTAGTAGCCTTATACTGACATATTTACTGGTCAGACGTAACTCTGCCTATTTTAACATTATGAATCCTGTTCTTTATTTAATGGAACAAATGCAGAGTCTATCCCTGATGGCCCAGGATTTAGCCCAGAGGGTCAATAATCAGGAGACTATTCAGGGGTCGCCGGGCAGTACCTCAGCTTCCCCGTCTATGGAACATAAAATTAAACTTCCTTTTAAGGAAGGCTGTAACCTTTATTTCAGATTCAGGCCTTTTGCTTCTGGTTCTAAACAGCAACGAGTAGGAATTGTCATTTCATTGTTACAGGGAGACCCCCCCAGGAGTGGGCATACTCTCTTCCTTCTGATTCACCTGTTTTAGTCTCGAATGACAATTTTTTCGGCTCTGGGTCTGTGATATGATGAAATGGACAGAGCAGATTATGCTGAAAGTAAACTGGTCAGTTTGAAACTAGGTAGTTGGCTCGTGGAGAAATATTGTGTGGAGTTTAAGAAGTGGTGTGCTGCTTCTGGATGGAACATCTCCTTATTAAGGTGTCCGTTTTGCCCCCAATCCCTTAGATGAGATTATGGTGCTTGTTGTACATTTGGATTGTTAGCTCAGGGAACGTAATAGGGAACGTGTGGTTTCACAGGGTGCCAAGTATCCTCCAGATTTGGTTCCTATTCCCCCTGTACCGCTTCCTGATGAGGAAGATCCTTTGCAGCTTGGTGCCACCTCTCTCTCTGTGGAACAAAGAACCCTCAGGAGACATCAAGGACTTTGTTTCTATTGCAGTACTACGATCACTGGGTCAAGTTGTGTTCCAAATGCCCTGTGCGGGATATGGAGACGGAGAGAGGCTGTGAAAAGGTACTCAGGAAATAAGGTATATATGTCAGGTTCTGATCCAGGTACTCGGAGCTCTATTTAAACCCCTTTCTGGCCATACCCCAGTGCGAGTGTTCCTGGTTCTTGTTCGTGTGCTTATTGGTTTGCTGTTTTTTCTGACGCCAGTTTGTCTTCTAACCGCTCTCTATCTGTCGTTTGGTAATGGATAGCTTTTCTGGTTCTAACCCATTTATGTAAGACTCTGGTATTGTGTCTGTCTGTCTTTTTTTGTTTGTTCATCTCTGCACGTAATAGTGTAGGGACTGTCTACTAGTTGCGGTCTAGCTATATTGGGCTTGTGCTCTCAAGTAAGTAAGGAAAGCGGGCTGGGTTTTGACCTTAGGGCTCACTGTCCTCTCTGTCCCTACCTACAGTGGTAAACATTTAGTGATTATTCTAAAAGAATTATGTTGCCTATTTGCATTCAGAAAAAAAAACTGACAGGAGAAGCTTTTATAAACTGTTGGGCCACAGCAAATTTCATTAGTGAGAAATTTGCATTATACCTAGGTATTTCTGTAGCTCCACTGCTTTTTCCTGTTCAGGTGATGGCAATTTATTCTACTATCCTGGGGAAGGATGGTATTTAATTCTGTACTCTTGAGTTCACTATGACAGTGGGGATGCTTGTGCTTCACTCTGCAGTCTGTTCATTTCTGGTTATGACAGAACTACCTATTGATGTCTTGCTAAGAATACCTTGGTTACAGGTTTACAATCCTGTTATTAATTGGGAAACACAGGAATTAAAAAATTGGGGTGGAGATTGTGTAAATAATCTGTTTACTATATCCATGGCTTAGCTGCAAATGATTCCTCTGCAATTGTCTAACCTCATTTGCATCAATTTGAGTATTTGGTGATGCCATTTGGTTTAAGCAGTGCCCCTGTAGTCTTTCAAAATTTAGTGAATGACTTTTTGGGAGAATTTGGTGGCAATTTTGTGCTGAGTGACATGGTGTGGTTATTTGACCCTAAAAACTGAAATAAATATTATTACATACATGTCACTAAGGGTAAAATAATGTTTGGAAGTTTCACCTATGCATATCTTCAATTTACTAAGATGTTAATGGTGGGGGGTCTGATCTCTGGGACCCCACTGATCAATAGATCGAAGGGTTTGCTATGCTTTTGTAAGTACAATGAACCTTCATCAATGAACATTATTGTTTGCCATTGATAGTCACATCAGAGTTTTCAGAAGGACTGAAGAATGCCTACTGCTTTTATGCATAAAGTGGAGACACACAGGGCCTCCACTAGATGTTTCAGTGTGGGGTGCCATTGGCTACCATGGCCATTCCCTTCTGATATTTAAGGAGGGAACATTGACCAGCCTTTGGTATGTCGAGGACTGGGATTGCCAACCTGTGGCTCTCCAGCTGTTGCAAAACCAAAGCTCCCAGCATGCCCAGACTGCCTCCAGCTATCAGCCTACAGCAGGGCATGTGAGAATTGTAGTTTTACAGCAGCTGGAGAGCCGCAGGTTGGCCATCCCTGGTCTAGGACAACATGGAACAAGATAATGCTCGCCAACACACTGCCTGCACTACACAATATGCTTTTCAGGGTGTCCAGCAGCTCTCCTGGCCAACTTAATCACCAGATCATCCCCCATCGAGAATATCTGGAACTAAATGAGGCAACAGATCTCCCACGCACAACAGAGAACAACCAGCTTGAATGAACTACAGGTCAAAGATGAAAAAGTTTGGATTATATACCACAGGAGGATATCCAGCATCTGTATGATCATTACCATGTCAGAGTGGAAGCCTGCATTGCAGCAAGGGGAGATGGCAACCAGTATGCCTCAACACATACCCTACTGCAGAATCCAAAATAAAGGGTGCACCAGTTAGGTTGTGTGATCTTTGACCAAACATCACTAGCAGTTTATAATTTGTCAATCTCAGCTCAATCGCATTAAGTTTTCTAGGTTTTGTGTGTTTTTTTTTTTCATTTTCCAGTAATATATTTATATTCCAAGTTAGAGGGTAAATTGGCCCTGTTATAGTGTAAATTGTCAGTGTTAGTTGTCACATGATCTCCAGGATCCATATCTGCAGTGGCAATGCTAAAACCAATTATTTCTTGTCTTGCTTAAAGAGGTTGTATGAAAGTTATCCCCTTTCCATATGATAGGGGATAACTAAGTGATTGGTTGGGGTCCACCACTGATCCTGGGAACTGGGATACCATATTCCCATCCTGATGGAGCATTTGGCCAAGTATGTGCCCTTCTGCTCGATTCATTCTCTTTGGGACTGCTGGAGATAGCCGACTACAGAGCATATAGCAACCGGAACCAGGCACTGCTCCATACACTGTGTATTAGCCATGGAAGGCTACTGCAGTTCTTTACCCATTCAGTTTTATGGGACCTTAAACGGGGATGTCTACGCTTTTTTAAAATTTTACTAAAGTGATGGGTTGCCTGGTAAAATAATATTGAAAAAAGCTGCAGCCAGTGACATATTGTTTGCTACAGTGGTGACATTTCATATATCACTGCAACCAATCACTGGCATCAGTGTTTTCGCTCCATACATCTCTGGCTGCAGCCCAGGGAAGATGACAGAGCAGTGATGTTAGATTGAAGTGGCAGAGGAAGGGAAGGGAAGCTTTTGATGGTAAGGCATGGCACACCCCAATGGGAAATAAGTCCAGAGAGTCAGGGTCTGCAGTAAACCAATGCACTTCTTTACTGGAGGAATTCAGTTGCAAAACAATACTGGCAAGGCATAAGGCTGGCTTCTCCAGTCTCTTCCCTGGCAGAAGAAGGGTTTGATGCTGAGGAAAGGCCTGAGCCATCTGTCCCTCTCTCTCAGTAGGCTGGTACTCTGGCCAAAGGATGGAAGCCCATGGTCTGTTGCTCAGTAGTGTGGATTGCTCCTTGGTCATAGGGCTGGTGACCCATGGTCTGTGGCTTAGCATCCCCATCTTAGTGTCTTCTTCTGGTCACTCATGCAGAGTGGCATAAGTCCCCCCTCCAAGCACTGGTCCCTAACTGCAAAACGCTAGGCGCTCTGACTGCTCTCCTTATATACCATTTCTAGCTAGACTGGAACCTTCTAGTGGGAGGGGTGGAGGGGAGAAGCTCGGCATAAACAGATACATTGTAACATTGTTTCAGTATGGCATAGACTTACATTAGAGCTTCAATGATACTCAATGGCAATGACACACCAGTTTTTCCAGACAAAAACAAGTTTCCAGACATAACAACAGAGCTAAACCAGACAGTCACAAGGTCAGTCTGTCTGGTTTTAGTGGCAAACAAGTCTGGCTTTTTCCCTCCAAAACATGCTCTTCTTTAAACCCTATGGCAGCTGTGGAAAAGTACCAGCTTCTTATTCAAAGTCCCAAAAGTCTCTCAGTGTTCATTAACCCTTTCCACAGAGAAAATTAACAGGATACATATCACAACATAATATAAAATGCAGTTAAACAGTATTAAACAGTGCAAGTTAACTCTTTCAAGTGAAATAAAGTAAACAATTTATAACTTTGCATAGAGGAAACAGGGGCAAATGTCCACAAATGTCCAAACTTGACAGTACCCCAGCTCCAGGACACCACACAGGCTCCTGGCATATTCGCAAAATAAGAAAAAACTCAGACAATCCCTTTAAGCCAAAAACCATAAGTTCAAAAAGTCTTTTTTCTGTTCTATCAAAACAATTTGAAAACATGAATGAAACACTAATTCCTTGTATTACAACCCTGCTAAGTGTAAAGTGGACTTGCCAAACTTTTACATTTTGTTGATAGTGTGTTCATCTTGTCCCCATTAGCATACTTCATGCCTGACCAATTTTTTTATAGCATGACTTCTCAATAAATTGATCATACAACTGACCTTCTCTAAGACTTTCATTAGCGAAAGGTTTTGGAATCCTGCCTGCAACTTGATGAATTTGATTACATGTCATTATCTATTATCCCCTGTCTTTCAACTTATGAAATGCGATGTACTTTTTAGTATTAAATCCTATGAGTCAGGATCTTGCTTTATCTTAATGTAAATGTAACAGCACAGATAATTCAAGAGCAGCTTTTGAGAGATTATCTTTTGATATCTGTTTATTTTACTATTCACTAACCTAACTTGTTAAATTAAAAGTCTTCGGCACAAATCCCTGGGGTTCTGTTAACCAGACCAACTCCTGGTTACGGTATTTATTACAAGATGTTGAAGTCTAGCCTTTAGCCAATTCTCTGGAATACATGTTCTCCGCTTAAGTAGGCGTATCACAAGAGAAAAAATTGCCTGGCTGGAATATCCATGTATAAACCTTGGAGGTTTCTGATATAAATTAGTTTTGATTTGATGGATATTAGTTATTACATTTACCTTCAGATAAGAAGTTTTATGTTGATATGAATTTTTTTCTGTTCAGGGGCTGTAGACAATAGTCCTCCGGTCCAGAATAGCACTTGATAACATAATTCATTTGGACAGGGACTGTTCTATCTTCTTTCAAAGCTGCTTGTGTTATCTTTAGATAATCCCATCTCTCTGTAAACAAATTATGTTCTATAATTGAACTGGATTTCCACAGCCTGATGTTCGGGGTGATTATCGGGAACACTTGTTCCCGATAATCTGCTTGTCTAAAGGTGCTGCAGATCACCGAATGAATGAGCAAAACATTTGTTCATTGAGTGAAATGATCCGAGGTGTGGATACCTCAATCACCACTCCTGGGCAGCAGATAGTGGTGTCTTAATAGCATACTGCTGCCCAGGAACAATGATTTTTTTATGGAAACTAGCAATAGCAGCAGCCATCACTCGTTCACATACAGTGGAGGTGAGATCTGCATGTAAATGCAGCTCTTCACCTCCAATTAACAAGCAGCTGATTGTCGGAAAGAATCGACTGCTCCTCGCAGCATCTAAATGCGTCTTAACGGCTTCTATGACAACAGGAAAAAGAATTTATCATTAAGGTTTCGTAGATATTT
The DNA here is from genome assembly GCA_900303285.1 of Rhinella marina. Classification (NCBI taxonomy): domain Eukaryota; kingdom Metazoa; phylum Chordata; class Amphibia; order Anura; family Bufonidae; genus Rhinella; species Rhinella marina. The sequence continues at coordinate 59,975 of ONZH01004164.1, forward strand.
AGGTGAGCCCCAACTGCCTTTTGTGCAGTCATTTAGATTTCCATTCACCCATACACATCTCCCCATTCATTGGTCATATTGCTCTGCAAGATTTATTTCAAACTGGTAGCTCAGCAGGCGTGTTCTTTTTCAGGGAGGGTGTCCTGTCTGCTGCAGCTGGTGGCAGTTAAAGTACAGTACAGGTGTCCACCTCAGTAAGGTGCACAGAGAAGTTAGGAAAAGACCAAACCACAGGTGGCTCTATACAGATTTCAGTGAGTAACTCAGTGGCTGTACAAAATTTTTAATTACAAAAATATTCATATACAGGTGCTGGTTTGAAAACTGTAGAATATTTTTTTTCATAAATCTCTTTTTATTGAAAAGAGTATAGTAAATGCACAACGAGCCGCAAGAAGGAGACAATATAAATCCCCAACTGTACAGTTGCCCCATTCCCATCAGAAGGTAGTCCACCAAAGTAAAGGACGATCACGAGCGTATGATGTGGACTTACAAAATACATATGCTCATTCACATGAGCACCAATGCAACTGTGAACTAAACATCGGCCTCACAAAGGACGCAGGGATACCCAGACAAATAGGATCTAGGCACATTTAGTTCTGAAAAAGTGTGACCCAAGATAAAGGAAGTAAATTAAATCACAATAAAGTAAAACATATGTCATCAGGCATTCTTTGAGGAGGAGGAGGAGGAGGAGTAACAGAAATAACATCAGTGTGTATGGTATTTTTGCCAGGGTGACCAGGTTTGCAAAAAGTGCTCATGTCTGTACTCAGTCCAAGACGTAAGTTCCTCAAGTCTGCAGAGTTGGTGAACCCTATCCAACCACTCCTGATAAGAAGGAAGGGGGAAGAGTTCAACCAGTGCAGCAGTATTAACACCTTGGCTGCTAAAATGAGAAAAGTAGCCAGTGCTGTTTTGCATGTGCAGAAAGAAGGTAAATCTTGCCAAAGTAGAACCGAATCTGGAGTTAATGATATTGGTTCGGGGCACACCATGTTAATGACATCCTTTACTTTATCCCGAAAAGGTCGGGTTTTGGTGCAAAACCACCATATGTGTGATATAGTCCCCGGGTCTGCATTGCATCTCAAACAGAGGCCCCTATCCACCAAACCTCTCTGTATAAGTATGTTGGCATCCTATACCATCTGGACACTGTCTTGTATGAATTTTCCTGTATGTGAATGCACCTGGAAAAGCCATGTGATCTAGACAAGACTTGTTGCCCCTCTGTATCAGAAAATGTAGTATTCAATTCCTCCTCCCATTCCAGTATAAAATAGGATACAGAAGAAGAAGAAGAGTGAATTAGCAATAGCCTTTAGAATTTTAACATCGCTTTCAGAATAGGTTGGGTAGAGAAGAGTGCTTTTTCAAATTCCGAAGATTGTCGAATAGTGGGATTAGAAGTAAGGAATTTACGGCTTGATAAAAGTGGGAACATTGTAAAATATGCACAGGGACACCAGGTAGTCCATTTGATAGCTGGAAAAATGATGGGATCTTCCTGTCGTAAAGCAAAGCTGTAATAGGGCAGGAATGGAACTGGTCCTATATGTGTCTGGCATGTGATGGAAACGGGGAGTCCTCTGATAGATATGGCAGGTATTGTGTTACAGTCTGAGGGGAGGGGAATGGGGCAATGGAAGGATAGTTACGGGCACCATACAAAGCTTGCAGAAGGTCTCTGGTCATGATATTGGGGATTCCCGTCACAGCCTGTGGTCACAGAGTAGCCCACACAAACTGTAGAATATTTTTCTTGGTACAACCCCTTTCAAGAAGTTTCCTAAAATATAGTGTTTTTTTTTAAATTAAATTATTTTGGAAAAATAAGAGGGTTCACAATACCATGTTTGTTAATAGATGTCCTACCTCCCTATCATGCTAAGTGGTGAGGCATGGTGCTGCTAAAAGCTGCAATATTTTCTGAAATGTGTACATCTGCCTACTCTTCCTCACAGCCTGTGCAACGTATTGGACACCTAAGAGACCTTTCCAGCTGCAACTATGGCACATACGTGACAGACCTGCAGCACGGTAAAGCAATAAGCCCTTCCTGTGGGAGATAAACCACCCTCAGAGGCGTTTGGCAGTGACTCCGCTCTGCTAATGAAAACACTCTGTTTACTTAAATGAGTTGCCCGATTTCAACCGATGTGACCCATAATGGTACCCATACCCTACTCAAAACAAGCTCACAGTTCAGTCGACATAAAATAAAATTAGTAAATTATAACAAAAATGATAAATCTGGTTGTGCTGTAGTCTTATTGAACCACAGATTTAGGTTATCATGTCATTTTTCTGCCTAGTGAACACCATGTGGGTGATAAATGTTCTGTATGGAAACCCCCTATAAGTGTATTATTTCTGCTTTACCAAACCCAGTAAATAAATAGCAAATAAATAGATGTTAACACAGCTTTACCTCAAATGAACTTCTGAAATTGTTATATTGTTGAAAGTTGCCAGCAGACCCCGTATGTAAGGCAAAACTGGAAGGATAGTGAGTAATATCCAGAAAATACAAAAATACAGAAGGAATTCACTGAAAGGAAGAGGCTAGTAAGAGCAATGGAATGTCTGGGGGATGAAAAGTAATTATTTATACGAATGGAGAGATAAGCTTTTGAGTTTCTGCTACATTCATTTACAGTACACCGCATCTTCAAGGACATTTTCCATCTTGAGTCAGCTATGCTGGGCAAGATTGGCCATCCTGATAATTACATGGGAAGGATTGGAGAAGTTGATCTGTGAGTTACTGAAGTTACTGAAGGTGCAATTGTCACGGGGGGAAGGGGGGGAAGTGAGCCCTGACTGTAACCCCAACCTCTGTCCCTGCCTACTTACAGTATAAGCCCTAGATGGCAGAACCGTAACTGGTCGACAGGCCCTGACCTGAGAAAGTGCAGGGGCAAGGAAAGGGGAAACAAAGGGAATAACAAACACAGACAGAACAAATACAATACAGAATAGTCAACTAGCCAAAGGGTCGTATCAGGAGGTCACGTCAATACCAGGGGAAAAGCAAAGGCGAAGTCCAAGTCCACAAGCCGAAGTCCATATCCACTGAAAACCAATCACTTGCAACAAAAACACCAGCACTGTAAAGGGAAACCAATAACAGGCAACTTGTCTAGGCAGTTGCCATCTTTAAATAGCCCACCCAGGATCATGTGATGTGGCCAGCATCACATGACCTGAGGCGGAGCATTGCTGCCAAAACAGTATGCAAAGTAGCCATGTGGTGTGATCAGTACCACATGGCTAAAAACCCAACAGATAATTAACTAATGAAGTGCTGGCTGACCAGACCAGCACTTCAATTCCCTACTGCTCATCTCTAGGGGGGCGGGGAGGACGCCGGACGCGTGGCAGCAAGGAGCGTGCCAGGTCCTCCCTGCAGGTTGCTATGGAGACGAGGACGCATATCGCATCCTCGCTCCATGCTACCAGCGGAAGTCCGGCGGCACAGCACTGGGGAAGCGCGCCGCCGGCTTCCCATCACAGTACCCCCCCTTCACGAGGGGCCACCGGACCCTTAACCACGGGAGCCAGTTTCTCAGGATGCGCTCGATGGAAATTCCTGATGAGAGTATCAGCATGCATCCTGGTCAACGGTACCCAAGATCTGTCCTCCGGACTGAATTCTCTCCAGTGTACGAGATACTGGAAGGAATTCCGCTTGTCCTGCCACCTGTACTGGAGGCGGAGGTTGATTCTCTGGACAAACGGGAGCAACATAACCCTTTAACAATGATTTGTGAAATACATTGTGGATGCGAAAAGATTCAGGTAGACACAGTTTAAAAGACACAGGATTAATCACCTTGGTGATCTCGTACGGACCAATGAACCGAGGCGCAAACTTATAAGAAGGTACTTTCATTTTTAGGTTCTTTGTCGAAAGCCACACTTTGTCCCTTGAAATCAACACCATTTGAGCGCTTCCTATCTGCCTTAACCTTTTGGGTCTCTTGGGCTTTTTTCAGGTTCGTTTGAACCTGCGCCCAAACTGTGCACAGTTCTTGAGCAAAAGAGTTGACCTCTGGAACAACAGATGTAGACAAGGAAAAAGAACCAAAACGCGGATGGAAACCCATATTACAGAAGAACGGTGATATCCCAGAGGATGTATTAACCCTGTTATTTATGGCAAATTCGGCGAGAGACAAATATCTAGACCATTGATTTTGGTTGAACGCAACATAACATCTAAGAAATTGTTCAACAGATTGATTAAGGCGCTCAGTCTGACCATTAGTCTCTGGATGGAAGGCCAACGAAAAAGACAAGGAAATATCAATCTTATGACAAAAGGCCTTCCAAAACCTGGAGACAAATTGCACACCCCTGTCTGATACAATGTTTTCAGGTATACCATGAATTCTTACAATATGATCAATAAACAGAGAGGCCAAAACTTTTGCAGTAGGTAATTTACACAATGAGATGAGATGACACATTTTACTGAACCTGTCCACTACCACCCAAATCACAGTTTTACCATCAGAACACGGCAGGTCAGTGATACAATCCATAGACAAGTGGGACCATGGTCTATCAGGAATGGGTAATGGATGTAGCTCACCCATAGGACGCGTCTTAGGATTCTTGGACCTGGCGCATGTGCTACAGGAAGTTACAAAGGCCTGAACATCCCTAGAAATAGAAGGCCACCAAAATTCCCTAGAAATTAACTCTTTAGTGGCATTAATACCTGGATGTCCACATAACACGGAGTTGTGACACTCACACAACAGCCGCAAACGTAAGTGAGCCGGCACAAATAACTTATCTGTGGGAGTGTCAGGCGGAGCCAGATGTTGTCCCGCCGAAATTTCAGAAGTCAAATCGGCTGTGGCGGCTGCCACAATGATGTCAGCAGGCAGGATGGGTTCAGGCGGGCCCTCAGGAAGTTGACAAGCATGGAAGCTTCTTGACAGGGCATCCGCCTTAATGTTCTTACTTCCGGGCCTGAAGGTAACACAAAAATCAGAACGAGTAAAAAACAAAGCCCACCTTGCCTGTCCAGGATTTAAAGGGGTATTCTCATCTTAGACAATGGGGGCACACACCATTTACGGAACTCCGCACATTAATCCTCGACAGGACGGTTACCCTGGCGAAGAGATCTAAGTTGATTTTCGGCAACTGCGGCCATGTCAGTCTCTTCATACAACAGCCCTAAGGCCTGAAAAAATGCCTCCACAGAAGAAAGACATGGAGAGTCAGATGGTAATGAAAAAGCCCACTCCTGCGGATCCCCTTGCAGTAAGGATATGATTATACCGACCCTTTGCTGCTCCGAACTCTAGGAATGAGTGCGCAAACGGAAATAAAGCTTGCAGCTCTCCTTAAAGGACCTGAAAGTCTTTCGGTCCCCCAAAAAACGATCAGGTAACTTAACATGGGGTTCAATATTGGGGTTAGGCATGGAGCGAATGGCTGCGGGTACAGACTGCAGCTGCTCCTGATGTTGGAGTCACTCAGCTAGATCCTGGATCATCTGAGCCATGTTACTCATTTGATCCGTGAGGACTCTAAACGGCTCCATTAAGGTAGGCCTGTTATTCTGTCATGGGGGGAAGGGGGAAAATGAGCCCTGACTGTAACCCCAACCTCTGTCCCTGCCTACTTACAGTATAAGCCCTAGATGGCAGAACCATAACTGGTCGACAGGCCCTGACCTGAGAAAGTGCAGGGGCAAGGAAAGGGGAAACAAAGGGAATAACAAACACAGACAGAACAAACACAAGTACAGAATAGTCAACTAGCCAAGGGGTCGTATCAGGAGGTCACGTCAATACCAGGGGAAAAGCAAAGGCGAAGTCCGAGTCCACAAGCCGAAGTCCGAAACCACTGAAAACCAATCACTTGCAACAAAAATACCAGCACTGTAAAGGGAAACCAATAACAGGCAACTTGTCTAGGCAGTTGCCATCTTTAAATAGCCCGCCCAGGATTATGTGATGTGGCCAGCATCACATGACCGGAGGCGGAGCATTGCTGCCAAAACAGTATGCAAAGTAGCCATGTGGTGTGATCAGCACCACATGGCTAAAAACCCAACAGATAATTAACTAATGAAGTGCTGGCTGACCAGACCAGCACTTCAATTCCCTACTGCTCGTCTCTAGGGGGGCGGGGAGGACGCCGGACGTGTGGCAGCAAGGAGCGCGCCAGGTCCTCCCCGCAGGTTGCTATGGAGACGAGGACGCATATCGCATCCTCGCTCCATGCTACCAGCGGAAGTCCGGCGGTGCAGCACTGAGGAAGCGCGCCGCCGGCTTCCCATCACAGCAATACTGATCATAGGGTCTACGACATCAGGTCTAAGGCTAGTTTTAGATCTGCAGCTGTGCTCTCCACAAAGCTATCTCCAGACGGCAGCATAGAATGCTGGGAATCGGCTGGACAAAAACATTCTAGTCAATGGGGTCCAGCGGGCAGGCAGTAATATTCAGCAATACCCGATCTGGAGAACTCCAGCAGGTTGTTTTCTACCAAAACAGCTTGCCGTAGATCTCTGCTGCAGGTGTGAAACTAGACTTACTTGTATCCAAGTACTATTAAAGTTTGTGGTATGGTCCCATCTAAAGATGTCAGTCACTTCAAATGGGCATAAGTGTCATGCATGGTCACCTGGCCAACCTGCTATTACATGTACATAAAGTACAAACTTTGTTTAAAGAGGACCTTTCACCACTCCTGACATGCCTGTTTTAATAGCTTCATGCATTCCCCATGTAATAAGAAGTCTGGATCCTCTATTTTTATGTCTGTATGTTGTGCCATTCCTTTATTATTTGCACTATAAGTTATGAATGAATTGCTATTTGTCTTCAGTAAGGGAACAGAGGGGAGGTGACCAGTAGGGGGTGTGTACCTGCACAGACTGAATATGGCAGCACTGATTGGCTAGAGTCAGTCTGTGCAGGTACACACCCCCAACTGGTCACCCCCCCTCTGTTCCTTTACTGAAGACAAATAGTAATTCATTCATAACTTCTAGTGTAAATAATAAAGGAACGGCACAACACAGAGACATAAGAATAGATGTTCCAGAATTGTTAGTACGTGGGGAATGCATGGAGCTATTAAAACAGGCATGTCAGGAGTGGTGAAAGGTCCTCTTTAAGTGAGAGGTACTTGGATTTAAAAGGAATGTGTCAGCAGAAAATTGCTTTAATCAATTCCTCAATTACTTAGTTCCTAATCGAGAAAGTCAGTCGAACGATTAGCGAACTATTATCAAGAAAAAAAATACCAGTCCATATTACTACTAACATGCTTTTTTTATGATTTGTGGTGATTTTTTTTTTTAAAAATCCTAAGATCATGCAGTTTTCACACTGTCCATGCCTGATCATAGTTTAGGACTTCCTGTTTGTGAGCAAGCCAAAAGGGTCATAGACACAACAGACTGAAGCTGACCTCACTGACTTCTCTGGGAGATTTTTCTAAGCATCCTCTGGGACCTGTGTAAAGGTCAGGAGGGAGCAGATAAGCTGTGATATTACCTATTGTGAATGGTGGATGCTGTGTTTAGACATGAGTGAAGTTTTGGAAAATTCGATTCGGCTGCTTAGCTGAATGTTTCAAAAAAATGTGCTTAGTTACGAATTACTTTGTCACAAGGCACATTTTTTTGTAAGTAGCGGGTGCAATGACAGGGAGTTGCGATAGCGCCGCTCCCCATCATTGCACCCCTCAGATGCCGCGTTCATACATGATCGCGGCATTTGAGAGTAATAATACAGTGTAAAATTGACATTAAAAAAAATTAAATCAACAGAGGAGGTATGATTTTTTTTTGTTTTTTACCCTATTTCAGGCTAAATTGATTGGCTACCACAAAACACGAGGAAATTCGGCTTTGCGGTGAATCAAATTTATCTTGTCATATTTTAGGCCTAGTGGTCCATGTGAAAACTGTAAGATTTTATAATTTTTAAAAAAATATACAGTGACATGAAAACTTTAAAAAGAAAAATGTCATTTAAACAATAGATTATTTGTATACATTTGTGTTGAGCTAAATAATGAGTAGTAGTGTGTTTAAGTTTCATACTTTGGTCCCTGATTTTTTTTTTACTTTTATTGCACTCTGTATTTTATTATATTCTACCTTATGAATATTTTCCACAGCTAGAGCAGCCAATAGATAATTAAAGGCTATCTGTCAGCAGATTTGTATCTATGGAACTGGCTGACCTGTTTCCAGGGCCGTATTAACAACTAGGCACCGGGGGCACGGTGCCTAGGGGGGCAGGTTGCGGGGGGCGGCACCCCGCCAGGAGTATATAACGATTTAAAAAAAAAAAAAAACATCCTGGAATTTATATATTTTCTTTTAAATTTCCGCAGGGGGGGGTGCTAGGGTGCTGCTGTTGGGTGGCCCGGGGTATCGGCGACCATGCCGGTGCTAAACTTTTCCTTTTATAAGATGCAGTGCATCTTATAAAGGGAATACTAGCGAGCGCTTCCATAATGGAAGCGCTCACTAGCCTGCAGGAGGAGGGGGAGTGAAGCGCTGGTAGCGCTGTACAGTACTTACCCCTCCTCCTGCTTGCTCTTCCTGAGGCCGGCACTGCTGTGTCCTGACTGCCTGCAGCGTCAGGACGTACAGAGCGCCCTCTGACCTGACGCTGCAGGAGGTCAGGTGACTTCAGCGCAGGCCCCTGGAAGAGGAGAGAGCGGGAACACAGCCAGGACCGGAGGTAAGTTTTTTTTTTTTTTCTTGTCTGATCTGAGGTCTGAAGTGGGGGCCAAAAAGGGATCTTAAAAGGTAAGGTGGGGACAGAATGGGGGGGGATCTGAAAAGGTGGGGACAGAATGGGGGGGGAATCTGAAAAGGTGGGGACAGAATGGGGGGGATCTGAAAAGGTGGGGACAGAATGGGGGGGGATCTGAAAAGGTGGGGACAGAATGGGGGGGGGATCTGAAAAGGTGGGGACAGAATGGGGGGGATCTGAAAAGGTGGGGACAGAATGGGGGGATCTGAAATGGTGGGGACAGAATGGGGGGGGATCTGAAAAGGTGGGGACAGAATGGGGGGGTCTGAAATGGTGGGACAGAATGGGGGGGATCTGAAATGGTGGGACAGAATGGGGGGATCTGAAATGGTGGGACAGAATGGGGGGGTCTGAAATGGTGGGACAGAATGGGGGGGTCTGAAATGGTGGGACAGAATGGGGGGGTCTGAAATGGTGGGACACAATGGGGGGGTCTGAAATGGTGGGACAAAATGGGGGGGGGGTCTGAAATGGTGGGACAGAATGGGGGGGTCTGAAATGGTGGGACAGAATGGGGGGGGTCTGAAATGGTGGGACAGAATGGGGGGGGGATCTGAAATGGTGGGGACAGAATGGGGGGGTCTGAAATGGTGGGACAGAATGGGGGGGGATCTGAAATGGTGGGACAGAATGGGGGGGATCTGAAATGGTGGGACAGAATGGGGGGTCTGAAATGGTGGGACAGAATGGGGGGGATCTGAAATGGTGGGACAGAATGGGGGGTCTGAAATGGTGGGACAGAATGGGGGGGTCTGAAATGGTGGAACAGAATGGGGGGGGTCTGAAATGGTGGGACAGAATGGGGGGGGATCTGAAATGGGGGGGGATCTGAAATGGTGGGACAGAATGGGGGGGTCTGAAATGGTGGGACAGAATGGGGGGGTTTGAAATGGTGGGACAGAATGGGGGGGTCTGAAATGGTGGGACAGAATGGGGGGGTCTGAAATGGTGGGACAGAATGGGGGGGGTCTGAAATGGTGGGACAGAAATGGGGACCAGAAAGGGGGGTCTAAAATGGGGGCCAGAAAAGGGGTTCTGACATGGGGCCAGAAGGTAGGGCCCCCCCCTACCTTCTGGCCCCATGTCAGAACCCCTTTTCTGACATGGGCCCCAGAAGAAGAGTTCTATATGGGGGCCACAAGAGTATGATATGGGGCCAGAGGGGGGGGGTATGATTGGGAATCTAATTAGGAGCCTGAAGGAGGTCTGATTAGGGGCCTGAAGGGTCTGACTGGGGGTCTAGAGGGGTCTGATTGAGGGTCTGGAGGTCTGATTGGGGGTCTGGGGGTCTAATGAGGGTCTGATAGGGGGTCTGGGGGTCTAATGAGGGGCTGATTGGGGCTTTGGAGGTCTAATGAGGGTCAGATATGGGAGTTTGGAGGTCTAATGGGGGTCTGTAGATGGGGGGTCTCATCTGGGGTTTGATATGGGGATCTGATCTGAAAGGTAAGGGGGGTACTGTTTTTCTGTGTGGTGCCAGTATTTTCAGGGGGGGCTGTTTCTGTAGTATAGTATGGGGGGCGGGCAGGGTGAGATGTGGAGAAGGTGAGAGAAGAGAAGTCACTGGATGTAAGAGGTACATATGTGACGCTGTATGACCCTGTATGCTCTGTAGTGCTGTATGAAATGTTTTCCAAGTCTGTCTTTGAAGGGGTTGTCTTTTTTTTTTTGTACGAGCGCTGCTTTCTATGCTCTGTTTACTGCTCTTCGCTGCAAATTCTATGGCGAGCAGGTGAACAGAGCAGAGAAAGCAGCTCTCATATGAGCTCTGCTCTCTCTTCAAACAGCTGATCATCAGGGTGCCGGAGGACCCCAGCCGATCTGATATTGATGACCTATCGTGAGGATAGGTCATTAGTAGTAAAAAGAGGACAGCCCCTTTAACAGTAGGACTAGAGGGAAGGGATTAGGTTGAGAATTTGGCATGGGGGGGTGTTTCAATATTTGCCTTGGGCATCAGAAAAGCTAGGTGCACCAGTGGCAGGTGGGGGAGGGGTACAGACTGATGGTAGTTTAGTGTATGGGGATGGTGGGGTAGTTGGGCGGGGGTTAATTGGCTTGGCAGAGGACCATTTTCAGTATCCAGGGGGTTGGGGGGGAGGATAGGTCACTGTAATAAGTCCAGGAGGAGGCTACTATGGGGGGTGGGGTAACAAGGCTACTATGGGGTTGGGGGGCTACTGAGGAGAGACTACTATGCTACTGTGGGGGGAGGAGGCTACTATGGGGGGTGGGTTAACGAGGGGAGGCTACTATGAGGTGGGGGGGTGAGAAGAGGGTACTATGGGGGGTGGGGGTTCTAAGGAGAGGCTACTATGCTACTGTGGGGGGAGGATGCTACTATGGGATGGGGGGGACTGAGGAGAGGCTACTATGCTACTATTTGGGGGCGTGGGGGAATTGGTCACGTTGGGGGGGGGGCGTCATCACAGAGAGTGCCTAGGGCAGCATGAACCCTAAATACGGCCCTGCCTGTTTCATGTGCACTTGGCAGCTTAAAGCATCTGTGTTGGTCCCATGTACATATGTGTCTGCATTACTGAGAAAAGTTTTAATGTATGTAAATGAGCCTCCAGGGGCGTTGCCGTTACACCTAGAGGCTCAGCTCTCTCTGCAACCTCGGCGTCCTCTGCTCTTTGATTGACAGGGCCAGGTAGTGGAAACATGATCACGTCTTACCCTGACTTCACCATGTGCTTCAGTATCCATCACAGGCAAGGCAAAGGAAAGAGGCTCGCCAGCAGTTCTTGCTGGCAGCTGCATCCAGCGGTATTTGTCCAGCCAAATCCTGGCATATTTGTCTGGTTGCAAATGGATCTCCGCCAGACCCCATTATATGTAGTCAATGGGGCCGGCAGGCATTGCGGTAATGTCTAGCAATGCCGGATCCAAAGAGCACCGATAGGCATTTATTAAACTGGTGTAAAGTAGAACTGGCTTCGTTGCCCATAGCAACCAATCAGATCCCTCCTTTCATTTCCAGAGGAGCTATGAAAAATGAAAGGTGGAATCTGATTGATTGCTATGGGCAACTAAGCCAGTTCTACTTTACACCAGTTTGATTAATGAGCCCAATAGTCTCTATTGAGCCGTAACTACTGCAGAGCAGCCTAGAGTTTATATCCAAATGGCAATCAATGGTCCACCTACACCCAAACAATTTAAAAAATGAGGAGATTCAGTTCCCAGTTCTTGGTGTATAGAGGTGCGTGAACATATGTGGTCACTTTCCGCAGAACTGAATGGAGGTTATGAAAATCTCCACTGACAGGTATTCACTGCTCCTGTTAACCTCTAACATTCTAAAAGTAATCTCTCCTGACATGTCTGTTTTAGCAACTTCTCATACACCTTGAAATGACAATTTCGGGGCATTTATTCTTAAAGGGGTTGTCCGGGTTGTCCCCATTTTTACCCAGGCTACCCATGCTCCGATGCACTCCTTTGCCCTGCGTTGAATTGCACAGGGAAAAGGCTTATTTTTAGGAGATCCTGTGACGTATCGGGTTCTCCATTAGGAAAGCTAGGTGGAGACTTCCACCCAGCATCGAGCCCGGTGACATCACCGGCACTAATGGGCGGGCTTTAGCGCTGCCATAGCCTGTAAAACGTCTAGGGCAAAACATAAACAAACAGCCCTTACCCTGCGCGATACAACGTAGGGCAAAGGAGAAGATCGGAGCATTAAATGCTACGATGCTCATATCAGAGGGGCTGGAGGATTCAAAATGGGAGAATGTCCGTGTTCAGATCTCAACCTGGACAACCCCTTTAAGCCCCATTCACACTTACAGTCGAATCCAGACATTTTCTGGTTTACCCTTGAGGGGCTGTATGTGTGAACACAAACTCTGCAATATCTGTCCTGGACTTGACCCAGACATTTTCTCCCCAACTCTGGATTTTGTCCAAGTGAGCGTGTGTGAAAACAGAAGAAAATGTTCCAGAAAATCTCAAGTGGCCATGCCTAAAGTTCCCACCCCTTGCCTAGGGACCTGGAACATTTCCCTAGTGAGAACGCACCCAACATGGAACATCTCCGGGGTGATAGCAACATATTTGAAAGGCCAATTCCAGTAAATCTCCACACCTGATAATCCGGAATTCCGAGTATAGGTGTGAAAACCGCATTAGACTGTGTTTTGTGCCATTTCCAGTTTGCAGTGAAGGTCCAGATAAGTGTTACCAGTTTGGAGGAATGGGGCTGCCACTGCACAGTCTGGCAATTGCAACACTGATTGGATAGTATCAGACTGTGCAGGGACATAGCCTCAACAGGTAACACATATCTGGACCTTCACTGCAAACTGCCAGTAATTTATTAATTCTAGCAGGAATAATAAAGGAATGGCACAACATAATATGATTAGATGCTCCAGAATTGCTATTACAAGGGGGATGTATGTAGTTGCTAAAACAGACATGTCAGGAGACTCTGGTTCTCTTTAAAGGGGTTGTCCCACAAAAATATACAGTTTTCAAACCAGCACCTGGATCTGAATACTTTTGTAATTGCATGTAGTTAAAAATTTAGCATAGCCACTGAGCTATTCAATAAAATGTATCTGTATAGCGCCACCTGTTGTTTTTTTCTTATTTCTTTGTCCTGCTCACTGACATGGCTGTTCATGCTCAGTTTCATCCTTCAACTGCCTCCTGAGTTGTGATGGGAAGAGAATGGACACACCTCCTTAGCTGCAGCAGAAAATATAGTCCCCTTGAGCTACCTTCTTAATTGTAACAGCCAGGGCCGGATTATCATTGGAGCATTTGGAGCTACTACTCCAGGCCCCTGCTCCAATGATTTCAGGGGGGCCCCGCGCCCCTGGTGCCGCCCCCCACTGCCGCATACCTCCCAACCGTCCCGGATCCAGCCTCTGGCAGCTGTCTCTGCGTCCATAGGACGTATAGACAGTTGCCTGTTGCAGGAAGGAGCAGATAGCCGAAATCGGCTGTCTGCTTCTTCCATCCTCCCTCCTGTCCCCCCTGCAGCTCTCCGTACCTCCCAGGCATGTCTCAGGTCTCGGCGGGGGGCGGGGCCGGCCAGAGGCATAGGCCCCGCCCCCTTCAGACATGAGAAGAAGATCTCCTGCTCTGATGATGCTGGCCCTGCTGCTATGAAAAGGGTAAGTATAATTTTTTTTTTAACTTTCTGTACACTGTGTTTATTATCCCTTGACTGTGACATCACTGTGTTTATTATTCCTGGACTGTGACATCACTGTTTATTATCCCTGGACTGTGACATCACTGTGTTTATTATCCCTGGACTGTGACATCACTGTGTTTATTATCCCTCGACTGTGGCATCACTGTGTTTATTATCCCTGGACTGTGACATCACTGTGTTTATTATTCCTGGACTGTGACATCACTGTTTATTATCCCTGTACTGTGACATCACTGTGTTTATTATCTCTGTTCGGTGACATCACTGTGTTTATTATCACTGTACTGTGGCATCGCTGTGTTTATTATCCCTGTACAGTGGCATCACTGTGTTTATTATCCCTGTACTGTGACATCACTGTGTTTATTATCCCTGTACTGTGACATCACTGTGTTTATTATCCCTGTCCTGTGACATCGCTGTGTTTATTATCCCTGTATGGTGACATCACTGTGTTTATTATCCCTGTACTGTGACATCACTGTGTGTATTATCCCTGGACTTTGACATCACTGTGTTTATTATCCCTGTACGGTGACATCACTGTGTTTGTCATCCCTGTACGGTGACATCACTGTGTTTATTATCTCTGTACTGTGACATCACTGTGTTTATTATCTCTGTACTGTGACATCACAGTGTTTATTATCTCTGTACTGTGACATCACTGTGTTTATTATCCCTGTACGGTGACATCACTGTGTTTATTATCCCTGTACTGTGACATCACAGTGTTTATTATCCCTGTACAGTGACATCACTGTGTTTATTATCCCTGTACAGTGACATCGCTGTGTTTAATATCCCTGTACGGTGACATCACTGTGTTTATTATCTCTGTACTGTGACATCACTGTGTTTATTATCCCTATACAGTGACATCGCTGTGTGTATTATCCCAGTGCAGGAAGAGAATAAAATTATTTAATTATTTTTGTAAAAAAAATGGCGTGGGGTCCCCCCCTTTTTTCCTTCGCCAGCCAGATACAACCAGCAGCGGCAGCCTGGCACTACCAGGGTGGGAAGGGACACGGTTATTGGCCCTTCCCAGCCTAATGGTACCAGCCTGCAGCCGCCCCAGAGCCAGACCCTCAATTTAGAAGGTCCGGTCCTGCGGGTACCCGGCTCTTCCCGGCACCCCTGGTGGCGGTGGGTGCCGAGGTAATAGATGTTGGGGTTAGTGCTGGCCTGCCATACCAGCAAGCACTAAGCCCAGTATTAGTAATCAGGGCCGTCTGTAGATAGCCATAATTACTAAAACTGTAGTATTGTAAAAAAAATACACACACACAAGTATAAAACATTTTATTGAAATAAACACTCCCCCAGACCCCCGTTTGACCATTTTATTAAAAAAAGAAAAAAAAAAAAAAGCTGGTCCGACGTAGTCCACTGACCAGGAAAGTCTCACCGCAAAGCAGAGAACCTGTGTCTATATTGTGGAGGCAAGGGCCACTTAGTGCATAATTGTCCACAGAAGTCAGGAATCGCCAATGTCTAGGATCACTTGGAGAGGTGGTCTTGGACAAGGAGAAGTCCTCTCCAAAACTATTGATCCCGGTGACTCTCTCCTATGGGAGAGTTACATTGTCTGTGTCTGCATTCTTGGACTCTGGGTCAGCCGGTAACGTCATTCAGCAAGATCTGGTCCAGCAGTAGCAGCTTCCAAATAGTGTTGAGCGAAGCGAGCTTTGGATCGTAGATTCAAAGTCACTTTGGTCAAAACTTCATTTGAATGCTGTATGGAGATCCATCTCTGTACAGCATTCAAATGTATGGGCGGCGCGGAGGTGAAATTCGTTAAGTCCAAAGTCTCACAAGACTTCGGTGAAGAAATTCGGCATTCGATTGTACAACTTGAAAACCATTTTAAAACTGCAATCCAAAGTTGGCTTTGGTACCGATGTACCAGTCGGTACCAAGGCCGACTTCAGATTGCTGTTTCAAAATGGTTTTCAAGTTGAAAAATCGAAGTCCGAAGTCATTTACTGAAGTCTTTCGATACTTCAGAGATAACGAATTTCACCTTTTTCAGCCCATATATTTGAATGATGTACTGAGACTGATCTCGGTACCTCATTCAAACGAAGTTTTGACCAAAACGACTTCGGATCTATCGATCCAAAGCTTGCTTCGCTCAACACTGCTTCCAACCATCCATCTTAAAAGGCCTCTGTCCGTGACTTCAATAAATGGGCTGCCACTTTCCAAACCTGTGCTCTTTGTCACTATCCCCCTTAAGTTGCAAATAGGGGTTCTACATTCAGAGACGATCACCTTCTATGTGCTGCCAGCTTCTGTGAATCATATTATCCTTGGTCTTCCCTGGCTCCCACTACAATCCTGGACTGGCACTCCCGTCAGATTCTACATTGGGTATCCTCCTGTCAATCCACCTGCTTTTTAGAGATCCAAGATGTTTACTTGCCTCCAGTACCTGAAGATCTCTCTGATCCTCACTAATCCTATGACTGCCCAGTGTTACTCCCCCTCGTGGTAGAGTCTACTAGCTCTTACTTATTGAGACCCAAGCAATGTAGGACTAAATCTAGGAGAATCTCAAGATGGGGTTTATCGGGAAATCTACGTCACCAGCCGGTGCCTGGTTTTTCTCTGTTCAGATAGAGGATGGTTCTTTAAGGCTCTGTATCGATTATCAAAGGCTGAATAAGGTCACGGTCAAGAACAGTTACCCTCTACCACTGATCTCTGAACTTTTTGACAGGGTCCGAGGAGCTAAGGTCTTTACAAAATTGGACCTGTGCAGGGCATACAATTTGATCCATGTTCGTGAGGACGACGAGTGAAAGACCGCTTTCAACACCCGTGATGGATAGTGTTGAGCGAATCGAAGTTAACTAAGTGGAATTCGATCCAAATTTTAGGAACAATTTGATTCGCCATGAATCTGAATTTCCTGGCAATTTGTGGTATCAAATTATCTATAGCTAGCCCCCATGTCACAGCCTTATAAAGAGCCTCATCCTGCCTGATGTCCTCCATTTTACTGTGAACTTTGTGCAGGGAGAGACGTGACAGTCGCTATGGACAGTGATTAGGAAAGACTTTCTTTACAAAATATTACTTTTGAACAGTTCAGGGACAGCACAGAGATAGTGTAGGGATATGGCTAATGGAGAAGCTATTCTATTACACCTTGCTACACTAACTCACGTTAAAAATCGTTCTAATACTGCTGATTTTAGGTTGTTCAAGTTCTTTTATACATACATAATTCTGTTAATAATTCATTCTGTAATTGGGGTGAAATAGCGGTCTGATACTACTGATTTTAGGGGGTTCACATTATTTTATACATAAGTAAATCTGTTAATCCTTGATTCTGTAATTGGGGTGAAATTGCGGCCTGGTCCTATTGATTTTGGGGTATTCACGTTTTTGTTATACATAAGGAAATCTGTTAATCCTTGATTCTGTAACTGGGGTGAAATTGTGGCCTTGATAGTACTGATTTTGTGGGGTTCACATTCTTTCATACATAAGTAAATCTGTTAATCCTTCATTCTGTAATTGGGGTGAAATGGCGGCCTGATACTACTGATTTTGGGGATTCACGTTCTTTTATACATGAGTAAATCCGTCAATCCTTCATTCCGTAATTGAGGTGAAATTGCATTCTAATACCACTGCTAGTTTACAGTACATGCTCCCTGCTCCCCAGGAAATAGTTGATTTTTAACGCACTTTGTGATTAATTAATTCGGATCGAATCGAATTTTTTTGAAAACTTCGCTCATCTCTAGTGATAGACATGACGAGTGTCTCATCATGCCCTTTGGACTATGCAATGCTCCCACGGTGTTCCAGGAATTCATTAATGACATTTTCCGGGACCTGCTCTATGTCTGTGTGATTGTCTGCCTGGACGACATCCTAATATATTCTCCGGATCTGGTCTCTCACCTTCGGCATGAATGTTTTATATTACAGTGGCTGAGAGAGAATCGACTTTATGCCAAACTCAAGAAATGCATCTTTGAGAAGTCTTCTTTGCCATTCCTGGGATACATCATCTCTGATACTGGGTTGCAGATGGACTCTGTAAAGCTGAATGCAGTAATGGATTGGCCCTGTCCTCAGGGTCTTCACGCCACACAGCACTTCCTAGGTTTTGCAAATTTTTATTGCCAGTTCATTCCTAATTTTTCCGTCTCTTACATCCCCAATCTCCACCCTTACTAAGAAAGTGGTGAACGTCAGAGTCTGGTATTCCTAAGCATTATACCAGATTGTAGAGTTTAGTGGGGCAAAAAAAGGTCAAATTCAAATCAATAAAGTTTAATAAAATAAATCCCTCTAAAAAAAAATAAAAAATAATTTTCCTAAAATGGTAAAAAACAGAATTATGTATAGTTTCACTATACTACTGTTTTGAAAAAAGACCACTAAACAAGTCATTAATAAAATGCATGTGGCATGGAAAAAAACGAAAGCAGTTTCTTCAACATTTTAGTAGTTGAAAAATTCTAGAACAAACTTGTATGTGAAGGAAACTTAAAGGAGTTGTCCAAGTTATTTTCAAGTGTATAGGAACGAGCCTTCCCATTGAAATGAAGGAGACGGCTCCTTGTAATTACACCTGCTCACCACTGCTGTTGCGATGGTGAGCAGGTACTATAAACAATGAAGAGAAGGCTGTGCTGCCACGGTGCACACCTTCTATTCTACCAGCTGATCTGTGGTGGTGCCGGGTCTCGGACCCCCGCCGAGCTGATATTGATGACCTATCCTGAGGATAGATCATCAATAAAAAAAACTTGGACAACCCCTTTAAATGGTTTCTGTCACCAGTTTTGGGCATATCAAACAGGATGACATTTGCAATGTGCAAATGTCACCTGATGCCCAATCTGGTAATCATTTTTCTTTTGGTGCCCCCGTTTTTGTAAAAAACACACTTTTAAGTTATGCAAATTAGGCTTACTAGGTGCAAGGGGCGGTAACCCTGCACCTAGTAGAGCAGTTTCCTCACCTCTAGTTACGCCTCCGTGCTCGTGATGGACAGGGCCAGGCAGCTCGCTCTATCTGCTGCCGGCCCTGCCCGTGCTGCAAATCCCGCGCCTGCGCCGTGAGGCCTTCAATCGGCTCAGGCGCAGTGAGTGCCGCTGGCCGCCGGGCTCCTGGCTACCTCACTGCGCTTGCGCCGATGACGTCACAGTACACCTGGAAGAGCCGGCCTCACTGCGCCTGCGCCGATTAAAGGCCGCACGGCGCAGACGCGGGATTTGCAGCACGGGCAGGGCCGGCAGCAGATAGAGCAAGCTGCCTGGCCCTGTCCATCACGAGCACGGAGGCGTAACTAGAGATGAGGAAACGGCTCTACTAGGTGCAGGTTACCGCCCCTTGCACCTAGTAAGCCTAATTTGCATAACTTAAAAGTGTGTTTTTTACAAAAACGGGGGCACCAAAAGAAAAATTATTACCAGATTGGGCATCAGGTGACATTTGCACATTGCAAATGTCATCCTGTTTGATATGCCCAAAACTGGTGACAGAAACCCTTTAAGGGCTCCTTTACCCCAAATTTCCATTCTGGCATTTTTGGGGCCAAAAAACACACCTCGAAAAATGCATACCTTGATCATCATTTTTTGTAATTTTTGAGGCTTTTTTTTACCCTCTAGCACCTGGTGTTTTAATCCCATTTTCCACATGCCTAGTTTTTTAAAAGTATGTGCCTCCTGTAATGTAATTTTCTCTGTAGAACTGTATGGGGAAAAAATTTTTTTGGGGGGGAGGCATGCAAAAACGCCATTTAAAAAATACTGATACACACTGCATACAGAGGTTTGTGGGAGAAAAGTGCCAGACCCAGAGCTGCAATGTAACACAAAAAATGCACCTCAAGGGTGAAAATACGCCACTATGTAGAAACACCTTTTTGTCCAGCATTTAATATTTCCCATAGACATCTATGAAAATTCTGGAGTTGGCATTTTTTGCCTAAAAACACAGCAAAACAAAACACAACAAAAAAAAACTATGAGTGAAACCGGTCTAATCGTGTCTTTTATTTTATATGATTTTCTGCCTTTATCCAACTTTCTAAAATTCCTGGACAATCCCTTTAACTCTTCAATAGTCACTTAAAAGATGCCTAGAACAATGACAGCATTCATCTGTACCCTGATGTCACGTGAAAGTTTAAGCATTCAAATACCGTGTAAAGCACTTTAAGTGTAAGGGAAAAAAAAACCTTAGGTCAGGAGACCATTTCAAAAGGAATCTGCAAAATGACATTCCACTAATGATGGATATAAGTACATGTGTGAACATGTACATATACCTATACTAACTAATGTGCAACAGAAATGTAAGACAAATCTCATATACACAGTTACATGTGACATTACATGTGCGTGCTTCTGTGGGTGAACTGTAAAGTGCTTCTTCTGTTTTAAGACGGTACTTTATCAGTTTAATGTTTTACTTTTGGAGTTATTTCTGTAGCCTTTCTGTCCCTTTGTAATGTGCCAGTGTTCCTTTAAGAGTCCCTCCTCCCTTTGAGTGTTGTGACATCACATGCACCTGATGCAGCTATAAAGGACAGGTGCAAGGATCCGTTACACACTGGCCAGTCTCAGGCAGCGTCTGAAGACACAACTAGAAAAATTACCATCTGTTATCTCAAGGATATTCTAGTTGGGCTAACCTGGGCAATAGTCCAGAGAGAACATTCAGCCAGGGACAGATCACGAGAGAGCACCAGGAGGTACTGAACAATACCAAGGCGTATCCCTGAACAAGACTGAAAGATTGTACGAGCAACAGCTAAAGGGCTCTGAACTGGAAAGAAGTAAACAGAGGAACTCATTCAACAAGAGCAAATTATTCCCTAACTACAAAACACTCTTCGGTGGTGAGTGCTCATCTGCTACAAAAGGGGAAAAAAGTAAGAGGGAACCATTTCCAAAGGAGTGTAGCACCTCAGTTGCGCTTACACTCAAAAGAATTATTTTGTCGCTAAATTGACACTTCTCAATTGGCATCATGTCTATGGGACTTGAGATCCTAGGTGTGGCCCTGTCCATTATTGGCTGGCTTGGTGCTGTTGTCTCCTGTGCTCTTCCTATGTGGAAGGTGACTGCCTTCATCGGCAACAACATTGTGGTGGCCCAGATTATCTGGGAAGGACTGTGGATGAATTGTGTAGTACAAAGCACTGGGCAAATGCAGTGTAAAGTCTATGATTCTCTGCTTGCGCTTCCTCAAGATCTACAAGCTGCTCGAGCCTTGATAGTTATCTCCATCGTCATAGCTGTACTTGGAGTCCTCATCTCCATCATTGGAGCGAAGTGCACCAACTGTGTTCAAGATGAGTCAGCAAAGGCCAAGATCATGATTGTATCTGGGGTTATCTTTATTCTTTCAGGACTCATGACACTCATCCCTGTCTCCTGGTCAGCAAATGCAATTATTCGTGATTTCTACAACCCTCTAGTTGTGGACGCTCAAAAGAGGGAGTTGGGGGCATCAATGTACATTGGGTGGGCAGCTTCGGCTCTTCTAATGCTTGGAGGTGCCATGCTCTGCTGCACTTGCCCACCAAAACAGGAGAAATACCCTGCATCAAGAGTGGCTTATTCAGCTGCAAGGTCCACGAATCCTGGATACGATCGGAAAGACTACGTCTAAACTGAAAACTTCTCTTCCACAGACTATAAAACTTTCATGTATCATGTGAGCAGAGTGGCTTCTGACATGCAAAGGAGATGAAGCTAAATATCACTGACTACTAAGTCCAACATGTGCAAAGCTTCTGTAAGATGTAGTGTTTTACGTAACATATATTTTATAGACAGCATTGCATGTGTGTGTGTGCATGTACGTGAATATGCAAGGTCCATGAATGGTTGTTCTTCATTGTCATTGTGGCATTGGTAGATTAATCTAGGGCTGGGAGGAGCAGTCTCTCCTAGCATAGATGAGGTGGCCTAACTTATGCAACTCTTTCCATACTAAGATGCTAACTTAATGCATTTTGTCCCACTGAAAGTCTATAGGCTACAGCTGCAGGGTCAGCTGGGAAACTCACCTGCAGATACCATAAGTAACAAGTGTCCCTGTACTTGGAAAAAAAAACATTTGATATGTCATAGAGACATATCAAAGGGTTTGATTGTGGAGGGTTGGGTGCTGAGACCTCCACCGAACGCTAGAACGAGGAGGAAAAAGGCTCACATCAAGCTCTTGCTGAAGGATATAGCCTCAATAGAACGTCTATGAGCCCATCTTAAGTTCATCTCCTGCAGCAGGTAGAGGAAGCTTTTCTCTCCTTGTTCTAGTAATTAGTGGGGGTCTCTGCACTCGGACCTCCACCAACCAAAACCTTTGATAGGTCCATATGACATATCAGAAGTTTTTTTGTTTTTTTTTTAAACTACAGGTACACTTCAACTGTAGACAGGGAAAGTATATGTCTGATAATCAGTGAAGACAATGTATATAGCTTTTTTATTTGTTATATATGGAGATATTATTTCTATTAAACAGCTTGAGATTTATACCTTAAAATGCATCTTATTTATCCAACTGCATAGACGTATCATTCCTATCATTTTTATATCTTGTAAATAGTTATGTTGGTAATAAACCAAGGTTTTCTGCATGCTGACATCCACTACTGTTAGACATTTACAATTTGCCAAAGCGTACATGTAGACGTGGTTACAAATTTCCAGGACTTTTGAAAAAGAGAACAATAGACGCTTATGGCAAATGCATGTTGTAGGGCTGCGTATAACCTTGCAGTCTTCTTTAGAAGTATTATAGGTCTGATGTACTATTTCAAGCATCTGTAATTAAAGATTAAATGATAGACTTTACTGATACTATCGGTGAATACTTCTTGGCTTCTGGTTCCTATTGTCCTTTGTCCACTCCCTTCTCCTCCCTCCTTCTTGGTCTCTCTAAAACATTAATGCTCTGCTGGAATTTGACCCTTTCCATCTTGCTTTCAATTCCCTTCTAGTTAGTGTGTGTAGTCTTTTTACTACAATCTAGGAAGTTTTTCAAAGCTTTGCCCATGTTTTTCCTATAGCTTTGCCAGTTATCTGGGGATAAATCTGGAAGATAAATGAGATCCTTGTTAATAAATAACATTTAAAGCATTCTGCTTTACTGGAGGAGCTGGTCACACATTCACAGTCCTTTGCTCAGTTTAGCAATTCACTGCTAGAATGACCTGCACACATACAAGTTGCTGGCTCCTTTGGAAAGTCAGGGTCATCAAGTTGTCATATTAAGTTACACTAATTTACTTTAATCAAGGCTCCCCTGTTGTGGACCTACACTAGGAATTTCCAGTTAGTCATATGGATAGCCAGATTGGAAGCGACCTGAGACTCCTGACTTCAGAAGAAAGAAAGATTGGGCTGGTGGATTTCAACATGTTCTCAGAGGAGATAAGCTGGCACCAGAGAAATCTGGCAGTCGCGTACCTCCCGCTCCCCATTTAGAACACATGCATATTCAGCCGAGGTTTAAAGAAGTTGTGCAGTGCAAAAATATTGATGACCTATCCTCAGGATAGGTCATCAATATCAGATTGTTGGAGGTCTGAGTCACAGCACTTTGCCACGATGCACAGTTAATTTTGAAGCGGAAGCAGTGCTTGCACTGGTGCTGCTACTCATTCAAACAGCTGATTGGTGGGGGTGCCAGGAGTTGCACCCTCAACGATTTGATAGTGATGATCTATAATGAGGATAGATCATCAATATTTTAGCGCTGATCAACCCCTTGAACTGTCGGCCAAATAAGCCTTCAGGCAGCTATCTACGGGTGAAGACCATGAATATAATTTGAATGGAGAATTTAGTTTAGGGAGTTCATATTTGCATTTTCCCTGTGTACTTTTGATATGGGCAGACTGATAGTTGTACAGGTCTTATTAACTGAATATTTACTTTATTATTGTATTATCAGCGCAGGACATAAAAACCTTCTAGGGATATTTCCAATAAATCATCAGCTTTAGGTACCCTAGGCCACAGTGTCAGGTTTCCTGATGCAGTTTTAGAAGCCAGAATCAGCATTGGATCATAAAAGGAGAGGGGAAAAAGGCAGATACGACTTCTTTTTTTTAATTCGCTCCTAGTTTTGGCTTTCAAAACTGTATCAGGAAACCTGGCAATGTGGCCGTACCCTAAGGCTAGGGCTACACGGCGACAGTTGTCGCGCGTCACCCGTCGCAGCCGTGTTGGATTTCTTGCGACTGCCGCGGCGATCCCATTCATCTCTATGGGATCCCCGCTACTCAGGGATCCTGGCTGCGACGGGTGTCGCGCGACAACTGTCGCCGTGTAGCCCTAGCCTTACGCTAGCACTGGTGCAACAAGGTAGTAGCTGCAACATTACAACACATGGGTTATGTGTCTTTCCTTCCCAATGATAATTAAAATGTTGTATTTGACAATTATGTTTTTTCAGTGTTGATGTATAATAAAAGGAATATTATAAAAACCTCATAAACTAGCACTTCATATATATGGCTGCATTAAGCAATGCAAAAAAAAGGATAGTCTGCACCTCAAGGTAAACCTGCAGAAAGCAGATTTTCCTTGTGTACTGAGCATTTCAGGGTTTACTTGTCACTCTCTTTATCTACAATGTTTCTTCAGCATGCATGACAAGGATGTGTTCACATAGTTCAGTTTCAGTGGTTGTTTTTTTCTTTTTAGATTAAATTGAAATTGGATTAAAAAAACAAATAGAAGTATAAACATTTCTTTAGGATCCACCTCTGCTTTTAGCTAAAAAAAAAAATCTCTAGGCGGTGCCTCACTTATTGTTATTTTTTTTTGTAGGATTTTTTTTAATGTTTTTTTACCAATTGGCATTTTTAGTGACTTTTTGTATGCCTTGTATTTTTTATAGGAAAGAATGTACCACCCTGTAAAGTCACTTATGTAGAGATGTGTGGGGAAAATACATTAGCCCAAAAAACACTATTAAAAATGCCAACACATATTGTACATGCATTTTTTCCGCAAGGCAAAATTTAAATGTAGGTCTATGGGACAAAAAATCCAGAC
Source organism: Rhinella marina (assembly GCA_900303285.1). Lineage (NCBI taxonomy): Eukaryota > Metazoa > Chordata > Amphibia > Anura > Bufonidae > Rhinella > Rhinella marina. Next base: position 85,015 of record ONZH01004164.1, read on the forward strand.
AATGAGAGATAAATCACCAGACCAAGAACATATTGAAATTTTTAAAAAACCTGTAAAAATAAATGGCACTACAAAAAGTGTTTGTGTGTGCTGTGTTTAATATTTCCCGTAGACTTCCAAGTAGCATCTGGAAATGGCATCTTTTGGCTAGAAATGCAGCAAAAAGAAACTTCTAAAAAAAAACCCACAAAAAAAAGAGTAACCCCAGACCCCCACCTCCCAAAAAAACCCTATGTGTGAACTAGACTTAGGATGTAGTTCTTGCTCATATGGTTTTTGGTGCTGTTTGCTGATAAACAGCGACCTGCACGTAAGCATTTTCTATAGTGTGAAAAAGCCCTAAAACTACCCTGTGTGAACACAACCTAATAGATCTGGCACTGAAAGGGTATATCAACATGACATTAAGTAAACTAACAAGCAGACTATTGCTCAACTCCAGCACTGTCACATATCACACCTCCCCACTGTATTTATTCATCGAGTAGCTGATGAAATTGTACCTAATACTAGGAAAAACTGGAATATGAGAACATTTTTGTGTGTGATTAGGTTACGGCCATATGTGTAGTTACGCAGATTTTGAAGCCAAAACCAGAAGTGAATTCAAAAAAATAGAAGTAGTGTCTGATCTTTATACTTCTATCCTTTTATGATCCACTCTTGATTCTGGCTTCAAAAACTGCATAAAAAACATGCATACGTGGCCGTACCCTCCGATTGTTACCTATTATATTGCCGTATTAACCATTTCTATGTATATCTTACTGAGAAACTGGTGTTTTAAGTTAACTTTTCAATAAAATTTGCTCCTGTACAGTTTGTTTGGCTTTGTGTTACATACAGACCTTTTTTGTTTCTCTTCCCTCACTGAGCACGAGGGAGGACAAAGGACACTGACAAAGCTACGGAGACGCAATCTCACAGATCTAATTAGATTTTACAATATCATGTATCCGTATTTGACTATAGGGTGAGTGCATAAATAGAATAGACAAATTGCACACCTTTATTCAAGAGCTAACACAGTTGGCATCCCTGTACTTCCTGCAGGTAAATATCCTTCAATATATTTTTGAAACTTGAAAATTGATGAGGCTTAGAAAGTGGAGAAAGTCTTAAAGGGGTTGTCCCATGAAAAATATTCTACAGTTTTAAAACCAGCTCCTCAATCTGAATACTTTTGTAAATGCATGCAATTAGAAATTTAGAATAGCCGCTGAGTTATTCAATATATTGTATCTGTATAGCTCCAACTGCTCTTTGTTCTTTTTCTTATTTCTTTGACCTGCTCACTGAGATGGCCGCACATGCTCAGTTTCATCCTTCAGCTGCATCCTGAGCTGTGATAAGTAAAGCTGAGACACGCCCCCTTAGCTGCAGCAGAAAAGACACTCCCCTTGACCTTTCAACTTGGTATAAATCTAGCAGAGCAATGAATGGAGAGATCTCTGGATCCATGTGAGGTATAGGGCCGGTTCTAGCTTTTTGAGAAAGATACTATCATGTAGTATATGATGTTTTATTTTCATTTTCTACATTATTTATGGGATAACCCCTTTAATCAGGTATTACCAGGATAAGGTAGAGCCACATGGTGACTTGGGTTTGTATGACATTAAAGGGGTGTTCCAGCATTATGGGAATTTTTAACTAGCCCCCCAGAGTAACAAAAAAAAAAATCACACTAACCTCTGTTCTACAGCGCTGGCTCCATTCTGCAATTTTCCGGCCCCTAGCTGATAAACCTCTGGATGGGGTAACGTACTGCTGTAGCCAGTGACTGGTTTACAGGCTGGGGTCTGAAAAATCATGGAACAGAGAGGCAGGGAGTAGACGAGTATGATTTTTTTCATTATCTACAACATGCTCCTGGGGCTAGTTAAAAATACCCATAAGGCTGGAACACCCCTTTACGATTGAAAATGTCATGCTGCCAGCCAAACCTAATGATACTGAATGCAACAGGTCCATGATACATGCTGATAAATTATCTGTATCTGTTGCCCTTGGATAACCACAGCCTATTTGATTTTAAATCCCTCCTGTAGGGGTATTACAGACAGTTTTATCCTATGAATAACGTAAAAATCCCTAGCACAGCTCAGGGGGCACGTCCCTCCTGCAGTAGCTCTCTTTGTCACACCTCAGGGGCGTGTCCTTTTTTCAGCAGCTCTCTTCCTGTGACAGCTCAGGAGGCAAGTCCTTTCTGTTGCAGCTCTCTCCCTACCACAGCTCAGAGGTATGTCCTTTCTACAGCTGCTCTCTCCCTGTAACTGTCACAGCTTCTAACAGCAGATATGGCTGGTAGCAGTTAAAGGATGGAACCAAGCATATGTGTTCAGTGATGTTACTGAGGTGGACGGGGAAATAAGGAAAGAAACAAACAGCAGGTGGTGCTATACACATAGATTTTATTTACAAAAAAAAACTCATCAAATCCAGGTGCTGGTTTAAAAAAATATTTTTTTGTGGTCTCCCTATCACAACTCAGGGGTCAGTAGAAGGATGAAACTGAGCATGTGCGGCCATCTCAGTGAGCAGGACAAAGAAATTAAAAAAACAAAAATACAGATATATTTTATTGAATATAAATATATGGTTATGTTTTAAGAAAACATTTGTAATTGCATTTTAAAGGGTCACCAAGTTTTTGGAAAACTTTTAACACATCATAGATAGATATCAAAAGTTTTGATCGGTGGTTGTCTGAGTCCTGAGACTCCCACCGATCTATAGAACGAGAAGAGAGAAACTCTTGAATATTGTGTGTTCTCTCTCCTCCCTGCAGGAGAGGAAGCAAGTCAGACTCGGTAGAACGTTTATAGGCCCATCTCGCTTACATCTCCTGCTGCGAGGAGAGAGCACAATATGTGAGGGCTTCTCTCTCCTCAGCACTCAGACCCCCAGTGATCTAAACCTTTGTTATTTCTCTATGACATATGAAACATTTTCTGATAGTTCAGTGACCCTTTATAAGATCTGCCCCAATGTATTCAAGCAGTAGCACATTTAATTAAGCATTTCAGGTTATACTGACCCCTTCCTCAGGAATACGTTTGTTGTAATGGTTAAATTTCCTCAACAGTGATATGAAAGATTGATATCAAATTAAAGCAAGTGTTTAGCTGCTACTTCTGCTTCTAAATGTCGCAAAACCAGTTATAAAGTTTAATGAGTGTTACTTGAATAGATTTGGCTTGCGGCTACTCCTAAGTGTGTTATACAAGTGATCCCCCCTGGTATTCACTCTTTAACCCCTATACAGAGATCTAGACTTTGCTGCATGGGAATAAGTATGCCACTAACTCTTGGGGTAATCTCTGTTTAGTAGACAGCTGACCCACGGGGGTCAAGAAACACTGGTGCGGAGCACCAAGGGATCTTGCATAACTGCAGTTAGGGACAGGCCAAGGTCAAGGTAGACAGAGTATGTGCAATCCAATAAACAGTCCGGGGTCAGGGGAGAAAGCTCAGGGAACAGAGATCAGGCAGAGGTCAAATCCGAGAAAAGGGAGAAAATGTAGAACGGCACACCTAAGAAGGACACTAATGGACTAGAAACTATTACTCAGGCACATTCTCAGGTGAAGAAGGTGCCCTAAGTACCCCAAAGTAGCCACCCATAGGCTGGTGAAGATTAGGGTGCATGGATGCTGGCCTTTTAAGTACCGGAGGGAGTGTGCACTCCCCCTACAGGTGAAGCAGAGGAGTCATAGACAGCAAGTATGCAGCAGCCTGCGTGAAGGGACAGAGCTACCCAAGCAGACAGGACCACTAGGAATCCACTATACAAGCCACTGGGGACCAGAGTGGTTGAGAATAGCAGAGGTCACAGGCCACCACTGTAACAAGAAGATAGTCAATGTTTTTCAAGCTAATGTTAAATACCATAAACCACTAAGTGAGAGAACAATAGAGGTATCTAGGATGGGGCAATTACTGTACATATACCAGTTAAACATTCCAGCAATTTAACCAGACTCCTGGGCCATGAAACTGAATCATCCCTTTGAGAATGTGAAATATATAGTACACTAAATGTTTTTATGGGAATCAGATGGTGTCACATAGTCAACCTTTGTGTGAAAGAGCACTACTGTAAATACATGTACGCCTGAAGCACTGCAAAGATCGCTGCCGGTAGTACATGCTGAACAGCAGTCACAGGACATGGCATTTAGCTACCGGATATCATTACCTGGGTGAAAATGTAAATGGGTAACTCATCAGACCTCAGAAAAAGTTCATAAGCTATTATTGTGCCACACACCACAGACATTGACATAGCTTATCTAAAAGTCCTATCACTGTCTTTGGAGGCTTCGGCTAGTTTAACGCTAGCGTTTTGTTTTTCCGATATTGAGTTCCGTCATAGGGGCTTAATACGGGAAAAAAAAACCGCTTCAGTTTTGCCCCCATTCATTGTCAGTGGGGACAAAACTGAACTGAAGAGAACGGAATGCTCCTAAATGCATTCCGTTCAGTTCACTTGCGTCTCCAGACTGGAGAGCAAACCGCAACATGCTGTGGTTTGCTCTCCGTCCTGGGGATCGGCACCAAGACGGATCCGTCATGACCCCCAATGCAAGTCAATGGGGACGGATTCGTTCGGTGTGACACAGTAGTAAACGGATCCGTCCTGTATTGACTTTCAATGGAGTTCATGACGGATCAGTCCCAGCGATGTTAAAGATAATACAACCGGATCCGTTCATTACGGATCCATATGGTTGTATTATCAGTAACGGAAGCGTTATTGCTGAACCCTGGCGGATCCAGCAATAACGCTAGTGTGAAAGTAGCCTTAGAGAAAACCTACACAAACACAGGGAGAGGATACAAATTTCATGGTAGATGTTGGCCTCTTGGTCAGATTTAAACTTAGGACCCCAGTGCTGCAAGTCACCAGTGCTAACCACTGACCCACCAGATGATATTGGTATCTATCATCTGTCTACACGAGAACTTATTAACCTTTCCTTACTGGGGGCTCTTCAATAAGAAAACTGTGATGCTTAGGCCATGTAAAAATCAAAAAATGGTCTCGATTAGAGATGAGCGAACGTGCTCGTTACGAGCACTGTAGCGCTCGCCTCCCATGCGAACAAATGCCCGCAGGCATTGCGGATCCGTCCTCAGCAGCATGTAAGTCAATGGGGATGGATTGTTTGGTATGACACTCATACCAAACGGATCCGTCCCCACTGACTTTCAGTCGGGTGAGGAGGACGGATCCGTTTGGTATGAGTGTCATACCAAACGATCCGTCCCCATTGACTTACATGGAGCCGAGGACGGATCCGCAATGCCTGCGGGCATTGCGCACGGGAGCCGAGCGCTACAGTGCTCGTAACGAGCACGTTCGCTCATCTCTAGTCTCGATTTTCTTTAAAGGGATTTTCTGAGAGTTTTTTTTTACTGATGACCTATCCTTTGGAGGACTGGGTAGTTGAATCCAACTGCCCTATACTTATCTCATAATGGTTGGCCCTCCCCACTAAAATTGCTGAGTTTGGCCAACATTTTTCTAATGTGTAGGGTTAGCTGTGATCTTGACAATAATTATCTATTGCAATTTTGTTTGGACATTACTCTGTGTCTTTAAACTAGTATTCCAATACCTGAAAAAGATTACCCAATGCTATCAAATGGGCAAAAAATAAGTATGTGTATATGCACCTTGCCAGTCCCCTGCTACTGCCGTTCCAATGGTGTCTAGGTCCCTGCTGAACTCTATTTCCTGTTGATGTCTCAACACAGCAAGAAATGGTTGGGATGCTGTTCAATCACAGGCTGAAGTATGTCGAGCTGCTGCCAGAAACCTCTGGCAGTGGCTTATCTCCCTTGAGAACAAAGGATTGGGCATGTCGAATTTCAGGATGCCTGAACATTCTTTTCCTTGATATCTGCCATAGCAGGAGAGTTGGGTCACTACCATATGCATTAGATTATCAACCAGTCCTGCCAGAGTCAACAGGTTTTGCCAACATTCATCTATTGAGCATGGCCACCATAACAGGAAATACAGGATGCAGAGATCCTTTGTAATTTCCAGGTAAGAGCATCTGCAAACACCATATAATTATAGTTAATGGTGTCCGGCAAAAAGGCGGCAGTATCTCGCAATGCCAGATCTGGAGATCTATAGTAGGCTGTTCTCTACTGGAACAGCCTACCAGTGGCTTTGCCGCCGATGTGAAACTAGCCTTACTCAGGAAGTCACAAATATGAACCCTTTGGCCTGTTTAAGCAGTTTATCATCAAACAATTATGTGAGTAAGATCTGCAAAGTCAAGCATTTGATAAACCACTTACTACCAATGATACATACCAGTCTTTCCCATGCAGATGTTCTAGCCATGACTCCTGATTTCCACTTACTAGACAATGACTTAGTGATGGCGCAACTGCTTATGACTAGAGATGAGCAAATTCATTCATAAGAATCGATTCATGCACCTGCAACAGGTGTCTTCTAAACTGAGGACGCTCCCCATGCAGCTTGAATGACAAAGCTGGACATCTCAGCTGCCCCTGATACCTGTGCTGCTGCTCCGAGAAATGGCGCAAGTGCAGAGGCTCTACTTCCACTACTGGAGCAGCGAATGTGCGTCTGCCGCTACACTTTGCTCATCTCTACTTATGATGTATCTTGAGTGTTACATTTCTATAGAATGTTGCATATACATAGAATGTTTGATGGACTTGTGTGAAGCGGTCCTTGTAATCGGATGTCTGATAATCATACACACGAGTCTAAAGTTGCTTTTAAAAAATGGACAGTTGCAACCTCAACAGTTACTCATTGAGTGAAACGTAATACATGACAGTCGATAGTTGGACGAAAGATCTTTTATTCAAAGAAAGGTTTCTCTTTTTGTGGTATTACACTGCCATTGGCGCTCGTTTGCAATGGTTTGATTACACTGGCCGATGCAAACTGAATGCAGGAGGAATGATTGCTACCATTCTTCTCATTCTTCCCTTATTCTGTTATAATCATTATCAGGTGTGGTAGGTGTGGTGCCAATAATCGGGCATCTTTCATCCTGATGAGAGATGCCCATAAGCCTATGAACAACCATTTGCTCATTCATCGGCTGATTGGTTGCTCAATTATACAAGCCAATTATCGCAAACCATTATTTCCTAATATTTGCCAATCATCGTGCAGTCTAATTGGCCTTTTTAAAAGAATACGTATGGCTAGTCTGAATGACTGTAATAGACAATATGGAGTGCAGCCACACTGGAGTAAAATGTCTAGGGCTGTGTAGGCGAGATGATAGTTTATCAGAAGATCGTTTGTTCAACAGTTGCTTGACCATCAATCTTCTTCTATTTTATGAGTATAACTACCTTAAAGTGGCATTGAGCTACAACAAACTTTGCTTTGATCAATAGTACAGTGTGTGTACAAGATAAATAACACTTTTTCAGACCAATATATGACTTGTATCTGGCATTGTTTTAGCAGTGTTCCTCTGTACTTGCTAAAACTGGTTGCCATACACAGAAAGTAGAGGAAAATCTGTGTCCTAACTGTCTCACAGTCACTCAGAGTCTCACAGTCAGGGCCCATTCACATGACCGTGGTATTGCGGGTCCGCAATGTGCGGAACACACGACCGGGCACCCCATTGAAAATGTCTATACTTGTCCGCTGCTGTGGACAAGTATAGGACAAGTTCTATATTTTCTTGCGAGCCGGCCATAGAGGTGAACAGGCCCGCATCTATTCCACAATTTTGTGGAATAGGTGCGGACCCGTTCACACGGTTGTGTGAATGGGCCCTCACTCACAGAGAAGTACTGACCGGTATTTGCATGAATGAAGCACTTGTGGTGAGTTTTAAGTGCAGTCCCTCTCCATAGACTTCAAATTGACATTTGTAATATGATACTCTTAGGCTACTTTCACACTAGCGTTAATATTTTCCAGTATTGAAATCTGTCATAGGGTCTCAATACCGGAAAAAATACGCTTCTGTTTTGTCCCCATTCATTGTCAATGGGGACAAAACGTAACTGAACATAACGGAATGCTCCAAAATGCATTCTGTTCCGTTCTCATACCAGATAGCAAACCACAGGTGCTTTCTGTCCTGAGATGTGGAGCAAGACGGATCCGTCATGACCCCCAGTGCAAGTCAATGTGGGACGGATCCATTTTCTCTGAATCAATCTAACACAATAGAAAACGGATCCGTCCCCCATTGACTTCCAATGGTGTTCATGATGGATCTGTCTTGGCTATGATAAATATAATACAACAGGATCTGTTCATAACAGATGCAGATGGTTGTATTATTAGTAACGAAAGCGTTTTTGCTTAAACCCTGTCGGATCCAGCAAAAACGCTAGTGTGAAAGTAGACTTACAGAGATTATTCCGTCCTGTATGGAAAAATGCATTGTTCAATGTAAAAAGTAGTTTAAAGGGGGATTGCTGGTAGACAGCTGATAACAGGAGAAATAGACATTTCTCACTGATGAAACATTGAGTTTCTTGAGATCGGTTGTACTATTATTTTATGCAAAGTTGTGTGAAAATTTAGTAACAATTTAAGGCTGCCAGTATATGCTGCAATGAAGGGGCATTGTCATCTCAACTAAATGTCACATCAATAGCAACCGCAGGAGGCAGTGTGTTAGTTTGCATATAATGGAGACATGAGTTATGTTTGTTTATGGACAAACTGAACCTGAGCCACGTACAAGAAAACAATGATACCTCCTGCAAAGGAGGAAACCTGTTACTGGAACAGGAAACCCAGAGCGTCATCACCATATAATCCAAGACACTGGATGCGGAGACTGTTCCCATAAACTTCTTTTATTGTACAGGAACAAACATTTGTGCATTATACATTTCTGTCTGACTTTTCTACTACAACACTCTAATAGTCTTAAGATTTCCTAAGGACTAACTTCTAAACTTGCTTTCTAATGGAAAGTTTTATTATACATATAACCAACATCCTACAACTGAGAGAGAACGGCTATCACATTACTAATAAGGTAGTGGTTAATGTATAATTTACTGTGCATTCCTAACAGGCCTCCAGGTCAAGTAACGTTTTGGTATCATAGATTATTTCTTATGTAATGGAAAAGATCACAAATTAGGGGTCATTAATAAAAATTGTTGCAGGCATTATTTTGTTTTCTCGTCGTGGAGCTGGCTGAAAGTGGTGGAGATGTAGGCCTCATGCACAAAGTGTGTGACACTGGTACAGCAAAACACAGCCAGCTAATGCCAGGTCTGAGCTGGCACTGTGTAATAGTTGCCGTTTTGCAACTTTTCAGTTATTATATGTCAAAACATGTGAACAAAAAGTAGGTATAGTTTACTTTAGAAGACATATGGGGTCATTTATTAAGATTGGTGTTTTAGAAGCCACTCTTAATAACTCCTATATCTGGTGGTAGATCTGCTGAAGTTATGAAAAGGCGCAGCCCCCCACATAACTCTTGAACATCCAGCTCCAGTCTAAATGTAAGACAGCTTCCTACTGGCTTACATTTAGACCATTTTCTACCCAATACCCATTTTCTACCCAATAGTAATCCAGTAAATGAAACAGGACTGCACACCCTTAAATAGATGAAACACAGGGCATGGCGGAAAGCAACACCTCCCATAGTTCCCCCTTTGCATCCTTGCTGTTCTGTCTAGTATCCCAACTCCTTGGTTCTTTTCTTTTCTCCTTGTCATGACAGCCTGCTGAAAACCTCTGGTGTTGCCCTTAGAGCACGCATGCACTGACCTTGGCATCAACCTATGCCCTGCTACCCATGGTACTTGGCTATTTCAAGTACCTTTCATCCTGGACCTGAGCAATAAGTTCCTTAGTGTTTAAGTTCTGTACTCGGGTCTTTTGTTTGCTTTTTTCTGCCTGTCCACTGTCTGCCCTGAACTTCTGCCTGATTACCTTGTTGCCTGAACTACTCCTCCAGTCTTGAACGCTGCCCATCTGACCTTGATTTGACATTTGATTTTGTACCTCACTGTGGTGTCACCAGCTAGAGTCACATCAGCCATTCCTAACAGAGACCACTCCTGATACTGTGGTCTGGAGGTTCATTGTAGAAAAGACCAGGACCCTGTATAGTTATTAAATGGTGAATTTCAAGGAATTTCGTTCAGTTCTAAGTGAAACCTGTTGCAACGCAGTGGGTACACATCCGGTAGATACCCAGGAGTGTGGCTGTACCTGGTACTGAAGCACAGCCCATTTCAGTGAATGTTGAGAATGTGACTGTGCATGCAGTACCATGAACAGTCACATTCGTATGGATGTCACTGGCACCGCAGAGATAAGCTACCCCTTCCTCCTGCTGATAACTGTGTGACGTAGGGTTGTGGGACCCCCACCGCTTGTACACTGATGGTCATTTTATTTGCTACATTTTTTGTGTTTCAATAATATACAGTACAAAGCAATTTGCAATGAACAACATAATAATTCAGAAACTTGCCAGACACATACAACAAAGTGTTGATAATTAAGCATTATACACAAAACAGCATGTATGTCTAATCATTGTTACTGAGGCAACCAAATATGTAACAGATAAAAGCAAGATCGAAGAAAAGAACAAGAAAAAAGAATGGAAGACAATATAACACTGGAGCCTTGTCTATTTACTTAGCCATAAACCTAAAGGCTGCCATACATACATAAACCTAAAGGCTGCCGAACAATCATTTGGCCAACAGTTAAAGGGTTATTCCCACCACAGACAATGGGGGCATATCGCTAGGATATGTTCCCATTGTCTGATAGGCTTGGATCCCAGAGGTGGGACACCGAGAACGGAGCGGGGAGAGTGCTGGCTGGAGGACCAGGGGTTTCCCGGGGGCTGGCCACTGCCAAGAGCTCTCGCCATACAAGGGAATGGGGGCGCACCACACTTACGAGGCCCTCGCTGCAATTCATTTTTATGATGCATACAGAAATAGCCAAGCCAGCGCTCGTCTATTTTCAGCAGCCGCTTACAAATGAATGATGTGCGCACTCCGCCACCTTGCCTGTTACATTTTTGGTATAGGTGTGGGACCCCCACCTATCAGACAATAGGGGCATATCCTAGCGATATGCCCCTATTGTCGGTGATGGGAATACTCCTTTAACTCTCCTGACTCCTCCATACACATCCATGTTCAGTTTGGCTGAACATGTATGTGTATTTGATAGGGAGAGGGGAGAAGCCACTGACATACACTTTTGGTGGAGAATTATCTCCCAGGAGAATAAAAGGACTGAGTGATAATACTTTGACTGTGCCTTCTCTCCCCTGACTTCTGTCAGAGGATGGTCGGGAGCTCCCCACACACATTAGTTCTTCTGCTCCTTCATTTCACTAGTTTTGCATATTCATATTATCTTACATATTCACCTAATTAATAATATGCCACATTATCCACATCCCAGTAGTCATAATGTGTCTAACCTGGGATGCTGTATATGATACTGCCTTTGTTAAGAAGCCTACACAATGTAAGTTTTTAAAAAAAAAAATCTGCAATCTTTACATTATTTTTGTTCAGGTTCTGATCACACCATGCTTTTGCTTCATGCCAAATGTTTACGACTAGATGCAAAAAAAAACAAAAAAACACAGAGGCGTAATGTGGGGCTGGCTTATGCCAAAAGCATGCCCTAGAATGAGCGAAATGTCCTGCTTTGTGTCATACATGGTATACATTTTTCACGTCTTTGTTCACACGTCCTCCCTATCACACTATGCTAAACAACCTTGAACCTTGTTTTTTCCCTGCTATTTATACAGCCAGTGTATGAGGATCGGAAACTTCTTAATGTTGTTTGTCGAAACTGTTGTAAGTTTAAAGATGGAGGGAGTGGTATTCGTATATTGGAATAAACCTTTGTAGAGCAAGGAGTTTTGTGAGCACTATTTATTGCAGAACAAAGGTGACATGTAGGAGGGGATCTGGCCCCTGCCTTTAGTAAATCTGTAACTGAGTAACACAGTGGCACCTAACCTTTGGCTGCTGCTTGAACAACTAATGACTTGTTTGTCCATACAAATAAGAAAAATCTTGTATCTCTAATACCTAGTCTTGAGGTGATGTTTAAATAAGAAAGTGTGTCAATTTCTGGTAAAAAAAAAAATAAAATGAAATAACCTGACCAACTATACAGTGGACGTCTCTTTACACGAGCGGACTGTGCAGGCAATTATTGCGAACAAAATGTTTATTCCCGATAATTGCTCAACAGAGGAGGTGAAAGTTGCACTAACATGAATTAATTATCTCCTCTGTATGGGGATGAGCGATCACTATAGGGATCATTTGTTCCCATACACATTCATGGTTTCTGGCCAGCAGATCCCTGTTTGCAGAACACGTCATGTTGCCAAGAAATTATGTGTATATGTGTATAAGTGACTGCACCAGCAATGCTTTCAACCTATGAACGAGCAAACACTTGCTGATCGGCTGCCTGACGGCACCTTTACACAGGGAGACTATGAGGGTGATTTATCAGGACTGGTGCTTTCTGCACTTGACTTGATATTACCCTTGTACTGTCAGAGGATGCACCTAATTTAAGACAAGGTGCACGCCTCGTCCTAAGTTAGGTGCATCTTCCTACAGTCCATGTGCCTAACAAGAAATCTATGAAAGCTCAGAGCTGCCGTAGATTTCTGGCCTCATTTACTCCAGAAAACTGGCGTAAATGAAGATAAATGTGCTGATGACCACGCCCCTTTCCCTCACTTGCCACACCCCCTTTTAAAAAAGTGGCAAGGACAGCAAAAAAGGGGAGATGTGCCAATTTTTAAAAAGTTGCAGTTAAAAAGTCACACCTGCGAATGATAACTCACCCCCTATGACTAGGAATGTGCGTTCATTGGCTTATGTAAAGGGGTCTTACATCTCTAACTTGTAATACCATTTTCTCTGCTTGATCTCTTAATAAACCTTTACCATGGTCAGAGCTCCAGTTTTCTGATACAAACCACCAAATCCCCTGTGTTAACACAGAGCTAAATGCTACAATTCTGACTGTCTGCAGACACCACTAGGAGAAGCTGAGGACCTATCCTGGGGATAGGCCATCAATATCAAAATCCAAGAGAACTCCTTTAAAGGTAAGTTATGCCGCCTTATCTGAAAACAGGTTATGACGGAGGGAGAGAAGCTGAGCTGCAATATATAGGTTCAGTATATGAATTGGAGCAGGTTTTCTAAGTAAAAGCAGAGTAAATCCTGATCCTAAATCCTCCTAGGAGAGACATTGAGAGTCCTGATTACCCCGCCCACACAGGATGATTGACAGCTCTACCTGAATACACCTATATATCACAGAGCTCGAACTCTCTTCCTCTATCATATCCTTATCTCAGATAGCACAGCAGAACTTTAAAATGTGGCTGGTGGGTGAAGGTTTGTATGCTGTAATCTTCCACATGACAATGGGGCATGCAGCGATCCAACTGGTTAGCACAATGAGCTGAACAATGAAAGAGAGTGACCCAACATGGGTTCTTCCTGAAGCTTGACACAGTTACATATATTTTCAGATTAAGAATTTATGCCAAGACATGTGCCAAATAGATCCATAGAAAAATGACTGGAGTGAATATGATAAAGGAACAAGATATACTCAGTTCTACTATCAGGGGCAAGTCAGAAAAACCTGCACAACCCTGATCAAAACCTGAGCGTGTACAGGCGGCCTTAGATACTGTGTGCAGAACTTTAGGGCAAAAACACGTGTGTGTAGGAGTATTTGAATAGGGAGAGAAGACTGTCAGATTCTGCCAATTTTTATCTAATTTGCACTGCTAGTTTCACTTATTTGGGGTAAAGCCATATTATGGGAAGAAATGTATCTTCTGATAGATCATTTGCTGTTCCACAGAATGAATACTTCTTAAGGCCCCTTTCATAAATGCGTTTCTCTTTTCCGGTATTGAAATCCAGCAGAGAATCTCAATACCGGAGAAAAACGCTTCCGTTTTGTCCCCATTCATTATTAAAGGGGAACAAAACTGAACGGAATGCATCAAAATGCATTCCATTCCATATGGTTGCATTCCCACACCGGACAGAAGATCGCTGCAAGCTGCAGTTTTCTGTCTGGCATGGGATGGAGAGCAAGACTGGCATGACACACAATGTAAGTCAATGGTGCCAGACAGGGGAGGATTGGCCATAGACCTTACAGGGAAATTTTCCAGTGGGCCAGTGCCCAGGGGGGCACCCGGGCCCTCTTCATGGCCGGCCAGTGGAAGTTTTTGGGATGTATTTTGTGCTGCTGGCAGTATTTTGTGATGGACTGTGGTATTTGGCTCTGTTGGTATAGTTTAATGTTCAATTTGGACCACACTACAAAACAGGGCCACTTTTAGTATTTTTTCCAGGGCCACTTTAAGTTTCCAGTCCGCCTTTTGTCAGCCAAACCTGCCAAAACAGCGGGTTCAGCCGACACTCTAATGTGTATGAAGCCATTAGATGATGTCAGAGGAGACAAGGATTGATATTCATTTCACCTGATCCTGGCAGTGTCTGGCAGCAGCTTGCACCACTCTCCCCATAGACTACACACTTTTGACCAAGCCGGGAGGAAGTCATGAGAGATGGCTGTCGACTGACGGCTATTGAATATGTATGGTTGCCTTTATAAAGACAATGGCACTGAATAGTCATGTACCAGGGTAAGCGTGGGGAAAAAAATCACCCAGGTGTTCTCTTTTGCATCACCTAACAGAAAAAAATGTATATTTTTAAAGGGAATCTGTCGCCATTATTTTGCACTTTTAGCTGCAGTAATACCGCTATTTTTTTATTTCCCTACTGCCCTCATTCCGCCACTGTCAGCCATCAAAGCTGCAATGAAATACACTGTCAGGACTGCTGTGCTGGTCTAACATAATGTAGAGGACTCGTGTGCTTGCCCAGCAGTCCTGACATTCTATTTCAGTGCAGGTCTGAGCACTGACAGCGGAGGAACAGGGAAATAAAAAATAGTGATCTGGACTCCTTATCTGCAGTATTACTAATGTAGTACAACAAATAATAGTCCAAGATCGTGGAGTCCAAGGTTCCCTTTAAAAGCCACACATGGAGCACTGTTGTCACCTCTTCTGACATGTCTATTTAGTAACTACTTGCATTCCCCATGTTATAACAATTCTGGAAAATCTATGCTTATGACCCTCTGATGGGTCATTCCTATATTATTCCTGCTAGAAGTTAAGAATGAATTACTACTAGCAGTTTGAGGTGAAGGTTCAGATGGTGTTACCAGTTGGGGTGTCCCTGCACAATCTGATACTATTCAATCAGTGCTGTCAGTGTCGACAATGCAGGGACAAAACCCCAACTGGTAAAACTCACTGCAAACTACTAGTAATTAATTCATAACTTCTAGCAGGAATAATAAAGGGATGGGAAATCATAAAACCACAATATTTGGGCTGTAGACATGGGACAACTGTCTTTTGATCCTAAAATAAACATGTCTATATGGGCTAGCCAAAGGGGTGTGTCCTTCCTATGTTAGGAGCAGCGATAAGCCTATAGCGCCACCTTCCTAGTCTGCCGGTCACTAAAGACGTGAGATTCTAAGTCAATCCTAAGAAAAGTCGTATGCCTGTGGCCAGCCATAGGTTCTGAGCGCAGCTGGTTTGCAGCCAGTGGGAGCGTTATCAGGACAATAGTGTTAACTGTATGAGTCTTTGTCCAGTAGTAGAAAAGGCGGGTGCGCTGTTTATTATACCAGATAAGGGTTCAGCAGAGCTATTGTCTATATGTTTTACATGGCTTTACAGATATCGTTATAAATTCAGATTTGCTTGCATGACTGCTAGACCTTCTGTAGACTTAATATCCATATCTGAATTGCTTTGAAATACACAGTGTAACTTATCGTACAGGTTATCACAATCGTAAGTAGCTAGATTCACGCTAATAAATTTAATCTGTATTGATGGATAATATTCTCAGAAAACACATGCTTTGTCTAACGCTGTGCTTTTCTATAGGTTTAACCTCAGATGAACCTACGCTTATAGATTAGCGAATAGCATAGGCTTCTACTATCAATAGTAAATGTCTTTATCTATGAGAGCTCCAGACATGAAGCTAGACAGCAGCAGCATGCAATGTTCCCATAATTTGTGCAGCAAACTAATTGATCAAATATAAAGGTGTTCCCCAGTTATTTTAAAATGTATGGCCTATCATTAGGATTGGTCGTCATTATTAGATTGAGGAGGGTCTGACTATTGTGGCCCAACTGATCCGCTGTTTGTCACTTGAACGTAGCACAGCCAAGGGCGTAACTAACATAGCGGCAGAGCATGTGACCGCTATGGGGCCCAGGGCAAGAGGGGGCCCAGTTGGCATTATCTCCTCTTCTACTGGGGTGAAAACTTGGTCAGGACTCTACCCTCTGAAGGAACAACTTTTAGTAAATGAGGCAGTGGAAAAATGGCCCAAGGGTCATTGAAAGGGGTTTAGGCGGAAACCCTTCTGTTCTGTGTGGGGGGACCTGCTTTAAACCTTGCTATGGAGCCCTTACTTCTCTATGTATATCACTGAGCACAGTCACTACTAAACGTAGAGAACGCAGGTGGAGTAATGAAAACAAGAGGCTGCAGCACTCTCATGGGGTGCTGAGAGTCAGACCACCACCACAATCAAATATCAGTTACCCGTCCTGAGTATAGGCCATACATTTTGGAGTGGATAACCTTTATTAGCTCCTGTTTAAAGGCAGTCTGTCAGCAGGAAATTCATTGATAAAATAGGAACAATGCCTTGTAGGGCTAGATCAGCTGAATGTAATGGCCTGTTGCTTCATTCTGGAGAAAAATTACTTTTAATCCATATGCAAATGAGCAGTTACGTGCACTGAGGGCAGGCACAGGCCATTGTGTGCACCCTTATTCTTTCTGCTTTCTCTTCCAGGTTTCTGCATAGTTGTCTCATCTGGCCCTAACATAGAATGAATTATTTCTGTAACCAGGATTTTCGGTTCCTGCACACGCTTGGGTTGGGTGCAAGGAGCCGGTACTGCAGAGTATGGAGGCCAGGTGGCCCACTAGTGCAGGTGGCCTACTGTACAGACTATATCGGGTGCTACGCCATCAGAAATATTCTCCCCTGGATACATTGCTATTAAAATATCTCCAAGGTTTTACAGGACTGTAAAATGACCATGTGCATTAACAACAAGGCCTATGAAACATGGATACGTTTTAGAATGAAGCACATTGATATATTTCAGTAAATGCACAATGTCATCTAATTAGATGTTTTTAGTGGAGATACAGCCGTTCACACCCCCATGCCCTACCTCGCCCTCTAGCATTACCTTTTTACACAGGACATTGTGTGTCTATTTATCTATACACCTGAATCAGACTTAAACGGGGTGTTCCATCAGGACAACCCAATGCCATATACTCCATTAGCAGCTCTTACACTGGAGGACTTGACCTGCTACCGGTGAAATGCATGGCCATCTGATATCATCAGGTTAAGTTGCTGAAGAAATGTGACATTACATGGTTGCATTAACATGTAAAAGCCACTTTAAAGGGTTCCTGTCACCGTTTTTTTCGGTATGAATCAGGCTGATATTAGAGATGTGCTAATGTCACCTGATTCCAAATATATATCTGCTTTATTTACTGGTGCCCTCATTTTTATATAAAATGAATTTTTATTTTATGCTAATAAGGCTTCTAGGTGCAAGGGGCGTTACCTCTGCTCCTAGATGCTCTGTTGATTGACAGGACCAGGCAGAGAAGAAACGCTCCATTCACCATAGCTTGCAAGGACCTTCAATGATGTCATCACCATGTGATCAGTCACATGGTTAGGATCACACAAACAGCCTGTCTCCTCCTAAACCATGTGACTGATCACATGGTCATGACATCATTGAAGGTCCTTGCAAGCTATGGTGAATGGAGTGTTTCCTCTCTGAAACACTCCATTCACGAAAAAACTAGTGACAGAAACCCTTTAAAATCGAGAATCATGGTAATCAGCAGGTCTATATTTAAGGGACAGGTGACCCTGATGAGATAACTCCTTTACAGAGGTTGCCTTAACATGAAAATTTAAGTAACTTACCAATCTTTAAATGCAGCGCTGTAGGATGGAAAAGTATGTACACAAAAGTAATGCATTGATGGATTTATCACATGACCACCACATCCATAAATGCAGCACTACTGTGACCCCCTGTCATGCTCCATAAGTTTTTGTCATCTTGTCACGCACTATGAGGGACATTTATCAGCCCCTCTGCACCAGAGAAGTGGCGCCAAAAAGTTGCAAACTATGGCACACACTGCTGTTGCACAAAATTTGGCAACTTTTTGGGGGGTTTTACTCACTGCTTGCCACATGTGGTGAGTGGCCAGAGGAGATGGTCCGTCACATGTATTATAATCAATTGGCCTAGATCTGTGATGGCTAACCTCCAACACTCGAGCTGTGGTAAAACTACAACTCCCAAGATGTACACTTGTTTGGCTGTTCTCAGAACTCCATAGAAATGAATGGAGCATGCTGGGAGTCGTAGTTTCACCACAGCTGGAGTGCCAGAGGTTATCCATCACTGACCTAGATCATAACAGATATCTTGATCAGCTTCCTACATGAAACTGCAAAGATGCAACAAAAATATTAAGAGGCATGACCTCTCTTAATAATTGCGGTGCATCTAAAGTAAGCAGGCTTGAGATTGAGGGCTCGTTCACATCACCGTTCAGCCCTTCCGTTCTCCTGCTCCGATAACGGAGCAGGAGAACGGAAAGGACAGATTCGGGACATAATTGAGCTGAATGGAGCCTACGGACCCCATACACTATAATGGGGTCCATTAGGTTTCCGCTCAGAAGATGATTTTTGAAGCGGAGACAAAAGTCCTGCGTGCACAACTTTTGTCTCTGCTCCAAAAATCATCTTCTGAGCGGAAACCTAACGGACCCCATTATAGTCTATGGGGTCTGTAGGCTCCGTTCAGCTCAATTATGTCCCGAATCTGTCCTTTCCATTCTCCTCTTCCTATAATGGAGCAGGAGGACAGAAGGTCTGAACGGTGATGTGAAACACTAGCATAATGTGAAAGACTAGCATGTAAAACACCAAGCTTTACAAGTGTATCCTTTTTATGGTAGGACACATATCATTTATATTTAGAGTGACAAACCATTTAAGCTTATAGCCTCCTTCACAAATTATTTTATTTTTTGTATTTTTTAGTTTAAAAAAAAAACCTTTAGGGAAAAAGCAAGGTGCTTTTTTAATTTTTGAATGTTCTATGTGTTTTATATTATCATATCTGAGGTACATTTTTGCTTCATTCTTGTGGTGCTTTTCTATAGTGATTAGTACATACTTCTTTTGTTGATTTTATTTTGGAAGCCATGTAGAGATGAGCGAGCATGCTCGGCCGAGCGTACTCGGGAGCAATTTTCGAGTAGTAGCGTACGCATCTTCTAATCTGTACTCTAATGCATACGCATCTTGTAATTTGTACGCATTTGCGTACAAATTTATAAGATGCGTACGCATTAGTGTACAGATTAGAAGATGCACATGCATTAGCATACAGATTATAAAATGCGTACGCCACTACTCAAAAATTGATCCCGAGTACGCTTGGCCGAGCATGTTCGCTCATCTCTAAAGCCATGTACTTCCAGTGGGAAAGTATTTTACTAATTTTTTTTTTTTTTTAAAAGTCATTGTAAAAAAGGAAAAAAAAACATAAAAAACACAAAACACATTGACACATATGTTTTAGCATTTTTCCGCATCTGTTTGCCTGGTCCACAGCATTCGCAAAAAAAAAAATAAAAAAAAAATAGAACATGCCCTATTCTTGTCCGTTTTACAGTAAAGGACAGGACTATTCTATTAGGGGTTGGCCATTCTGTTCCACAAAATGCACACGGCCGGTATCCATAATTTGGGGACCGCAAAAACAGTAACGTCCGTGTGCATGAGCCCTAAGTGATAAACTCGCTGGAACCCCACGATCACTAGCATGGTTGTTCCATACCCCCATTCTTCCTCACTGCATAACCATTGTGAGGAGCAGTTTAATGGAGCAGTGGTCGGGCATGTGCACTGTAGGTCCATTCAGTGTCTATGGATATACAATATGGGGGTGACACAAACTCAGAGTCAAGTAATGAATCCTTATTGAATCCTTATAGTGGGCAATATGTAAACCAATCCAGAGACCAACTGGGCATTTCTTGTGGTGCAAAAGTTAAAAACTGGAATTCATAGCAACTGAAAACAACCCAAAACTTTAGGCTCCAGTAAATTTATAGAAGGCTCCAAGGCTTCGTCCATCCCTGCATACTTTATACTAGGCACACTGAGTATGAGGACTTTATATTAAATTATCACCTACACGTGATGTCCTAATAGTGGTTGCAATTTTCTAAATGCTTCTGTTGTTCCACATGATCCAGATATGCCAAGCACAGCACTGAGATTCATAAGAGTGATTACAATAATTAATGTGCTGGAAATTACACCATCGTTTACTTTACTGCCTCATAGCTTATCTCATCAGCCTTATAATTACAGACACGTGACTCACACAAGATTATCTTACAAAATGTCCAACACATGCCTGCACGGGGAAAATAAACATACGTGCTGCATGCACGTATCGTGGTTTAGAGCACAGTCCATATGTAAAACCTACCAGGTCACCAATGAACAATTGTATAATCTTTAGTAAATGAACGTCTGGACTGCCCCATACAGGAACACCCCAGATGAAACTTTCTTATATACTAATCAGTTCTGTTCTCAGAATATACAGACCTGCAGAGTTACACAGGAGTCTTTTACACCAAAACATCTGAAGACTAACAGTACTGTATCTCTAAGATGTATGAGATTTGCAGTAACAACCATCAGGAAATGATTGTAATTGATTGTGTTGAAATCACAGATGTTGATGGAACAAGTCATGTATGCCAAATTATTTGGGTTTCATTGGCCAAGTTTCCATGGGTCATTTGATAATAAAGCAACACTATATACTGTCAGGTCCAACAGA
This sequence comes from Rhinella marina, assembly GCA_900303285.1. NCBI lineage: Eukaryota > Metazoa > Chordata > Amphibia > Anura > Bufonidae > Rhinella > Rhinella marina. The sequence continues at coordinate 106,100 of ONZH01004164.1, forward strand.
TATTAAGGTTTAAAGGGCTTTTTTGGGACTTTGATATTGATGGCCTATCCTTAGAGTAGGGCATTGATATCAGAATGATGGGGTTCCAACTACTAACATTCCCACCAATCAGATTATCATTGTTTACCAGACACAGCTCTATATATTTTGTAGTAGCTCTATCTGGTAAACAGTGAAGGAGAAAGAGTGTTCACCAGATTGCCCTGACTTCATTAGTTAGCTGATTGGTAGGGTTGCCAGGAGTCAGACCCCCACTACCCTGATACTGACTTATTTTAAAGCTGACAATATCAGCTATAGAACAAGACCAAGATCAATTCTCTATCTTAAATAAATTGTGAGTTAGATCATTTAGAAATTGGGTTGGGAATGAAAGCTGCAGGAATATGCAGTTTTCACTGAGAACCCTTTCTAAAGGGCTATTTCTGTTAGCTAGAGGCTCGATCTTGGCCTCGTTTTAAAGTTGAGATTGTCAGCTTCAAATCAAGATGTGGATACTGATTTGCAAGAACAGATGAGACACGTTATTGGCAGGGAAATGGTTAAACAGAATCTATATCCACGGGAACCCCGTCACTCTAAAGACACATATGTAGAATATGTCATAGAAGAAGGAGAACCAAAAAAGAGTATTTGATCCATCTTTTTCATTTTCTTTTAGGATCGATTTATACGTACCCCAGGCATTGTAAATTCACTTACTGTTAATTTTCCAACCACACCTGCTGGAAGCTTGTTCCAAACATCTACTATTATACCGCTGAGCTTAGGAATCCTCAATATGCATTAAAAGGGTATTCCGGTTGTGAGAAGTCATTAAGTATTAAATCAGTGGGCCCTACCGCCATCAGGCATGAGAACAGAGAACCTGTACCCCTCAGGCCACCAAAATGAACCAAAGCGTCAGGCTGAGCATGCACACTGCTGCTCCATTCATCTCTATGGTAGTTCCGAAGACAGGCGTGTACAGCACTCAGTTATTTCCAGAACTCCAATAGATTATTAGAGTGGCAGTGTCCGCTCCATTCACTTCAAGGGTCCCTGAGGGATACAGGGTCTCAGTTCTCGTGACTGGTGGGGTCTAATAGTATTCCCCTGTCCTGTGGATAGGTGATAACTAGTCACAAATAGAACAACCCCTTTAACATACAACAGTCGGTGCCCTTTGCGGGCCATCATAAGGTGCATCCATATAGCACCATATTACATAGGAGTATCCCAGTAGAAGCGCTGCTGTTAAGGAGATTTTCCCCATAATGTGCCTGCCACAAATTTTCCTTCTGTAAGATTTTATATGACTTCTAGAAGAAGCTTTGAAAACAGCAGTGTGTTACCAGGGTCCTATGGAGGTACACCTGTCATATTACACCTCGTAGCTCTTACAGGGCCATAATTTTGGTGCCTTTGGCGTACTATAGTGTTAATTATGTTTTGTATCTCATAAAACAAGTTACAAATTCATAATTTTCAATTTGTAGGGAGAATGTTCCTTATCCTTTCCGGACCACCATATGTACAGAAGTGATCGGTTCCTGTACACTTCAATTCCAGAGATTCCACTTAACATTCCTCACTCGGAGCTGACATTTTATTATAATGGTTAATGCAGAAATACTTCCTTGAATTTTCACAAGATGCACTGCTCCTCCTGCCCCCTTGGCATCTGGCCCCTGAGGCCATTTCCTGATTATAGCTTCTAAACTCATTTTCCTTTTGTGCCGATCTCTTTGTCTGGGTTGAGCCTGTGTTTGTGTAATTGCAAAGTCCTGTTGCTGTGTGACCACCCCCCACCTCCTCCCATCACTCCAGCTAAGGTTCCCTCTGGATTACGTTCCGCTCTGTGTAGCCAGGTGAAACCTTTGTGTCACATGACCGATACTGCAACAGGTGCAGGTGGGAGGGGTGAAGGGCAACACTGTGGTTAACCTCTTCATCATCTCATGGCCAACATTGCCTACCGGCCAGCTCCACGCCATGCATCTGTACAAAATTTTTGCAAAAATGATTTATTCATGATGATTTAGTCTTATTTTTCAGTCTTTCTCTTTATGTCTCAAAGAGCATCGTGATGGTGCGACTATTACACATCAGCCATACAAACACATCTATTTCCCCAGGATCCGTGTGTATGTCCCAATCGTCCTCTCTGCCTCACATCCTTTTCTGAACTGTGGTTACTATACCTGCAGCCGTTCAATAATGTAAGGGATAATGTGCTGGTTATTAGAAGGATTACCGTCATCGGAGTGCTATGTGATATTTGCTGTGTTACAGCTTTAGCCCAAGCTGCTGCTTTGTCTAAATAGAAAGTGGAAATTCCTGTTTAGATTGACGCTTTTGAACTCTATTCACAATACAGTATAAGCCAAGTCCAACGCTGCAGGTTTCCCATTGTGTGCGGCTCCTATCCCCTGCTATGCAGAGGTTCCTGTACTTACAACAATGGTTATTTTTTTCCAAGTTGGCCCCCTCATTGGGGCCCACTAACCTTTAGGAGAAGCAATTTTATCCAAGAATATCTTTCTGACAGCTGGCCTATGCTTGGTTATAATATACAGGTAAAGAGTTACAAAAGGTAAAGGTTTTATCCAGGCTCGGACTGGCCCACAGGGCAATCCATCGGTGGGTCCCTGAGCAAGGGTGAGGTCCTAGTCCCCCACCCCCTGCACAAGTGGCACATGGCACAGTAGACTGAATGCGCTACATACAGATAGCCAGAGAAGAGCATGTCAACCAGCCTATGTAAATATATATATAAAAACTGGGTATATTACTTAAGAGATTACTTGGTTTATTAGGTGACTTAGTTGACTTCTAGGTAAGAGGCAGGCTAGCCTTTATACTCTTCCTCCAGGGACCTACCTTTAAGTCATTGCAGACACCCCCATAAGCAATCATCTTGAACGTCTTGCTGCTGTGTGAGCAAGTAGTATTTGTATGTAGCTGGACAGTGGACCCCCATAATACTGGTGGAATCTAGGCACCCCGTTCTAAAACTGATTAAATCCAGCTTCCATTAAAAACTATGGGGGAGATTTATCAAACTGGTGAAGTAGAACTGGCTAAGTTGCCCATAGCAACCAATCAGACTCAACCTTTCATTTTTCACAGCTCTTTTGGAAAATGAAAGGTGAACTCTGATTGGTTGTTATGGGCAACTAAACCAGTTCTACTTTACATCAGTTTGATAAATCTCCCCCAATGACTTTTATTTTTTGTTCAGTAAAAGCCCATATAAAAGTACACCATGAAACACATGGCGTCTACACGTTTCAGATCAAGAATAAGGATTATAATCTCCTGATCGGAAAATTGGAAACGCATAGATGCTAATGTAGTTTTATATGGGCTTTTACTGAGCAAAAAATAAAGGTCATTGGGGAAGATTTCTCAAACTGGTGTAAAGTAGAACTGGCTTAGTTGCCCATAGCAACCAATCAGATTCCACCTTTCATTTTATCATTTTCCAGAGGAGCTCTTAAAAATTGGAAGGTAGAATCTGATTGGTAGCTATGGGCAACTTAGCCAGTCTACTTTACCAATTGGGATAAAATTGATTTATATAGGCTGTTACTGTGCTAAACACAAGGCCTCTTCCACACGAGTGTGACGGATTAGGTCCGGATGCGTTCAGGGTGCATTTAGTGAAACTCGCACCATTTTGCAAGCAAGTTCAGTCAGTTTTTTCTGCGATTGCATTCAGTTGTTCATTTTTTTTCTGCGCAGGTGCAATGCGTTTTGATGCGTTTCTCACAGACAAAACATCTCTTAGCAACGATCAGTGGAAAAAGATATGCATCCGCTCTTGCTTCCGGATTACAATGTGTTTTCCACTGAAGCCCCATTCACTTCTATGGGACCAGGGCTGCGTGAAAAACACAGAATATAGAACATGCTGCGTTTTTCACGCAAAGCAGAACTGATGCGTGAAAAAAACCGCTCATGTACACAGATCCATTGAAATGAATGGGTCAGGATTCAGTGCGGGCGCTATGCGTTCACGTCACGCATCACACCCGCGAGGAAAACTCGCTTGTGTAAAAGAGGCCTAAAGGTCATTCTTTTTAACGGAAGCTGGATTTACCTCCTTGTTTTGGATTCTACTGGTGCTGCCTTCTGAGCACCTGTGTGGTTCCCCGCATATCAAGCAGGTGAGAGCTGCACTTGCTGTTTTCTTTTAAAACTGGTTTAATCTATGGTAAACCTATAAAAAAACACAAAATAGAAAAAAAAACTTTCAATGTAATCATTATTTCCTTGCAACAGGCTTCAGATTTCTCGCTTTTCGTGACAACGTAGCAGACCCAGCTTATCAACTGCTGGAATCAGCCGTCTGTTAGGAGATGCAAATACAGTTCTGTGTGTACAGAGGCCGCATGTCACTGTGCCCCATAGGCTGGGATTCCAGTCTGTTGCTTCCTTGCATTAAATTGTACTGAAAGGCCTGTGTCACTGCTTTTGTCTGTTAAATGAATAATGCGAATGCTTTGATCATTTACATAACGGAAATAACTGACTGTAGACGGGGTGTGTAGAGTAGACGTCCAGTGAAGCATTACTGTGCATTTTGTTTTTCAGTTTATACCATTACCTGCTGCCTCTTTTTTTTGGTTTTCAGTGTGAAATACTCCTAATCCCCACAGCTAAAAATAACATAATTACAGGTAATGAGTAGGTAGAGAAGGTGGGAAACGCCCTGGAGATACGTCCCCATGAGAACCACTAACAAGCCATTGTGCTGCCTTTACTACCATGTGTGATAGTGGGAAAGACATCAATTTTTCCAAAATCAGTAATTTTTCCGTTATACATGACGGAAAAAATAGTCCTGTCGATAGAACAATTTTTTCTGTCATGTATAACGGAACCAAACTGAACTGTTATTTGTCCCCTTAGGCCCCATTCCCATGACCGTATGTATTCCGTGATCCATATAAAAACGGAACGGAAGACATACGGAAAGTCTTTCGTAGTGTTCCGCATTTTTGCGGACCCATTGACTTTAATGGGGCTACGGACGTGATTTTGCGGCCAAGTATAGGACGTTTCATTTTTTTTGCGGGAGAACTTCCGTAATATACGCATGCGGAATGCACACGGTGTGCATTCCGCATTTTTTTCTCCTATGGAAAAATGAATGGGTCCGTATGGTTCCGCATCTTATCAGCAAAAATGCGGATAAGATGCGGAAATGTACATACGGTCGTGTGAATGGGGCCTTAGACATGCATTAGGATGGAGCAAAATGGAATGACTCTTAGGGCCCATTCCGATGGCTGTATTATTGTGGGTCCGTAATAATGCGCTGCGGAACACACGGCCAGGCGACCCATTGAAAATGCCTATACTTGTCCGCTCATTCGGACAAGTATAGGACATGTTTTATCTTTTTATGCGGAGCTGCGGCACAGAGCTGGCTCAGTGCGGCGGCTACCCATTCCCATAGATGTGAATGGGACCACATCTATTCCGCAATATTGCGGAATAAATGCAGACCCATTCACATGGTCGTGTGAATGGGCCCATAAGGCTAGGACTACACAGGTCGTGGCCAGGATCACTGAGCAGGGGTGATCTCATAGAAATGAATAGGATGGCTGCGGCAGCCAAGCTGGATTTCTCGCGACTGCCGTGGCGATTCCATTCATTTGGGACCACAGCTGCTCAGCGATCCTGGCCATGACCAGTGTCGCCATGTAGCCCTAGCCTAAAGGCTTCCGTTTTGCACTCCATTCTAAAATGCCATTATATTCCGTTATAACGGAATTCCGTAACACCAATGCGAACCTGCCCTAATTTATATCTTAAAAGACTAAAGCCTCATTCACACGTCAGTGTTTCACACGTCCCCATTCATTTTAATGTGTGTGTTCAGACATCAGTGGTCCGTGGTTCCGTTTTTTTTAGCACGGATGCATGTCCTATCTTGATCCGTGTTCCCAGATCCCTCACGCCCATTATAGTCAATGAGTCCGTGAAAACCACGGATCCCTCACGGATGTCATCCGTGTTGCATCAGTGTTTCATGGATCATTAAGAAGAGATGCTTTGAAAATTATTTTTCAGCTGTTCAGTGTCAGTGAAACACGGATGCAACACGGACAGCAAAAAACGGACACATGGAACCAACATGAATCCTTCACGGACAGCTTTACGGATGCATCACTGACCACCTGCTCACAGTTTTGAGCACGGACACGGACGTGTGAATGAGGCTTAAACAGAAAAGAAAAGCGCTGGTGTTGCGTCTCTCAGCAGGACACATGTCCCACAATACTCACTCCCCATTGTGATTATGGCTGGCACTGTTATTAGAAACTACCTTTATTTTCTTGCCCTGGTAACTGCACTGCATTCCTTGATGTTTCGGAGAACTGGAAGGCGTAGGAAGAAGAAAGCCAAATATCACATCATGTACTCATTAATCTGCCCGGGGTCCAGATACAGTGTTTTATCATTTCATGATGTAGGAGAGGCTGCATGAGTCACATTCTCTAATGAACCATCCCAGCGCCGTACTACACTCTATCAACAGAACGAAGATAATGTACAGCACACGTCAGATCCGACTCCACCAATGCATCAGACAAGTGAATTACAGGGGTGCAATCAACCAACTTACCTCGTCCATGCTGCTGCTTGCCTTCTGCCTCTTATGTAACTATGGTATGGTAATTCTTTTATGGTATTCTGATAAATGGCTCCAAGTATGATATCACACGGCCTCCCAGCTAATACGTCTGTCACTGCAGATTATGTGATGTATGATTAACAGTCCAAGATCTGATATTCCTGGGATATAATAGGGTATGTCATACACGGAAACTGAACATGATCTGTATATTAATGGTATATATTGCATACTTTACTATGATCCAGATCCACTGTTCCACAGATAGATTACTTTGGGCTGTCATGCTCATTTGGGTCATAATTAGACATAAGGCGGATCTAAATTGGCTTTTTCAACCATATAAAGTCTTTAAAGGGATTGTCTATATTAACTTTGATTGCCTATTCTCAGAATTGCCGATCAATATCAGATGGTTGGAGATGGACATTATGTACCCCCGATCTTACTTCCTTCTGGGATTCACGTCCCCACCTATCCCTTGGTTGAACTTGATGGGCTTATTCTTTTTTCAGCCATATTAACTATGTACCTGTTTCCGAGTACCTCTGGTGATGGAAATACATAGGGCCGTCCACCGTGCAGCAGATGGAGCTGATAACAGCAGTGCTGCCCCCTTCTCGTCAGTGCAGTTACTACACAGTGGACAGAGCTGTGCAGTTCATCAGACCTATGACATCAAGTTTCTGACAATAATAGGAACCAGCATGAGCGTCGGGTTTCGGCTGGACAAAAACCGCTGCATGCACTCATGCCAGAAACCAGCCGGATATCCGTTGGATGTAGTCAATGGGGGCCAGCGGTGAATGGCAGTATCCGGCTATGCCAGATACAGTGAACCCCTGGCTGGAACAACCTGCCAAATTCAAAACCATAGATATGAAACTAGTCTAAAGGTGCATTTAGACGCACCAATAATTGACCAGATTATCGGGAACGACCATTCCTGCAAACGGTATCATTTGGCCGTCTAAATATGCCGCAGATCAGGTGATGAACAAGAGAAACACTCGTTTATCGGGTCATCCTGATGCTCATGCAGGCACCACCAATCATCGTTCCTGGGCAGACAATTGTGTGGTCTAAACATGGATCTGCGGCTCAGAAGCCATGATTCTGTATGAGGACGAGGGATTGCTATAGCCATCACTTGTCCTCATACAGTGAAGGAGATCACTGCATGTAAATGGAAGGTCACCTTCACTAAACGAGCAGTCGACTGTCGGGATGGAACGCTTCCTTGCCAACAACTGGCCGCTCATTCGGCCCGTCTAAATCCACCTTTAGTTACAAGATTCTGTTCTGCTAATCAGTTAGGAGGGATCATATGATACAACATGCACCTCCACAAAACCAAAATGTGCTTTCTTAGAAGAAACCCTATTTGGCACTATGGGAGATGTTTAGTGAAACTACACTCACTGGTATTCAGTTCTGTTACTTATCATACATTTCTGTTCACGTCAAGCTAATCCCATCGTTTCAGTCATAGATGGGAGTCTCAGCACCCAAACCCTACCATTCAAAACCATTTTCTGAAAGAGAAGGTCTTCCAGGACTTACATATTGATGACCTATTCTTAAGACACGTCATTAATATCTGATCGATGGGGGGGGGGGCAGACTTGTTGTTTGAAGTGGCCTCTCTATAGTATACCAAGCACAGTGCCATATATTTGTATAGTGGCCATGGTTTGTATTGCAGCTTAGTCCTAGCCATGTCAATGGGACGGAGCAGCACGAAGGTCATGTGACCAATGGATGTGACGTCCCAGGTCAATGGGGAGGCAGCAGCATGCACCCAAGCACTACGGCTCCTAATAACTGCTGATCGGACCTCCCCAATCAGATATTGATGTCCTAACCTTTGGATAAGTCATCAGTATTTAAACTGGTTGTGTTATATAATGCTTTGGTGGCATATCACTAATGTCTGATGGGTGTAGGTCCCACCTCTGGGATTCACACCTATTACTAGAACGGAGCCTGCAGAGTGAAGGAGACAAGACAGTGTATTCGCAGCCCCCCTCCATTCATTTCTATAGCAATGCCGAAAATAAATTAGCTGTGCGCTCGCCTTTTTTTCAAAAGTCTCATAGAAATAAATGGGAAGCGCATGCACAAGTGCAGCCTCCGCTCTGCAGTCTCATAGAATCAAATGGAGGGCGGCCATGTATGCGTTCTCCTTCACTTTGTGGGGTCCATTCTAGAGATAGAAGTCCCAGAACTATCACACATTGGGGGCATATCCTAGTGATATGCCACAATGCTTGAGATGACACAACCCCTTTAAGTCCAGAAAAAACACTTCAAACTTTAACCATCTTTTAACCCCCCCTTCTCCTGTCTGACAAGAAGGCCATGCTGTTTGAGTAGCTCCTCGCCTAATTCCTCACATTCTTGGCAAAACAGTATCTATGAATGCCCTCCCTGCATCGCACCGTCGTTGAGACCAGAGAGATGAGTAAAGAGTCTCTTACGCTGCACCTTCTACCCGATCAACTATGAGAGTAGATGGAAGCAAGGTGCAGCCAGGGGTGCACCATCAATGAGGCCAGGTGACTCGATCACCTCAGGCAGCACCAGGCAGGGGCAAGAGGGGGGCAGCGGAAGGGCCATGGGCAATGAGTGCTTTCATTGTAGCAAAGGGGTTAGGTTAAGAAATTGGCATGGGGGGAGGGCGCTGTTTCAGTTTTCACCTCAGGCAACAGAAAGGCTGGGTGCAGAAATGAGGGAGCATACAGCACCCCCTTTACAGATATTGGCAGTTTACAGTCGGGTGATGAATGAGTGATGGTATATCACATGGATATGAGATCGGTTCTGGATTAGTGCGGTTCGATTGCCATGCACAGAGCTAGAAGGAATCCGTGCTGCAGTTGATGGAAGAAACCCGCACTGTACTGAGAAATTGCATAAGTGACTTTGTCCTTTGTTCTCAGGTTCGGCACGGGTGCCAGAAGTTACACCTCCATCACTTACTAGTCGTGGCATTCCCTACCTATAAGATTGGTGTACATAATAATACTTGATTCTGCTTTCTAACTGAAATCTCTATTCTACACGTTTAGGCTCCATTCACACGTCCTGTTTTTCTTTCCTGATTCGATCCTGATCCTGATCTGGATCCATTCATTTCAATGGGTCCTGAAAAAATCAGGATTGAATCAGGAAAGAAAAACAGGACGTGTGAATGGAGCCTTAGACTGTAATATGCACTTGCAAAACTTGCATTCAAAATTTGTTCATGTATAGAATACAGTTTTATGTAATATCAGAAGAATATTATAAAAAATTTGAACAGACTTTACTCTGGAGTAAAACAGGCGCAGAGAATAACTCACACAAACGTAATATTAATACTGCAAATTAACTTTATTTTTCACCTCTGTCGCACTAGTCACGAGTCTTCTCTTGTGCAAGAAGTTGGAAAGGTTCAGACATGCATACATCGCCTGCAACATTTTCAAAATAAAATGTCAAAAATCTGAAAAATGCAACAGTGACATCTAGTGGACACTTGTAAACTTACACATACTTTTTTGGAGGTGGTTTTGAGACAGATTTTCCTGCAGGTTTTTCAAGCACACGACCCTATGAATTTTGCGGTCCACAAAAAACAAATCCACAAAAAATACGGATGATATCCGTGTGCATTCTGTATTTTGTGGAACGAAACAGCTGGCCCCAAATAGAAAAGTCCTATCATTGTCTGTAATGCAAAAAATATTAGATCATCTTATAAAAAAATCTGCTTCAAAACCTCCTCCAAACACTTGACACCGTACATTGTGCAGCACATGAAGGACAGATCACCAGGCTTTACAAAAACAGAATCCCGCAACTTAAGTGCCGCACGGTAGAGATTCAGCAAGGTTGTACACCAAGGATTACAAAATTGTGCCTCACTTATAAATGGGAAAAACATATAAGCACAGGTGATTACATCGATTGACTTATGCATCATTCTCACTACTGCTTTGCAGCACTAAAGGTGACTTAAAGGGGTATTCCCATCTCACAAATGTGGTTTGTATAGTTAGATATAGCCATACCAATATTATTACTAATAGAATGTATTTATATAAAATGTACCGTTTAGAAGATTCGCCTATTTGTATTTCCATTGTCCCACACACAGCAGTCAGGCCGTTGCCCTTGGTTACGACCACAGCAGCCATGTAGTAGAGGTAAACGGCTTGCTCCTTTTGAAACCCGCTCTGAGGTAACTGCTGTATTGTGAACGCACATTGCATGAGCATGCGGAGACACATCTTAGGGTACTTTCGTATCTGCGTTTTAGAGGCTACCAGTCCAAAACACAATGGTCAGGATCCGTCCAAAAAGCAGACTTTGTAAACGGATCCTGCTCCATAGAGATGAATTGATCTTGGAATAGGATCCATTTCTCTGTGTTTTGGAAGCGCAGACAAAAATGCTACAACCCTAAGATGTGTGTCCGCATGCTCATGCAATGGCGTTCACAATACAGTAGTTACCTCAGAGCGGGTTTGAACAAGAGCAAGCCGGCTACCACTACTACATGGCCGCGGCGGTCGTAACTAGGGGCAACGACCTGACTGATGTGTGTGGGACAATGGATATACAAATAGGGAAATTTTCTAAACTGTACATTTTATATAAATACATTCTATTAGTAATAATATTGGTATGGCTATATCTAACTAAACAGACTACATTTGTCAGATGGGAATACCCCTTTAAGTAGTTTCTTGTTGAAAAGGCATGTTATTTAAAATTTTTGGATGTTTTTCACTGTGCAGTGATATCCTACAATTCATTTTCATAGCAGAGTTCACGAAAAGCGGATCTGTCATCCAACTCTGCTTCCCTACTTAAAGGGAGCCTGTCACGTTGAATATCACGTCTGAGCTGCAGACAGCATGTTATAGAGCAGAAGGAGCTGAGCAGATTGATATATAGTTTTATAGGAAAAGATTCAGTAAAACTTGTAATTTATTCATTTACATTTTTGCCAATTCTGGGAGTCAAGGAGGCGGTCCTATCAGTGACTGACAGCCTTCTCTCTATGACTGTGTATACAGAGATAGCTGTCAATCACTGATAGGACCTCCTCCTGGACTTCAAAGCCCAGAAAGAGCAGGAATGTAAATGAATAAATTACATATTACAATCTTTTTCTATAAAACTATATATCAATCTGCTCAGCTCCTCCTTCTCCATAACATGCTGCCTGCAGCTCAGACACCATCTTCAACACGACAGGTTCCTTTTAAAGGGGTTGCCAGAGTTATATTTATTGATGACCTATCCCGATCGATGTTTGAAAAGGAGGCGTGCACCGTACCAGCGCTGCCTCCTCTTCATTGTTTACACGCTAGCCGTAACATGGGTAGTGGTGAGCAAGTGTAATTACACCCAAGCCGCCCCATTCATTTCAATGGGACGGATCACTCCTATACAAGTGTCTGGGAACGAGCCTTCCCATTGAAATAAACGGGGCAGTTAGATGTAATTACACCTGCTCACCGCTACCCCTGTTACGGCTAGCGTGTAAACAGTGAAGAGGAGGCAGCGCTGGTACGGTGCACGTCTCCTCTTCAAACAGCTGATCGACGGGGGTGCCGGGTGTCGGACCCCCGCCGATATGATATTGATGACCTATCCTGAGGATAGGTCATCAGTATATATAACTTGGAGAACCCCTTTAATGGCATTAACAAATATAACTCAGAATGTGGTGCCGAAAAAAAATCACTGCAAACTTAACCCCTTCAGGATTTTCTGTTTTTGTTACTCCTTGCCTTCACAGACCCCTAACTTTTTTTATTTTTCTGTTCACATAACCATATGAGGGCTTGTTTTTTTGAAGGACATGTTGTACTTCCAAATAGGGTGGAATTGGAAAGAAAAACGCAATTCTGCCAGTTTTATAGTTTTCTACAGTGTTCCCTCTGCGGTAAAACTGACACACGTCCTTCATTCCCTGAGTCAGTAAGGTTACAGCGATACCACATTTGTATTGTTTTTCTTGGGCTTTAATACTGAAAAAAATAAAAACTCATTGCCATATCCTGACCCCCATAAGTTTTTTATAGTTATGTTTATGGAGCTGTAGGGGCTCATTAATTGCAGGGCGATCTGTAGTTTTCATTGATACCATTTTGGAGTGTGTGCGACTTTTCGATCACTTTTTGTTTCATTTTTTTGGGGTGGAAGTGAAGTGAAGAAAAAATGGTGATGAAAAAAATGGCGACCAAATAGATTTTTTTTTCCATTACGCCATTCACTATGGATGAGCGAATCGACATTGGATGAAACATCCGAAGTCGATTCGCATAAAACTTTGTTCCAATACTGTATGGAGCAGGAGCTCCGTACAGTATTAGAATGTATTGGCTCCGATGAGCCAAAGTTATTGTCCGAGTTCAGAAAATGTTTTTTTTACAAAAGATTTTTTTAGATTTTAATAGTACTGACAGTTTCTGAAGTAGCGATGCATATGTTTATTTTTTTTATTACTTATTTTGAGCAAAGGGTGATTTGATTTTTTACTTTTTAAACTTTTTTAGGCCCCCAACATGCAATCATTTGATTAAAATTTGCATAAAGTAATGATATTTTATAACTTACAATATACAAAGATCTTCAGGCCTGAATTGAAATATACAAGTAATAAGCCTAGAAGCCTAGTACAGGTTCTGGATCGTTACTTCAATGAAACTCCTTCCCTGATCTCCGCCCGGGGGAGGTGTTCCTGTCCGGCAAGCACACGCTTCTGGGTTTTCAGCCTCTCAAATGCCATGGTCACATTTCACCACAGCATCTGAGGGGGTTAAATGTCTACAATCGGCGTTACCAATGATCGAGAACATTAGCCTCGGCTGTCTGCTATGTGAAACAGCAGGCAGGGTTCGCTCTGTTGCAGAAAGGGTGCCATCTTTAAAGAGCCAACATCCCCCATACTATTACGTTGGAAGAGGTTAAAGGGGATATCTGGTATCTTACAAGTGATGGCCAATTCTCAGGATAGGCCATCAATATCTAATCAGTGGGGGTCCGATACCCCTCTGATCAGCTGTTCTGCGGTAGGTTGGTGCCAAAACTACACACTTCTGTCTATTGAAGTAAATAAGAGCAGTTCTGTTACTACATAGCGGACAGAACTGAGTATTTCCAACATCACAGCAAGGTACAGGAGGTCGAACCCCGCTGAGCAGATATTGACAGGCTACTGTGAGGATAACCCATCACTTGTAAAATCCCAGAAAACCCATTTAAGTCCAAAAATAGCAGCATCCTTAAACTATTAAGGATCGGGCCAATTTTTTTATTTTTTTTTTCGCTTTCATTTTTTTCCTTCCCCATCTTCCAAGAGCCATAACTTTTTTTGCTTTTCCATTCACACGGCCATGTTTTTTTTTTGCAAGACAAGTTGTAACTTTCAATGCCACCATTTCATTTACCGTATCTTGTACTGAAAAAAAAATGGGGAAAAAAATCTTTGTTGTGTGAAACAATAAAAAAAGCAATTCTGCCATCATTTTTTAGGTTTTGTTTTATGGTGGTCACTGCGAGTAGAAACTGACACATTACCTTTATTCTGTGGGTCAGTATGATTACAGCAGAACATTTATATAGCTTTTCTTTTGCTTTATTACTTTTTCAAAAGTAGAAAACTTTGAAAAAAAACTTGCTTTGCTCCACCATATTCTGACACCTATAACTTTTCTTTATTTCAGGGGACGAGGTAACCAAAAATCGGTGATTAAAGCACTTTTTTTTTTCTTTATGGCACCATGCTGGATAAATACTTTTTATGTTTTTACATTTTCAGACACAGCAGATATGCCAATTATATTTATTTTATATGGAGCATTGTAAAAGGGAGTGATTTGAATTTTTAATACTTTTTTCTTTTTAAAAAAAATTTTTATATATATATAGTACAGACCAAAAGTTTGGACACACCTTCTCATTCAAAAAGTTTTCTGCATTTTCATGACTATGAAAATTGTAGATTCACACTGAAGGCATCAAAACTATGAATTAACACATGTGTAATTATATACTTAACAAAAAAGTGTGAAACAACTGTAAATATGTCTTATATTCTAGGTTCTTCAAAGTAGCCACCTTTTGCTTTGATTACTGCTTTGCACACTCTTGGCATTCTCTTGATGAGCTTCAAGAGGTAGTCACCTAAAATGTTATTCCAACAGTCTTGAAGGAGTTCCCAGAGATGTTTAGCACTTATTGGCCCTTTTGCCTTCACTCTGCGGTCCAGCTCACCCCAAACCATCTCGATTGGGTTCAGGTCTGGTGACTGTGGAGGCCAGGTCATCTGGCGTAGCACCCCATCACTCTCCTTCTTGGTCAAATAGCCCTTACACAGCCTGGAGGTGTGTTTGGGGTCATTGTCCTGTTGATAAATAAATGATGGTCCAACTAAACGCAAACCGGATGGAATAGCATGCCGCTGCAAGATGCTATGGTAGCCATGCTGGTTCAGTATGCCTTCAATTTTGAATAAATCCCCAACAGTGTCACCAGCAAAGCACCCCCACACCATCACACCTCCTCCTCCATGCTTCACGATGGGAACCAGGCATGTAGAGTCCATCCGTTCACCTTTTTTTGCGTCGCACAAAGACACGGTGGTTGGAACCAAAGATCTCAAATTTGGACTCATCAGACCAAAGCACAGATTTCCACTGGTCTAATGTCCATTCCTTGTGTTCTTTAGCCCAAACAAGTCTCTTCTGCTTGTTGCCTGTCCTTAGCAGTGGTTTCCTAGCAGCTATTTTACCGTGAAGGCCTGCTGCACACAGTCTCCTCTTAACAGTTGTTGTAGAGATGTGTCTGCTTCTAGAACTCTGTGTGGCATTGACCTGGTCTCTAATCTGAGCTGCTGTTAACCTGCGATTTCTGAGGCTGGTGACTTGGATGAACTTATCCTCCGCAGCAAAGGTGACTCTTGGTCTTCCTTTCCTGGGGCGGTCCTCATGTGAGCCAGTTTCTATGTAGCGCTTGATGGTTTTTGCGACTGCACTTGGGGACACGTTCAAAGTTTTCCCAATTTTTCGGACTGACTGACCTTCATTTCTTAAAGTAATGATGGCCACTCGTTCTTCTTTACTTAGCTGCTTTTTTCTTGCCATAATACAAATTCTAACAGTCTATTCAGTAGGACTATCAGCTTTGTATCCACCTGACTTCTGCCCAACACAACTCATGGTCCCAACCCCATTTATAAGGCAAGAAATCCCACTTATTAAACCTGACAGGGCACATCTGTGAAGTGAAAACCATTTCAGGTGACTACCTCTTGAAGCTCATCAAGAGAATGCCAAGAGTGTGCAAAGCAGTAATCAAAGCAAAAGGTGGCTACTTTGAAGAACCTAGAATATAAGACATATTTACAGTTGTTTCACACTTTTTTGTTAAGTATATAATTCCACATGTGTTAATTCATAGTTTTGATGCCTTCAGTGTGAATCTACAATTTTTTTTTTTTTAATTCATTCAGTCGCTTATATCATGGATGCCCAACTGTGGCTCTCCAGCTGTTGCAAAACTACAACTCCTAGCATGCCCTGATATCTGTAGGCTGTCCAGGCATGATGGAACTTGTAGTTGTGCAACAGGTGGAGGCCCGCAGGTTGGGAATTCCTGGCTTATACCATAGATTGCAATACTATAGTACTGCAGTCCTGTGCATGTGATGCCTTCCTAATTCCCACAGTTAGGGCTTAATAGGAAGATTACAATGGCAGGCTGGGATCCTCCACAAGGCTCCCGGATGCCATGATAACCATTCAGCACCTGACAAATTTGCAGTGGGAGGGTAGGTGATAGCAGACTAGAACTGTGTAGAAGACAGAGCTTGTCAGTGCAGCGGTTACCACAGACTTCGATGGGAGCAGCGCTGCAGTAATGAGTTCCCTGCACTTCACAGCTGGTGGTGCAGTGTATTTTCAGCGCTGGAACTACCGTGGAATAGCTGGTCAGTGGGGGTGCATAGTATCAGGCCCCTGCTCATCAGCTAGGGATAAATAAAAGCTGGACGAACCCTATTGTGCAGGATTAAAACCTGCATAAAAAACCTGAAAGCAGAAACCAGTCTGTATGCGGACACTCACCGATGTCGACAGGACATAATGGCAATGTGGCATTTATGAGGACAGCTGACATCTGAGCTGGATGAAATAAAGATGTGCATGTTGGATTTTAAGGTGTTATTATGCAACAAGATAAAAAAATAATAAAAGTTTGGACCAACGATATATATATATATATACATTTTTTTCTTTAAGTGCATATCCATAAAGCAGAACTGTAGATATATAAAGGTATGGTTACACAACATATAATGAACAATAAAGGTAGAAATGAATTCAGATATATGTGGCACTATGCCAACTAAAGATAAAAAAGGAAGTCCTTAGTTACACAGATTTGCAAATGCGTGATCATGCCCACTCACCAATCGTCACGGTAACTTCCTGTGGAGTGGGTTCCTACACTCATCTATGCCTCTGTTCAGACTACATCCAAGTCTCCATGGTTCTGGGCGTGTGGAACCATCCACAGGAAGTTACCGTGACGATTGGTGAGTGGGCATGATCACGCATTTGCAAATCTGTGTAACTAAGGACTTCCTTTTTTATCTTTAGTTGGCATAGTGCCACATATATCTGAATTCATTTCTACCTTTATTGTTCATTATATGTTGTGTAACCATACCTTTATATATCTACAGTTCTGCTTTATGGATATGCACTTAAAGAAAAAAATGTATATATATATATATATCGTTGGTCCAAACTTTTATTATTTTTTTATCATTATATACTGAGCCTAGCATGCTCTTTTTGGACCTGACGACGCCCATTCACCTAGGACTTCCTGATAGGATACCTATTTAGCTGGTTCCACACGCCCAGAACCATGGAGACTTGGATGTAGTCTGAACAGAGGCATAGATGAGTGTAGGAACCCACTCCACAGGAAGTTACCGTGACGATTGGTGAGTGGGCATGATCACGCATTTGCAAATCTGTGTAACTAAGGACTTCCTTTTTTATCTTTAGTTGGCATAGTGCCACATATATCTGAATTCATTTCTACCTTTATTGTTCATTATATGTTGTGTAACCATACCTTTATATATCTACAGTTCTGCTTTATGGATATGCACTTAAAGAAAAAAATGTATATATATATATATATCGTTGGTCCAAACTTTTATTATTTTTTTATCATTATATACTGAGCCTAGCATGCTCTTTTTGGACCTGACGACGCCCATTCACCTAGGACTTCCTGATAGGATACCTATTTAGCTGGTTCCACACGCCCAGAACCATGGAGACTTGGATGTAGTCTGAACAGAGGCATAGATGAGTGTAGGAACCCACTCCACAGGAAGTTACCGTGACGATTGGTGAGTGGGCATGATCACGCATTTGCAAATCTGTGTAACTAAGGACTTCCTTTTTTATCTTTAGTTGGCATAGTGCCACATATATCTGAATTCATTTCTACCTTTATTGTTCATTATATGTTGTGTAACCATACCTTTATATATCTACAGTTCTGCTTTATGGATATGCACTTAAAGAAAAAAATGTATATATATATATATATCGTTGGTCCAAACTTTTATTATTTTTTTATCATTATATACTGAGCCTAGCATGCTCTTTTTGGACCTGACGACGCCCATTCACCTAGGACTTCCTGATAGGATACCTATTTAGCTGGTTCCACACGCCCAGAACCATGGAGACTTGGATGTAGTCTGAACAGAGGCATAGATGAGTGTAGGAACCCACTCCACAGGAAGTTACCGTGACGATTGGTGAGTGGGCATGATCACGCATTTGCAAATCTGTGTAACTAAGGACTTCCTTTTTTATCTTTAGTTGGCATAGTGCCACATATATCTGAATTCATTTCTACCTTTATTGTTCATTATATGTTGTGTAACCATACCTTTATATATCTACAGTTCTGCTTTATGGATATGCACTTAAAGAAAAAAATGTATATATATATATATATATCGTTGGTCCAAACTTTTATTATTTTTTTATCATTATATACTGAGCCTAGCATGCTCTTTTTGGACCTGACGACGCCCATTCACCTAGGACTTCCTGATAGGATACCTATTTAGCTGGTTCCACACGCCCAGAACCATGGAGACTTGGATGTAGTCTGAACAGAGGCATAGATGAGTGTAGGAACCCACTCCACAGGAAGTTACCGTGACGATTGGTGAGTGGGCATGATCACGCATTTGCAAATCTGTGTAACTAAGGACTTCCTTTTTTATCTTTAGTTGGCATAGTGCCACATATATCTGAATTCATTTCTACCTTTATTGTTCATTATATGTTGTGTAACCATACCTTTATATATTATGCAACAAGAGACATGGGTCCACTAATGAAAAAAGGATTCATTCCTGGCTGTTTAAGGCTACTTTCACACGAACGTTGTGTTTTGCGGTCCGCAAATTGCGGATCCGCAAAAAAAACGGATGGCGTTCGTGTGCACTCCGTATTTTGCGGAACGGAACAGCTGGCCCCTAATAGAACAGTATCATTCTTGTCCGTAATACGGAAAAGAATAGGACCTGTTCTTTTTTTTTTTTTTGCGGACTACGGAACGGACATACGGATGCGGACAGCACACAGTGTGCTGTCCGCATTTTTTGCGGACCCATAGAAATGAATTGGTCCGCATTTTTCACATCGGAGCCCGCAAAAAATGCTGTCGTGTGAAAGAGGCCTAAGGGTGTATTTACACGACCATACCTTTTTTTGCGGTCTGCAAATTGCAGATCCAGAAAACAAGGATACCGGCTGGGTGTGTTCCAAACTTCGCAAATCACCACGTCCCGCACTTTGTTACAAATGCCTATTTTTGTCCACAAACCAGACAAATATAGGACATGTTCTACTATATGAATAGACATCTTTTGCAGCTCCTGGAAGTAAATGTGTCTGCATCCCATCAGCAAAAAAATGAGGGTCGGATGCAGACCGAAAATACAGTCATGTGAATGGACCTTAAAGGGCATCTGTCAGCAGATTTGTATCTATGACACTGACTGACCTGTTACATGTGCTCCTGACAGCTGAAGGCGTATGTGTTGGTCCCATGTTCATATGTGCCCACATTGCCGAGAAAAATTATATTTTTATATATGCAAATGAGCCTCTAGGAGCCATGGGGGCGTTGTCATTACACCTACAGGCTCCACTATCTCTACAACTGCCGCGCCCTCTCCACTTTGATTGACCAGGCCAGGAGGTGTAAATGTCATCACGCCTGGTCCTGACTTCTGCTAATGTCCATTAAAGTGCAGAGGTTGCGGCAGTTCCTGAGAGAGCTGAGCCTCAAGGCGTAATGGTAACGCCCACATTGCTCCTAGAGGCTCATTTACATACATTGAAACATCATTTTTCTCAGTAATGCAGGCACATATGAACATGGGACCAACACAGATGTCTTCAGCTGCCAAGTGCACATGTAACAGGTCAGTCAGTGTCATAGATAGAAATCTGCTAACAGATGCCCTTTAAGACCAGAGACACATGACTGAGTGTAATCCAGTGTGTCAGTGTGGCGTCCTGTTCTGGCCTCCGCTCCTCTCACAGGATTGAACAGTGTTATACTGGTTTATAATGCTATGTGGCCCTGAGAGTCTTGAAATCTATTGTATTACACTGACAGCATAAAGCTCTGCGAACCTCTCGTCAGTGGAATGGTGCTCAGGACGGGAACTCTCACTGACACGAGCTGCAAGTTTATTGCATTGCACTCACTCGTGTGTCTCTGGCCTAAAACTTCTCTTAGGCCCCATTCACACGACCGTATGTATTCCGTGATCCGTATAAAAACGGAACGGAAGACATATGGAAAGTCTTCCGTAGTGTTCCGCATTTTTGCGGACCCATTGACTTTTAATGAGGCTACGGACGTGTTTTGCGGCCAAGTATAGGACATGTTTCATTTTTTTGCGAGAGAACTTCCGTAATATACGGCTGCATTCCGCATTTTTTTTTCTCCTATGGAAAAATGAATGGGTCCGTATGGTTCCGCATCTTATCCGCAAAAATGCGGATAAGATACGGAAATGAACATACGGTCGTGTGAATGGGGCCTTATTAGTAGACCACATGGGCCATGCAGCAGCCGCTACGTAGGACAAGATCCTGAATGTGATTATCTGTTCAGTTCAGAGATATGCGGTGCCATATCTACCCACAGCCACTTATCTTCATCCTACTACAGTAATATAATTGCACCCCAGTGTTTTGGCCACAAGGTGCAGCGGTATCCTATTTATTACATGGACGCCGCTTCACCAATGAGTTAGCGAGATACTGCTGCGGCAGCTGGACCTCTTTGCATATAGGGGACAACACCCATCCTGAGGGACCGCAGTGTTCCCTTTAATTAGGGTTGCCTCCTGGCCAGTAATTATTTTCTACCTTCTACCAGCAATAATAATTGTCGGTATTTTCCTATATTGACTGTTACTAATTAACGATTCCATTGTGGAACGCTCATTAGTACAGCCCCCCCACACACACTTGTGTTAAGTGCAGGTCCTGTCCTGAGCTTCCACTCAGCAGCAAGTGTTCACAGCGGCGCAAGCAAATGGAGGAGGTAAGTCCTTTTATTATTTTTAATAATAATAGGGGCACTAATGGGGGCATTAGTATTATTAGGGGGCATTAATATTATTGGGGGGCACTAATGAGGGAAATCTTAATTCTGGGGGCGCTAATGGGGGCATTATTAAGTCTGGAGGGCACTAGTCGAGGCTTTACTATTAGTGGTAGGCTTTAATAGGGGCACCATTAATTCTGGGGGGCACTAATGGGGGCATTAATATTATTGGGGGGCACTGAGGGAAATCTTAATTCTGGGGGGCACTAATGGGGGCATTACTTTTACTGGGGGCACTAATGAAAGCATTACTATTACCGAGAAGGACTAATGGGGGCATTATTAATTATGGGGGGCACTAATGGAGGCATTAAATATTACTGGGGGGGCCCTATTAATAATGGGAGCCACATTGTGACAGCGAATTAACACTCTGTTAAGCCACGCCCCACAACCGCACCCCCTTGGATGTGGCTTAACGGAACGGTATTTTTTGTTGGGAAAGGTGCCATCCAAGGACGTAGCTATAGAGGGTGCAGAGGTAGCAGTCTCTACTGGGCCCGGGAGCCTGAAGGGGCCCAAAGACCCTTGTGTCGCATAGGAAGACACTGGTATTATAGAAAGTACATGCTGGTCAAGTTACGCCTCTGGCTGAAGGGAAGGGAAGGGGTTAGGTTAGGTGAAGAATTTGGCATGGGGCTGGTGCAGTTTCAATTTTTGCCTCTGGCAGCACTAAGGCTATGTGCTTCCCTGTCACTGGCCACAAAGCTCTTAGGGAAGGAGGCCCAAGCTGAACTCTTGCACCAGAGCCTATAAGCCTTTAGCCACGCCCCTGGTGCCATCCCATAGAGATCTTAGCAGTCAGACTCTTCCATATTCTATATATTCACGGAACCAGAATCAGAGTCTGGACATTTTTATGGTTAGCCCCTAACACACAGAAGAGACCTTAAAGAAGCCCCTGAAATTTCCTTCAGAACTGACTCGTCCCAGTCAGGTGACCTAAACCTCCTGACAGCCCATACACTCTGGCTGTGTCGCAGGTTTCTTGCCAGGACATGGGACGGGGGCTGAGCTATGAACACCTCCGACAGGAAGCCCAGAGCCCACACTAATGCAGCCCCTTCATCATCTGTAAAGTCTACTCCGTGAGACCCAAAGCTATACCAATTTTTACCCTCCCTGTCTGTTCCAGTAATAAACATGGCTCCATTATTTTGCTACCGGAACGACCATGTGACACCGACGAAGCTCCGCCCACTCAGGCTGTGCTTGCGGTAGAGGTTCTGAGTCTGTCCCCGGTCCGAGCGCTGTAACCGGACCGCCACAGACGCTTGTCATGCCGCTGCTGGCATGTCAGGTGTACACGGGGGGCAGCCGGCCTTGGAGACTTTTAACAAGGATCGCATTCAGAGCTTCGCCGAGACCTTTATCTTTAACACAGCGCAGAAACCATGCCGGGTGAGTACGTCATGACGTCATTGCGTGCTGCCGGCGCTTGCGTAGCTCCGTGTCACTTGGTGACTGCGTTCCTGTAAAGAAAATCTGTGGTTTATGACAGAAAAAATTGTCCTTGGTGTGAATTGTGTTATTAGAAATGGGATAAAATAGGTGTCTAAATGTTTTATTTTCATTAATGTTATTTAGGATAAAGGGTATTCCCATCTGGGACATTTATGGCAGGTCCATAGGATTTAGCATATATGTCTGACAGGTGTGAACACGCTCCTATCTGAAGAATAGGGCCCCTCCTAGAGCCGAGAGCACACCATGCATCTTGTCAATATGCTGTGAATGTCACAGATGGGAACATTCCTTTAAAAGGGGTTGTTCACCTTTGGGGGGGCGTCTCTGCCAAACCCGACCCCCGTTCATTGCCAGACCTGTAGAGGGAAGCATAATGACCTACTTCCTACCTCTTTCCCCAGTGTCTTTGCTCCTGTCAACATTTGGTTTACGCAGGTCATGTGGCCGCTGCAGCCAGTGACCGGCCACAGCAGTGACGTGTCCATAATGTGCCATGTGGGGGACAAATCACTGCTGCAAACTCGGGACCCTTTGTCAAAACAGAAGTTGACAGGTAAAGATACGATGCCATGGGACTGAAGGTGGCTGAACAAAAGAGCAGGTGGGCAGGTTAGTATGCTTCCCTCTGTGGGTCTGGTAGACAGGCCTCCTGAAGATGAACAACCGCCTTAAAGGCTTTGTACACCTTCGGGGGCATTTTTTTTAATGGTTACATTTTACTCATTTTGGACTAAAAATCATTTTTGTCAATATTTAAAATAATTAGCCATTCAGTGA
This sequence comes from Rhinella marina, assembly GCA_900303285.1. Classification (NCBI taxonomy): domain Eukaryota; kingdom Metazoa; phylum Chordata; class Amphibia; order Anura; family Bufonidae; genus Rhinella; species Rhinella marina. Next base: position 129,705 of record ONZH01004164.1, read on the forward strand.
CAATTGGTAAAGGGAGTCTTTCACCTAATCTGAGCGTTATAGACTGCTCAGATCAGGCTATAGACTCCTTACCATATATCACAACTGTACCTTTATTATAGATGTCCCTCGCCGATATCTCTAAAAAAAATACTTTTATAACTTATGCTAATTAGTTAGCGGAAGTGCCCGGGGGCGGCGTTATTGCAGATGGAGCCCAGACCCTCGGGCGATTTGCACTCCAAACCCCTCCCATTCCGCTGCCCTCGTTTATTATAATTACGTCCTCCTCGTCACAAATCCAGCGCTTGCGCCGCTCATCCTGTGCCCGGCCGGATTGTGGAGAACGGACTGGCACATGCGCACTAAAAGCCCCTGCGCCTCTGCCCATAGTGGGCAGAGCAGTGCGCAGGTGCCGGGCACAGGATGTCTATAGTCTGATCTGAGCAATCTATAACACTCAGATTAGGTGAAAGACTCCCTTTAATTGTCTAGCTTTGTGAATCATACTTTCAGTTTCACTTTGTGCCGGTCATCTAATAAACCTTCTCTCTAAACTACTGAGAGGTCATAAACACTTATTTAAGCCACATTCTATCAGTAAGATAAGAACTGAGCTATAATGAATATTTATGATGTCAGAGATAAGGAGCCCGTCAGCTCCCTGCCTGATGGAACGCTAAAAATACAGATCACGCTGCCGGAGAATCTCAAGGCTGTACAGAGAAAGGGGCTCAAAATTTTTAATAAACACCAACTGGAAAAATGATTTTTAGTTCAAAATAAGTACAATGCAATAATAAAAAAAAAATGCCCCCAAAGGTGTACATATCCTTTAAAGGGGTTATCCGAACCCTGCTCCCTGTGCCGCTCCTGGTCCCCGCACCGCCAATGAAACCATCCGATGTCAGGGGGAGCAGCCAATGGCAGATGGGGACAAGCCTCCCTACCGTCACCCACGATGCTAGGGAGGCTCGTCCTCATCCTCACTTGCCATTGGCTCCTCCCCCTCAACACCAGATGTTACAGATAACCCCTTTAAGCCAGTTTCAGATATATGTAATGTGACAGCAGTTATTACAAATGTAAGGCTTCATCCACATTTTTTGCGGATAGCAAACCGGACCTCCCAGAATTATCAAATTGAAAATCTATAGCATAAGTTGACTGCAGTGCAGATTCCAGATGTCTTCAGCTGCCAAGTGCACATGCAACAGGTCAGCCACCTTCATAGGTACAAATCTCCTGACAGACGCACTTTAAATCTGCAATATGTCAATTGTAGCTGAGGACTTCCTCTATGGATTCCACCCCAAATCTGGATTTTGCCATAGAGTATGCTGTGAAATCTCCACCTTATGTGTCCAACCCTTACAGATACTCTATCACCATGGAACAACCCCTGTAAACTACTATAATAGCTGGATAGCTCAAGAGACACAGATTCCACTCCCTCAGTAGACCTGCAAAGGGTCCTGGTGGTGTACTGAGAACTTCTAAGCCATGTGACATAATGGAGAGGACTCTCAAGTGCTTCAGCACACCGACCCTTTCCGAGCTCATTGCATATCCTGAATCTGTGTCTTTCGACCTCTCTGCTCATTAGAGTAGTTTAGGGGGCTTTCTATGATGTCAGATTCTAGATCAGGCATGCCCAACCTGCGGCCCTCCAGATGTTGCAAAACTACAACTCCCAGCATGCCCGGACAGCCTACAGCTATCAGCCTACAGCAGGTAATGGTGGGAGTTGTAGTTTTACAACAGCTGGAGGGCCGCAGGTTGAGCATCCCTGTTCTAGATAGTTGGACCACCAGAGCTGGAGGAGATTTACCAGGCAGGTAATTATTTTATCACATCCCATATTTGCATCCTTTTTTTTATTCTGCCCATCTTACTTAGAAACTTCTCTTGTATTCTGATGTCTTATATTTGTAATCTGTCTGGAGATTCCTGTGTAACATCTCAGTTATTTCTTATTTACAGTGTTGTCTCTTTGTCCTATGACTTGTTTGAGGGAAAGGCACCTGGACCACCCCTGGTCTTTCTTCATGGATTGTTTGGTGGCAAATCAAACTTCCAGTCTATTGCCCGAGCTTTGGTGCGTCGGATAGATAGAAAGGTACGTGCTTGTCTAGTGGCTTTGTTCACATCTGCTTTGGACAAAAACCGTGATGGGTTTTGTCAAAAAAGTCAGGCAAAATAGCGCTACAAGCTAGGTTTAGAATACTCTTCTTACTGACTGAGACATGCATACATGCTAATAACACTTAAAGGGGCATTCTCATCTTAGACAATGGGGGCATATCGCTAGCATATGCCCCCATTGTCTTATAGGTGTGGGTCCCACGGCTGGGACCCGCACCTATATCCAGAACGGAGCAGGGAGCGCTGCGCCTGGAGGACCCCGGGTTTCTGGGGGTCCAGCCACCACCAGGCGCAGCTCCCCGCTGCGCTCATAGAAATGAATGGGAGCGCAGCGCGCAAGCGCGGCCACCGCTCCCATTCATTTCTATGGAGCCGACGGAAGTATCCGAGCCAGCACTCGGCTATTTTTGGCGGCCCCATAGAAATGAATGGAGGGCGGCTGCGCATGCACAGTGCGCCCTCATTCAGTTCGGGGGCTCCGTTCTGGATATAGGTGCGGGTCCCAGCGGTGGGATCAGCACCTATAAGACAATGGGGGCATATCCTAGCGATATGCCCCCATTGTCTAAGATGAGAATAACCCTTTAAAGGGCTTATCCCGTGACTAATGTAGAAAATCAGACATCATATAGTACATGACAATCTCTTTCTAACAAAGTAGAACCAGCCCTGCACCTCACATGGATCCAGAGATCTCTCCATTCATTGCTCTGCTAGATTTATATCAAACTGACAGCTCAAGGGGGGAGTGTCATTTCTGCTGCAGCTGAGGGGGCGTGTCCATGATCTCCCTATCACAGCTCAGGAGTCAGGTGAAGGATGAAACTGAGCATGTGCGGCCTTCTCAGTGAGCAGGACAAAGAAATAAGGACAAACACCAGGTGGCGTTGTACATATATATTTTATTGAATAGCTCAGTGGTTATGCAAAATATTTAATTCCATGCAATTACAAAAGTATTCAGATCCAGGCGCTGGCTTGAACACTGTAGAATATTTTGCATGGGAAAACCCCTTTAAGAAAGGAAATTCACCAAAAAAGCAATCCCATCAATTCACCCCTTAATTTTCTCCTTTCCTTGGATCTTGTTTTGTCAAAAATGTATTAATAAAAATCTTTACTGTGTCCAGAGGGATCAGCCATGCCCCCCCTCCTACTCCTCACAATCCCTGCATCAACCTGTTAGACAACTGGCTGGAGGAGAGACCTTCCCCCTCTGCCATGTCTGCAATAGGATGCTTGATAAGCTGTAAGAAAGCGGCCGCTTGGATCGCTGCGCTGCCGCCATCAAACAGCTGATTAGCGGAGGGCCAGGAGTGGGACCCCACCAATCAGGTACTGATGACATATCCTGACCATAGGCCATCAATATCAGAAAACCCCTTTAAGCCCTAGCCCCAGTCGTTCACCAGCTGAAACTGAACAGATCAGTAGTAGAGTAAGCCCCTGTTTATCAGTTTCTAGCGTAGATAGGTACAAGGACAGACATTTACGTTTCTAAGGCAATGATACAAGTCTGGTATTTATGTTTTCTGCAGGTATTAACATTAGATGCCCGCAACCATGGCAGCAGTCCACATTGTGATACTATCACCTACCCTGCGATGAGTGACGATGTCCGTCACCTCCTACGGCAGCTAAACATTTCTAGTTGTGTCTTAATTGGTCACAGCATGGGAGGCAAGGCGGCCATGACCTTGGCACTGAGTGAAGTAAGTGGCACTGCAAGTGTTGTCAGTGTGTCATAGATGCAGACATAAAATGTATTACGTAATAAAACACAAGTAAAATAGATTTCATGTGTGATTGGTAGCCAGCCCCCTGCTGGATACAATGTTCCCTTGAGTTTCGCGAAACACAGCGAAACTTGTCTAATTCACATGAATGGAGCTGAGCCGCTGTACCAGGCAAAAACTACTTTTGTGACCAGTATTATGAGGCAGCCATTTTGCAGTTTGCTGTGTCTGTACGCTCTTTCTTTTATTGTAATTTACAGAGTAAGGGCCCGTTCACACGACCGTGTGAATGGGTCCGCATCTATTCCGCAATTTTGTGGAATAGATGCGGCCCCATTCATTTCAATGGCCTACATTAGATCGCGGAGAGCCGCAGCTCCATGTCATGGCTCGCGAAAAAAGATAGAACATGTCCTATTCTTGTCAGCAATTGCGGACAAGAGAAGGCATTTTGTATGGGGTGCCGGCCCACACTGGCCGGCATCCACGTTTTTGCGAATCCGCAAAAACACAGCCGTCTGAACGGTCCCTAACTGTAACACAATCTAGTTAAAGGTGTGGCAAGTTTTAAAGTTATCCCCTATCTAACTGATCGATGTAGGTGACCGCTGGGGCTCCCAACGATCCCAAGAACTGGGGTCCTGCTACCCCAATCTGGAGCTGCAGGTTAAAGGGGTTATCCGATATCTAAAATATCCCGCCGAGTGCCCGGGCCCCTTGTATGGATTATACTAGCCTGTTCCCCAGCATCCGCGCCGCTCAGGATCCCTGCTTGGCCGACGCTGCATTTCCCCTTCGCCTCGATCAAAACATCAGTTGACGGGGACTGCAGCCAATAGCAGGTCGTGACAGTGACCGCCTCATCCCCATCTTGGCCTGCTTTTGGCTGCAGCGGTGACCGTGCCAGGGAGTAGGTAAGTATAATCCATACAAGGGCCCCGGGCAGATATCGGTAGGTATCGGATAACCCCTTTAAGGGGGAGTTCACACGACTGTATGTATCTTGCAGTCCGCAAACCGCGGATCTTCAAAATACAGATCTCTTCCATGTGTTTTCCACATCCGTGTGTTCATTACGCAAATGATAGAACATGTCCTATTCTTGGTCGAAAATACGGACCACAGACCCATTGAAGTCAAGAGGTCTGCAAAAAAAAACGGTTGCAACACGGACGTCATCTGTATTTTGCAGAACCAAAAAATACATACAGTCGTGTGAATACCCCCTTAACCGGCCGCTCCATCAGACTGGGGGAACAGGATTGCTCTTCTTGGGTCTGTCCCACTGATCAGTTAGTTATCCTTTATCTTGAGGACAGGGAATAACTTCAAGACCCGGAACAACCCCTTTAATGTATCGCTAGGCGGCCTTTGCTGTGTTAATTAGGATATACAGCGCTGTGCATGATTTTCTAGTTCTCATCCATTGTCCACAGTAACATGGAACTTGCCATCTATACAGATGTATCTACACACCATTGACTCCGCTCTTTTGTCGTTCTCAGCCTCAGTTGGTAGAGCGCTTAGTATGTGTGGACATTAGTCCTTCCCCAACATTACCTCAGACTGGTTTTCCTCAGTACATCAAAATTATGCAGAATGTGCGCTTGGAAGGGAAGATGCCAAGATCTACAGCCAGGAGACTGGCAGACGAGCAGCTCAGTGCAACAGTGAAGGTATGGATGGTCTTACATTCTGTCACCTTGCTCCAGACACATATGACTCCATGACACACAAGATTACTGTAAAACACACAGGGGCAGATTGACTAATAATGCCTCACTTTTCACTGTGTAAGAATAGGAATCCCAGTCTTAAAGGGGTCGGCCACTTTCTGGCTACCTGTGACCATTGTGTTTGTAAAATGACACATGGCACTTTTAATATAACTTTTGTTGATGTCATGCAACATGCTCTATATTTCATAAGCCATGTCCTCTTGTTAGGCAAATCTTCTTTGCTGTCCACATAGAGGTCCTGTCCATAAGACGGCTGCTGATGGAGGGGCATGTGACCAAACACATCACTCAGTCTTTTCCATAAAACACACTGAACCTCCAAGAAACTCCCAATATTGCATGATAGCGGATGCAATGTATTTAAATAGAGGAAACATCACATGTTGGTGATTTGCCTGGTCATATGACCCTCCATCAGCAGCCATTTTATGGCCAGGACCTCCATGTGAGCAGCACAAAAGATTTGGCTAATAAAGTGGCATAACAAAATCACAAAAAAAAAAGTGGTCTCAAATGGCAGAAAATGCTCAAAACCCCAAATGCTGTTGCGCATTTCTAACTGGGGGAGCAAATCCTGCACATGTGATCCGCTGCTGAACGTAATCCCCAGCAAAAATGCATACAATGGAGGATGCCTGCAGCGGACCACATGTACCACAAAGACATCCTACACAGGATAGCCAAATGTGCGGATGTGACAAACTATATAAAACAAAAATTCACAGAAAATGTTGCATTACAATGGTAAATGCAATTGACAATATATGGCTAAACCCTCACACTGATATTAAAATGAGACTTTCACCAATATATTCTTATATCAAGAACATACCAGAGCCCGAGCACCCCGTCAAGGTATCTCAAGTGGCACGGGACCTAACGCTAACCGTACATGTCGTTGGGCATTTACAGATAGCGGCATAAAGTCCGACACACAGCGACCAGCTCCCAGTTAATAAATGGCATATCTTATGAAATAAAGAAAGTGGTGCAGACAAAGACTATATTAGTAAGTGCCATATAATGATCTTACATACACATTGGTCAGCAGTGGCCACCCCTTTAATATTAGACACAGTTACTATTCAGGTGCACTTACATTTATAAATTTGGCATATCATAAGCCCAGCACCAGATATACCCCGGACATTTGTATGTGTGCCAAACTCAGGGGCGTAGCTAAAGGCTCATAGGCCCTGGTGCAAGACTTCAGCTTGGGCCCCCCTTCCCTCAGTGCTTTGTGGACAGGGACAGGGATACACATTGCCTTCCTGCTGCCTGAGGCAAAAATTGAAACGCCCTTTGACCTAACCCCTTCCCTCCAGCCAGAGGTGTAACTTGACCTTCATGCACTTTCTATAATACCAGTGTCTTCTTATGTTGCACAAGGCTCTTTGGGCCCCCTCAGGCTCCTGGGCCCTGTAGTGACTGCTACCTCTGCACCCCCTATAGCTACGCCCCTGGCCAAACTCTTGTCCCAGGTTTCAGAACTGTGGTACTGAAGAGACAGTGGGAAAGTAAAAGTAAGACAGTGTAAAGATTTATCATAGTGACTGATCCTGGATGAGAAATCTGTTGCATCTTCAGACTGTCTAGTCTAAGTTTACACCACCTATATGTTGGCATAGTTTTACTCCAAAAATGCAGCAGAATTTGGAGCAGTTGAGTACGCCCACTCCTTCTCTACCCAAAGTCTTTGGGGGTGACGGAAACACCCTGCGGGTAGGTTATTTGATGGAGACCCCTATAAAGCAGATCTACCAGCTTACCATGCAGCATATTACAGTTACTGGTCCATAAAGTAGGCTGTGCCATTTGGCTCCTGGAAGTGCTGATAAAATACACTGGACACATAGGGGGAGATTCATGTACAATCGACCTGCCCTTGTTAACCCTGGCAGGACAGAAATAACAGTTGTGCTGTGATTGGTGGCTGTGTGCTACAAACACTGGTTTTCTATTAGACGTGTTCATGAATCTGCACCGGAGTTTTATGTATTCTTTAGGGAAGCGCTCATCCTGCCGTTCAGGACAGTGATTGACAGACAGAGTGGATATGTGTCTACACCACAGCCTGTCAGTCGCTGACCTGAAGGATAGGATGAGGTGGGGACTATGGGGGTCATTTATCAAAGCCCGTATTTTTACATTGGTCTCTGATAGCCCCTTTGTTACTGGAGGAAGCGCCTGATTTATGACGAGTCTCAGGCAGTCCGTGCACCTGACTGGAGTAGTTTTCACTTCCCTTTTACATATCTCCAGGTATAAATGTTAGTAAATTTGCTGCGGTTAGTGGCCTGTCAGGCGATGATGGCGTAAAAACACTGCAACAAAATTTTCTCGCATCTAAAAAGTCGCAAAATAGGGTCTTGCGATTTTTAATACGCCCAAAACTTTTTAGTACATTTTCTCCTATGTGACTGGTGTCTTGTAGTAGTGAAACAGTTTTGGCTACTATTAGCATTGAGCATTAGTAATATGCAGGCCTTACAATGAGCAATATAAAAAAGCAGCTGTAAAAGAAGCAATACTCGCCCCTCTTCTCCCATGCTGCTTCCATCACTCCAGTCCAGCTGATGTCATCTTTCCAGCTGCAGCAGTGACGTTCCCTGCACACAGGTCTCCATGGAGCCGATCCTTGACCTCAGCAGTGTATAGGACATCACTGCTGAGGTCAGTGATTGGCTGTGGCAGTGACGTGGTGTGCACCAAATGTCTCCACTGCAGCCAGGAAAACACACAGCAGGGAGGATTGGAGCACTGTGCAGGAAAAGGGGTACGTATTGCTTCTCTTGTTATTTTAGGCGATTTGCAGCTTCTGCACGACTTTTTCAAAGTGTTGTATCCCAGCAACATGTCCCTCATACGTCTCCTAATTATCGTTAGACATTATAATGCAATATTAGCAAAAGATGACTTATGTGGTAACCATGAGCACTGTGTTGCATCTTATCATTTCTGTCCCATCTATAAAACACGGATAAATAATAATGTTGCAAATATTGATATAAATTTTGGCCCAACTCCCTATAGTTTCCTATACGTATGCGCAGATCTCTGTCTTATCAACAAGGGCCTTTGAAGTTGCCTTCTGGCCAGTCATGCCTCATCCACCAGATAAGACAAGCATCGTTGCATCGTAAAAAGTCATGAATCTGATTAAGGTCTATTAGACAGGCCAACTGAGCGGCCAATTTTCAGGAAGGAAGCGACCCTTACCAACAGTCAGCTACTCTTTAAGTGAAGGAGACCACTGTGTTTACATGCAACGATCTCCTTCACTGTATGAGGACAAGTGATGACTATAGCGATCCCTCGTCCCCATACAGCATCACGGCATCTGAGGATTAGGCACCACTTAGACTGCGTGATCAGTGGTGCCTGCACAAGCAACAGGCTAACCCGATGAACCAGTGTTTTCGCTCTTTGATTGCGTGATCAGCGGCATATATAGACGGCCAGATTGTCAGGAACAACCGTTCGCAGGAATGGTCGTTGCCAATAAACTGGACGATTATTGGTGCGTCTAAATGCACCTTAACCGTAGCTAGACCCAGACTCCCACAGTGACATCAGAGGATGGGGAGATGGACATGGAAAGAAAAAGTTGAAAAGGTATGAAGAACCAGGGCTGGGGCTATTTTTTTGGGGGGGCTTACTGGTATCAGGTTTGTCAATTGAATACGACTGAGCTGATACCAGGCACATCAGCTACTAAAAGTGCAGCAAGCACTGCAAACCTTAAAAACAGCTTATCAAGCGTGCCGATAGTCGGACCCCAAATGATCTGATATTGATAGTCTGTATTAAGGATCAGTTTTTAAGAATTGGATAAACCCTTTAATTCACTGAGGAAAATAAGGTAGACAACGAGTTCTTTGAGAATTGCTCCTCAGATTCTAAGAGGAGACGCACACCACAGGCACCATAGGACGGCACATTCAGCCTTCATTTATGCCCTAGAGTCTGAAGCACAATTCCAGATACAACTGCTGTAATAAATAAAGAATACTTTCATCTGCTGCTATTTCACAGTTTGCTCTTATTGTTCACAGGAAGCATCTATTCGCCAGTTTTTGCTAACCAACCTTGTGCAAGACAATGGTCATTTTAGGTGGAGAGTAAATCTTGATGCCATCTCCAACCATCTCCAAGATCTACTAGACTTCCCAGAGTTTCATACATCGTACCCTGGACCTACACTCTTTCTGGGAGGTGCTAATTCTCCATACATTAGGTGAAATGCAAAATTGGATTTTTGAGCCATTCCTCATTTGTAATAGTATTTTAATATCATGAATAATACGTACACTTATCGTTACAATCATGAAATATCACAAGGTTTATACATCTAAGCGGTCTCCACCAGATTACTGTTTCATCCAAGCATTGTTACCTCTGACATATGACTATTGTGAACTGTTTGGAGGCTCCTTAGATATTGGGTTGATGGCAGAGCTCATCAATGGGATCTACCTACTATATGACAAGCTTATAAATTGAATGTTCGCCCCCAGATATCTTTTTGTTCTTTTAACTTCATAAGGTTCAAAATATCTATTTTTTTTATATATTTAAAGGGTTATTCCCATCTCAGACATTGGGGGCATATCACTAGGATATGCCCCCAATGTCTCATATTTGCAGGTACCACTTTTGGCATCCGCACCAAAACTTGGAGCAGAGCCCTCCATTCATTTCTTTGACAGGACTGAAAATTTCCGTCAGCTCCACAGAAGTGAATGGAGCAGTGGCCCACCTCCCATTCATTTCAGTGGGACTGCCGAAAATAGCCCAGTGTGTCGCTCGGCTGTTTTCAGCACTTCTATATGAATGAATGGAGGGCGGCTGCGCATGCGTGGTGCGGGCTCCATTCTAAGTATAGGTGTGGATCTCAGAGATGGGACCCATGCCTATTAGACATTGGGGACATATCCTATCGATATGCCCCCAATGTCTGAGATGGAAATAACCCTTTAAAACAACTGAAGCTCAGTCTTTCTGGTACAAAGTTCCAAATAGAGGGAGCGTAGTCACTTATTAACCAATATGCTGTGAGCTCCCCCTAGTTGTAGCTGCAGGCAACCAAGGTGTTTTGTTTTAAAGTGTACCTCCAGAAATAACTTCTCATAAATTAATGGTGCTGGTGAATATAAGAAACTTTGTAATATATTTTGTTAACGAAAAATGCTTCTGTCTGCTTTTATTGAGCTGTTTTGCTCGTTTCTGCTTTTAATATCAAGTAAGATAAGGCTCTATCACTGAACAGAGTGGGATAATAAATCACTTACTAGCTGTCAGCAGCCTCTTCATCCCTTCATCCTTTCTCCTCCTCCGTCTTTAGACTTTTGTGTGTGTGGCTGGAGATAGAGAGGGAGAGATAAGAGTCTGAGTGAAGGGAAAGAGGAGGAAAGCAGCCTGAGAATCCCTGAAGGAAGCTTACTTATTTAATAAGATATATTACAAAGTTTCTGATATTCACCTGTACTATTCATTTCTGAAAACTGGAGGTACACTATAAGACCCCATTCGGACAAACGTCTGAGCTCCGTGTCCATGTTGTGGTCCGCAGTACATGGGCACCGGACGTTTGAACTCCGTGCTGCAGTGCGGACCCATTGACTTGAATGGGCGCGCGATCTGCAACATACGGCAAAAGATAGGACATTTCCTATCTTTTGCAGGGCGGAGGTACAGATCGGAAGCCCACGAAAACACTCTGTATCTCTTCTATTGGCTTCCGCGCCTCAAAAGATTAGACATGCCCAATCTTTTGGTGTATGTTGCAGATCACGGACCCGTTCAAGTCATTGGGTCTGCACCACAGCACGTTCACACAGCCAGGGAGAGTGTATTGCAGACCCGCTGTTTGCGGTCCGCTGCATCGGCATGGAGGCCATGTGTTCTTCTGAATGGGGCCTTAATCTGTTCAGACATTTGGAGCTCTGTGTCAAGAAAATAAATCTACGACCAGTATAAGGGGCACTGTGTTAGCAAGCAGACATTTTTCTTTCTAGCCCGTGTTCACAGGCATAAATTTGACCCCAGACAGACATCTGGGAGTCTCAGTCTCTCTGACCAGTTACATAATTGAGTAGTCAGATCATAACAATGCTCTTCTGTTCTCCAAAATGCTATGACTGTAGCAGTATCACAAATGTTTTATACAGATCTCATTATTGCTATGATCGAACCAAAATCCAGCCTCGCACTATTCAGTTCATCCGAATGACATTATCAATAAGCAATGGTGTAAAATATTTTCTAGACATTATTTTTATATGTAACACTTTTTTTTTTTTTAATACTACGATTTTTATTTTCAGTTCAGAGAATTATCCTGATATAGAACGCCTCTTCCCCTGTGCAAACATCGAGTACATTGAAGGTGCGGGACACTGGGTACATGCCGAGCAGCCGCAGGACTTCCTCAATGCCATCTGCAGCTTTGTAGAGTCAACGTAACACAAGACTTTCTGTAGAACCAGCCTGTAAAAACTAGTTCAGTGATGTGTCTCCTAGACTTCTGGGAACCGTCACAGCAGTATTATAAGGTTTACAAAGAACGGTGTGGAAATTATTTAATAAGTTATTCCAATGCCAAATCTTACACTTGCATATACTTGTGAATCTGATGGAGTAGTAATCCATGTATAGTAATATCTTATTTTTTACTTTCAGAGATATTGTCAGTTTTCTGTTTTGCTTGAAGGTCACATGTCGGCTGTCACTTTAGAATTAAATTCTCAAAATTTGAAGCTAGTTTGATGGTGGCAGCCATGAACGTTCCTTAATATTAAATTAAATATATTTCTATGGCACAGGTCTATAGTGGTTATGATGTACATTGTATACATTTACATTTCTAAGCCTGGTATTTTTAACTTTTTTTTTTTTTTTTTAAGGGAAAAAATAAACAGCCATGTCCACATCACTGGATGGAAGTCTATGGGAAATATTGGCTTGTGTAATAGCATTTTTGCATGGCATTTATTGTACCAATGTATTTCTCCACACTGCTCTACAGAGGAAGGGACATTACAGAGGGAATACTTATTTTCCTATGGAAAATGAAAACTCAAGGCACAACCCTAAATTTAAAGGGGTTTTCCGGGCTACAAGTATTGATGACCTATACACAGGATGACTAGGGATGAGTGAACTTGTGTTTCACGTTCGGGATGCAGGGTTCAGGTTATTTAACCACTTCCAGTCTGCCCATTGACTATAAACGTCCTGGTAGTGGATCTCTATCTCTGAATGGACGTTTTAAAACGTCCTTGAGCTTTGCCCCCGGTGTGCAGCACCTGTACATAGAAGCTCCATGACTCAGCTGCCTCCTGACAGCCAAGAACATGGAGCTTTAACCTGAGACCTTTTTTCCTGGTCTCCAGGCTTTTGATGACAAGCTGTCAAAGCCATCACAAATGCTTGTACTATCTCCCTCTCATTACTGCCGGTCACAGAGCAGTTTACAACCACATATGGGGTGTTTCTGCAAACTTCAGAATCAGGAAGATAAATATTCAGGTTTGATTTGCGGTTCACCCTTGCTATCTTATAGGAAAAATGAATTAAAAATTGAAAATCTGCAAAAAAAAATATTTATTTTTAAATTTCACCTTCCTTCTGTTTTAATTCTTGTGGGAAATCTAAAGGGTTAACAAACTTTGTAAAAATCAGTTTGAATTACATTGGGGGCTGTAGTTTCTAAAATATGTTCATTTATGGGAGGTTTCTATTATTTAAGCCCCTCAAAGTCACTTTAGAACTGCAAAGGTCCTTTAAAATTAACTATTGGAAATTTTCATGAAAATCTTAAAAATTACATCTAAAATTCGAAGCCTTCTAACGTCCTCAAAAAATAAAATTACATTTCCAAAATTATGCCAACATAAAGTGGACATATGGTGAATGTTCATTAATAACAATTTTATTAGATATCCCTATGCAACTTAAAAGCAGAGAAATTAATATTTAAAAAATTGATTTTTTTTCAAAATTTTCAGTACATTTTTGATTTTTTTTTATAAATAAAGGTAAAATATATTGACTCAAATTTACCATTAACACAAAGTACAATGTGTCACAAGAAAACAATCTATGAATGGCTTGGATAAGTAAAAGCGTTCCAAAGTTATTACCACATGAAGTGACACAGATTTGTCAGATTTGCAAAATTAGGCCTGGTCAGGAAGGGGGTAAATGGCCCGGATGGGAAGTGGTTAAGAATTCCGTTATGGACTCTGGACCTAGGTCCATGGTAGCAGAATCCATAACAGAGTTCTTAGATAACCCTAGTTATCCTGTGTATAGGTCATCAATATCTGTAGCCTGGACAACCCCTCTAACATCCAGTAAAAATACCATATATGTATATCCAAAAAATGGGGTCTATTTTACTAGTGTGTATTAGCTATGAATGCAGTAACTACATGGAGCCACCCACAATACCAAACAACAGGGACACTCTAATCGGCTTGTATGTGAGACGTTCCACAAATTGCTGCAAACACAATTTCCTTATGTGGTGCATTTTACTGCAGGTTTGTGGGAGTACAGCGTCGGAATGGAAGTGAGTATGAAGATAAAACTTACATATTCGGATTCAGCATCACTTACACTATACATCTCTTACTCTAGTTCAGGAGGTGTTTCGGAGATGACAGGTTCCCTTTAAGTACTGACAGTAGGAAAACTAAAAATGTTGATCTGGACTGACAGATTCCATTTAAAAACAGGAGAAAAAAAATATTTTTAGGCGCATTCACACGACCATGCCGTATTTTGTGGTCCACAAAATGCAAAATCTGCAAAACACAGATGCCGCCCTTGTGCATTCTGCAATTTGCAGAACAGAATGGGCGGCCCATTGCTTGGTATTACACTTTTTGATTTGTTTTTTACAGCATCTGAGGGGGTGGGTCATTTGGTATTTATATAGAGCCGGTCAATATGGATGCGGCAATACCTAATATGCCTATTTTGTTTCCTATTTTTTACAAATTTATATAACTTAATTATGGGAAAAGGGCACCTTTTTACTTGGAAATTTAATTTTTTAATAATGGGACTTCAATTTTTGGTCGTCTGATCTATGGTCAATCCACCCATTGTCTGCATGGGTGGATTGACCATAGCGCCTACAGGGAAATTTCCCAATGGGCCACCCAAGCCTTCCTCTCTGCTGCTGGCCAGGTACATAAAAACCTGATGCTGTAAGCATTAATTAAGGTGGGAGCATCAGGCACTCATGCACATGATTGGCAGCCGCAGGTGCCCTCCTGAATTCAACTATATTGATTTCATGAGGATGATGGTACAGTTTTATACTGTGGTGTAAGGCAGCAGTATTTTGTGCTGCACCATGGTATTTGAATGCAGTGACATTATTTTGTTCTGCACTATGGTATTGCTGGCCCAGCCTACTTCTGTTGTCTCACCGTCTATTAATTTGGATCCACCCCTCTTTTAGGGTTTTTTTTTTCATGGCCACTCCTAATTCACAATCCGCCCTGATTGCCTGTCAGTTTATTACACTCACATCACGCCTATGAGACTCAGCCTGGGGGCTGCCTTCCCAGCCATCGGGTCCCCGTAACCACAGCGCTGGGACCCAATGGGGAGAGAAAGGGTGCCAGTACCCTCCACAAACCCCATACATGCAGCTGTCAGCACTGACCACAGCATAGAAGGGGCTAATGCTCCAACATCGGTGTATTCACTGACACCAGCATATACAGCAGGGCGGGCCCCTGCCTCTGATCGAGCAAATGCAGCTCCTGCACCCACCCGATCAGAGCAGCTGGGCAGCAATTCTGCTCCCACAGGTCGGGAAGGGGTTAATGTTTGTGTGTGGTTAAAAGATATCCACAGTTTTCCCCATAACAGTGACCTCCACAGCACTCTGTCCCCTTAAAGGGTCTCTGTCACCAGTTTTTTCGGTATGAATCAGGCTGACATTAGAGATGTGCTAATGTCACCTGATTCCAAATATATATCTGTTTTATTTACTGGTGCCCCCATCTAATATATAAAGCTGAGTGTATGTGTGTGTGTATGTCCGCTAAAGGAATCCGCACCGTCGCAGCTACGATCAGGAAATTTGGCACACAGGTACATCAGGTGTCCGTCAAGGTTTTAGAATGGGTCTCAGCTCTCCAGGACGTACCGTTCCTGAGATATTCCCAAAAAATGCATTAGCCAATAGAAGCCTGGTCACATGACCCTTAGCCAATAGAAGCTCACAGGCAGTTAGTCTCCACACACATGAGGTTTCCGTAACAACCTGGCCAATTCACTGCTGTAGGTCTGCTTTAAAGGGGCAGAGCGATGTGGATGACACTGTTAAAGGGGTATTCCAGTTACCATAAATATACCTTATGTTTTAGACTAATTCATCATCAATCATTACCTCATATAATGTAAATTTCACATATTTACCGTTCCGTAGTAATAAAACATGTTTTCTTCCACTGCTACCCACTTTCCTCCTAAATTACTATGCCATCTTCAAACGAAGGACTTAAAAGTCCCACCCACAGGTCCCACTAAGTCACGCCTCTGACTCAGGCCACGCCCCTTGCATGCCACATTTGACCGGGATTGAAAAAATGAAGGTAAAAATCAACTTCTCCCTGCAGCTCATGTTCAGACTGCACAGTGCTGCTGTCTAAGAGTGAGCTGTTCAAAAGGACATCCCTGTGTCCATCAGGCCCTGCGCATGACAGAGGACAGGGAGTCTGAAAGCTAGACTGTCCAGCCTCCCCCCAACGTGAAGCCGTGCCACCGGTCCCCATGATGCCACACCTCTAAACACGAGGCCACACCCCCGGTTCCATGAAGACATGGAGGAGAAGCTGTCTTGAGTGTGAGACAGGCTGTTTGTGTGATCCTAACCATGTGACTGATCACATGGTCATGACATCATTGAAGGTCCTTGCAAGCTATGGTGAATGGAGTGTTTCTTCTCTGCCTGGTCCTGTCAATCAACAGAGCCTCTAGGAGCAGAGGTAACGCCCCTTGCACCTAGAAGCCTTATTAGCATAAAATAAAAGTTCATTTTATATAAAAATGGGGGCACCAGTAAATAAAACAGATATATATTTGGAATCAGGTGACATTAGCACATCTCTAATGTCAGCCTGATTCATACCGAAAAAACTGGTGACAGAAACCTTTTAAGAATGACCTCCACGGCACCTCACCTCCTTAAAAGTGCCCTTCAGAGTGCCCAGCTCCCTTAACAGTGCCCTGACCCCCTCAATAGTAACCTCCACAGCGGCCCTGCCCACTTAACAGTGACTTCCACAGCACCCCGCCCCCGTAGCACTGACCTTCACGGTGGCCTGCCCCCTTAACAGTGATCTCTACAATGCACCACACCCTTAATAGCGACCTCCACAGCACCCTACCCCCTTAACTGTGACCTTCACAGCGCCCACCCCTTTAAAATGTACCACTATAACACTGCACCTCTTAACAGTGACCTCCACAGAGTCCCACCCCCTTAACAGTGGCACCCCACAGCACTCTGCCCCTTAACAGTGACCTCCACAGCACTCCACCACCTTAACAGCGACCTCCACATTGGCCCTCCCTTAACAGTAACCTCCATAGCATTCCACCCTCTTAACAATGACCTCCACATTAGCCCTCCCTTAACAGTAACCTCCACAGTGCTCCTCCCTCTTAAAATGTCACCTTCACAGCGGCCTGTCCTTTTAGCACTGTCCTGCCCACAGCGCCCCACCTCTTAACAGTGACTTCCACAGCGCCCCCCTCCCCTTAACTTTGAACTCCACAGCAGCCCGCACCCTTAACCATGACCTCCACAAAAAGTGACAGGTCTTCTTGTTGTGTCCTTGTGCACCCTAGTAGACACACTGGTGTATGGCAACATTTGTGTCCTCCAGTAGTTTTGCACCATTGAGCTTCTCGTGCCTCTCACTACTGTATAGACGAGTTTTCTGCTGTTTCATTTCCCTGGAATAATTCCTTGTAAGGACATCCTGTGAAAGTGAAACTGTGTAAGACGTGACACGCTCTGCTTCTACAACCTAGATTGTAAACTATGCATTTCCTACTTCCTGTAAAACGATCTGGTCACTGTGCATATAGAAACTTCAGCAGCACGCTGTGGACAGTGCTGAAGGTCTTTTCTAGATGGCGGGTAAAGTATTCTGTTTAAAGAGTTTTGGTTTTGACCACAATCTGCATCTGATGTATAGATCAGTATCAGAATGAGTTGTACATAGTTTCCTTACTTGCTGAATGAGAACAGGAATGTGTCAGCTTCACCTATAGAGCATGTCAGATTTTGTGTTACCTTTACACGGGACAACAGAGCAGCAGCAATTTGCTGGTGGAGGACAGTGCTACATATACATGCAGTGATCCCCTCCACAGTATGGTGAGAAGTGATCACTAATGCCATCACTCGTCCTCATACTGACTCGTCTGCCGACAGAAGAACGTGTTTACACAGTGAATTCACTGAAATAGTTCAAGAGGGGCCTGGATATATTTCTGGAGGGTAATAATATTACAGGTTATAGTTATTAGAGAGGGGTCGTTGATCCAGGGAGTTATTCTGATTGTCTGATTGGAGTCGAGAAGGAATTTTTCCCCTTAAATGAGGAAAATTGGCTTCTACCTCACAGATGTTTTTTGCCTTCCTCTGGATCAACTTGCAAGATAACAGGCCGAACTGGATGGTCAGATGTCTTTTTTCAGCCTTATAAACTATGTTACTGGGTTACTGTAGTACGGACACGGCCGTGTGCATGAAGCCTAAGGCTTATTTCATATGTGCGATACAGAATGAGTCAGGATATGTTCAGGGAAAAACTGATGGTTTTGCTCACAATTTCAATCAGTTTTGTCTGCGATTGCGTTCATGGATTCTTTATGGTAAAAGCAGTGAGACTACGGAACTCTCTGCCTGAGGAGGTAGTGATGGTAAGTTCACTAAAAGAGTTCAAGAGAGGCCTGGATGTATTTTTGGAGGGTAATAATATTACAGGTTATAGTTACTAGAGATGGGTCGTTGATCCAGGGAGTTATTCTGATTGCCTGATTGGAGTCGGGAAGGAATTTTTTAACCTAAAGTGGGGAAAATTGGCTTCTACCTCACAGGGTTTTTTTGCCTTCCTCTGGATCAACTTCTAGGAAAACAGTCCAAACTGGATGGACAGATGTCTTTTTTCGGCCTTATAAACTATGTTACTACTATGTTACTATGTATTGTTTTAGTTTTTGATATGTTTTTCCTACGAGTAAAGAAAAGCTGAAGAATAATAATGTTCATCTCCTAGCACCCAGATGCCTTCCAGTTTTGACATAATCCCCGTTCACTTCTATGGAGCAGCCAGGCACAATATAGAACATGCTGTGTTTTTTCCTGATTAGTGACAAAGAACGCTCATGTGCACAGACCCATTGAAATGAATGGGCCAGGATTTAGTCCGGATAATATGCGTACACAACACGTATCACACCTGGATGGAAAACTTGCTTGTGTGAAAGAGGCCTTAGGCAGCGACACAACCACACCATGTGGTCATACCCTTAGACCTCTTTCACACAATCAAGTTGTTTTTGCTTCGTAATATGGCATTTGACTGAGCATGCCATGATTTATTTTTCATTCGACAGAAAAAATATCTATGGGGGTCATTTATCAAACTGGTGTAAAATAGATCTGGCTTAGTTGTCCATCGCAACCAATCAGATTTCACCTTTCAAAGGAGCTGTCCAAAATGAAAGGTGGTATCTGATTGGTTGCTATGGGCTTTACTTTACTCCAGATTGATAAATGACCCTCTATGTCCCAATATGGAGGCATTAGGTTATATGAAGATGTAATACAGCATAAGGGTGCCCTCACAAGCTGCGGAATATGCTGCAACAAAATCAGTAGGTGGCGATTTTACAAAGTTACGTTTTTGGTTACGTATTACGCTGCTGATTTTGTTGCGGATTTTTCTGCAATGGAATAGGATGGGTATTTCTTTGTGAACGGTGTCTTTTTATTGAAATGAATGGAGACATCCAGCTACAGGAAATGTGCAACAAAACTTTATTTGCATTCTATTCCGCTGCAGAAATGATAACCTGCAGCGGAACAAAACTCGGATATTGACAGGCTATGTTGGGGAAAAATGTGAGGTCGCCCTAAAGCAGTGATTATGGTATAAATTAGGTTTAGATATCTACAAGATATAATAGGAAAATATGTGGAGGGGCCTAAGGGTACATTTATAAGTGGCAGATTTTTGCATACATTTCTACTACTGAAAATCAGTTCCATTCATCTGAATGGGACTGTTTTAGCGGGAAGCACATGGCAAACCCCATTTTCAGTTGCATACATTTTTGCAACAGAGCAGGCCAGGCAGGCTCACAGGGCAGATTTTCAACATGGATTTTCATGCATTTTCCACGCAAAATCCAATCTTAATCCAGCTCCCATTGTATTCAAAGGGAAATCCAAGCACGTAGTGTATTCCATGCATGGCAAAATCTGCAGCAGAAAACAAATGAACACATGCAGTTTTTGCCATTAAAATGCCAGTGGTTTTCATCCTTTACATACAAAAGTTGAAAACTATGATGTAGATCCGCAGCTTATATTAACATGCTGTAGATGACAAATCCACACCACATGCCAATTTATGCTGTGGACGAGATTTCTTAAAATCTCATCCATTTTGTTGTTACTGTACAATGCTGCAGATTTACCACACAAAACCATTGCAGCAAATCTACAGCATATCTGCACACAATGCGGATGTGGTTTTTCCACCTGGATTTTGTGTGGAAAGACCACAGCATAGTACAGTACCAGCAAAGTGTATCAGATGAGACATGTCTCATGAACACTTAGTTTTTTTTCCTTAGGTGCGGAAATTGACCTGCTGTGCGGATTTTAAAATCTGAACTATGTCAATTGTTGCATTTCTTCTGTGCGGATTTCACAGTCTTTTAATGGAAGGGCAAGATCCGCACCCAAAAAACGCATAAAGACACAAAAAATGTGATAAATAGTGCGGATATAAGTGCGGTTTTGGTGTGGACTTCATGCAGATTTTCTGCACACAACTCATCACAGTGTGCAGCCACCCTAAATATAAATACTACAGTAAAATTCACACCCAAAAATGATTCAAATGTAAAATCACATAAAAACAGTGCGGAAGAACATGAAATGTTGATGTGGATTCAGCTCTCAATTCTTCAGCATGTGTGAACATACCCTTAAAGGGGTTATCCCATCTTAGACAATGGGGGCATATCGCTACATCGAGAACTGAGCAGGGAGCTCTGCGCCTGGAGGATCCCAGGTTTCCCAGGATCTGGCCACCACCAGGCGCAGCTCCCATAGAGATGAATGGG
The DNA here is from genome assembly GCA_900303285.1 of Rhinella marina. NCBI lineage: Eukaryota > Metazoa > Chordata > Amphibia > Anura > Bufonidae > Rhinella > Rhinella marina. The sequence continues at coordinate 150,700 of ONZH01004164.1, forward strand.
AGCGCACCGCACATGCGCAGCCACAGCTCCCATTCTTTCTATGTAGCCAACGGAAATAGCTTGGCTATTTTCGCTGGCTCCATAGAAATGAATGGAGGGCGGCTGCGCATGCGCGGTGCACCCTCCTTCACTTTGTGGGCTCCGTTCTCGATATAGGTGCGGGTCCCCCACTGGCCCCCATTGTCCACTAGCGATATGCCCCCATTGTCCAAGATGGGAATAACCCTTTAAGGTACACGCACACAAATGTTCCTGATGTGGATTTTCCGAACAGATCTGCACATGGGGGCATGTTTATTAAGACTGATGTTTTAGGCTAATGCCCCTTTAACACGAACGGGAGACTCGCATGTCTCCCGCAACGCATCTACAGGGCTGGACTCGGCACTGACTGGGATCGCATATAATGCTATGCGATCCCTGTCAGTGCCGAGTCCAGCCCTGTAGATGCGTTGCGGGAGACATGCGAGTCTCCCGCTCGTGTGAAAGGGGCATAAGGCTACACGACGACATGTGTCACACATAGGGCACAACTGCAACATGTGTCGCGCGACAATTTTTATAATGATAGTCTATGGTGTCACACTGCGATATGCTGCGACAGTTGCAGAAAAATCCATTTTGGATGGATTTTTTGCTACTGTCGTGTTGCAGCATATTGCAGTGCGACACCATAGATCAGGGATCTCAAACTTGTGGCCCTCCAGCTGTTGCAAAACTACAACTCCCAGCATGCCCCAATAGCTGTAGGCTCTCCTGGCATGATGGAAGTTGTAGTTCTACAACAGCTGGAGGGCCACGAGTTTGAGATCTCTGCCATAGATTATCATTATAAAAATTGTCGCGCAACACATGCCGTCGTGTAGACCTAGCCTTAGATGCCGGTCTTAATAAAGGCCCATAGCTGGCGGAGTATCCAGCGCCGGTCTAAAAGTAAGCCAGCTTCCTAGGTCTTACGTGTAGACCATTTTCTATGCCTAAAACAGGCCCACGCCACACACACAATTTTAGAAATGGCGTGAGCCATCTGCGCCTGAAATACGCCTATTTTAGGCAAATTTCAGCTTAGTAAGTGATCCCCATGGACTTTTCCACTTCAGTTAAATCCACAAGTAGCACAATTACTTGTTACTCAAGTCACAGTTTTGACCGTAACCTGGATGTCACCCTATGCATTGCATGAAGAAAATCTGCTTTTACAATGCACACCGCAGGTCAATTAACTCGTGGAAAATTTCTGCAACGTGTAGATGAGATGTTTTAGAATCTGATATTAATCTGCGGATTTACCGCATGCAAATCCATGCATAAGGCCGGTTTCACACGAATGTTGTGTTTTGCGGTCCGCAAATTGCGGATCCGCAAAAAAAACGGATGTCGTCCGTATGGCATCCGTTTTTTTTGCGGATCCATTGTAACAATGCCTATCCTTGTCCGTTTTGCGGACAAGAATAGGACATGTTCTATTTTTTTTTGCGGGGCTACGGAACGGGCAAACGGATGCGGACAGCACACAGTATGTTCTCAGTATTTTTTGTGGACCCATAGAAATGAATGGGTCCGCATTTTTCATGTGAAAAATGCGGATCGGAGCCCGCAAAAAATACTGTCGTGTGAAAGAGGCCTAATATGTAATGTGGGAAATGTGGGAAAGTTTTGACTCTGGATGACAATTTGAAAATTGCTTTTGTGTTCTTCTAACGTTCTTTAATTTTAAATCTATTCTCCAGATAGAATCCTAAGATTACGAGTCGAGTTAGTAAAACGGTGCAGTGCACCACTTATACAAGGTTTGCTAGATGATTTGCTTCATGAAAGAATACTCAGTCTGGAAGAGGTGGAAGAAATCATTCAACGTAACCCTGTGCGTGCAGACAGATGTCGGCATCTGATTGGTATAGTGATGAAGAAGGGAAACTACAGCTGCAATGTACTTCTCCAAAAAATCACAGAAAGGGATCAGATGCTTAGTGAAGATATCGGGATAACAGGTACACAGACTATGGAATTATGTCCCAGTATTGTGTAATGGGGCCCAGACGGAATTATTATATGTGTAATAAAGGAAATGAACAACCTTATAGCTTCCTAACGACTCCATAACATTATATGTACAGAAAACTTATGCCTAGACATCTACAAACTAGACTGGCCATGCCTGAGCTACATAGCTCCTCCAATGTTCTCCCTTCAGGATAAATGGATCCATTGGTGTCCAAAAGCATCTTATCCCTTCTCTCCACTAGGAATTCATATTTGATGGATCCAATCATCCATGTTAATAGGTGTTCAGTATCTTGTGTCCATTCTAGGCACAAAAGTGGGCGCTCACAGATTAGCTCCTTTGAATGGGGCTAAATCCAAAAGTGGATCAGCAGCATGAACCATTGCAACATGAAAATTTACTCTGCGGCAAAAAAATTGATGTGTATTTTCTGCAGTGTGAAAATAGTCTAAAATGATGGCTTCACATGGCATAAAGAGTATAGGATAAGCAGATTTCCACTCTGGATCTCAGCCTTTGCCATTCATTTGCCCGGCATTTGCAGACCAAAATTCACACCATTTTTGCACACATCGCCACCGCAAATTTTGGCCAGATCCATTTCAGATTTTTTGCTTCAGAAAATCCACAGCAGATCTGCCACCTGTTGCTGTAACCTAAAAATCTACATATATCAATCTGCTCAGCTCCTCCTGCTCTATAGCATGCTGCCTGCAGATTGCTCTGCATTTCATGGTCATGGGTTCTCTTTTGTACATTTTCGGGACATTATTTTATGATTGCATTTTAGTCATTTGGGGGTAAAAATCATTTTTTCAATAGTTCTTTATCAATAATGTTCAGCCATTTCTGAAATACAAAAATCTCATCAGCTGACGGCTCATGTAGAGCTTATATCTTTGACCTCCTGACCTCAACACTTATTTATCAGTTTGATAAGAATTGAACTATAATGAGTGTTTATGAGTAGAGATGAGCGAGTAGTGAAATATTCGAAAGTTCGAAATTCGATTCGAATAGACCGCGAAATTCGACTATTCGACCGAATATCGAATCCCATTAAAGTCTATGGGGAAAAAATGCTCGCCACTTGGAAATCTCAATTCGACCACTTGGAGGTCACCAAGTCCACCCTGAAACCTCAGAAAAGGATGCCAACACTGCTGGAATGCAACTGGGACAGCAGGGGAAGCATGTCTGGGTGCATATAACGCGCCCAAGTCGCACTATTACGCCACTATCACAGCCTCTCAACAATACACTCCAAAGACAATCTAACCTCTCTGTAAAGTGAGACCATACAAGGAAACCTTCTTTCCTCAACATTGCCATGGACCCCAAGCCAAACTAGACAAAAAAGAAGATAAAATTCTGCACCCCTTAAAATCACGTTGCCTATGACAACCACAGATGGCATAGGCAAGGGGGAAATCAAATAGACCCCACCCCTAATTGTCATTGTGTGTGTGAGATGTGGTCAGACATGTCTTCTTTAAAATGTAAAAACAACTCAAACACATGCAGAAGCCTTAAAATGCCCAAATTGTTGGCGCTTGAGATGTCAGTGACCCGACCTGGCCCAGTGTCATGTCTAGCAGGTAAAGCAGTGGGGATGTTGAGGGATGCGTAGGACCGCAAAAGGCAGGAAGAGGCCGTGGGCTGGCCAGAGGCTCATGGAAAATTTTGTGGAGGCCCAAGCGGTGAGACGTCTTAAAAATTGTGTGGAGGCTAAAGAGGTGAAACCTCTTAAACATTTTGTGGAGGCCCAAGAGGTGAGACCTCTTAAAAATTATGTGGAGGCCCAAGAGGTGTGACCTGTTAAAAATTATGTGGAGGCCCAAGAGGTGAGACCTCTTAAACATTTTGTGGAGGCCCAAGAGGTGAGACGTATTAAAAATTATGTGGAGGCCCAAGAGGTGAGACGTATTAAAAATTATGTGGAGGCCCAAGAGGTGACACCTCTTAAACATTTTGTGGAGGCCCAAGAGGTGAGACCTCTTAAAAATTATGTGGAGGCCCAAGAGGTGAGACCTCTTAAAAATTTTGTAGAGGCCCAGGAGGTGACACCTCTTAAAAATTATGTGGAGGCCCAAGAGGTGAGACCTGTTAAAAATTATGTGGAGGCCCAAGAGGTGAGACCTCTTAAACATTTTGTGCAGGCCCAAGAGGTGAGACGTATTAAAAATTATGTGGAGGCTCAAGAGGAGAGACGTGTTAAAAATTATGTGGAGGCCCAAGAGGTGAGACGTGTTAAAAATTATGTGGAGGCCCAAGAGGTGAGACGTGTTAAAAATTATGTGGAGGCCCAAGAGGTGAGACGTGTTAAAAATTATGTGGAGGCCAAGAGGTGAGACGTGTTAAAATTATGTGGAGGCCCAAGAGGTGAGACGTGTTAAAAATTATGTGGAGGCCCAAGAGGTGAGACCTGTTAAACATTTTGTGGAGGCCCAAGAGGTGAGACCTGTTAAACATTTTGTGGAGGCCCAAGAGGTGAGACCTGTTAAACATTTTGTGGAGGCCCAAGAGGTGAGACCTCTTAAAAATTATGTGGAGGCCCAAGAGGTGAGACCTCTTAAACATTTTGTGCAGGCCCAAGAGGTGAGACCTCTTAAAAATTATGTGGAGGCCCAAGAGGTGACACCTCTTAAACATTTTGTGGAGGCCCAAGAGGTGAGACGTGTTAAAAATTATGTGGAGGCCCAAGAGGTGAGACGTGTTAAAAATTATGTGGAGGCCCAAGAGGTGAGACCCTGTTAAACATTTTGTGGAGGCCCAAGAGGTGAGACCTGTTAAACATTTTGTGGAGGCCCAAGAGGTGAGACCTGTTAAACATTTTGTGCAGGCCCAAGAGGTGAGACCTCTTAAAAATTATGTGGAGGCCCAAGAGGTGACACCTCTTAAACATTTTGTGGAGGCCCAAGAGGTGAGACCTCTTAAAAATTATGTGGAGGCCCAAGAGGTGAGACCTCTTAAACATTTTGTGCAGGCCCAAGAGGTGAGACCTCTTAAAAACTATGTGGAGGCCCAAGAGGTGAGACCTCTTAAACATTTTGTGCAGGCCCAAGAGGTGAGACCTCTTAAAAATTATGTGGAGGCCCAAGAGGTGAGACCTCTTAAACATTTTGTGCAGGCCCAAGAGGTGAGACCTCTTAAAAATTATGTGGAGGCCCAAGAGGTGACACCTCTTAAACATTTTGTGGAGGCCCAAGAGGTGAGCCATAAATATATAAATTTTTCTTATTTACGGAGCAATTCTACGGCGGTTAAGGAGGAGGAGGAGGAGGTGGAGGAGGAAATGGCACTTCATACAGATGGCACTTCACTTTTGGCTGCTTTCCACTGTTGGAGAAGCAAAGTCCGGGTCAATCCACTTGCTGTTCATTTTGATTAGCGTCAGCCTGTCGGCACTGTCGGTTGACAGGCGGCTGCGCTTATCGGTTATAATGCCCCCGGCTGCGCTGAACACCCTTTCTGATAGCACGCTGGCGGCAGGGCAGGCAAGCACCTCCAAGGCGTACAGGGACAGTTCCAGCCACGTGTCCAACTTGGAGACCCAGTAAGTGTAGGACGCCGAGGGATCGGGGAGGACAGGGTTACGGTCTGCCAGGTACTCCCGCAACATCCGCCGATACTTGTCCCTCCTGCTGATAGCGGGCCCCGCAGTGATGGAAGTTGCACGAGGGGGTGCCATGAACGTGTCCCACACCTTGGAGAGTGTTCCCCTGGTGGCTGTGGGCCTGATAGATGTTGTGGGACTCTGGGAGACCCTCTCCTCTCTGCCGCCAGCGATGGTGGGTGGGAAAATCTCCATCATGTTCTGCACGAGTTCCCTCTGGTATTCCAGCAATCGATTTGTCCTCTCCTCTACCGGAATAAAAGAGGAGACGTTATCTTTATACCGGGGGTCCAGGAGTGCGAAGACCCAGTACAGTTTGTTCTCCACTATCCGGACAACACGTGTGTCCCGGGAAAAGCAGCCCAGCATGAAGTCAGCCATGTGTGCCAGACTCTGAATAGGCATGACGTCACTGCCCCCACCAGAAGGATCACTTGCCATTTCCTCCTCTTCCTCTTCCGCCTCCTCTCCGCCCCATCCGCGCTGAACCAATGGGACGCACACAGCCTGACTGCTACCCTCGCCGCCAGCATCCTCCTCCTCTTCCACAGCCACTTCCACGTCGTCCTCCTCCTCCTCATCCTCATCCTCCTGCAACTGCCACCGTGAAGCAGACAAAAGTGTGGTCTGACTGTGTAGCTCCGTTGCGTCTCCTCCTACCCCCGTCTCCTCTGCGTGCAATGCGTTCTCCCTTATTGCGATGAGGGATTCTTTAAGGACGCATAGGAGCGGGATGGTTACGCTCACTATAGCGTCCTCGCTGCTGACCTTCTTGGTGGACTCCTCAAAGATACGCAGTACATTGCATATGTCTGCCATCCATGGCCACTCGTGGTTGGCAAACTGAGGGAGCTGAGTTGGAGGCACGCGTGGATTCATAATCTGGTACTCCATCAATGCTCTCTGCTGCTCACACACCCTGGCCAACATGGAATAGGTGGAATTCCAGCGAGTCGGCAGGTCGCACAACAGCCGATGTTCAGGCAAATGGAGGCGTTGCTGGAGTTTTTTTAAGCTAGCAGCATCTACAGTTGACTTCCGAAAGTGAGCGCACAAGCGCTGCACTTTCACCAGTAGCTCTGCCAGGTTGGGGTAAGTCTTTAGAAATTTTTGGACTACCAGATTAAAAACGTGGGCCAGGCAAGGTACGTGATTGAGTTCGGCAAGCTCCAGAGCCGCCACCAGGTTACGGCCGTTATCGCACACGACCATGCCTGGTCCTAGCTGCAGCGGCAACAGCCACATCTCCGTCTGCTGCAATATGGCATCCCTCACCTCTGGGGCGCTGTGCTTCCTGTCGCCCAAGCTGATGAGCTTAAGCACCGCCTGCTGACGTCTCCCCGCGCCAGTGCTGCAACGCTTCCAGCTAGCGGCTGAGGGCGATGTTAAGGCAGAGGAGGAGGAAGAGGAGGGGGGTGTATCAGAACCCATGCTGGCAATCTTGGGCGGGGGTGGTAGGTAGGCCGTCTCTGTTTGCGACCCCGTCCCCGCTTCCACTACATTCACCCAGTGTGCCGTCAAAGAAATGTATCGTCCCTGGCCGCAAGCGCTTGTCCACGAGTCGGTGGTCAAGTGGACCTTTGCGCTGACTGCGTACCTCAGGGCCCGCCTGATGTTACGCGACACGTGCTGGTGCAGGGCGGGGACGGCACTCCGGGAAAAGTAGTGGCGGCTGGGGACGGAATAGCGAGGTGCGGCAGCCGCCATCAGGTCGCGGAAGGCCTGCGTCTCCACAAGCCTAAACGGCAACATCTCCAGGGCCAGCAGTTTGGAGATGTGGCAGTTTAAGGCTTGGGCTTGGGGGTGACTCGAGGCGTATTTCCGCCAGCGGTCGAACGCCTGCGAGATGGACAGTTGTTGGGACGAGGAGTGTGAAGGTGCAGGCGAAGAGGCGGGGGAAGGGGAGGCTGAAGGAGAAGGCCCCAAAGTAGCCGAGGCAGAGGCAGATGTGGAGGTGTCCTGGCTGGAGGTCTGGACCGCAGTGGCAGCACACAACAAAGGGGAAGAGGCAGTGGCAGCAAGACCGGGCGCAGGTTGTATTGCGTTTGCTCTCTCCCACTCAGCCCAGTGCTTGACTTCCAAGTGACGCCGCATGCCTGAGGTGGTCAGATTGCTCTTCTCAGAGCCCCTACTCAGTTTTGAGTGGCAGAGTGTGCAAACCGCGCTCAGTTTGTCATCCGCACAAACATTAAAAAATCTCCACACCACAGAAGTACGAGGCCTCGATGGGGGAGCTTCGCGCGACTGCCCGCTGCCGGGAACAGCTTCGGCCCTGCTGGCTATGGCCTCACTTCTCTGTCTGGACTGTCCTCTGCCTATGGACATCCCTCTGCCTGTGGACATCCCTCTGCCTCTGGACATCCCTCTGCCTCTGGACATCCCTCTGCCTCTTGCTGCCTTTTTCGGTGCTGCGCAGACCACCACCTCTCCACTGCTTTCCTCGCTGGACATCACCCCTGGCCAAGTGGGGTCGGTCATTTCGTCATCCACCACCTCCTCTTCCACTTCCTCACTCTGCTCCTCCTGCTGCCCACTGGACATTCCAACAGCCTCCCTTGATGGCAACTGCGTCTCATCATCATCATCGCTCATGATAACAGATGCTGGCTCAGGGTCCACATCAGCAGGAGATGGCGAAAACTCAAGTGTTTAGGCATCACTACAAACAAATTCCTCTGCTAGCTCCTGGGATTCTTCCGGCACATCTGAAAAAGGACCCGAAAAGAGCTCCTGGGAGGGGTCAATGGTGGGATGACTCTGTTGGCCAGGTGTGGAGGAAGGAGGGTCAGAGTGAGACTGTGTGGATGACTGGCTGGTGGACAACTGTGTGGAAGCGCTATCGGCTATCCATTGCACCACCTGTTCAACCTGCTCAGGCCTCAACAGCGGTGTAACCCGCCCCCTGCTTAACTGTCCCATAAAGGCAGGGATTCTGGATGAGCGGGATCCTGGCTGACCCTCACCAGCACGCATTGTATCCCCACTGGCTTCAACAAGGCCCCCAACAGCATTTCCGCGCCCCCGTCCTCGTCCACGTCCTATTCCGCTAGCCCCCCGCCGCATTTTATTTTTTTTTGGTTACAATATTTTGCCTTCACAGCCGTGAAATTACTTTGCAAGAGAACGCACAGTACAGTTGCCAATTATAAGGCCTATATATTGTATATTTCAAGGTACACAGCCGTGTACTAAGTGATCAGACGGTGTGTATGAACACCAGGTATGAGAAATTACTTTGCAAGAGAACGCACAGTACAGTTGCCAATTATAAGGCCTATATATTGTATATTTCAAGGTACACAGCCGTGTACTAAGTGATCAGACGGTGTGTATGAACACCAGGTTTGAGAAATTACTTTGCAAGAGAACGCACAGTACAGTTGCCAATTGAAAGGCCTATATATTGTATATTTCAAGGTACACAGCCGTGTACTAAGTGATCAGACGGTGTGTATGAACACCAGGTATGAGAAATTACTTTGCAAGAGAACGCACAGTACAGTTGCCAATTATAAGGCCTATATATTGTATATTTCAAGGTACACAGCCGTGTACTAAGTGATCAGACGGTGTGTATGAACACCAGGTTTGAGAAATTACTTTGCAAGAGAACGCACAGTACAGTTGCCAATTGAAAGGCCTATATATTTTATATTTCAAGGTACACAGCCGTGTACTAAGTGATCAGACGGTGTGTATGAATACCAGGTTTGAGAAATTACTTTGCAAGAGAACGCACAGTACAGTTGCCAATTGAAAGGCCTATATATTTTATATTTCAAGGTACACAGCAGTAGTACCAAATATAGTTTGGTATGTAGCAGAGCACCTAATACACCACTAATGCCTCTCTCTGTCCCTACTCCAGCAGCTATCCCTGAATACGGCAGCCGTTCTCTGTAAAGTGTATCTTGTAGTAAAGCTATCACTGTACTGCACTATAGTAGCCCTGATAAGGGCTTTTAATCACGCTCCTGCCTGTCCAACTGCTAAAACCTGTCTCTCCCTTCTCCAGCCTCTGTCCCTGACTAAGTTCACGCAGCATATGCGAACGAGCAGGAAGAGCTGAGTTTTTAATATTCGAGGTCACATGGTTTTTCCAGCCAATGCATGTAGACGCCGTTTTCGCGCTGCCAGCGTGCTCAGCGTGCCTGTCATACCCCCCCTGCATGGTGATTGGTGGAAAAAGAGCGCCAGGGAAGGTGGGAGGGGAAACGAATTCTAAGTGCGCCATCGCCGTTATACTCGAAAGAAATCGAGCACGCCGAATATCGTAGTATTCGATCGAATACCAGCTCGATCAAACACTACTCGCTCATCTCTATTTATGAGGTCAGATATAAGAGCTGTACATGAGCTGTCAGCTGACGGTGTCCAAAGAAAAAAGCGCAGACAGCTTGCAAACAGACTGTATTTCAGAAATGGCTGAACATTTTTTTCTTTTCTCTCTTTTTTGTTACTTTATTAATAAAAATATCAAAACAATCTAAATACATTAATAATCCATTTTACAAGAATTGCAATCCCCAAATATTCAATATAAAATACTTTCAGAAATAATTTACCCAACCCATGTAACCGCCAGGAGAGATAAAAAAAAAAAAACAATCCTAAGTCCAGGGAGACCACATGTTTTTCCCCTACATGGCGCGGCTCTTTGTTCTATAATAGATCTGTTCATATCATTTAACCAACTGGATCAGATTCTCCCATTCACTTATCTGGGGGAAAATTTCTGTACACCAATGTCAAAACATCACAATTCTAGCATTAGTATCCTATTAGTAAACTTTTTCCTCCCCAGAAAAGGTGTGAGAAATCTGCTGTGTCTCCCTCACATCTAGGACACCTGGAATTGTCTTTATAAAGAATAGTCAGAGTATAATAAAGGTAGTGTATGATGGCGAATTTTTATAATCCTTTGATTATTACAGATAGAGACCTCCTTAATATTTTTATATTTCATTTTCCAATTTTCAACAATGATCTCCCCAATATCCTTACTCCATATTTTTGTACTTTTAAATATAATGGTGATTTTTGTACTTTTTAATATAATGGTGACCCCTGATAATGAAACTCTTTGAACCCGAGTGGTTACAAAATATTCCATACATTCACACCTCTAAACATAAAAATGTGATTTACAGTGCCTTGCGAAAGTATTCGGCCCCCTGGAACTTTTCAACTTTTTGCCACATTTCAGGCTTCAAACAAAAAGATATAACATTTTACATTTGTGGTGAAGAATCAACAAGTGGGTCACAATTGTGAAGTGGAACGAAATTTATTGGATCATTTAAAGGGTTTCTGTCACCAGTTTTGGGCATATAAAACAGGATGACATTTGCAATGTGCAAATGTCACCTGATGCCCAAACTGGTGATCATTTTTTTACTGGTGCCCCCGTTTTTGAAATAAATCAACTTTTGTCGTATGCAAATGAAGCTTACTAGGTGCAAGGGGCGGTAACCCTGCACCTAGTAAGCGCCGTTTCCCTACCTTTATTCACGCCCCCTTTGTTGTGATGGACAGGGCCAGGCAGCTCGCTCTATCTGCTCCTGGCCCTGTCCGTGCTGAAAATCCCGCGCCTGCGCCGTTCGGACTTCATTCGGCGCAGGCGCAGTGAGTGCCGATTGCTGCCGGGCTCCCGGCTTCCTCACTGCGCCTGCGCCGATGACGTCACAGAACACCCAGAAGAGAAGGCGGCGCAGGCGCAGTGAGGAAGCCAGGAGCCCGGCAGCAATCGGCACTCACTGCGCCTGCGCCGAATGAAGTCCGAACGGCGCAGGCGCGGGATTTTCAGCACGGACAGGGCCAGGAGCAGATAGAGCGAGCTGCCTGGCCCTGTCCATCACAACAAAGGGGGCGTGAATAAAGGTAGGGAAACGGCGCTTACTAGGTGCAGGGTTACCGCCCCTTGCACCTAGTAAGCTTCATTTGCATACAACAAAAGTTGATTTATTTCAAAAACGGGGGCACCAGTAAAAAAATGATCACCAGTTTGGGCATCAGGTGACATTTGCACATTGCAAATGTCATCCTGTTTTATATGCCCAAAACTGGTGACAGAAACCCTTTAAACTTTTTTTGTAATAATAAAACTGAAAAGTGGGGCGTGCAAAATTATTCGGGCCCCTTGCATTAATACTTTGTTGCAAGTCGCTTGGGGTATGTTTCTATCAGTTTCACAGATTGATCCAGAATGAGTCAGAAACTCTCTAAGATATATTATGCCAAATAGGAGTGATAGAGCATGAAAAAAACAGTCCTCAATATCTTCTTTAGCTCGTGCCAAAGTAAATATACCGTTTTTTAAATCGGACATCCTTTAAACCCGACTATGCTCATACAACCTGACTCTAATAGGTCAACGATGGTTGAACATTTTTAATAAAGACCAATTGAAAAAATTTTTAGCCCAAAATGACTAAAACACAATCATAAAAAAATGCCCCAAAGGTGTACATAGCCTTTAAGCAGCATTTGATTTTTCACCACATTGCTGCATCTGTCACATGTGTTTGCAGGGTGTGTATATATATATATATATATATATATATATACAGTACAGACCAAAAGTTTGGACACACCTTCTCATTCAAAGAGTTTTCTGTATTTTCATGACTATGAAAATTGTAGATTCACACTGAAGGCATCAAAACTATGAATTAACATGTGGAATTATATACTTAACAAAAAAGTGTGACACAACTGAAAATATGTCTTATGTTCTACGTGCTTCAAAGTAGCCACCTTTTGCTTTGATTACTGCTTTGCACACTCTTGGCATTCTCTTGATGAGCTTCAGGAGGTAGTCACCTGAAATGGTTTTCACTTCACAGTTGTGCCCTGTCAGGTTTAATAAGTGGAATTTCTTGCCTTATAAATGGGGTTGAGACCATTAGTTGTGTTGGGCAGAAGTCAGGTGGATACACAGCTGATAGTCCTACTGAATAGACTGATAGAATTTGTATTATGGCAAGAAAAAAGCAGCTAAGTAAAGAAAAAAAAAGTGGCCATCATTACTTTAAGAAATGAAGGTCAGTCAGTCCGAAAAATTGGGAAAACTTTGAAAGTGTCCCCAAGTGCAGTCGCAAAAACCATCAAGCGCTACAAAGAAACTGGATCACATGAGGACCGCCCCAGGAAAGGAAGACCAAGAGTCACCTCTGCTGCGGGAGATAAGTTCATCCGAGTCACCAGCCTCAGAAATCGCAGGTTAACAGCAGATCAGATTAGAGACCAGGTCAATGCCACACAGAGTTCTAGCAGCAGACACATCTCTACAACAACTGTTAAGAGGAGACTGTGTGCAGCAGGCCTTCATGGTAAAATAGCTGCTAGGAAACCACTGCTAAGGACAGGCAACAAGCAGAAGAGACTTGTTTGGGCTAAAGAACACAAGGAATGGACATTAGACCAGTGGAAATCTGTGCTTTGGTCTAATGAATACAAATTTGAGATCTTTGGTTCCAACCACCGTGTCTTTGTGCGACGCAGAAAAGGTGAACGGATGGACTCTACATGCCTGGTTCCCACTGTGAAGCATGGAGGAGGAGGTGTGATGGTGTGGAGGTGCTTTGCTGGTGACACTGATGGGGATTTATTCAAAATTGAAGGCATACTGAACCAGCATGGCTACCACAGCATCTTGCAGCGGCATGCTATTCCATCCGGTTTGCGTTTAGTTGGACCATCATTTATTTATCAACAGGACAATGACCCCAAACACACCTCCAGGCTGTGTAAGGGCTATTTGATCAAGAAGGAGAGTGATGGGGTGCTACGCCAGATGACCTGGCCTCCACAGTCACCAGACCTGAACCCAATCGAGATGGTTTGGGGTGAGCTGGACCGCAGAGTGAAGGCAAAAGGGCCAACAAGTGCTAAGCATCTCTGGGAACTCCTTCAAGACTGTTGGAATACCATTTCAGGTGACTACCTCTTGAAGCTCATCAAGAGAATGCCAAGAGTGTGCAAAGCAGTAATCAAAGCAAAAGGTGGCTACTTTGAAGAACCGAGAATATAAGACATATTTTCAGTTATTTCACACTTTTTTGTTAAGTATATAACTCCACATGTGTTAATTCATAGTTTTGATGCATTCAGTGTGAATCTACAATTTTCATAGTCATGAAAATACAGAAAACTCTTTGAATGAGAAGGTGTGTCCAAACTTTTGGTCTTTACTGTATATATATATAATTACCCGTATATTGTTATATTGTATGACCAAACAAGTTAGCCCAACATTACAGAACCATTCAATGAAAATGAAAGAACCGAACCCGTAATTAAATGCTCAATTTAAAAACCATGGGGGTCATTTATTATACTGAAATACGCCTATATTTTTGTGAGTAATATATCATCTGAATATTAATCTGAATTCTGCCTACATTTCCAGCAGCACTTCCATTACCGACAGAGGAACAAAAAAACTGTGATGTAAAAGCTATCCCACCAGGTAACGCTAGCTTAAAGTCTATAAGAGTATTTTGTGTGTATGACCAAAGCTTATTCTTTGAGGTCTCACTGAAAACATAATTTCACTCCACAAGAAAGATATGCAGGGTCCGACTGGGAACTTAAAGGGAACCTGTCACGTCAGAAACACATTTCAAACGGAGAGCATTACCTTATAGTTGCCCCCAGTCTTTTCCTAATGATGGGTTTGAGGTGTTAAACGGAGGCTCATTTGGTGAAAAAAACGATCTTTTAAGCGCCATCAGCGCTGTCTTTCAGGTCCCTTTCAAGTCAAGGGGGCAGTGGCTTCCTTGCTTGAAGTCAAGGTAAGCACGCCCCCTCTCTGGTGATTGACAGGATCCAGCGCTCCCATGTCCTGGCCGCTGCCCGCCCGGCTTCAGCGCAGCAGGAAGCTAAAAGAATAGTGAGCGCTCCCGCTCGCACTGGCTGGCGCATGCGCAGTGCGCCGCTAAAGCCGAGCGGCCAGGACATGGGAGCGCTGCATCCTGTCAATCACCAGAGAGGGGGCGTGCTTACCTTGACTTCAAGCAAGGAAGCCACTGCCCCCTTGACTTGAAAGGGACCTGAAAGACAGCGCTGATGGCGCTTAAAAGATCGTTTTTTTCACCAAATGAGCCTCTGTTTAACACATCAAACCCATCATTAGGAAAAGACTGGGGGCAACTATAAAGTAATGCTCTCCGTTTGAAATGTGTTTATGACGTGACAGGTTCCCTTTAAAGTGGTTATGGAAAAAAATACTAAAAGCGGCCCCGTTTTGTAGTCGGGTCCAAATTGATGGAAGGCAGGGCCAGCAATACCATATTGTGGAACATTATACCACCCCCAACAGAGCCAAATACCACAGTCCATCACAGAATACTGCCAGCAGCACAAAATCGGCCCACCATGAAATTTCCTTGTAAGATATATGGACAATCCACCCCTGAAGTTATATACTGAAAAACCTCAGCATTTGATTACAGCATATAAGGGGTCTTTAATGAAGAACCCTTCCCCCTCCCCGCGTGTGGGGATAAGAATCACAGGAGCTCAACTCCCCGCTGACTTCTACCTACTCAACTAACAGGTTTCTCCCTGTTTGTGGTTGTTTGTATACAGAGAGAGACCTGTCCATTGAGCCAGGAACTGTCAACAGAAGCCACCCTCCTGACCCTTCTATCCGTTTTCAGTTCATTTTTCACTTCTATGCTTTCTTCTCAAACACTGCAGCATTTCATAGTATACTAAAACCAGGGTGAAAGTCCGAATTTCTTGCCACCTATGGCTCAGGAAGCATATATCTGCTGACTGGTTCCTTTTAAAGGGGTTGTGCCAAAATTACAAGTTATTCTCTATCCACAGAATAAGGGATAACTAACTGATTGGTAGTGGCCCAATCCGCTGCCTGAACCGAACCCCCCTTCCCCACACCGATCACAAGGACGGAGGACACGCTCTATTCATTTTCTATGGAGGTTCCACACATAACTGAGTACAGCGCTCGGTACAGCCCATTTAACTCAACAACTATTGACCCCACATCTACTTGCCTGTTATCAAAGCATTACACAAACGACCAAGATTCCCTCTGAGATTCTACAAGTGATAATAATTACTCTTCCTAAGGCTACTTTCACACTAGCGTTTTAAAATTCCAGTATTGCGTTCCGTCATAGGGGCTCAATACCGGAATAAAACGCTTCAGTTTTGTCCCCATTCATTGTCAATGGGGACAAAACTGAACTGAAGACAACGGAATGCTCCTGAAAGCATTCCGTTCCGTCTTCAGACCGGAGAACAAACCGCAGCATGCGGTCCAGGCATCCGCACCAAGACGGATCCGGAATGACCCCCAATGCAAGTTAATGGGGGCGGATCCGTCTGGTGTGACCACAATGGTAACCGGATCCGCCCTCCATTGACTTTCAATGGAGTTCATGATGGATCCGGCTACACATACACACATACAGACATAGACATACACATAAACATACACAGACATATATACATACAAATACACATACATACTTACATGCTCCCCGGCAGGTCTTCAGAGCGGCGTAGGGACAGGTCGGCGCGCACAGATGACGATTCCACCAGGCGCCCAGCAGAGGGCACTGTGGGGAATCGTCACCTGTGCGAGCCGTCCTGCTCCTCCGGCGCTCTGAAGACCTGCCGGGAGCATGTAAGTATGTATGTGTATTTGTTTGTCTGTGTGTGTGTGTCTGTGTGTATGTATGTACTGTGTGACATGTGTGGGGCCGGAGCACGGTTCCGGCTCCACACATGTCGCTGTGGCAGTCCTGATCCGGAAGCACCCTTCACCTGCCGGATCAGGCCTGCCGCTAATGTGAAAGTAGCCTTAGCAGTTTAAAATAGCTTCGCAAGTAAGATGCAAGTGTTTTTTGCAACTCGGACACATTTACCCTATGTCTTAAGCTAAATTCACATCATATCTGTAGTGCATTGCCAGGAAAATCTCCCCATCTATGATGATGTGCGTAGACTTTAATGGGAAGACACTATCTAAAAGGATGTCCTTTTGGCATACATTTTTTGGGACACATTAGGATCCCACAGCCCTAAGGTCTATCAGACGAACCCATTGAAGCATTGACGGCAAATGTTCTTTCTTTCTTTTTCTTTTTTCCCCTTTTAACTAACGCGTTAAGCCTTTATTAATTACCTCCTCGTTGTGAGCAGTCTATAAAAACTGACTTATGCAAATCATTCAAAGATTCTAGAACTAATGAGGCGCAAATCATGTTCTTTTCTCCAGAACCTGAAGAGCCCCCTCTGCCAAAGCAAGAAAAATCCAGCCAGCAAGGTAATTGTTATTCAGAAAAATGTATAATGTGAAGAAATGTGTGCTGACAGGTGAGGTCATTTTGGGAGCAGAGTGTGGGGATTCTCAATCATAACTATGCTGACCATAGACTTAAAGGGAACCTGTCATCTCCAAAACACCCCCTGAACTAGAGTAAGCGGTGTATAGAGTAAGTGATGCTGAATCCGAATATGTAAGTTTTATCTTCATACTCACTTCCATTCTGACTCTGTGCTCTGACAAACCACCAGTAAAATGCACTCAGTGGACTCCAGTGCTCACTCACAGAATGGAGAGGACTCAAAGAAGAGTCCACTGAGTGCATTTTACTGCAGGTTTGTGGGAGCACAGCGTCAGAATGGAAGTGAGTATGAAGATAAAACTTACATATTCGGATTCAGCATCACTTACACTATACACCGGTTAGGCTACTTTCACACTTGCGTTGTTGTTTTCCGGTATTGAGATCAGGCAGAGGATCTCAATACCGGAAAAAAACTGATCAGTTTTGTTCCCATGCATTCTGAATGGAAAGAGATCTGTTCAGGATGCATCAGGATGTCTTCAGTTCAGGCAGCTTTCAGTTTTGTGACCGGACACAAAACCGCAGCAAGCTGTAATTTTGTGTCCGGTCATAAAAACTGAAGGAAACTGATCAGGTACTGAAACCAATGCAAGTCAATGGTGACGGATCAGTTTTTTTAGGAGACTAAAAAAACGGATCCGTCACCCATTGACTTTCAATGTATTTAGTGCCTGATCAGTTTTCTTCAGTTTTGATTTCACACAACTGCATCCTAACTGAACTGATGCATCCTGATGTGCAAAATCAAAACGGATCAGTTTAATTCAGGTATAGAGATCCTCTGCCGGATCTCAGTACCTGAATTAATAACGCAAGTGTGAAAGTAGCCTTACTCTAGTTCAGCTGGCTGCTCGTTCAGTGAAGGGTGAGCAGAAGCACTGTATTTACATGCAGCAATCTCCTTCACTTTATGAGGATGAAGATCGCTATTGGCCTTGAATCATGGTTTCTGAGCAGCAGATCCCTGTTTAGACAGCACAGTCTGCTGCCCATAAACAATGATTGATCACAAAGGAGATAAGAGGCACAAACCTCTGACATACTAAAATCTGATCTGTCAAATCCTTGCTTCCATTGATGACACCGGGCAATTACAGGACAAGTTCTATAAACCTAATGTTAATGCTGGAAATATCTGGAGATATTTAAAGTAGCTTAGATAATGATTAGTCTCCAGACAGTGCACTTACCCCACCACCACACCTTCCCACACCATGGCTTACACAGTAATTAGTCCAGAGACACTGAAGACAGCAGGATGACAGGAGGCACTGAGGTGTTCCAGCAAATCTCTCATGGTCCAGGCACTCACCTTTCACAGTGAGGTCAGGAGGAGAGGGGGAACCACACTTCAGTACCAGCCTTGGGAAGGCATGTACCAGAGCTTGGGTTATGCTGGCCATACACATGAGATGAAGATTGGCTGGAATCTGATTTGCAAAACTGGCACAAACTTTTGATTATTACAGATAGCGACCTCCTTAATATTTTTAGATATCCTATTCCAATTTTCAACAGTGATCTCCCCAATATCCTTACTCCATATTCTTGCACTTTTAAATGTAATGGTGACCAACATATCTCTAATAATGTTCTTATACACCCCTGATAATGAAACCTTTTCAACCCGAGTGGTTACAAAATATTCCATACATTCACACCTCTAAACGTAAAAGTGTGATTTATCCATAGTTCATTTAAAGGCATGATAAACCTGGTTATAGCAAAACACCATCAAAGTAGAAGTGCCATATTTCTTCTCAATCACACTTCGTGAAAGAATCTCTCCCTCATTAAACAACTGTAAAAAATATCTGACACCCAGATTGATCCAGAATGAGCAATCTGAAAGAGTCAGAAACTTTCTAAGATATATTATGCCAAATAGGAGTGATAGAGCAAGAAAAAACAGTCCTCGATATCTTCTTTAACTTTTGCCAAAGTAAATGTACCGTTTCTTAAATCGGACATCCTTTAAACCCAACTATGCTCATACAACCTGACTCTAATAGATCAAGTATGGTTGAACATTTTTACCAATTGAAATTTTTTAGCCCAAAACAACTAAAACGCAATCATATAAAACATCCCCCATAGATGTACATAGCCTTTAAGCAGCATTTGATTCCTCACATTGCTGTATCTCTCATGTGTTTGCAGAAGGATATATATTACCCCTATATTATTATATTGTACGACAAAACGAACCCTTCCCAACATCACAGAACCATTTAATGAAAATGAAAGAACCTAACCCGTGAAACTGGCTAAATTTTGTAAATGAAATGCTCAATTTAAAAACCATGGGGGTTATTTATTATACTGAACTATGCCTATATTAGGCGTATTTCAGGCTCAGTTAGTTGTGCCGCCATCTGCGACTTTTCCCTGCTCACGCCAGGTCTAGAAAAAGGTCTAAATGTAAGACAGCAAGGAAGATGTCTTACATTCCGAACTCACGGAGGATCCACCAAAGTTATGAAGAGGTTGCTGCCTCTTCATAACTTTGGCGGAACCACCGCCAGTTTAGGGCTTTATTAAGAGTGGTGTCTAAAATGCCAGTCTTGATACATGTGCCCCTATATCCTGTCTTTCATTACATTACTGAAAGAACACTAAAAACTGCTATTTTCCTATTTACAAGTAAATTATATAACATAACCATTTTTTAATTCATTTTTGTAAGTAATATATTATCTGAATATTAATCTGAATTCTGCCTACATTTCCAGCAGCACTTCCATTACCGACACAGGAACAAAAAAAGTGTGATGCACAAGCTATCCCACCAGGTAACGCTAGCGTAAAGTCTATAAGAGTATTTTGTGTGTATGACCAAAGCTTATCACATTAACAGCGAATTCTCTGAAGCCTCACTGAAAACATAATTTCACTGCACAAGAAAGTTATGCAGGGGCCGACTGTGAACTTAAAGTGTTCCTGGAAAAAAATACTAAAAGTGGCCATGTTTTGTAGTCGGGTCCAAATTGATGGAAGGCAGGGCCAGCAATACCATATTGTGGCACATTACACCACACCAACAGAGCCAAATACCACAGTCCATCACAAAATAATCCCAGCAGCACAAAATACATCCCCAAAAACTGCCACTGGCCGGACATGAGGAGGTACCCAGCGGCCCCCTGGGCATCGGCCCACCAAGAAATTTCCTTGTATGATATATGGACAATCCGCCCCTGAAGTTATGTACTGAAAAACCTCAGCATCTGATTACAGCATATAAGGGGTCTTTAATGAAGAACCCTTCCCCCTCCCCGCGTGTGGGGATAAGAATCACAGGAGCTCAACTCCCCGCTGACTTCTCCCTACTCAACTAACAGGTTTCTCCCTGTTTGTAGTTGTTTGTATACAGAGAGAGACCTGTCCATCAAGCCAAGAAGTGTCAACAGAAGCCACCCTCCTGACCCTTCTACCTGTTTTCAGCTCATTTTTCACTTCTATGCTTTCTTCTCAAACACTGCAGCATTTCATAGTATACTAAAACCAGGGAGCCAGTCAGAATTTCTTGCCACCTATGGCTCAGGAAGCATGAAGCTGCTGACTGGTTCCTTTTAAAGGAGTTGTGCCAAAATGACAAGTTATTCTCTATCCACAGAATAAGGGATAACTAACTGATTGGTAGTGGCCCAATCCGCTGCCTGAACTGAACCCCCCCACCGATCACAAGGACGGGGGTCCCATTCCCCCGCTCTATTCATTTTCTATGGAGGTTCCACAGATAACTGAGTACAGCGCTCGGTACAGCCCATTTAACTCAACAACTAAGCAGCTTAAAACAGCTTCGCAATTAAGATTCAATTGTTTTTTTGCAACTCAGACACATTTACCCTAAATTCACATCATATCTGTAGTGCATTGCCAGGAAAATCTCCCCACCTATGATGATGTGCGTAGACTTTAATGGGAAGACACTATCTAAAAGGATGTCCTTTTGGCATACGTGTTTTGGGACACATTAGGATCCCACAGCCCTAAGGTCTATCAGACGAACCCATTGAAGCATTGATGACAAATGTTCTTTCTTTCTTTTTTCCCCTTTTAACTAACGCGTTAAGCCTTTATTAATTACCTCCTCGTTGTGAGCAGTCTATAAAAACTGACTTATGCAAATCATTCAAAGATTCTAGAACTAATGAGGCACAAATCATGTTCTTTTCTCCAGAACCTGAAGAGCCCCCTCTGCCAAAACAAGAAAAATCCAGCCAGCAAGGTAATTGTTATTCAGAAAAATGTATAATGTGAAGAAATGTGTGCTGACAGGTGAGGTCATTTTGGGAGCAGAGTGTGGGGATTCTCAATCATAAATATGCTGACCATAGACTTAAAGCGGATTAACACGCGTTGCGCCAAAGACGATTGTTGGGAAGGAAGTGTTCCTTCCCGACAGCTGGCTGCTGGTTCAGTGAAGGGGAAGCAGAAGCACTGTATTTACATGCAGCGATCTCCTTCACTTTATGAGGATGAAGATCGCTATTGGCCTTGAATCATGGTTTCTGAACAGCAGGTCCCTGTTTAGACAGCACAGTCTGCTGCCCATAAACAATGATTGATCACAGGGAGATAAGAGGCACAAACCTCTGACATACTAAAATCTGATCTGTCAAATCCTTGCTTCCATTGATGACACCGGGCAATTACAGGACAAGTTCTATAAACCTAAGGTAAAGTAGCTTAGATAATGCATTAGTCTCCAGACAGTGCACTTATCCCGCCACCACACCTTCCCACACCATGGCTTACACAGTAATTAGTCCAGAGACACTGAGGAATCTGATTTGAAAAACTGGCACAAACTCTTGTCTGCCAAAATGTACTGTAATCAGCCATACATGAAAATTTGGGCCGTTGTTGAGCGAAACTGCATGTTTATGGCTTGGTCGGCCAAATTCGTTCAATCATTTGAAATTGTCCTTAAAGGGGTATTAAAATGTAGAATGTATTTATATAAAATGTACCGTTTAGAAGATTTGTCTATTTAAATATCCATTGTCCCACACACATCAGTCAGGCCGTTGCCCCTAGTTACGGCCACCGCGGCCATGTAGTAGTGGTGGTCAGCTTGCTCTTGTTCAAACCCGCTCTGAGGTAACTGTCTCCGCATACAATGTGCGTTCACAATACAGCAGTTACCTCAGAGCGGGTTTGAACAAGAGCAAGCCGGTCACCACTACAACATGGTCACAGTGGCTGTAACTAGGGGCAACGGAAATACAAATAGGAAAATCTTCTAAATGGTACATTTTATATAAATACATTCTATTAGTAATAATATTGGTATGGCTATATCTAACTATACAAACTACATCTGTGAGATGGGAATACCCCTGTTTTTTTTTTGTTTTTTTTAACACTTTTAATCTGGCATGTTGCTGCTGGGATAGTTTGTAGAAACGAACTGATGACTGGTTGCCCGCAATGAATATCCAGCTTTACCACATAGTGGGAGAAGAGCCGAAGAGGAGGGTTGACAAATGCTTTAAAACCTCACAGGAGAGGGAGGGTTACTTAGGGTCCACAGAAATACCATGTACATGCAACTTTTATGACATGTTTCTGTGCTTCAAAAATATCAGGATTTAGGGGGTACTATCTCTCCTTGGGGAGAGAGCGCCTTAATCAACATGCTCCTCTGGAATTCTGGGAAAAAAGGGATGCAAATGAGCTCTTAACAATCTCTGCCTCTAATGTCACCAGACGTAAAGCAGCTATCCTATAAGTCAATGTTCCTTTTAAATAATCTGGTAACCCTTTCTGAATTATCTCCTCATTGTGAGCAGTCTATTACACTTTTTTTTTTTAAAAATATCAAATATTCCATAACTAATGAGGCACAAATCATGTTCTTTTTTTCCAGCACCTGAAGAACCCCCTCTGCCAAAACAAGAAAAATCCAGCCAGCAAGGTAATTGTTATTCAGAAAAATGTATAATGTGAAGAATGGTTTCTGAAATGTGTGCTGACAGAAGGTGAAGTCATTTTGGGAGCAGAGTTTGGGGATTCTCAATCATATATATGCTGACCATAGACTTAGGATGACGGCAGATATCTCAGCCAATTCTTCCGTGAACCTGATAACCAAAATCAACTGAGCGAATATTTTAATGTCAGCAAGGACAGGGAAATAAGTAGCAGAAACCTCCGGTGGGGCTTATCTTCTAGAGCAATGATGACTGACATACTAAGATCTGACCTGTTAAATCCTTGCTTCCCTTGATGAGACCCGGCAATTTGAGGACAGGTACTATATAATGTTTGCTTTAAATGGGTTTCCAGGATTTTTATACTGATGACCTATGCTCTGGATAGGTCATCAGTATCTGATTGGTGGGGGTCCAACAGCCAGGACCCCCGCCGATCAGCTGTATGAGAAGGCACCGGCACTCCTGTGGGCACCACGGCCTTCTCCCGGCTCACCAAGCACAGTGCTGTACATTGTATTGCGTCTGTGATTAGTATCGTAGTTCAGCCTTATTTACTTGAATGGGGCCGAACTGCACCTAGGCCACATGACTGATTGAACGTGTCATAACTGGTCTAGGAAAAGCTGAGAGAAACCACAGCACTAGCAGTAGCGCCAGTGCCTTCTCAGCACTACTGCTAGCTGATCGGCTAGGAAGTTTAAGATTAGTTTACAGTAAATGAAAGCCACCTACTGTAAATATGTGAGCAAAATTTGAATTACAGGAAGGGAAGGTGGTGTGCTCAGTCACCTCTTGTAAACAGGGCTGTGCTGCTAACAAACGATTAAACTGAATGGGGACGAATGATCGTAGTGACGATCATTTAACCCCATACAACAGCAATCCTTGCTTGATGTACATGCATGTAATCAGTGGACAATGGTCAGGAATTTCCCACTTTTTAGCTCAATTTATATGCCGCAATGGTCACTTTCTGCTGTATGGGAATGAATGATCGTTACTACAATCAATCGGCCCATGTAAGAGGATGCTTAAGGTAAGACCAGACATGGAAGACTTGCAAGCTGCCACTGTTTTCTACTCTTCATTAAACATTTTTGTGGGGCAATATAGAAAACCACGCAGCCATCATCAATATGTACATAATTGACAATAAATTTTTATGAATAAACATTTGATCCTACCCTTAGTTTAGTTCATTTGTTTACCACTTCAGCCCACGCTAATTGGTAGGATAAGTAATCTATTATTCTTTTCATTTAGAAATTAACGGAATCACGCTGTGCTCACACGAAGAATTCCTAGAAATAAGGAATAAAGAAAAAGACGTAAGTTTCATTCATTAGGAATCATTCATTGATGAATGTCATGATTTGGCATCTTTAACATGATATGATGGCAGTTATTAGCCAAATAGCCATTCTGAGCCAAAGATTTCCAGCTACGTGAATCAGTACTGTTCAGTGCTAATCTCATTTTCATTACATTTTTCAGACAGTGTGTTCTGGTCCAAAGGGGTCAGGGACGATTTATTCACATGCCCCGGTCTTGTCATGATTGGGAAAATCATGGCAGCTTGACCGCAACATGTGAATGAGTGAAACATTACTAAAATCAATGCACTTGTCTGTGGATAAATCAATGACGTATTTTTCTATAGATATAGAACATCTTAGCACTGGCTTGGAAGTCCACAGGAGACAACTAGGCATGACACAGACTGATTCTGGTCAGCATAGAAATATCACAAGGTCTTTTGGCTGTTCATATGATATGTCCTTGTACATGTAGCCGTTAAATATAGTGCGCAATGTCATAATTCATTGCCAGTTTATGTAAAACTTTAGAAACCCACTAGAAACCATGAATATTGGGCTTATTAGAGAATCTCCATGCCCAAATAATCCAATTATATCACTTGTAGAGCAACAGTTTGCACTTCAGAGCTGCCCTTCTAGCTGTAAGAACATTTTGGAGGCTATAAGTGACTGAATTTGGTCACTCAGCATGCATACCAGTATATAATAACATGTCAGGCTCCCTAATTTCACCTACCTCTCCTCTACGTGTGACTATCAGTCTGCTTGAATCAGTATAAAGAGTAGATAGGCACAAGTACACTGAAGCAGGAATATTACAGTATGTGACAGTCTAAATGCACCCTTTCAGTGTAATCCGTAAGTTAAAGTAATAATGTAATAAGTAAATGTAATAAATTCCTGAAAGATGTGTACAACATACAAGCTGACCAAGACAGACAATGTTTGGGCATAAAATTAGTATATAAGGTTCATTGATGATAAATGTTAATGCATCTGAGATCTGATAATCTTAAAAAGCACTTCCATAAAAATTTTTATACTCTAGTCTGTAAAGACCCTATTAGACTGCATGATTTAAAGCCAATGATGGGATAGGATAGGTCATTAGTATCTGATCGGTGGGGGCCTGATCAACTGTTTGAGAAGGTACTGGCACTCCTGTGAGCGCCGCTACCTTCTCGCAGCTTACCAAGCACAGCGTCGTACATTGTACAGCAGCTGTGCTTGGTATCGCGCTTTGCCCCGTTCACTTGAATGGGGCTGAGCTGCTCTTAGGCCACGTGACCGATGAACGTGACGTCACTGGCCTAGGAAAAGCTAAGAGAAGTCCGCGGCACTCGCGGGAGCGCCGATGCCTTCTCAAACAGCTGATCAGCGGGGGGTCCCAGGTGTCGGACCCCCACCAATCAGATACTGATGACCTATCCTGAAGATAGGCCATCAGTAGGAAAATCCCGAAAAACCCCTTTAATAGTGGTTGTAGTTGTGAGTTATCCACTCCCTCTGATCCTCAGCTGTGTCATGTGACTAGACTGAAAGCAAACACGTCTCCAGCTGACACAGCGTCTTATGTGTGGAACAGAGAGACTGACCTCCAGTTGTCAGTTGGAGATCAGAGTGTCAGTCACATGACACAGCTGAGAACCAGAAGGGAGGTTATAACTCACAAATACGGCCACTGGTAAGAAGATTACCTTCACTATAATGTAAATCACGTACCTTCCTAACAGGCCAGAGAATAAAAATTTTTGTTGGAGAGCTTCTTTAATAATTCCATAAGAGACATGCATTATAGTGGCTTGGAGGGAGTAAAACTAGAACAAAGACGAGAGCTGCGATGGCTGTGTACTTGCACAGTTATTTTGTTAAGAAAGAAGCGATACCTACATTATTGACAGGGTAATATTAGTCGGACCCCTACCAATCTGACATTGATGGCATATCCAAACGGCATACACCAGTGGGTGTTCTAAGACAACACTAGGGGTGTCGGTTCACAGTGCGGCCCTGCCAAGGGATCTGCATGCGGATTACCTCTAATTACCAGAACTTGCACCATCTACGGGCACCCTAAGGCAAGAGTGGGATTTGTGCAACAGCTGGAGCCACTAGTTGAAGATCACTGCAACATAACCTGTTTTTAATACAAAGCAATGCGATTATGGATTATTCATCGATAAATGTTTTTGTTTCTTCCTCTAGATATATCCTATACTACAGAAGTGCAACCGAAAACGCTTGGCTTTGATTATTTGCAATATTAAGTTTAATGATCCAACTATTACAGAGCGAAAAGGGGCAAACTTTGACCTCGACGGAATGAGGGAACTATTAGAAGGATTTGGCTACGATGTACAATTCGAAACTAATCTGACAGCTGAGGTACGGACTGGTATATAGCTATACATACATAAGAATGAGCACAGTCTATATTAGTATAGTGTAATAACTGATTTAGACATACCTCTCAACTTTTGAAAATACCAAGGAGAAACAAGATCAGAATTGTGCATAGTGCACTGTGGCCTGTTTTTTTAAAACTAAGCCATGCCCCTAATGAACTACAGACACCCAATCCCGTTCAGTCCTCCTTATGCCTCCACACAGTAGAATGCCCCCTTGGTGCCCTCACACATTAGTAATGCTCTCTTTGTGCCCTTTCACAGTAGTATGTTTCCTTAGTGACCTAACACACTAGCTATGCCTCCTTAATGCCCGACACAGTAGTTATACTCTCTTAGTGTCCCCTCATAGTAAGAATGCCCTGTAATTTCCCCTCCACAGAAGTTATGTCCCCTTATTACCCTTTCCAGCCCCTACAATTATGACCCCTTAGTGCTTCCACACAGTAGAATGTCCCACTAGTGCCCTTTTCACAGTAAAATATCCCCTTAGTTCACCATTAAAGGAAGAATGCCTCCTTAGTGCGCTCACACAATAAAATGTCACCTTAATGCCCCCTCACAATAGTGTTGCCCCATTAGTGCCCCCCTCACAATGATGCTACCCTCTCAGTGACCCCTAAAATGCTGCTGCCCCCTTAGTGCCCCATCACAATAGTGAAGTAGCTACAGTGTTAATAAAATAAAAAATTAATAATCGCCTAGCCCCATTCCCCTGATGAGCAGAGCACATCATTCCCCGTTGTGTGCTTTTTCCTGCTTAGCAGGTGCGATAACATCACTGCATTGTGCCCGCCTGCTGGGGAGTGTACAGGTCGGCAAATGGTGGAGCAGGGAGCTGACGTCTCCCTGCTTCACTATATTATTCAACTGTATCTGCATCCTCAGGACACAGATACAGTTGAAATCTCTCCCAGGACCGTGGACAACTATCCAAAACCAGGACTGTCTGGAGTGGTTGGGAGATATGGTAGGCCAGGGCCATAAGAGGACTAAAAGTATGATTATCGCACTATTGTAATTGAAAGATCATAGTGTGATACTGTGTCTAACATATTCCTATGGGGCCTCTGTTATGTGTTACAGTTCCCTGTAGAGCTACAACCTTCAAGGGGTTTTCCCATGACAAATGTTTATCTCCTATCCACGAGACAGGACAGAATAAGTCTTACTGGCAGGGGTCTGGTCTTGTGGTCTTGTATTACCACATTTGAATGGAGCAGGCAGTGTTGTGCATACTAGCTGCCACTCCATTCAACTGTATGGAACTGCTGGAGATAGCCCAGTACAGCTTATCCCCTATGCTGTCCTAGCCTATTCTGTGCACTCTGGATAAGTGTTTGTCATGGAACAACCCCTTTAAAAAAGGTTTCCAGTTTGGTGTCATTAAAGCTTATTTGTTGTAAAATGATATCATGTCATTTTGTACATTATAGCAATGCCCTGGCCTAATCTGATTAGATGCAAAAAAAAATGCAATGCAATCTGACACCACCATGTTATAGAACAGTAGGAGCTGAGCAGATTGATAGATATTTTTATGTGAAAAGATTCAGTAAAGCTTGTAATTTTATACATTTATATTTCAGCTTTTTTACTGTCTGTGAACAGCATCGGTGCAGCAGGTGGTGTTATCAGTGATTGATGGCATTGTGTGCATAAGTGTATATAAGAGATAGCTAATATCTCCCTCTCCTGTACCAATAGGTATTCATAGGATAGCAGATATAAATGTAAAAATTAGAGATGAGCGAGCAATTTTCAAGTAGTAGCGTACGCATCTTCTAATCGCATTAGCGTACAAATTTATAAGATGCATACGCATTAGTCTACAGATTAGAAGATGCGCATGCATTAGCATACAGATTATAAAATGCGTACGCTACTACTCGAAAATTGCTCCCGAGCATGCTCGCTCATCTCTAGTGAAAATTAAAAGTTAAAGTTTTACTGGATCTTTTTCCACAAAAAAAATATATATACCCACTCAGCTTTTCCTGCTCTATAACATGGTGCTTTCAGATTGCATTGTACCTTTGGTGACTGTCCTCTTTAAGCAGGGGTGGGATTCAAATTTTTAACAACAGGTTCACTACTCAACGGCAGACACGCGGCATCATGACACATGTTTACATATACCGTATTTTTCGCTTTATAAGACGCACCCGATGATAAGACGCACCTCAGATTTTAGAGTAGGAAAATAAGAAAAAAATATTTTTCATCAGACCTCATATCAGACCCCCCATAAATTTCAGGACTTCACATCAGACCCCCATATCAGCCCTCCATATCAGAACCCCATCAGCTCTCCATGTCAGACACCCATCAGACCTCAGATCAGCCCATCAGCCCCCATATCAGCCCAATGTGACCTCATATCAGCCCACTCTGCCCCATCAGACCTCAGATCTGCCCATCAGCCCACAGTGCCCCCATCAGACCTCAGCCTATCAGCCCCCATATCAGCCCACTGTGCCCCCATCAGACCTCAGATCAGCCCATAAGCCCCATAAGGATAAAATAAAAAACTCTTTCACCTCTCCTGCTTCGTGGCTCTGGGTCCAGCGCTCCTCTGTCTTCTCCTGCCGGCGCTGCACTGTCACCTGACTGCGTGCAGCATCAGGTCATAGTGCGTGCACTACGTCCTGACGCTGTATGCGGTCAGGACAGTGAAGGGCCGGCAAGAGAAGGCAGAGAAGCACAGGACCCGGAGTGGAGTTGCAGAGAAGGAGGGTGAGTATGTTTTCCCACTCCCGACACCAAATACATACTAGTGAGCGCTTCCATAATGGAAGCGTTCACTAGTATTCGCTTTTTTTATGCAAAAAAGTGCATCTTATAAAGCGAAAAATACGGTACATACACCATATGTATACAACACACATAAATACACTATATTTACACTACACACACATACCACCCAACTAAGGAGCTAAACTATCATTGGTGCGCAAATGGAAGTGAACATCTCCAGCTGCCCTGCCGCTGTCAGAGTACTGGATTGGGACTCAGCCGGTAACACGGTTCTCTGATCCAGTCATTTTAACAACTGGATCTGGAGAACTGGAGGGAACTGGCTGAATCCCATGCCTGTCTTTAAGTCATGTGGGATGATTGTGTGATGTTCATCGATGTGGCAATTATTACCACTTTATAGTTAGAGACTGGTCTGGAGACCACATGGGCAATGCCATGAAGAGTCCTTCACAACAGAACGTCACACTAGTCTTACTCTCGGAATTATGGTTCGTGGTGGCATAAAGTATGGTAGACTGCAATCCATCAGCGGTGGTGGTGCTCGCACACTATAGGAAAAAAGCACTAGCCTATGTCCACATCCACGGTCCCGGCCAGCACTTTTTCCTATAGTGCACAAGCGCGGCCACCGCTGATGAATTGCAGGGTGGTCGTACTATGGAAACAAGCAGTGTATAATTTGATGGAAAAATGAATCCAGCCAGCAAAGGAAGCAATATGAATAATAACAGTACATTAGTAAGTGCCTTGTATGAACTTTCTCTACATGATAAATGTCATTTGCTGAAGTGACACAACGCCTTTAACAAGAACAGTCTGCAAGTACCCTGGTCTGGGGTTCTGCACGTGCAGATGTGGTTGCGGAAATTTACCACAGTGTGTGAATGAAATTAGTTAAAATCTCATCCACTTTGCTGCTACTAGCCATAAAATTCAAAGTAAACCACCAAATATTCTATAAAATGCATCCATATTGTAATGTGCTTTTTATTGGTGTAGTTGATGTGCCTCACAGTTGTGCAGTTGAATGAGAATACAGCATTTGTATCGTTCTCTTTTTACTTTTTAGGAGATGAAAGCCACAATGAAGACTTTTGCTGCTCGCAGTGATCACAAAGACTCTGACAGCACCTTCCTGGTCTTTATGTCTCACGGAGAAAGAAACATCATTTATGGGACCGATTTTAAAAGAGAATACATAAAAGACCAGGAAAAATTGACCGGTGACCTCCATGTTGATTATATCCATGATGCCTTCAATAACAAAAACTGCCCAGGACTGCGGGACAAACCAAAGATAATCCTTATCCAAGCTTGTCGAGGACGTAAGTTAAAGGGATGTAACATAGGTGAAACACGTTTTATTATGACGCTGGAGAGAAAATAGGGAGTGCATTAAAAGCACACATATACATATAGTGTCCACATTGTTTCCCGTTATATGACATCTGTGAGAGGACAAGAGGTCCTTTATGTCACAGATCATACCTAATGCTGTGTTCACACTTCTGCTCGTTCTTCTCCGCCAGGCTTCCAGGCCACAATAACATAGCTTTCCACATTTATTAATCCTGTCCCATTTGTAAAGAGAGGCCCTCATTTTAAAGGGAATGTGTCAGCAAAAAAATGACAGTTTTATGTTTAACCCTTAGTGGACCCTGTGATTTTCCATTTTTTCGTTTTAGTTTTTCTTTCCCCACCTTCCCATAGTCCTACTTTTATGGAGAGTTCAGTCTCCATTCCATTTTGGAGGTGGACACTAAAACGCTGCTTGCTGCGTTTTGGTGTCCGCATGACGAAACTGATCCAAACGGATCCGTCATGACTCACAATGTAAGTCAATGAGGACGGATCCGTTTTCTCAGACACAATAGAAAACGGATCCGTCCCCCATTGACTTTCAGTGGAGTTCATGACGGATCCGTCTTGGCTATGTAAAAGATAATACAACCAGATCCGTTCAGAATGGATACAGACGGCTGTATTATCATGACGGAAGCGTTTTTGCTGAACCCTGCCGGATCAGGCAAAAATGCAAGTGTGAAAGTAGCCTTATATTGTTTTTTTTTTTTATTTGTATAGGCATTTTCGCACATGGCGATGCCCATGATGTTTATTTTTTTTATTGGTTACGTTTTTTTTTTTAAGGAAAAGGAGGTGATTTGAGCTTTTATATTCTTTTAATTTTTTATGTTTGTAACAACTTTTTTAAACTTTTTTTTTTTTACTTTTTTTTAAAGGGAACCTGTCATCAACTTTATGTTGACCTCACTGAGGGCAGCATAAATTCGTGACAGAAATGCTGATTTCAGCGGTGTGTCACTCATGAGCTAATAGTAAGTGGTTGTCGAGAACTAGCATCATAATCATTGCAGCACAGGCCTTGAAAAGAGTCAAATCTACCTGAGAAGAGTCATGGTTATTCATAATCTCCTGCTTCCTCCGCCCATCTGCTGATGATTGGCAGTTCTCTCCTAGAGAGAAAGGGAGAAAACTAGGTAGAAGTCTGTCAGTCATCAGCAGGTGGGCAGGGAGAGCAGGAATTCATGAATAACCATGATTCTTCTCAGGTGGCCGTGACTCTTTTCCAGGCCCAGTCTGCAATGATTGTGATGTTGGTTCTCAGCAACCACTTACTTTTAACTTGTAAATGACAGACAGCTGAAATCAACTCACCTGTCTCTAGTTTATAATGTCATTAGAATGGGTAGCTTAAAATTGACGACAGGTTCCCTTTAAGTCACCCTGGGTGACAATAACTGGCAATCATTAGATTGCCCATTGTGTTAATTGATGTCTATAAAGCCATCATTGAAAGCTTCAGTTGCCATATAACAATACAGTGCTGCCACCTAGTGGCATGTATTGGTATATTCCTTTAATGGACTCTGAAGCATGCTTGAGGCTTCAGTCTATTAGAGTACTGTAACAGGTTCCCTGATCTCTGCCGTGGAACGCTGTTACCGGAGCGCAAGCGCACGCCTTCCGCTTCCGGACTGCTTTGACCACGGCATCTGAATGGGAAAATGTATGCGATCATTCATATTGCTGATCGCATACACGTGCCGCGGGTCTCTGCACGTGCAAGCAGGCGCCATGTTTAAAGACCAGATTTCTGCCATACATGTACGGTGGAGGTCCTGAAGAAGTTAACAGTTTTTTTTTTAAGAATTTCTGATGATATTTTTAATTATCCATGACAATATCTATATTTAAACAAAAACCATAAAATCCTGCAGTTTATACACAGGCCACTAACCCTAATAATAGTTGCCACTTCTTGGTCTGTACAGATTTCTTCACTGCAGTTACCTGCTTATCTGTCATTCTAATCCTGCCTGTAATGTTATCACCCCTGTGTATAGATAAGACAGGATCCACTATTCACAATAGGTGATTGTCACAGCTTATGTATTCTTTTCTTGTACAATGACTTCTGCACAAGTCACAGAGCATGCCTAGAAAACTCTCCCTTAGAAGCCAATAAGGTCACCTCCAGACTATTGTGTCTATGGACCACGGGGCTGCCGTAAAGCTCTTAACGCTTTCTAAATGCTGTTAAGAGCAGCTCAGGCAAGATGGTCGCCCCCATAATCATGTTCAGGAAATAGAATTAAAAAAATCTTCAATCAGAAAATAAAAACAGAAAAAAGTTGTGCTACGATCTGGTTTTAACTGGCAGATAACATTTTGGTGACACATTTCCTTTAAGTCTGTCACTTTCTTGACACTGTTTGTGCCAAGATTCTGGTGCACCTCATTTTAGTCATATTTATTATTCAGATTTGCCAAAAAGATTAACATTTTTCATGTACCCGTAATATGTACAATGCCTCCAAAATTGTGGCTTAATTTTCCAAAATTCTGTCAGACAAAGACTTCAGACCAACTCTAAGGCTAGGTGCATATCTCCGTTAGGTCAATCTGTTTGTCTGTCCCAGCAGAGGAGCAGACTACCAGAGTTACCGTATCTGACATAGCCGGACATCACAGGCCTTTTCACTATAATGGGATCCAACGAGGATGAGGTGGGTTTCCGGCTTAAAGCGCTCCATATTTTTCCGACAGAAAGCTGGCATTTATGCTGGAAACCCGATAGATCCTGTTGGATCCCATTATATCCCAACAGGTATCTGGTGCTGGTGGTATCTCTGGTTATGCCAGGTATGGTAACTCTGGTAGTCTGCTCCTCTGCTAGAACAGAAAACCGGATTTACCTAACGGAGATGTGAACGAAGCCTAAACTGGTCTAATCTGTGCTAATTTAAGTACCAGAGTCATGTATTTCAGATTCATAAATGAGGCTAGAAGGCGAGCAAAAGCTGGTCACACCAACATTATAGCTTAAAGGGAATCTGTCATCTCCGAAACACCCCCTGAACTAGAGTAAGCAGTGTATAGTGTAAGTGACGTCAAGTCCGGTTATGTAAGTTTTATCTTCATACTCGATTCCATTCTGATGTTGTGCTCCCACAAACCTGCAGTAAAATGCACTCAGTGGACTCCAATGCGAACTCACATAATGGAGACGACTGAAAGAAGAGTCCTCTCAATGTATTTTACTGCAGGTTTGTGGGAGCACAGCGTCAGAATGGAAGTGAGTCTGAAGATAAAACTTACATATTCGGATTCAGCATCACTTACACTATACACCGATTACTCTAGTTCAGGGGGTGTTTCGGAGATGACAGGTTCCCTTTAAAAACAGGAAATCCATTTTAAGTTAAAAATAATAATATTAAAATAAAAGGCCATGCGAAAACAAGATAAAAAATATTTAAAACAGTTTTTTGTTTTTTTGTTTTAATTCCTGAAATGCATGATATAATCCTTAGAAGTGCTGCAGACTGGCCTAGAGAGGTTACTTAGGGAATAGAATTTGCCTCAAGTGTGCCGCACTTCTGTTCAGCTCTCCATTTATCATCCTGGAGGTGGGTAGGACTGAGGTAACATTAACCACTTCCCATCCGGGCCATTTACCCCCTTCCTGACCAGGCCTAATTTTGCAAATCTGACATGTGTCTCTTCATGTGGTAATAACTTTGGAACGCTTTTACTTATCCAAGCCATTTATAGATTGTTTTCTTGTGACACATTGTACTTTGTGATAATGGTAAATTTGAGTCAATATATTTTACCTTTATTTATAAAAAATCCAAAATTTACTGAAAATTTTGAAAAAAATCACAATTTTTTAAATATTAATTTCTCTGCTTTTAAGTTGCATAGGGATATCTAATACAATTGTTATTAATGAACATTCACCATATGTCCACTTTATGTTGGCATAATTTTGGAAATGTAATTTCATTTTTTGAGGACGTTAGGAGGCTTCGAATTTTAGATGTAATTTTTAAGAGTTTCATGAAAATGTTCAATAGTTAATTTTAAAGGACCTTTGCAGTTCTAAAGTGACTTTGAGGGGCTTAAATAATAGAAACCTCCGATAAATGAACATATTTTAGAAACTACAGCCCCCAATGTAATCCAAACTGATTTTTACAAAGTTTGGTAACCCTTTAGATTTCCCACAAGAATTAAAACAGAAGGAAGGTGAAATTTAAAAATAAATATATTTTTTTTTGCAGATTTTCAATTTTTAATTCATTTTTCCTATAAGATAGCAAGGGTAAACCGCAAATCAAACCTGAATATTTATTTTCCTGATTCTGAAGTTTGCAGAAACACCCCATATGTGGTTGTAAACTGCTCTGTGACCGGCAGTAATGAGAGGGAGATAGTACAAGCATTTGTGATCGCTTTGACAGCTTGTCAGAGTGATCAAAAGCCTGGAGACCAGGAAAAAAGGTCTCAGGTTAAAGCTCCATGTTCTTGGCTGTCAGGAGGCAGCTGAGTCATGGAGCTTCTATGTACAGATGCTGCACACAAGGGGCAAAGCTCAAGGACGTTTTAAAACGTCCATTCAGAGATAGAGATCCACTACCAGGACGTTTATAGTCAATGGGCAGACTGGAAGTGGTTAAAGAGTAACTAAACCCTTACATAAACTTTTACTATGTTGTCCCTAATAAAACAATGTCTAATATACTTTATTTAGTAATTTTCTATTTTTACTACACTTTTCCCTGCCTGAAGTGCTCCACTGAACAGCTCAGCAGTGTACATTTTATCAATGGGGCCGCAGCAGCGCTATGAGTACGGGCAGGAGCGCATATTTCTGCTCCTGCCTGTTCCCCCCAGAGGATTACTAACTCTTGGCATAGCACATGGGTACAGGGTACCCAGAATTACTAACTCCTGGCATAGCACATGGGTACCCTGTACTATGGCAGGATTTGCTGAGCGGAGCGGGCCTGCTCCACTAAGCTAAGAGCGGACATGCAGTTCTCTTAGTGGAGCAGGCAAAAGCAGGAGCCCACTCCGCTCAGCAAATCCTGCCATAGTACATGGTACCCGTGTGCTATGCCAGGAGTTAGTAATTATCCAGGGAGCACAGGCAGGAGCAGCAATGTGCGCTCCCACCCGTACTCACAGCGCTGCTGCAGTCCCATTGATAAAATGAATGGTAGGAAAAAGAGTAGTAAAAGTAGAAAATTAATAAATAAAGTATATTAGACATAGTTTTATTAGGGCATTAGGGACAACATTAAGTTTATGTAAAGGTTTAGTTACTCTTTAAGTAAGAATGTATGTGACCTGGGGCTAAATACTCTTTTGTAAAGGTAAAAGGGAATATTTCAGACTAAGAAACAAATATTTTTACTCAGATAATAAAAGCAAGCAATTGGTCAGTGATGGTTCTCAGCCGTCCCCAAGCATCAAACAAGAAGACATGGAAGATGATGCTATGCGCTGGATTCTGAAGGAGACGGACTTCATCTGCTTCTATTCAACAACACCAGGTATACAAATTACTAGCACTAAGGGGGTCATTTATTATTAGATATACGTCAATTTTTGGCATACATCTGTCACAGATTTGGTCGCAAAGGGGATTTGCGGCCGAATCTGCGACTTTTCCTCGCTCACAAAAGGTCTAAAAAAGGGACAGGGAAGGGGGTGGGAAGGCTGGTCCAATTCATTTATCACTTTCTACACCTGTTTTAGGCGTAGACAATTATCTAAATCAACGCCAGCAAGAGAGCTAGCATTGATTTATGCCGGTGGTGGATACGCCTAACTTAGGCGCATCATGCATCAGCACCAGGGGTATTAAAGGGGTTGTCTCACTTCAACAAGTGGCATTTATCATGTAGAGAAAGTTAATACAAGGCACTTGTTATTGTCCATATTGCCTTCTTTGCTGTTTTGATTAAAGGGAACCTGTCATCAACGTTATGCTACCCATAAAATAGTGACAGAAATGCTGATTTCAGTGGTGTGTCACTCATGAGCTAAAAGTAAGTGGTTGCCTCAGCATCAGATTCATTGCAGCCTAGGCCTTGAAAAGAGTCAAATCTACCTGAGAAGAGTCATGATTATTCCTAATCTCCTGCTCTCCCGCCCAACTGCTGATGATTGGCAGTTCTCTCCTAGAGAGAAAGGGAGAAAACTAGGTAGAAGACTGTCAGTCATCAGAAGGTGGGCAGGGAGAGCAGGAATTCATGAATAACCATGATTCTTCTCATGAAGATTTGACTCTTTTCCAGGCCTAATCTGCAATGTTTGTGATGTTAGTTCTCGGCAACCACTTACTTTTAACTTATAAATGACAGACCGCTGAAATCAACTCACCTGTCTCTACTTTATTCTTCCGTTAGTATGGGCAGCATAAAGGTGATGACAGGTTCCCTTTAATTTTTCCATTACATAATACACTGCTCGTTTCCATGGTTGCGACCACTCTGTAATCCATCAGTGGTGGTCTGCAGAGTGCAGATCAGAGCCTGACACCAGCATTTTTACTCTGCCACTCTCCGATTGGTTGGTCTACACAGACTAACCAATCGGAGTGATCCCCGGCAAGGGACCATTCTCATTGGACCCTTGTGGGCATTACCAAGACTCTACACTGTCCATGACAGCGGCAGTGCAGGGGCGGAAGCTTTAATCCAAGCACTTTACAGCGCTTGGATTAAAGAGCTGCCATAAAGCTTATATACGTGCTATCTGCACGGGGTATGTCGTGAAGGGGTTAAAGGCATTTTCCAGTTTTCACAAAGTCAGACATCTACGGCCCAACCTTAGGCAAGGGCTACATATGTGTCCGACAATGAGAAATCTCAGAGAAGTCATGTGACCAAAAACATTTGTTCAATTTGTCTGCAACTTGCTGTTGTGCGACTTTTTTAGCTGTAAAAACGCAGCCAAAATGCATTCAAGCCTTCATCTTGCATTGCGGCCTATGACGGCAAACTTGTCTGCAACTTGTGACCTTTGACCAAAAATCCAATAATGTTGGATCCAATAATGTCACGGCATGTTGCGTATCACATTGCGAACTAATTGACAATCAGATGTGATGTTGCAATGTAACGCAACACATGTTTCCATGTAGCCCCAGCCTACAGGCTCATGCACATGGCCGCAAGCGTTTTGCAGTCCGCAAATTGTAGACTGGCAAAACATGGATACTGTTTTTTTTCATGGCCACATTCTAAAACTCTATATAACTTTATTTTTATCTTTCCATCAACATAGTTGTATTAGGACTTTTTTTTTCAATGGCACCACTCTCAGAGTGGCCGACCCACAGTAGAGATCATACTTACCTGGTCCCTGCCACTGGGTTCGTTGTGTAATGCTCCCAGGCTGGCTCTCCCTGCCACGCTGAGATCATTATCTCTCAGCGGTGGGACATGTGATTGGCTACAGCAGTCGTGCCCCCCATCGACAGATGTTGAGAGAATGGCGGCCTGGGAGCATTAGAAACTGAGCCCTGTGGTGGGCACCGGGTAAGTATGATCTCCACCTCGGGTCGCCCCATCTGGGAGGTCTGTGGATCCGCATTTTTTTGTGGATCAGATGCAATCATGCGGACCCTTTCACTTTAAGGCCGTGTACTGTCCTCATCCATATGTCTGTTCCTCAGCCGGGCAAAATAAAAATTGAACATGTCCTATTCTTGTCAGTTTTGTGGACAAGGATAGGACAGCTCTACAGAGGGCAGGATCTTCAGTTTCGCAAAAAGTGGAATTTACACAGCCAGTATCCGTGTTTTACAGATCCGCAATTTGCGGACCGCAAAAAAAGGCTACTGTCGTGTGCTTGAGGCCTTCCTCTTGGACAACCCCTTTAATGTTACCTTTTCTATGTGGGTCAGTACAATTACAGTGATACCAAAGTTATATAGATTTTTACGCTTTACTGATTTTGCTTAAAGGGGTTGTCTGACCTCAGTAAGTAGCATTTATCATGTAGAGAAAGATAATACAAGCCACTTACTAATGTATTGTTATTATCCATATTGCTTCCTTTGTTGGCTGGATTCATCATATTATACACTGCTTGTTTCCATGGTTACAGACCACCCTGCAATCCAGCAGTGGTG
This sequence comes from Rhinella marina, assembly GCA_900303285.1. Classification (NCBI taxonomy): domain Eukaryota; kingdom Metazoa; phylum Chordata; class Amphibia; order Anura; family Bufonidae; genus Rhinella; species Rhinella marina. Next base: position 189,582 of record ONZH01004164.1, read on the forward strand.
GTCGTGCTTGCACAATATAGGAAAAAGCACTAGCCTATGTGCGCTCCCATGGTCCCAGCCACCAGAGTGGCTGACGCTTTTTCCTGTAGTGTACAAGCAGGACCACCACTGCTGTAATGCAGGGTGGTCTGTAACCATGGGAACAAGCAGTGTATAATGTGATGGAAAAATAAATCCAGCCAGCAAAGGAGGCAATATGGATAATAACAATACATTAGTAAGTGCCTTGTATTAACTTTCTCTACATGATAAATGCCACTTACTGAAGCGAGACAACCCCTTTAATACAAACATGTTTGATGAAAAATTATTATTTTTAAGTTGTCATATTCCAAGACCTACAACTTTTTTTCAGTCAATGTAGCCATAGTTGTTGTTTCTTGCAAAAAATGTGTCAAAGACAATGTGTTATTTATTTTAATTTTTTTTTAGCTCATAAAAAATTATACGTAAACTCATCCTTAGGGCTCATGCACATGACCGTATGTATTTTGCAGTCCGCAAAAATGGATACACAAAAAATACGTGTGACGTCCGTTTGCATTCCATATTTTGCGGAACAGAACAGCTGGCCCCTAATAGAACAGTCCTATCCTTGTCCGTAATGCAGACAATAATAGGACATGTTCTATTTTTTTCAGGAACGGACATATGGAAACGGAATACACACAGAGTAACTTCTGTGTTTTATGCGGACCCATTAAAATGAATGGTTCTGTATATGGTCCGGAAAAAAACCCCGAACGGACACAGAAAGAAAATACGTTTGTGTGCATGAGCCCTTAAACAAACATGCTGGACCTAACTGGCTCCTGTACATGGCATGCCGTCAGCAATTAGGGGAGGGTGGGAACGAGTGCTCAGAGAGCGATGGGGTGACAGAAGGTGTCCCCTCCCTCTGTCTAACTGCTTAGATGCTTTGCTCGCCATTTACCATGGCAGGTGATGAGTTAAATTGCTGAGATCAGAGCCAGCACTGACCCCAAGAAGATTCTGGCTTTATACTAGAGCCAGGTTTGACTTTGGAGCTCTGCTTTCGAGTCCACACCATGTGAGTACTTTATAAGTATGGCTACACGTATTAAATACCTTCTGCCATCACCATAGCTATACAGCAGAGTAGGAAGGGTTTAACATCTTCATACTGCATGTGTACCACCAAAATTTCACAATGAAAACTTTTAAAACCCACCACTTTGGGAAAATAAACAACTGAAGTCACGCCACTAAGGCCATGCTGACACTGCCAGTCACATGTGTGGAATAAATTAACAACCGGTCATTACCAGTACCTTTATCAATAGGGTGCGCCCCAGTCTGGCACTATCAACAGTGATTGGACAGTTTCAGAGTCTGGAAAGACATATTTCTTTCACGAGGGGTGTGGTAATAAAACCCAGTTGACAATCCATTCATACTTTTCCAGAAAGGAAAGGAGAGAAACAGTGCAGTAACCTGCTGGAAAGGTGTGTGGAGGATAGGAGTGGTAGTTGCTATGATGATGGTTGTAGTGCTCACAGTGGCACTCTTCCCTCTGGAGCTCCCTGAAGTTGTGCAGTGACTGGAGGGTACACCCTTTCTTCCCTCAGACACACCCCGACATTGAAGCTCCTGCCTAATGGTATTTGGGGTACGCTTGATGTTAGGTGTTTGTCTGGGTGCAAGGCAAAGGAGTCGGTGAAATGGTCAGTAACCAGGCCAGTTGATATGTATAAATAGGTCTCTCTTTACTTAAAGGGGTTCTCCGGGAATTAAGAAAATGAAAATACTTAAATATCACTTCATGATAAATATATTCCCAAATACCTTTCATTAGTTATAATGGCTTGTTTTGTCTGGGAAGCAATCATTAGGAGAAACAAAGTGGCCGCCATCCTATTAGTACACACAAAACCTGTCCTAATCACACAGGAGGACAAGTTACTTCACAACACTGAGGTAAAGAGCTGCCTCATCCTCCTCTCTGCTCTGCTTGTAAGGGGTTATGATCCTGAATACAGATGATAAGATCTTTAGCTGAATTTCTGTTGGAATTGAGGTCATGGGCAGATGTGGCTAATGAGTAGCAACTCTTGTGTGCAGTCTCCATTACCACAGTCTGTCCTGTCCGTCCTCTCTGTACATCATGTCTCCTCATGAACTCCATTCCCACAAAGATTCAGCTGAAGATCTTATCATCTGTATTCAGGATCATAATCTCTGACAGTCAGAACAGAGAGGAGGATGAGGCAGCTCTTTACCTCGGTGTTGTGAAGTAACTTGTCCTCCTGTGTGATTAGGACAGGTTTTGTGTGTACTAATAGGACGGTGGCCATTTTATTTCTCCTAATGATTGCTCCTTACACAAAATGAGCCATTATAACTAATGAAAGGTATTTGGGAATATATTTATAATAAAGTAATATTTATGTGTTTTCATTTTTTTTAATTCCCGGAGAACCCCTTTAAGTACAGGATAGAAGTAGTAGTACTTTCCACAATAACAAGGCGTAGTGCCAAGGCATATAACACAGCAGCAATGATGGAGGTTATAGATCTCCTTCTCTCTGTCTCTCAAAATTTTCAATGGAGAACCTTATGCATGTAACGAAGTTCTTATTAAATGCTTCTGAACTTTACCAGTGAGGGGTACAGATTCAAGATTATGGTTGGCCAAACCATCTTCAAATGTGGAAAGGACAGCTAACACAATACCCTGCTGTCTGAATCCAATGCACAGTCATGTACATTCCAGATCTTCTGATAATCCTTCTCTCTGGAGCACTTTTGATGATAAAGGACCTTTCTTGGCTGTAGTAATCAGAAGGTTATCTGAGCTCGAGCCTAGCTCCGAGGAGCTTGCACGTGTAGGTCCTCACTGTAGCACAGCTAGACTCACACTACTCTGAGTAAACTAACCAGGGGGCGGACAAAGTCCAGCACCTGGCTACCTAACAGAATGAGCAAAAGAGTTAATCCTAAACTGTCCATACAATGCTACCAGGTATACAGATACAGTAAAGCATACATTTAAACTGAAATACATTACATTAAAAACCCTTTGCAGTAACCCTGTTCTGGGGTACGGCAACAGCACAACATAAAAAGTTCCAAAAACTTCTAAAAAAAAAGATGCTCCAGAACTGTGATTGCATAGGGATTGGAAGTATTTATTAAAACAGACATGCCTGTAGAGCTACTGTACGAACGACACAGACCTACCAATTGCTATGTGGGTGTCTGCACACTGGTGTTATACTTGTAATGCTGTTTTAGTTTTCTGCCATATAGATAATAATGAGGGATGTTTTTTTCTTTCTGTCTCCAGATACTCTTTCTTATAGAGATCCCCAAAAAGGCACCCTTTTTATTCAACGTTTAATTGGCATCATGAAAAAAGAAGCTCACAATTCATCTATAGAAGATATCTTCCGAAAAGTAAGCCTTTATAGAGAATTTATAAATTGTGGTTACAATGGAAAAACTGCAAAATAACAGAAAAGAAAAATGAAAAAGAATGGATATCACCAGAGGTCTTTTAAGTTCTCAAGGACATATTATGTTAATAAATATATATATATATATATATATATATATATATATATATATACTGTATATATACAGTACAGACCAAAAGTTTGGACACACCTTCTCATTCAAAGAGTTTTCTGTATTTTCATGACTATGAAAATTGTAGATTCACACTGAAGGCATCAAAACTATGAATTAACACATGTGTAATTATATACATAACAAAAAAGTGTGAAACAACTGAAAATATGTCTTATATTCTAGGTTCTTCAAAGTAGACACCTTTTGCTTTGATTACTGCTTTGCACACTCTTGGCATTCTCTTGATGAGCTTCAAGAGGTAGTCACCTGAAATGATAGGATCTCGAAGGAGTTCCCAGAGATGCTTAGCACTTGTTGGCCCTTTTGCCTTCACTCTGCGGTCCAGCTCACCCCAAACCATCTCGATTGGGTTCAGATCTGGTGACTGTGGAGGCCAGGTCATCTGGCGTAGCACCCCATCACTCTCCTTCTTGGTCAAATAGCCCTTACACAGCCTGGAGGTGTGTTTGGGGTCATTGTCCTGCTGATAAATAAATGATGGTCCAACTAAACGCAAACCGGATGGAATAGCATGCCGCTGTTCAGTATGCCTTCAATTTTGAATAAATCCCCAACAGTGTCACCAGCAAAGCACCCCCACACCATCACACCTCCTCCTCCATGCTTCATGGTGGGAACCAGGCATGTAGAGTCCATCCGTTCACCTTTTCTGCGTCGCACAAAGACACGGTGGTTGGAAACAAAGATCTCAAATTTGGATTCATTAGACCAAAGCACAGATTTCCACTGGTCTAATGTCCATTCCTTGTGTTCTTTAGCCCAAACAAGTCTCTTCTGCTTGTTGCCTGTCCTTAGCAGTGGTTTCCTAGCAGCTATTTTACCATGAAGGCCTGCTGCACACAGTCTCCTCTTAACAGTTGTTGTAGAGATGTGTCTGCTGCTAGAACTCTGTGTGGCATTGACCTGGTCTCTAATCTGAGCTGCTGTTAACCTGCGATTTCTGAGGCTGGTGACTCGGATGAACTTATCTCCCGCAGCAGAGGTGACTCTTGGTCTTCCTTTCCTTGGGCGGTCCTCATGTGAGCCAGTTTCATTGTAGCGCTTGATGGTTTTTGCGACTGCACTTGGGGACACCTGTGAAGTGAAAACCATTTCAGGTGACTACCTCTTGAAGCTCATCAAGAGAATGCCAAGAATGTGCAAAGCAGTAATCAAAGCAAAAGGTGGCTACTTGGAAGAACCTAGAATATAAAACATATTTTCAGTTGTTTCACGCTTTTTTGTTAAGTATATAATTCCACATGTGTTAATTCATAGTTTTGATGCCTTCAGTGTGAATCTACAATTTTCATAGTCATGAAAATACAGAAAACTCTTTGAATGAGAAGGTGTGTCCAAACTTTTGGTCTGTACTGTATATATATGCAAAAATAAGTAAAAAAAGACTATATGTACATATGAATAAAAAGCTATTAAAATTCAGCCTGTAGGATGTGCCATAAATGTTTGATAGATGTTGGTCCAAACTCTGGAACCCACACCTATCCCTAGATCAGGGCCCCCTGAACCCATCCGGCCTGGATTCAGTGACAAGAGGTGATCCAGAACTGACGGGTGGGCTGTGATACACTGTTTCCCTGACTCTCAAGTGAATGGGGTTCCAATAAGACCCCATTCACACCACCATATTTGTGGTCCGCATCCAATCCACATTACACCTAACCACCCCATTCATTTCTATGTGAAGAATCGCTTCCATACAAGTCAATGGAAGCGATTCTTCCCATATAAATGAATGGGGCGGTGAGGTGTAATTACACCTGCTCACCACTACCCCATTACGGCTAGGATGTAAACAGTGAAGAGGAGGCAGCGCTGATACGGCGCGCGCCTCCTCTTCAAACAGCTGATCGTCAGGAGTGCCGGTTGTTGGACCCCCGCCGATCTGATATTGATGACCTATCCTGAGGATAGGTCATCAATATATATAACTCAGAAAACCCCTTTAACTCTATGCTAAAGGGGTTGTCCGAGGTAATTAAAAACTTAACAACAACCACTAAATGTAATTGATTGGCTGCAGCGGTACAGCTACACTGGAGACAGCAGGGGGTAAAAGATGAATATAGGTTCATTTATCTTCCTTTATTTCCTTAAAAAGGCAGGCTCAAGGTGCAGTACGCCGCACAAGTAAGGCAATGGCCGTTACACGTCAGTGAGGCCTGAGGAAATATATTGACGTGAAACAGCAATTACCTTGCTTGTGTTGAGTACTGCACCTGGAGCCTATGTATACCCTTTTAAGGGAATAAAGGAAGATTTTCAGCTTTCAGTGAATTTGATTGGCACTTTAAAGACAAAGCTATACACCAACCCGCAGCTCCATTTTATATTGATCATTTTTTATCTTACTACATTTACTCGTTGTGGCCAAGTTTCATATCAGACAACTTCCTTAACTATTTTAATTATACACCAACTATATGTATATATTCAAAATTGTAAATGTATTTTTTGATCTTTTATTAGGTTTTTTTTCTCCTTACAGGTTCAATTCTCATTCAAGGATGGTTGCCAAATGCCAACACAGGACAGAAAGACCCTTCTGAAAAAGTTTTTTCTGTTCCCGGGATATTAACATTTGCTAGGACCATTTTATACATTTCTTTATTTTCTAATTTTTTTATTTCATATTTTCAAAAATACACTTATTACTTACTAACTATACTTACTGTATATTTCAACAATTGTACAGGGAAAAAAAGGATCCTGAAGAAGGTGAAATTGTCAACTTGGATTCATTGAGCACCAGCATTTTAAAGGGGTTTGCCCAAGACTTAAACTTATCACCTATCCACAGGATAGGAGCTAAATTTCTGACCTCTGAGGCTCCAACCGCTGGGATCCTAACCGTTCATGAGAACAGTGGTGTCCAAGTCCTCTGTATAGATGGAGCTTGATTCCAGAATTGAATTTGGTTGAATTGGTTGCTGGAAGTTCAACCACTGGGACACCCCATAATCATGAAAAGTCCCCTGTTTGAATGGAGTGTTGGTCGAGCCTATGCACCACCAATCCATTCAACTTTATGCCAAAGTTTAATCGAGCTCCATCCATACAGGGTTCCTGGACACCCCAGTTGTCATGAATGGCTGGGGTCAACGGTCAGAAACTTCCTCTGAATAGATGATAAGCTTCAATCTTGGGCCAACCCTAGATCTCGGGTATCTTGGTCCAATATTTCCATATATTCCTCACTAACTCCTTAAAGGGGTTCTCCAGGAATTAAGAAAATGAAAATACGCAAATATTACTTTATTATAAATATATTCCAAAATACCTTTCATTAGTTATAATGGCTCATTTTGTCTAGGGAGCAATCATTAGGAGAAACAAAATACCCGCCGTCCTATTAGTACACAGAAAACCTGTCCTAATCACAAACTGAAGTAAAGAGCTCCCTCATCCTCCTCTCTGTTTGTTAGGGATTATGATCCTGAATACAGTTTAAAGGGGTATTCCCATCTCACAAATATAGTTTGTATAGTTAGATATAGCCATACCAATATTATTACTAATAGAACGTATTTATATAAAATGTACAATTTAGAAGATTTTCCTATTTGTATTTTCATTGTCCCACACACATCAGTCAGGCCGTTGCCCCTAGTTACGGCCACCGTGGCCATGTAGTAGTAGTGGTCGGCTTGCTCTTGTTCAAACCGCTCTGAGGTAACTGCTGTATTGTGAACGCACATTACATGAGCATGCGGAGACACATCTTAGGGTTGTAGCATTTTTGTCTGCGCTTCCAAAACGCAGAGAAACGGATCCTGTTCCAAGATCAATTCATCTCTATGGACCAGGATCCATTTATAAAGTCTGAGTTTTGGACAGATCCTGACCATTGCTCATGTAATGTGCGTTCACAATACAGCAGTTACCTCAGAGCGGGTTTGAACAGGAGCAAGCCGGCCACCACTACTACATGGCCACGGTGGTCGTAACTAGGGGCAACGGCCTGACTGATGGTTGTGGAACAATGGATATACAAATAGGCAAATCTTCTAAACAGTACATTTTATATAAATACATTCTATTAGCAATAATATTGGTATGGCTATATCTAACTATACAAACTACATTTGTGAGATGGGAATACCCCTTTAATATGATATTGAGCTGAATTTCTGTAGGAATGTTCATCAGGAGACATGAAGTTCAGAGAGGACGGACAGGACAGACTGTGGTAATGGAGACTGCACACAAGTGCTGCTGCTTATTAGCCACATCTACTCATGAACACAATTCCTATAGAGATTCATCTAAAGTTCTTATCATCTGTATTCAGGATCATAATCCCCGACAAGTAGAGCAGAGAGGAGGATGAGGCAGCTCTTTACCTCAGTGTTGTCAAGTAAGTTGTCCTCCTGTGTGATTAGAACAGGTTTTGTGTGTACTAATAGGACAGCGGCCATTTTATTTCTCCTAATGATTGCTCCTTATACAAAATGAGCCATTATAACTAATGTAAAGTAATTGGAAAAGTATATATAATGAAGTAATATATTTTTATATATATAAATATTTTCATTTTCTTAATTCCCAGAGAACCCCTTTAAAGACAAAGTCTATGCAGCACCATTTTTTTTAAATATGACGTGTTACTTTATGTGCTAATAACTTGTACCAGTCTATGGAAGCGATTCTTCCCATTGAAATGAATGGGGCGGTTAGGTGTAATTACACCTGCTCACCACTACCTCCGTTACGGCCAGCATGTAATCAATGAAGTACGGCGCGCGCCTCCTCTTCAAACAGCTGATCGGCGGGGGTGCCGGGTGTCGGACCCCCGCCGATCTGATATTGATGACCTATCCTGAGGATAAGTCATCGATATATATAACTCGGAAAACCCCTTTAAATAATGGTGGTTCATCTTTGCTAGCGGACTCTATATCGGGAGCGACAATGGAGTAGGCCTCTACCGTTGTATGTTCTGTTGGACATTTTTTCAGTAGTGTCAAGTAATAAAAATTGTGTAAAAATTGGATGATGCGCAAAAAATTGTGGTGCACCAATTAGGTAGAACAACATGTGCGCTAAAATCAGTATACAGTATATACTAACTAGCCTACTACTTACTTTTTTAGTTTTGTACAAAAAAATAGGGAGTGAATATAAAAATATGGAAGTAAAGGGATCACAGGAGATCCCAACTCAATCACACAGGCCTAATCAGCCCACACAACAAGGCCTACTGGGATGACGGAATGACAGAAGCTGAGGGGGGTCACCCGGGATGGGGGTTATATATTTGGGTGACGGGTGAGGTTGAGGGGATGGAAGGAGGTGCAAGCCCACACAGACAGGATGTGGTGGTGACTGTTATTGGTGATCACCCCTTATAGCACAGAACATACAATGGATCACCGGAAAGTGGGAGAGATCGGGGGGCAATTGGGGGACAGAATGCTCCATTTTTGAAAATAAGCAAGAAAGCCAAAAATGGCAGCACCAAAAAAATCTTGTTTTTTCCTGAATTTCATATTTCCCAAAGGGTACAGCTACATGGCCATGTGTCGTCTCAACAAGAAACTAGCGCAACATTTGGTATGATGTATGTTTATGGTGTCACAAAGCGCAACACGCACGACATTCAATCCACTGACTTCAATATAAGTCACTCGCGACATGCCTGCGACTGTTTTCTCAGTCATATTACAGTTCTAAAAGAAGTCGCGCAACAGCAAGTTGCAGATAAATTGCAGATGTTTTTGTGTTTCGTGACATTTCTGCAACTTGTCGCGCAACACGTGTTGCTGTGTAGCTGTACCCTAAACCTTCAGCAAACATCTGGAACTGGCATTTTTACCGCATAAAACGCTGCAGAGACACAGGGGCAAAAAATAGTTACTAAGGGCTCATGCAAACAAATGTATTCTCTTTCCGTGTCCGTTCCGTTTTCTTTTGTGGACCATATCCGGAACCATTCATTTCAATGGGTCCGCAATAAAAAAACAGAAGCTACTCCATGTGCATTCCGTTTCTGTATGTCTGTATTTCCGTTCCACAAAAAAATAGAACATGTCCTATTATATCCCGCATTACAGACAAGGATAGAACTCTTCTATTAGGGGCCAGCTGTTCCGTTCCGCAAAATGTTTGTTCATTTGTGTTTGTTGATTTACTTGTTTATTACGTCCCAAATTATAAAGTGGCTCAGATTGTGTTGGCGCTATATCAATAAAGATTTTAGTTAGAAATATTGGTCTCGTTTTTGGTAAAGGGTTAACACGAGTGTTACAGTAGCCAGCAAAGAACTGTTTGTGTTGTGTGAAGTGCTAAATTATCCCAATCAGTGGTTATAGAAATAGTGGAATGGTGCCAGTCACACTGGCCCAGATTTACTCATTAGTCTGTGCCAAAAATCTGTCTACAGAAGTGGCGCAAATTGGGGCATCTAGGTTTTCTATACTTTTTTATGCTTGAAAGGGGTGGGACTTGGTGGAAAGTGGGCAGAGCTTCTTGAGAATGGGACGGGACCTAAGACATGCCACTTTGCCAAAACATTCGCAAAATTCTGGCCTAAAAATCTGTAACCTATAGTAGGTATAGAGTCAGAGAAAAGTGTCTATCTCTGACCCAGATTCATCATCCGGCCTGCTGCAGGGCTACACAGCCTGGCTAAGCTTACACCATCTTCAGGATAAGTAAATCTGGGTCACTGTGTCCACATTAGCAGAGGGTTTGGGGCCACATAGGTCGATACAGGCCTGACCTCTATGCTGTGAATGAAGGTCCTTTTACACGGACCAATATATTAGGCTATTATCGGGAACAAACGAAGGGTAGGTTCACACTAGCATTATGGCATTCCGTTATAGGTTCGGTTTTTTAACGGAATTCTTTAGACGGAATGCAAAACGGAAACCTTTAAGAGGCATTCTGTTTTTATCTGTCACAATAGAAGTCTATGTTTTCCGTCCTGCATAACTGAAACCAGACGGATCCGTTAGGCTTGCCCATAGACTTCTATTGTGACGGGTCAAAACGGAATGCCTCTTAAAGGTTTCCGTTTTGCATTCCGTGTAATGAATTTAGTTATAAACAGAACCTATAACGGAATGCCATAACGCTAGTGCGAACCCACCCTAAACGACAGCGGAGATGAGGGCTGCATTTACATGTAGCAATCCCCTCCGCTGCATGGGGAAAAGAGATTGATACAGTGATTGCTTGTCCACATAGAGAATGACCGTTCCTGGGCAGCAGATCGCAGAGTAGAGAGCACAATCTGCTGCACAGAAAGAATAGTCACCTTATGCATACCTCCCAATCGCTCCGGATCCAGCGGGACAGTCCCGGATTACAGTGGCTGTCCTGGTACGGGGGAGGTATGTCCCACTTTCTGGCAGCTGTCTCTGCGTCCATAGGAAGCAGAGACAGTTGCCATAATGAAGCAGAGAGCCGTCGCCGGCATCAGCTTCCTGCTTCATTATTTATCCTCCCTGCCGGCTCTCCACACCTCTGCATACCTCCCAACCGTCCTGGATAGAGCGGGACAGTCCCGGATTACAGTGGCTGTCCCGCTGTCCTGGTATGGGGGAGGTATGTCCCGCTTTCTGGCAGCTGTCTCTGCGACCATAGGATGCAGAGACAGTTTCCATAATGAAGCAGAGAGCCAGCATCGCCTACCTGCTTCATTATTTCTCCTCCCCGCTGGAGGAATAAAACGATCCATGCAGCGGTATTTGTCCGGTCGAAACCCAGCATTTATGCAGTAAAAACAGCCAGATCACCATCAGATCCCATTAAAGAGGTTATCCAATTTCTGAAACAGCCTCCCCATGTGCCGAGCCCCTCACGGAATATACTTACTTGGGTCCCTGCTCCCTGCGCTGCTCCTGGTCCCTGTCCCCGCCTGCCATTGGCTGCTCTCCCCCGACACTGGATGTTTTCATCCATGTACAGGGAAAAGTGGCGGTGTGGGGACCAGGAGCGGCGGGGGGAGCGAGGACCCAGATAAGTATATTACCTGTGAGGGGCCCGGCACATGGGGGAGCTGTTTCAGAAATTGGATAGCCCCTTTAGGGGTGCGGAACACACATCGCCGGCACCCCATAGAAGATGCCTATTCTTGTCTGATGTTGCTATTTTTTTGTGGAGCCGCGGCACAGAGCATTACAGAGCATCGTGAGCCGCCCATTGAAGTGAATCGGGCCGCATCTATTCCGCAAAATTGTGCCCTTAAAGTCAATTTGGATCCTGCGCTATCCGACTATGCACTGATTTTGATTGCTGATGTGAACTTACTAGAGGAGTTTTTACAAGAGTTTTCGTTGAGGTTTTCCTGCTTCCCCATTGATTTCTATGAAATCAAATCTGCTTCAAAGTAACATGTCACTTCTCACATATTTTTCAAAGCAGCTACTGAAAAATCTTCTGCCATTTTTATACAATCTGGAGATTTGTTTACATTAAAGTCAATGGGAAAACTGTGAGTTTTAATGTGGATTTAATGGCTAAAAACACTTGTTTTCCACTGCTGAATCAGTGGTAGGTTTTATCCGTGTGAACTTACCCCAACAATGCACCAAATGTATCAAACATCATGGGACACTTGATAAATCAGGTTCCACCTTTAATTTTTCACAGATCCTTTGGAAAATGAAAGGTGGAATCTGATTGGTTGCTATGGGCAACACAGCCAGTTCTACTTTACACTAGTTTGATAAATCCCCCCCCCCAATAAACTCCTGCAAAACTGACTTTCAAATTCCCTCATGATAAAGCTTCCCCTCTGTAGAGGCGGCTTAGCATGTACAGACGTGTTTGTAATGGTTCCAGAGAACTGAATGGAGTCTGTACAAATATCTTCACATATGACACAAACATCCGCATTGAAATCTATGGAACTGAATTTCAGTTGCAGGAATTTTTGCAACAAAGCTTCCACACTTGAAAACACCTTTAGGTCAGGAGCGCACTTTGCGGCTGACTGAACGTCTCTGCTTCGGTGCACTTTGGTCTGTATGGGCTTCTTTTTCTCTACAAATTACACTTAACATGTAAACAGTGACTGATGAAAAGCTAGGGAGCGGATGTGTGCATATAGGCGCACCATGAAGAGCCGGAGGTATCAGGGATAAAAGTCTTGGGAACAATCCCTTTGAGGTCAGCTTTACAAAGGCAATTTTGGTATTTTTTTTATACATAAAAAATAATAAAATACAAAAATTGGTGTAGTATAATTATGATTTACTGTATTCTTCGCCCTATAAGATGCACTCCCCCCCCCAATGTGGGGTGAAAACATTGGTGCATCTTGTGGGGCAAATAATGGAAGTGCTCATTAGTACCGGAGGACTGGGAAGTGATGAATGCAGCGCTCCCCGAACTCTTTACTCACCAATTCCTGGTCCTCGGCCGCTCGCTGTCCTGTGACTGCGCACGGTGTGAGGACGTCGGCACTCTGTGACCTCATTCTGAGCGCATCCGGGCACAGCACATTGCGCGGCAGGAAGAAGAAGAGAGCTGGATCCTAGGAGCAGTGGCGGCATCTGGAGCAGGAGAGGTAAGTTGATGTTTTTCATTTATTTGCTCGGGGGGGGGGAGCATCTATGTTCCATTCACATTGGGGATCTGCTCTAAGGTCTGTGGGTCATTCACATTGGGGGTCGGATCTGGGGTTTAAATGAGGGGAGGGTCTTATTCATATTGGGGCTCTGATCTGAGGTTTGAATGAGGGGAGGGTCTTATTCATATTGGGGCTCTGATCTGAGGTCTAGGGGGTCAGATCTGAGGTCTGAATGGGAAGGATTTTATTCATATTGGGGCTCTGATCTGAGGTCTAGGGGGTCAGATCTGAGGTCTGAATGGGAAGGATCTTATTCATATTGGGGCTCTGATCTGAGATCTCATTCACATTGGGGGTCTGATCTGTGGTCTGAATGGGAGGGATCTTATTCATATTAGGGATCTGATGTCTGGGGTCTCATTCACATTGGGGTCTGCGCGTGGGGCTCTGATCTGAGTTCTGAGTCGGGGTCATTCACATTGTGGTCTGAACTGAGATCTGATAGGTGGTCTGACTGGAGGTCTTATTAACATTGGGGCTCTGATCTGAGATCTGATTGGGGGTCATTCACATTGGGGCCTCAGCTGAGGTCTGATTGGATGTCTTATTAACATTGGGGTTTGAGCTGAGGCCTGATTAACATTGTAGGTCAGATTGGTGGTCTAATCTGAGTTCTAATGAAAAATATTTTTTTCTTATTCTCCTCCTCTAAAACCTGGGTGTGCCTTATGGGCAGGTACATCTTATAGGGCGAAAAATACGGGTATATGCTTTTTCACATTAGAATCCATTCCTGGCTTTGGCTAAAAATAGACCTGACCTCAAAGATTGTCAGCAGAGAAACGAGGACAGCACAGCTCCAAAATAAAGTCCAAGTGTGAGGTTTTTATTCACATTTCAGACATGAGGACTTTATTAGAAGAAGACCTCATTGAGGGTGAAACGTTTTACATGTCCTGATGAATCAACACCTAACATTTGGACAGTATTATGGAGTGGTGTGGTCTCCTTTCTTCACTTGTTCTTTCAGTCGTCCATAAAATGGCACATCGACTGCTGCTCTACTACTAATGGCTACTTGAGTGGCGTTCCTGTTTTTCAGCGTCGGTGAGATGATGTGTGAACGGTTCCTAGGGCATACCTCCCAAGTGTCCCTCTTTGGGAGGGACAGTCCCTCTTTTTGACCCAAGTCCCTCTGTCCCTCTTTATTACTTAAATGTCCCTCTTTTTGACCTGGAGAACTAATGCATAAATGTGCATTAATAAATTTACTAAATTGCTCCTTACTAAACTATCTGTTTGGTTTTTACCTGTATATTAGACAATAACTCCATTATTTGGTGCAATTTGGACCTTAAAATATCTAAAATCTGATGATTTATGTACTAATATTTATATGGACATTGAAGCGCAAGAAAAAAAAGGTCGCAGGGGCTCCAGTAATTATGATTTGGGTGGAGTTAGAGGCATGGCCTAGTATTAAAAAAAACTGCTATGATGCGCGCCGCACACATTGTCCCTCTTTGCAATTTTCAAAAGTTGGGAGGTATGTCCTAGGGCCAGGAGGTCTGGTGTGTCTTTTCCTTGTGCAGACGTTACCAGCCTCCATATCAGTCCCATAAGGTAAGGGCTCATGCACATGGCCGTATTTGTTGTTCGCATCCAATCCGCATTTTTAGCGGATGCAGATTCAGACCCATTCACTTCAAGGCTGCTGTCCGCATCCATATGTCTGTTCCGTGGCATCCGCAAAACAATGGAACATCCTATATTAGTCCGTTTTACGGACAAGGATAGGACTGTTCTATAGATGGCAGGATGTTCCATTCCACAAAATGTGAAACGCAAACTGTTTGGTTTGCGAATGACATAAAGATGAAATGAAAATGAATACTCTTTTTATGCAAACTGTGCACTACTTGTCTTATCCTATTATGATACGTTTATTATTATTATGCTGTAATTCCATGCCTGGCTACGTGCAGCCATGTCAGCAGGAACATAAATCTTCATTGTTGACAGTATTCCCCCATGACCCGCCCTGTTCTTCATCCTACGACATTAGGACCACCAGTGCACTACATGTCCCACAATCCTCTTCCTGTACGGCCCGCCGGGTTCAGTCCGCGCAGGTTTGTGGGATTTGTAGTTTATAACGGCAGCGAATGACTGCGAGCATCCAGAACGCTTCCATATTCGGGCGGTCCAGGTGATACGTGCGGAGTGCCATGAATAGGTCAGGGGGCGGGGTCTTGGGTACAGGCCGGCGTCATTGGAGGGCGACTCCATCAGGAAGTGATTAGGGAGAAGTATGCTGAGGACCAGTCCGGTGATCGGCGGCGACAAATCCTGGATCGAGCAGCCGGTGTAGACCCGTTCAGTAAGGTACGGACCGCGTAGACTGGCCAGGGGGGTTATGGGGGGCAGGGGTGTAGACTGTGGGCTGTGGAGGGTAGCACGTCTATGGATGCTCCAATGTGTTCTTCACACTGCCGGCCCCACCTGTCTCATCACGTGCGAGCATCTGTCAGTGTGTGTGTATATGTATGTATGTATGTATGTATGTATGTATATTTATGTTTGTATGTGTGTATGTATATATAGATACGTATATATGTCTGTTTATGTGTGTGTGTATATATATATATGTGTGTGTGTCCTATACAGTGTGTATAGATGTGTGTATATAGATATGTGTGTGTGTGTGTATAGATATATGTGTGTGTGTATTAGAGCTGGGCGATATGGCAAAAAAAATCTTGCTTTTTTTTTTGTTATCTTGGACAATTCACGATTTAAATCTCGATTTTCTTATGTTATTAAAAATATAAAAAAATAAAAAAAGCCTACTGTGCCCCCATCAGACCCCACATCAGCCCACAGTAGTGCCCCCATCAGACCCCACAGTAGTGCCCCCATCAGACCCCAGATCAGCCCACAGTAGTGCCCCCATCAGACCTCAGATCAGCCCACAGTAGTGCCCCCATCAGACCTCAGATCAGCCCACAGTAGTGCCCCCATCAGACCTCAGATCAGCCCACAGTAGTGCCCCCATCAGACCTCAGATCAGCCCACTAGGCCACCATAAGAATAAAATAAAAAAAATCCCTTACCTGTCCTGCGCCTCGGCTCCGCTCCAGGTCCGGCGCTCCTCAGTCTTCTCCCGGCGCTGCACTGTCACCTTACTGCGTGCAGTGTCAGGTCAGAGTGCGCGCACTACGTCCTGATGCTGTATGCGGGACACCGGAGCGGAGCCGCGGCGCAGGACAGGTGAGAGATTTTTTTTATTTTATCTGGCGGCAGCCATTTTGGGAAAATCGAGTTCACGATTTTCCTAAAAAATAAAATCGTGAGGCTTTCAATTGGCGAATTAATTCGATTAATCGCCCAGCCCTAGTGTGTATGTATAGATGTGTGTGTATAAAGATACGTGTGTGTGTATATATATATATATATATATATATATATATCTCTTTGTGTGTGTCCCCTATACAATGTGTGTATGTATGTTTGTGTGCATATAGATATATATATATATATATATATATATATAATGTCTGTCTGTGTATACGTGTGTGTGTATGTATATGTGTCTATACAGTATAGACCAAAAGTTTGGACACACCTTCTCATTCAAAGAGTTTTCTGTATTTTCATGACTATGAAAATTGTAGATTCACACTGAAGGCATCAAAACTATGAATTAACACATGTGGAATTATATACTTAAAAAAGTGTGAAACAACTGAAAATATGTCTTATATTCTAGGTTCTTCAAAGTAGCCACCTTTTGCTTTGATTACTGCTTTGTACACTCTTGGCATTCTCTTGATGAGCTTCAAGAGGTAGTCACCTGAAATGGTTTTCACTTAACAGGTGTGCCCTGTCAGGTTTAATAAGTGGAATTTCTTGCCTTATAAATGGGGTTGGGACCATGAGTTGTGTTGGGCAGAAGTCAGGTGGATACACAGCTGAATAGACTGTTAGAATTTGTATTATGGCAAGAAAAAAACAGCTAAGTAAAGAAAAACGAGTGGCCATCATTACTTTAAGAAATGAAGCTCACATGAGGACCGCCCCAGGAAAGGAAGACCAAGAGTCACCTCTGCTGCGGAGGATAAGTTCATCCGAGTCACCAGCCTCAGAAATCGCAGGTTAACAGCAGCTCAGATTAGAGACCAGGTCAATGCCACACAGAGTTCTAGCAGCAGACACATCTCTACAACAACTGTTAAGAGGAGACTGTGTGCAGCAGGCCTTCATGGTAAAATAGCTGCTAGGAAATCACTGCTAAGGACAGGCAACAAGCAGAAGAGACTTGTTTGGGCTAAAGAACACAAGGAATGGATATTAGACCAGTGGAAATCTGTGCTTTGGTCTGATGAGTCCAAATTTGAGATCTTTGGTTCCAACCACCGTGTCTTTGTGCGACACAGAAAAGGTGAACGGATGGACTCTACATGCCTGGTTCCCACCGTGAAGCATGGAGGAGGAGGTGTGATGGTGTGGGGGTGCTTTGCTGGTGACACTGTTGGGGATTTATTCAAAATTGAAGGCATACTGAACCAGCATGGCTACCACAGCATCTTGCAGCGGCATGCTATTCCATCCGGTTTGCGTTTAGTTGGACCATCATTTATTTATCAACAGGACAATGACCCCAAACACACCTCCAGGCTGTGTAAGGGCTATTTGATCAAGAAGGAGAGTGATGGGGTGCTACGCCAGATGACCTGGCCTCCACAGTCACCAGACCTGAACCCAATCGAGATGATTTGGGGTGAGCTGGACCGCAGAGTGAAGGCAAAAGGGCCAACAAGTGCTAAGCATCTCTGGGAACTCCTTCAAGACTGTTGGAATACCATTTCAGGTGACTACCTCTTGAAGCTCATCAAGAGAATGCCAAGAGTGTGCAAAGCAGTAATCAAAGCAAAAGGTGGCTACTTTGAAGAACCTAGAATATAAGACATATTTTCAGTTGTTTCACACTTTTTTGTTAAGTATATAATTCCACATGTGTTAATTCATAGTCTTGATGCCTTCAGTGTGAATCTACAATTTTCATAGTCATGAAAATACAGAAAACTCTTTGAATGAGAAGGTATGTGCAAACTTTTGGTCTGTACTATATATATATATATATATATATATATATGAGAAAAGCATTGCAGGGAAACAGGCGGAACTGGATGGACAGATGTCTTTTTTTCGGCCTTATAAACTGTTACTATGTAAAGTGTAATCTAATGTAGAATTTTGCAGGGATTTTTATTTATTTTTTCTTAACTTCTGTGTCCCACATACATTTAGGGGTATATTTATTAAGGCCGGCGTTTTAGACGCCGGTCTTAATAAGGCCCTGCACTGGTGGCAGTGGATCTGCCGGTGTTATATAGAGGTGCCGGCCTCTCCCTAATTCTGGCGCATCCATTGCCACTTCTAAATGTAACAAGCTTTCGAGCTTTTGCTACACCTGAAACATGGGTAGAAAATGGTAAATCACATGGGTTTGCCGGCCTGTTCCCTTCCGTTCCCATGCCGCGCCCACTTATTTAGACCTGGCTTGAGCAGGGAGAAGTCATAGATTTGCAATCTGTGCCTGAAATGCACTTAATATAGGCGTATTTCAGCTTAATAAATGACCCCCTTAGTCACTAGTTACCTGTCCTTTTTGCTGTGTAAATCTTCATAATTGGCAGAAATCTGTGATGACGATGGGTGTACTGGTTTCAGTATATACAGTTTCACTGCTTAAAGGGGTTGTCAATCTGCTTAAAAACCAAAAGATCAGAACGGTGTAAAATAATAAAAGAAATAATACCTTGCCAATGCTCCTCTAGTCCGGTTCAGATTGTCCCCGGCGGTGTCTGTGCTTCTTGTCCCTGTTCACACTGACATGTCCGCTATAGCTAGTAGTTGCTTGGAACCCAGGAGCTGTGGACATGGGAGAGGCAGGGGAGGACAAGGTGTTACTACTTCTATCACTTACACCATCCTGAGGGTTTTTAAAAACGAAAGTGACCACACAACCCCTTTGGATCCTTGTGTTATGTTCCCTGCACCCAGTCTGAATCTCGGGAACGCCTCTGTATAAAAGTGTTTTTGCCCTTGTGAAGCTGAAAAATACAGGGCTGCGTTTATTAAAGGGAACCTGTCAGCATGAAATGCAGTGCGATTTGCAGGAGGAGCTGAGCTGCTTGACCTGTCTCTCGGTGTAACGGCAACGCCCCCGTTGCTCCTAGAGGCTCATTTGCATATATTAAAACATCATATTTATCTGCATTGCAGACACATATGAACATGGGACCAACACAGATACCTTCAGCTGCCAAGTGCACATGTAACAGGTCAGCCAGTTTCATAGGTACAAATCTACCCTTTAAACTTTTAGACAGTGGTATAAAAATATACGTGGTGTGGACTGTGTGACATATTTCACCATGGGAAGCCATTTTCAAGCATATTACGGTACTTAAAAGGGGTGTTGAAGTGAATGGAAATAGCACTGCAGTAATAAGCTCTACCCACTACACGAGGGGTCAGCAACCTTCAGCACTCCATGCTGGGAGTTGTAGTTTCACAGCAGCTGCACATGCACTTAGCTGTTCTTGTAACTGTCATAGAAGTGAAAGGATTCTGGGAGTTGCAGTTTCAGAACAGCTGGAGGTTGCTGCTCCCTGCGCTACACAATGGTTGGAGCCGTGTAGTTCTGTAGCCGGAGCTGATCAGCGGGAATCCTGAGGATAGGCCATCAATGTCAGTGACCGGACATCCCCTTTTAAAGATGAACTGTCCAACATGTCTTTTTGGTTACCAGTTCCAGGGGGCTTGTCCATTCTGCTGCAACTCTCTCCCTATTACGGCTCAGGAGGCAGTTGAAGGATGAAACTGAGCATGTGCGACCATTTCAATGAACAGGTCAAAGAAATAAGAAAAAGAACAAACACCAGGTGCTGGTTTGAAAACTGTGAAATATTTTTCATGGGACAACCCCTTTAACCACAGTATAGGTGATAAATGTCTGACTGCTGGGACTCCCACCGATCACGAGGTTCCCTAGTCCCTATGTGAATAAAGCATAAAGTGCATGTAGGACCACCGCTCCATGCACTTCTGTGGTACTGCCGAGTACAGCACTCAGCTCTGTCTATGACCTTCCCCTAGAAGTGAGAGGAGCAGTGGTCACAAAATGAATTTGGGGACCTCCGTTCTTGTGGGGTCCCCTAGGTAAAGTGTTGATAAGTCTCCTTCATTTTTTGGATACTATCGTTCTCATTTGTTAGAACTAACAGATAAAATGGCCTCATTGCCTGTGGCAACCAATCAGAGCCCAGCTATCTTTTCTTCTACTGCTGTGGGGAAATGAAAGCTGCACTGTGATTGGTTTCTCTGGGCAGCATAACGGAGGCCCAGTCTTCTAAAGCAGAACCCCAGGTTATTACCAATTATTACCTATTATCAGCCTGCAGTATAATAGGAGTTATAAAGCCGGGAATGTCCTTGCAATGTAAAACCCCCTCATTAAAAACTCCCTGGCCTTATTTCTCTAAATAATAATTAGCTTCTCACGCCTTAGATCTACCACTGGATCCTTGTGAATAACCTGGTCAAATGCAGCCTGTAGAGGTGCGGGGTCTGTACATGTGAGGGTTTAGTACATAACCATTCTACACACATTCAGGGAAGATATGTGCTAATTCAAAGGGAAGTGACCAGTTCACACAGGGGCTGACTGTAATTTTTTTTTTTAATCCATAGATATTACTCTATAGTCGACTGAGGCTACTTTCACACCAGTGTTTTTGCTGGATCCGTCATGGATCAGCAAAAATGCTTCCGTCATGAAAAAACGGATCCGGTTGTATTATCTCTAAAATAGCCAAGACTGATTCATCTCTAAAACCATTGTACGTCAATGGGGGAGCAAATCAGTTTTCTATTGTGTCAGAGAAAACTAATCCGTCTCCGTTGACTACTTTCACACTAGCATTTTACTGGATCCAGCAGGGTTCAGCAAAAACGCTTCCGTCACTGATAATACAACCATCTGCATCTGTTATGAACGGATCCGGTTGCATTGTCTTTAACATACCCAAGATGGATCCGTCATGAACTCCATTGAAAGTCAATGGGGGACGGATCCGTTTTCTATAGTGTCAGAGAAAATGCATCCGTCCCCATTGACTTGCATTGTGGGTCATGACACATCCGTTTTTCTCCGCATCCCTTGAGGGAAAGAAAACTGCAGCTTGCTTTCCAGTATGAGAACAGAACGGAATACATTTTGGAACATTCCGTTCTGTTCAGTTCCGTTTTGTTCCCATTGACAATGAATAGGAGCAAAATTAAAGCTTTTTTTTTCTCCGGTATTGAGATCCTATGACGGATCTCAATACTGAAAAATAGAAACGCTACTGTGAAAGTAGCTTTACATTGTGAGTCATGATGGATCAGTCTTGCTCCCCACCACATCACGGACAGAAAAACGCTGCTTGCACCGTAATTCTGTCCGCGATGGGGAAGCAACCAAACGTAACAGAATACATTCTGGTGCATTATGTTCAGTTTTGTCCCCATTGACAATGAATGGGGACAAAACTGCAGCCTATGACAAATCTCAATAGCGGAATGTCAAAGTAGCCTAATTGTGGAGAGATCTGCAGATGTTTTAGTGCCTTTCTGCCTCAAAATCAGCTCGAAAAAAACGCCTCAAAACAGCCTCCCATTCATTTCAATGGGAAGCAGCACTTGCTTCTGGAAAAAAAGAAGCAGCGTGTCCTCTCTTGGGGCAGAATCTCCCATTGAAATGAATAGGACGCAGGAAAAAACAGTTCCATGTAAATCCAGGCATTTCTTTGTGTGTTTTACATCCATTTTTTTTTTTTGGGGGGGGGGGGGGGGCAGATCTGCTTCAGAAACCTCAAGCTGAAAATTCAGCTGTGTATTGAACCCATTGGTTAAAAACAATTGTCAAAAAAGCAGAAAGAATGTGCAAAAATATGCACAAAAAACATGTTTTTTGCGCTGAAAAAACATACATGGATTCCACGCTGATTCTTTCTAAGCGCTTTTTTTTTTTAAATCAGTCATGTAAACTGGCCCTAAGCATTAGATTGCTGCCAAATCTCCAAATCTCCTCAGAATTGACGGGATTTGGACTCCATTTTTATGTCTAAGGCCCGGTTTACTGACTCTCGGCTCCCATATTTACCACTTCAAAGATGACCTCTCACCTCTCCTGACTTATCTGCTTTAGTACCTACTTACATTCACTAGGTAATAACAATTCTGGAGCATCTGTACATTTAACTATATGTTGTGCCA
This sequence comes from Rhinella marina, assembly GCA_900303285.1. Taxonomy (NCBI): domain Eukaryota; kingdom Metazoa; phylum Chordata; class Amphibia; order Anura; family Bufonidae; genus Rhinella; species Rhinella marina. The sequence continues at coordinate 212,038 of ONZH01004164.1, forward strand.
TTCCTCTGTTATTTCTACTAGAAGTGAATGAATGAATGAATTGCCAGCAGCCTGAGGGTGTGTCCCTGCACAGCCTGCCACTTGTAGCACTAGGAACTGCTGGCATGTCCAACCTCTTGCATCACTACCACTAAGAGCAACAGTCTACTTTAGATTAGGGATATATATATATTTAGCCTCCTATTCTGTGTGGTGTATTACTGCCGATCGCCCTAGGGAGAATGAAATGAACGTATCATGTATTTACTTCCCTCTGCCATCAGATTACTATGATATCTCAGGCTGGCATTGCCTGGCACATAGTGTTGGGTGTGCCCATGTGTAGGTTTAAGCTTTTTTTTTTTTTTTTATTGAAAATGTCATCTTTTTTTATTCTTGTAGGTTTGTGTTCGACTAAGACCACATTATGGTGAGTAAACTTTTCTTACATTTCACTATCCCATATGTAAAAGACATATATATATATATATATATATATATATAGATATGTAAACTATTATATGTAAAAGACTTTCTTCCTAATAGGGCATGTAAATGTATTATATACAAACATTGAAAAAAGTAAAAATTGGAACATTTAAAGGTCATAGGTCATGATTATCAGAAAAATCCTTCAAGCCCTTCCCTTAGAATACCCAGGAGTGCCCCCAAAATGCTTAAAATGCTGACAAAGAAGTCACTTTTGGACAGAGCTTTCATAAGCCCCAACCCTTTCATAGTCCGATTTGGTGGACTGTTTCGGCAACGTTGGAACTGTTCGAATATATGGTATTAAAGGGGGAGTCCACTTCTGTACCTCCTCTTTATTAGGTAGAGCAGGTCAGATTCACATGTCTATGTGCTGTTTGTAACTGACCGAACTCACAGCCTCGTAAATCTCTATGTTGCTGTCAGTTCAGGTCAGTTAAATCCACGGACTGATCTTGACACATCCCATTTGCACGTTTCAGACGTTTAACTTCCTGCCTTATGCCTCATTCACACATCAGTGTTCGGTCAGTGATTTCCATCAGTAAATGTGAGCCAAAACTAGGAGTGGAGCCTCCACAGACATAAAGTATAAGGGAAAGATCTGCACCTGTTCTGTGTTTAGAGCCGCACCTGGTTTTGGCTCACAATCACTGTGTGAATGAGGCCTTAAAGGGGTACTCTGGTTACAGAAAGTTATAGAAAGCTATCCACAGGATAGAGCAGGGGTCAGCTGCTGTGAAACTACAACTCCCAGCATGCACACTTGCTTGGCTGTTCTTGTAACTCCCCTAGAAGTGAAAGGAGGATTCTGGGAGTTGCAGTTTCAGAACAGCTGGAGTGCCGGAGGTTGCTAATCCCTGGGATAGGGGATAACTATTAGATCAGTGGGGGTCCCGTCCAGCTCTCGGCTATTTTACGGAACTCTCATAGAAATTAATGGAGCGCCGGTGTGTATTTCCATCCAGCTACTCCATACGGAGTACAAGACCTCCCATCGATTTAACAGTTATCCCCTATCCTGAGGCTAAAGAATAACTTTCTGTAACCAGAATACCCCTTTAAGCTGGTGGTCTTTTGATTTGGCAGGTACAGCGTTTTTCACCTGCACCTTCCCAATAGAAAATCTGTCCAATCTTCCCCCCCCCCCCCCCCCTTCTTCTTGTGTTCTAATGGGTCTAAACAGAAAGCCAAATCTATGAACTATAAATGTGTCACTGTAATGAGAAAGTGATAAATGTACTGATCTGTCTGGGCTTGGCCTTGATGCTTCAAGCTGTAGAAAAAATATTGGACCTCTCAAATTTAATTCTTATGTGACCTTGTCCTATAAAACCCATGATCCTTTTCACACATATCAATTCTCCATAAATAACGTATAATAAAAAAACTCTCTTCAAAATAAATCTCCAACTGTGTGAGAAACTAGCAGTAAAGTGACTCCAAGATGGCGTTTCACCTAGACTCACGAGACACAATATTACATAACCTGAGAGAAAAAAATGCGTGCACTAGGTTAGGAGACATAATAGAACACAGGCGATTGTTTTTCACCTTTGTAATAGTGAGGGCGAGCACCCCGAGGAGACGAGTACAGTAACCTATTAATCCTGCTGTAACCTTGATTTGTTAGTCATTAACGAGCCCCCGCCATCTCCTTTCATCTGCACACAGCAAAAAACACATATATGGGTGCAATGTTTATTCGCCCAGACAAGGGAGGTTACATCTGTAATCTCGTCTTTAGTAGCTTGTCGTGAATAAATGGATAATTATTGCGCTTTTCTATAGGGTTATATTTTTAGGTGGTGCTTGACTTTGGCTTATGGTTGCTCTACTACAGTATAGGCAGAATGTTAGCTGTTATGTTTTACATGGTTTGGTGGAGATGACGGATCTACAGATGTGTCTGGAAGTATAGTACAATGCTGAAAGCTGTCGGCTGTGATCACATGACTGTGTTATATCTGGAGGTGACATTAGAGCTGTCACCATGCAGTGTCTTGTCACCTGCCCTGACATGTATGCATCAGGATTCCTTCACACAAGGTTTTGACCACAAAGCAGTTTTTTTTAGGCTTACATCTTGCATTTTATACATGCCTGGCTGGTGGGTCCACTATGCCCCTGAAAATATTTGACTTGGGGCTACTCCTAAATGTGGTATCTCAGTAGGTCCCCCTGGTCTTTAACCCATGTAAAGGGATCTGGGCTCTTCCTCAGGAGAACCACCAAGCTTCTACTTCTCTGAGTAGTTTCTGTTCAGTGACCGCTAATTCATGTGGGTCAACGGTCACTGTTTCGGAGTGCCGAGGGATCAGGCAAAATGCTAGAAAACAAGCCAAGGTCAGGTCATACAGAGTAAACGAAATCTAGGTCCAAATGGTCAGGGCGAGCAGCATGGGGTCAAAATGAGGAACAGGCAAAGGTCATGTCAGGCAGCATGGAGCCAAATCCTGAAACGGGCAGAACAATGCCCTGTTGCTCCTAGAGGCTCATTTGCGTACATTAAAACATCCTTTTTCTCAGCAATTCGGGCATATATGTACATGGGGCCAACGCAGATGTCCTCAGCTGCCAAGTGCACATGTAACAGGTCAGCCAGTTTTATAGGTTCAAATCTGCTGACCTTAGGGTAGGCTACCATATGTTGTGAGCAACAGGAGGTGCGCATTCGCTAACTCTTTAAGAGTGCCAGAGGAGCGTATGGGTGCCGGTGGCCAAGCCCACCAAGGAGGACACCAGCAGAGACACTAACCACTGGAGAAGCATCAGGAGGTGTCGGTGGACAAGTTACTTGGCGGCCATGCCTACCGAGAGGAGTAGGGCTCTGGCGGACACAGACCGTTGACATAACAGGAAAAAAAGACAATAAAAACAACAAAGACAAAAAACATATATTGCACATGATTTTTTTGGAAGCTGCAACAAAAAATGATGGGGGGAAAAACACCACCTTAGAGACCCTAGAGCATGCTAAAATTAAAAAATAAAAAAACACAAAAAAATGCCACTACCAGAAAAAAAGCCAGTAAGCCTATGTGTAACCCCACCCTAACTTGCATTCTCTGTGAAATCATTCCAAATCATCTAGATCAATGTTGTGCCGTTCTTCTACTACTGGGTGTCAACTTTCACCTAAATCTAAAAAAAAAAACCTTGCCCCCACTGTTTGTTTCAAACGTATGCAGAATGACAAGCAGCCTTGAAGACATTTTGTAGAGAACACGAGTTAATCTTCTGCTGATTTGTCCAGTTTTTGTCAGGGGAGTGGCAGAACAATGTCCGTCCTACTGCAGGAGGGGAGGCTCCTGCTCCAGCCAGTTGTCTTACAGACAGGAGGAGGGCCAGAGGTGATATCCTGTGATGCAGAGAAGATTCATTTACATATTCTTGGTTTTACCTCTTATGCTTCGCTGACGTACTATTATGTCAGGGGTCGGCAAAGGGATTCGATTCCCAGTCCCCTTTTAGACTCCATGCCCCCGACCAGCCCCACTGAGGTTAGAACAAGTAAAATTCCCAGTAAGACTGGCCGGGGGCATGGCTTATTAAAGAGGATTATTACGTTATTAAGTGGAGACTGCTTAGCAGACCTATGGGAATTTTACTAGTACTAATCACTGTGCAGATTCCACAACTTTTGTTCAACTTTTAGAAACTGGTGGCTTATCCTCTGGATAGGTACTCAGCATCTGATGGGTTAGGGTCTGACACCGAAGTCCCCTGCCAATCAGCTGTTTGATTAAATGGGGCTAAGCTGCGTCTAGGCATCGTGACCAGTGGTCATGATATCAGTGTCCTGGGGCTCTGGGACCTTCTTGAACAACTTATCAGTGGGGGTCCTGGGTGATGGACACCCACCATTTAGATGCTGATGACCTATCCACTCAGGCCGAGGCTGGTTACTGCAGCGCTGCTCCCATTGAAACCTTCCTCTGACGTTCTAGGGTGGGAGCAGCACAGTAATAGCAGTCCAGGCCACCGTCAAGTTCCGGTAATTGATGCTCCTGCAAACAGCTGATCAACGCAGCGCTGGGAGTCAGTCCTCCGACAATCTAATATTAATGGTCCTGCCAAAAATATCTGAGCATTTACTTTGATGTCTCCGGCAGTCCCATAATACTGGCATGACCTGCCGCCCCATCATGACCTGTTGGGGTCCTCCTATCATGTGTATAGGGGATAACCTTAATACTCGGCACAATCCCTTTAAGAGTGGCTTTTCTTACTCCAGTCTTAAAAAAAAAAAAAAAATGTAAAATGTGCCAGATTTAAGCAATGCACAACTTTTGATAATTTGGTGGATTTCGGAGGGGTTCAAATTCTACGCCAGCTTCCTAATAATAACTGCAGTCCACATCTTGACAACGTTGGGAGCTGCTTAGTTTTTTTCTTTTCCACTCTTCTTCTGTCTTTTCAGGGTGAGCATGATGTAAATGTGTAAACGTAACCTTTGTATAGTTTTTGTCCGATATCTTCACCTGTGGGCCGACCATCTCCCAGTCAGCCGACTATGGCGGTATAGAAAGTGGTAAACAAGCCTCGCTCCCAGTAGTGAATGTGCAGTGTGTAAACATTCGTGTACGTGACAGAACCTGAGAAGCTTGACATTTTATTAACCTTTGCATTGCTGCCTGCTCAGACATGAGATCTTTGGTCCTGCAATCAGTGCTGCGTGTGGGGAAACATCTCTGTATTTGGTCCTTGACTTCAGCGTGCCTTAATGTCTCCCTCTTCTTCAAAGCTCCTGTTTTACATACACATTCTATGATCTCCCTATAGAATACCAACCATTATTAGGTCAAGTAGCAATTGATGTTTATATGTATTCAGCAGAAATCAGTTCTCAAATGTTGACATCTGTCTAAAAAAAATTTCTGTGGAACAAAACTAGGATCTCCGGTAACGGAATAATCAAATTTCTGGCCCGTGTATCACTGACCTCTGGTATTTTATGACTGTACTGGGTAAGGTACACGACGATTGCTACTGTCATTACCTGATGTTGACTTTTACCTTCTCAAGATTGCCAACCTGATTCCATCTAAAGAATCAACTGTTTATAGAGAAATTAAAGAAGACATGTCCAGAAAGATAAGATGCTAGTTTTTTTCATTTAGTATCTTTGGTTGACTCTTAAAATGGAATCTGTCAGCAGTTTTGTCTAGTCTAAACTGCAGACAGCACTAAGTAGGGGCTGGGAAGAATGATACAACCATTCATTTTGTGGAGATTTTATCAGAAGTAGTGGGAATATGAAGTTTTATTCTGCTCCTGCAAGTGCCCTGGAGGAAGAGCTTCACTGTGTAGTGCTATCTACATTGGGCTTCTTCAAAGTACACCCCCTATGCTCTGAGTGACAGCTGTAGCATCCAACCAGGAGACCAGTAAAACCATCACTCAGAAAGGGGGAGAGGGCTGTGAAGCAGTTTAATACAAAAAGCTCTTGACAGTGAAGCTCTGCTCCCAGGGCACTTGCAGGAGCAGAGCCTGGCAGAATAAACCTTAAAGAAGAACTCCCGACAAAAATTTTATTCCATGTCCTGCTAGAAATGTGCATGATGTAATCTGTAGTGAATGTCATTTTCTTACCAGTGTCTGAATTTTTGACTTGTATCATCCTGAAGTTTCTTATCTGTGTCATGTGACCAGCAATTAGACCCACCAACTCACACAGAGACTTATGTGTGGACAGGAAGTCTAATTCTCTATGTATTCCTATGAGACTGAAAGTGAGGCTCCCATAGGAATGAATAGAGCAGTTACTGGCTTTCTTTCCTGGGTCAGTTGGAGGTCAGGGAGTTGGTCACATGACCCAGCTACAATAAGAAGAGAGGTTTTTACTCACAGAAACAGTCACTGATAAGAAAATGACATTCACTACAGATTATATCATGCACCTTTCTAACAGGTCAGGGAATAAAAATTTTTGCGGGAGTTCTTCTTTAATATTCACACTACTCCTGATAAGAACTACACAAATAGGTGTGTTTGTTCTCACATTTTTTTTTATCTAGTAGATCTTCTGAAAAATTATTTATCTTAGAGATCCCTCTAGTTCTGGCCAGTTTGGACCCTGTTGGCCAAATTTCATTTTAATATTACATGAACGATCATTGATGATGGTCATAACAATTCTGATGCCTGCCAACAATGGCACCCGTCAGGTTAGAGGGTTTTATTTTTGTCAGAAACTGTGGTCTTATGGGGGTATTATTTGGCACCTCGTGCAAACAATCTTCCTGATCTGCTAATTTGGTCTGGCACGTTGATGATCGTTCATATGAACGATACACGATTGGCATTTTGGCCGATTCTTATGTGAAAGTCCAGTTTGAGAACCACGAAGCATGTCGGCAGGAGTGCCACAGTTTCATAAGCTGCTTACTTTAGGTTTAGGGTTTCTTTTAGACTACAACAAAGCATTTTGTTCTAGGTAGTTTTTGAGTTTACGTAGACACATAACTAAACGGAGCTGGGGAATTTTTAATTCATTGGTAAGAGGGGAAATAAATAAGGGGAAGTTACTTTTGGAAATTCCATCTACCTAGGCCAAAGCAAATGTGTGTGGGAGTTTTTTCTGTGACCATAAATGTGAGACTTCTTCCTAATAGAGCTTACAGAAGTAGCCGCTGCTGTTTGGTTCTTCAGACCGAGAAAAAAAGATTGCGAGGAGGAGAAATTTTTGTGAAGGGGCCCTTTAGGATGCTTTTGAGTGGATTTTAGCTTCTCATCCTTTGTTTTCTTTGGAGAAAAGTGACACTACATGTCTGGCAGCCACTTATCTTGTTTCACTAGTGGAACAGCTGTCTTGTGTTGGCCAGCCTAACAGGAGTCTGTCATCTCCAAAATCGGTTTTAAAGTAAGCGTACTGCTATGTACAGTGGTGTTTGAAAATCTGTCAACCCTTCAGACTATTTTGTATTTCTGCATAAATGTGAACTAAATGGGATCATTTATCAAACTGGTGTAAAGTAGAACTGGCCTCGTTGCCAATAGCAACCAGATTCCTCCTTTCATTTTCCAAAGGAGCTGTGAAAAATAAAAGATGGAATCTGATTGGTTGCTAGGGGCAACTAAGCCAGTTCTACTTTACACCAGTTTGATAAATAGCCCCATAAAACTACGATAAATTTTCACACAAGTGCTAAATGATGATAAAGATAACTAAATCAAACAAATGAGTCAAAATGATTAGACTTGACCCAATATAACATGTCTGTGAGTGGCTAAAGTATATTTGAACCTGTGCTTTCAGTATCTGGTATGAGCCCTTTTCCAGCAATAACTGCAATTGTTGATTAGTCCTGCACATCTGTGTGGAGGAATTCTAGCTCATTCCCCCTGTACAAAACAGCTTCAGCTCTGTTATCTTGGTGGGTTTCCCCCCCATGCACTGCTCACTTCAGGTCCTTCCACAACATTTCTATTGGATTAAGGCCAGGATTTTGACTTGGCCGTTCCATAACTTTAAAGGAGTTGTGCACACCATGGCTCTGCCAGTCATGTCGCCCACTGCCTTCCCATATTGTTTCATTGCCAGTGTCTGTGGTTTCAAAGCTGGTAGAGATAATGCAAGGGAGGCTAGGAGCACCAAACGGAGCGATCCTGTCCATGGTTTACCAAAAACCTTATCTGCATTCGAATAAAATGAAACCATTCTCCGGATGAGTGGAACAAATTTTAACTTTGTTTCGGGGGACCCACCCTACATGGTAGTATGCTTACTGTGAAACATGAGTTTGGAGGGGATGAATTACCTTTAAAGAAAATTTTTAGTGAATTCGATTTTTTTATTTCAATTAGATGTTAATCTGTCGAGAATTGATGGGGCAGAGTTACTAATGGTATCTCAGGTTTAAACGGTGTAAACTTAGACTAGACAGTCAAAAACCGCACCAGATTTATCACCGTCACCATTACGTACGTTTATACTGCCTAGTTTAATTTTATACCACCTATAAGTTGGCTTACTTTACTGGTGCATTTTAAGCCATGCCCCTTTCTGATAGGCAGTTTCCTGTTAAGCCACCCTCCTTGTCAAAAAAAAAAAAAAAAAGCCAGAAAAAAATGTCTATAACACAATAAATGTGGTGCATATACGTTTGCAGATAATAACAAAACATTATTACTGTGTGTCAATACAGAAATTGCAGAAAATGAAAATGTGTTATGAGAAGAAAAGGATGCAGATTGAAGGTTTGACATCAGGCAGTCAATCATGTCCATGGCCTGTTCTCCCACCTGCATCGTGCCACAGCGTGGCATTACTTTGGCAGATGTGACCAAATGCTTTAACTATAGCCTGCCACAACGTTGCTCGCTTAGGCATTACAGAATATATCTGACAGCAGTGCTGCCTTGGACGTTACAAAATATGTCCTCTGGAATATTGTGTTCTTTTTTTAGTAGAGAACAGGTAGCGGTATGAGGAAATGTAAATGTTTGCCGCTAGATCTGCAGAATCTAGATGAGATCTGGCCCATAGCTATAACATTATGTTCCAGGTACCTGAATTATAACTCTCAAGTTAAGTAAGTGAGGAACGAAATTCGAACAATATGCGGTGACCATTTTAGAAAAGCAAATGTCTTTATACTGACTTATGTAATTACATTTTCTTTTATGTATACTATAGATATTTAGAGGGTCATTTATTATACTGAAATACACTTCTGTTAGGCGAATTTCAGGCGCAGATGGCGGCACAACGAATAGTTGTGCTGCAATCTGCGACTTCTACCTGCTCACGCCAGGTCTAAAGGAAAAAAAAAAAAAAAAAAAAAGCCCGTCTGGTTTAGGCATAGAAAATGGTCTAAATGTAAGCCAGCTAGGGAGCTGTCTTACATTTAGAAGCAGCACTTGATATGCCAATGTTATGTAGCGGCTGGTACCACTTCATAACTTTTGCAATCTACTACCAGTGCTGGAGCTTTATTAAGACCTGCGTCTCAAACACCGGTGTTAATAAATGACTGCCTTATTGTCCTTTGCTAAGTGATAAGTACTGGCCAAAATGCCAAGCACATGCTTTGGCCAATGACCGTAGTCCATCTGCCACACCTGCTGAAACCCCACCCATGTGCATTGCCCTTTGACCGTAGAGTCCATCTGCCACACCTTCTGAAACCCCACCCATATGCATGACCTAATGGCCATACAGTTCATCTGCCACACCCGCTGAAAAGCTACCCATATGCACTGGCCAATCGCCTCCCGCCTCCAGTAAAATCATTTGGCCATGGCCCCAACATGTGGGTGGGTTTTTGATGGCATGTGGGAGACATACAAACTCTGTTGTATTACTTTCATGGGCCTAGACGGTACATCAGTATAGCTCTCTGATGCTTTGTTTAAAATTATTGCTTAATATCCCATGTACTGCACAGGAGGATCAGTGAGCAGCGAGAATACCATTTGGCCCAGTTTCTACTGTTCATAGTGTGAACCAGCTTGGCAGTAACTTTGAGGCCATGTGGACTATAATATTGGGACTAAAGCCCAATGCAAATTGAGTCATTAGTGTGCTTATAGACACCTTACAATCAGATTTGACTTTCATTTTTAAGAGCTCCTTTGGAAAATAACAGGTGGAATCTGATTGGTTGCTATAGGCAACTAGGCCAGTTCTCCTTTACACCAATTTGCTAAATCTCCCCCAGTGAGTAGTGACTGTAGCTCTGTACTCTCCGCTCCCTGGTCTTCTTCCGGGCACTGCACTGAACTGTCCTGACGGCGTACACCATTAGGATGTAGTGCACACACTATAACCTGATGCTGTCCACAGTCAGATTATAGTGCAGCGTAGCCCAGACAAGACCAGGGAGCGTGAATATAGGAGTACCGCCAGATCTGCAGGGTGGTGGCGGAGCAGGAGAGGTGAGTTAAACTAAATACATTATCTCTGTTGGGGGGGGGGTTTGATCTGAAGTCTGATGAAGATTGGGTTCGGTTCTGAGGTCTGATTTAAAAAAAATAAATTTTTTTTTCCTTTTATTCCTCCTCTAAAACCTTATCAAGTGTGCCTTGAAAAAAGAAAAATATGGTATTCTGTGCATATCTATAACCTCTTTAAAGGCTGTGGACATCTATTGGCCTAGGGAAAAAATGATTTTGTATGTTAGTAGTTACCTTGAGGAATAAAACTGCACTAAGTTTCAGGCTTCAGTCATCATACATACATTTTTAGACTCCTTGATATGCAGTTTGCAACATGCTGCTAGTTTCACAATGCTACTGTCTTCCCCCAGACAACTGTGTGTGTATATTCTTCTCCCTACCTACAGCCTACTGCTACCCCTACCTACTCCGATCTGTCACATTTCATCCCCTTCTTCCTCCCTGCTCATCTCAAACACTGAGGAGGGAGAGGAGTGCAGGGTGCACTGCTGGAAGCGGGAGCCATGCTCTTACATACAGTATTTGTCAGCTTCACCAGCACCACCACCAGCTAGGTGATGAACTTGCATATACTCTGCAGAAGCCTAATAGTAGGACATGTATAATTAAAAACTGTTTAGAAAGTTGCTTCATTTTGCATTTAGGAAGCAAAAGAACAAAAAAGTAAATAAAAAGGTGTAAATAATAAAAAGTTCAGAAAAAAATTGTATTTTTTGAAACCATCATGATACTATAGTACGCACTTGTAAGCCCCAATCAAACCAAACCCAGAAAGAATGAGAGGAAAAAAAACAACATATTTTCCCACGATCATCTCATTTATGTGACTATTTCTGATTCCCTTATATCTGGTGTATATTTTCCTCCTTCTTCTTATAGAGGACCACATTGTTTCTTTAACTTTGGGCAGTTGTCCCAGAGGTTTCGTTATAATGTGAAAATGTTTTTTATTCACCGTAATTTAGCTGGTGCCTTAAAGTGGTGGTTCCCTTTAATTCAATAACCTTGGGTAGAGTGTGAAGCTACAGTATGCGTGTGTGTGTATAAGGGAACGAGGTGTCATTTCTGGCAGTCGCAGGTTTTCTTTGCATTTAATTTACACCTTCAGCAGCAGATCGACCACAGTAGAGTTGTAAAGCTATAAAAACACTGTAAAATATCACGGGGGACATGAGAAATGTAAATGTGTGGATTGTGACTCACAGGATTCCTATACCGTGCCATTCCTATAACTTGTCAAAGAAATCCCAAATCATATGTAACACAGAAGAATTGCTATTAAAGGGGTTTTCCGAGATTTAAAGAGCATCTGTCACCATGATCAACCCTATTGAACCAGGTATACTGCCCTGTAGGGTTGATCATGGTGACTCAGATTAGCTCTCTCTCTCTCCAATTGGTAGGAGTGATTCAGAGGAATTCTTACTTTTTGTAATATGTAAATGAGCTGCTTGGAGCACCGAGGGGTTGGCCTAGCGCCTTGGAGCACTGTTTCACTTCCACCTTACCCTGTTGCCACTCCCCAATGAGATTGACAACGCCAGGCATCCTTGCTGCCCTGATGCCTGACCTTTTAAAATTTTGAGCAACCACTAGCGCAGTAAAGATCTGAATGGTGATCCTCACTCTGAGAGTTTCACTCCACATGGTACTGCCACTGGTGGATGTGTGAGATTTCAGAGCCACGCACCAGAGCAGTGAGGATGCTTGACCGGACAATCTCCCTAAGAGGGAGAGTTGCAACAGGGCAAAGTGGAGGTGAAACGGTGCTCCAAGGGGCTAGGCCAGCCTCTAAGTGCTCTGAGCACTTTGTTTACATATAACTGTAAGTAAGATTATTCTCTGCATTGGCAATACCGATTGCCAAGAAAATGGTCTTCTTTTAGAAACCGTGATCAACCCTACCAAGCAGTATGCCTAGTTTAATAGTTTGATCATGGTGACAGATTCTCTTTAAACATTGATGACCTATCCTTAGGCATGGGTCTTCAGTATCAGATCGGTAGGGTGTCCATCTCCCTGAACCCACATCAATCAGCTGATAGAGGGATCCATGGCACACTGGAAGGAGCACTACTGTGGCATAAGGGAGGGTAACCTGCAGTGACTCCTATGTGATATTAAAGATATAATGACAAATAACTGTTGAATCTATTGAACAAAAGAATAGAAAATGCAATTTTGAATAATAATTCGCTTGGTGGACTTGAGGCTAATTTATAGATGGATGGTTGGATAGACGGATGGATTGAATTGAATAGTGGCATAATCCTCCTGTCTCTGTGTTCCATCTGAGGGACAATATTTGGAGGTAACTTGGGCATCACATCTATGTTGCTTTGGACCTATGTACATAGAGACTGCAGACGGTATTGTACATCTGTGAGTGCTGGACTCTGTTTACTCTCAAGCTGCAGGTTTGGGTAAAATGATGAAGGATTTTATCAGGATTGCTGAGAATCCCGTTCTACATTTTTGTTCCATTTTAGCAGATGTAGTTGCTTTCCCTGCTCAGGCCTGGTTACCCGGCAGATGGGAGGGGGTGTGTGTGCCTGACTCCATGCCAGAGGAGGAGGCATCAGGCTGTACAGACAGCAGAAGCACCTGCTCCTCCCTCCACCTCCTCCCTTTTTCTGTGCGATGGAGAGGCTGCAGTGAGCTGGCTCTGGGTGCAGAAGCAGAAGAGGAGACGCGATGGTTACACCGGCCCAGCCCTTGTGTGCGAGCTGCGGCCGGACCGTGCAGCCCCTGCCAGCATGACTGAGCCCTCTCTACGCCCCCACTGTTCGGTGCTCAGCTGCTTTGTGAGTCCTCTAAGCTTCACGAGGTGGGAGGGTGGGCTTCTTTTGCATGGTAGGGACCTGGGTTGGATATCTGCTGGGGGAGGGGTGGATAGGGTGCTCTTGGAGACCTTTACACCCTCTGAGTAAGATCTGACACTGGGTCCTGGCATTTTTTTGTTCTATACTTACACTCGCACACAAGGCTCCTCAGACCTGGCATGTTATAGCGACGAGGCCACCTATGTATTCTGTGGTGAATAGTTGTGGAAACCACTCCCTTCCAGGGGATACCCAGCTTTTAGATGTGCCTTTGTTAGTATGCCTGCTATTGTACGCACAGGGGATACCCATCATGCCGGTGAGGGGTCTGGGCAAATATGACTGCCCACAGTCACAGGGCACAATAACACTGAGCACCTCGGAGGTGATGTGTCTGACAACAGAGGTATTTATTTAGGTAAATCTCTCAGCTGGTTCTCACATGTCTGTTCCCAGGGATATTATGTTCTGCTTGTTCATGATTGACTGAGCTGGAGAAAGTACGTATCGTTCTAATGGTGCTGAGGTCTTACCTGTCTAGGCCCAGTGACAGCAAACCATCCATCTGCCAAGTACAGTACCTCCTCACTTGGCAGGTTGTGCTGTTTGGATGTGGTCCGGATGGAAACGATTGCACTGCAAACCCGTCACATTCCCTCATATTTAGCAGTACATGGATAAATGTCCTTGTGTTTCCCTCTGTTGAAGTCAGGAGGCTAATTTCAGGGGAACTTAATTATCCATTCCCTCCTAAAAGCTTATAGATCCACGCTTCTAGCCAAGAGCTAGCCCAGTCCTGGAGGTTTAATTACTGGAAATCTTGGACATAGCGATGTAGACTCACAGGTTGTAAATCACTTGTAATAGAATGCATACTATAGGAACGGTGGGCAATGGAAAGCTGTAATAATATCTACAGAATAGAAAAATGTCACTTGTCTGACATTTATAAAACCAGCCACAATCAGGTTGTATTTATTTCAGAGCTAGTCATGGTTCCAAAGCCAATGATCACATGTCAGTCCCAACTTTTGCCTTTTTCTGTTCCCATTTTTTAAATTACTATAACCTAGTTATGACCTGGAATTAGAAGTATGGAAGATGGACTCCAGAGACAATTTTTTTCTCTATTGATCTTGTGTATGATGCTCCTGATTAATAATGGTTGTGAGGAAGTGGTGTCTAGGACCCTCTAGTATGATATGTTGTATACATCAATCTTATCCATGAACCTGGGATAAATTCCTATTGATCTGTGTGTGTAAATCATGGATGAGATGTAATAAGACTCAATATAAAAACACATGAGCGCCTCATTTTTTTTTTCTGTGTGTATTTACACTATATGGTCAAAAGTATTGGGGCACCTACAAATTACACTTAAAGGAGGTTTTATGACCTCCTATTCTAAATTCGTAGTCACTAATATGGAGTTGGTCCCCCTTTGCACCTTCTGAGAAGGTTTTCTACCAGATTTTGGAGAGTGTCTGTGGGAATTTTTGCTCATTCATCCAGAAGACCATTTGTAAGCATAGGCACTGATGGTGAATGAGAGGGCCTGGTTTGCAATCTCTATTCTAGTTCTACCCAAAGGTGTTCAGTGGGGTTGAGGTCAAGTTCTTCCACACCAGTCTCGCCCAACCAGATCTTTATGGACCTCCCTTTGTGTGCTGGGGCACTGTCATGCTGGAGCAGAAAAGGGACTTCCTCAAATTGTTCCCACAAAGTTGGAAGCCTACCGTACAATTGTCCAAAATGTCTGGGTATGCTGAAGCGTTAAGATTTCCCTACCTGGAATTAATGGGCCTAGGCAACCCCTGAAAAACAACCCCCTAGCAGTATTGCTCCTCCACCAAACTTTACCTGCCTGACTCCATTGTGCCAACTGTAATGTTCTGACATTTACCAAACCCAGACTTGTCCATCAGACTGCCAGACAGAGAAGTGTTACTCATTACTCACACTTATACTGAGTGAAGTAGCGGCATCCGGCTTGCATGCAGCGGTTTGGCCATGAAAACCCATGCCATGAAGCTCCTAGGGCACAGTTTTTGTGCTAATGTTAAAACCAGAGGAGGATTAAAGCTCTGCATTTATTGAGTCAGCACAGCATTGATAACTTTTACACACCATGCACCTTAGCATTCAGTGACCCACTCTGTAACTTTATGTGGTCTGCGCTTGCTGTGGTTCCTACACACTTCCATTTTGCAATAATACAACTCACAGTTGAATGTGGAATATCTAGGAGGGAAAAATTTAATGAACAATCTTGTTGCAATAGTTGTATCCTATTACAGTACTACTCAGTGAGCTCTTTAGTACAGCCTGTTCTTTCACAAATGTTGGTAAAGGCAGACTGTATGGGGACTATATGGCCAGGGGCTGGATTTTATACAACTGTGGCAATTGCAATATTTTTCCTCATACACTGTATGTATATAATATTTAAAGGGGTGTTCTGAGATTTTAATATTGATGACCTATCCGGGACCCCTGCCGATCAGCTCTTTGAGAAGTCACCAGCGCTTTTGTGAGTGCCACGGCCTTCTCTCAGCTTTTCCTAGGCCAGTGACGTCACGTTCATCGGTCACGTGGCCTAGGAGCATCTCGGCCCCATAAAAGCGAATAGAGCTGAGCTCTATAACCAGCACAACCACCGTACTATTTGCGGTGCTGTGCTTGGTAGTAACAGAAAAGCCTACGGTGCTCACAGGTGCGCCGGAGCGTTCTTGAACAGCTAATCAGAGGATAGGTCATCAGTATTAAAATCTCAGAAAACCGTTTTAACACATTCTGATGGAAAATTTGTATTTAAAGATTGAATAAAAAGAAGTAAAAGCATTAAAAGAAATCTGCCTTGAATTATAACATGCTGTGTAGCTTTATCATGTTCTACATATGACTGAAGTCAGTTTTCACTAGTTAATTTTGGTGGCACCTTCCCTGTTTAAACATAAATATCCCCATTATTTCACTAGGTATAGGATAGATTTTCTTCTAAGCACACATGTCCAATCTTCTCTGGTGTCTGCTTTCAGGGGACACTTATACTAGCCATACACTGGCCGACTAAGGCTACTTTCACACTAGCGGCAGGCCTGATCCGGCAGGTGAAGGGTGCTGCCGGATCAGGACTGCCGCAGCGACGTGTGGAGCCGGAACCGCGCTCCGGGCCCACACATGTCACACAGTACATACATACATACGCACACACACATATACACAAACAAATACACATACATACTTACATGCTCCCGGCAGGTCTTCAGAGCGCCGGAGGAGCAGGACGGCTCGCACAGTTGACGATTCCCCACAGCGCCCTCTGCTGGGCACCTGGTGGAACCGTCATCTGTGCGAGCCGACCTGTCCCTCCGGCGCTCAGAAGACCTCCCGGGGAGCATGTAAGTATGTATGTGTATTTGTATGTATATATGTCTGTTTATGTGTATGTCTATGTCTGTATGTGTGTATTGTGTGTATGTGGTGACGGATCCGTCTTGAACTCCATTGAAAGTCAATGGAGGGCGGATCCGGTTACCATTGTGGTCACACCAGACGGATCCGCCCCCATTGACTTGCATTGGGGGTCATTCCGGATCCGTCTTGGTGCGGATGCCTGGACCGGAGAGCAAACCGCAGCATGCTGCGGTTTGTTCTCCGGTCTGAAGATGGAATGGAATGCTTTCAGGAGCATTCCGTTGTCTTCAGTTCAGTTTTGTCCCCATTGACAATGAATGGGGACAAAACTGAAGCGTTTTATTCCGGTATTGAGCCCGTATGACGGAACTCAATACCGGAATTTTAAAACGCTAGTGTGAAAGTAGCCTTATCTGATATGTATGTTGGCCTCCGGACTCTTCCGTAACGCGGATCTCCGAGGTGATAAGGATCAGGCATGTTTGATTTCAACTGCCCAATTTTTTCTGGGGGAGATAGTCCACTGCCATGTGTCTACAGTGTTACAGTGGTTTCCTAGTGAGAACACATGCATGTTTAGTCTCGTCAAGCATGCAAGTGTGTGGAGGGACTGTGAGCGATAGTTGCAAGCCAAACGAGCATTGAGCAAATGGCTATCTTAAAGGGGGTTGTCCAGATTTTCTAACATTATTTTTAATGGTCTGCCCAAGCGTAAAATTCATACTCACTTGCTCCCCACTGCTCCCTTCCGATGCTGCTGTGATGGGAAGATGTTATCTGAGGGGTAATCCTCATGATAATAGTCAGAGTGAAATTGGGATAACAGTATAACAACTCTATTCTCTTGGTAGGTCTAGATAAAGATGCCCAATGAAGAGCATTGCACTTAGTATAATGTATATAAATACAATGTGTGGTGCTTTACTTGAGTCACTACAGGGGGGCTGTCTCTGATCGGAGTGATAGCCTCGCTCAGCTTTTTCAGTCAGACTGTTAGCTGTGCTAAACATCCAGAGTAAGTTAAGGGCCAGGACAGGAAGAAAAATTATATCCAGAAAACCATCTACCAGTTTTTAATAATAAAATGAATAGAATATTCAGATATAGGCATTTGACGTGTGGCAAAAAATAATGAAAGTGTCCAGCTAACATTTTCCGGGAAAGATTATCTCTTACTATCATCATTCACTTCTAGGTTTAGCATTCCTTATGTCATTTTTGCCTTTCTTTTTTTTCAGGGTGAAGAGCCCCCCAGTCTGGAATATATCCAAGCCAAGGATTTGTTCCCACCTAGGGAACTGGTGAAAGAGGAGGATAAGTTACAGGTAAGATCAGAAATGCTATTGTCATGTCAATGGTCTTCACAGTATTTCATTGGGTGGAGATAGAACATTCTAGCTGAAGGCTGTAAGTGCCCAGAATCTGTCACTTCCGAGTTAGTGATATATATAAGGCCTGTTATTACTACATGGTGGTCAAAAATACAAGACCTGAGCTCCAATATCTGTACCATCCTATGTGTTGACCACAGTGCAGTATGTTTGCACTTCAATTACTTTGCCAGATTTCATTGCATATACATTTTTGTAAATAATGGAAGAAGCTTTATGACACACAAAGCTGCTTCCCAGCTAGGGATAAAGCAGTCCTAAGGTGCCCATACACGTTAGTCTAAAGTTGATCAAAATGGACAATACCAACCAAATTTGACGTTTCTTGGGTGAAATTTAACAAATTATTATTTAAGCCAAGCAATGACAGACCCACACTATCTGAAAAGAAGTCAGCTGTGTCAAATAGTTGGACGAAAGATCTTTCCCTCAAAGACTAGATGATTCATGGACGAACGATCCTTCTTTGAAAGAACGTTCCTTTGTTCATCTCCCGGTTTTATTGAACATGTATGTCCAATTAGATCAACTGTAATGGCCAGTATGGACTAAAGTGTGTCTGCGAAATGATCATTCACCAGATGATCGCTTGTTCAACTGCTGTTCCACCATCAACCTACTATTTAATGTGTATGGCCACCTTCATCTTTATTCCTGTCTCTGCGTATACAGGTATTGATTCACAGGGACTAGTATTGGAGAGGTTGCGCAGACCTTCATTGACACCTAAATGCAGTAGTGATTTTGGCAAAATAGTTTTTGATCTCCTCTATCAGTATGTGATCTATGTATATCTATGCTTTGCGTTCTGGCTCAAGACCATTTTTATTAACCAGTTATTTGCCTTATGGCAGGTCACACTAATAACACAAATGCAGCAACAAAGCAATAAAATACTCTTCAAAATATTGCATCTGCTCACTCACAGAAAATGGAGTAGAAAGAATTCTAATAAAGGTTGGTCAGTTTGAAATATACCTCTAATCTTCTAATCTATGGATGGTGACCATGGACAGAGAAGGTTGGACACCAAGAACCATGGTACATTACCTGAGCTGTTCATGATTAAAAAAAAAAAAAAATCTGCAAGAACCTCTCGTCACAACAGTAGGCAAACAATACATATACATAAAGGCACGCTCTCTGGTGAAGGAAAGCCTCCCCACCGCCTCTGCGCTCTTATCTGACATACCACATGAGCTAAAGGCGCATGTTGACGAGGCTCACCCTTGAATGACAGCGTGAAGAGCATCCGCAAGTTTCAATGGCCCGTCCATGAGTCACCGCTTGTGAATGTTTATGAAATCCATCTCCACGTACATAAATGCACCGCCGTTGTGGTTCACTTACTGTCATTCATGGATTAGCCATGTTTCATTCCGCTCTAACTTGCTCAACATGTGATGAAGATATTTTGGTGGTATATTTCTTCTTCACCCCCCCTTCCCGCGCACGCACTTTATAACATGGTCCACATAAAGCGTCCAATTCCTTCAAATGTGGTTAGGGTAATTTACTGTTAAAAAAAAAAAAAAAAAGCCCCATTAGGTGTGTAGGCTGTGATTTTTCTATATTACTACAAGAACTATATAGTTGCAATATTGCTATATAGGTGCTTTACAAATACTTGGCTATATAGTCGCCTTATGGTTCCTTTACAAATATTTGCCTATATAGTCGCTGTATAGTTCCTTTATAAATATTTGGCTTTATAGTTGACTATAAGTAAACTTGTTTTTTCTGATTCTATTGTTCCTTTCGAAACCAGCTCTTCCTGTTTCTCCAAAGTCAATGGGGCAGAGAAGTTCGCACATGTTGCCTTTTCAGTTCGTTCCTCAAAGAGTTTTATGAAATTAGAAAAACATGGCAGTTTTCTTCCAGGAACGTGACTTCTTATTCATGGGCAGTGGACGGTATTGCAGTATTCGCTTGAATGAGGCTGCGAACAACACTGGTGCTGTTTCTAGCAGCCTTGCCTTTTCTACATTAAGGCCTCATGCCCACACCGTATTTTGTATCTGTGCCCAATCCATCTTATTTGTGGATTGCCAACAGACCCATTCTTTTCTGTGGGTCCACAAAAAAAAAAGGATGACATGCAGTGTTCTGTCTGTTCCGCAAATTATAGAACATGTCCTAGTCTTAGATTAGACATCTAGAAAAAGGTGTCCATATTTTGTAGATCCAAGGTTTTCAGACCCCAAAACAGACCCCTTTCACATGAGTGAGTTTTCCTCGCGGGTGTGATGCGTGACATGAACGCATAGCGCCCGCACTGAATCCTGACCCATTCTTTTCAATGGGTCTGTGTACATGAGCATTTTTTTTCACGCATCAGTTCTGCATTGCGTGAAAAACGCAGCATTTTCTATATTTTGCGTTTTTCACGCAGCCCTGACCCCATGTGAATGGGCTTCAGTGAAAAATACATTGCATTCAGGAGCATGTGCGGATGCAATGCGTTTTTCACTGATGGTTTCTAGGAGATGTTGCTTATAAGTAGAGATGAGCGAACGTGCTCGAAACGAGCACTGTACTGCTCGGCTCCCCTGCGCTCGCATGGGCGCAGGCAGCCGCTTCCGTCCTCCGTTCGCTCATGTCTACTTATAAACCATCAGTTTTTTAATCACGTGCGTGAAAAATTCATCAAAACCCATTGCACCCACGCAGAAAAAAACTGAACGCAATCGCAGACAAAACTGACTTAACTTTCTTGCAAAATGGTGCAAGAATGCACCCTGAACGCATCCGGACTTAATCTGTCACGGTTGCGTGAAAGAGGCCATACAGTCCTGTGCGTGAGGTTTAATGTAACCCCACTAAGATAAATGGATGTTTAAGAGGAACCTGTCAGTGTTGCATTATTCCACCCTGGATGTGTACGATGGACAGTCAGTAGAAAGATGCTGTAGCTACATCAGAGTACTATTATATCTAGCGGAGCTGTGTGTTCAGTAATGCGGTTGTCTACAGTGACTAGAATGGCGTCTCCCTGTGTTGTGGAGAACATGACTTTGCAGCAGTGCTGTATTCATGTCCGAGCATGCCAGTGCTGCTTTAATGATAAACTTTTCTCCTGTATGCTTTTCTTTTACTTATTTGTGCTTTCAGTAGATTGCTAGCGCTTTATGTTCTTGTGCCAAGGATCCTGATACGACAAACTAGAGGAGTATTTTTATTCTTGGCCAGGTCGTATGGTTAATTATTCATGAACACAAATGTTTTCTGCGTTACCCGTACTGGGATGGAGTGATTGCCAACATAAAGATCCTGGCTGACTGCTGCTGTAGCATTCCGAGGTGCTAAAATTGGACACATGAAATGGCAAAAAGCAAGCTTTAAAGGGTTGGTTTGCTTAGGATGATCACTTTTGCTGGAACAGTTCTCCTACATTAAAGGATTTTTCCAGCAAAACAAAAATTGGCAGCAGTGGCTCAGAATGGCGTAAAGGGGGTGCACTTTTAAAATCTCTCACTTTTCTGGAGGGTGTTCTTTTCTTTCTGTGGTTGGGCAGCAGCTCACATGAGTCAATCAAGTACCTTCAGCTCCCAGGATGCATTGCACTGCAATTAGATCTTGTTAACTTATCGTCCCAGATATACATATGGTATGCAATGCCCAAACAATTAACTTCTCTACTGTCTACAGAGAGAGCTACCTACAGTGCTTGTAAAAAGTCTACACACCCCTGTTAAAATGGCAGGTTTTTGTCATGTTAAAAAAAAAAAAAACGATCAAGACAAATTATTTCAGATTAATTTCCATCTTCAATGTGACCCATAATGTGGTTGCATAAGTGTGAACACCCCCTTTAACCACCTAAGTGTTCTGCTGAGTCCAGCTCGGGCAGTGTGAAAAGCAGCTAACTGGAGAGGGAGGGCAGCTTTAGATGGTGATATCTCCTCAATGGTAGCAGCTAGAAACATGCGTCTTGTCTTAAAGCTGACAGTCCAGGCTTTAATACAAGACCAAAATGACAGCTAAAGTCCAAGAAGCAGAGGAGAAATCACGGTTAGAAATCAAGTCTGGAATAATCGCGAGCGAAAGCTGTTTTTACTTTCATTTTCAGCTGCATTCACAGCATCCCGATTTCTATCAGTGATATCTTTCTCTGTCCTGAACATATTGCTGCATTTTGGCATTTTCTGAGAGCTTTGAATGTCAGCTTTCAAACAAGATCAGTTGCATGTTTCTAGCTGCTAACATTCAGGAGGTGGCAGCATCTAAAGCAGCCCCCCCTCCTCCAGTTAGCTACTTTTCCCACTGCTGCTGCTCCACTCTGGCAAAACAGTTAGGGGGTTAATCGGGGATGTACTTGTTAGCTCATTTAAATAGTAGTCATTACAGAAGAACTAAAATACCGGAAGTGCCGAATTCAGCACATAACTGAAGCAAACTGAGCCTTACAGAGCCCATTGACTATAACGTTCAGAATGTTTTTGTATTTGAGGAAAAGTCCTGCATGCAAGACATAACTAATTCTGTGACCGAAGCCCCGAACACATCTTTTGACGCAGATGTGAAAGTAGCCATAGCTGCATTTTACAGCAAAAACCATGGTCCGTAAACCACTTTATAACCAACAAAGGGAATCATATAGTTGAAAAGTATCAGTCAGGAGAAGGGTTCAAAAATGTCCAAGGCATTAGATATACCATGGAACCCAGTAAAGATGGTCATCAAGAAGTGGATAAGATTTGGCACAACAGTGACATTACCAATTGGACATCCATCGAAAATTGGTCCGGCCTGCAGAATTAGTAAAGGAGCTGCAGGAATTACTAGCTGTGTACAGCATGTCACAAGAATCTGTTGTAGTCTTCAGATGTCTGGGCTGTGGGGTTGGGTGGCAAGACGCAAGCCTTTTCTCACAAAGAAAAACATCCAATCCCAGCTATGTCTTGATGTAGGCTTTGGAAAGTCTGCCAAAAGCACATGGGAAAACATGTTCTGGTCTGATGAGACTAAGGCTGAACTTTTTGTCAATAGTTCCAAAAGGTATATTTGGCGCAAAGTCAACACTGTGCATCACCAAAAGAACACCGTACCTACAGTGACTCGTGGTGGAGGCAGCATTATGCTTTGTGGCTGTTTTTAGCAGCGGGAACTGGGGCCTTAGTCAAGGTGGTGGAAATTATGAACAGTTCCAAATATTGATCAATTTTGGAAAAAAAAAAACAGTAAGTTTGAGCCATAATTTGATGTAGTTTCACTCCAAAAATGCACCCAAACCTTGGCATATGGAGGTGCATTCACGCCATGCCCCCTTATCGAACAAGCTGTACAACGCTTACAAAAGACTGTAAAAACAGTTAGTAAATGTGATGCAAAGCATGCACGCCAGTTTTTTGGTGCTAAAAAAAAAAAGTAAGTCTGCGCCCCTTGTGTCTGCTGTGTTTTTTAATTAGGTAACCAGTTAGGTTAGGAATGTGTGTTCATATATGGGGAAGGCATCAGGTGTTACGCATAAGCCTTGACAAAGCGCAGGAGCACATGAAATGGGCGTTGGATGGATCCTCCACATTCTGTGAGCATACCACAATAAGGCTACATTCACACAACTGCATCCGTTTTGCAGTCTGCAAATCGTGGATCCGCAGAATACAGATGCAGTCCATGTGCATACTGCACTTTGTAGACCCCGTTATAAAAATGCCTATTGTCCGCAAAACAGACAAGAGTAGGAAATTGCTATCATTTACGGCACTAATCCAGACAGGACACAAATGACTTAGAAATGAATGGGTCCATGTGCAGTCCGCAAAAAATGCAGATAGGACGCGGCCGTAAAATACGGTTGTATCAGGGGTGTAACTACCATATCAGCAGACCATGCGACTGCTATGCAGGGCAAGAGGGGGCCCAGTCTTAGTTGGGATTATCTCCTCTTCTACGGGGGATGAAAACTTGGTCAGGACTCTACCCTCTGAAGGAACAATTTTTAGCAAATGAGGTAGTGGAAAAATGGCCCAAGGGTCGTTGAAAGGGGTTTAGACGGAAACCCTTCTGTCCTGCGTGGGGGGGGGCCTGGCTTGATCCTTGCTATGGGGCCCTTACTTCTCTATGTACACTACTGGGTTGTGTGATATAGCCTAAAGAGGTTTATTTGCACATTGGTGATTGCCATGACTTTGCTTCTGTTTGGATTACATGTGAGACTTGAACTATTGTCTGTTGAGCACCATGTTGGTGGTAGCAGCGGAGCCGGTTACCAGAGCTGACTTGGACTGATGCAAGCATATTTGTGATCCAGCAGTGCCAGCTTTTTACCGAAGGGTCCTTCTTGTCCCGCAGGAAACAACCACCTGGCTGAGGCAGGTCAGTACTGCCACCAGTGTTTGGTGATATTTTCCTAAATGTTGAGAGGGAGCAGGAATCGGACACTGGTGGGAAACTTGTGATTCATTAGGAGCGGCAGGAGGATCCATTTTATATACAGGACTACACTAGATATCACTAGATAGAAGTCATACATACAATATTTCAGATTATTTTTTTTTTGTTGCTCCTCTCTAACCCCGTCGTGAGCACTTTCCTGCTCCCAGTCTCATGTAGAGAGCACATCTCATCACCTTCCATTCCCAGTTGGAACACAGTGAAATCCCAAGACGGGTTCCTCAAAACTGCCTTCAATTCTAAAGAGAGAACATGTTTTACATATCAGATGCTTAAATGTGGAGAAAAGACATCATCACAAAGGCTATATTTGAATAAAGGGATAATACATCAGCAGCAGTCCCAGAACATGTCGTTCTGTACAGAACATCAGGATGGTGTATGGTTCATGCAAATTACAGCACCGTGGACTGGGATCGCCTTGAATTAAAGATGGCCTCTGCAGGAGCTGTAATCCATTATTAATCCGCTGAATTATTTTCCGTTAGATTTAATTATGTGTCCCTTGCAGGTAATCTGTCTTGTCCTATGTCATCGCCTTTACTTTTTGCACCCAGGTACCTTTTCAAGTGCTGCCAGGAGAGAGCGTGGAGTATTTAGGAAGTGCAAACGATGCGGTTATAGCAGTCTCCAACTACAGGCTGCACATCAAGTTCAAAGACTCTGTCATCAATGTAAGTCAATGTCGGGGTGGCCAGTAAGGGTATATTCACAGGCGGCAGAAAGTTCTGCCACTGAAAATCAGTTCTATACATGGATTTCTGCAGATGAATGGGACAGTTGCAGGAATCCCTGCAGGCAAATCTGCCGCTTATGAATATACCCTAATAGTCCATGAGTCAAGGGAGCTGTTAAAAGGTTATCAGTCTTTTCACTAATTGCTACTTTGCTGTTAGAATTACATACACAACATTTGTATCAATGGCTCTGGGTTCCAAAATCTCATTGAAAAAGCACAATAGCATCGGTTTGACCCCTGATTCTATGTTTGAGAGATTTTTATATAGAGGGTTGGTACCTGGCATATTAGGTACCTTTTAAAGGGATTGTTTAACCCTTTACAAGTGATGGTCTATCTGCAGGATAAGTCATCACTATATGATCAGAGGGGGTCCAACACCACGCACCCCCGCCGATTATCTGTTCTGCAGTAGTTTTAGTTCAGAAACTGCACAGCTCCATCCATTATTCAGTGAGCGGAGCTGGTACTGAAGCACTGCTCACATTCACTTCAGTGGGAGCAGCACTGCAGTAACCAGCTCAGTCCACTGCACAGCTGAGGTACCGGAGCTACAGCTAATGTGAAGGGGAACGGGGGGTTAGACGATGACCCCCACCAGTCAGATAGTTATGGCCTATCCTAAATATACACCATTGCTTTTAAAGGTTTGGGCTTTCATGCATTCTTATGTGGGTCTTCATAGGTAATAGCATTATTTCTAGCCATTAATAGGACTTGTATCTGGCATTTTTTGAGCAGTGTTCCCCTTGACAGGCTGTTCTCACTGAGCTGGTGGGCGGAGAGTAGTTGGTATCATGTCTCCACATAGACTTCCCATGGATAAAACAGGATATCCTGATCCCTAACTCTCTTACTATTAGAGAAGTACTGAGCAGTACTGGTGTGAATAAAGCACTTGGGAAAGATCTAGCACTATCAGCTGCTGCAGCCTCTTTGCCTATGTGTCTCTCACAGCAACTCACTTCTCCCCCCCATCCTCCATAGACTTCTATGGATAGTGTCATCTGATCTTTCAATGAGCTAACCGTTTGTCTTGGTCTCTCAAGATGGGTTTAGCAAAGAATTCAAAGTGAGTGTTAGTTTAGGAAAGTGGCAGAGTTCTGATAACTGGAGAAAAAGGCATTATTCCCTAGTATATTTTGTTTGCAACAACTAGTAGACATGGACTCTCATAGGATCCTTTCTCTCCTGGATTTCCAGGCCAAATTTCCTCATTCCCACATCTCTTTTTCCCTACCTACAGACTCGTAGTTATCCATCCAAAATACTTTATTCTGTATCAGACAATGATACAGATGCCTTCCCTCTGGCTACTATACGGAAATGGTTCTCCAGATAATCCACAGGGTTTACATAACCTCCCCTATGTGGCCATAGTATGGGAATATTCCCCACAGTGCAGTATTTTCGATGTGCCACCGGGGCAACAGATTTATATCACTGTCTCCGGGATTCCCGGTTATCCAACAGTTAGGCAAAAACATCTGCAACCTTGCTTCCCCACACCTTGTCTCATATGTTCCCATATGGGCAATATTCGGATATATCGACTATATGGCTATACTGCTTATTCACCTGTTTTGAAGCTGTCACAGCTAGTCCAGGATTTTGTTACATTTTATTGTTATACACTGCTAGTCTTTTATGGAAAATGTACCAATAAACACATTAAAACGTAAAACTGTTGATGCTTTTGCAGGTGCCTTTAAGGATGATCGAGACCGTGGAGAGCCGTGATATGTTCCAGCTGCAGATTATATGCAAGGACTCCAAAGTAGTCAGGTAAAGTTAAATATGTATTTGTCACTAAATGTAGTTTACATGTTTTATATACTGCTTTCTAAGTCAGCATTCCTTACTTAAATCCTTAAAGGGGTTTTCCAGTTTGCATCAATATCATTTACATAAACAGCTGTAATATTGTAATGTATCTCTTTTACCTTTATTGCTCCTATCTTTTGTTCTGGGCCGTGGTCTCATGACCGTGTCCATGCACTTCTGTCTTATCTTTTTTTTTTTCTCATTTTCTGAGATATTATATCCATGGGAGTGTCAAAGTAACTACAGGGCTCCACTTAGGCTTTATAACAATGGCCGTCATTATTACAAGACTATCTTTAGTCTCAGGCATTACTGTGAGTACCAGCGCATGCATAAATGTATTTCATAACACATCTGAACCTGGATACATGGCGCGCACCACAATCATTAACAAATCCAGATTCTCATTCGTTATGAAATACTTTTCATGCATTCACCGCTTCTCACAGTAACTGCAGATGCCAGAGACTAAGTTAGTCTCGCGATAACTGTGGCCATCTTTAAATGGCCTCATCAGAGCCAGTACATTTTACTGCATGTACGGAGATAGGGATTATGTACATGAGGTACGCAACTGCTGTTCATGAACATATCTGTCATAAAACCATAGTAATCCCAGAACACATCTTTAAAGAAGAACTCCAGCAAAAAATTTTATTCTGTGACCTGTTAGAAAGGTGCATGATATAATCTGTAGTGGTAGTCATTTTCTTATCAGTGACTGTTTCTGTGAGTAAAAACCTCTCTTCTTATTGTAGCTGGGTCATGTGACCAACTCCCTGACCTCCAACTGACCCAGGACAGGAAGCCAGTAACTGCTCTATTCATTCCTATGGGAGCCTCACTTTCAGTCTCATAGGAATACATCGAGAATTAGACTTCCTGTCCACACATAAGTCTATGTGTGAGTTGGTGGGTCTAATTGCTGGTCACATGACACAGATAAGAAATTTCAGGATGATAGAAGTCAAAAATTCAGACACTGGTAAGAAAATGACATTCACTACAGATTACATCATGTACATTTCTAGCAGGACATGGAATAAAATTTTTGTCGGGAGTTCTTCTTTAAGCCTTGCATGTGCAGTAGTAGGCTACCCCCCACCCCCCTCCAGTGGTGTCTGCAGGTAGCCAGATTTGTATTATAACTTTTTAGGGGCTTTCCAGCCATTTATCCCTACTGATAGCTAGTATGGGGGACGCCTCTTTTTCTGCATCTGATCTGATGTTCCCTCGTCTGTTTCTCTACCACCCATTCTGTAAAGACTCCCTTTGCACATGTTTGGCCACTTTACAACTTCTGCGTCTCTCTGTTCTCCATTTGGCAACTATTATGATAAAGATTATTTTAGCTTATATTGTTTTCCTAATATGCCCCTATAATTCACAACCTATTTCTTTGCTTTGTTGTAGATGTCACTTTTCCACCTTCAAGCAGTGCCAGGAGTGGCTGAAGAGACTGAGTAGAGCCTCAGCACGTCCAACCAAACAAGAGGATCTGTTTGCATTTGCTTACCATGCATGGTGTCAGGGGATCTGCACAGATGATGAAGAGCACCATGTTCACCTCTGCCGCCCAGGTACACGACAGCTGAACTTCTGCTGACCAGGAAGCTTTTTAGGTCTGCACCTCTGTAAAATAGCATAGAGCAGGGATTCAGCTGTTGTAAAACTACACCTCCCATCATGCCCAGCCGATAGCTGTAGGCTGTCCGGCCATGCTGGGAGTTGTAGTTTTGCCACAGCTGGAGGGCCGCAGGTTGAGCATCCCTGGTATAGAGCAGGGGTCCCCAACCACCGGGTGGCAGGGGACAAGGAGATGAGCGCTTCCATTGTAGAAGCGCTCATCTCCATAGTCATCTGTATCGCCGTCCTCAGGACGGCGATACGGATGCCTGTGCTGTGGCAGGGGAGGGAGAAATGTCTCCCCTGCCAGTTCCTCTGATAGGCTACAGGCACTAGGCCTGCAGCCTATCAGAGGCCAGCTCAGGTGTCGCGACGTCATCACGCCGCCTGAGCCGTACAGAGCAGGACACAGGCCGGAGGAGGCCTGCATCACATCGCTACCAGCACCATGGAGGTAAGTATTAGTGTTTGTTGTTGTGTTTTTTTTTTTAATTGGACAACACTGAACTTCTTACTGGCACTGTGGGGGCACTTCTTATATTATTGAGGGGGTATTTATGGGGGACACATTTTATTACCATATTTTTGGAGGGCATATATGGGGCCCTTCTTATTGGAATATTATTGGGGGCATCTATGGGGGCCCTTCTTATTGGAATATTATTGGGGCATCTATGGGGGCCCTTCTTATTGGAATATTATTGGGGGCATCTATGGGGGCCCTTCTTATTGGAATATTATTGGGGGCATCTATGGGGGCCCTTCTTATTGGCATATTATTAGGGGCATCTATGGGGGTCCTTCTTATTGATATATTATTGGGGGCATCTATGGGGGCACTTCTTATTGGAATATTATTGGGGGCATCTATGGGGGCCCTTCTTATTGGCATATTATTAGGGGCATCTATGGGGGTCCTTCTTATTGATATATTATTGGGGGCATCTATGGGGGCACTTCTTATTGGAATATTATTGGGGGCATCTATGGGGGCACTTCTAACTGGTACATTATTGAGGGACACTGGGGGCATCTATGGGGGCACTTATTGGTATATTATTGGGGGGCATCTATGGGGGCACTTATTGGTATATTGTTGGGGGGCATCTATGGGGGCACTTATTGGTATATTGGGCGGCATCTATGGGGGCACTTCTTACTGGTACATTGAGGGCACTGTGGGGGCATCTATGGGGGCACTTCTTAATAGTACATTATTGGGGGCATCTATGGGGGCACTTTTCACTGGCACATTGTTGGGGGCATCTACTGTGGCCTCAAAGAAGAGGTATTTTATATGGGGGCGCCCTGGGGAAATGGTCTACCGAGAAACCGGGCCTCGGTGCAAAAAAGGTTGGGGACCACTGGTATAGAGGGTCCATACTTTCCCTAGAATTCATCAAAGGGGTCGTCCCATTGAACAATTAATCACCCATCCAGGGATAAGTGTCTCATCTGCCCCACTGGGGCCCCAGACGATCACTTGATGGGGGTGTCTGTATTCCCTGGTGGACATGTATGTTCACTGCTGCTCCATTTAGGGGTTGCTGAATAGAAGCACTCAGTTCTCCAGCATCCCCATAGCGTTGAATGGAGCAGCAGCATGCATGCCTGTTCCCTACTCCATTCAAAAAGGGGAACACAGCCCCCATTATGGTGATTGTTGGGAGGTTGGACCCCTGCTAATTTTATCCTGTGGATCGGGGAAAGGTTGTTGCAGTTGAACAACCATTTTAAAGCTAGCTTTCTTGCCAGCGTAACTTCAAATTGAAACCTGAGCTGAAGACATAGGCCCTGATTTATGGTGGACAGGCAGTGTCTATGGTAAACCAACACACTGCCGGAGGCTGCAACTAATTTATGACGAGGCGAATACATCATTATAAATTAGGTACAGCCTTCGGCAGTCCATACGCCTGAACTGAGATCTGACTGGTGTAGAAAACTGGCAAACAAGAAGATAAATGTGGTGAGGCCGATGGCCCTGTCCTCACCATGCCTCCTTTTCTGGAAAGTGGCAAAGGCAGCGGAGAAATGCCTCTTGCAAACAATTTTGCGCAAGTGGAGTTGAAAAAGTCACAAACATGCACTTTGCGACTTTTTCACACCAAAAAACTGACAAAAAGATACACTAACTTAGGCCCATGATGTCCACCCTTCTCGCAGTCTTCCTGCCCTGTTCTTGACAACTATAGATGTCAGAATTTGTCTGGCGTGTTGCTCATTTACATTGTTGTGACTGGCTTTGTTTCAGGTGACCATGTAAAGGATCGCTTTCAGATGGAGCTGTTGCGAATGGGTTTCGATATGCAGAATGCCTGGCGAGTGTCTGATATCAACCACAACTACAAGTGAGGAATTAAATGCGTACATCATGCTTTATGTTAACACTGCTTTTAATTCATTGCACCAATTTCTTTTGGCTTGCTAACCCCTGTAATTATCATTGGCATCACTGTGCGGAAGGAAAGTGCTGCAGGCTGAGACTCACACATAAAGAGGACATTTAGGATAGTGGTTTAGAGGAAAAGCAGTGCTATGGACTTTGGCAAACAGTCCGTTTGCTGTTTGACAGTCTTTTAACCTTCAATGTAAA
The DNA here is from genome assembly GCA_900303285.1 of Rhinella marina. NCBI lineage: Eukaryota > Metazoa > Chordata > Amphibia > Anura > Bufonidae > Rhinella > Rhinella marina. The sequence goes on from ONZH01004164.1 coordinate 243,223, forward strand.
AACCAAGACCTGGTTGTGACCATATTTTAACTTTTTAGATGCACAAGATTTAGAAGGTTCCTTCAGTTCATGCGTTCTTTTTTTCCTCTGTATCATAATACATGCAGATCATTGCAGATGTTGGTTGTGGTTATACTATTGTGACAGGGCGTTGGTGTTCGTTGGGCCTGTTCTACAAGTTCTATTATGAAATTCCGAGTATTTCAGCTACTTCTCAGATTTGTCCAACTTTTTCCTTGAAACCCTTCTCTGCAGTTACTGGCTAAGGGGGTAACGCTATCACCCATGCATTACACTGAAGGAGCAGCTAGTTCTATGGGTCCCATAAGCAGTAATACTGCAATGAGCAGTTCTCACTTGGTGAATCGCTAATCATCCCTCATGTACAGTACATATCCATCATCCTTTTAAAGTGGTATTCTCATCTCAGACAGTGGGGGCATATCGCTAGGATATGCCCCCATTGTCTTATAGGTGCGGGTCCCAGCACTGGGACCCGCACCTATATTGAGAACGGAGCACCACAAGGTGTTGGTCGGAGGACTCTGGTCCGGCACCCACCAAGAGCTCTCCCCATAGGAGTGAATGGGAGCACACCATGCATGACCGGCCACTGCTCTGATTCACTTCTATGGGCTCGACGGAAATAGCCAAGCCAGCGCTCGGCTATTTTCGGCAGCTCCATAGAAAATGAATGGAGGGCGGCTGCGCAGTGCGCCCTCCTTCGCTTTCAGGGCTCCGTTCTCGATATAGCTGCTGGGACCCGCACCTAAAGACAATAGGGACATATCCTAGCAATATGCCCCCATTGTCTGTCATGAGACAACCCCTTTAAGGCAGTTGATGATTTTTACAGCTGCTTTGCTAGCTTAGGGTCTTGAGTCAGAAACCCTCCTGTATTTGCTCCATATACTGTTATGTGGCATATAGAAGTTTTTTAAAATACAAATACCCTTTTTCTGACATGAGTGGCAATAGAGAGCAGAGTCACGTTTTTGTTAATTTTTAGTAAACCATCTCTTGGATTAAGAAGCAGATCTAATAGTGATTCATTTATTTTCATTACCTTTTAGACTGTGTCCAAGTTACCCACAGAAACTCCTGGTCCCTGTCTGGATCACCGACAAGGAGCTTGAGAATGTTTCTTCTTTCAGATCGTGGAAAAGGATTCCTGTTGTGGTGTACAGGTAACTTTGCTGCTCGCTTACTACAGTTCACTGATATCTCTTCAGGTTAAAGGGGGTTCTCTGGTCCCATAATAATTTTTTAATCTACATTAAAGTACCCCAAACACTGCATACTTTTGCCCCATACATCTGTTTTTCATTTCAGCACTTTCCATCCCCTGTTCTCAGCTTCACCGCATCCTGACAGGATGTTTACATGCAGAACTTCCTGCTGAGTATATAACCAGGCCCAGCATGCTTTGCTCTGTAATGTTTCACACTCTTCTCTCTGCAGTAATCACTGCCCTATACCTCCTCTCTATATTTGTTAGGCAAAGGAACCCCTGTGAAAGATTGCAGAGCAAAGCTCACAGAGTTTGGTTAGAAAACCCAGCAGAAAGCTGAAACACAGTAAGATCTACATGTAAACATCCTACCCAGATGCTGATGCGGAGAACAGGGGAAGGAAAGCACTGTTATGAATTTGGGGTAGAAATATGCAATATTTAGTGTCGTAAAGGCAAATAAAAAAAGAACCCCTTTTAACCCCTTGGCGACATTGGACGTACCGGTACGTCCTGGGCACGAGGTAGTTCGTGCTACAGGGCGTACCGGTACGTCCTGCATGTAAACCCCCCCTGCTCAGTGCAGGGGGGGTTACATGTTGTAATGGGGGCTGTTAAAGACAGCCAGCCACCCATAGTGAAGGCCTCGGGAGGTGCCGTGCACCCCCAATAATGGCGATCGCTGTGAATGGCTGGTCTGTTCAGACTAGCCAATCACAGGATACGGGGGCTGGCTGTAAGGATCTGATCCCCCCGCAGTCCGAGACTGCGGGGGATCAGATCCAGCTAAACTTATGTAAAATTTTCCCCCGGGTGCCCCCGATTTCCCCCCCCCCCCACCCTCCTTTCTCATATTATGCTTTTTAATTAGCCCCCCCCCATTTTCAGGATGGCCGAGCGGTTAAAGCAGAGTGTCAGCATACAGCTGACACTCTGCTTCAAACGGCCGGCATCGCTGCTGGCAGCGATGTCGGCCGTTTAACCCCTTCCATGCCGCGGTCCATAAGGATCACGGCATGGAAGGGTTAACAGGGAGGGCGCTCCCTCCCTCTCCCATCGGGCGCTGCAGCAGCGCTCCGATGGTGGGGCCAGTGAGAGGGAGAGAGCTCCCTCCCATCTGGACGCTGCCCTGCTGTGGCAGCGTCCCGATGGTTACCATGGCAACCGGACGCTTTCGTCCGGCTTGCCATGGTAGAGGTAAGCCTGTTCAAGCTCCTGCTAAAGGCAGGAGCTTGATCAGTCTTACAATCAGAAAATACACTGCAGTACACTATACAGTGTACTGCAGTGTATTATATAGACATCAGATCCACTGGATCTTCAAGAACCAAGTGGGTCTGAGTCAAAAAAGTGTAAAAAAAAAAGTGTTAAAAAAAAATAAAAGTTTAAAAAAATCCCTTTTTTTTCTCCCATTTTAATTGATTAAAAATAAAGAAAACACAATACATAAACATGTTGGGTATCGCCACGTCCGTAACAACCCGCTCTATAAAAATATCACATGAGATAGCCCCCCCAGGCGAATGCTGTAAAAAAAGTTTAAAAAAACTATGTCAAAATAGCCATTTTTTTCCCTCTTCCCTCACAAAAAGTGTAATAGCAGGCGATCAAAAAGGCTTATTTACCCCAAAATGGTATCAATCAAACCGTCATCTTGTCCCGCAAAAACGGTACCCTAACTGAGACAATCGCCTGAAAACTGAAAAAAATATGGCTCTCTGAAAATGGCAACACAAAAAAAAGATTTTATTCTGTTCAAAAATGCATCTAATGTGTAAAACTTTCCAACAATAAAAAAGTTGGACATATTGGGTATTGCTGCATCCGTAACAACCTGCTCTATAAAAATATTAGATGAGATGGCCCCCCAGGCGAATGCTGTAAAAAATTTTTTTTAAAAACTATGCCAAAATAGCCATTTTTTCCCTCTTCCCCCACAAAAAGTGTAATAGCAGGCGATCAAAAAGGCGTATTTACCCCAAAATGGTATCAATCAAACCGCCATCTTGTCCCGCAAAAACGGTACCCTACCTGAGACAATCGCCTGAAAACTGAAAAAAATATGGCTCTCTGAAAATGGCAACACAAAAAAAAGATTTTAGTCTGTTCAAAAATGCATTTAATGTGTAAAACTTTCCAACAATAAAAAAGTTGGACATATTGGGTATCGTCGTGTCCGTAGCAACCTGCTCTATAAAAATATCACATGACTTGCCCCCTCAGGTGAATGCTGTAAAAAAAATGCTAAAAAAAACTATGCCAAAACAGCTATTTTTTTCATCTTGTCTCAAAAAAAGAGTAATACCAAGCGATCAAAAAGTCTAATGCACCCCAAAATGGTACTAATGAAAACCTCACCTCATTCTGCAAAAAATGAGCCCCCACATAAGACAATAGCTCAAAAAAATAAAAATCAATGGCTCCCGCAAACCATTCCATCAAAATCTGTGTTGTAAAATCCATATGGCGCTCCTTCTGTTTTGAGTCCTGCCATGTGCCCCCACATCAGTTTACCACAACATATGGGATGTTGCCGTATTCAGGAGAAAATGGGTAACAAATTATGGGGTGCTTTTCTCCTGTTACCCCTTATGCAAATAAAAAAAATTGGGGCTAAAGCAACATTTTATTGGAAGAAACAAAACTTTTCATTTTCACAGCCAAGTGTTTCCAAATTCCGTAAAATGCTTAGGGGGTCAAAGTGGCCAGTACCCCCCTTAATATATTCGTTGAAGGGTGTAGTTTCCAAAATGGGGTCACTTTATGAGGGTTTCCACTGTAGGGGTACGTCAGGGTATCTCAATTACAAAATGGTGCCTAAAAACTATTCTAGCAAAATTTGCCTCCAAAATCCCTATGGCGCTCCTTTCCTTCTGACCGCTGCCACAAACCCATAGAGACGTTTACCACCACATATGGGGTATTTCTGTAAACTGCAGAATCAGAGGAATGTATATTGAGGTTTAGTTTGCTGTTAACCCTTGCTGTGTTGCAAGAAAAAAATTATTAACATGAATAATCTACAAAAAAGTGAAATTTAGAAATTTCACCTCCATTTTCCTTTAATTCTTGTGGAACACCTGAAGGGTTAACAAAGTTTGTAACAGCAATTTTTTATAATTTGAGGGGTGTAGTTTCTAAAATGGGGTCAATTATGGGGGGTTTCATTATGTAAGCCACTCAAAATCACTTTATATCTGAATTGGTGCTTAAAAAAATGGTTTTGGAAAATTTGGTGAAAATTTGAAAAATGGCTTCTAAACTTCTAAGCCTCCTAACGTCCTAAAAAAGTAAAATGACGTTTACAAAATGATGCCAACATAAAGTAGACATATGGGGAATGTAAAATAATAACTATTTTTGGAGGTATTACTATTTATTTTGAAAGTAGAGAAATTGAAATTTGGAAATTTGCTAATTTTTCCAAATTTTTGGTAAATTTGGTATTTTTTTTATAAATAAAAATGAAATATTTTGCCACAAATTTACTACTGTCGTGAAGCACAATATGTGACGAGAAAAGAATCTCAGAATGACCTGGATAAGTAAAAGCGTTCCAAAGTTATTACCACATAAAGTGACACATGTCAGAATTCAAAAATTTGGCCCAGACATTAAGGCCAAAATGGGCTCTGTCCTTAAGGGGTTAAAGGGGTCTTCTGAGAGTTTGATATTGATGGCCTATTTTCAGGATTGGTCATCAATATCAGATTAGCAGGGTCAGACTCCTGGCACCCCCACAGCTCAGCTGTTTGAAGGGACCACAGCACTCCGGTGAGCACCGCTACCTCTTCCTAGACCATTAACATCACATTCATTGGTAACGTGGCGTAGGCGCAGCTCCATCCAATTCAAGTGAATGGATCTGGACTGCAATGCAAAGCACAGCTGCTATGGATGGCTCTGTACTTAGTAAGCTGTGAGCCTCATCAAACAGCTGATCAGCAGGGTCCCTGGTGCCATACCCCTGCTGATCTAATTACCCTCAGGATAGGTCATCAATAAGTCATCAAAATCTCAGAAAACCCCTTTAAATATCTAGCTGGCCATGGCTTCCCTCATTAAAATCAGCGGTTGGCTAGTTGCCTTTGTAGTTGGATCTACTGCATTCAGTAGTAGCTTCCATGTTAAAAGGACTGTCTATGATGAAACGCCTAAACAATGGGATTCTCCAGGTAAACGTTGAGTTGCCTTGAGCTTGAGTTCAAGTAACTTAGTAATGTAAATTTACCTAGTCTGTTACAAAAATTGTGGGATAATATATAAAATTTTGTACAATGTCCTATAAGCAAAGGGAAATTCTTTATTATTTTGGTCATCCCCAGAACTAGAGCTCAATCTTAACTGTATTTTTTAAATTTTTTTTGTAGACATGCAAGAACAGGAGCAGTGATAGCCCGTTGCAGTCAACCCGAGATCAGCTGGTGGGGCTGGCGCAACGCTGATGATGAGTATTTGGTCACGTCCATTGCAAAGGCCTGTGCACTCAATCCAGGTGGACGTGCTGCTACTGTGAACTTCAACAACAAAAGTAGCAATGACGGAAATGAAAATGGAGACACCGACTTTGGTAAGGCACTAGGGGGAGATTTATCAGGACTGGCATTCCATACACCAGCCTTGATCTCCTGCGCTGGAGGAAGATGCTCCTAATTTAATAAGGGGCAGATCCCTCTTAATAAATTAGTCGCATCTCTGGCGTTCTGTGTGCCAGAAACTCAAGTCTACACCAGCCAGGAGCACTAGTGACTAAGCCTCGCCCCCTTTTACTCACCATTTCAGAAGAGTGACAAGAAGGCGCAAATATGGCATTATAAAAAAGCATTAGTAATGTCCCCACTATATATTACACACAGTAACATATACTCTAAAGCATTTTTGCTGTTCATGAACCATTGACTGACTGTTTTCAGTGTCATTTTCAGACTCTTCTCTAACTGCCTGTCCTGGTATTGAGGGGAGCGGGGCACCTCAGAAACTCTTAATCCTAGATGCTAGATCTTACACTGCTGCAGTTGCAAACAGAGCCAAAGGTGGAGGCTGCGAATGTGAAGGTAACAGGATGTTAAGTCTGAATGAAGTCTGTGTGATGGATAGGTATAGATTTAGATGTTTTATAAAGTAACTGTATCGGCGCTACAGTATAGTCACCCAGGATGGATATTTGTAAGTTTTAGTAGTCAAATTAGTATTGCATCACTTCTTGTCAGTAGATTAAGTACCTCTCTTTATCGAGGTTCCAGTTAGGGAGGCGATCCTGTATGCAGAGAGTCTTGTACGTCACACAGAAGCTTCTCCGTGGCAACAGCAAGGAGAGTTTACCCATGTGCACGCCAGCTTCCGGCCGGGCCAGTGCGCACACAGTGGAAGTGCTCAGAAGAGGGGACGCTATTACATCGCGCTCCAGGACTCTCTGCATACAGGATTGCCTCCCTAACTGGAACCTCGATAAAGGAACGTAGTTAATCTACTGACTAGGAGTGATGCAATACTGATTTGACTACAAAACTTACAATATCCATCCTTGGTGACTATACTGTAGCGCTGATACCAGCGCAGATACATTTACTTTATAGAACATTTATTACTACTTTTTAGTGAGTTTGGGCGACCCCACTAGTGGTATCTTGCAGCGGTCCCCAGTCTCTTTGTGGTTCTTGTCATAAGATTTTGGGATCAGGCACTACTGATGGTGATAGCGCTGGTGTTTTATAGTGTTTTTTTTATAGGTATAGATTTAGGGTCATGCTATTCCCACATTGCAGGCTATATTTCACTGAGGAGACTTCAGAGCTGTCAATACATATAAAAAATGAGATATAAAAAATCCTAGCTCACAGAAGTGGGGGGAGAGTGTATGCTTCACAGGGAACACCCACTGAGCTCAGAGCATGCAGCTTCACATGCAGTTATAGAAGACGGCTAGTTTTGAAAGTTAAAATAAACAATACAGAAATTCGGAAATAACTTGGTTGAACTTGAAACTCTGTCTAGGTGTGCATGTCTGAAATATCCATTTTTTTTTTAAAGGAACCCTAAACCCTAGAATGAATGATAGAGGAGATAATAATGTCCATGCAGTTTGTCAGCCTGCACAAATCCTGCAGAGAACACTGTGGTCAGTGTCCTACTGATCTTCTTCAGGCTTGAGGTGGGGTTTAACAATTTTCCCTGTTGCAGTCAGTGGAGAAAGGTTCCTTCTGCTGCCAGTAAAAAAGAGGAGAAAGGGATAAAGCCTGATGTTTTGGGACGCACAGAGACCTTTTTTTAAAAAATTTTTTTGTAGATTTTCAGGGTTCTATAGGAGACAAAATGACAGATTGCAGGGGACGGGGTTGCTTGGGTTTTTTTTTGTGTGTTTCTATGCTTATTCTTTCTATAAATACTTATAAATTGTTTATTATTATATTCTTCTAATTTTTTTCAGTTTTTTTCCTCATCTGCGCACTGTTGTTTCTCCTTCTCAGTGAATCAGTCAGAGAGCCGCTCTGATGGCTCGATCTTTAGCACTTATCTTTACTTTTCTAACATCATAAGCCTTCAAGCGTACCAGGGTGCGAATGGCTGTGTCTTTGTTCAATCATAACTGTGAAGGGACAGTTATTTTTGGGCTTCCCTAGTGTTTTTTTAAGCCATATTATTGCTTGTTTCAGCTGCGCAGCTAGATGCATTTCTCTCAGAAGCAGAGGACGTCTCCTTTTTGCCAGTACCATATGCAGTGACCTCATTTTTCTTACTTTCCACTATGTTTGTTTTCAGCTCCGGAGTTCACAGAACAGATAAGGAGGGATAAATCACACTTACAGGCACACAGAAGGCTACTGTGATGCTCAGAAGAAGTGTAGAAACAATTCTTTTATCAGGCTTACAATCTCAGCTAGCTCTGAAACCCCTTCCTCTCATGTCTTTGTTTCCAGGGGTGGATCTTGCCTGATAACAAGCAATGGACTGCAACTGAGGTGGATGTGAGACCCCTAGTGGCTATGATTTTACAGATTTTGCAGGCATATTTTTTTAAAGATGTGATTATGAAATTTGCTAGTTACACTATTCTCTATTAAATGTGAAAGTACAGTGACTCTTTCAGCTTTGAGTATTTATCAGGTTTGATAAGAATTTATCTATAGTCAAGGAACTAGAAGATACAGATTGAGCCTTCAGAGCAGCTCTCTAATAAATTCCCTGAGAAGAAACATTGTGCAGATGCTGGAAACTGAAGTCTGTAGAGGAAAAGCTGTTGAAAGTTTTTTTTGTAAAAGCCGTTGAAATTTTTTTTAGCTCAAAATAAGTGAAATGCAACAATAAAAAAAGCCCCAAATGTGTTCAAAGCCTTTAAAGAAAGATCATACACCAAAGTAGATCTAATGTGGCGTACTATTATATGTCTTGATTGTCTGCCTCTTCCACGTAATCAGGCAGGCTGCATCTATCACACACTTGTGGCATATCACGTTGGTATGACAGAAATGTGTGACTTGGTAATACTCCATAAATTACCCTCATTATTATCTGTTTGTATTGTTACCTTATTGAAAGTACCGAAACAATTCTTATATTATTCTTCCCCCCCTTCAGAGTACTATCCAAATTGTGAAGTTGCATTTATGGGAATGGCTAACATTCACTCCATCCGGAATAGCTTTCAGTACCTGCGAGCTGTGTGCAACCAAGTGCCTGACCCAGGAAAGTAAGTTTTGTACTGGAACAGTGGATGTAGTATATTTACAGGAGAACTCCAAGATTCTTCTATTCTCTTTTGTCGGGCCACATGTCTGCTGCACTATTCAGTTTTTTACTGTACTTTAATGTGATGGCCACTTTTTTTTTTTCCTACCAGTTCTTAGCCAGTAATCATTAAATTAAGACTGTCTTCACAGTCTCCCCTATTTATAGGGGCATTCAACTCTTATAAAATGACTGCATACTGCCAGGATATGCCATGATGGGGGTCTGACCTTTGGGACCCGTACTGATCCTGAGAATAAAGGTGACTGGCACTAGTTTAGCACTACATCCTATTCTATATTTTGCTTGCACGTACCCACAGGGAATTCTAGCTGGCCCGGTCACCTAAATAGCGCTATGCAGTTCCCTGTACAGGATTTGGAACCTCCTTTGCAAAGATTATAAAATGCTGGCGCATCCTAGGGATAAGATAAAATGTCAGGTAAGATTACATGAAATTAAAGGGGTTGCCCCACCAGATATACAGGTGACAAGTATCTGATTAGTGGGGGATGACTACTGGGACCCCCACAAGAACAGCGAATCCTGAATCCCCTTAGTCATCAGAGTGATGGTCATACATACCCTCCTGCTTTATTCATATCTATGAGCACGGAGAAGAGAAGCACAGTACAATGAATGGTGATGAATGGAGCGTTAGCGCGCCTGTGTGACCATTGCTTCTTCACTCAGGGACTCCTGTTTACATGTTTGGTCGGAGCCCCTGATATAAACACCTACTTATTACCTATCTTGCAGATTATGGTGGGACAACCCCCTTTAACCACCTAACTGTTCTGCCCGAGTCCAGCTTGGGCTGTGTGAAAAGTAGTTAAAGGGAACCTGTCATCACCTTTATGCTGCCCATACTAACGGCAGAAAAAAGTAGAGACAGGTGGGTTGATTTCAGCGGTCTGTCATTTATAAGTAAAAAGCTAGTGGTTGCTGAGAACCAACATCAAAATCATTGCAGACTGGGCCTGGAAAAGAGTCACTGGCACCTGAGAAGAGTCCAGGTTATTCATGAATTCCTGCTCTCCCCGCCCACCTGCTGATGACTGACAGTCTTCTACCTAGTTTTCTCCCTTTCTCTCTAGGAGAGAACTGCCAACCATCAGCAGATGGGCGAGAAATGCAGGAGATTATGAAAAACTATGACTCTTCTCAGGTAGATTTGACTCTTTTCAAGGCCTTTGCTGCAATGATTATGATGCTGGTTCTCAGCAACCACTGACTTTTAGCTCATGAGTGACACACCGCTGAAATCAGCATTTCAGTCACTAATTAATGCTTCCATCAGTGAGGTCAACATAAAGTTGATGACAGGTTCCCTTTAACTGGAGGGGGGAGGACTGCTTTAGATGGTGACATCTCCTCAATGGTAGCAGCTAGAAACATACAACTGGTCTTTTCCGACTGGACTGCTGGAGCTCCACTCTGGCGAAACAGTTAGGGAGTTAAGTAATAAAACAAAATAAAAAATGTTGGTTGCAGTTGAACATTAAGAAATTAGCCAGGGCCAAAGTGAGCAAAAATTTTTAAATATTTTTGTTGCATTTTTTTTTTTCCTCTTGATCCTTGGCCTGACCATTTTTTCATTTCCATCAACTAATGCCATCGTCATGATCTTTCTCTCTCAAGATGCCACTTACCTGTCTGGTGGTGAAACCCTTTGTGTGTTTTGTAGCTGGCTATCAGCATTGGAAAGTACTAAGTGGATGCAGCACCTTTCTGTCATGCTGAAAGCTGCCACGGTTGTGGCCAACGCAGTGGATCGCGAAGAGCGTCCGGTGCTGGTTCACTGCTCAGATGGCTGGGACAGAACGCCACAGATCGTATCCCTCGCAAAGCTTCTCTTGGATCCATATTACCGAACGTTGGAGGTGAGCAGTTGAGAGAGCAGAAAAATGTGTTCTTAGTCTCCAATTTGTTATACTAAATATCGTTTTTTTTCCTTTTTTTCAGGGGTTCCAGGTCTTGGTTGAGACAGACTGGTTAGATTATGGTCATAAATTTGGAGATCGCTGTGGTCATCAGGAAAATGCTGAAGATCAAAACGAGCAATGTCCTGTCTTCTTACAGTGGCTAGACTGTGTCCACCAGCTTCTCCATCAGTTCCCATGTCACTTTGAATTCAACCATGCATTCTTGGTAAAGGATAAGTTGCTTTGCAGTGATACATTTTTTTTTTTTTTTTTTTTTTTTTTTAATTTAAAGAGGCTCTGTCACTAGTTGCTAACCTATGTATTAAAATACATAGGTATATAGGTGCATTACACACAATCCCAGACATACCTTTATAGCAGAGATCATTGCAGCGGTTGTTGAGGAAAGTGAACTTTTAAAAATATTCTAATTAGCCTTCGGAGCTCCGGGAGGCGTGCTCTTTCCTTCTGAGCACTGCACCTTCACCGCCCTCCCGGGTCCGAGGCACGCCCTCCTGCCTGTAATCAACCCCTGGAGTAAATGATAGACAGCGCTAGACCGTTCGGTCTAGCGCTGAAATCCCGCGCCTGCGCATTAGATTTGTCCCCGGCGCATGCGCAATAGCGCTTGCAGTGCCGAACACTGCAAGCCCTTTCTTTCCTCTGCGCACGCGCCGTCACTTCGCTGAACCCGGAAGTGACGGCGCGTGCGCAGAGGAAAGAAAGCGCTTGCAGTGTTCGGCACTGCAAGCGCTATTGCGTATGCGCCGGGGACAATTCTAATGTTCGGTCTAGCGCTGTCTATCATTTACTCCAGGGGCTTGATTACAGGCAGGAGGGCGTGCCTCGGACCCGGGAGGGCAGTGAAGGTGCAGTGCTCAGAAGGGAAGAGCACGCCTCCCAGAGCTCCGAAGGCTAATTAGCATATTTTTCAAAGTTCACTTTCCTCAACAACTGCTGCAATGATCTCTGCTATAAAGGTATGTCTGGGATTGTGTGTAATGCACCTATATACCTATGTATTTTAATACATAGGTTAGAAACTAGTGACAGAGCCTCTTTAAATTTTTTTATAGAAATTTGCATACTTGTTTTCTTTTTCAGTAATCTTTTTTTTTTTTATTAGTATACTTAATCTAGTTTCCAGTATTGAAGGAAAAAGGGGTGAAATTCAAATTATCCTGGTTTTTAGTTTTAGGTCAACTAAATGTATTAATTACTTTATATTCTTGTACAACTATCACACAATAGACCGTAATAACATGTTGTCTGAATCCAGGTGAAGTTAGTGCAGCACACTTATTCGTGCCTCTACGGAACTTTCCTCTCTAACAACCCATGTGAACGAGAGACACGGAACATCTACAAGAGAACTTGTTCAGTTTGGTCCCTGTTGAGAACTGGTAACAAGAACTTTCACAATCTACTCTACATGCCTGGTGGCGAGATGGTAGGTGTAATGCATTAAAGTCTCTGTTTAAATAGAAGTAAATGATGGTTAAGACTATGGACACCTTTATGGGGTCATTTTTATATTATATTGTACTTATTTGGGGATAAAAAACATTTTTATTATTTTAAGAAAGAACTGTATCTGTAACCTGGATATGTTTAGCCCAAAAATAAGTACAATGCAATAATTAAACTGTTCCAACAATGGTGTCCATAGAATTTAGAACTTCTGTAGTTTTTGTAAAGGGAAGCATAGCCATGTATTACACTTAAAAGGTGGATGAGTGATGTGAAAACTCGCACAACTTTTCATAAATAAATAGTACAGGCGACCACAAAAAACTTTGTAATATGTCTTATCAGTGAGAAATGTCTAGTTCTCATGTTATCCACTCTTTACCTATTTCTCCCCCTTTGCTAATTGCTTTTCACTTTGAAAAATGTCTTATACCAGCCAGGACAGGGGTAGCTCCACAGAAGGATTATCATATTACACTTGTAAGTGCAAGTCTATGGAGAGGAAAAGAGGTAGGCGTGAACAACAGCTGTGTGAGACACACAGAAAAGTAGATTGCACCGCTAAATAGGAAGTGTAAATCTCAGCACAAGTGCTTTATTCACAACCATACAGATCAGTACTTCACTTTAACGTCCTTTGTCATCCTGGGACGCTTCCAAGTGAGTAAGGCCCCTTTTACACGAGCATGTTTTCCGCGCAGGTGCATTGCGTGTCGTGAACACATAGCACCCGCACTGAATCCTGACCCTTTCATTTCAATGGGTCTGTGTACATGAGCGTTTTTTTCACACATCAGTTCTGCGTTGCGTGAAAAACGCAACATGTTCTATATTCTGCGTTTTTCACGCAGCCCTGGCCACATAGAAGTGAATGGGGCTTCAGTGAAAAACGCATTGCATCCTGAAGCAAGTGCGGATGCAATGCGTTTTTCACTGATGGTTGCTAAGAGATGTTGTTTGTAAACCTTCAGTTTTTCATCATGCGTGTGAAAAACGCATCAAAACGCATTGCACCCACGCGGAAAAAACTGAACAACTGAATGCAATCGCAGAAAAAACTGACTGAACTTGCTTGCAAATTGGTGCGAGTTTTCTTGAACACACCCTGAACGCATCCGGACCTAATCCGTCACTCTCGTGTGAAAGGGGCCTAAGAGAAGGTTAGGAAGATTCTCCTCTACGCTCTGTGTGCATTTGATGGCCGCCAGTGTCCTCCCACCATGTCTGAGAGAACTGCAAGCTAGGGGTTAAGCATGTACAGAGGTAACTGCTAAAATGCCAGATGCAAGTCATATAGTGTTATTCCTCATGTACACACACTTGATTAATGCATAGTAAGTTGACAGGTTGGATATGCTGTAAGCATGTCTGTGTTGGTGTTCATTTTAGTACCATGACCAGGAAAGACAACAAACAGAGTGCCATAGCCAGAAACAAGATGAACTGAACCTTTTTTGGAATGACAGAGCATACATTTTTGTTTTGTAGGTTTTGCACCCAGTTTGCCATGTTCGGGCTCTCCAGCTATGGACTGCTGTATACATTCCTGCATCTTCACCTTGTATGCCTATTGATGATGGGATGGAGCTCTACCTTTCCCCATCTTCCCAAGGACAAGACTTTAATTCTCGATCACTAGACAGGTATAATGGTTCACAATCAAGTAATTTGTTTTTCTTTTATTTATTCTATTACTTAGCAAACAAAATGATTTGATTTTGCATAGCAACTTTTTCATGAAATAATACCTCCAGTCCCACTCTCTACCCATGCCACCCTTGGAGAGGAAAAACAGGAAGTTAATAAAAGGGAGCACAAGTAACATTGTAACTATAATACGAGAGATCTCACACTTTATAGTCTTTCTTCTCTAACTTTACCTTTCTTTACTGTAAGAATATCCACCTAGCATCTGCAGGCAATGTCATCATCCCAAGGAAGTTGTCTTGATATTGCAAGATTACATTCTCATTTCTGATCATATGGGTCAACATGTTACTCCATGCTGATGATGTAGGAAGCTTACTAGACAGTCAGTCTGTATTACACCAACAGATTATCTGACAGATTTCCTGACCAATCATTGGTCAGATAGCCATTTTAACACACAGATCTTTTATGGTCTTTTATGTTATACACACCAACTATTGGTCTGATTGGACAGAAATTGGTCAGATAATCTGTTGGTGTAATACAGCCCTAAGGATCCGTATCGTAGCACATATCAGAGCCTTCATTATAGTCTTATAGTCTTAGTCTTGTTGCCACCGGTTGAAAAGCAGCACTTAAGCATTCTAGTGACCTCAGCTCCATACCGGTGGCGCCTGGGACATCTCCAAAGGGGCTGTATTAAATCTACAGACCCTTGAAAACACTTTGGAAGTAAAATACCTTCCACTCTGCTTTCAGTTTTGTACAAAAACTGTTTTGTTTTTTTTTTAATATAACTTTCTGTGGTGTTCATTACTATCAGTGGTCGCCGTGCAGCGTCGCGCCATATTTAGATTAGGTCCCACTCAAAGAGGCAACCTTGGCATGGTGAGTGGGCTTATGCCTTTTAATCAAAATGTACACTAATGCCTCAGTAAGGCGGTACACATGCGCCAAGTAGCGCTGTCTTCTGCTAAGTAAGCAGGGATGAAAGCATAACATGTGGATGTCGAGCCAGTTTTTTTCTCACATTTACATTCTGTGGTGTTCTACCATACAGTATTCCAGGTAAAGGATGTGCAAGCCTTGTGTTACCCCACCCCTGCTGACCACAATCTGGTTGGTACGTAGGTGAGAACCGATGGAAGGGAGGAACACAATTGCAGGATTAATTTTTTTAGACTGGAGAATGTTTCCACTCCTCTCTTTTGTATCTACTTCCATTTGCATCAAGAACTGCCCATGACGATTGTGGATGCAGTCCTTTGAGCCAAACTGAAGTGTGGATTTAGAAGGAAAGGCAAATATAAAGGACAGGAATTTACTTCTCCTTTCTGCTGGATTCACTTCTGATAGCAAAATAAGATGATCCAGCTTTCATTTACATGCAGATGTCCAAAATGCATAAGCGTTATTTGTCTATGTCCTTACCCATAGTAAATTTGGTTGAAACACCTAATCATTATTTGGCAATATTGCATTATCTGCAGCTACATGTAAGAAGTTTTTAATCACCTGAATAGAGCTCCAGTTGATTTTAATGAATGCTGGGCCATCCTATTTTGTCATCCTTGACTTCCACTGAATACAAACAAGACCCATGCATCTGCAGTACTTGGGGTAAGACACGGGTGAGCTAGTAACATTTGTTATACAGGATTCCCTTCAGCCGCATCAAAGGGGCTAAATGGCCAGGGTCGGCGTTATCTCTGATTTGGGCCATTGCAGCAGAAGCCAGCAATCTCAAATGTCCATTCCATCACAGCGACTTACATGTGTGAAATGCTGCAGGTGACGTACATGTAGGTCATTTTGCAGCAAGGAGTTGGGCTGATCATACACATTGTCATCTAAAAGTTTTGATTCCCCCTATATCTTATGCAGGAACATGCAAAATGTATGACAGAATAGGCCAGGTAAGAAGCTTGAGGAGTCCATCAGGGCATCTAATGGAAAAAGGGCGTCTTTATGCAATTTAACATTACAAAATAATTTTTTCCCTTAACAGATTACCCAAAACACGCTCAATGGACAATCTTATCACTGCTTGTGACAATGGGGGGCTACTCACACGCACTTCTAGTGACCCTAACTTAAACAATCATCAAGCTAGCTTGGAGTCGCGATGCAGCAATGACAGTGGTAGTGATTTGGAAAGTCAGGATCCTCCGGAGCAAGCCACAGAAGTCAAAACCATAGAAGATAAGGCTAGTGAGGATCATAATGTCAGTGAAGGTGATGAAGAAAATGTGCAAGAAGCCACTGAAGCCCATAATAATAATGAAGTGATGCAACATGGTAATTCATCGGTTCCCGAAACCGAATCCCCAGAATTAAACTATGACAATGTTAAACCTGGCTTGGAAATTTGTATAGCTACTCAGGAGGAGACTTTAAGAACAATGCCCATCCCTGACCAAAATCACCAGGATCGCCCTACCTTAACAAAACCTCCTTGCCCAAACTTAGTAGGTGATATGTATGTCAATACTTCATGTAGAGATTTGACCAAATCTATCAAAATGGCAAAGGAATCCTGTAGGACTGATAGGAAACCAGTCTCCCAAATACCAAGAAATGAGATTTCTTTTCTAGCATCTAACTGGGAGAGTTTACAAGGAATGATGAAATCTGTTCCTGTTGGTGAAATTGGACTTCGTCGTCATTTGTCATATGAGCATTCTACAAGAAGCCTTCACAGTAAGCATGGAAGACATACGACTGGTTCTTATGTATCTAGAGATGCCACAAAGATCCCTTACAACTTCCCTGCCTCAATGCACTGTTCTGGCCCCTCAATGAAAAGCTATAGAGGGTCGATAGCTTCTCATAACAGGCCTCTTCACTCTGGTCGATTCTTACCTTTGGTCTGCCCTTCTCCGACACCTCTCCTATATCAAGATGACGATGGTTTACCCATTCCTAATGATGTCGTGCAACAACGGTTAAGACAGATGGAAGCTAGTTATAAGCAAGAGGTTGACCTGCTGCGAAGGCAGGTGTGGGAACTACAGCTCCAGCTGGAAATTCGACAGTATTGTGCGCCACCTCCCGAGCCTGAGGCTGATTATGAAGATGATTTTGTAAGTACCTTAAGTGCAGATACACTCATTTTAAGTCTGTGAATGGTGAAAAAGTACCACCTCAGGTCTTGATGCAATTCTGTAGTAAAGTTCTTTGATGGTAGAGATTTCATTACAGAGGCGGAATTTAGGATGTGCAAGACTCTTAAAGGGGTTTTCTGGGATTACATACCTTTTCAGTTATCTCCTGTAGCTTGCAAGATTCATACCTACCTACTCCCAGCCTCTCTGGTTCTGCATGTTGGCTTCACTACAGCCATGTTCCTGTCCTGACTTGTTTACTTCCAGCAGAGTATGGACATGGTCACCTGCACCATCATAGCCAGTGACTGGTTTTGTGGGTGACCACTTGAATATATGCCCCTAGTAAACCCGGAAAGCCCTTTCATATTTACCTGAATTCAGTGTACACACATACATGACTTCCCTTCATACATGTGCATGAACAAGAATCCCATCTTTGTCAATGACAAATATTAGTTTTAAAATTAAACTTTTCTGTCAACAGACCTGTGTAAAAGAGTCAGATAGCAGCGATATAGATGACCTGTATTCTGATAAAAGTGAAGACCGACTTTCAGAGACCAGTTGGGAACCAGTGGATAAGAAGGATACGGAGGTAAATATGTTTAGGATTGCCCTGCTGTGACAAATTTCGAAATCCTTTTTAGTACAGGAATGTTGTCTAAAAGGGCACAGATTACATTTTGTGTAACTATCTGCCATACTTAAAGGCGTTGTCACATCTGAGACAATGGTGGCATATCACTAGGATATGTCCCAATTGTCTGATAGGTGCGGGTCCCAACGCTGGGACATGTACCTATCTCCTAAACGGAGCCCTGACATTGGTGGAGGACGCCCTCCATTCATTTCTATGGGGCAGCCGAAAATAGCCAAATGCTGGCTCGGCTATTTCTGTCGGGCCCATAGAAATGAATGGGAGCGGTGGCCGGTCATGTGCCATCATCTCCCATTCACTTCTATGGGCAGATTGCTTGGTGGTGGCCCGAGTCCTCCAGCCACCACTTTGGCCCCCTGCATTCTCGATATAGGACCCCCACACCTATCAGACCTAGCAATATGCCCCCATTGTCTCAGATGAGAATACCCCTTTAACCCCCTGTTTTGGCCGAGTCCAGATCGGGCAGTGTGAAAAGTAGCTAACTGAAGGGGGTAGGGCTGCTATAGATGCTGCTATCTCCTGAATGGTAGCAGCTAGAAACATGCAAAACAGCTAAAGTCCAAGCAACAGAGGAGAATTAAGGAGAAATCGGTTAGAAATCAAGTCGGGAATAATCCCAAGTAAAACCTGTTTTTACTTTAATTTTTAGCTGCATTCGCAGCATCTCGATTTCTATCAGTGATATCTTCCTCTGTCCTGAATATATTGTCATTTTGGTATTGTCTGAAAGCTTGGAATGGCTGTTTTCAAACAAGACCAGTTGCATGTTTCTAGCTGCTACCATTCAGGAGGTAGCAGCATCTAAAGCAGCCCTCCCCTCTTCAGTTAGCTACTTTTCCCACTGCTGGAGCTGGACTCTGGCAAAACAATTAGGGGGTTAAACCTTTAGTTTTGCTGAGAGTTATAATAATCTTCATGTGAGGTACCTGTATTTTTCAAGCTGTAGCACCGCTCCGTAACATCCCCAGAGCCCTACATTCACAAAGCCTATGATAGGTGCCTCCTCCTTCCCACATCCAGAGTAGTTGAAGTCATCCACAAATAATTTTTTATGCAGAACTAGGAGCATCATATATGCTGTACCAGCGGTGAGTCTAGTACAGTGACCATTGCCATGGCTGCCGACTCCTGATCATCTATGAGGTCTCGCATAACCGGAGAACTGTGACTATATCTCTTGATATGAGTTTAGAAACCAGATGAACTCAAAATCATTAGGGCAGATATGTAATGTTACTTTCCTGCAGGTCTGAACTATGAACATCTGGCATGTGGTGTATCCTACATTTCATTTCTATATATCATTGTGTTCAAAATATAGGACATTATTTTCACTGTCCAAACCATTTAGAAAAATGTTATGTGAACAAAGCCAGAGAGATGAAAGCGTCACTGCTACTGTCATGGCCGTTAGTGTTTACAAAGCCATGACTGCTTTGATAGATCTTCAGACAAATCCTGGTGGATACCATTGACTTGTGATGTGTCAGTTTGGGTTCCTTTTTTCTTTGCACCAGGAATAGTTGTCCAATAAACACGATGGGACAGAGCGGTGCTAATGTGGATAGAACCTTAGACTGAATTAATATGAAAATCTCACAAGTATGTTATTATTTTCCTCTTCAATTAAGGTCACAAGATGGGTTCCTGATCACATGGCTTCTCATTGCTTTAATTGTGACTGTGAATTCTGGTTGGCCAAACGAAGGCATCACTGCAGGTAATGTAGATTTTGCCCACAAGGCATTGCATCATAACTACTATTTGGGGAAATTAAAGGGGCTGTCTTATCTGTCACGATATGCCACCAGTGTCACATCTGGGACCTGCACCTATCTCTAGAACGGGGCCCCCAAAAGTGAAGGAGAACGCACCACACATGCGCAGAGTGCTCTCCAATTTTTTTCTATGGGAGTTCCAAAAATAGCCGAGCAAGCGCTTGGCCATTTTCAGAACTCCCTTTGAAGTGAATGAAGAGTGCAGTCCCCCGCTCCATTCACGTCAGTGGGCCTGCCGGAGATAGCCGAGCAGCACTTGGCTATTTTCAGCAGTCCCGTAGAAATGGAGGGCAGCCATGCATGTGTGGCTTCTCTCTCCGCTCACTTCAGGGTTCTTGTTCTGGAGATAGGTGGGATCCACACCTATCTGACATTGGTGACATATCCTAACGATATGCCATCAGAGTCTCAGATAAAGTGTATTTTGCTCTGACAAGATGTTGGCTTTAGCAAGTCATACACCCTATTAACAGGGACTCCTACATCACCCTAAGCCACTTAAGACAGGAGTCCCACTGTACTTGTCATATGTCAATCTCAGGAAAATAAGCAGTCCTTGTGTGTGTCTAAAATACTGCACAAGACAAATGGATTTAAGCTGATCTTTGGTAGTTCTAACAAAATTTGAATTGCCAAAAGGAAACATAATTTTTGTTTCAATCCTTAGATATTAGGCATTTTAGAATAGAAATCTTGTTTTATATTATTTTTCTGTTGTAGCGATTTATTACTTATTTGTAAAACCTTCAATGGGAGGCATACATTTCCTTCCTGTATACAGTGCAGCATGTTGTATGTGACACATGAATTAATGATCCAGTGCATTAACTGTCATAGGCAAGTGATGTCATAATGTATGTGTGTATAGTGTTAGGCTACTTTCACACTTGCGTTTGCAGGATCCGTTTGTGAGATCCGTCACAGGCACTCATAAACAGTCCTGAACTGATCAGTTTTGTCCTAATGTATTCTGAATGGAAAAGGATCCGTTCAGAATGCATCGGTTTCGCTTCAGTTCAGTCTCCATTCCATTTTGGAGGCGGACACTAAAACGCTGCTTGCTGTGTTTTGGTGTCCGCATGAAGAAACTGATGCAAACAGATCCATCATGACTCACAATGTAAGTCAATGGGGACGGATCCGTTTTGTCTGGCACAATAGAAAACAGATCCGTCCTCCATTGACTTTCAATGGAGTTAAAGACGGATCCGTCTTTGCTATGTAAAAGATAATACAAACGGATCCGTTCAGAACGGATGCAGACGGTTGTATTATCATGACGGATCCATTTGTGAGAGCCTGGACGGATCTCACAAACGAATCCTGCAAACCCAAGTGTGAAAGTAGCCTTATCCTGCTTATCTAAGGGTCCAGCAATATAGCTGTTATTAATAAATCCCTGAAGAGATTACTCTGCTTATTATGACCTAAACTATACAGCAAAGCTGACAAGTGAATTACAAAAGACATGAAACTGGAGATCACAGCAATGCCTCAATTACAGGCATTGCCCATGTAACACCTTGTAGAGTAAAGACCATATCACAGAAAAGGGTGTCAAAATAGTTTAATAAATACCCCATACTATATCAGAAACGAAACTGCATGAAAAATATCAGGGAAGGGGGGAAGGAATCTTCTTACCCATCCCACGGTCACAATCCTGGATGCTGAAATATAACCTTATATGTAAGCTATAAGTAGTGCAGGGTGTTTTTCATATGGTAAACTTAGGGAGAACTGTCCCAACCCTACCTATGATTCCTCCAGACATATTTTAATCACATGAACACAGATTGTTGTCATTGAAAGCAGTCCAGAGTTTTATTTTTTTCCTTAAAGGTAGGTTTTAGTACTGCCACCCTTTTCTGTGATATGACATTAAACTGTAGCCCATATGTGATCCACTGGTCGATGGTGTACAACCTGGAATATTTCTGGATTCTTTTATGTGGGTATTTGCCTATAAAACTATACCAAATGTATCATCACAATATTATTTAAAAATTCTAAAGATTTTTTTGGTCTGACTTTGTTTGCACTGTGTACAAGTAACTCTTTCTCGCTTCCTCTAGGAACTGTGGAAATGTCTTTTGCGCTGACTGCTGTCACCTGAAGCTTCCAATTCCAGACCAACAGCTCTACGATCCTGTTCTAGTCTGCAATACTTGTTATGACAACATCCAAGTCAGCCGAGCCCGGGAACTCATGTCCCAGCAGCTAAAGAAACCCCTAGCAGCAGCGTCAAGCTGAGTGCCGACTAGTGTCCGGCTATTAAGCTCCTACTTTAGTTCCTTGCGGCCAAGATGAAGACTTAAGACAAACGGCGTGACTACTACTATGTAAGCATGTCGGTGAACGCCTCCTTTGGTTGTAAGCACCACACCAGCTTACCTTAGCATTACCATTCTGCACCAGGACAGGGTTGTTCCCCATGTAAAGTGTAGGATTTGCGATGGTCCTTTTAGGGCTCTCTGAAACAGAAGGTTTTGGTATTCGATTTCTATTGGCATGGTTAGGGTGAATTTTTTTTTTCTTTTAGGAATGTGGACAGACAATCTGGTTGCAGAAGAGCCCAGAGAAGAACGATGACAAGAATTCAAACTGCATTTTTCTGTATTATATTTTTCTTTTCTTTTTTTTTTTTTTTTTGTACCCCTGCTGCCTTTTATCTGGAGTAAACTGAAAATGTGGTTAGAATGATCTGGATTGGGCCCTTTCCACCGTAATATGCAGGGTTTACATGTAAATACTAGGGTCAGAGAGTGCAACAAAACTGTGAATCGTAACCCTTTTTCTTGGTGGAGGAGTGTGCTGCAAACGGGAGTTGGCCTCTTGCTGCTAAGGGTTGAATTGGAGTTCCTCTCTCTATTTATATGTCTTCAGCTTTTGGGCGATTATACCCTATACTGATATTTTATTGATGTCTGTAGACATTTACTTTCTTTGTTTGTCTTTTTTTATCTTTGTCTCTTGTTAACGCCACCTTATGTTAGAATCCTTTAAAACTTGATTTCTGCTTTGTTAAAAAGGACCTGTCGGATTGAAAATACAAAGCAGTCTGCGGGCAGCATGTTATAGAGCAGGAGGAGCTGAGCAGATTGATATATATGGTAGTCTTATCAGAAAAGATTGTCATTTATTCGTTCAAATCTCCGTAGCCAAGTGGGCGGTCTTAGCAGTGACAGCTATCTCTGTATACACAGAAAGGCAATCAGTCACTGCTAAGACCGCAGTCATGGGCTACTAAGCGCAGAAAGTGCAGAGATTTTAAGGTATAAAGTACAAGTTTTGCAGAATCTTTTCCCATATATATCAGTCTGCTCAGCGCCCCCTGCTGTATAACATTCTGCCTGCAGATTTCACTGCATTTCATGGTGACAGGTTCTCTTTAAAGCATCTCCTTTAAGTCTTGGCTATTCTCTGGTTTCCGTCTGAGGGGCTTCACGTTAAATGCTGCTATTTGAATTTTTTGTGCACTTAACCATTGTAACCCAGACAAGGAAACGTTGATACCAAAAGGTTTTGTGGTGCCAGAAATGGATAATTTTTCTGTTCTACTGTTGTTCTGTAAAGTGCCACTTTGTTACATAAATCAGCCATGAGGTGTCGTATGTTGCTTCAGCATTCTGTAAATACTTGGTTCTTGCTAGCTTTTGGGAGGTTTTTTTTGCCCGCAGTCTTAAAGCCAATACCACGTTGGTCTTTGGACTGGGTTAAGGAGCGAAACCATTCTCCACTTCGAGAAGGCCATAAAAAGATGCAGCAGAAAGATTTCTGGCTGTGGAGTCCTTTTTACATGAACGTAGGTTAGATATGAACGCACTATGCTGTCTTTTGGTGACACCAATCGTGAGGTCGTTCCAGAAGCAACTTGTACAATTATTTCTATGCAGCGCCTATTTTACCAATCTGCTTAACAGCCCTGGTACACTATGGTTCAGTGTAGTAGAAAACTTGTTAGACAATATTGTCTCACCCTACTTGCATGGCTGCTTCCTGGGAGGAGATAGATGAATGTTGGTACCATTATTCACTGAAAGAGGCGTGCCATTATTAACATTGCTTAATCCATTTAGGCACGTGTAACCTCACTAGGAACGGCTATTTAAGTTGTACATTCTTATTTCATAGAAGGAGTTGTGTAGTTTGATGTGGCATAAACATGTGGTGCAGCTGGCACCCTCATGAGGTGCATCTGTGTATGGTGTAAAGATGTGGAACCATTCCTCAGACATGAGCTCACAATTTTGGCTATTTTACAGCAGTCTGTAGACTATAGGCTGAGTTTGTTGAAACTCTCAACCAATAATCCAGATTGTTTCTGGATCAGAATCAGTTCACAGGCCTAGTTGCAGGACGAGTTGACTAATCTGTATGGGGTTGTCAGAAGAAAGGTGGATCAAGCTATTGGATTTTAACAGGGCAGAACCTTATGTTTTCAAGGGAGATAAGATGCCTTTGGTGGTTGGCACACTTGGCCAAGAGGGCTTCAGGAGGAACAGCTGTCAGCCTTAGGCTGTCAGCTATGTATGAAGTATAAGGCCAACACTGACTGAAGTAGATCTGAAAGCATCACTGATAATTCTAGCCTAAGATTTCAGACTATGGACTTCATTTAACAACACAGCCACAAATCAGTTTTCATTTGCAAACTGTACAATTGAGAAATGATGGAAACGTTTCCGTTATTGCTGCCTCATTTCAGAAGAACGTGTCATGTTCCCTTCCCAGGAGGATATTTTATTGTGATGTTGAAATGTTCATGGGAAAATATTCCATATCTGTGTACTGTGGAAAAAATGCATTCTGTATGTCTCCCTTGTCTCTCAGAGCAGAGTGTTTGGGAAGGGATTTAGTTTAACAGGGATGTACCAGAATTAAACCAACCTAAACCGATGGGTTAATGCAAAGAACATGTTAATACCGACTATATCTCTGTAAGATATGTGTTCAACCTGATATGTGCTGTGACAATAAGACACTTCAAATAAAATAATTATACTGGTGATTGTCTTTATTGAGATTTTGTGATTTGTCTGGGAAATTCTGTGGTAACACAGAGCAATGAGACTGTACTTAAAGGGGATGTCGCCTGGAGCTGACTCATAGATTTCTGTGGGACAATGTTGTGGGCGTGCTGTGTGACTTGTGCAGCGAGGGGGAAGTGGTGAGCTGTGACAAACCTTTATTATGAATGGGCTGATCCTGTTCTAGCTGTACATAGGTGTTACCTTTTATTGTAATCCTTAAAGGGAATCTGTCAGCAGTTTTATGGTGTCCTAACAGAACCCCTTTAAGGGTGCCGGGCTGAAGCTGACAGCTTCCTGCACTGCTAGGGATTATGGTGGGCCAGGCAAGGTTTACCCTACTTGCTGCTGCTCCTTCTGAGGTGACATGATTTGGATGCCCCTTCATTCAAGATGCTGGGCAGCATGGTAGGTTGGAGTCATGTTGCAGATTTTGCATGAGACCCAGTAGTCTCTAGTTATGTCTTGTTAGAAGCCACATTGCAAATATACCATTATATAACATTTGTTAACCTTACCGCATTTCGAAAGGAACCATACAATATGTTGTATTCATTTTGCAAGCCTTCTTGCCGTGAAAAAAAAAATCCGAAGGGGAAAAAAATGATCATAAAATGCTACAAAAAACTCTCTATGGTGTGAAAATGCAGCATTTTTGCAAAAAAGACTAGGTTATGCTGGCCTAAAGGTGTTTTTTTTTTTTTTTTTTTAAATAAAAGCTTAATTACTATATAGGCTGCTTCCATACTGTTTTTTTTACATGTAAAAAATGCCATGAAAGTCGTTTTTTTGTTTGTTTGTTTTGTTTTTTGAACAAGTGTTTTTATTGGTGTGGGGGTTTTTGGGTCACATTTTTCCTTGAACCTCTTCTACACTTTTTTTTTTTCCCTACAGAGAATTCTATGGGAAAACATCTGGAAAATAAAGTTCACAGTTGTGCTGTGCATGCAGTGATTAAAACAAAAATGACAAAAGCAAAAACTGCTAGGAAACTGATTGAAAGTGTCTTTTTTTTAATTTTTTTTTTTATTTGCTAGTTCATTAGAGCTAGGCATGTATACCTGAGTTAGTCTGTCTTTAATTGCCAAAAGATCTGAGATATAATGGCAGCTTTCATTGATGTCCTCTGTCCCTTTCCACTGGTCCCTTTAAAAGACCGTTGCTAAGGCTTTTCTGTCTTCCCTTCAGTGTAAACAGAAGACAGGACAGGATGGTCCTTCACATTGCACACATTAGGCTTCAGAGTGCAGAGGCGTGTCTTAGTAATCCAATCTGATTGGCTGGCAGGGAGCTGCTGTCTACAGCAAGTGTGTATGTAAAGTGAGGGAAGGCAGTTTTGGCCTCAGAGAACTGGCAGAGGAGCCATCTTGAGAAGATCCTCATATTGTAGAGGTTAAAACAGCTGGAACGAAAGGAAAAACTCAAGGAAACCAGTGGTATGTGAAGAAACTAAAGATTGCATAATGCTCCGCCAGCAGTAACATATGCTAAAATAGATTTTTTTATAAAAACATGGTGGTTATACATTAAACACCTCTACAAAAAAGATATTTGCTATCAGTAAGTGAGCTAACTACATCAGCAGTGCCCACACAAATCTCACTGGTAGTTTGCTACAAGGCTGTTTAGCTTTGTCTAGACCAGGGGTCTCAAACTCGGCTGGAGAGATGGGCCGCACAGAGAAAAAACAAAATTACAGTTGATAGCCTGTTTGTATTTCCACATGTGTCCAAACTCAAGCCCCTTGTTTCACCTCAGCCGGATCAACCCAAGAATTATGCCAAGACCTCCCCTAGTCATGAGAATAGTGGGATGAGTGTTATAACTACTTTTTTGTGGCATTCTAATCAGTTTTCAAAAAAACATCTAACATGGCTGGACAACCCCTTCTTGATGCAGACACCAAAGCCATTTAGACCTCACATTTATACAGACTCCAAATTATACCTGAAATCAGACCCCAGATCAGACTGCTGCTCCCCCTATAACCCCCATCCGCCCCTTAAATGCAGACCTCAGAGCAGACAAAAAAAATACTTCACCTTTCTTTCTCTGGGCGCCGCCACTACTCCAGCGCAGCACTGTGTCCTGGCACCAGCACTGTACTGCATTCTGATGTCACACAGCATTGTACTCCATTGTGGAAGCGCTAATCTCTGTATTCATCTGTATTGCCGTTCTTAGGACAGCGATACAGATGACTGGTGAGGCGGGGAAGGGAGAGGCATCTCCCTCCCACGTTCCTCTAAACTAGGCCCACAGCCTATCAGGCCGGTGCAGGCGGCGTGATGACGTCATTGTGCCGCCTGAACCATATAGCGCGGGACGCAGGCAGGAGAGGAGCACTATGGGGGCATCTATGGGAGCACTTCTCACTGGCACATTATTGGGAGGCACTATGGGGGCACATCTTACTGACATCTATTGAGGGCACAAGAGTGGTATTTTATATGGGGGGGCACTATAGGGAAGGGGGAGAGGAACACTACGGGGTCTGGTTTAAGGCTGGACAGTCCAGCTTTCAGACTCCATGTCCTCCATTCGGCCCAGGGCCTGGATGGACACAGGGATGTCCTTTTGAACAGCTCACTCTCAGACAGCAGCACTGTGCTGTCTGAGCGTGAGATGCAGGGATAAAGTCACCTTCCCTACCACCCCTGCAGCTGACCTGATGTTGGTTCTGCATTTTATTTTTTAAATCTCTGTCTGCATGGAGGGGCGTGGCCTAATCAGCTCAGGGCATGGCTTAGCAAAGTTGGGGGGCGGAGTTGTAAAGCATTTTATTTTTTAAATCTCTGTCTGCATGGAGGGGCGTGGCCTAATCAGCTCAGGGCATGGCTTAGCAAAGTTGGGGGGCGGAGTTGTAAAGTCTGGCTTTTAAGGGTGGTCTGAGTGGCCACCCTATGAGAGCTCAGAAGGAGCCTATTACTGATATAGGAAGTGGTATAAAGCAGGCTGCATAGTGACAGTAGATGGCGCTGTCTGCACAGTAATTGGCAGGGGGTAATATATAACAATAGGCAATATGAAAATGCACACAATAAAACAGATATTACTGCTTGCAAAGGCATGACTATCATATGCAATATTGGAAAAAACATCTACCTGCCTAACATCCTAGAAAAAGTGAATAAAGTGGGCGTAATCCCAGGTAAATCTAGGACACAGACCGCATCGTTCCGGATATCTCCTCAAAGTACACGTTTAGGATGCCGAAATACTTCAAGTCGAATAAGACTATTAAAAAGGTTGCCACCCTTTACTAAGTAATGACTATCAGTAGATGATCACACAACCTCACCCCCGATGATCAGCTGTTAAGGAGAAACTGGTATGCTTACCTGATATAAAAGTAGGGGCTGCCCTATTTTTTTTCCCTAAAATACCCCTCCATTCTGGCGCTGTGTCCCCTGCTGTTTTTGGCACCTGATATGTTAATTTAGACCAGGGATGCACAACTTGCGACCCTCCAGCTGTTGCAAAACTACAACTCCCAGCATGCCTGGACAGCTTACAGCTATCAGCCTACAGCAGGGCATGGTGGGAGTTGTATTTTTTACAACAGCTGGAGGGCCGCAGGTTGAGCATCCCTGATTTAGACCATTGGTACAGGGAGGAGGAAACTGTCAGGTTTCTCAATGGTCATCTCCTTCTCCCTAGCCAGGGATAAGGAGATGCTCACTGAGAAACCCGGCCTTCTCCTCCTCCCTGTACCAATGGTCTAAATGAAGATATCAGCCTCTAAAAACAGCAGGGGACACAGCACCAGAACGGAGGGGTATTTTGGAGGGAAAAAAAAGTGCTGGCATCTGTAGGGGCTGCGCTATCTGGTGGTGAAACCAGTTCCTAACACACAAACCCATGAAAGGTCCTTTTTAAGCTGTGTACTGGAGGGAGCTCATCACTATAGTGCTGCTCCCATTCACTATGGAGTAGTGCTGTAGTAACAAGCTCCCTCAGTTTCAAAAGTAGATTACACAACTGTTGGAGGTTTTGAGGCTCTGGGTAAAATCTCTAGCTCAACATTGTGTAAACCCCTCAATTCCTAAATTAAGCTTTTGGCCTTCTACCATACCTTGTGAATATGGGACACCAAAGGAGCCCCTCTCTAGTGCTTAGAAGAGGCCATTGTAACATTATAACTGAGTAACTTTCCATCAAGAAAATAGTGGTTTTCCACCCACCCCTTCAAATGCTGAAGTCGAGATACCAGATAGTATAGCCATGAGTTGAGGATGGCAAGACTCCCGTTCCTCCTTGTTCCTTTGCAGTGTGCACAACTTTACCATTGAGAAACCCTTTTTTCCAAATGACTGTTCACTTTATAAAAATACTTTAAGGGTATATGCTCAGGGCATTGTAGTTTATGCAGTGTTTTCACACCAAATCCCAGCAAAATCTGCACGTGTTACTTGCGGATTCTCTTGTAGATTTTCCCCAGATCTCACCCTTTGCATTGCAAAGCCCTGAAATTCTGCACAAATAATTAAAATGCTGTGGATTTCAAAATCTACACAGCAAGTCAATTTATGCCGTTCTGTATTCTGTGGGTTTCCACATGAAAATCTGCATGGAAAATCTGTCCATAATACTTACTGTGTGCATATACCCTAAGAGGTTATATAGGGTAATACAGTACCAGCTAAGTAGATGAGATTTTTCATTTTCCCTAGAATAAAAATAAACAATATACAAAATAATCATAGGCATCGTTGCTTCCCAAAATGCCTGAACTATTAAAATATAAATGTGTTAATCCCATATGATGAATGCCATAGCAGAAAAAAATCTAAATGGCCAATTTAGCATTTTTTAATCGCTTCACTTTCCAAAAAATGTAATTAAAAAGCCACACACACTCCAAAATGGTATGAATAAAAACTAAAGATTCGTCCATCAAAAAAGGAGCCCTCACACAGCTCAACAGATGTAAGTCTAAAAAAGTTATGGGGGAATAAAGTGTACGGAAAGATTTATTGGCACACCCTGGGCCCTTTGATACCTGAGGATAGATGTGGTACTTACCTAAGCACTGTTGCTGACCAAGTTCATCCCTTCATGGCAGCTGTTTACCCTGTAGCAGAAGAACACTTTCAGCAGGAAAATAAACCATGCCACAAGGGTTGTATAGACCAGAGAGAAATGCGTTGCGCTCTAGGGCTGACTACAACAATAGATGATGAGACGTGCTTAGGAAAAATAAATGCAAATGTATAGAAAATCCAGCACGCTCCCAAATTGATACAAAAAGTGACCAAATCGATTTAATAACAGTTCGTAGATAGCAGATTTAAAAGACAAGGCATCTGAAAACCAACTTGATGGTACAGAGACATGTGAAATGGTGGCTTTATTTCTCTCTCAGGGATGACATTTCGGGCCACCTGAACCTAAGGCCCTGTTCAGACGGCCGTATTTTTGCGGGCCCGCATTACTGCGGACCCGCAAAAATACGGGGGACGCCCGGCGTGTGTTCCACAGCGCTCGGAACACGCGCCGGGCGGCCCCATTGAAAATGCCTATACTTGTCCGTGCGTACGGACAAGTATAGGACATGTTCTATCTTTTCTTGCAGAGCCGCGGCTCGGCAAGATAGCGTGCCGCCCATAGAGGTGAACGGGCCTGCCCCTATTCCGCAAATTTGCGGAATAGGTGCGCACCCGTTCACACGACCGTGTGAACGGGCCCTTAGTCTGTAAAGCCACCAAGGGGCTGGACAGACTGGAGGGAGAGCGTCTGCTTCCCAGCGCTTGTAAGTGGCACATGCAAGGATTGTATAGTCATGGATAGGTTCCTGGCCTTCACAGTCCCCACACCATTCTTAATCCTGTAGAGCAGGGATGCCCAACCTGTGGCCCTCCAGCTGT
This sequence comes from Rhinella marina, assembly GCA_900303285.1. Lineage (NCBI taxonomy): Eukaryota > Metazoa > Chordata > Amphibia > Anura > Bufonidae > Rhinella > Rhinella marina. Next base: position 273,667 of record ONZH01004164.1, read on the forward strand.
TGCAAAACTACAACTCCCAGCATGCCCAGACAGCCTACAGCTATCAGCCTACAGCAGGGCATGGTGGGAGTTGTAGTTTTACAACAGCTGGAGGGACGCAGGTTGAGCATCCCTGTTGTAGAGCATCTCTGGAACGAGGTAGAAGGAGCTGTTCCAGAGAATATCCATATCTCCATTTAATTTGTGGCCACTGCATGAAGTTATCATGTCTGCATCGGCCAATATCACTGCAGAACTATTTGAACACCTAGTGAAACTATGCCATGAGAAATTGCTGCGGTTCTGTAGGGCAAAGTCTTCTCTATAAATTGTCTACATATTTTCTCTTTTAGAAATGTATCTGATCATCTACCACTAGAGTTTGCTAGATGCTATTTTTTCAACTATGCTTCATCTGTTCAAACTGACTTCTGGAGAAAAAAATCTACCTTTCTTTTAACATTAAAAGCAGAAGTCAGGTATGAAAGTCCATTCATTAGTGGTAGTCAGGTATGAAATTAGTCCATAAGACTGCTTTCACACATACGTTTTTGGTGACGGTTTTCTGCACTTTTGCTTTATTTGTTGGGTCTGTGTTTTGTGGTGTTTTATGGTAAAAACACCAGCTCCAGATGTTAGCTGAAGGTCTAAGGGATTTTTGGAACACAGGACACAAAAGATTTTTTTACTATTGGCATTTTTGTTTATTAGATGGTATTTTTGGCCTTTCTAGCTTTTTTAAAAAAACACAGCATGCTGGAGCTCTGGTCGTTTTTTTCAGGCCTTTTCACATCACCTTCCCTATAGGGCAATAACGCAATGAAGAATACACTAGTGAGCAAGCACACTGCAAAAAACACCCAGAAAACCACACAACATTTGTGGTTATTCTGACTTTTTTTACAGCCTAAAAATACACCAGATAAAATGAATGCGTGTAAGGAGCCTTATGCTGTAGGAAATGTATTCTCAAATGTCATGAAAGGTTACTCAGAATTTGTTAATCATTTCTAAGGCCCCAAGATTCCTGTACGACAGACATAGAGCTATCCTGCCCAAGAAGCAATTCCATACCTCCCAAGTGTCCCTCTTTGGGAGGGACAGTCCCTCTTTTTGACCTAAGTCCCTCTGTCCCTCTTTGATCCTTAAATGTCCCTCTTTTTGACCTGGAGAACTAATGCATAAATGGTCATTAATAGAGTTACTAAATTGCTCCTTACTAAACTATCTGTATGGTTTCTACCTGTATATTAGACAATAACATCATTATTTGGTGCAATTTGGACCTTAAAATATCTATAATCTGATGATTTATGTAGTAATATTTATATGGACATTGAAGCGCAAGAGAAAAAAAAGGCCGCAGGGGCTCCAGTAATTATTATTTTGGCGGAGGTAGAGGCGTCGCCTAGTATAAAAAACTGTTCTACAAGAGAACACAATTTTTTTCAGCTCTCACAAAGAGACATACTAGGTTTTCTTGTTTATTTTCTGTTGGATTCCATACAAATCTTTGGCCCCATGCACCTGGATGGCAGCCTTAGTAACAGCGTCGGACTGGCCCACTAGAGTACCAGGGGAACCTCCAGTTGGCCCAGGCTCTGATACCATAGTTGGCCCCACTGGCGTAGCTATAGGGGTCGCAGAGGCCGCAGTTGCGACCGGGCCCCTAAGCCAGGGGGGCCTACAGGGCTCCCCTTGCCAGAAGTGCTATGCTAATTACCTATTTTTCGTTTTCTAAGATGCAGTGCATCTTATAAAGTGAACAATAGAGAGCGCTTCCATATTGGAAGGGTAAAGGCTAAATACTATACTCGGTAAGGACCTCCTGACGTCACACCATCACGTGACATTCCTAGGTCACGCGGGTTGGCAGCCGGCGCGCTCAGCATTTAGAGTAGGAAGGTTATAGATGGCTGCTCTGCAGCCTCTGTAGCAGTGAGAAGGGAGAGAGGATCTGTCTGCCTGAGAGGTAGATGTGAATCCTGTGGAGGGGCTGACAATTCTAGGTGTTGAGGAGGTGAGATTGTATGCTGGGGAAGGGGGGCTGTGGCACTGTGTGAGATTATATGCTGGGGGGGCTGTGGCACTGTGTGAGATTATATGCTGGGGGGGCTGTGGCACTGTGTGAGATTATATGATGGGGGGGCTGTGGCACTGTGTGAGATTATATGCTGGGGGGGCTGTGGCACTGTGTGAGATTATATGCTGGGATGGCTGTGGCACTGTGTGAGATTATATGCTGGGGGGCTGTGGCACTGTGTGAGATTATATGATGGGGGGGGGCTGTGACACTGTGTGAGATTGTTGCTGGGAAGGGGGGCTGTGGCACTGTGTGAGATTATATGCTGGGGGGGCTGTGGCACTGTGTGAGATTATATGCTGGGGGGGCTGTGGCACTGTGTGAGATTGTTGCTGGGGAAGGGGGGCTGTGGCACTGTGTGAGATTATATGATGGGGGGGCTGTGGCACTGTGTGAGATTATATGCTGGGGGGCTGTGGCACTGTGTGGGATTATATGCTGGGGGGGCTGTGGCACTGTGTGAGATTATATGCTGGGGAAGGGGGGCTGTGGCACTGTGTGAGATTATATGCTGGGGGTCTGTGGCACTGTGTGAGATTATATGATGGAGGGGTCTGTGGCACTGTGTGAGATTGTTGCTAGGGAAGGGGGGCTGTGGCACTGTGTGAGATTGTTGCTGGGGAAGGGGGGCTGTGGCACTGTGTGAGATTGTATGCTGGTGAAGGGGGCTGTGGCACTGTGTGAAATTGTATGCTGGGGAAGGGGGCTGTGGCACTGTGTGAGATTGTATGCTGGGGAAGGGGGGCTGTGTGGGATTGTATGGAGGGGGGGGGGCGACTGTGTGGGATTGTATGCTGGAGGAAGAGGGGGTGACTGTGGGGGATTGTATGGAGAGGGAGCGGCAAATGTGTGGGATTGTATGTAGGGGGAGCGGCGACTGTGTGGGATTGTATGCGGTGGGGGTGACTGTGTGGGATTGTATGTGGGCGGGGGGAGCGACTGTGTGGGATTGTTTGCGGGGGGGGGGGCGACTGTGGGATTGTATGGAGGGGGGCGACTGTAGGATTGTATGATGGAGGAAGAGGGGGCGACTGGGGGATTGTATGGAGGGGGGGGTGACTGTGGGGGGGGGGGGCAACTGTGTGGGATTGTATGCGGGGGGGGGCCACTGTGGGATTGTATGCGGGGGGGGGGGGTGACTGTAGGATTGTATGCTGGAGGAAGAGGGGGCAACTGTGTGGGATTGTATGGAGGGGGGGCGGTGACTGTGTGGGATTGTATGTGGGGGGGCGACTGTGGGATTGTATGGAGGGGAGGTGGTGACTGTGGGGGATTGTATGGAGGGGGAGCGGCGACTGTGTGGGATTGTATGCGGGGGGGGGGTGACTGTGTGGGATTGTATGCGGGGGGGGGAATGTGTGGGATTGTATGCGGGGGGGGGGAATGTGTGGGATTGTATGCGGGGGGGGGGACTGTGTGGGATTGGGATTGTATGCGGGGGGGAGGCGACTGTGTGGGATTGTATGTAGGGGTGGTGGTGACTGTGGGGGATTGTATGGAGGGGGGGCAACTGTGGGATTGTATGCGGGGGGGTGACTGTGGGGGATTGTATGGAGGGGGGGTGACTGTGGGGAATTGTATGCGGGCGGGGGGAGCGACTGTGTGGGATTGTTTGCGGGGGGGGGGGGCGACTGTGGGATTGTATGGAGGGGGGCGACTGTAGGATTGTATGCTGGAGGAAGAGGGGGCGACTGGGGGATTGTATGGAGGGGGGGTGGTGACTGTGGGGGGGGCAACTGTGTGGGATTGTATGCGGGGGGGGGCGACTGTGGGATTGTATGCGGGGGGGGCAACTATAGGATTGTATGCTGGAGGAAGAGGGGGCAACTGCGTGGGATTGTATGGAGGGGGGGCGGCGACTGTGGGATTGTATGGAGGGGGGGTGGTGACTGTGGGGGATTGTATGGAGGGGGAGCGGCAACTGTGTGGGATTGTATGCGGGGGGAGGGGGGTGACTGTGTGGGATTGTATGCGGTGGGGGTGACTTTGTGGGATTGTATGCGGGCGGGGGGAGCGACTGTGTGGGATTGTTTGCGGGGGGGGGGCGACTGTGGGATTGTATGGAGGGGGGCGACTGTAGGATTGTATGCTGGAGGAAGAGGGGGCGACTGGGGGATTGTATGGAGGGGGGGGTGACTGTGGGGGGGGGGGGGCAACTGTGTGGGATTGTATGCGGGGGGGGCCACTGTGGGATTGTATGCGGGGGGGTGACTGTAGGATTGTATGCTGGAGGAAGAGGGGGCAACTGTGTGGGATTGTATGGAGGGGGGCGGTGACTGTGTGGGATTGTATGTGGGGGGGGCGACTGTGGGATTGTATGGAGGGGGGGTGGTGACTGTGGGGATTGTATGGAGGGGGAGCGGCGACTGTGTGGGATTGTATGCGGGGGGGGTGACTGTGTGGGATTGTATGCGGGGGGGGAATGTGTGGGATTGTATGCGGGGGGGACTGTGTGGGATTGGGATTGTATGCAGGGGGGGCGACTGTGGGATTGTATGCGGGGGGGAGGCGACTGTGTGGGATTGTATGTAGGGGTGGTGGTGACTGTGGGGGATTGTATGGAGGGGGGGCAACTGTGGGATTGTATGCGGGGGGGGTGACTGTGGGGGATTGTATGGAGGGGGGGTGACTGTGGGGAATTGTATGCGGGCGGGGGGAGCGACTGTGTGGGATTGTTTGCGGGGGGGGGCGACTGTGGGATTGTATGGAGGGGGGCGACTGTAGGATTGTATGCTGGAGGAAGAGGGGGCGACTGGGGGATTGTATGGAGGGGGGGTGGTGACTGTGGGGGGGGCAACTGTGTGGGATTGTATGCGGGGGGGGGCGACTGTGGGATTGTATGCGGGGGGGGCAACTGTAGGATTGTATGCTGGAGGAAGAGGGGGCAACTGCGTGGGATTGTATGGAGGGGGGGCGGCGACTGTGGGATTGTATGGAGGGGGGGTGGTGACTGTGGGGGATTGTATGGAGGGGGAGCGGCGACTGTGTGGGATTGTATGCGGGGGGAGGGGGGTGACTGTGTGGGATTGTATGCGGGGGGGATTGTGTGGGATTGTATGCGGGGGGGGAGGCGACTGTGTGGGATTGTATGTAGGGGTGGTGGTGACTGTGGGGGATTGTATGGAGGGGGGGCGACTGTGGGGGATTGTATGCAGGGGGGGGGACAGTGTGGGATTGAATGGAGGGTGGGACGACTGTGGGATTGTATGGAGGGGGGACGACTGTGTCGGACTGTATGGAGGGGGGGGACGACTGTGTCGGATTGTATGGAGGGGGGGACGACTGTGTGGGATTGTATGCGGGGGGGGGCGACTGTAGGATTGTATGGAGGGGGGGTGGTGACTGTGGGGGGGGGCGACTGTGTGGGATTGTATGTGGGGGGGGCACTGTGGGATTGTATGGAGGGGGGTGATGACTGTGGGGGATTGTATGGAGGGGGAGCGGCGACTGTGGGGGATTGTATGGAGGGGGAGCGGCGACTGTGTGGGATTGTATGCGGGGGGGGCGACTGTGTGGGATTGTATGCGGGGGGGCGACTGTGTGGGATTGTATGCGGGGGGGGCGACTGTGGGATTGTATGCGGGGGGAGGCGACTGTGTGGGATTGTATGGAGGGGTGGTGGTGACTGGGGGATTGTATGGTGGGGGGCGACTGTGGGATTGTATGCGGGGGGGTTGACTGTAGGGGATTGTATGGAGGGGGGGGCTGACTGTGGGGGATTGTATGCTGGGGGGGCGACTGTGGGATTGTATGGAGGGGGGGCAACTGTGGGGGATTGTATGCTGGAGGGGGGCGACTGTGGGATTGTATGGGGGGGGACAGTGTGGGATTGTATGGAGGGGGGGGACGACTATGGGATTGTATGGAGGGGGGACGACTGTGGGATTGTATGGAGGGGGGACGACTGTGGGATTGTATGGAAGGGGGGGATGACTGTGTGGGATTGAACGGGGGGCGACTGTGAGATTGTATGGAGGGGGGGGAACGACTGTGTGGGATTGTATGGAGGGGGGGACGACTGTGGGATTGTATGGAAGGGGGGACGACTGTGGGATTGTATGGAGGGGGGGGACGACTGTGAGATTGTATGGAGGGGGGGGAACGACTGTGTGGGATTGTATTGGAGGGGGGGACGACTGTGGGATTGTATGGAAGGGGGGACGACTGTGGGATTGTATGGAGGGGGGGACGACTGTGTCGGATTGTATGGAGGGGGGGATGACTGTGTGGGATTGTATGGGGGGGGACGACTGTGTGGATTGTATGTGGGGGGGCACTGTGGGATTGTATATGGGGGGGACGACTATGGGATTGTATGGAGGGGGAGCGGCGACTGTGTGGGATTGTATGGAGGGGGAGACGACTGTGTGGGATTGTATGGAGTGGGGGGACGACTGTGTGGGATTGTATGGAGGGGGAGGACGACTGTGTGGGATTGTATGGAGGGGGAGGACGACTGTGTCGGATTGTATGGAGGGGGGGGACGACTGTGTGGGATTGTTATGGAGGGGGGGACGACTGTGTGGGATTGTATGGAGGGGGGGACGACTGTGTGGGATTGTATGGAGGGGGGGGACGACTGTGTTGGATGTATGGAGGGGGGGACGACTGTGTGGCATTGTATGGAGGGGGGACGATTGTGTGGGATTGTATGGGGGAGGACGACTGTGTCGGATTGTAATGGAGTGGGGGGGGGCGACTGTGGGATTGTATGCGGGGGGGTTGACTGTGGGGGATTGTATGCTGGGGGGGGGCGACTGTGGGATTGTATGGAGGGGGGCGACTGTGAGGGATTGTGTGCTGGAGGGGGGCGACTGTGGGATTGTATGGAGGGGGGGGACAGTGTGGGATTGTATGGAGGGGGGACGACTATGGGATTGTATGGAGGGGGGACGACTGTGGGATTGTATGGAGGGGGGACGACTGTGGGATTGTATGGAAGGGGGGGGATGACTGTGTGGGATTGTATGGGGGGCGACTGTGAGATTGTATGGAGGGGGGGAACGACGACTATGTGGATTGTATGGAGGGGGAGAGGACGACTGTGTGGGATTGTATTGGGGGGGGGGCGACTGTGAGATTGTATGGAGGGGGGGGAACGACTGTGTGGGATTGTATGGAGGGGGAGGACGACTGTGTGGGATTGTATGGAGTGGGGGGACGACTGTGTGGGATTGTATGGAGGGGGGGACGACGGTGTGTGGATTGTATGTGGGGGGGGGCGGCTGTGGGATTGTATGTGGGGGGGCAACTGTGGGATTGTATGGAGGGGGGGCGGCGACTGGGATTGTATGGAGGGGGGTGACTGTGGGAGATTGTATGGAGGGGGCGCGACTGTGGGATTTTATTGGGGGGGTGACTGTGGGGGATTGTATGCGGGGGGGGCGACTGTGGGGGATTGTATGGAGGGGCGACTGTGGGGGGATTGTATGGAGGGGCGACTGGTGGGGATGTATGAGGGGGGACTGTGGGGGATTGTATGGAGGGGGGGGCGACTGTGGGGATTGTATGGAGGGGGGGCGACTGTGGGGGATTGTATGGAGGGGGGGGCGACTGTGGGGGATTGTATGGAGGGGAGGCGACTGTGGGGGATTGTATGGAGGGGGGGCGACTGTGGGGGATTGCATGGAGGGGGGGCGACTGTGGGGGATTGTATGGAGGGGGGGCGACTGTGGGGGATTGTATGGAGGGGGGGCGACTGTGGGGATTGTATGGAGGGCGGGCCACTGTGGGGGATTGTATGGAGGGCGGGCGACTGTGGGGGATTGTATGGGGGGCGCGACTGTGGGGGATTGTATGGAGGGGGGGCGACTGTGGGGGATTGTATGGAGGGGGGCGACTGTGGGGGAAGGGCATTCTGTTGTGCATTCCATCATAATAGACGTCTATGGGCACCATATCAGATCTGTCTGGTTTTCATTATGAAGGACAGGACTTTGTTTTTTTGTAACTATCTGCAGGTGTTCTTCTGCTTGTAGCTGTGGATAGAGATCGGCAGCAGCATCTAGAATGACCCCCACAGCCCTCCACACTAAGGCCCCTTGCAGACGAGCGTGACACACGCACGTCTCCCGCTAAGCATCTACTGGCCTGAACTCCCGGCTCTGAACGGGGTTACATAGCGTTATACTGATTTATGATGCTATGTAACCCTTACAGTTCTGGAATGTATTAGATAACAGTGACAGCATTATGTTAGTGTTATCCAATACATTCCAGAACTGTAAGGGTTACATAGCATCATAAATCACTATAATGCTATGTAACCCTGTCAGTGCTGAGTTCAGGCCAGTAGATGCGTTGCGGGAGATGTGTGTCTGTCACACTCATCTGCAAGGGGCCTAAGCCGCCTGCTGACCAGCAGCTCCCTGCATTGTACAATGCTTTAACCCCTTCCTAACTGCCCAGCATAAATATACGTTGGCAGTTGGGTATTTAGAGCACCATATCCCCGGGTGCCTGCAGGACTAATATATGCACATGACATAACATCGATTACACTCATTTAACCTCCTCAGATGCTGTTGTCAAATGTGACCACAGCATCTGGGAGCTGAAAATCCATGAACACGTGCTCCCCGTCATGCATTGGCTCCTCCTAGTGAGGGTCAGGGGAGCAGGATTGTGTGTGCAGCAACCTTAGTCTTCCTGAATGATTCAAGGCTGCCACAGCTACGTTCCTCTGAAGACCCTGCCTGTGCACTGGAGTCTATGGGAGATGAAGTTTAAAAAAAAAAATTATATATATATATAATTTCATATCACACTATTTTCCTAAAACTATAACTAAGTAAAACAATATAAATCACTAATCGTACTGACCTGGAGAATGATGAGAACAGGTCAGTTTTATCTCATAGGGAACGCTGTAAAAATAGAACCTATAAAACCATATAAATGTGATATCACTGTAATCGTACTGACCCAGAGAATGAAGAGATCAGGTCAGTTTTATCTCAGGGAACGCTGTAAAAACTAAACCCATAAAACTATATAAATGTGATATCACTGTAATCGTACTGACCCGGAGAATGAAGAGAACAGATCAGTTTTATCTCATAGGGAACGCTGTAAAAACTAAACCCATAAAACTATATAAATGTGATATCACTGTAATCGTACTGACCCGGAGAATTAAGAGAACAGGTCAGTTTTATCTCAGGGAACACTGTAAAAACAAAACCGTGGTGGAATTGACTTTTGTTTTCCAATTCCACCACAGTTGGACTTAATTTTGCAGCTTCCCACTACATCGTATGCAATATAAAATTGCTAGAAAGTATAACTTGTTCTGCAAAAAACAAGCCCTCATATGGATATGTGAAAGGAAAAAACAAAGTTAAGGCTGGCAGTAAAAATCTAAAATGGCCCTGTCCTGAATGGGTTAAAGGGGTTATCCAAGACAAAAACAGACCTCCTAGATCTGTCATACTTGCACTGGCGATTATACTTACCTGGGCCCCGCTGCTGAATTCGGCCCATGTTGCCAGTCACAGACTCTTCCCCTTATGTCATGTGTGACGTCACACTTTCCGAATTCAGCGACGGGGACTAGGTGAGTATTATCACCAGTGTGGGACTGTTTTATTCCCGTTTACTCATGTTTGGTTGCAGCACTGAATGCGTTTCCTGGTGGGATCAGCCATACCCAGAACGGTGCCATTTTGTGGGGAAGAAAAAAAGAGACCAGATAGCATCATATATGTGCTAATCTGCCAGCAAAGTATTAAAAGAAATAGAAACATACACAGACCAAACATACACTACTCACTAAAAGTTAGGGATATCTTGCTTTCGGTTGAAATTTATGGAAAATGTAAAAAGTTCCGGCTCCAGTGATATTATATAATGAAAGTCTGGCATTAAGTAGAAGCAGCGATGGTGATTTCTTCATCTCAGAAAAATTACGGAAACAAAAGCCAACACCAGTGGTGGGTATACCGCCACATAATGTCAGTGTCTCACCGACCTCAGTGCTGGGTATACAGCCACAAAATGTCACTCTCTCAGGTACTTGTCCTGTGGCCTTCAGCATCAATTCCAGCTTGACAACGACGTCTCCTGCTGTTCAGAAGGCGACTTCTTGTCTGCTGAGGCTTGGCATCCCACTCTTCTTGAAGGGCAGCCCTCAGGTCACTGAGGTTCTGGGATACATAGTTACGAGCCGCATCTGATCTAATAGGTTTAAAATGGGATTCAGGTCTGGAAAAAGTGCAGCCACTCCACTTGAGGTCCCTCAGTCTCCAGCAGCCGTTCCCTAATGATGCAACCTCGATGAGCTGGAGTATTGTCCTCCATGAAGATGAAATTAGGCCGGTGTTGTTCATACAGAAGCACAATTACTGGATTAATGATGGTATTCAAGTAGTCTGGGCTTGTCACTGGACCATTCGCACAGTGTAGGGCAGTTCTGTATTGACTAGACACACTGTAACACCACCAAAGGCTGATGCAGAGCGCTCTCCTTGACATCCCTAACATTGTTGGCGGCCATCATTTCTGCTCAGTGTGAATCGGCTTTCATCAGTGAACAGAACTGATGCCCACTGGTCCCTCGTCCAGCGTAGATGCTCCCTGGCCCATGCAAGATGATGACACCTGTGGTCAGGTACCTTGCAGATCGGCTAGCATGCACACCATGCTGATGTAAATGTTTTCAATTGCTCTGACATGACACTTGGGTGTCTCTCACCTCCCTAAAATGTGCCTGGAGTTGTGTGGTATTCATCATCCGGTTCTGTAGGGCATTGCTTACAATGAAGAGGTCATCAGTGTGGGATGTGGCCAAAGGACATCCACTTTCATGCCTTTCTGTGACCCTTCCAGTCTCTCTGATACAACCTGCTGATGACCCTCTGAGAACATCCTGCTTAAATGGCGAGGTCCTGTTGATCAATCTTGGTCTCATGATGGTAAAATGTGAACAACATGATGAGGAGGATTGTTTAAATGGAACCTGTCATCACCTTTATGCTACCCATACTAACAGCAGAATAAAGTAGAGACAGGCGAGTTGATTTCAGCGGTCTGTCATTTTATAAGTTAAAAGTAAGTGGTTACCGAGAACCAACATCACAATCAGGGCCTGGAAAAGAGTCAAATCTTCATGAGAAGAATCATGGTTATTCATGAATTCCTGCTCTCTGTGCTCACCTGATGATGACTGACAGGCTTCTACCTAGTTTTCTCCCTTTCTCTCTAGGAGAGAACTGCCAGTCATCAGCAGATGGGTGGGAGAGCAGGAGATTAGGAATAACCATGACTCTTCTCAGGTAGATTTGACTCTTTTTCAAGGCCTGGGATGCAATGTTTGTGATGCTGGTTCTCAGCAACCACTCACTTTTAGCTCAAGAGAGACACACCGCTGAAATCAGCATTGCTGTCACTATTTTATGCTGCCCTCAGTACAGTCAGCATAAAGTTGATGACAGGTTCCCTTTAAATACCAGTTCCAACTGAACCAGGAAATTTATTGGGTGATTCATGGATCAAACACCTAGTGTGAATTTTACCGTTAGGCTCCTTGTTAGAGAACAGCAAGTTGTGCAAAATGTACTGAAACATTGAACATCGTCCACTTGCAGTGCTCACCTGCACTTAAGTCCTCTGGGGCACGAACACAGCCTGGATTCAGCTGTAATATATCCCATGAAAACAAAGAAAAAAGTTCAGCTCCTTAAATAGCAACTTCTTTATTTCAAGTGGTAAAATCCATCAGGAGTACAATGTTTGTCTATGCTTTTCGGACCCACAATTTTGGTCCTTACTGATGAGTAAAGACCAAAATTGTGGGTCCGAAACGCGTAGACATATACTATACTCCTGATGGATTTTACCGCTTGAAATAAAGAAGTTGCTATTTAAGGAGCTGAACTTTTTTCTTCATTTTCATGAAACATTGAACAGTTTCAGAAAGCTTACAATTCAATTTCTTGCATCACGCTGTGTACAGTCACCATTTATGTTTGTATTTGTGATGAGCGAATCACCGAAGTCGTGTCGCTAAAAAAATCATTCTAATACTGTGTGGAGATTTGTCTCTGCACAGTATTAGAATGTATGGGCTCCGATGAGCCAAAGTTATTTTTCCCCGAAGGCCCGCGAAACTTCGTATAATAACTTCGGTAATTCATTATTTCAGTAAAAAACCTGGTGACTGAACTCAGGTTCGGTTCCAAGGTACCACTTGGAACCAAACCCGAGTTTGGTTACAAGGTTTTTTACTGAAATAATTACCGGAGTTAATATACAAAGTCTCGCGGGCCTTCTGGGAGAAATAATTTCGGATCATCGGAGCCCATATCATCCACCAGTAATTTCAGTGGCTGTACCAGGGGCAGCACTGTCAGACTCTGCATCAGCCTCCCAGTCAGTATTAACCAGTGACTGCAATAGCTGTTGAGCTACTGTTATTATTGAGAAAGGAGATGAAAATGTGGAAAGTACGACTGAGGCTACTTTCACACTTGAGTTTGCAGGATCCGTTTGTGAAATCCGTCCAGGCTCTCACAAACGGATCCGTCATGATAATACAACCGTCTGCATCTGTTCTGAACGGATCCGTTTGTATTACCTTTTACATAGCCAAGACGGATCCGTCATGAACTCCATTGATAGTCAATGGAGGACGGATACGTTTTCTGTTGTGTCAGACAAAACGGATCCGTCCCCATTGACTTACATTGTGAGTCATGACGGATTCGTTTGGATCAGTTTACGTCAAGCGGACACCAAAACACTGCAGGTGGGAGAATGGGTGAGTGGGCGGGGCTACAAACTGTTTTACAGCAGAAACATTGTAGGACCTTTGGTGATGTCAGAGTCACCTGATCAAGGTCCTTCAGACAAGCAGGGCACAGGAGGAGGGTAGATGCTAGAGTGGAGTTGTTGGAAGGAGGTCTGTGATGTCACTGGTCCACATGGGGTTCAAGTGGAGTGGAATCTGTTGCAATTAAAGAGGTTTATAGGGGGCAGAATGGGGGGTTATGGGGTGTAAATCTGTGAGTAGGTGGCATGTAGTTTATTCTGGGGGACATGAGGGGGAAGATCTGGGGGGGCTTTATGGGGTGTAAATCTGTGAGGAGGGGGCATGTGGTGTATTCTGGGGGACATATGTGGTGGGGGGGCTTTATGGGTGTAAATCTGTGAGGAGGGGGCATGTTGGTGTATTCTGGGGGACATATGTGGTGGGGGGGCTTTATGGGGTGTAAATCTGTGAGGAGGGGCATGTGGTGTATTCTGGGGGACATGAGGGCGCAGATCTGTGGGGGTAGGGGGTGGGTGGGATGTAAATCTGTGAGGGGGCATGTGGTGTATTCTCGGGACATGAGGCAGATCTGGGGGGGGCTTTATGGGGTGTAAATCTGTGAGGAGGGGGCATGTGGTGTATTCTGGGGGACATGAGGGGGCAGATCTGGGGGAGGCTTTATGGGGTGTAAATCTGTGAGGGGGCATGTGGTGTATTTTGAGGATGTGAGGGTGCAGATCTGGGGTGGGGGCTTTATGGGGGTGTAAATCTGTGAGGAGGGCGCATGTGGTGTATTCTGGGGGACATGAGGGGGCAGATCTGGGCGGGCCGCTTTATGGGTGTAAATCTGTGAGGGGGGCATGTGGTATATTCTGGGGGACATGAGGGGGCAGATCTGGGGCTTTATGGGGTGTAAATCTGTGAGGAGGGGCATGTGGTGTATTCTTGAGGACATGAGGGGCTGGATCTGGGGGGGCTTTATGGGGTGCAAATCTGTGAGGAGGGGGCATGTGGTGTATTCTGGGGACATGAGGGGGCAGATCTGGGGGCGGGCTTTATGGAGTGTAAATCTGTGAGGAGGGGCATGTGGTGTATTCTGGGGAACATAAGGGGGCAGATCTGGGGGGGGGGCTTTATGGGGTGTAAATCAGTGAGGGGGGCATGTGGCATATTCTGGGGACATGAGGGAGCAGATCGGGAGGGGCTTTTTGGGGTGTAAAACTGTGAGGAGGGGGCATGTGGTGTATTCTGGGGACATGAGGGGGCAGATCTGGGGGCCGGCTTTATGGAGTGTAAATCTGTGAGGAGGGGGGCATGTTGTGTATTCTGGGGGACATAAGGGGGCAGATCTGGGGGGAGGGGCTTTATGGGGTGTAAATCTGTGAGGAGGGTGCTTGTGGTGTATTCTGGGGGACATGAGGGGGCATATCTGGGGGGGGGGCTTTATGGGGTGTAAATCTGTGAGGGGGGGCATGTGGTGTATTCTGGGGACATGAGGTGGCAGATCTATGTGTTTGGGGGCGTGGTATGGGATGTATATCTGTGAGGGGGGCATGTGTAGTATTCTGAGGACATGAGAGTATAGATCTAGGGGGGCTTTATGGGGTGTAAATCTGTGAGGAGGGGGCATGTGGTGTATTCTGGGGGACATTCGGGTGCAGATCTGGGGGGAGGCTTTATGGGGTGTAAATCTGTGAGGAGGGGGCACGTGGTGTATTCCGGGTGACATGAGGGGGCAGATCTTTGGTGAGGGCCTTCATGGGAAGGAAGTTGTGATGTCAGTGGTCATGTGACTTTGCTGCTACTTACACGCTGGGGAAAGCTATGGGTAGCGGGCACAGATGGTGACCTGTTCAGGGATGGGGGGGGGGGGGGGCAGAGATGGCAACCTGTTCTGGGGTGGTGGAAATGGCATTCTACCATACCCTACAGCAGGGCATGGTGGGAGTTGTAGTTTTACAACAGCTGGAGGGACACAGGCTGAGCATCCCTGCTGTAGAGCATCTCTGGAACGAGGTAGAAGGAGCTGTTCCAGAGAATATCCATATCTCCATTTAATTTGTGGCCACTGCATGAAGTTATCATGTCTGCATCGGCCAATATCACTGCAGAACTATTTGAACACCTAGTGAAACTATGCCATGAGAAATTGCTGCGGTTCTGTAGGGCAAAGTCTTCTCTATAAATTGTCTACATATTTTCTCTTTTAGAAATGTATCTGATCATCTACCACTAGAGTGTGCTAGATGCTATTTTTTCAACTATGCTTCATCTGTTCAAACTGACTTCTGGAGAAAAAAAAATCTACCTTTCTTTTAACATTAAAAGCAGAAGTCAGGTATGAAAGTCCATTCATTAGTGGTAGTCAGGTATGAAATTAGTCCATAAGACTGCTTTCACACATACGCTTTTGGTGACTGTTTTCTGCACTTTTGCTTTATTTTTTGGGTCTGTGTTTTGTTGTGTTTTATGGTAAAAAATACCAGCTCCAGATGTTAGCTGAATGTCTAAGGGATTGTGGAACACAGGACACAAAAGATTTTTTTACTATTGGCATTTTTGTTTATTAGATGGTATTTTTTGCCTTTCTAGCTTCTTTTAAAAAACGCAGAATGCTGGAGCTCTTGGCGTTTTTTCAGGCCTTTTCACATCACCTTCCCTATAGGGCAATAACGCAATGAAGAATACACTAGTGAGCAAGCACACTGCAAAAAACACCCAGAAAACCACACAACATATGTGGTTATTCTGACTTTTTTTACAGCCTAAAAATACACCAGATAAAATGAATGCGTGTAAGGAGCCTTATGCTGTAGGAAATGTATTCTCAAATGTCATGAAAGGTTACTCAGAATTTGTTAATCATTTCTAAGGCCCCAAGATTCCTGTACGGCAGACATAGAGCTATCCTGCCCAAGAAGCAATTCTTCTACAAGAGAACACAATTTTTGTCAGCTCTCACAAAGAGACATACTAGGTTTTCTTGTTTATTTCCTGTTGGATTCCATACAAATCTTTGGCCCCATGCACCTGGATGGCAGCCTTAGTAACAGCGTCGGACTGGCCCACTAGAGTACCAGGGGAACCTCCCGTTGGCCCAGGCTCTGATACCATAGTACTTGGCCCAAAAGGTCCAGATGAAACAAACATATAGAGCCAATAACCTGTCACTAAGGTCTATTTCTTAGATTCAAAATCTGTTAGACTTATTATTGATGATATGGGGGCTGGGCCCCAAGAATAATTTTCTCCAGTGGGCCCAAGGAACCCCAGTTCAACCCTGCTTAGTAATGTGTGTTTCTTGGTAGCAAAAAAAAACAAACACAAAGATGCTAAACACATCCTGCATAATATGATAAATAGATACGCGAATATACATGGCCATATTTAAAGAAAAAAACAGAACATAATAGCATTCTCAAGGCACTAAATGCAAAATCTATATATTAACTAATACCACATCGGATAGGATAAATATGAGATTCTTAGTAAATATATTTTGATCAAAAAATATCTGTGCCCAGGCATCACAGCAAGGTGATCCCAATCAAGGCGGGAACCTAATCTACTTAATACCTATCGCTATGCCAGTGGGCATCTAAATACAGGAGAGCACAACCCATACATATACTGTGTAGCTACAGTTGTTACCTGTGCCATCAGGTATCCAATGAGAGGAAGAGCAGACACAGCCATATGTATCACACTAATAATTTATGAATGATGAATGATTATGTAATCTGTAGATGAGATAATCTCAGATGACTAGATAAAACACATGTAGCCTTCTCATACAGATAAACTCACATAATAAATACAAACTAAATGATGCACAAAAGTAAATTAAAAGTAACATAACATATATGTCACAATAAAGCAACATGTTAGCAACAGTAACAGATGGACGATATGTGCATAGCTAGAAATAACTAGAATAAGCATCATTTAATAAAAACAACCGTCATTTAAGAATGGGTCCCTACCACATACTCTTTTTATTCCTCATACAGTGGATGTTGATGCATCATCTTTATATATAGTAAAAAAAATATTGGATGCAGCCAAGATATTTCTGGTACTGGCACCATTAACTCCTTCTTGAATGATTTTCCTTTTTTTATTTTTTACTCCTTGCTTTCCCTGAGCCATAACTTTTTTATTTTACCATTCACATAGACTTATTAACATTAAAAGCACATTTTTTAACATTGAAAGCAGAAGTCAGGTATGAAAGTCCATTCATTAGTGGTTGTCAGGTATGAAATTAGTCCATAAGACTGCTTTCACACATAAGTTTTTGGCGACGGTTTTCTGCACTTTTGCTTTATTTTTTTGGGTCTGTGTTTTGTGGTGTTTTATGGTAAAAACACCAGCTCCAGATGTTAGCTGAAGGTCTAAGGGATTGTGGAACACAGGACACACAAGAATTTTTTGCTACTGGCATTTTTGTTTATTATTTTTTGCCTTCTAGCAAACACGCTGCATAAAATAACCGGAAAACCACACAAACGTATTCTGGCTTTTTTACAGCCCAAAAATACGCCAGATAAAATGAATGTGTGTAAGGAGCCTTATACTCAGAATTTTTCAATCATTTCTAAGGCCCCAATATTCCTGCACGGCAGTACAAAGAGGCTTATGGCTCCCTAATACAGGGCCGTAGGTACATAGGCCCATATGGCCGCAGCTTGCTGACATGTCACGCTCAGGTGTGGGGGGGAAACCACACTGAGCGTAGGAGGGAATGGAGATTAGGTAAGCGAGTTCATACACAGGAAACCTAAGATCCATTCTGACCCTATAGGACCCTGGAACTAATGTCAGGAATGAGTCTACCTGTTCCTCCACAAGGAAGAACGAACAGGAGTCTCCCTCAGGCCTAATCACAAACAACAGGGAAATGTAATGTAAAACACAAAAAGGGAATGAGGACACTTATCTTCAATGAAGAAATTAAGGCTCCAGGATCTCAGCTGAGAACCACACACCAGCTCACCACAATAACCACTGAAGCTATAAACCGCAAGGAACTGTTGGAGAGGCAGCAATAAATAGGGGAGGGACAATTACCACACCAGCAACACCTGAGGGAAAAGGGTGTGGTAAATACCAGCAACAAAAAGGAAAACATGTCAGATTATACCATGTGTTGCCAATCTGACTGACCTCCTGCTACCTGTCGCAGGAACGTCTGTGACAGTACCCCCCCCTTTCTACGGGTGACCTCCGGGTACCCAGGACCAACTTTATCCGGATGAGACCTGTGAAAAGCTTTCACCAAACGACTGGCATTCACCTCAGATGCACATCCTCACATCCTCTCCTCTGGTCCATAACCCTTCCAGTGAACAAAATATTGAAGAGTCCTACGAAGAACTCAAGAGTCAATAATCTTGGCGATCTGGAATTCCAAACTGCCGTCCACCATGATAGGTGCGGGTGGCAAGATGATGGCTCCAAAGGTTCAACATATCTCTTCAACAAAGATCTGTGAAAAACATTATGAATTTTCAGGGCCTGGGGAATTTCAAGATGAAAAGCTATAGGGTTAATAATGTCAGAGATCTTATATGGACCAATATAGGACCCAACTTCCAAGATGGTACCTTCAGCTTAATGTTTCTTGTGGATAACCACACAAAATTACCCACACACAGGTCCGGCCCATTCATACGTCTCCTGTCAGCCACACGTTTGTACTTGTTGCCCATATTCACCAAATTATTTTCCGCCATATAGATGATAATAATGATGAAAAATGTTCCTCCTCAGGGATACCAGAAGTATCCGAACCAGAAAATGTGCCAAATTGCGGGTGAAACCCATACGCCCAAAAAAACGGCGACTTGCCAGTGGACTCCTGTCTACAATTGTTTATGGCAAATTCTGCCAAAGACAAAAATGAGGACCACTCCTCCTGGTTTTCAGAGACAAAACATCTCAAGTAAGTCTCCAGACTCCAGACAGTTGTACCCCGAGCTGAGTACAGAATGCCTTCCAGAATCTGAGACCACATCAGAGGGAATACCATGAAGTTTCACAATGTTGCCAACAAACACTTGTGCAAGTGTTTTACCATTACGAAGTCCGGGCAGTGCAATAAAGTGCGCCATTTTACTAAAACGATCTACAACCACCAGAATAACTGTCTTTCCAGACAAATTAGGCAGGTCAGTGATAAAGTCCATCGACAAGTGAGTCCATGGTCTAGACGGGATTGGCAACGGAAGTAGGCGTCCAGAAGGTTGAGTGTGTGTCACCTTAGCGCATGCACAGACACTACAGGCCAACACATAGTCCTCAACACACTTACGCAGCCCTGGCCACCAGAATCTATGAGAGATGAGGTTGACAGTGGATTTGCTCCCAGGGTGTCCCGCAAGCACCGTACAGTGATGTTCCTCAAACACCTTATGACGCAATTCAGAAGGAACAAACAATTTCTCAGGGGGGCAAGACTCCAGTGTGTCTCCCTGGGCCTCAAAAGCCTTAGCCTCTAGATCAGGGTAAAGAGCGGATATCACCACCCCTTCGGACAGAATAGGACTAGAAATCACCACCTCCAGGAAAACTACGTGACTAGGCATCTGCCTTGACGTTCTTAACTTCAGGACAATAAGTGACAATGAAATTGAATCTGGTGAAAAACAAACACCATCTGACCTGCTTTGGGTTCAATTGTTTTGCCGACTCAAGGTAAGCCAGGTTTTTGTGATCTGTGAATACCGTGATTGGATGAATGGCCCCCTCCAACCAATGATGCCATTCCTCAAAAGCCAACTTAATGGCCAGTAACTCTCTGTTACCCACATCATAATTTCTCTCTGCTGCAGAGAGTTTCTTAGAGAAAAAGGCACAAGGGCGCCATTTACCTGGTGATGGGCCCTGCGATAAAACTGCACCTACCCCCACTTCGGACGCGTCAACTTCCACAATGAAGGGTTGTGATACATCCGGTTGCACCAGTATAGGGGCAGAAGAGAAGCATTCCTTAACTGCAGAAAAGGCTTGCAACGCTGAATCAGACCATACAGAGAGATCCGTCCCTTTCTTAGTCATGTCAGTTAGAGGTTTCACCACTGTAGAATAGTTCTGGATAAACTTTCGGTAGTAGTTGGTGAACCCCAAAAACCGCATACGAGCCTTTAGATTTTCAGGTCGATCCCAGTCCAATACAGCACGGACTTTCTCGGGATCCATTCGAAAACCTGAAGATAACAGCAGGAATCCCAAGAATTGCACCTCTTGTACAGCAAAAACACACTTCTCTAATTTTGCGTACAATGTATTGTCTCTTAGAATCTGCAACACCTGTCTAACATGATCCTGATGTGTCACCATATCTGGAGAATAAATCAGTATGTCATCCAAATACACAACAACAAACCTCCCCACAAGGTGATGAAAAATATCATTCACAAAATGCTGGAAAACCGCAGGAGCATTGGTCAACCCAAAAGGCATGACCAGATTCTCAAAGTGACCCTCGGGAGTATTAAAGGCAGTCTTCCATTCCATTAAGTCCAACTTGGAGAACACCTTGGCATCAATAATCTGGTTAAACAAATCAGGAATCAAAGGAAGAGGGTAAGGATCATGGACAGTAATCCGATTGAGTTCACAGAAATCCAGACATGGCTTAAGAGTTCCGTCCTTTTTCTTTACAAAGAAAAACCCTGCTGCCACTGAAGATTTGGAAGGTCTTATGTGTCCTTTAGCCAAACTCTCGGCAATATATTCCTTCATGGCCGTTCTTTCAGGTCCAGAGAGGTTATACAGCCTAGACTTGGGCAACTTAGCTCCAGGAATAAGGTTGATAGGGAAATCATATTCCCGATGCGGAGGTAAATCCTGACATCCACTTTCAGAAAATACATCAGCAAAATCAGATATAAAAGAGGGTAATGTCTTAGTGGTTAAAGCAGAAAAAGATGTATTCAGACAATTGTCAACGCAATAATCACCCTAATCCACAATCTGTCTAGTATGCCAATCGATGGTTGGATTGTGCTTACTTAACCACGGTAAACCCAGAACCACCAGAGCAGGGAGACCCTCCAACACAAAACACGAAAAAAGTTCCTGATGAAAATCACCCACTCTTAATCGGATATCATGAACTATCTGAGATAAACACTTCTGAGATAGAGGTGCAGAATCAATAGCAAAAACAGAAATGTTTTTCTCTAATGCACTCGGAGACAACCCGTGCATACGAACGAACTGAGCATCAATCAGGTTCACCCCTGCCCCGCTGTCGATAAACACCTCAATCATCACAGTTTTTGACTCTAGCACCACCTCAGCAGTCAGGAGAAAATGGGTACTACAGGATGAAGACAAATGCACATTTTCTGTCTCTCCACCCACCCCTCCAAGAGTGATGAATGCATGGACATACATTAATAAAATATCCTTTCTGACCACAGAAGAAACATACTCCTAATATATAAAGCTGAGTGTGTGTGTGTGTGTGTGTATGTGTATGTCCGCTAAAGGAATCCGCACCGCTGCAGCTACAATCACAAAATTTGGCACACATGTACATCAGGTGTCCGGGAAGGTTTTAGAACAGTTTTCAACTCTCCAGGACGTACCGTTCCTGAGATATTCCCAAAAAATGCATTAACCAATAGTAGCCTGGTCACATGACCCTTATCAGCCAATAGAAGCTCACAGGCAAACATCAGGCTTCTATGACAACCTAGGCAGTTCACTGCTTTAGGTCTGCATTAAAGAGGCAGAGCACTGTGGATGACAATGGTAAATGGGTATTCCCGGTTACCATAACTATAACTTATGTTTTAGACTAACTCATCATCAATCATTACCTCATATAATGTAAATTTTACATATTTACTGTTCAGTAGTAATAAAAGATGTTTTCTTCAACTGCTACTCACCTTCCTCCTAAATCAGGCATCGACCTATAATTCTGGCCACCATCAAAAGAAGGACTTAAAAGCACCACCGCCAGATCCCACTAAGTCACGCCCCTGACTCAGTCGGGCCACACCCCTTCCATGCTGCATTTGACCGGGATTAAAAATATTGGTAAAAATCACCTTCTGTCAGCTGCAGGGGTGGGGGGAGGGTGACTTTCTCCCTGCAGCTCATTGCTCAGACTGCACAGTGCTGCTGCTGAGAGTGCTGCTGCTGTGTCCATCCAGGCCCTGAGCATGACAGGACAGGGAGTCTGAAAGCCAGACCGTCCAGCCTAAAACAAGACCTCTGGCCACCCTAGGGGCAGGCTGATGTTAGGGTGGCCAGATGTCCGGCTTTAGGCTGGACAGTCCAGTTTTCTGGCTACCTGTTCTCCGTCCGACACAGTGCCTGGACAGACACAGGGATGTCCACCCTTTCAGTAGCCCACACTCAGACAGCTTCTCCTCCATGTCTTCACGGAGCCAGGGGGGGCGTGGCCTCATGTTTAGTCATGTGTCTTCATGGGAACTGGGGGCGCTGTTTCACGTTTGGGGGAATGGCCGGTGAGGTCTGGCTTTCTGGGGTGAAGACAGTGGCCACTCTAGCTGCTGTAGAGGTCATAGTTAAAGGGGCGGGCTTCTGTAGAGGTCACTGTTAAAGGGGCAGTCTGCTGTAGAGGTCACTGTTGATGGGGCAGGCTGCTGTAGAGGTCACTGTTAAAGGGGCGGGCTGCTGTAGAGGTCACTGTTTAAGGGGCGGGCAGCTGTAGAGGTCACTGTTAAAGGGGTGGGCTGCTGTAGAGGTCACTGTTAAAGGGGCGGGCCGCTGTAGAGGTCACTGTTAAAGGGGCAGGCCGCTGTAGAGGTCTCTGTTAAAGGGGCGGGTCGCTGTAGAGGTCACTGTTAAAGGGGCTGGCCGCTGTAGAGGTCACTGTTAAAGGGGCTGGCCGCTGTAGAGGTCACTGTTAAAGGGGCGGGCCGCTGTAGAGGTCACTGTTAAAGGGACAGGCACTGTAGAGGGCACTCTCGATATCTTTTAACGACACACACACACAAACAGTAAAATAATTAAATTAAATATACCCGGGCGAAGCCGGGTCCTTCAGCTAGTATATATATGTATATGTTAAGAAATATACCTATCCCAACAAAGGTCCATATACAGCAATAAGCCCAAATCAAATAAAGATCATATAGTATGGAGACATCTAATATTAATACAAAAATATTGAAATAGAGGTTTCAGAGGTTGCTCTACGGGGAGTGCATCACTGCCCGGTTACAGCGTGGGCCCTATACACATGCAGCGGGAGCTTGTGCTTCAACATAGCGTTATCTTCTAACAGCCATCCACCTTCTTTGGAGAATTGCTCAACACCTTTGGGGTGGTAAGAGCCCATATGGGCATACTCTGAATATTATGCTGTTATATTGACTAACACTTATCGAAACTGCTCAATTGATTAGCATTTACTTTGGCTATCGAACTATCTTTTACCCAATTTCACTAATAACCTGGCTATTAACAGTTTGGTTACTAATAACCGTGAAGAGAGACATATCTAAAGGTCCTATATCATTTGGACAAATATATAACACAGCATGTTCTATAGGTCCTATACTACTTGGACTAATATATAACACAGCGCTAACTTTTGGGCAGATCACGTGTCCTATGTGGAAACCGCTAATATTGCTGCTTCATGTCATTTATTATTACCGTATTTTTCGCCCTATAAGATGCACCAGCCTATAAGACGCACCTAGGGGGCGTGGCTTGGCGCGCTGCAGAGCACACGCATGTCTCTGTAGCTCCGTAGACTAAGGTCTTAAATGCGGCTCAAAGGATCCCTAAAGCGTTCCTGCACTCCTACAATTGGCTCTCCTGTCGGCCAGATAAAGAAGCAAGATTTGCAAGATGACCAGAGGCAAGAAAAAGTTAGATACTCCAGTGAAATTTACAAGCTTCTTCAGCCCAGCGGGAATCCAAGATGGCGCCGGCAAGCATGACTCCACAGCGTGCAGACAAACAAGCGCGCAGCCAGCATCGGGCTCCTCTTCACCGGAAAAACCCGGACCACTTGCCAGGCAAGTCACCCTCATTTGTTAAGGAGTTTACTTCTCCAAATATCCAATCACAGGGTAATGAAAGCAAAGTAAACCTCAAGGCACAGGCTACTCCAGTCACTATGGAGGCCATGAAAGACTTGCTTTCAGATCTCAAGGAATCATTTAATAGCGAACTTCGCTCTGCATTATCATCTTTGAGATCTGACATAGGGGCCATAGGAGACAGAACAGCTCATTTAGAGGAAAAGATGGAAGAGTTTACATCAGCTCATAATAATTTGGTGGATGCTCACAACACTGCAGAGGAAGATATTGTGGCTATTAAGCTTAAATTGGCAGATTTGGAGGACAGGTCTAGGAGGAACAATATAAGATTCCGTAATATTCCAGAATCTGTCCAAGACGACATGCTGCAGGAATATTTGGTTGATTTGTTTTCTACCCTCCTTCCTCAGGCATCTGATGCAGATTTTTTGATTGACAGAGTGCATAGGATTCCGAAGCCGAAAAACCTCTCTGCAAACATACCAAGAGACATCATTGCCAGGCTTCATTACTACCATGTAAAAGACTCTTTGTTAAAAGTGGCTACTAAATCATCCAGCATGCCTGAGAGATTTAAAAATATAGCTCTATACTCAGATCTCTCCCCAGCTACCTTGGCTAGGAGAAGAGAATTTGCTAAAACAACGCAGATACTGAGAGAACAAAAATTCCCGTATAAATGGAGGTTCCCAGTCAAGCTTATAATTCATCGTAGTGGCACAACTCATGTCCTCCAAACACCCAAAGAAGCGACTAACTTTCTTCTCAAACACTCCTTAATCCATGCTGCAGACTCATCTGAAAGTCCACCTAAGAAAAAACCATCTACACTGACTCCTGAATGGACAGTGGTGGGATCACCTAAAGTATCCACCTCTCCTAAATGAATACTCTATGCCTATCTATGGAAGGAACAAATTCTTTATAACACTCTTCACTTATGCCTCTACCTATTACCAAAGAAGTAGGAATCTCTGAAAATAACCCATATTGGACCTACATACTACTATTCTGTAGACCTACTATGTTCTTCAATCAAGATACGTCTTTGCACGTTTTCCTGCCCCCTCTGGATATCGACCTGGGGCCGCTTAGGTTCACATAGGACCGAACTTTACCAACTCAGTTTGTTTTGTTTCATTTTTTTGTGCATTTTGTTTGGTTATTACCTTAGGTTTTCTTTTGGTTCTAAATATATGAGGTACAATGTCTTTTACAGTCATAGTGTATCACTTGCAGGTGTGGGTGGAGTGGAGGTGTGTCTTAAGTCAGGTTTTCCTTTGCAAACTGCATCATGGTGATAAAAAATAGCATCTATTAATGTTAAGGGTCTCAACAACCCAGCAAAAAGATCCTTTTTTTTCGAGGGAAACACTTAAATTAAGCTGTGACGTCATATGTGCTCAGGAGACACACCTCAACGAAACCGACAGCTCAAGAATCAAACATAAAGACTTTACTAATGTCTTTTTTTCTCATGCTATAAATAAGAAAAAAGGTGTATTAATAGCAATAAAAAAGACAGTTGCTTTTCAACTAATATCCCTTTATTCTGATCCTCAAGGCAGGTACTTAATTGTAACTTGCACCATAAATAATGTTGTGTATACCCTTGTAACCCTATATGCTCCTAATTCTAGATCCTTGAGTTTTGTCAGGTCTGTACTGGACTCCATATCTACCTACAGAAGGGGATCCCTCATCATTTGAGGAGACTTCAACATGGTTATGGATCCTCTTTTAGATAAGTCATCTCGTACATGTAAGTCTGGAGATAATAAATTTAAAGATCTTTGTCACAGGGAGGAACTTTTCAACGCATGGAGAATTTTACATGCTTTGGAGATAGATTTCTCCTTTTATTCAAACCCACACAATTCATATACAAGAATTGATCTATTCTTGGTAGATAAATGGTTACTTCAAAAGGTGGTGGCCTCCAGGATAGGCCTGATTACATGGACTGACCATGCTCCTATCAGTCTTTCAATTAATGAAACACATAACCTGACTCACTCATCTCCATGGAGACTAAATAACCTTTTACTTTCCAATAAGCATTATAAAACACTGATATCATCAGCTTTAGTAGATTATTTCTCTCATAATGCTAACGGAGAAGTTGATCCTTCTATTGTATGGTGTGCCCATAAGGCTGTCATTAGGGGCCTCTATATCAAATACTCAGCACTGGAAAAAAAGAAAAGGTTACAAGTAGAGATGAGCGAGCACTAAAATGCTCGGGTGCTCGTTATTCGAGTCGAATTTTTCATGCATGCATGGATGCCTCTGAGTCTGCCTAATCCCACCATTACCCCAAATTCTCAGGCAGCAGCCTGGTGGTTACCCTCATGGCAATTGTGCTCACCCAGACCAAGAAAGGCGAGGCAAATACCCATCACATGTTAGGGAAGCACCCAACTAGGTGCAACGAAGGTCCATCACCGCCTGCAGGTGACACCACTGCTCATGCTGGCACGGCAGCTGACATCAAGTTTAGTATCTGTTCTTATCAGTTGCTGTGCCTGCTGGTGGTAAAGTGGTGAGCATAGCTGCTTCCCAAGCAGTTGACCCAGGTTTGATTCCCGTCTATCGCAGGAGGCAATTAAAAGAAGAAAAAAAAAAAACATCAGTACAATATCTAATACGTCCCCTATCCGGGTAAATTGTTTGTAGAGAGGGCCTGTAGGTGGGGGGCAGGCTGGGGGGAAGGAAGTTTCGCTGGAAGAGCCAGAGGAGTGCCCCCTGGGCTAGCGTGTGTGGTGGTGACAACAGCCAGAATGGATTTGGAAAAACTGTCGCATCAACCGGTATGGTATCGATTCTTCTCAGTTTAAGGCTACATTCACACGACCGTATGTGTTTTGCGGTCCGCAAATTGCGGATCCGCAAAACACGGATACCGGCTGTGTGAATGTAGCGGCCCTATGATAGAACTGCCTATTCTTGTCCGCGATTGCGGACAAGAATAGGACATGCTCTATATTTTTTGCGGGGCCGCGGATCGGACCTACGGATGCGGACAGCACATTGTGTGCCGTCCACATCTTTTGCGGCTCCATTGAAATGAATGGGTCCGCACCCGTTCCGCAAAATTGCGGAACGGATGCGGACCCAAAACTACGGTCGTGTGAATGCACCCTAATACCGTATACGTCCCCTATCTTGGGACCCTATATTTCATGGATTTTTCAACCACGGAAAACGGAAAAAGAGCTTGCTCTGTGTCTTTCTGTTCTTTCTGAAAAAGAGCCTGCTCTGTGTCTGAGTGTCTTTCCCACTGCAGCTAAGGGGACGTGTCCATGCTCTGCCTATCACAGGTCAGGAGGCAATTAAAAGAAGAACAAAAAAAAACATCAGTACAATATCTAATACGTCCCCTATCCGGGTAAATTGTTTGGAGAGAGGGCCTGTAGGTGGGGGGAAGGAGGTTGAGCTGGAAGAGCCAGAGGAGTGCCCCCTGGTCTAGCGTGTGTGGTGGTTATAACTGCCGGATGTATTTAGAATGACGACGCAGGACCCCAACTTAAAAATTTAGCATCAACCGGTACAACCTTCTCTGATGTGCTAGCCCAGAACATTCTCTGCCCCAATTCGCAAGACCTTTTGCTGTTTCCGTGTGCTGACAGTGGGGATTTACCAGTGTTGTCTGAGGAGGTGGTGGACAATGGCAAGACACAGGTGTCGGGGGGTGAGGTAGTTGTATGGGAAGCAAGTTACAGTGGGGACTCCTTGGGGGGACTTTCTCATGATGGGACAGATTCAACTTGGGTGGATCAGGCACAGGAACAGATCAATTTTTTTTGTGTTTATTTAACTTTTATTTAGCAAAAATAACCACAGAGATATTTATTCGTTATCTTCTCTGCGCAGTCTGGCGTTGGGGTTCGTCACTTTGATGGCGAGCTGTGCCGCTCTCTCCACAATGGTCTTTAGGTTCTTAGATAGAGCCGTTGTGGGCGATTTCAGCACAGAAGGACTTGTTGCTCATCAACAGAACCTCGAGCTCCTTGACATTGTGGACCAGGAATTTGCGGAACCCTGTGGGCAGCATGTGTTTGGTCTTCTACTTGCTACTGTATCCAATGTTGGGCAATATAGATACGCAGGTAATATTATTTTTCACACCTATCCCAAAAATAAAAATTTACGCAGTTTGCGCAAATAAAACTGGAAACTGGAATTGGAGAGAGGGCCTGTAGGTGGACCTCCGGAAAAATTGTTTGGACAGAGGGCCTGTAGGTGGACCTCCGGAAAAATTGTGGTAAAAGAGTGCCAGTTGGACCTCTGAAAAATGGCGTTTTTTTGGTCAGCGTTAGGCAAAGAAGATATGGAGGAGGAGGAGTAGGAGGAGTAGAGAAGAGGAATCGGATACATAAGTTATTTAAATCTTTAACTGCTTTCCCCCGGAGGAGATTTGAATTCCGGTGAAATCCAGGCTTTGTTCATTTTAATAAGCGTCAGCCTGTCAGCGCTGTCAGTTGACAGGCGTGTACACTTATCAGTGATGACGCCACCAGCTGCACTGAATACCCGCTCTGACAGCACGCTAGCGGCAGGGCAGGCCAGCACCTCCAAAAGCATACAGCGCCAGTTCAGGCCACGTGTCCAGCTTTGAAACCCAGTAGTTGTATGGAGCAGAGTGATCGCTACGGACGTTGGTATGGTCAGCTAGGTACTCCCTCACCATCTTTCTGTACAGCTCCCCCCTACTCTGCCTAGACTGGGGACAGGTGACAGTGTCTTGCTGGGGTGACATAAAACTGGCAAAGGCCTTGGAGAGCGTTCCCCTGCCAGTGCTGGACAAGCTGCCTGCTCGCCTCCTCTCCCCCGCTACTTGGCCCACAGAACCATGCCCTCTGCCGCTAGCGGCGTCAGATGGGAAGGATTGTTTAAGCTTGTGCACCAGGGCCTGTTGATATCTATTCACTCTCATACTCCTTTCCTCTGCAGGGATGAGAGTGGAAAGGTTCTGCTTGTACCGTGGGTTCAGGAGAGTGAACACCCAGTAATCGGTGTTTGAAAAAATTCTTCTAACGCGAGGGTCACGGGATAGGCAGCCTAACATGAAGTCTGCCATGTGCGCCAGAGTCCCAACACGTAAGAATTCCCTCTCCTCACTGGCCTGACTCTCCATTTCCTCCTCCTCCTCCTCCAAGTCCTCCTCTTCAGCCCATACACGCTCAAGAGTTAAGGACTGAGCACTGGTACCCTCTACTGTCTCACCGACATTCTCCTCCTCTTCCTCCTCATCCAATACGCGCTGAGAAACAGACCGGAGGGTGCTCTGGCTATCAAGCGACGTATCTTCCTCCACCGTCTCTTGTGACAAGCGCAAAGCATCCGACTTGATGCGGAGCAGTGAGTTTTTCAACAGGCAAAGCAGCGGGATGGTGAGGCTGATAATGGCGGCATCGCCGCTGACCATCTGTGTTGACTCCTCAAAGTTGCTCAACACCTGGCAGATATCAGACATCCACGTCCACTCCTCATTGTAGACTTGAGGAATCTGACTGACCTGACTACCAGTTCTGGTGGAAGATGACATCTGGCAGTCTACAATCGCTCTGCGCTGCTGGTAAACTCTGGATAACATGTTTAATGTGGAATTCCATCTCGTGGGCACGTCGCACAACAGTCGGTGAGCGGGCAGTTGTAGGCGGCGCTGCGCTGCCCTGAGAGCGGCAGCATCTGTGGTCGACTTGCGGAAATGCGCACAGATGCGGCGCACCTTGGTGAGCAAATCAGACAGATTGGGGTATGTCTTGAGGAACCGCTGAACTATGAGATTGAACACGTGGGCCAGGCATGGCACATGTGTCAGTCTGCCGAGTTGCAGAGCCGCCACCAGGTTACGCCCGTTGTCACACACAACCATGCCTGGCTTGAGGTTCAGCGGTGCCAGCCACACATCGGTCTGCGCCGTGATGCCCTGTAACAGCTCTTGGGCGGTGTGCCTTTTGTCACCTAAGCTCAGCAGTTTGAGCACCGCCTGCTGGCGCTTTCCCACGGCACTGCTGCTGTGCCTAGAGCTACCAACTGAAGGCGCCGTGCCCACGGATGGAGGAGGAGGAGGGGTCGGAGGAGGAGGATGCATAGTACGTCTGAGAGACCGTGACCGAGGTAGGCCCCGCAATCCTCGGTGTGGGCAGTACATGAGCGGCCCCAGGGTCATTCTCGGTCCCAGCCTCCACCAAGTTAACCCAATGTGCCGTCAGTGAGATATAGTGTCCCTGCCCGGCAGCACTTGTCCACGTGTCCGTGGTTAGGTGGACCTTCTCAGAAACAGCGTTGGTCAGGGCACGGATGATGTTCTGTGACACGTGCTGGTGTAGGGCTGGGACGGCACATCGGGAAAAATAGTGGCGGCTGGGGACCAAATACCGAGGGGCAGCCACCGCCATGAGATTGCGAAAGGCCTCGGTCTCTACCAGCCTATAGGGCAGCATCTCCAGGCTAAGCAATTTGGAGATGTGGACGTTGAGGGCTTGGGCATGTGGGCGGGTGGAACTGTATTTCCTCTTGCGCTCCAGCGTCTGCTGTAAAGACAGCTGAACGCTGCGCTGGGACACGGTGGACACTGTGGAGGATTGTGGAGGCGAAGGTGTGGATTTCCGGCGGGAGGCGCTCGTGCCTGGGTCCTGGGCAGGGGGTTGACTAGCAGAGGCAGCGAGTGACGCAGGGGGTTGACTAGCAGAGGCAGCGAGTGACACAGGGGAAGGAGCAGTGGTGTGAACGGCCTTGGTTCCATTGAGTGGGGTGTTTAGCACTCATATGCCTGCGCATGCTGGTGGTGGTTAGGCTAGTAGTGGTGGCACCCCTGCTGATCCTGGTGTGGCACAGGTTGCACACCACAGTCCGTTGGTCATCCTCACTTTCTTTAAAGAACCTCCAGACTTGCGAACATCTAGGCCTCGCCACGGGAGCTTCACTACGTGAAACAGTTGCTGCTGATGCACCAGCTCTGGCCCTGCTTCTCCCTCTGGCCACACCACTGTCTCTTACAACCTGTTCTGGTGCAGCACTCGCCTCCGCCTCAGAAGCACTGTGTTCACTCGGCATATCAACCCAGCTTGGGTCAGTCACCTCGTCATCCTCCGATTCCTCAGTCTGCTCCCCCCTCGGAATTCCTCCCCTAACAACAACTTCACCACTGTCTGACAACCGTGTCTCTTCATCG
This sequence comes from Rhinella marina, assembly GCA_900303285.1. Taxonomy (NCBI): domain Eukaryota; kingdom Metazoa; phylum Chordata; class Amphibia; order Anura; family Bufonidae; genus Rhinella; species Rhinella marina. The sequence goes on from ONZH01004164.1 coordinate 304,695, forward strand.
TCTGACACCTCTTTACAAACTTCTTCCACTAACTCAACATTGTCATCATCATCATCACCCACAGACTGCGACAGTTGGAAAACTTGGGCATCAGGAACGAGGTCAGCAGCAACCTGAGAAGTGGTTTGTGACTCTGGGAAGGGTCCAGAAAACAGTTCCTGAGAGTATGCCGGATCGCATTCCAAATTTTCCTGGGAGGGGGCAGACTGGGGGATAGGAGGTTGAGGTGGAAGAGCCAGAGGAGTGCTCCCTTGGGTAACGTGGGTGGACTGCGTGGAAGACTGACTGGTGGACAAATTACTTGAAGCATTGTCCGCAATCCACGAGATCAGCTGTTCGCACTGTTGTGGTTTCAACAGTCCTCTACCACGTGTCCCTGTAAGTTGAGACATGAAGCTAGGGAGTGTAGCTCTGCGGCGTTCCACAGCTCCCTCATCAGCAGGTACTGTCTCACCCTGCCCAGGACCACGGCCTCTGCCCCCTGCAGTAATTGAATGCCCACGCCCTCGTCCTCGACCCTTAGCCCTGGGGTTCAACATTTTCTGTATATAAGTGTATGATATAAAAAAAAATAAATAAACGAGCCTGGTGTACTGAAACCCACAAACTTGTTCAGTCTGGTTTAATTAAGTGACGTACAGAAAGTGTCACCTGGACAGAATATACGGATTGGAGCGAGTGTGCTGAACTGTGACACACAGAAAGGTTACACGTAGCTGTGTGAAATGGATTTGTATCACTAAGCTAAAACAACAAAAAAACTAATTTTTTTTTTATATTTTTTTTTTTAGTTTATTTTTTTTGGAACGTGACGTGCAGAAACTATCGTAGAACTGACTGACACCCTACTGACAGTGGCTATTTAGACTGCGACCCAGACAAATGTCGCACAGAGATTTTTAGGATCAAGCTGTATACATGACAGGTAGCAAATGACTTAGTTCTATTCTGTGACGTACAGAAAGTGTCACCTGGACAGAAAATAGTGAGTGTACTGAACTGTGACACACAGAATGGTTCCACACTGCTGTGTGCAATGGATTTGTATTACTGAGATATAACATAAAAAAAAGGGGGTTATATATGGCGATAGTTGCACTACTAGTGCCAGCCAGCCAGCCAAGCCAGGAGACAAAAAAAAAATGTCTTCTAGCCCTCAGAAGGGCTGTTGGGTTCTTTGTGGGTGATTCCTGCCTAACAGAGAACTAAATGCAGGCCCTAACACTCTCCCTGAAAGGCAGCAGCTCTATCCCTAACGACATCCAGACGGCATCTGAGCCGAGCACCGCAGCCAGTCACTAGTATATTCCAGGGTCACCTGATCAGGCCAGCCAACCCCTGCTATCGACATGTAAGGGCCCCACGTGATGCTGGGTGTACCATAGAGTCTCCTGGCTTGTGATTGGCTGTGTTTATAGGCGCCAAAAAAGCACGATGCGGAAGTTGCCATTTCCTCGAGCATGGCGAGATACTCGTCCGAGCAGCGAGCACTTACGAGTACCCTAATACTCGAACGAGCACCAAGCTCGGACGAGTATGCTCGCTCATCTCTAGTTACAAGCGATTGAGGATCTCCAAAATAAACTTAGAGAATCTGAAAAGAGAAACCAAATATCCCCTAGTCCACAATTAACTAATGTTATTAAAAGTTTGAGATATATCTTCTTATGCAAAATAACTTTGAACGCCATTTTAGACAAACCAAAGCCTTATTTTATAGACAGGGAAACAGGGCCTCCAAAATCCTAGCTAACAGAATTAAAGTGAGAAATGCACACCATCTTAGACAAACCAAAGCCTTATTTTATAGACAGGGAAACAGGGCCTCCAAAATCCTCGCTAACAGAATTAAAGTGAGAAATGCACAATCAAGGATCCCTTATGTGCTGTCGGCTCAAAAAACTAAATAATGAACCCACAAAAGATAGCTTAAGAATTTGCTAACTATTACGCATCTCTTTACAACCTTAAAAATGATAAAAACACGCACCAACCCTCTGAACAAGACAACAACTTTCTTCAAAGTCTTCGCCTTCCACAGGTTACCAATTCTCAATTGGAGTTATTAAACGCTCCTATCACGGGCCAGGAGATTATGAGTACAATAACTTCACTTAAGATCAATAAGTCACCTGGTCCAGATGGACTAATTAATGAGTATTATAAAACTTTTTCTACTATATTGACCCCACATCTACTTGCCTGTTATCAAAGCATTATACAAACGACCAAGATTCCGTCTGAGATTCTACAAGTGATAATAATTACTCTTCCTAAACCAGGCAAAAAACCTGATACACCAGGGAATTTTCGCCTTATATCCCTATTGAATACAGACCTTAAAGGGGTATTCCCATCTCACAAATGTAGTTTGTATAGTTAGATATAGCCATACCAATATTATTACTAATAGAACGTATTTATATAAAATGTACCGTTTAGAAGATTTGCCTATTTGCATATCCATTGTCCCAAACACATCAGTCAGGCCGTTGCCCCTAGTTACGACCACCGTGGCCATGTAGTAGAGGTGGTCAGCTTACTTCTGTTCAAACCCGCTCTGTGGTAACTGCTGTATTGTGAACACACATTACATGAGCATGAGGAGACACATCTTAGGGCACTTTCACATCTGCGGTTTGGACGCTACCAGTCCAAAACACAATGGTCAGGATCCGTCCAAAATGCAGACTTTATAAACGGATCCTGCTCCATAGAGATGAATTAATCTTGGAACAGGATCCGTTTCTCTGCATTTTGGAAGCGCAGACAAAAATGCTACAACCCTAAGATGTCTCCCCGCATGCTCATGCAATGTGCATTCACGATACAGCAGTTACCTCGGAGCGGGTTTAAATAAGAGCAAGCCGACCACCTCTACTACATGGCCATGGTGGCCATAACTAGGGGTAACGTCCTGACTGATGTGTGTGGGACAATGGATATACAAATAGGGAAATCTTCTAAACTGTGCATTTTATATAAATACATTCTATTAGTAATAATATTGGTATGGCTATATCTAACTATACAAACTACATTTGTGAGATGGGAATACCCCTTTAAAGTGTTTTCCAAAATTCTTGCCAATCAATTGGCTGACATATTTCCATCATTAATTAATGTAGATCAGTTGGGATTTATTAAAGGACGCCAAACATCAGAGGGTAACAGACAATTTCTGGACTTGATTGAGGTGGCATGCTCTTGTCGAACGCCTTCTCTGCTCCTATCTTTGGACGTGGAGAAGGCGTTCGATAGAGTTCATTGGGGATTCTTGAAAGAAGTGATAAATAGATTTGGGATTTCAGGACCCTTTTTAACAAACCTGCTAGCCCTTTACTCTGATCCTAAAGCGTATGTATATTCCTCAGGTTTCAAATCACGCCCCTTCTCCATAACAAATGGAACAAGACAAGGGTGTCCACTTTCACCCTTAATATCTGCCATGATTATGGAACCTTTAGCCCAACATATTAGATCTTCAGCATCTGTCTTTGGAATTCCTGTTTCAGGCAAAGATCATCGCATTGGACTATTTGCAGATGACGTCCTATTGCTATTATCTAGCCCTCATATTTCTATCCACTCAATTAACATGATCCTGATGAATTTCACTAAGGCAATATTATAAGGCAATATAAATGGGTGGACCATCACTTAACATACCTGGGGATAAAACTCACTTCATCCCCTGAAACGACATTTGATACTAATTATGCCCCACTCCTTCGAGATATTAAAAACTTAATAAATAATATTAAAGGACAAGGTATTTCATGGTTAGGCAGATTGGCAATAGCCAAAATGAGCATTCTTCCTAAAATCTTATATTACTTTAGGGATATTCCCATTCATGTCCCACAGTCATTCATTAGGAAATTACAAAAAATGATAATGCAATTTATCTGGAACAACAAAAGACATTTCCCAGGAGTGGGGGTGGCTTAAGTTGTTCCTCCATTTATCAATACTATAGAGCCACAATTTTACAGCAATTGAAATGCCTATGGTATAATGACAACTCTAAAGCATGGACCCAAATAGAGAAACACCTTCTTGGTCAACATGACCTGAAAGATGTACTCATAGCTTATAATACCTTTGGTGTCCAACTATCACCTAGTTTTTCCACTATGAAAGCTATGGCCACGGTCTGGCAATCTATGTCATTGGATCATGGCCTTTTGTTCACCAGACCTAGACTTCTTCCTATTATAACATTAGAGGCCTACATTCCGAATCTAAATCTAGAATCATGGATAGAAAAAGGCATTAAGTACATAGAAGATCTGTATGATCAGGAGGTGTTTAGATCATTTCAGCAACTAGCTAAAATATATAACTTTCACTCTAGTGAGTTTTATAAATACCTCCAAATTAGACACCTGTTAGCAGATTTCCCCCCGAACTCTGGAATCTCTCACCTCCAAAGTCAGATTGACTTCTCAAAATGGCTACTCTCTGGCTCTAGTATAAACAAAGGAATATCTTGGATATATAAAATACTTGTAATACCAAATGAGGATCCCCTTAAGAAAATTAAAACTCTATGGTCAAAAGACCTTTCAATTAACATCACTGATGAACAATGGTCGCATTCATTTGAAATGATAACATCAGTTTCTAGATGTATAAATCATTTTGAATTATCTAGAAAGATTCTTTACAGATGGCGCCTTTGCCCTAGTCAAATACAGAGATTGTTTCCTGAAACTTCTCCCAATTGCTGGTGGTAATACCGAAGGTACATTTCTTCATTGTTGGTGGGAATGTTTAGTGGTTAATAAACTATGGAGCAGTGTCTTTCAGCTACTATCAGACCTGTGTTGTGTCCCGATCTTGCCTTCTCCTCAATTGGCTCTTTTATTAATTGACATAGACACATATCCTCTAAGTTTCAGAACTATAATATGTCATTTTTGCATTGTAACTTGTCAATTAGTGGCCAGTAATTGGAAATCCAAGTCACTTCTGACAATTAACGAGGTGGCGAAAGGAGTTCAGGACAATTGTTGGTATGAGGGTGCAGCATTATCTGCATATCATAATAAAGAGACATTTTATAGTAAGTGGAGTGTCTGGCTCTCTAGCTCTCTATATAAAGCCAATCCTTCTAATTTACTAATTCTGTAGTCAGTGGGGATTAGTTCAATAATAATTGCCGTTCATTTCTTTTTTCTCCTTTTTTCTGGGAATTTAGGATACACATTTGGACATTGTACCAACAACAGACTGTACCCAAGTTTATTTCTTATATTATTACTGTTTTTGTATACTGTTATCACTACATTGTTATGATTAGATATACTTCATGTATATTGAACTGTGTAAAACTTTTACTCTGAAAAATAAATATAAATTTAATGTTTCAAAAAAAAAAGACACACCTAGGTTTTAGAGGAGGACAATAAGAAAAAAATATTTTTCATCAGACCTCTGGTCAGACCAGCAATCAGACCCCCAATGTTAATCAGACCTCAGCTGACAGCCCCAATAAGACCCCCAGTGTTAAAAAGACCCCAATAAGACCTTAGATCAGACCCCCAATCAGATCTCAGCTCAGACCTCAATGTGAAAGACCCCCAATCAGACCTCAGATAAGAGCCCCATGCCTTTTATCAGCTCCCATATGCCTCATATCAGACCCTATGCCTCTCATCAGCCCCTATATGCATCTTATCAGCCCCAGCAGTCTTATATAATCCATTGCCTTTTTATGAGCCCCCAGCAGCTTCTTATTAACCCCCAGAGCCTCTTATCAGCCCCATTGCCTCATATCAGACCCTATGCCTCTCATCAGCCCCCTATATGCCTCTTATCAGCCCCAGCAGTCGTATATCAGCCCCATGCCTCTCATCAGCCCCCTATATTACTCTAATCAGCCCCCTGCAGTCTTATATAATCCCCTATTGCCTTTTTATGAGCCTCCAGTGCCTCTTATCAGCCCCCATTGTCTCTGGCCAGCCCCCAGTGCCTCTCACCAGCCCCCATTGCCAATTGCCAGCCCCCAGGACAAGTAATATCAGCCCCCATCAGCCTCATATTGAATAAAATAATAAAACCACTTACCTCTCCTGATCCTGGACGCCGGCGCTCCACTCCGCCTGCGCTCTCTCTTCTTCTTCCTGTCGGCTTCACAGAGCGCCCTCACGCTGTGCACAGCACAACACAGCCAAACGGAGGACCAGGAAGCGGTGAGTATAGAGCCTTCTGATAAGAGGCATATAGGGGGCTGATGAGAGGCATAGGGTCTGATATGAGGCAATGGGGCTGATAAGAGGCTCTGGGTTAATAAGAAGCTGCTGGGGGCTCATAAAAAGGCAATGGATTATATAAGACTGCTGGGGCTGATAAGAGGCATATAGGGGCTGATGAGAGGCATAGGGTCTGATATGAGGCATATGGGAGCTGATAAAAGGCATGGGGCTCTTATCTGAGGTCTGATTGGGGGTCTTTCACATTGAGGTCTGAGCTGAGATCTGATTGGGGGTCTGATCTAAGGTCTTATTGGGGTCTTTTTAACACTGGGGGTCTTATTGGGGCTGTCAGCTGAGGTCTGATTAACATTGGGGGTCTGATTGCTGGTCTGACCAGAGGTCTGATGAAAAATATTTTTTTCTTATTGTCCTCCTCTAAAACCTAGGTGTGTCCCATAAGACGCAGGGACATTTCCCCCCCACTTTTTGGGGGAAAAAAGCGTCTTATGGGGGCGAAAAATACGGTATATAACAAATATCTGCAACTATCTACAACAGTGCAAATCCAGTGAAACTATATGGTCTTCGGATTGATTGCTATATAATAGACTAATATAGTTGTTGATAGCAGAATTATCCATCACTATATATGTTGTGATCATTTATCACTGAGGATTGGAGCAGCTCATCACGTATTCTGCATTTATATACGCTATATATGTTTTATTGAATTTAGTTTTTGTGTATTTTAGTTTTTGTGTATTTATTGTGTTTCTTTTATTAAAAACACCACACATTTCCAGTTGAAAGAGTGCATACCTACTTTTTGCTTTTTATAATAAATAAAATCAGATGTATTTGGAAAAAAAACGCAATTCCTCCACAGTTTCATGGGTTTTGTTTTTACATTACCCAAGTGGTAAAACTGACCTGTTGCCTTCATTCTCCAGGACAGTACAATTACAACAATACCAAATTGATGGCAAGGCTGGGCACTTGCAGACAGTCTTTGAAGGCATTGAGGCTGTTCCAAACATCTTGAAGAACTAACCACTGATATTCTGTGGATGTAGGTTTGATCAAATCCTTCTGTCTCTTCATATCATCCCAGATAGACCCAATGTTCAGATTAGTGGCCTACATTTATTAAAACTGTCTAAAATAAGAACTGTTTGTTGCCCATAACAACCAATCACAGCACACGTTTCATTTTAATAGAGCAGCTTAAGAAATTAAAGCTGAGCTCTAATTGGTTGCTATGGACAACAAATAATTAAAAATTTAATGATTTACCAGCAAGAGTTTTCTAGAGCCAATTGTATTTTTTACACAATTGGCATACAGTGGGCAGAGTGGTGACATACCCAGCAGACAGTGATGGTATACAGCAGAGAGTGTTGGCATACCCAGGGGGCAGAGTGGGGGCATCCAGGTAATGAGTGATGGCATATTAGGTGTCAGAGTTTTCTAGAGCCCATTGTGTTTTTTTCAAACAATGGGCTTCCATTGTGGAATATAGATACATTTCTGTATGCCATGCCGCTATATGTGAGCATGGGCGCCGGGCTCCCTCATGCTGCTGTGCGGGCAGGCAGCAGGTAGCTTAAACTGTTGTATCTGCGCCCCATGCCGTAGCTTCCTTCCTTACTGCTTAGAGTCCTATACTGTTTGTTGAGGCATGCACTGGCGTTTCTCTACTCCTTTTGTGAGGCAGCATGTACAGTACATGCCCGCTTTCTTCCCAGCCTATGGCTGGGTTGCAGGATGTGTTTAAAGGCTCTTCCTGCCTCAGGAAGGCATCTGAGCAATCTTGATCACTAGCTAGTCTAGTTTCTTGTGTAAAGGTGCTTTGAAGTTTTTGCTTTACTGTGTACCGGATCCTACTTCTCGATTAAATGGATTTTGCTTGATTGCCGCCTATTCCTGATCTGGACTTGAATTATGGACTTTGCTTGATCGCTGTCTGCCCTGACTCTGGACCTCCTTACCATGTATTTCCCCTCTATCTATGACTCCCTGCTCAGCTGGCCTGGGGACTGCTCTGGAGTGCTACCTGGTGACCACCCCAACAGCCCAAGCCTATCCTCACCATCAGAGTCTTGAGTGAAGACCAGGTAGTTACTTAGTCACACCCGTCCAGGGTATAGCCAGTCAGTGGCACAGTGGGTCCACATCCGCTTGCATAACAGATAGTATAGAAAAAAAATGAAATGTAAATGTCTGTTTTCTTTCGGTAAAGTTAGTGAAACCTAAGGGTGCGTAAACAATTATAATCAATGCATTTTTCTAATGAATAAATACATGAAGGCAAAAACAAAACAATTCTTCTGGCCATCTGAACAATCAGATGTATGGCACCCAAATTTACTTCAGTTAAAAGATTAAATTACAACCTTTGAGACATGTAGGTGCCTCTCTCCTTTTCATGGTACTATGTTTCCGCCTGGTGGGTGTTTTTGTAGAAATTACAAATTAACAAAAACACATAAAAAATGCAGCAAAAACACCAAGTCTCAAGTCTGTTACAATACATTATGTACACCCGTTTTTGTTCCCAGCAGCAGACATCGTAGGACAGCTGGGTATCCTTCACACAAAACAGATTGGAATAATTCACAAGAAGTGGAGGACACAGGCACTCATGAGGGTGTCCTCTCTTATGTATACATGCCCCATACATGTCTACCCTTTTTCGTAAATGTTTGTACTATTTAGTCTGTCTTTAGTATTACTAGTCTATTTAACCTCTTCCTCATAAGACAATATTTAGAACTCACTTTCAATGTGGGTCTGGTTGTTGCCTGCTTTCAGTAGTTCCAGTTTAAGAATGGTAGTTACACAATATTCCATATGAGGGAAAAGGTGAGGGACCCAGGACAGGTTAAAGTAACACACAAAATTTATTTATTTGGGGCGGAGGGTCAGAGGGTGTTTTTCAGCTAGCCAATCACAGCATTTTTTTCCATGGTTTATACGTGAACTGTCTTCATCAAACTGCCCTTTGAGTTATCTGTAGTCTATAAGTGGGAGATAAACCAGAGAGCAGTTAGAACATTCGGCATAATGGTAAGTACTAACAAGTAATTTTGGTATTTCATTAACAAGCTATAACTTTGCTGTTCTTTGAGGTCCACATTTCTGTTTCCACCAACATGCTGTTGTAATACAATGCCTAGGAAACTGCAATAAACCTGCTCTTTTGGCATACATCTAGAAGTTTATGAAAATGTTATAGTACACATCTAGATACCCTCTACTAGATGCATATCATGTTATCAAATTTCCATTTACTGAGATTAAGCAGGGATCTTGAAAATGGTGAGGAATTAATACACAAAGGTAAGCTATAATATTAAGGCACCAACACCTCTGTAGTCATACACCTATAAACCAGTGTATACAAGTCTAGTAGAGCAAATTGTGTCATTTAGCTCTTTAGGATCACAAAGGAAGAAAAAATAAAAGATAAAGGACATTTTAAAAAGTTGCATATAGACGTATCATAATAATTTAGGCATTCCACAGAATGTGTTGTATCCTTCATGTATTATTTCCAAAGAGTAGTCTCAAAAGAAAAAGTTTGTAAGGTCGGCACTTGCGATTAAAATCTGGGCTCTATGTGGTAACACTCACTGTGCGTATGCTTCCGGTGGTGCTCTGCATTCACAGAATTCAAACACTTGCGTATCAGGAGAAGATAAATAAGAAGCGGCACTCACCCGAAATCTTCACTTGCTGCTTTATTGTATCCAAAGTACATACATACTGCAGATGCGGGTACAATGCTCAATGCTGAATCGCCGCGATTCAGCATTGAGCATTGTACCCGCATCTGCGGTATGTATGTACTTTGGATACAATAAAGCAGCAAGTGAAGAATTCGGGAGAGTGCCGCTTCTTATTTATCCTCTCCTGATACGCAAGTACTTCCAAAGAGTAAATGTATGTCATTTCATTATTAGAAACATTCATTATTATTTACATATATTATTTAAATATTAATGGGAGTAATAGTTCATCCAGTAATAATAAGGCACAATTCCAAAGCATATAACTGTGCAATTCTTCCCCAATGGTAGCATATTGACAGCGGCAGCGGCCTAATAACCTTAGGCATACAGTGAGATTCTTGATAAGCTTCTACATTTCTATACAGATATAAGACGTATACGTTTTTTTTTACCAGACTCTGTAGGATACAAAAGTGTGGTGTGCTGCAGTTTTGTATCCTTTTTTTGTTCCAACTTATATGCCAAACAGATGGCAAAAGCGTGATGTGAACCCACCCTTACCAATATTCTTTTCCACAGCAGTAAGGTCTTTCTGCCATAAATGTGCACAATACCTTGCTGACTGACTCCAATGCACAGCCTTGTGAGTTCTAGACCTTCCAACTTCCTTCTCTCAAGAGCACTTTGGTGGTCAAGGTGCCTTGGTGGCTGCAGAAGTCTCAGAGATGAGGGTTCTCTGGGCTTGGCCTAGCTCTGAGGAGCTGCACATGTAGGTCTTCACTGTAGCACTCAACAACCCTAACTCTAACTAACCAGGGGGTGGACCTAGGCCCATCTTCTGGCAACCTACACAACCAGTAGGAACCGTTAATTGTCCATACAGTGCCATTGGTATACAAGCATAGAAAATCACAACATTTAACTTAGCAATGGAAGGTCATAGCAATTAACCCTTTGCAGTAACCCTGATTCCAGGTACTGCACCATCAACATTTGCTTATTTGTAGACAAAGTGGAAATGGAAAGACATAAAGGAGGAGATTTATCAAGACCAACATTTTCTAGGACATAGTGATATCCCCTGCGCAGCCAAGGATGCACTTAATTTCTGATGAGGTGCACATTTCATAAATAAAGTGCATCCTCAGGCACTCTGTATACCTAAACTGAACTCTACGCCAGTTCATAGTTGGTGTACATTTCAGTCATTTACGTCAGAAATCTGTTATAAGTGTTGATAGAACTGTGTGGGGCAACGACACTTCTCACTGATGCCTCTAGCATTTGGGCAAGTGCCATTTTAAAAATCACAAAAAGGTTTGCAACCTTTTTTAAAAGGACATCTATCAGCAGATTTCTACCTATAAAACTGGCTGACCTGTTACATGTGTGCTTGGCAACTGAAGGCATCTGTGTGGGTCACATGTTCATAATCTACATAGACAGTTCTAAGAACAACATACACCTGTGTTGGTCCCATGTTTATTACCATCGCTTTCTAAATGCAGCCTTTTGGTTGTTTTCTTGTTGTGATCTATCTATCTATCTATCTATCTATCTATCTATCTATCTATCTATCTATCCATCTATCTATCCATCTATCCATCTTTATGTGTGATCCTCTTAATATGGCATGTCAGACTTGACAGATCTTATTGTGGGAATACCACTTTAAGTTCTTAAAACAAGTAAATGCATTAGCTTCACAGGGAATTCCAAACATTTTGTAAAGGTCACTGGCCCATTATTTACCTACAGTAGTAAATCTGGGCCTGATAACATCATGTTAGAGAGTCAGAAAGCTGCTGACAGTCTGTGCTGATTTATTTTAAAGACTTTTAGTGTTCTTAAAATTGTCATCGCACGTTTTTTCATTTTGTTTTCTTACCGACTTTCATTACAAACCGTTAAATTCAAAACCTGGAATCAGACTTCCTATTGTGCTAATAAATCTGATCCTTTACACAGTATCACAATCGTGTTACTTAGTTACTATAGCCTGCTGATGTGGTTACCTACCATGCATAAATAAATCATTTGATAATTATTTTAGAGATTAGTTTAAAACTTGTCTTTTGTTGAGTAAGCTGTGACCCCTCTGTGTGACGTGATTCTTTATTTCACCACCTCCTGTTAACTCTTTTTCTTATTTCACTGTCCGCCTCATTAACATTGCTGAGGTGGTTGGACATACTCAGTTCTGTCCTTAAAGTGCCATCTTCTTTTAGAAGCTGTGACAGTTAAAGGCAGTGGAGGATCCTTGTCAGTCGGCACTACGGTCCTTTCGGCGTTCGGTGCACGTATCCGGGGGATGGCGCCCACATGTAACACTGATAGAGAAGAGGACCGGCACTCGTAATTATATTTCTTTGCTTGCTTTATTGGTCACTAACTGTCTGATGAAAGCACATATAGTGCTGAAACGAGTCACAGTTAGTCACCAATAAAGCAAGCAAAGAAATATAATTATGAGTGCCGGTCCTCTTCTCTATCGTAGTTAAAGGCAGTGTGTCATCAGAAAATGACTTATTGTTTAAATTACATTTAAAGCATAACATGTTTTTAAAGATTTTTTGATGTTACATTTAATTTTCCACGTCAATATCTATATTTAAACAGAAACCATAAAATCTTGCACACTGTCCATTAAAGGGGTATTCCCATCTCATAAAGGTAGTTTGTATAATTAGATATAACCATACCAATAATATTACTAATAGAATGTATTTATATAAAATGTACCGTTTAGAAGATTTCCCTATTTGTATAGGTATTGTCCCACACACATCAGTCAGGCCGTTGCCCCTAGTTATGACCACCGCGGCCATGTAGTAGTGGTGGTTAGCTTGCTCTTGTTCAAACCCGTTCTGAGGTAACTGCTGTATTGTGAACGTACATTGCATGAGCATGCGGAGACACATCTTAGGGCACTTTCACATCTGCGTTTTGGACGCTACCAGTCCAAAACACAATGGTCAGGATCCGTCCAAAAGGCAGACTTTATAAACGGATCTTGCTCCATAGAGATGAATTGATCTTGGAATAGGATCCGTTTCTCTGTGTTTTGGAAGCACAGACAAAAATGCTACAACCCTAAGATGTGTCTCCGCATGCTCATATAATGTGCGTTCACAATACAGCAGTTACCTCAGAGCGGGTTTGAACAAGAGCAAGCCGGCCACCACTACTACATGGCCGCAGTGGCCGTAACTATGGGCAACGGCCTGACTGATGTGTGTGGGACAATGGAAATACAAATAGGAAAATCTTCTAAACTGTACATTTTATATAAATACATTCTATTAGTAATAATATTGGTATGGCTATATCTAACTATACACACTACATTTGTGAGATGGGAATACCCCTTTTAGCGTAATAATAGGGGCCACTTGGTCAGTACAGGTCCCTTTACTGCAGTTACATGCTTATCTGTCATTCTAATCCTGCCTGTAATGATATCACCCCTGTGTATAGATAAGACAGGATCCACCATTCACAATAGGTGATTGTCAGAGCTTATCTAGTCTTTACTTGTACAATGACCTCTGCACAGGTCACAGAGCATGCCTAGAAAACTCTCCCATAGAAGGCAATGAGGTCCTCTCCTGACCATTGTGTCTATGGGGCTGCCGTAAAGCAATTTTTTTAATGCAGTGTAAATGCTATTAAGAACAGCTCAGGCAAGATGGCTGCCTCCATAATCATGTTCAAGAAATAGAATAAAGAATCTGCAATCAGAAAATAAAAACAGATTAAGAAGAAGGATATGTGCTGCTATCTGGTTGTAACTGGGAGATAACATTTTTGGTGACACATTTCCTTTAAAAGGAGGATGCTACTACAGATAGGAAACACCCCCTGGACTGTTAGCTCAAAATAATTCAGAGCAGTTGGCGCAATGAATGGGGAGATAATAAATAATAATAATATTTATTTATATAGCGCCACCATATTCCGTAGCACTTTACAAAATCATAGGGTTCATGTACAAAACAAAAGTAACTGGCTGATATACAACTGAAACACTAGGAGTGAGGGCCCTGCTCGCAAGAGCTTACAATCTATGAGGAATTGGGGGTGACACATAAGGTAAGGTAAGGATTATGATAAGTAGGATTCAGGCCATTATTGTATTGAAAGAAGTGGTGCCGGCTGATCTCCTGCGAGTTTGGGACTGTTAGAGGATCAAGTTCAGGCCAGAGGAGTTGGTGGGGGAGAGGGTTGGTCGGGGAAAGGTTGATAAGCCTGCCTGAAAAGATGTGCTTTTAAGGCACGTTTGAAGGTAGGGAAGTTGTGAATTGACCTAATATTCCAGGGCAGAGTATTCCAAAGAGTAGGTGCAGCTTGAGAAAAGTCTTGAAGACGGGAGTTAGAGGTACAAATTATGGAGGATATTAATCTAAGGTCGCTAAGGCCTCTTTCACACTAGCGTTAGCACGGATCCAGCACCTAAAGGGTGCCAACGGATCCGTGCTAACGCTGATACATGTGTGGAGCCGGAGCAGCGCTCCGGCCCCACACATGTTGACAGACATTGGGACAGAAATACATACAGACATACACACACAAACACATACATACTTACATACTCCAGCCCAAGACGCCGGCAGCACGTCTTCACGCGCCTCCTGCGCGCAGTGATGACGATTCCCCACAGCGCCCTCTGCTGGGCGCAGTGGTGAAACGTCATAGCTGCTCACAGGAGGCGCGTGAAGACATGCTGCCGGCGTCCCTGCCTGGAGTATGTGAGTATGTATGTGTTTGTGTGTATGTGTGAGTATGTATGTATGTCTGTATTTCTGTGTAGCCGGATCCGGAATGACCCCCCATTGCAAGTCAATAGAGGACAGATCCGGATTACTGGTGTGTCACACCAAACGGATCCGTCCCCATTGACTTGCATTGGGGGTTATTCCGGATCCGGCTTGGTGCGGATGCCTGAACCGGAGAGAAAACCGCAGCATGCTGCGGTTTGTTCTCCGGTCTGAAGACAGAACGGAATGCTTTCAGGAGCATTCCGTTGTCTTCAGTTCAGTTTTGTCCCCATTGACAATGAATGGGGACAAAACTGAAGCGTTTTTTTCCGGTATTGAGCCCCTATGACGGAACTCAATACCGGAATTTAAAAACGCTAGTGTGAAAGTAGCCTAACAGAACGGAGAGCACGAGTAGGATGGTAGACAGAGATGAGGGAGGAGATGTATGGAGGTGCAGCACTGTGGGGAGCTTTGTGGGTGAGGGTGAGAAGTTTGAGCTGTATTCTGTGGTGGATGGGCAACCAGTGAAGTGACTGGCATAGACTAGTAGCATCAGTGTAGCGGGTGGATGGATAGTTGAGCCTGGCTGGGAGATCTCTGGATCCATGTGAGGTACAGGGCTGGTTCTAGCTTTGTTAGAATGAGATTGTCACGTACTATATGATGTCTGATTTTCATTAATCATGGAATAAGACCTTTAAGTTCAGCATGATAGCTGTCTATTTGCTCATGAAGGCTTTGTTCACACTGCCCGCTTTGTCTACATGGCAGGAAATGCTCCTGGCAACGTAGTTACTGCTAACTATGTTTTCCAATGCAATGGCATCCCACAAAAATATGAATTATTTTACAATGGGAGGTAATGACAGACTACTGTGAGCTGTACGTCCAGCAGGTTCACATATTTATTTGTATAGTAAGTCAGCTCTATAAAGTGATTTAAAGGGAGTTTGTCGCCTCCAAAATCAATTTTAAAGTATGCATATCACCACAGGTAAGTGTCCTGAAATTGTAGCAATACCTTGCTTATGAAAATCTGCTCCCTCTAATCCTGAAAATAGTTTCTTTTCAGTTACATATAGTACAGACCAAAAGTTTGGACACACCTTCTCATTAATAGGGTTTTCTGTATTTTCATGACTATGAAAATTGTAGATTCACACTGAAGGCATCAAAACTATGAATTAACACACGTGGAATTATATACTTAACAAAAAAGTGTGAAACAACTGAAAATATGTCTTATATTCTAGGTTCTTCAAAGTAGCCACCTTTTGCTTTGATTACTGCTTTGCACACTCTTGGCATTCTCTTGATGAACTTCAAGAGGTATTCACCTGAAATGGTATTCCAACAGTCTTGAAGGAGTTCCGAGAGATGCTTAGCACTTGTTGGCCCTTTTGCCTTCACTCTGCGGTCCAGCTCACCCCAAATCATCTCGATTGGGTTCAGGTCTGGTGACTCTGGAGGCCAGGTCATCTGGCGTAGCACCCCATCACTCTCTTTCTTGGTCAAATAGCCCTTACACAGCCTGGAGGTGTGTTTGGGGTCATTATCCTGTTGATAAATAAATGATGGTCCAACTAAACGCAAACCGGATGGAATAGCATGCTTCTGCAAGATGCTGTGGTAGCCATGCTGGTTCGGTATGCCTTCAATTTTGAATAAATCCCCAACAGTGTCACCAGCAAAGCACCCCCACACCATCACACCTCCTCCTCCATGCTTCACGGTGGGAACCAGGCATGTAGAGTCCATCCGTTCACCTTTTCTGAAGTTGAACAAAGACACGGTGGATGGAACCAAAGATCTCAAATTTGGACTCATCAGTCCAAAGCACAGATTTCCACTGGTCTAATGTCCATTCCTTGTGTACTTTAGCCCAAACAAGTCTCTTCTGCTTGTTGCCTGTCCTTAGCAGTGGTTTCCTAGCAGCTATTTTACCATGAAGGCCTGCTTCACACAGTCTCCTCTTAACAGTTGTTGTAGAGATGTGTCTGCTGCTAGAACTCTGTGTGGCATTGACCTGGTCTCTAATCTGAGCTGCTGTTAACCTGCGATTTCTGAGGCTGGTGACTCGGATGAACTTATCCTCCGCAGCAGCGGTGACTCTTGGTCTTCCTTTCCTGGGGCGGTCCTCATGTGAGCCAGTTTCTTTGTAGCTCTTGATGGTTTTTGCGACTGCACTTGAGGACACTTTCAAAGTTTTCCCAATTTTTCGGACTGACCTTCATTTCTTAAAGTAATGATGGCCACTCGTTTTTCTTTACTTAGCTGCTTATTTCTTGCCCTAATACAAATTCTAACAGTCTAATTCAGTAGGACTATCAGCTGTGTATCCACCTGACTTCTGCCCAACACAACTCATGGTCCCAACCCCATTTATAAGGCAAGAAATCCCACTTATTAAACCTAAAACTTATTAAATTAGACAGGGCACACCTGTGAAGTGAAAACCATTTCAGGTGACTACCTCTTGAAACTCATCAAGAGAATGCCAAGAGTGTGCAAAGCAGTAATCAAAGCAAAAGGTGGCTACTTTGAAGAACCCAGAATATAAGACATATTTTCAGTTGTTTCACACTTTTTTGTTAAGTATATAATTCCACATTTGTTAATTCGTAGTTTGGATGCCTTCAGTGTGAATCTACAATTTTCATAGTCATGAAAATACAGAAAACTCTTTGAATGAGAAGTTGTGTCCAAACTTTTGGTCTGTACTGTATATGTATATGCAAACAAGGTTTTTGGTGCACCAAGATAAGATTTTTTTTTCTTTCAGACTTCTTACACCGACAAAGGGGAAAAGGTAATATGAGTTAAGTTTAAATCATTATTCAGACATTAACAGCTGTTAGTAGACATCGCCTTTTATATATCGGTTGGTATATTATCACACTTACTACTAACGTGTTTATCAAATTGCTACCCTGGAGAAATGTAAGCTTACATAGTGGTAGGTCAAAACGGGTAACATAATTTTAGTCTCTAAAAGAGCTGAAACAAATCTACCTGGTATGAACGTAACCTTACAGCAACAATTATAACTGATAGGACTGTATTAGTTCCACTAGTTAGTTTTCTATACTCGCCGCTCAAAGAAGTCAGAAAGGAAAGTACACAGAAGCAGCCAGGCATTCAACATTCTAATGTTTTCTGTTTCAAATAGCTTATCCTATTTGTAATATTAATTGTTATAATTTATTTTAAGCATGAACGAGGTCGCTTTCTAAGCTTCCATCATCTTACCTTTTGGGTTGGAAATGCAAAACAGGTAGGTTTTATAACACAACATCAATTCTACATCAGCTATGCAGCAATTAGCTATTCTTTTGTAAAGCATCCAATTTGCACATTGTGGACATCTCCTTGCAGGCTGCATCATTCTACTGCGATAAGATGGGATTTGAACCTTTTGCCTACAAAGGACTAGAGACTGGCAGTCGAGAGGTGGTATCTCATGTTGTCAAGCAGAACAAGGTAAATAGGTCAAGACAATAAAAGAAACAATATTGTTATCAATTTATTTTTTACTTTTTGGTAAAAATTGCTATTACGTGTTCATATTAAGTATTTTTATTTTGCTTAAAAAGGTTGTTCCACAAATATTAATTGTTTGATTATGCAAAATATAGGAATCATTTAATCCTTTTCTGACCCTGCAATTTTTTTTTAAGTTTTTTACTCTCTGTCTTCCTGGAGCCATAACCTCTTTATTTTTTCAGTTAACATAGCTGTATAAGGGCTTGTTGTTTGAGGGACAAGGTGCACTTTCCAATGGCAGGATTTTTTTTCTAAAATTAATACCTTCATCTGTAGTTTGCCTCTAGCAAATGCCATCTCTCTTTTTTTTTTTTTATACCCGTCCTTCCGTAACACTGCTATGCCCCACTCTCTTCTGGCACCTAATATACTACTGGGTAGCAAAGATATAGGGAGGAGGAGACCTCGGTTCTCCTCAGTGTGTGTATTCTTCTCCTTGTCTGTGACGCTGTCCAATCGCTGTGGACCGATTGACAGCCAGGGAGAATATGACCTTGTCTCAAGAGATTTGGTAAATCTCATGAGAATGGGCTATGTAAGTAAGTATAGTAAGTATTAAGTTCGCTTATATAGCCTGTTCTCATGAGATTTACCAAATCTTGTGTGAACCATTCATCATCTCCCTGGCTGTGGGGCACTCCACAGTGATTGGACAATGTCACAAACTGGGAGCAGAAAACGCTTAAAGAGATGAGATGGGAAGTGTGGGTTTCATCGGTGCATTGCCCATTAAAAAAAAGGCACACAAAGCCTGGATACTGTGAAATCTATTCTTCTTGAGAAAGACCGATTAAATCAAACCATGCCTTGCCTAGTAGTGAAAAGTAAGCCAGTAATATACTGAATGTGTTGTGGACGTTGTACTCCATTTTAAGTTTCACCACCTGAATATTCTGCAACACTTCTGGTAAAATGTTCTATGAACACATGAGACAAAAGTGGAACTTTTTAGCACAAATGCACAATGCTATGTTTGAAGGAAAAAGAACATTACATACCAACACCACAACCTCTTGCCAATGGTGAACAATGGTCAGGGTCTGGACACCTTGTAATCATTGAGGGGACAATGAATTCTAAAGTGTATCAAATTATCTTACAACACAATGTAAGAGAAGCAGTCCATGACCTCAAGCTGAACAGCTATTGGATAATGCAACAAGACAATGACCCAAAGTATTGCCCAGAAGTAAATTAACTAATGAATGAGTTAAAAAAAATAAAGATTTGTGTTTTGGAATGGCCAAGTCAGAGTCAATCCCTTTCTATGGCCAGCATAGACTTCTATTATGACGGAATGCAATACAGAATATCTCTTATAGGCTTCCGTGGTGCATGCTGTCATAGAATTCCGTTATGGTCCCTGGTGGTGGAATCCATAATGGGATTCTTAGATAACCCAAACCTGTACGCCAAAATTGTAAAAACATGTTCGCTCAACACTAGTCATTTAATAACAAAACGCCAAAAACTGCCATATGAACGTCATATCTTTGTGAAAAATTGCGACTTTTTGCCTTTCCCCACTGCTCTTTCCACTTTCTTTAATGTGTGTGGCTTAGAGGTGACCGCCATGGCTCGACACATTTACAATAATTTACGCAAAAAAACTAGGTTATAAATCTAGATTTCAAATTGTGGCATACAGACGTCTCTGATACAAGAAAATTTATTAAAAGGCATGCGCCTCTAAATAAATTGGCCACATCTTACTCCAGCAGCTTTTTAACTAAGGCATGTAAAACACCAGTGTTCAGTAACTGAGCTCCAATGCGATTGATATTTCATATTTAGGAACATATTCTAACAGACAATAGAGACCATTACTATTTATAAAGGAGCAGTGGGCCCTGTTGCCTGCAGGGCCCATGTGCAGCTGTACAGGTTGCATAAATGGTATATTTGCTCTTGTTGGAAGCTTAGTCAACGCTCATTATTTTTTATTCATTTTATGTTTTTAATGTGTTTTTTGACAGATATTTTTCATTTTTCAATCTCCACTGAATCCAGGAAATCAAGGTAAGCCTATTTATAGATGATCTGATGACTTTATATTTCTGACATGTGTACATTAGATAAGTTGTAGTTCACTAGTATACCTTACCAATAAATAATACTCCCAGCATAGATCCAGATCTAATAGTGCCCCATAGCAAAACTTAGTATGCTCCCGTTCCACCCAGTTTCCCATTATGCATAATGTAGAATGGCAATGTAGAATGCAAAGCACAGCTCTTTTTTATTATGTAGAAGTAATTTTTATTAAAAAATATAAACTGTGCTAAAAAAAATTTCAAGTCACTCTCAACCTCACCCACTTTATCCAACTTCTGTAAAAATGTGGAACAGGTGCTTCAAAAATATGGCACTCATCCTGAACACCATATTTATCAATGTATTTACACCAGTCAACTCATATAAATTCACTGCTAAATCTTATTTGCACAGATCTGACTGCTGCTTCCCCTTACATAGTACATTATGTAACTGTTTACCTGCAGCCACCAATAGCCAGAGCTTATTGTCTTGGAATTTATACAGTTGCCACTGAATGCAATGGAGGCTATAAAAAATTTTTCTTTGCACTCAGCTCTCTCTAGTGGTAGCTATTGGAAACTGCGATAAACCTACACTGACAAGCAAAAGGGTACCACTGTTTTGAACTTTTGACTTTCAGGCTCCATATCTCACCATCCACTACAGCTTTGAATGTGAGACTGCTATCATTTTATAGATAATCATCTTGGCTATCTCATACACCTATTGGACTTTCAACTATTTAGCATATGATTATGGTGGAACAATCTTTTTCTTCTTGTAAACTATAAATTTCAACCTGCTCTTACATTCCCTAATAGCACAGTGTGTTATTAGGTTGATTCCCAAGCGAAAGGTCACTGGTTCGAATCCAGGAGCAGCAATGAAGAAGATTTCCCAAGAAAAGGACAACTGTATCTTGGCCAAGAAAATTGTCAAACTGCATCATGTGAGTGCCATGTCAGAACACAAAAGGTCTATCAGTTCTGGCGCGACAAACATAGCAGGGGAGGTGGCTCGTATGGTTTGTAATAGTGAGATCACAAACGTTCATGCAAGCACCGTGTGATGTGATTGCAAAAATCTGGAATGGTGGCCTGAAAAAAGGTAAAGAAGCCTCGACTTTAACATTGTCATAAAAAGTATCAGCTTGAGAACAGTGCACAGTAGAAGATTGGAAACAGGTGATTTGGAACAATGAGACGAAAGTCAATAAACTAGGCTCTGATAGGTACAAATGGGTCTGGAAGAAATAAGAGAAAAGGGTGCTAATGGATCAAGAAATTGAAGGAACTGTCAAGTTTGGTGGATGAAGCCTGATGATATAAGGTTGTTTCACAGTTTCACAACAAAGGCATTGGATACTTGACCAGGATCAATGGTGGTCTCAATGCTGAGCTATATGTGAGTAGCACTTAGTACACACAAGTACTATGAGTATGAAAAGGATGACATATTGTTCCAGCAGGACAATGACCCGACGTGTATGTCGAGATTGGTGAATAAATGGTTTAATGACAATAAAGTAGAGGTGCTGGGTAGACCTCCACAGTCCCCAGACCTCAACCCAATCGAACACTTGTGGGTAGAGTTGAAGAAAAAGCTGTATTGTACCCAAGTGAGTTGACCAGTATGCACCAATATTGGGAGTGTGTAGAATGAACCTGGGAACAGATTTCAGACGAGACATGCTTGAATCTGATCGAGAGAATGCCTAGAAGGATTCGGGTAGTGTTTAAAGCTAAAGGTGGATTTACAAAATGCTAACAAAATAATAAAAATTAAAATTTAGAATTTTAGCCGCAAAACAGTAACAATGCAGTTACACAAGAATCTGCTTAACTAATCACATGCTAAATAGTTGCAATTTATGTATGGGATAGCCAAAATGATGGTAGTCTCACTTGAAGCTGTAGTGGATGGTGAGATATAGACCCTGAAAGTCAAAAGTTGAAAACATTGTTACCCTTTTGCTTATCAGTGTATATTGGGAACCAGGAGTGCAAAATAAGATGGGGTCCCCACCACCTAGAAAATTAAAACAGCAGTATGAGTAGCAATAATTAAAGGTATGTATAATAGTACTAAATATCAGAAAACCCACATTATAGCAAAAAGCCACCATACTGTTATTCCCTACAAAAAGGTACAATGTCCTTGCACCAGAAAAGTAAAATAGTAAGACTCATTACTCACTGGCCTCAACAGTGTATGGCAAGAGACTGCTGAGGCCAATTATTGGTTGCAGTGGTCAATGCTCAGCACAGTAAAAAAAAAAGACCTGAATGGGACAATGGCCTAATGACACTTGAACAGAAGGGTATTTGTTAGGTGACAATGGACTTTTTCCCTCATCAAAAATAACAGATCTCAGACGGAACTGACTAAAACTGATGCAAAATAAGCACAACGGATGATCAAATAAACAGAAGAACAGAAAACTAAACGGTGTTGTGAACCTAGCCTAAATAATTATCTTATTTGGGGCACTTTCAGATGGTCAGTATTTAGTCAGTATTTTGCATCAGTGTAAGCCAAAACTAGGAGTGGAACCTCCAGAGGAAAAAAACTATAAGAGAAAAATTTGTACTTTGTACTGAAAAATTTGTATTGAATAATACTGACTAAACACTGACTGTGTAAAAGTGGCCTTAATTCCCTCAAAAAACTAAACTGAAAAAACCTCTAAAAACAGTAAGAATTGGTGTTTGGTCATCTGGTCACCTGAAAAAAAATGGAGCAAAAAGCAGTCAAAATTGTATATTGATTTCAACTAGTGATGAGCAAACTGGGTTTGGCCTGTTGTGTATGAACCTAGTTCATTCATGTACATAACTCATATTGCTAATAAATCCCTAGCTCCGTACATTGTTATAATGTATTACCTCTGATGAGCCGTTTCCAAGATGGCGGTGGGTAACGCAAGACTTTAGTAGCCTTGTACTTGCGTTGTTACCGTAGTGGCGCATGCATTAATCTATTACATAATGAATCCGAACTCGAGTTCAGATTCGTTAACAAACCTGGGTTCAGATTCGTAATCTAATACAACGCATGCAAGCTACTTGCACTAATGGCGCATGCACAAAACTACTGTAGTCTCACGTTACCTGCCACCATCTTGGAAGAGCCTCATCGGAGGTAATACAGTATAACCATGTATGGAGCTAGGGATTTGTTTGCAATATTAGGTATGTAGATGAATGAACCGGGTTTGTCCACAGCAAGCCGAACCCGGTTTGCTCATCACTAATTTCAATTCACCCTGCAAAGCAAGATCTTCACAACATCATTAATGGAAAAATAAAAAAGTTACAGTTCTCAGAATATGGCTACACAAAAGCAAATTATTTTTAAAGTGTTTCTATTGTATAAAAGTCGTAAAACATTTTTAAAAATCTATACATAGTTGGTATCACTGTAATCCTACAGACCCACAAAATAAAGTTAAAGGTTATACACCAAAATTGTCACGGAGGCAATTTTTTTATGACTGCATTTTACTCATCTTTGGCTAAAAATTATTTTTACTATTGGAGTTTATTAAAAATATTGTGCCGTTCTGTCACAAATGGTTAACTGTTTTTCTAGCTGTGTGACTGGTACTTTCAGTTTGTGTCGGTCATCTAATAAACCTTACCTCTAAATTACACTTATTTTAGCCACATTCTTATCAGTAAGATAAGGATTGAGCTATAATGAGTGTTTAGGAGGTCATAGAGCAAAGATAAGGAGCCTATCAGCTCCTGGTCTGATGGAAAAGACAGAAAATCCAAAGGGTGCTACTACAGCATTTCAGCTTTGTACAGAAACAAATTGGTCTTTAATTTTTAATAAAGACCAATTTAAAAAATTATTTTAGCTCAAAATTGCCCCCAAAAGGTGTACATAGCCTTTAAACATGTCAATTATACTGAACAGTGAACACTGTTAAAACAAAAGCCAACATCCAAGAAGAAAATCCAAACAACTGTATTCTGCAGATCTTTGTTCATGGCTTCACAATAAAAAAGAGCAAATAGGAAACCAATGATATAGCTTGGAACATTCTCCAGAGATGTGTGACTGAAACAGGTATGAACGTGAGGAAACCTTCAAAAGCAAACACTGACGACAATAGCCTAATGATCAAAACTGCTAAACACAGTGATGAAAATTAGCACAGCCAGAAATTATAATCTGAAAATCAAACAAGATTCAAATGGAGAAAAATAAAGAAACCAACTCCAACACACCTACTTGGACCAACAGTTATGAAGAAAAGGACGATATGGAAAGTAAAACCTTTATACAAAAGACTACCACTAAGCGACTGAAATACTACTACAGGATCAAAAGCGAAAGACAAAATAGCTCATCTTAAACATGACATACAACATAGACAGGATTCCAAAGATATACAAATAACACTTGTGAAAAGATTTCATGAATGCGTACAAGAACAACACAAAGAAGTTTCCCTCTTCAAGTTACAGCTAGACGATATATAAAGCATCTGCAGAAGAAGAAATCATTTGTGGATCAGAGGCATGTCAGAAACTGTTCCTGAGAACGACATTCCAGTGGTGGTCATTCACCAACCTTTTGAGTAGGGAACAATCTGCAGAAGAAAAAAACCACAGGGTCTTCAGTCCAAGACTGACCACCTCGGAGAACCTAGAGAAATGTTATGATGTCTTCAAACGTTTAGGTCAAAGAGGAAATATTGCTTTTGACTCGGACCAGTATTGGACATGCTCCTAAAGTTTTTTGTTTTTTTTTATGTGGACCCAGTCTGCTGAAGTGTGAACGACCTCTTTAATTACAATGGGGTCTGTGTGCTGTCTAAGTCCAGTCCATGCAGACTTGAACAGCACAAAGACGTTAAAGGGGTTATCCCATGACTAATGTAAAAAATGAAAATCAGATATCGTGTAGTAAATGACAAGCTCTTTCTAACAATGCTAGAACCGGCCCTGTACCTCACATGGATCCAGAGATCTCCACATTCATTGTTCTGCTAGATTTATATTAAGCTGACAGCTCAAGTGGAGTGTTTTCTCTGCTGCAGCTGAGGAGGCGTGTCTCAGCTCTCCCTATCACAGCTCAGGAGACAGCTGAAGGATGAAACTGAGCATGTGCAGCCATCTCAGTGAGCAGGACAAAGAAATAAGAAAAAGAAGGTGGAGCTATACAAATACATTTTATTGAATAACTCAGTGGCTATGCTAAATTTTTAATTAGAAGAGTATTCAGATCCAGGTGCTGGTTTGAACACTGTAGAATATTTTTCGTGGGACAACCCCTTTAACATCAACCTATTCATGTGCCAAAATCATCTATTCTGCTGCTGCAACACATGGAGGTTGGGATATCTGTTTTGAACATGGACCTGGCAACTGCTGGAGACCACTGTCTTCAATGATCTCCAGGTCTGTGTTCTGTGCGACAAGGTAGAACCAGCTTTCAGTTTCTCTGTGCTGAAATACAGTGGTGTGAATATGTGCACATGAATAGCACATGGGCAAAAAATACATTTGTGTGAATAGGCCCTTATGGCTAGAAATTTGTAGTCTGGGGCCCATCTTTACTATATTCTCAGTAGTATATGTGGTAGTATAGTAGTATAAGTATGACATTATACTATATTTCAAAAAGGGCTGTTTGAGACCCACGTTTGTTCATAGCCAATGCCTTTTACACAGCTCCATCCCAGGGCAATGGCACTGTATGCCAGTGATAATTTTAGGCAGCATACTTAATTTTTTATGTTTTGGGGCACAAGAGGCAGTATTACCTTTCAAAACTTATTATTGCTGTGACGTGATGGGAGTTAGTTCAAGCTAGGATTTCAGGCATAATACATGAACTGACAGCAATACCAAGATGTGAGCAGCTACCTGAGAATGAACAAGATAGGAATTTCTGGCACTGAACAGGTTATATTTCAAGAACTGATATTTATTAATAGCTGTACATCAAATGCCCAACTCTTGATAAATATGCTAGATTTTACATTTGCTTTTAGTGAATTCAGTTACAGAGGAGCTGCCATCTCCCATAAGTCTGTGTTAGAAACTATTGCATTCCCCATGTAATAACAATTCTGGAGCATGTATTCTATATTTTATTGTAACTCAATGCTGTGCCGTTCGTCTATTATTCCTTCTAGAAATTATGAATGACTTGCTAGCAGTTTGCAGTGAAGGTCCAGATGGGTATTACCCGTTAAGGGCGTGTCCGTGAACAGTCTGACACTGGCAGCACTGACTAGATGGTGTCAGACTGTGCATAGGAATACCCTCAACTGGTAACACCCAGACTGACCTTTATTTCAAATTTGTAGTTATTGATTTATAAACTTCTAGTAGAAATGATAGAGGAATGGCACAATATACAGTTATAAGAATCAGGGGCGGATTAAGTGCATGAGAAGCCCGGGGCTGTCCACCCAAGTCGGGCCCCTCCCTCCATTTTAGTTTAATTTTTTCTGTATGAAGAGGATGCGGTGCTCTGTGAGTGCCACAGTCTCTTCCTAGGCCATATGACATCACATTCATTGTTCACATGGCCTAGGTACAGCTCAATCCCATCATTGGGGCTGAGCTGCAATAACAAGCACAGTGCAATTAAATGACAGTGCTGTTCCCGGTAAGGAGCAAAGAGGCTGCAGCGCTCACTGGAGCATTGCGGTTTCCTCAACCAGCTGATTGGCTGGGGTGCCAGGAGTCAGAGCCCACCATCTCATAACTCTATGAGTACAGATGTCATAGATGTTACCTGCAGTCCTATGTAACACCCCACACAACACAGTGAATTATTGTGTCATCTGGGCTGTTACATAGGACTGCAGGTTAAAATTTTAGTTGCCAAATTTAAAATAGATATGATTATAATAAAAAAGACTTGGAGGAGAAGATGAGAGGCAAGTCACAGTAGCCAGCTCTACATATAGGAGAATACAGCACCACATACTTCTTACTTCTAGTGACATCTCTCCTGTCATGTAGATATTCTCTTTCCTCATCATCTCCGTTTAGCGCCAGACCGCCATGACAAATTCTTTCAGCCACATCTCATCTCTACAGAGTTTGCTACACAGACATGTTAGATTTCTCATAATTGGGGTCATTTATCAAACTGCTGTAAATTAGAACTGTCTTAGTTGCCCATAGCAACCAATCAGATTCTACCTTTCATTTTCTAAAGGAGCTGTCCAAAATGAAAGGATCTGATTGGTTGCTATGAGCAACTAAGCCAGTTTTACTTTACACCAGTTTGATAAATTATCCCAAAGGTCCATTTACAGCAATTATAATGCTCCCTAGAGTGTCCCCAGTAATAATAATAATACCCTATATTGTGCTCCAGGTAATAATCGCTGTATAATGTCCCCAAAAATAATCTCCCCTAATATGTCCCTATAATAGAAATGCCCCTACAGTGCCTCCCCAATAGCAATGCCCCCACACTGCCCCTACATAGTAATCACCCCAATTTCCCCCACACTGCCCCATGAGTAATTTGCCCCCACACTGCTCCCCATTAAGTAATTTGGCCCACACTGCTCCCATGAAGTAGTTTGCCCCCACACTGCCCCTATGAAGTAATTTGCCCCCATACTGCCCCCATGAAATAATTTGCCCCCACACTGACCCCCTATGAAGTAATTTGCCCCATGTAATAATCTGCATCCACACTGCCCCCCATGAAGTGATTTGCTCCATGTAATAATCTGCCCCCATGAAGTGATTTGCCCCATGTAATAATCTGCCCCCACACTGCCCTCCATGAAGTGATTTGCCCCATGTAATAATCTGCTCCCACACTACCCCCCATTAAATAATTTGACCTCACACTGCCATGAAATAATTTGCCCCCACACTGACCTCCTATGAAGTACTTTCTCCCATGTAATAATCTGCCCCCACAATCCTCCTAATGAAGTGATTTCCCCCCATTAAGTGATCTGCCTCATGTAATACTCTGCCCCCACACTGCCCCCCATTAAGTGATTTGCCCCTGCACTGCCCCCATGTAATCATTTGCCCTGCACAGTAATGCGTCCTCCTCTGCCCCCCCCAAAGTTGGCGCACACAGAAAATAAAAAACAAAAAACGAAAAGCTAATACTTACCTGTGTCCGGGATGGTGAGGCAGGCCGCAGGCACATATACTTCCCTGTCCTGTGTCCCGGCACAGACGCACGATGATGTCATCGCGCACACCTGCCCCGGGATTATACTACCACATAGGCCTCAGGCCTGCTAGGCCTGAAGCCTATGGCGGTGATCAGCGGCGGTGGAAGGGAACTATGTGCTCCCGTGCCCTGCCGCAGTATGTGGTCGGCAGCCCCGGGCCAGGCATCGCTGTTGGGCCCAATGCCAACCCGAACACCCCTATTTTAATCCACCATTGATAAGAATAGATGCTCCAGGATTGATAGATACTAAAGCAGATGTGTCAGGAGAGGTGACAGGTCCTGTTTAACATAAATCAGGGATTCAAAGGAAAACTGGTCCCTCCCTCTCTCTTTTGGGTAGATTTTACACATGTAGTCATGGACAGGATGACACATCCACTTTCAAGATGATAACTGACCATTTAGGTATGTAAGGGGGACCGGTGCAGACATGTTCTACGTGGTGGTTTTATGATTTGTAGGTTTGTGCTCGGTTCATGTAGAAGATGAGACATTATATAAACAGCCGACTTTGACAACTGCTTGTAAATCCTATTGTACGTTATACTAACAACTACCAAATGCCTCTTTACATTTCAATCTTTGTTTTTCCTCAGAGATGGGCCAGCATTTAATCAAACATGGAGATGGTGTAAAGGACGTAGCTTTCCAGGTTGAAGACTGTGATTTTTTGTTTCAGGTATTTCTTTATTAATTTGCTTTATACAGTAAATGCTGTTTAACACTGTCTAGACCAGTGATGCTGAATCTTTTACAGACTGAGTGCCTAAACTGTAACCCAAAACCCACATATATATCGCAAAGTGCCAATTCGGCAAATTAACCTGAATACTACAGTCCACTATAGAATATCTTCCATGTAATTTATCATTTGGCTATAATATCCTGCCTGCATTCAGTGCGCTGCCTGTGCCGTTCATAGTGCGTCCTGCGCTGATGAATAGCAGGACTATGACGAAGTCATAGTGCGTCCTGCGCTGATGAATAGCAGGAAAAGTCTAAGGTATATTGGTACACCATAGACTTTTTCCAGGGTGCGGGTGCCCACAGAGAGGGCTCTGAGTGCAGCCACTGGCACCCGTGCCATAGGTTCGTCACCACTGGTGTAGACAATGCATTAAGACGGAGAGATACTAGCTCCTTGCCATGCACTATATAGTACATTTATGATGTTGTAAGCCTAGACTCGCACAGCAAAGTTTGGAGGCAAACCACTTAGATTCAGCAGTCAGTAACGATTGTGGTATCTAAGTGATCAAAACAAATGGAAGAATCTCCCATTGTTATCCCATTGCCCCAGCAGTGAAATCACGGGGCTCCAATCGGTTGCCATGGCAGCCTGGACGCTGCGGAAGCAATCTATTAGGGTGAATAGGAGAGGGGATCAAAAGAACCCATGTACTAGGCCCTTAAGGGGGCTAATAATTATTTTTTTAAAAAAAAGTTAAAAAAAATAAAAAAAACACAAATATAATAAAATTTTAAATTACCCCCCTTTCCCAGTTTTACATCTAAAAATATATAAACAATAAAAAAATTAATATATTGGGTATCGTTGGGTCCAAAAATGTCTGAACTATTAAAATATAAAAAACATTCCTGTGCAGTGAACGCCATAATGAAAAAAATTAAAAACACGTGATTTCCCATATTTTGTCATCTCGTCCAAAAAATTGAATAACAGTGATCAAAAAGTCTGCTTTACTACAAAAATGGTACCAATAAAAACTACATTTTGCTACGCAAAAAACAAGCCCTCTTATAGCTCTGTAGACCGAAATATTAAAAAAAGTTATTTCAGTTAGAATATAGTGATGTAAAGAAAATTTAGATTTTTCCAAAGTTTTTTTTTTAAGTAGTAAAAACAAAATATTCAAGTTTGGGACAAAAACCCAAAAACCTTGTCAGAATTCAGGGTTTTTTTTTGTTTTTTTTTTTCAATTTTACCACACAAAGAATTTTTTCACGTTTTCTAATACAAGACATGGTAAATTAAATGGTGGCATTAAAAAATGCATCTTGTCTCACAAAAATACGAATATAGCTATGTGAACAGAAAAATAAAAAAGTTATGGATATTGGAACGTGGGGAGGAAAAAATCCAAAGGGGTTTTCTTAGATCAGCAAAAATGTGGTCAATCAGGTTTAATGCAGGAAAATAATAAAGGATCCATTACTCACTTGATATATGAGTGACCCCAGGCAGTCTTTCTTTACCGTGATGCAGCAATGACATGCCTGTCTACCTATGTCACCACTAGAGCCAATCGTCTCATTCTGTATGTGGGTAGATGGGCATGACATCAGTGCAATACAGTAAATAAAGACCAGAGGGGACCACCGGCTCTGGGGTGGTACAGGATTAATCAGGTGAGTAATGGGTCTTTTATTATTTTATACAGTTTAACCCACTTGGCCAAATTTATGGCATGAGCCATGAAAGTTTAGAAAATCGTGTGAAAAAAATTAAAACTGAAAAGATGTAATGGAACTTACTCTTATTAGTTATTTCCTGCTGATCCACTTGATCTAAATACATGACCTCACAGGTAATGAAAGCGCTTGTAATGTGAGACGCATGAACTGTGGTTAGTGTTTAATGTAAGAACAAACATGTCGGTGCTTTGAAAGGCTGGCTTGTTTAATCTGAAAAAAGACTGTTTGCAAAAGAGTGAGCAAAGTGCTGAGATCAGTGACATCACAGGCCAAATCAAATAAGCTAATGGAAAGAGGAGAAGGAGGCGACGTGCACAGAGAAGAAGAAAAATGAAATGCTTGGATGGCAAAGCCCAAGACTGGAATGTTGTTCGCTCTCCTAAAGGCAGAAAGTCCATAAAAATGCTGGATTTAAAACACAGGTTATAGTAGCAAATTTTAGCGTACACTACCTAGGATACAATCCCAAAATGCGCAAGTTTTTTGATATTGGGTTAAACACACCTGCAAAGGCCAAAAAACGAACTTCTAGTGTACCATGTTAGGTCAAATTCACACACAGAAGATTTGGTGATGAAATTTCTGAAACTGCCCCGGTCAACTGAATGGGGCTTGCTGAATAACACCATTCAGTTGTACGGAATTTATGCTCAGAAATTTGCTGACATTTCTGCACCAAATTTGCCAATTTATTGGCAAATACACACAGTCGTGTAGCTCATGTCAAGCGAGAAACATCCAAGAACAAATACCCTACAACCATTCCTGGAAGAACACAAGCTGATGGTGGCAGTGTTATGGTCTGGGGAATGTTTTCATGGCATTCTCTGGGCCCACTCATCTATGTGAAAGGTACCTGTCAACCAATTTGGTTATGAATCCATCCTTGCAGATCAGGTACACCCATACATGTTGATTGTCTTCTCTGGACGGAAGACAATGCAATATGTCTCATGTCTAGAAATGTCCGACATTGGTTGGAATAGCATGACCAAACTTCAAAGTACTACCCTGGCCCCCTAATACCCCAGACTTGAACCCGAGTATCTGTAGGACCACTTTGATCAGCTATGGATCCTCCCTCATGCACTCTCCAGCAGCTGTGGGAGGCACTGCAGTCAACATGGCTCCAGATACCTGTGACAACCTAGCAGGACCTTATTGATTCACTACAGCCCGTCTAGCTGCTGTTCGTGGTTACTCAGGATATTACAGTAGCTGGTGGTTATAATAATGTGACAACTGTGTACATATACAAATAAATCTACCCTAAGGGAGCCATGACACGTGCATTAGCGGCTGTGAGTTACCTCACTTGGAGTACAGCCAGGAGCTGGGCTGCAGACTTGCCATTGTTTCAAGCTGCAGGTCGACGTGCAGCTCGGCAAATAGTGATAATCTGTGTGCGGCACTCGCACCCACTAAAGTGTTACCGTATTTTTCCGCCCTATAAGATGCATTTTTTCCCCCCAAAAGTGGGGGGAAAATGTCTCTGCGTCTTATGGGGCGAATGCTAATGAGCGCTTCCATTATGGAAACGCTCATTAGCACTGGAGGACCAGGAAGCGATGAAGGAGCTGTACTTACCGCTTCCTGGTCCTCCGCTCGGCTGTCAGCTGTGCAGGGCTCCACACAGCGTGCGGGCTCTCTGTGACCTCACACTGTGCGCGTCAGATCACAGCACAGCCGAAGGAGGCGGAGGAAGCAGAGCGCGGGCGGAGAGGAGCAGGAGAGGTAAGTGCTTTATTTATTTTATACTATCTGTGGGGGCTGGCTGATGAAGGCTGCATTGGGGGCTGATACAGGCAGTGGAGGCTCATATTGGGGCTGATACAGGCATTGGGGGCTGATAGAGGCATTGGGGGCTCATATTGGGGGATGATGGAGGCATGGGGGCTGATATAGGCATCGGGGGCTCATATTGGGGGCTGATACAGGCATTGGGGGCTCACATTGGGGGCTGATACAGGCATTGGGGGCTGATAGAGGCATTGGGGGCTCATATTGGGGGCTGATACAGGCATTGGGGGCTCATATTGGAGGCATTGGGGGCTGATGGAGGCATGGGGGCTGATATTGGAGGCATGGGGCTGATATTGGAGGCATTGGGGGCTGATTATGGAGGCATGGGGGCTGATAGAGGCATTAGGGGCTGATATAGGAGGCATTGGGGCTGATATGAGAGGCAATGCCTGTTGATGAGAGGCATGGGGCTCTTATCTGAGATATGATTGGGGGTTATTCACATTGGGGTCTGATCTGAGGTCTTATTGGAGGTCTGATTGGGGCTGTGAAATTAGGTATGGTGAAAAATATTTTTTTCTTATTGTCCTGTAAAATCTAGTTGCGTCTTATGGACCGATGCGTCTTATAGGGCGAAAAATACGGTATATCACCATAATAGGCAATGATTGCCGAAATTATTGCCGAAATTCTGTAGGTTTGCTGCAGATTTCAACCTGTGCATCAGATGAAGTCAGCAACATAAATTTACATGCTGTAGATTTAAAATATGTGCAGATTTTATCGTGGACTATTTCTGTGGATGACATTTTTTAAAATCATATCCACTTTGCTGCTGCAAACAATTTTCTGCACACAATTCTATGGCAGAAAATCAGCAGCATTTATGCTGTGCGTGCCCATACCCTAAATCAGCAGCATGTCCATTTATACTGTGGATTTTCACCACGGATTTCACGAGTATAACTCATGCGGATTATACAGTGGATTCATCTGTGAGTTTTCCGCTGCAATTTACTCCCTTTGTTCAGGATCATTGGGGAAGAATGGGTTCAGTTGTGAACATCAAACATTATTTGAAATGAGAACATGTACTTTTGGATGTTTGGCAGCTACACTACACGGCTAGATTGATTTCTATGTAAGAAGCTTCACCCTGAGAACCATGTGCACGGATATAGAGAGTGCTTATAAAACCAATTTTTTTAAGACTCTTAACCGCTAGGACCAGCCAATTTTATGCCTTAAGGGGGTTAACCCACAAAAAGTAATTTTATTCATTTGTGTTTTTATGACATTTATCGCGCAGACATCTGGGACTAATGTCTGAGATTGGTGATAATGCCGATTGCAGACATTTAACCCTCAGATGCGGTGATGCTTGTGGGAGTCATTCATTGTCTGCGATAGCCTGGGTCTCTCTGAAGAAACCAATTCTACTGCAGTTGTAGTTCCTATGAAACCCTGCAGGTGGCAGGGTTCAATATGAACATAGAAAATTGCAATGGAAATTCTAGTTATAACTAGGTGAATATGAGAAGCAATTAGATTTTTTTCTCTCTTACATTGCAATGGCATTTCATTCTAATGTCAGGGAGAAGCAATCTAATAATTGTTTGCCATAGGCAAATAAAGTAAAAAAAAAAAAAAAAAAAAAAATTAATATAAAAATATTTCATGACAGCCATACAAATATTGCATCCCCTGCAGATGTTGGGGTCTGTGGGCTTTTCATTAACATTTTCTTGGTTGTGGTAATTGGATCCATCCACATGAGATATTGAGATTGCCCGAGGACTTGTGCCGATATCATTGTGACAGACAGCTATGGCTATCACAATGCTGTGATAAAACCATGGTGTGTCTAAAGGCCCTTTTACACGAGCCGATTATCGTTCAAATAATCGTTCAAACGTTCGGATTTGCACGATTATTGTTGTGTATAAACACGGGTAACGATTTAACGACGAACGAGATTTCGTTCGCTTCTCGTTGATCGCATCTTTTGTCCTGCCAATAAATTAATCGTTCATCGTTCGAAAATCTTCCAGTTTAAACGAAAATCGTTTAGTCGTTGGCAGATGGTAATGGTAATGCTTATGGCAAGGAGCAAGGAACGATCGTAATAACGATTATAAAACGACCGAAAGTACGAAGATTGTGAACGACTTCTCTTTCAGTGTAAACGGTATTTACATTGCATCATTCGATCGTTCATCTACGATCGCTAATACGATTTATCTTTCCGTGTAAAAGGACCTTTAGGAAGCCTCAGGCAACTTCTCCACACTGGACGTCTCCAGGATGAGGGAGGATTGCCAGGTGTCAAGTGACTCCTGCCATTCCACCTGTGACTCTACGATGATTTATTAGCACTTCCTCTACGCTTACCCTTTTAATGCATTTAACAATTCAGCATTCCTCTCAGTTTATGTTGTATGCTGTTCTTCGATAATATTCCAGTGATCCTATGCTCTTTTCTCTTGACTTACTCATGTGATTTGCCCCCTTGCCTCCTCTCAGTAAAAACAGTGGGTCCTCTAAACCTCAAACTGCATTCCTAATGGAAAAGATGAAATCTCCACTGTGGAACCTATATTAGTGTCTATGCTATTGTAGAGTACTGTCAGTTGTTGGGGTGTAATAATTTTTTTAAAGGGAACCTGTCACCTCAGATACATGTATAAGACTGACAGCATTACCTGATAGTAGCCCCCAGTCAGTTCCTAATCATTGGTTTGATGTTGCTGTCTGATGCTCAATAAGTTAAAAACACGATCTTTTAAGCGCCATCAGCGCTATCTTTTAGGTCAGTCTCAAGTCAAGGGGGCAGTGGATTCCTTGCTTCAAGTCAAGGTAAGCACACCCCCTCTCTTGTGATTGACAGGCTGCAGTCCGTAGGGCAGCCCTGAGCTCTCGTGCATGAGCGGAGCACTCCTCTGTAAGGCGCGCTCCCATGTCTTGCTGACGCTGCGCGCCCGGCTTCAGCGGCGCAATGAATACAGCTTTTTTATATCTGTTAATATGCTGGGGTCAGGGGGCGAAGCGTGACCACTGTCTTGCGTTCTCCCCTTGCCTGCAGCCAGTGGTCACGCTCAGGAAGGTAAAAGAATAGTGAGCGCGCTTGCTCGCACTGACCGGCGCATGCGCAGTGCGCCACTGAAGCCGGGCGCGCAGCATCAGCAAGACATGGGAGTGCGCCTTACAGAGGAGCGCTACGCTCATGCACGAGAGCTCAGGGCTTCCCTACGGACTGCAGCCTGTCAATCACAAGAGAGGGGATGTGCTTACCTTGACTTACCTTAGCAAGGAAGCCACTGCCCCCTTGACTTGAGACTGACCTAAAAGATAGCGCTGATGGCGCTTAAAAGATTGTGTTTTTAACTTATTGAGCATCAGACAGCAACATCAAAGCCATGATTAGGAACTGACTGGGGGCTACTATCAGGTAATGCTGTCAGTCTTATACATGTATCTGAGGTGACAGGTTCCCTTTAAAATAAAATACGGTGTCATAATACAGAAAGGCAAAAATGAAAATAAAAAATGATGCAGGCCAAAATATGTTTGGTGCCAACATAATATTTTTACATAATTCATAATAAAAAATAAATAAATTTTGTAACTGTTACAAAAACACTCCAGTTGTGAGTTATTTCATTTACGTCATTATAATGGCGCCCTCTGGTGCTCAAACTGTACAGTAATATGCCCGCCAAATGCTCAGTTCTATTCTTCAGCTGCTACCCGGGGTGTATCCAGGATTGTAACCTAAGGGGAAGGTTGGAAAAATAGTTGCACGCAACAACACAACGCAGTGGCAAATTTTCCTTAATTTGGTCATACCACTTGCCTCTATCTTAAATATGTATACCACACAAGAAAGAATATAAAAGTGCAACACTGAACCACTTAATCACACTGTCAGGAACAGGTGTCACTAATCAGCCACAGACAATTGCACGCCACCACAACGCAAACACAAATATAACCAATAATACCGCCATAAAGTGAACATCAGATCCTGAGTCCATGCAGGCACTCCACAGAGTTTTATTACACTGCAGACTATATAAAAGAAAATAAAGCAGACAGCGCCACAGTACATATTCACAGCACCAGAACCAAGCTTAGTACATACATACAGCTCCAGAACCAAGCTCATAATATAAGTGCAGCTCCAGAACAAAGGGGGTCATTTATCAAAATGGTGTAAAGTAGAACTGGCTTAGTTGCCCATAGCAACCAATCAGATTCCACCTTTCATTTTCCAAAGGAGCTGTCAAAAATGAAAGGTGGAATCTGATTGGTTGCTATGGGCAACTAAGCCAGTTCTACTTTACACCAGTTTGATAAATGACCCCCAAAGTGCATAATAAAAATAGAGCCCCAGAAGCAAGCATGTTGTCACATTGATACAGGACAGAACCAAACTCACTTCAGAGATTTAATTGAGTCTATATTGCTGTATACATGTGTATTCCTATATATACCCCTCTATACAGAAATATAGAGGGGTATAGTATATTCAGAAATATACAGCAATATACAGGGGTATATGAGAAATATACCCGAATATACCTCTCTGTATTTCTGTATAATCCTGTATATACCATGAGAGGTAGTAAGGGGGCACTAAAGGGGTGGCATATAATGGGTTACTTAGGAAAGAACAAGAGAACATCCTTAAAATATGCATGAGTCCATTACAAAAAATATTCCAGATTTCATACTTAAAGGGGTTGTCTGAGTTCACAGCTTAAGGCCTCATGCACACGAACGTGTGCCGGCCGTGCCGCGGGCCGCAAACTGCGGTCCGTAATGCACGGGCACTGACCGTGAGGCCACCGCATGCGGATCGCGGACCCATTCGCTTGATGTAGCTTGCGCTATTTTTTTGCCGTGCGGAGGCACGTCCAGAAACACCACGGAAGCACACCGTAGTGCTTCTGTGGTGTTCCGATCCGTGCCTCCGCTCCGCATCTCCCGGACCCATTGAAGTGAATGGGTCCGCGATCCGTGATGCGGACTGCACACGGCCGGTGCCCGTTTAATGCGGACCCGCCGTATGCGGCCCGCAGCACGGGCACGGCCGGCACACATTCGTGTGCATGAGGCCTAAGGCTCCATTCACACGTCCTATTTTTCTTTCCTGATTCGATCCTGATCTGGATCCATTCATTTCAATGGGTCCTGAAAAAATCAGGATCGAATCAGGAAAGAAAAACAGGACGTGTGAATGGAGCCTAACTTGCACATATCCCCTTTTTCACCCAGGCAGGCTCTCAGCGATTTCATACTCCAATGTTCTCCCTTGCCCTGCACTGAATAGCACACGACAAGAGCTTTTTCTGCAGATCCGGTGAAGTATCGGGTCTTCCGCCTAGTAGTGTTCCCAGTGACGTCACTGGCACTAATGTGCGGGCTTTAGCTCTGTCTTAGCATGTAAAACAGACTTCTTTGATTACAAATGTCACTTTTGATAATGTGTGTGGTTCGACAAATTGTCTGAAAGAGTAAATTCTCTTACATACCTGCTTTAGATGGTTGAAATTGCAATTGCAGATCTTCAGTTATGCTGAAAATTATTTAAGAACTGCTATGTGTAAATCTAATTGTTTGATCGTCTGGTATCAAAGTTCTCTATCTTCTGGAAAAAAGTTGACTGTGTTTAAAATTTCTTAAAAATTAGTTGGTCCACAAACATTCTTTCAGTAAAGCAACATCCACAGAAAGATTGACACATTGACACTGAAGAAGTACGGTAAGGCTGCACCACTGTAACGGTCAATATGGGCTAAAATGTAGCAGAAGAATCATTCATCAGGTGATCATTTATTCAGCCATCAACCTTCTTCACTATATTGTGTATGGCCGATTTAAAGGTGTTACAACAGGCTTAACCATCTAGCACATGTGACCACTGAGGCCTGATTGGCGGCAGTGGTCATGGGATCTCACCACTACTGATCCGACGGGGACCTAAAACAGCTAGGACAGGAGACGCAGAGCTGGAACACCTTGGCTGTGAACAGGAGAGTGATTTTTGGAAGGGAAGGGGGAGGGGGTGTCACACATTTCAGCCACTAATTAAGTCTTCTACTAGAGCAGACAGCCCCTTTAAAACAAATCAGGTAGGCTCCTTCAGTTTGTATACCACTCTGATCAAAAAACCTTTATGACTTTGCTATTAAGATGTGTGAGTAGTGGCCAAACGTGACTGCACTCAATGCAACAATGCTGTTTTCCCCAATAAGTCAACGCTCTGACACAAGTGCTGTGCAACTAAACTCTGTTTAACTCTCACTGGCATAGGATGTCATACATACCATACTATATTCTAAAACAGACCCCGGCCAAGGTTTGATGGCTACAAAGACCATCCTTCTGCAGCCCACGAGACACAGTGATTCTAGATACAGATGGTTGCACTAGAAAGATGACTTTTCTGTCTCAACATTCAGAAAGGTCTCCTGTTCTAAGACTCTTTCCTTTTCTGCATCTCCTCCATAAGACCTGCCCTTAGAAGAGAGAAACTCTCAGCAGTATTATCTTTCCTACTGATGTGGTTAAGATGCCCCTAGCGCCCCCACAGCTCTTGCTAGTTCCTGAGACTTCACCCAACCTCACACATACATGGCTTGCAAGGCTTTTTCCAATTTCTCCTTGGTCTGACACTTCAGGGCCACCCATTGAACCTTGAATAGCAGGAACAGCACCTTTTTATCATTTTAGCACCACCCAGTGAAACATGCCTGGCAATCGTACCACATGTGCGCTTAAATGCTGTGGCGAACATAAGCATGGCAAATGGCACCAGCCCTTCTCCAGCTGCCAGGCCTTAACAGAGGAACAAAGAATACACAAACATATTATTAAATGGCAGAGGCGATATAATGTACAATGGTAACCTACATTACAATGAAAGGCTTTAATAATAAATAATAATAATAATTACAATAAAGTGGCATAATGTGTACATTACATAACTGGAAGAAGCACCACTCCTCTCTATACAGATGTAATACACAGTAGTTTTGGTTATAATGACAATGATGAATAGTCCCATAGTCAACTCCTACTAATTTCTACATTTCTGCCCATTATGATTTCAACTTAAATGGAATATTTAATCACAAAGTGACCCATTGTTTAAACCACATTTTTATGTTTAACCTATTTATTTTTTATTTCCCATGTCAATATTTATATTTAAACGAAAACCATAAAATCCTGCAGTTCTTACACCAGCCACTAAGCCTAATAATAGGCGCAACTTCTTGGTCTGTAAAGATCACTTCACTGCAGTTACCTGCGTATCTGTCATTCTAATCCTGCCTGTAATGATATCACCTCTGTGTATAGATAAGACAGGATCCTCCATTCACAGTAGGTGATTGTCAGATCTTATTTATTTTTTCCTTGTACAACGATCTCTGCACAGGTCACAGAACATGCCTACAATACTCTCCCATAGAAGTCATTGAGGTCCCCTCCCGACCATTGTGTTTATGGCCCATGGGACTGCCATAAAGCACTTTTCTTAGGCCCCATTCGCACAAACGTATGAATGGGGCCGTATCTATCCCGCAATATTGCGGAATAGATGCGCCCCCATTCATCTCTGTGGCGCGCAGGGAGCTGCCGCACGGAGCTAGCTCCGTGCCTCGGCTCCATATGAAGCATGTCCTATGCAATAATACGGCCCTGCAGGGGCAGACTGGGAACTTAAAGTGGCCCTGGAAAAAATACTAAAGGTGGCCCCGTTTTGTAGTCGGGTCCAAATTGATGGAAGGCAGGGCCAGCAATGCCATATTGTGGCACATTATACCACCCCAACAGAGCAAAATACCACAGTCCATCACAAAATACTGCCAGCAGCACAAAATACATCCCCAAAAACTTCCATTGGCCGGCCATGAGGAGAGCCCAGGCAGCCCCCTGGGCATCGGGCCACCGTGAAATTTCCCTGTAAGGTCTATGGCCAATCTGCCCTTGCGGCCATGTGAACGGGGCCTTAATGTTTTCTAAATACTGTTAAGAACAGCTCAGGCAAGATGGCTGCCCCTATAATCATATTCAAGAAACAGAATAAAGAAAATCTACAATCAGAAAATAAAACAGATTTAAAAAGAGATATGTGTTGCTCTCTGGTTTTAACTGGCAGATAAAATTTGGTTTACGTAGTATTTGCTTACAATTCATTACAAAGTCCACTAGAGGGCAAGGTAATGTAATGTATCAGCCAGAAATCAGTTCAGCTCACTTCACTAGATAACCAGTTCTACCATTGTTTTGCAAAGTTATGAGATGAAGATGGAGTGTAAAATCCCCTTTACATGGGTTGACGGAACAGGCAATTATTCGGAGCAAACTGTTCCCAATAACTGGCCAAAAGTGAGCAGAGGTGAGTGCTGCATTTACAACTCTGCATTGTGGCCACAAGTAATTGTTACTGTGATCTCTTGCCCCATACTTATTTGTTGTTTCTGGACAGCAGATTGCTGTTTATACAGAATGATCCACTGCCCAAAACTGATTTAGGTGTCTGTGTCAATAGTACTTTCATCCGCAGCATCCTGACAAAAGGGCAATTATTGAGAATGACTGTTTATAGGGACACTCCTTCATGATAACTGCCCCGTTGCTCGATCCATGTAAAGGGACCTATGTTTAAACAATGCTTATAGTAGAAGATTCAGTGGGTGAGATTTATCAAAAGTGGTGTGAAGGAAAACTGGCTTAGTTGCCCATAGCAACCAATCACTTCCCACCTTTCATTTTCCAAAGGAGCTCTGGAAAATGAAAGGTGGAATCTAATTGGTTGCTCTGGGTAACTAAGCCAGTTTTTCGTAGCACCAGTTTTGATAAATCTTCCCCAGTGTGTTTCATATAGGCAAGAATGATTACTAGTGTGCCAACCAGTCTAGAAAGAGTGGTGCAAGGAACATATTAAAGGGTGTATCCCACAATAAGTATTGCTATGCAATGAATAGGGCATCAAATAAAATATTATTGCAATATACATGCTATAGAACTACTTTTAGTTTTTTTTTTTATGTATATTACATTTTCCCGTTCTGGTTGTGTCCCCTGCTGTTTTCCCTGTGGCCAAAATCCACCTTCTGCATTCTGTGGTGGACTAACATGCTCAGTAGCTTCCTGCTCTCTTTACCGCCTCAGTGCAGTGTTCTCATAGTAAGGACTCGTTCACACGGCCGTTGTGCGGCTGTGGCCGTATTGCGCCCCGCACACGACGGGTCCGCAATACACGGGCACAGGCCGTGTGAACCCCGCATCATGGATCGCAGACCCATTCTCTTGCGGTGCCGAACGGAGGCACGGATAGGAACCCCACGGAAGCACTATGGAGTTGCGGTGCAGACAGTCAGATGCGGATCGCGGATCCCATTGAAGTGAATGGGTCCGTGATCCGCATGCGGAAGCACCACAGTAGGTGCCCGTGCACTGCGGACCGCAATTTGCGGTCCGCAGCACGGGCACGGCCACACAACAGTCATGTGAGCGAGCCCTAAAGCAGGTGAAGCAGTCAAGACCTTTCTTTCATTCATCCCGATAGTATTTCTAAATTCATAGAGATATATAGCTCTATCGCCCTCTCTAAGGCTACTTTCACACGACTGTTGTGTTTTGCTGATCCGCAAATTGCGGATACGCAAAAAAAACCGATGATGTCCGTATGGTATCTGTTTTTTTTTTTGCGGATCCACTGTAACAATGCCTATCCTTGTCCGCAAAACGGACAAGAATAGGACATGTTCTATTTTTTTTTTGCGGGCTACGGGACGGACATACGGATGCGGACAGCACACAGTGTGCTGTCAGCATTTTTTGTTGACCCATTAAAATGAATGGGTCCGCATCCTATCAGCAAAATATGCGGATCAGAGGCCGCAAAAACGTGTGAAAGTAGCCTTACAGTGGCAAAGAAAATTGGGGAGAGAGACATTTCATATGATAGTGCTATTTACTAGTGGAATTGTTGGGGCTGCAAGTGAGGGACTAGTTTTTATGCAGGGAAGGAAGGGGTTAATAAAAACTGATTGCAGGTGCTTGATTGTTACATGGGCAGAGCTACTGGCCACCCAAAAAACATAGAAGAGACCTCCAGATAATGTAAGTAAGGTGAAAATTACACTGGAGAGCAACGTTATTTGCTTTGATATAGTTAAAATAATGGTGTGCATCACTCCAGATATTTTTAACATTTGCCATTAAATTTCTAGGTGCTTAAAGAGGACCTTTCACCAAAAAATGCAATGCAATCTGCAGTCAGCATGTTAATGAGCCGGAGGATCTGAGCAGATTGATATATAAAGGGATTACACCCCTCACATTTTTTAAATATTTTATTCTATCTTGAGATATGACTCTTTGATACAATGTAAAGTGTACAACTTGTATAACAGTGTAAATGTGGTGTCCCTCAAAATAACTCCATATACAGCCATTAATGTCTAAACTGTTGACAACAAAAATGAGTACTCCCCTGTGAAAATGGCCAAATTGTGCCCAAAGTGTCAATATTTTGTGTGGCCACCATTATTTTCCAGCACTACCTTAACACTCTTGGGCATGGAGTTCACTAGAGCTTCACAGGTTGCCACTGGAATCCTCTTCCACACCTCCATGACAACATCACGGAGCTGGTGGATGTTAGAGACCTTGCACTCTTCCACCTTCCCTTTGAAGATGCCCCACAGATGCTCAATAGGGTTTAGGTCTGGAGACATGCTTGGCCAGTCCAGCACCAGTACCCTCAGTTTCTTTAGCAAGGCAGTGGTCGTCTTGGAGGTGTGTTTGGGGTCATTATCATGTTAGAATACTGTTTCCGAAGGGAGGGGATCATGCTCTGCTTCAGTATGTCACAGTACATGTTGGCATTCATGGTTCCCCCAATGCACTGTAGCTCGCCACAGCCGGCAGCACTCATGCAGCCCTAAACCATGACACTCCCACCACCATGCTTTACTGTAGGCAAGACACACTTGACACCATCTAAATCAAATAAGTTTATCTTGGTCACATCAGATCCAGTAATCCATGTTCATAGTCTGCTTGTCTTCAGCAAACTGTTTGCGAGCTTTCTTGTGCATCATCTTTAGGAGGGGCTTCCTTTTCGGACGACAGCCAAGTAGAACAATTTGATGCAGTGTGCGGCGTATGGTGTGAGCACTGCCAGGCTGAACCCCCAACGCTTTATCCTCTGCAGCAAAGCTGGCAGCACTCATATGTCTATTTTGAAAAGACAACCTCTGGATGTGACACTGAGCATGTGCGTTTAACTTCTTTGGTCGACCATTCCGAGGCCTGTCCTGAGTGGAACCTGTCTTGTTAAATCCGCTATATGGTCTTGGCTACCGTGCTGCAGCTCAGTTTCCGGGTATTGGCGATCTTCTTATAGGTCTAGGCCATCTTTATGTAGTGCAACAATTCTTTTTTTTTTTTAAGATCCTCAGAGAGTTCT
Source organism: Rhinella marina (assembly GCA_900303285.1). Lineage (NCBI taxonomy): Eukaryota > Metazoa > Chordata > Amphibia > Anura > Bufonidae > Rhinella > Rhinella marina. The sequence continues at coordinate 348,814 of ONZH01004164.1, forward strand.
TTGCCATGAGGTGCCATGTTGAACTTCTCTTCGGGTCCCCGGCGCATGCGCACTAGAATCCCGTGCGCCTCTGCCCACAGTGGGCAGGGCAGTGCGCATGCGCCCGGGACCCGAAGAGCGGCGCAAGAAGGAGAAGATTATGCTAAAGCGGGGCGGGCCGGAGCATGGAAAAGGGAGGGGTTTGCTTTTCAAATCGCCCAGGGCTTGGGCTCCTTGCTGTATAAACAAGCTTCCGGGCACTTGCGGGGGTCATTTACATATGGAATAAAAGTGTTCATAAAAGTGTGGATAAGGTGGTCTATAGCCTGATCTGAGCAGTCTATGACGCTCAGATCAGGTGAAAGACTCCCTTTAATGGCTGTGTATTGAGAAATTTACACTGTTATACAAGTTGCACACTGACTAATTTACATTGTATCAAAGTGTCATATCTGACACAGTGTTGTCCCATGAAAAGATAGAAGAAAATATTTACAGAAATGTGAGGATTGTACTCGCTTTTGTAAGATATTGTAGTTTTGTGCGAAAACTTGCAATTTTGGCCCCATTCAGACGACCGTGTTTCACGGCCGTATACGGGCCGTGAAAGCCCGGCTTGTGCTGCCCCAGAGGACGGGAGCGCACGGCGTCATTGGTTGCTATGACGCCGTGCGCTTCCTGAGGCCGCCGCCGTACAGTGAAACACGGTCGTCTGAATGGGGCCTTAGACTTGTATAAATTACAGGTTTTACTGAATCTTTTCCCACAAATCTATATATCAATCTGCTCAGCTCCTCCTGCTCTATCACATGCTGCTGTCATATTGCATTACACAACTACTTATGGATTCTGCTCTTACCTAGTCTTTTCCTTGTATAATGATGGTTATGGACTATTACTGGGCTACACTAATTCTTTGCTTCAATATTCAGGTGATATCTAGGATTAGGCCTCATGCACACGACTATATTTTTGGTCTGCGTCTGATCCGCATTTTTTGCAGTTTGGACTTGGACCCATTAATTTCTATGGGACCGCAAAAAATGCGGACAGCACACGGATGTCATCCATGTGTGCATTCTTCAAGTCCTATTCTTGTCTATTTTGCTGACAAAAATAGGCATTTCTACTATTGGGCTGGCAAAAATGTGTCATGCACGTGCCTGGTATCTGTAGATGGCTGCAGACCACAAAATACATAGTGCATGAGGCCTCACTCTGCAATGGCAATGAGTAATATAGCATCATGGTAAACTTAAAACACATATTGGAAATATGGAAAAGTGACATACTGTCTGAAAAAATGTCTCCAATAAAAATCCTTGTATGCATATGTTGCTGGAAAAATGGCAAGTTCATAAAAGAAGGGCAGAGAGGGAAATTGAGTTCTTACAGTGACGTAACATTAAAGGAAGGAAAGTCTTGTATGACACATACCAGGTTTACAGCAATAAAATGCCTCTTTCACTACAAATTTTGCTTCATGTTCATTTGCTAATTTAGTCTTGAAAATAAAAAAGAAGAAACGGTATTTTCAACAGAATATCTGTGATCCTAACAGATTCCAAAATTTTGGTTCATCAAAACTTTTTTATTCTTTAAATCAAAAACTATCCATACAATTTACCAAATGTATATACTATAAAAACCCAATTGTGAGCTGAGCCCTGAAAGTTTTTACGCTCCATATGAGGTATTCCTACTTTATGCCAAAAGAAACTGTAGAAAAACCTTTCCTAAATGAATGTCCAATTTGCCATGATGTGCTATGTCAGGATTTAGCTGAGCAGAGGGTTTGAAGGTTGAGGAATACATTGCTGTGCTAAAAAGCCACAGCTTATTATAGTACCAGCAAAGTGTATGAGATTACACTAACCTTATGTACACTTTGTGTATTTTTTCTGTGCGGACATTGACCTGCCGCGTGGATTTCAAATTAAATAGAGTGTCAGTTATGATTCAGGTTTTTCCTCCCTGTACCGATATCCAGAGGAAGTGGAAAAAGCAAAGATATAAATGTATAAATTACAAGTTTTACTGAATCTTTTCCCACAAATCTATTTATGAATCTGCTCAGCTCCTCCTGCTCTATAACATGGTGCTTTCAGATTACATTTTGTGGTGACAGGTCCTCTTTAAGAAGCAGTAATATCCAGGACTTTGGGTCCTTTTTGAGTAGTAAAACAGCATAATTGATTGATGAAGTACATTACAAAAATCATTTAAAAAGAAAGTTGTAAAAGGGTTTAGTTACTCTTTAAGGTTCAACTTCATACATTTTATATTGGGCCAACATTTGTTTAATGCAGGGATGCACAACCTTTTCCAGCCTGAGGGCCACATAGTCAGCTTGAACCAATCCCAAGGGCGGCAATAAAACTTAAAGTTATATTACCTCCTGAGACATTTATGGCATATGGAAAGTATATGCTATAAATAGGTGCTGGTTTCAATTCCAAGACTCCCATTTTTCAGAAGAATGGGGTCCACCTTTCCATTATCTGAAACTCAAAAAAGGAAGACATCATTCATGCAATCCTCTCCATGGTAGTTTTAGCTGCATAAAGATAACTGTATAATTGGCTACCTCTCCTACTCCTTTCTGAAAAACCATACATGGGTCAGAAGGCCGCTATTCTGCAGCTATAAGGGGATCCTAGAAAAGGCCACACAGCATTAGTACATAAATGTTCTTGTTCCCGTGCTACATGCCACTCCTCTCATGGAAAATACGTGAGCAGCCACCAGACATGTATGGTAAGATGGTTGGAGGCTACTCAGAATGTGGCTTCTGGGTTGCAGGTTGTCAACCTCTGATTCAATGTGTATGGCTATCTTAAAAGGAACCTGTCATCTCCGAAACACCCCCTGAACTAGAGTAAGTGTTGTATAGTGTAAATGATGCTGAATCCGATTATGAAAGTTTTATCTTCATACTCACTTCCATTCTGATGTTGTGCTCCCACAACCCTGCAGTAAAATGCACTCACTGGACTCTTTTTTGAGTCCTCTCCATTATGTGAGTGAGCACTGGAGTCCACTGAGTGCATTTTACTGCAGGTTTGTGGGAGCACAACATCAGAATGGAAGTGAGTATGAAGATAAAACTTACATATTTGGATTCAGCATCACTTACACTATACAACGCTTACTCTAGTTCAGGGGGTGTTTCAGAGATGACAGGTTCCCTTTAAGGCTTTATTCACACCCCCATTATTTTGTTCTAAAATGTTGCAAAACCTTATTAATATCAATTTCCAGCCAGTAACTAAAGTTTTGGTTGGAGACTAGATATCCAGAATGTCACCACCAAGTTCACATTACTAAAGCCCCCCCCCCCCCCCATTTTTAAGATGGAGGAGAAAGTCCCCACATGTAAACCAGCCATTCCAGCATTTATGGATGGCGTTGCATGTGTGGAACCTCAATCCTACTTCAGGCAGCCCTGTCTGTGCACTGAAGTCATCTAAAGGAATAGGGGGTTCAATCTCCAACCAAATCTAGTTGAATATTTGCTTGAATTGAACTATGTTAGAGGTTACACCATGCAGACATTGATTCTTGACTCTGTTTGTTTAAAGAAAGCCAAGGAACGTGGAGCTGTGGTTGTAAAGGAGCCTTGGATTGAAGAGGATGAAGGTGGCAGAGTAAAATATGCGGTCCTGCAGACGGTAGGTTTTGACGCTCTCTTTAGAGCTGATTGAATTATCAGTTTCTTTCCTGACACCAGATATTATGGAGATCTTTGTTTCTCTTATCCCTCAGGCTCTGCTTTGTCCAGTGATTAAGCTCTTCGCTTTGATCACTGACTTCTCTCTGATGAGGCAGTTTTCCCTTCTGACAGTGACTGGGAGGGGGACTTCATTTCGCTTCCTAGGCTGTTTGCCTGGAGGAAATTCTTTCTAGGACTAATGATAGAACTGGTAGCTTCTGAATACACATGCTACTATTTCAGTTTTCTTTTCTTTTTTTTTTTGCAGTATGGAGATACTACACATACACTCATTGAATACCTGGGGCCATATCAAGGTGTCTTCCTTCCAGGTTTTAAAAAGCCTATGTTCAGTGACCCCATGTTATCTTCGCTGTGAGTAAGACTGCGGTAAAACATATATAATGTTACTGAAATAAATGGGAAACACAATGTTTCATACAAAACTATTAAAGAGACTTTTCTGTATACACAATCCGTGGATAACGACGTGTTTTATATTTTATAGGTTTAGTTATAGTCTTTACAGACAACCAAACTCATCTATGACTATTATATCTAATACTAAACAGACGTCCGTGCAATTGTTTTTAGGGTGCAGCTCACTTAAATCTAATGACATGCCCCCACTTTTCTGTTATATTGATCTTGCTTCCTTTTTTGGTACTTAAAGGGGTTGTTTCACTTCAACAAGTGGCATTTATCATGTAGAGAAAGTTCATACAAGGCAGTTACTAATGTATTGTGATTGTCCATATTGCCTCCTTTGCTGGCTTGAGTCATTTTTCCATCACCTTATACACTGCTCGTTTCCATGGTTATGACCACCCTGGCATCGGCCTCTCTGGTGGCCGGGACTGTGGGAGTGCACATAGGTTGGGGCTTTTTCCCATAGTGTGCAAGCACAGCCATCGCTGCTGGATTACAGAGTGGTCTGTAACCATGGAAACGAGCAGTGTATAATGTGATGGAAAACCTGAATCCAGCAAGCAAAGGAGACAATATGTACAATCACATTACATTAGTAAGTGCCTTGTATTAACTATCTACATGATAAATGCCATTTGCTGAAGTGACACAAGCCCTTTAAAAAAGTCATGTGTCTTTTTTTTTTACGTTTTGTAAATTTATTAAACTGTATACTTAGAACAAGTGTTTTTTTCAGGCTTTTTTTCATCTTCCATAGATTTCTACTGGAAAAATGCCTGTAAAAAATGCTATACCTAGAGCACGCTGCATTTTGTCACCAATGCCAAAACTTCTAAAAACACACAAGCACAACACAAAAAACACCACGCAAAAGTGAATTTTATAATTCACTATAGACTTTAAAGTAGCATCTAGCTATATTAAACAAATGAAGGTAAAAATGGAGCAAAAAATGCAAGTTAAAAAAAAACAAACCTATGTATGAAACTAGTCTTAGTTTTCCTTCACAAAAAATTATTTGTTTGCATTTTTTTCCCTGTGGTAAAAACGGCATGTGTTCTTTTTCTTTTTTCTGTGGCCTTCTTTGCATCCATTTTGTGTTTTTTTATTGTATACTTAAAAAAAAACATTTTTCAGGTGTTTCTCAACTTCCAACTTCTGAAAAAAAAACGCAAACCTACAGCATGTTGTGTTTTGACAAAAATGCTACAAAAACACACAAAAATAATGCAAAAAAACAACAAGAAAAACCCTTTGTAGTGAATTTCATTATTCACTTCAGAGTTTAAAGGGATTCTGTCAGCAGGATTTTGGGTATAGAGATAATTACATCTCTATACCGGCCTTACTGCTGTGATTGTAAATATGTAAGTGTAATTGTTATTAGGGCAGTAGTTTACATAAAAAAGCGTTTTTATTAACATGTGAAATACCTGGATAAGGAGCCCAAGGGGAGGTCCTGCGAGCCGTTGGAGCCCGGGCACGCCGCAGATTTCTGAGCCCAGCACCGCCCTCCAGCTAATTATGCACGCCCCTTCAGCGCTATCTTCTCCTCCGGCTGCGGCACAGACACTTGTATGCACGGCGCATGCGCGAGATGCGCTGCAGCCGGAGGAGAAGACAGCGCTGAAGGGGCGTGCATAATTAGCTGGAGGGCGGTGCTGGGCTCCGAAATCTGCGGCATGCCCGGGCTCCAATGGCTCTCAGGACCTCCCCTTGAGCTCCTTATCCAGGTATTTCACATGTTAATAAAAACGCTTTTTTATGTAAACTACTGCCCTAATAACAATTACATTTACATATTTACAATTACAGCAGTAAGGCCGGGAGAGAGATGTAATTATCTCTATACTCAATATCCTGCTGACAGAATCCCTTTAAAGTAACATCAGGCCATATGAAAGGAATGTGGCATAAACACTATTTAACACTACATGATTGCCAACCAGAATTTTTCTGGACAACTTATCTCAAAATCACAGACTGCCAACATTTTTTTGGAAAAATTGGCAAACCATAATGAATGATAAAGATTATAAATGATACATGTATACAGCTCAATATACTGATACCTCATTACCACCATTTATTGTGAGCTGTAAAATGATGATAATTAACACCAAAATAATCTAGTCAAGTACCACCAGACTCAAAGAAAATCACAGACACATCTATTTTTTTTTCACGGACCCTATTTTTACAGACTGGACAGTTGGCAACCCTGACGACAAGATATGTGAATAACACAAAAAAACCTTAAATGTGAAACCAGCCTCATTTATTTGAACAGAAAGGTATATCACAAACATCAGGATCACTAAAGGCCACAGGATAAAATATACCATGCTGTATACTAGTTTTTTTAATTTAATAGGGGTTGTATATTTCAGGTAAACGTGCAGAACGTAGCCCCTAGACATGATGTGCGCAGAGCATAAGTTGTACTGTGTTGTACTTGTGATGTGGTTTTGGAAGTAAAACCAGGTGTGAATAAAAAAAACTAAAAAGATGAAAAGTAGTATCTGTATGTACTTTATTTCTTCCTGTGATCCATTCCTGATTTTGGCTTCCAAAACTGCATCAGGAAATCTGAGCTGGTGGCCGTACCCTAATACGTTTCAGAGTGTCTGGTTCCTACTGACCTAAGCAGAAGACCCTCCCTTTTGGCCATGGGTTTCATTAGAGTTGTCATGTCACTGAAGGACCATTTACCATTTACATGGCCCGATGTAGCAAGCAATTGTCAGGAAGGAAGTGTTCCTTCCTGACAATTTCTTGCTCGTCAGTGGAGGAGAAAGCTGCTTTTTCATGCAGCGATCTCCTCCACAGTATAGGGAGCAGCGATCGTTAATGCCATCGCTCGTCCCCACACAGAATCATTATTTGCCGGCAGCAGAGGCTGTTTAGACGGCACAATTTGCTGCCAGCCGATGATTGAGGTGTCTGCACCAACAATCCTATTACCCAATGAACAAGTGTTGCTCATCATGTAATCAGCAGTACTTTTACACCGCCAGATTATTGGTAATAAGTGTTCGTAAGCACGCTACTTAGCGATAATCTGACCGAAGATCGGGCAGTGTAAAGGGTCCTTTGAACAGCTGACAGGAAACTATCTTTGACAACCTCAACACTGTCTGTCATCACTGAACTTCCCCTTTCAATAACTGAAAATTGTGAATTAATGCTACAATTATGATGTGTAAACTCTGTAAGAATTGATTATAAATAATACAGTAAATCTGCCATACATTTTTGGCCATACAGTAAATGTTGATGACAAGAAGAATGGAAAAGAGGTCACTCATTGGATTAATCACACTGTCATTTGCTCCACGGAAGCTGTCATTCATCATATAATACATATAATACATATAATACATATAAAACTCCATTTTCCATTCTTATGACAATAACCTTCTCGTTTTGAGAGACTAATGCATCATTTCTACCACAATAAGGGATAACAATGACGCGCTTTGATAGTGCACGCCCCGCGCTCCAGAATTCTGGATTCAAAAAGTCACAAAAAGTGTTTTTTATTTTATTTATTTATTTGCAACTTTTTAAGCTTATTTATGCAAACATTTGTGACTTTTTGCCTTTTACACCCCTTAGGGCTCATGCACACGAACATATTTTCTTTCTGTGTCCGTTCTGGATTTTTTTTTGCGGACCGTATGCGGAACCATTCATTTCAATGGGTCTGCAAAAAAAACGCAAGTTACTCTGTGTGCATTCTGTATGTCCGTATTTCCGTTCCGCAAAAAAAATAGAACATGTCCTATTATTTTCCACATTACGGACAAGGATAGTACTGTTCTATTAGGGGCCAGCTGTTCCGTTCCGCAAAATATGGAATGCACACAGATGTTATCCATATTTTCTGCGGATCCGTTTTTGCGGATCCGTTTTTTCATACGGTCGTGTGCATGAGGCCTTACTCTAGTTTTGAAAAGTGGTGAACGTGGTTAGCTATGGTAATTAGCTTAGGAAGAGAGACCCTCCATGCTGCTCGGGGATGAGGAGAACACAGCAGCCATAGCAGCACAATATATTACTGCCTGCCATAGACTGAGAGGAGCATGATATACCATGGACTCCTATATTCCCACCCTGGATGTGTCCCCATCCCCCAACCCTACCCAATTATTACCCACCTGCTTTGGCAACGCTAAAATGTATTTAGTCCTGCCAATAAAGCTTATTTGATTTGATTTATCAACTGAGACTAAATAGCCAAAAAATTGTCTCAGTCGTAAAAAGAAAGGAGAAACATAGATAGAAAGGGTTGTTTCACACATGTCATTATCATGATGTATAATGCTATGTGCCTCTGCTTGACCTTATTTCTGCAGGATCATACTGACAGCTTTATGTCACTATGATCCTGTATTAGTGAGGTCATGCAGAGGCACATAGCATTATAAATCATGATAATGCCGTGCGCTCCTGCAAGTCCAGAAGTCAGAATCACGCTCACATACGGTGCGTGGACTCGTTCACGTGAAACAGCACAACAGACTTGAAGGTGAACCAGATGCATATTAAACATACTGTGGCATTTCATAAACTTGGCCCAAATTACAGCAATAAAATTACAGCAATGCAAAACTAACTTTAAAAATTCCTCTGATGATAAACTTGCCTCATTGCAAAGTGCATTAATGAACAATACTTCTGTATTTCTGCTTTTCACAGGCCGTCAGGTTGCCTAAACTTCATTGATCACCTTGTAGGAAACCAGCCCGATGATGAAATGGAGCCCATTGTGAACTGGTAATCTACAAGTATACAGAAACTACATAGGTCTCTCCAGACCGCCACACTTAAAGAGGTTGTCCGGGTTCAGAGCTGTTCCCGGACATACCCACATTTTCACCCAGGCAGCCCGCCTGACAAGAGCATCAGAGCATATCATGATTCATATCACGATTCAGCGCAGGGCAAGGGCTTTCTTATTTACAAACACACTGCCGGTCGCTGGGGGATTCCGCCCAGCAGTGTGTTCGGTGACATCACCGGCTCTGATGGGCCGGCTTTAGGGCTGCCCTAGCCATTTTATAGGCTAGGGCAGGGCTAAAGCCCACCCATCAGTGTCGGTGACGTCACCGGGCTCACTGCTGGGTGGAAGCCTGTGCCTGGCAGAGCCCGGTTCGTCATTGGAACTGCACAAAATGCCTTTGCCCTGCGCGATTCAGCGCAGGGCAAAGGAGAGCAGCGGAGCATGAAATGCTCCAATGCTGTTGTCAGGTAGGCTGCCTGGGTGAAAATGTGGGTATGTCCAGGTTCAGCTCTGAACCCAGACAACCCCTTTAAGCTTATATTACACCTGCAGATATTACTGAAGATCATTGCTAAAAAAAACATTTGCAGGAACACTCGCTAGTGATGATATGGCAGTTTTTGAACATAGCGATGCCCATGATGTGTATTTTTTTAATACAAATGTATTTTTATTTTCACTTTGAGGAAAAAGGGGGTGAATTTTAAATTTTTTAAATATTATCCATATTTTTAATTATATTTTTAATTATATTAATATTATCCATAGAGAACTATAACACGCAATCATCAGATTGCTATTGTCATAGACTTAAATGCATTAGCATTGGTGTCTATGAGGATTTTACGAAGTTCATATGGGACCCTGCCACAGGCAAGGGCTCTATAGGAACTAATGTGCGACAATTTCTTGTCACTTATGAGGACTGAGGCTGCTGCACATCTGTCGCCCAGATCCTTGCCGCTTCCGAGTTTTGAGCCTCAAGATGCAGTGGTTACATTTGATCACGGCATCTGAGGGGTTAGAGGTCTGTGATTGGCATAACTGCCAGTCGAGAACATTAGGCCCAGGTGTCCCGTCACATGTCGGGAAAGGGTTAAAGTATTAGAAACTATGGCTGCTTTTTCCCCAGACACAGCCCCACACTTCTCCACTGGTTGCGTCTGGTATATCACCTCACAACATTGAGGTAAAAGGGGCAGATCTTCAATACCACACACAACCTGCAGACAAATTTGGCACTGTTTTTGGAAAAAGTGGACATGTTTTTCATGTGCATGCCCTTTAATGCAATAATCTTCCAGTTTACTAATCTACAATTCCAATGAATATCCAGTGGCTTTTTACTAGAGATGATTGCGTCTTTGGAAATGAATTCCTAAACTTAGCAGGGCCATCTAGAAGTCAGGCTGCAGCAAAGGACCTTTCAAGAGATATAGGGAAGTGAGCAATGTTGTGCCGTCAGGAACAGAAAAACCTTTAAAATTCACAGTGCCTGCCATCATCTAAATCGTCTAAAGAAGAAAAGAGGAAATTTCTTTTCTTTTTAAAGTTAGAGGGTGAGTATCAGAACCTAATCACAACCTAAGGCCTCCAGCACACAGCCGTTTGCAAGACATCATCCATGCGGCTGCTGCGACGGATCCAGACCCATTCAAATTGAATGGGTCAGTGATCCGTCCACACAGCAAAAAATAGAACATGTTCTATTTTTAGTGGTGGGGAGTCACGGAGAGAAACACCACAGAAGCACTCCGTAGTGCTTCCGAGCCTCCTCCGGATTGCAGACCCATTCAAGTGATATATTTGTTTGCGGTCAACAATACGGGCAACGGTCGTGTACATGAAGCCTTAAAGGGGCATTCCCATCTCATAAAGTGATAAAAAACAACGGGGCAGATTTATCATAGCCCCGCGGCATACTCCGGGCTATGATGCCGAGGTGCGCTGGATGCTACGCCTGATTTATCACAAGGCGTACACCATGGCTGGTGTAGATTTCAGTGTTCTACTATGCCCCCTTTTTCAAGAAACTGTTGAAGGTGGTGAAGAAATGGCGCCTGCACAAAAAAAAAAAAATCACACAATATGCAGTGGCGTATTGTAATAAATCTTGCCCAGTGTTTCTAGTAGGCCATCCCTTTACGACTAATGAAAGTGTGACCAGTGGGATCTCTGAGAATCCTAAGAATGATCCTGATTCAGTGCTGTAGCCCCTTCATAGTCGGTGCAGGGAACCACTTTGTAGGGGAACATCTCCATTCATGTGCATGTGTCTGGCTGCAGTATTTTGCAGCTGGCCCACTCAGGATCAGCGGGGGTCCCACAGGTCACATATCTGCCATCACATTTTTAGGATAGAAATATCCCTTTAAGAGCTCATATACCGCAGTATTGTACAGCATGTATGAGTAATATGAGCCCTTTATGGAATTATCAAATATCAGCTATTACATCTGATAAAAAATGGATGGAAACTTGATACGCCAAAGATAAGACAGTAGCAGAAACAAATTGAAATAGAACAAATCCTGATAGATTAATCAAACTGATCATAACAGATCAGTCAAAAATATTGTAGCAACAAACAACATAACGCCAGTGTGAATGGAGAAAAATATTACAATCATTGGCATCTACCACAATTCAAACAGTTGGGAGAACATATTAATAACATTGTGACAGCTTGTTACATGTCATGTTAGATATGTAAACTTATATAAGAAAGTAGAGTGAAGTAGTTTATTTCTTCTGGACTTTTACCTCAGGTCTATGAAGGACCTGTCACTGCCTGCTCGCTCATCCCTTCACATGGGCATAGATCAATAACATGACATTATTCAAAAGCGTAAAAGGAAGATAAAGGAAAACACCACTTGTGATGTATTCATAGAAGCCAAAATTCCAGACCTGGGAAGGACAATCTGTTCCACCTAGTTCTAGCCCAAAATGATAGGTTGTTGTAACGCAAATAAAAAAGGACAAAGTAGGGTGTAGTGGTTTGTCTGTAGCAGAGGCGACCCACGTTCAGGTATTTATATTCTCTATACATCTAGCATACAAGTTGGAAAATGCTAACTGCAACAAGGGGAAGAGAGTTTAGAAAGTGTGTTTTCCTGGCAGAGAGGAGTAAAAACTAATCTACTGGTCACAACAAACAGTAGCCTATGCGCAAGATATAATAATAGTTTATTCGTACCACCACACGTGATGGGTCTGCTGCAGATGTTTTGTGTCTGCCAATATTCTGCAAAGCAAGATACACAAATGGTATGGATTTTGTTACAGAAATTAGCATGGAAATGCTGCAGATTTCACCTACTACACAGAAAGTGTTGAAAGGAGCCGATCTGAAAAATCCTATTGTTTTGTGTGTACAGCTCTTATGCAGATCTATGTGTCTCCATGGTAACAGACAACAAACAAACCCTGTATAGTCTGATCCTGAGTCACACTGCCTTCCATCTCCTATTTCTCAGTAAACGTTAGGGCTCGTTCACATCAGCGCTATTTATTTCCGTTCTTCTGCTCCGTTATGGGAACAGTGGAAGCGCCGGATTCGGCACATAACTAACAGACCCCATTGACTATAGGTTTCAGGCATGTAGGACTTCTCTCTCCGCTATTTTTGACTAAAGCCTCATTCACACATCAGTGTTCCATGTACATGTTCTTGACGGACAGTATATTCATTTTAATGTGTGTATTCACACATCAGTTTTTTACCACTGTCCGTGGGTCCGTGTTTTTAGCACGGATGCATGCCCGATTTTGTCCATGTTCGCAGATCCATCACGCCCATTATAGTCTCTGGGTCTGTAAAAAACCACAGATGTCACCCGTGTTTCACAGATCATTAGGAAGAGATGCTTTGAAAATTATTTTTCAGCTGTGCAGGGTCAGTGAAACACAGATGACACACGGACAGCAAAAAACAGACACATGGACCCAACATGGATCCATCACAGACATCTCATGAGGCATCACTAACCACCTTTTCATGGATTTAAAGGGGTTATCCCACGAATAATGTAAAAAATAAAAATCAGACATCATGACAATCTCCTTCTAACAAAGCTAGAACCAGCCCTGTACCTCACATGGATCCATAGATCTCCCCATTCATTGCTCTGCTAGATTCATATCAAGCTGACAGCTCAAGGGGAGTGTCTTTTCTGCTGGAGCTCAGGAGGCGTGTCCATGCTCTCCCTATCACAGCTCAGGAGACAGTTAAAAGTTGAAACTGAGCATGTGCGGCCTGCTCAGTGAATAGGTCAAAGAAGTAAGAAATTAAGTAGTTCTATACAGATACATTTTATTGAATAACTCAGTAGCTATACAAAATTTTTAATGACATGCAATTACAAAAGTATTCAGATCCAGGTGCTGGTTTGAAAACTGTAGAATATTTTTCGTGTGACAACCCCTTTAAGTATGGACATGGAAATGTGAATGAGGCTTTATTCTGTGACGGAGGCCCTGAACGGAGATTCTATTGCAGACGTCAACATGACCTTAGGAGGATTTTGGAACTGATGGAGTAAAGTACGATTTACAGAATCCGATTATACAGGGGTTGTTTGATGTCTGTGGAGATGCATGGGTCTGCATACATTTGTAAACCCAAAATGATAATTTTTAATCAAGACCTACAGTAGTGCAAAGTTACTTCATTTTTCATTTTGGATACACTAGTACAAGGAAGAATGGTTGAAAGGGTGTACAAAGCCTTGAACTATGCTTGGCACGACAGAGATTAAAGTGGTTTGTCAATGTGAATTGGAATGATATTACCAAAAGCTGAGATCCCTACCAATCATGAGAACAGGCTTTCTTTCTCCCCTATGGAGCGAAGGTTGAGCATGCGTGCTGCTGCTTTACCAAGCTGTGCACTGGTGTGATCATCACATGGCAGGACAATTTCTGGAAGTCAACAATGACAACAAACATACTAAATGTACATGAGAAAAATGCATAACTTTCCATTATACAATTAACATAGCTCATTTCCTGAACACCCCTTCAAAGGGAATTTGTCCACACAGAAATGCCTTTTAAACCACTTCTTAAAACCTTCATTTTAATACTCATCCCACTTGTGGGACGATGACTACCACCACATAGTGACTGAATAATATTACCATGCTGCTACTGAATAAAGCTGCATTTAGACTTTTAGATGAGCAGCAGAATGTCGGCAAAGAAGCATTCCTTCCTGACAGTCAGCTGGAGGTGGAGTGGAGGTGAAGCACTGTATTTACATGCAGTGATCACCTCCATTGTACGAGGACGAGGAATGGCTACTGCCATCGCTGGTCCTTATACATAATCATTGCACAATCTGCTGCCTGGGAATGATGATTGAGGTGTCCGCACATCCAATAATGTAACCCGATGAACGCTGCATTTCGCTCGTTCATCAGGTGATCTGTGGCACCTTTAGACAGGCCAGTTATCGGCTGGCTCATAGGAACCTACAGATAATCGGCCCAATATTGGGGCCATTTAAATCCACCTTAAAATCCACTGAAAGAGGGGCAAATATTGTATTACCTAGAGTACCTCTATACAAGGTTCAAATAATACTGCCACACCATAAGATAGATTGAGCCCCATTTTGTGGTCCACACAGTAATAGTGTATTCCCGGTGCTTACACACCAAAATAGTGCTCAGTTCAGGGCCCATACAGCGGCTTTGATCTTCCTTGTGGAGGACCCTTCGGACATAGCAGAAGACATCAGTATTAATAAATAGCACACTGTAGATGGGGGTCTGTTACAGATTTTACATTAGGGCCCAGGAGATTCAAGTTACACCTCTGACTTTGGCTTGTTGTTTCTTCAGTCCATTCCCACCTTCTATAGCAAACAAATCCCTGGTCAGCCAACCCCTTTTACACTGCCATCCTGTACCTTACACCAATACTGTACCTGGTGCTGCCCCAGTCCATTCCCACCTTCTATAGCAAACAAATCCCTGGTCAGCCAACCCCTTTTACACTGCCATCCTGTACCTTACACCAATACTGTACCTGGTGCTTCCCCATGTGCCCATATTACTGCACAGATAGTGTTGCCCGATGACCCCAAATACTCTACTGCCAAAATAAAAGTGGCCAAGGACACAGATACAGAATTAGTAAATAATGGGCCTCAAAGCAGATTTGAAGCAACAAGCCCAAGACCACACCCCAAAATAGATGCAAAGTACAGACAAGACCCCAGGTCAGAACTGGGTTGTTCAGCCATGTAGTGTTTTATAAACTGCGTAGAAAGTTATAAAATAATAAAAGTAGTGATACCTTACTGACTCTCCACCACTCACTTCCCAATAACTGGCTGCAGTGGTCACATGTCCAAGTCAAATGGGACTATGAAGTACAGAGATCAACGAAGACATGGGAAGCAGCAGAAGGAAAGCAGAGGAGGATCAGACAGATATCAGTTCTTTTATTATTTTATGACATTCTAATGAATCTTCAAAAATAAATATTACATGACTGGACAACACGATCTTAATACAGACCCCAGACCAGATCCAGACACCAGAAGAGACCTCCAAAATGAATATAGACCTCCAGACGAACCCCCAAATAAATACATACTCCCAGACTAGGCCTATAGACCCCAAAATTAATACAGAATACAGACCCCTGACTCCAAAATTAAAGACCTCCAGATCAAACCCCAAAATGAATAGGGACCCCAGATAAGATCCCAAATCAGCCCCCAAGTTCACTCAAACTCCAAATCAGACCCCAAATTCATAAGACCCTACACCAGACCTCAAATTTGTACAGACCCCAGATTAGCCCCCAAACTCACACAGACCCCAGAAAGCAGCCCCCAAATTCATATAATCCCCAGATTAGCCACCATATTCATACAGGCCCCACATTAGCCCCAACTTTATACAGACTCCAGATCAGCCCCCAACTTTATACAGACCCCTGACGCCCCCCCCATTCATACAGAACACAGACCAGATTAAGGTTGGGGTAATTACCCAGTTTGCCCCACTCTGACAGAGCTGGTTTGTGAGCTCAGCGGTTACATGCCATTCCTGCCCAGGTCACCACTGCCACCATTAATTGGCCAGCAGTGGTGACATTTCTGCTTTGAACAGGTGTCTTTTTTTTCGTGACCATTGGTTTCCACTCTTGCAGAACCACTTTAAAGGGAGTCTCTCACCTCATTTTCACCTAATAACTAACAGCAGTGCCCCACAGAAGATTGCATACACATCCCAGACATACCTGTGTGCACTGTGTGTCTGTATTCCAGGTCCAGAAAAAACACTTTTATTCTGCTGGAAAACAGCTCCCAAGTGCCCAGCTGAAAGTGAAATTAAAAACAGCTTTCTCTCCCGACTCGATTTCTAACAGCTATATCTTCTGACATACTAGATATAATGCTGTGATTGTGGTATCATTTTAAAGATTGGAATGCCAGCTTTCAAAGCAGGTCAGAACTTTTTTCTATCTGCTACCAATCCGAAGATATGAGCAGCTGAAGTCTGGTTTGCTTTGAGAACTTGCAGCAGCAGAGCTGGGCACTTGGGAGCTGTTTTCCTGCAGAATAAAAGTGCTTTTTCTGGACATGTAATACAGACACACAGTGCACACAGGTATGTCTAGGAGGTGTCTTCTGTGGGGCACAGCTGTTAGTTATACAGGTGAAAATGAGGTGACAGACTCCCTTTCAGCTTTCCTAAAGCTATTCACCGTTTACCATAGACTAAAAAAGATTGCTTTGCTAACAGAGTCTCTTTAAAGTAATGACATATTAGTTATAACACAGAATGAAATAAATAACACACATTTCTTTATTTTTTATAAACCTTTAGGTATCAAAAGTGCCTGCTCTTCCACAGATTCTGGTCTGTAGATGACAAGCAGATTAATACGCAGTACAGTGCCCTGCGCTCAATTGTGGTGACAAATTATGAGGAGACTATAAAGATGCCAATAAATGAACCAGCTCAAGGGAAGAAAAAGTCACAGATACAGGTACAAGTAACTTAAAAATGGGGTCTTCCAGTATTGGCCTCTAGCCATCTGACCCCCGGCAACCCTGTCGATCAGCGGTTCCGCAGTAGATCCAACGCTGGAAGTCGGTGCCAGAACTAGACCACTCTGACTATTGTATAGATGACAAAGGTGGTAACTGCAGCGCTGCTCCAAATTCACTTCAGTGGGAGAAGTGGTAGATCACAAAGTTGTGTAGTTCCAACACCAACTTCCAGCGCCAGAGCTACTATAGAATAGCTGATCAGCAAGGGTGCGGCGTGTTGAGTTCTCGCCAATCAGACATTGACAGCTTATCCAGAGGACAGGCCACCAGATAGGCAATCAATGTTTGATTGGTGAGCATGTCTCTTCTGGAGCCCCTGTTGTGCAGCACTATGAAGCAACCGTGGAGCGGTCCCCTTCATTGTATACACAGACACTGTTACTCGTCTACATGTGCACGATGCTGAGGCAGTGGAGTCACTAGAAATGACTGGCCCCACACAAATTTTTTAATGCCCCCCCCCCCATGCAAATTCTTTGCAACCCCTAACTCCCCTGTAACCCCCACTCCTGTGGCTAGTCAAGATCACTCTCTCAGACGAGACCCGGCAGCAGCTCTGTCCGATTGCTAAAGTGTCTCTGTATATAATGTCACTGTATAATACTGTTTAGAGGGCCCTGACAATAAAATCTTTTATTCCTCCTCCTGAGTGAGCCCCTTCTGAATTTGGCCCCATAGCAGCTGCTTCCCCTGCATTTCAAGTGCTGCTCACACCAAGTGAATGCAATAAAAGACAGGGAAATACAGCAGACCAGGGGTGGACTGGGAACTTAAAGTGGTCCTGGAAAAAATACTAAAAAAGGCCCTGTTTTGTAGTTGGGTCCAAATTAATGGAAGGCAGGGCAAGCAGTACCATATTGTGGCACATTATACCTCCCCAACAGAGCTGAATACCACAGTCCATCACAAAATACTGCCAGCAGCACAAAATACATGCCCAAAAACTTCCACTGGATGGCTGTGAGGGGGGCTCACTTGGACCCCTGAAATTTCCCTGTAAGGTCTATGGCCAATCAGCCCCTGCAGCAGACATTTTTCCTGAGATCTCTTCAAAGACTGTCTTGATGTTCACTGCACACATTAAGCAGGGGATTGGGATCTCCCATAGTTGCTAGGTCAATACTCGGACAAATCCCAATACGGAATACGGATTTTCATGCATAAAAAATGCAGCATATACAGTACCAGCAAAGATCAAATAATTGCATTAGTTTTCTCACTGTCAGACTGGGGTTCCTTGGGCCCACCAGTGGAAATTATTCTTGGGGTCCAACCGGTATATTATTAATAAAGTCTAATAGGTATTGATCCAAAGGAATAAACCCTAGTGGTCTGTGATTGGATCCAAAGGCAGCTTCAAATTGCTTAATTTCTACTGATCCTTTGGGGCCCAATGTAGTATCAGAGCCTGGGACCACCAGAGGATCCTCTGGTGGGCCAGTTTGACACTGAGTTTACTACAGTTTAGAGTCAGGCTCTCATGTACGTAGACAGCAGTCTATAGTTTGCTGATGTAAGCTGTACTGAAATGTAGGGAACCTGAATTTTTTTGTGGGAGCACTCTTTAAGTTAAAGAACTCCCGCAAAAAAATTTATTCTCTGACCTGTTAGAAAGGTGCATGATATAATCTGTAGTGAATGTCATTTTCTTATCAGAAGCTGTAATTGAGAGTTTCCACTCTCTTCTTATTGTAGCTGTGTCATGTGACCAACTCCCTGACCTCCAACTGACCCAGGACAGGAAGCCAGTCACTGCTCTATTCATTCCTATGAGACTGAAAGTGAGGCTCCCATAGGAATGCATAGAAAATTAGACTTCCTGTCCACACATAAGGTGCTGTGCGAGTTGGTGAGTCTAATTCCTAGTCACATGACACAGATGAGAAACTTTAGGATGATATAACTCAAAAATTTAGCTACTGGTAAGAAAATGACATTCACTACAGATTACATCATGTACATTTCTAGCAGGACATGGAATAATTTTTTTTTGCAGTTCTACTTTAAAGAGAGACTTTATAATTCAGAATGTACAAAATCCTCGGCTGATTCATTCCTTATAATATCTTTATAGCAGTTGGAGCTTCAGTTCCTAGCGTAGCCATAGAGTTAAAAAGACTGTAAAAGCCCCCTGGTGGTGGAAGAATTTTACAGTTTGGTGTGCTATGCCAGAAAAACAGTTCTGGCCGCTGTAAAGATATACTAAGAAATAAACCAGCACCTAAAAGCAACATGTGGCCAAAAGGTTCCCAACGTTATAGGCATGCTTCTTACATAATTGTAACTAGTAAGTAACGAGTAATTTTCACTTTCTTTCAGGAATACGTAGACTACTATGGTGGTGCTGGTGTACAGCACATTGCTCTTAACACTTCCGACATCATCAAAGCAGTGAGTAATCCAGACAGATAGCTACCAAGGCAGCGGAGGGAGGGGCGAGTCCTCTGCTTTGATCTCCTTGCTGTTTGGCTAAGAGGGTGGCGTGTTTACCAGTGCAAGTCGGTGCATGAATACCTCCATGTTATGTATATATTGTCTTCTCTTTGATATGAAGAATTTAATATTAATGAATGTGTGCGTGTGATGACATATGTAGAATGAGCTTACGACATCTTAAATTCCATAATTAATCAGTGCATAAAGGTAAGTAAAAATCCAGTAAGTGCTACTGCAGCCAAATGGCATTACATTATATACAACATTGCCCCACAGCCAATTCCATTGTACATCGCTACTAGCAACCACCTGCTCCATCACTTAAAGGCATTCTCCAAGTTCAATGTTTGAGAGGCTGTTAAAATAATAATAATAATGATAATAAAAATATTAAACTCACTTTTCCAAGCCGCTTCCAATCCAGCACTGGCAGTCCGTCCTCTCAACCATGCTGCAGCCATGACACATTGTTTTAGTTGCAATAGTGAAGTGCTGTAAATCAAACATGACTGCTGCAGCAATCACCGGCCCTCTCAGTGACAGCACAGGACTACAGTGATGGCTGCAGTGGTCACTGGGGTATATAGCACGCCTAAACAATACATCATGGCTGCAGCCCGAGCGAGAGGTGAGGAGAGATGCAGGGCTGGAGGGGGCTAGGAAAGGTGAGTTTAAAGGGGTTTTCCAGGATTCAACTACTGATGACCTATCCTCAGCTGTGCTTGGTGAGCTGTGAGAAGTGCTGGTACCTTCTCAAACAGCTGATCGGCGGGGGTCCTGGGTGTCAGACCCCCATCGATCAGATACTGATGACCTATTCTCAGCTGTGCTTGGTGAGCTGTGAGAAGGTACTGGTGCTCACAGGAGCGCTGGTATCTTCTCAAACAGCTGATCGGTGGGGGTCCCGGGTGTAGGACTCCCACCAATCAGATACTGATGACCTATCCTGAGGATAGGTCATTAGTAGTAAGCTCCCGGAAAACCCCTTTAAGCTTTTTTTATCATTTTAACAGCCTCCCTGTAGTTTGTCCATATAGAGTAAACATGGACCTTTGGAACTTTAACCTTTTCTACTTTCTGTATGGCTATCTAGAGGATAAACTACTAGATAACCAATATGTATGGTAGTCCGGCACTGACACAGTACCATAACCCTAGACAAAGTTTTAAGAAGAGGGGTTTCTATAGGTGATGAAAACACTCCAGTTTAGTTCCCGGTGTAGCCAGGTCCATTACATCTATAATCTATACTATCTCAATTCTGATTCATACATATTCCTAAAGGTGAAGAATCTGAAATCACGTGGAATGCAGTTCCTTTCTGCACCAGACACTTATTATGATGACCTGAGAAAGAAATTAAAAAGTGCCAAGATCACTGTGAAGGAAGATATCAGCGTGCTACAGGTAACTGAAAACAAGTGTACTGCATGATCCATAAGAAGCAAGATTTAGGCTACTTTCACACTAGCGTTTTTAAATTCCGGTATTGAGTTCCGTCAAAGGGGCTCAATACCGGAAAAAAACGCTTCAGTTTTGTCCCCATTCATTGTCAATGGGGACAAAACTGAACTGAAGACAACGGAATGCTCCTGAAAGCATTCCGTTCCGTCTTCAGACCGGAGAACAAACCGCAGCATGCTGCGGTTTGCTCTCCGGTCCAGGCATCCGCACCAAGACGGATCCGGAATGACCCCCAATGGAAGTCAATGGGGACGGATCCGTTTGGTGTGGGCACCAGTAATCCGGATCTGTCCTCCATTGATTTCCAATGGGGGGTCATTCCGGATCCGGCATACATACACACAGACTACATACAAACAAACATACAGACGTACATACAAACATACAGACATACATACATACTCACATACTCCCGGGAGGCCGGCAGCAGGTCTTCACGCGCCTCCTGCACGCTGCGATGACGTTTCCCCACTGCGCCCAGCAGAGGGCGCTGTGGGGAATCGTCATCACTGCGCGCAGGAGGCGCGTGAAGACGTTCTGCCGGCGTCCCGGGAGTATGTGAGTATGTATGTATGTATGTCTGTATGTTTGTATGTTTGTATGTATGTCTGTATGTCTGTATGTTGTTTTAATGTGTGTCATGTGTGGGGCCGGAGCGCTGCTCCGGCTCCACACATGTATAGCGTTAGCACGGATCCGTCGGCACCCTTTAGGTGCCGGATCCGTGCTAACGCTAGTGTGAAAGTAGCCTTAGCCATAAAACCAAGATTTGGCTATCACCAGCATGTCCTTACACTGGTAATATTACCACTTTATAAATCCCTCATAAGGCCACATTGAATACAGGATTAAGTTTTGGGCCATTATACTTTAAAGGATATACAAGAGTTAAAAGGGTTCATAGATGGGCAACCAGATTAGTAAATGAGATGGAAGGTCTCCCTTATAATGAGAGGCTTAAAAATTAGGCTTGTACACTTTAGAAAAAAGAAGCCTTAGAGGTGACCTTATTCACGTGTGGAAATATATGCGTGGTCAACACAAAGAGCTGGAACATGATGTATTCACTCTAAGAACTTTACAAAGGACCATGGACACTCATTACGTGTGGAGGAAAGGAGATTTAGACATCAATGCAGGAAAGAATGCTTTACAGTTAAGCTGGATTTATATGGACCAACTGTTGGGACCAGGAATGAAAGTTACCATGAGTGCTCGTTCCCAATAATCGTCCCCTGTGAATGTGTTGGTGATCACCCGATGAGCAAAACGCTCATCTCTGGGCAGCAGATTGTGCTGTGTGAACATAGATCTTCTGCCGAGAAACAATGATTGCCACATTTACATACAGCGCTTCACCTCCACTGACGAGTAGGCAATTTTTGGGAAGAAACGGTTCCTTCCCAATAATTGACTGTCAGATCGGGCCATGTAAATCCAGCTTCGGGGCTTTTGCAGATGAACGTGTCCTGTGCGGAAATTCTGTGTGTGAACGTGATTCTCCGTTATGGACACTGCTCGTTTCTCAAGAGTGCACGGCGTTATACTGATTTATAATGCTGTGTGTCTCTGCTCTGAATCATACTGAGAAAAGAGCAGTGTCCATAAGTGTGATTCAAGCACAGGACACGCTTGTCTGCAAGAGTCCTTAGAGTTGTCAAATTATGGAATGCCCTTTCCCAAGAAGTAGTAATGGCAGATAATAGTCCAACATTTAAATAAGGGCTAGATGCTTATCTAATAGCAAACAGCATTGAAGGTTATAATTAATCTAAGAATTAATATTGTATAATTGATTTGAGAATGGTTGAACTTGATGGACCTGTGTCTATTTTTCAGCCTATGTAACTATGTAAATTGTGATTGTTGGGAATGGCAATGATACTGCCGCTGCCTTATTTAACGCTGTGTGTAAAAAGATTGAGCGGCAGAAATGATTAAAGGGAGTCTGTCACCTCATTTTCTGTGTGTCTGTATTCCATGTCCAGGAAAAGCACTTTTATTCTGCAGGAAAACAGCTCCCAAGTGCCCGGCTGAAAGTGAAACTAAAAACAGCTTTCTCTCCCGACTGGATTTCTAACAGCTATATCTGCTGATATACTGGATATAATGCTGTGATTTTGGTATCATTTTAAAGCTTGGAATGCCAGCTTTCAAAGAAGGTCCAATCCCAAGATATGAGCAGCTAAAGCAACCCTCCCCTCTTCAGTCTGGTTTGCTTTGGGCACTAGCAGCAGCAGAGCTGGGCACTTGGGAGCTGTTTTCTTTTCCTGGAAATGTAATACAGACACACGGTGCACACAGGTATGTCTGAGATGTGACATGTAATACAGACACACGGTGCACACAGGTATGTCTGGGATGTGTCTGCAATCTTCTGTGGGGCAGTGCTCTTAGTTATATAGGTGACAATGAGGTGACAGACTCCCTTTAAAACAATAATAATGCCTCTTCTATGGAGTGCACTAATGGCTCAGCTCTGCAGTAACCAGCTCTGACCACTACACAATGGATGGAGCTGTGTAGTTCCAGTACCAGCGTTACTCCTGAATAGCTGAACAGAGGAAGTGTGGGGAGTCAGACCACTGCCGGTCTAATATGTATGGCTGATCTTGAAGATAGGACATCAATATGTAAACCCCAGAAAACCCCTTCAGCACCAAATTTTGGAACTAAAAATTACATGGTGTTAAAAAGAAGATTAATTTTAAATTTGCCATACACTTTAGACCAAGCATGACTGAGCACACATGTTCATTTCAATGGAGAGAGTTATACATTTTTCAGTAAAGAGTGGTGAAATCTAAGATACCTGACTGTTTCACCCAACATCCGCCACTAGGGGACAGTCCGGAGACCTCTATATGGTAAGATTAATCTTCCGTGTATGAGCAACTTTACCAATGAAAGGCAGACAACTGTAATCTCCATTTGCATCATGCTTGGAGAATACAGCTTTTAAAAAGCATGTGCAGTACTGCAAAAATGGGATGGAGCTGAACAACTGTGAACTTCATCTATTAACCAAGTCTGTCAAAAAAGAGGTAAATCCGGCATCTGATGGATTCTTTACAAACCTATACCCGTACATTTGGATTCCCATTTGATTTCCATTGTATAAGAACGTGTCTATCTGGATTCAATTCTGGATCCTGGATCAAAAACTCCCCCAGATATTATATACAGTATATTCAGGGGCGGATTGGCCATAGACCCTACAGGGAAATTTCCTGGTGGGCCGATGCCCAGGTGGCCACTCGAGCCCTTGTGATGGGCGTGGGCCAGGTACATAATGATCTGATGCTCAATGGCCACAGATACCCTCCTGAACTGAATACTGTGGTTGGGAAGGCAGTATTTTGTGCTGCCCTGTGGTATTGGGTTCTACTGGGGCAGTATTCTGTGCTGCACTATGGTACTGCAGGCCCTGCCTACTTCTGTTACCCCTGCCTACTTGTTTTGTTCTATCTTCTGTCAATTTGGACCCACAACCACTTTTAGGTTTTTTCCAGGGCCACTTTAAGTTCCCAATTTGCCCCTGAGTATATTCCAAGAGAACTCTCTGTGACTAAAGTTGTCTTCATTATTTCAGGAGCTAAAAATTTTGGTTGACTATGATGACAAAGGATATCTTCTTCAAATCTTCACCAAGCCAATGCAGGACAGACCGACCCTCTTCCTAGAAGTTATACAGAGATACAATCATCATGTGAGTCCTTCTTTTATATATATATATATATATATATATATACACACACACATATATAAAAACACCAGTTCTATTCATTACCTAACCTGCACAAAGTACAGTCATGGCCAAAAGTTTTGAGAATGATACAAATATTAATTTTTACAAAGTCTACTGCTTCGATTTTTATAATGGCAATTTGCATATACTCCAGAATGTTATAAAGAGTGATCAGCTTAACAGCAATTACTTGCAAAGTCAATATTTGCCTAGAAAATGAACTTTATCCCCAAAACACATTTCAACATCATTGCAGCCCTGCCTTAAAAGGACCAGCTAACATCGTTTCAGTGATTGCTCCATTAACACAGGTGTGGGTGTTGATGAGGACAGGGCTGGAGATCAATCTGTCATGATTAAGTAAGAATGACACCACTGGACACTTTAAAAGGAGGCTGGTGCTTGGCATCATTGTTTCTCTTCTGTTAACCATGGTTATCTCTAAAGAAACACGTGCAGTCATCATTGCACTGTACAAAAATGGCCTAACAGGGAAGAGTATCGCAGCTAGAAAGATTGCACCTCAGTCAACAATCTATCGCATCATCAAGAACTTCAAGGAGAGAGGTTCCATTGTTGCAAAAAGGCTCCAGGGCGCCCAAGAAAGACCAGCAAGTGCCAGGACCGTCTCTTAAAAGTGTTTCAGCTGCGGGATTGGGCTACCAGCAGTGCAGAGCTTGCTCAGGAATGGCAGCAGGCAGGTGTGAGTGCATCTGCACGCACTGTGAGGCAGAGACTCTTGGAGCAAGGCCTGGTCTCAAGGAGGGCAGCAAAGAAGCCACTTCTCTCCAGAAAAAACATCAGGGACAGACTGATATTCTGCAAAAGGTACAGGGAGTGGACTGCTGAGGACTGGGGTAAAGTTATTTTCTCTGATGAATCCCCTTTTCGATTGTTTGGGACATCTGGAAAACAGCTTATTCGGCGAAGACGAGGTGAGCGCTACCACCAGTCTTGTCTCATGCCAACTGTAAAGCATCCTGAAACCATTCATGTGTGGGGTTGCTTCTCAGCCAAGGGAATCGGCTCTCTCACAGTCTTGCCTAAAAACACAGCCATGAATAAAGAATGGTACCAGAATGTCCTCCGAGAGCAACTTCTCCCAACCATCCAAGAGCAGTTTGGCGATCAACAATGCCTTTTCCAGCATGATGGAGCACCTTGCCATAAAGCAAAGGTGATAACTAAATGGCTCAGGGAACAAAACATAGAGATTTGGGGTCCATGGCCTGGAAACTCCCCAGATCTTAATCCCATTGAGAACTTGTGGTCAATCATCAAGAGACGGGTGGACAAACAAAAACCTACAAATTCTGACAAAATGCAAGCATTGATTGTGCAAGAATGGACTGCTATCAGTCAGGATTTGGTCCAGAAGTTGATTGAGAGCATGCCAGGGAGAATTGCAGAGGTCCTGAAGAAGAAGGGTCAACACTGCAAATATTGACTTGCTGCATTAACTCATTCTAACTGTCAATATAAGCTTTTGTTACTCATAATATGATTGCAATTATATTTCTGTATGTGATAAAAACATCTGACAAACAAACATAAAAACCAGAGGGCAGCAGATCATGTGAAAATATAATATTTGTGTCATTCTCAAAACTTTTGGCCATGACTGTAGATGAGGGCTCTTTAGGAACACTTCTCAAAGGTATAAATCTGCCCAAGAAGAACCATAGAATGTAATCTATTGCGGCCAGCAAACAGCGGGTCCGCAATATGAGGGCACCGGCTGAGTGCTCAGCGCATAACAGAATCAGACCCATTCACTTGAATGTAGTGCTTCCATGGGGTTTCTCTCCGTGCCTCTGCACCGCAAAAAAATAGAACATTTTTCATGATGCGGATGGATCACGGACCCATTCAAGTTGAATAGGTCTGCATGTGTCTGCAGAATCCGCACAGATTTTGCCCGTGCATTAGGGACTGCAAATTGCGGTCCCCAATGCATGGAACGCCTGAGCAACGGCCGTGTGCATGAGCCCTAATGCATATAAAATCTGACAGCTGATTGTGACCTTCACTTAGGTTAATGTGCTAAACAGATTTATTGTATATATGAGCAAACTTTAACATGGGCCTGTCATGGTGATCACCGTGCTCCATCTAAGATAATTGATATGACTAATAATATAACCAGTACTATGCAGTAAATGTAAATCTTTACTGCCAGACTCACTTATTTGCTCTAATGAGTCCAGGAGGCGGGCCCTACATTCTCATGAAGAAAAGCTGTCAATCATTGTAGTAGGTTTGGGGAGGGGGTGGACTCTTTGGACATGTTGGAGAAGACAAGCAAGTCTGTTAGCATAGATTCTCATCTATCTGCAATATATGTATATAGGCAGCACGGTGGCTCAGTGGTTAGCACTGGTGACTTGTAGCCCTGGGTTCCTAGGTTTGAATCTGACCAAAGACAACATCTGCGTGGAGTTTCTATGTTCTTCCTGTGTTGGTGCGGATTTTCTCCGGGTAGCTCCACTGGGGACAGTGGGTGGTGGTAATGTCCTGTGGAACATGTCAGCTCTATATAAGTGAGTGAGTAATATATATATATATGAATAATCAGGCTAAGGACCGATTCAGATGGCAGTAGTGCTTTGCGGGTCCGCAATCTGCGGATCCGCAAAACACGGATACCGGCCGTGTGCGTTCCGCAATTTGCAGACAGCACATGGCCGCAACCCTAATAGAAAATGCCTATTCTTGTCAGCGATTGTGGACAAGAATAGGACGTGTTCTATCTTTTCCACGGAACATGGTTGCGGACCACTGAAATGAGTGGGTCCACGCCCGTGCCGCAAAATTGCGGAACGGATGCGAACTCATTCATGCAGCTTTCTGAATGGGCCCTAAAAGCGGCTGTCTCCCTTCAGAAAATGGCATTAATCAAGTAGAGAAAGGTAATACAAGGCACTTACTAATATATTCTTATTATCCATATTGCTTCCTTTTCTGGATGGATTCATTTTTCCATCACATTATACACTGCTTGTTTCCATGGCTACGACCACCCTGCAATCCATCAGTGGTGGTTGTGCTTGGACCCTATAGAAAAAAAAACACCAGTCTATGTGCGCTCCCACAGTGTCCCGGCTAGCACTTTTTCCTATATTGCGCAAGCACGACCACCGCTGATGGATTGCAGGGTCGTCCTAACCATGGATACGAGCAGTGTATAATGTGATGGAAAAATGAATCCAGCCAGCAAAGGAGGCAATATGGACAATCACAATACATTAGTAACTGCCTTGTATTAACTTTTTCTACATAATAAATGACATTTCCTGAAGTGAGACACCCTCTTTAACCCCTTAAGGACCAGGCCTGTTTGAGCCTTAAAGGGGCTGTCTCACTTCTGCAAGTGGCATTTATCATGTAAAGAAAGTTAATACAAGT
The DNA here is from genome assembly GCA_900303285.1 of Rhinella marina. NCBI lineage: Eukaryota > Metazoa > Chordata > Amphibia > Anura > Bufonidae > Rhinella > Rhinella marina. The sequence continues at coordinate 376,847 of ONZH01004164.1, forward strand.
CACTTACTAATGTACTGTTATTACCAATATTGCCTCCTTTGCTGGCTGGATTCATTTTTCTATCACAATATACACTGCTCGTTTCCATGGTTACAACGCCCTGCAATCCAGCAACAATGGTCGTGCTTGCACACTATAGGAAAAATGCCGGCCTGTCTGGTGGCTGGGACCATGGGAGTGCACAAAGGGTGGTGCTTTTTCTATACTTTGCAAGCACGACCACTGCTGATGGATTGTAGGATGGTCGTAACTATGGAAAAGAGCAGTGTATATTGTGATAAAAAAATGAATCCTGCCAGCAAAGGAGGCAATATGGACAATCACAATACATTAGTAAGTGCCTTGTATTAACTTTCTCTACATGATAAATGCTATTTGCTGAAGTGGCAAAACCCCTTTAAGGACAAAACTTTTTATTTTTTGTTTTTTCATATGCTAACGCCCCACACATGACACACATTGAAACAAGACACAGTCATACATACAAACAAACATACATACAAACATACATACATACATACTCACATACTCCAGGGACGCCGGCAGAACGTCTTCACGCGCCTCCTGCGCGGAGTGATGACGATTCCCCACAGCGCCCTCTGCTGGGCGCAGTGGGGAAACGTCATAGCTGCGCGCAGGAGGCGCGTGAAGACATGCTGCCGGCGTCCCTGAAGTATGTGAGTATGTATGTATGTATGTATGTTTGTATGTATGTCTGTATGTATGTCTGTATGTATGTAGCCGGATCCGGAATGACCCCCCATTGGAAATCAATGGAGGACAGATCCGGATTACTGGTGTGTCCACACCAAACGGATCCGTCCCCATTGACTTGCATTGGGGGTCATTCCGGATCCGTCTTGGTGCGGATGCCTGGACCGGAGAGAAAACTGCAGCATGCTGCGGTTTGTTCTCTGGTCTGAAGACGGAACGGAATGCTTTCAGGAGCATTCTGTTGTCTTCAGTTCAGTTTTGTCCCCATTGACAATGAATGGGGACAAAACTGAAGCGTTTTTTTCCGGTATTGAGCCCCTATAACGGAACTCAATACCGGAATTTAAAAACGCTAATGTGAAAGTAGCCATAGTTGCATTCCAAGAGACTTTTATTTTAATTTTGTCTAGATGGCTTTGCACGTAAGTTCAATCAGTTTTATCTGCGATTGCGTTCAGTGTTTGCTTTTTTCCCCATCCGGATTTTATCCGGATTACATGCGTTTCTCATGCAAGCCCCATTCACTTCTATGGAGTCAGGGCTGCGTGAAAAACACACAATATAGGAAATGCAGCAATTTTTCCTGAATTCAGACATGATGAAAAACGTGCACAAAGCCATTGAAATGAATGGGTCAGAATTCAGTCTAGATGCCACGATGGACTACATGTGTCGCATCCAGATGGAAAACTCACTTGTGTGAAAGAGGCCTTAGTCTTCAGTTTTAATTCACGCACGCGGAAAACACATGCAATATGGATGGAAAAAAACGCAAACACTGAACGCAATCGCAGACAAAATTAATTGAACAGATTTTTCCTGAACAGATCCTGACACAATCCGTATCGCTCGTGTGAATGAGGCCTAATAGTCCCGGTGCTAAAAAGGTCATAAAACGACATACATAAAGAAACCGAGCACAGCTTATAACATATCAATCTATTTTGCAGGGCTTTGGCGCTGGTAACTTCAAATCCTTGTTTGAAGCAATAGAAGCAGATCAAGATGCCAGAGGGAATCTTACGGTCTACACTGAAAACGGAGCCCCTCAGGTGTTTTATTGAAAGAAACACGCAATTTCCCTTATGTATGTGAAGAAGATGAATAAAAACCTTATACCTGAGTTACTACAGGTTGTGGTGGCCTTCTGTGCCCATGTCCAATGGCATGAGGCTATAATTCCGCAAATTGTTATCACAGAGATAGTGGATCCAAATCTCTTTAATCATTCTTTTGCTTAAAATTTTAATTGGTTATATTTCCTGATAATAAGTGCTCATGCACACGACTATGTATTTTGCAGATGGATCCGCAAAAAATACGGATGATGTCTGTGCCTCTAATAGAACAGTACTATCCTTGTCCATAATGAGGACAATAATAGGACATGTTCTATTTTTCAGAATGCACATCGAGTAACTTCTGTTGTTTTATTTTTTTTTTCGGATCCATTGAAATGAATGGTTCCGCATATGATCCGAAAAAAAAAAAAGGACAAAGAAAGAAAATACGTTCGTGTGCATGAGCCCCAATACTGAACATAAGAAGAAAGTGTTGTCGGGGGAGCATAAGCTTTCAGAGGCTGAAATTACAGGCCTCCCGGAAGAACAACTTCTTTTCCTAAGGGGTCCTTTACGTGGGCCGCTGTAACATGCTGTATCGTCAATTGGCGCTCAAGTACCTGCCAGTGTAAAAGGACCCTAAGGATAAAGAGATTTATCAAACTGGTGGAAAGTAGAACTGGCCTAGTAGGAGCCGTGAAAAGCCTATAGTCTGTCATTCGCAGATAATATGATATCCCTCTACCCATTACTGGACAGCCACTAAGCTTTGTTCTTGCTATAGAGCTGAAGGCACCCATAGTGGTTAACATTTCATTCCAATGCATCCTACTTACTATTGTACAACCCTGACAGTGTGGTGCTCTGCTGTCTGCGCAGATTATAGCAGCTATACGTGACACAAGAAGCATGTTTGGAAGCTAAAGAGAGTAAACCACAAAGGATAATTGAGAAGTACTATTTTATTCTGTGAAATAATAACAGCTGTCTGTAGTCGGCATTGTAAATAGCAGGGTGTGGGTTGTGGTATGGAAAATATGAGTACTGTGTCCTGCCTGCTTCAGACAACAGGAAAACCTTACTGAAAGCCATTGCCAAGATTGTAAATGCTTTCAAAGGATACTAACACCCAGTCAAGGGCAGTATTATGTTGAAGGGAATGTATCACCCCTATTTATTTTTTAGTAATTAAAACTAAATACTGATGAATGTTATATTTTTTCAGATTTTTGGTAACTTCTGTACACGAATATGGTGGCAGCCATGTCGCTCCGTACAGCATTCAGAGATATGCTATACAGCAGCCAATCTAGAGATGTTCATTGATTTTTATCAGAGGGTTTTGTAGACATCCTCTGTGACCTGTGCAGAAGTCATTGTGCAGGGATGGGGAATAGATAAGCTGTAACCATCACTTATTGTCAACAGTGGATCTTGTGTTATCTTTACAGATGTGATACCTGGCATTGTAATTCTGCCTGGGATAGTAAGGAGATGACTGCTGAAAACAAAAATGAAATCTGTACAGAATGGAAAGTGTCAGCCTATGAAGGACACAGTGATCATTGTAAAACTGCAGGATTTCCAGATTGTTTTCAAAGTAGACAATGACATGGAAAATTTTAACATAATCACTCAACATTTTTGGAAAGATATGCTTAAAGACTATGTACACCTTCGGAGGCAATTTTTGTTTATGATTGCATTTTACTCACTTTTGACTAAAACTCATATTTTCAATTGGCCTTTATTAAAAATATTGAAGCCGTTCTGTCACAAAGGTTAACTAGTTTTCTAACTGTGTGAATGGTACCTTCACTTTATGCTGGTCATCTAATAAACCTTATCTCTAAACTGACTAAGAGGTCATAAACACTTATTAAAACCACATTCTTATCAGTAAGATAAGAACTGAGCTTTAATGAGTGTGTATAATGTCAGAGAGCAAAGATAAGGAGTCTGTCAATTCCCCAAATGACGGAAAAAAGAGAAAATCCAGAGGCTGCTATTAGAGCATGTGAGCTATGTACAGAAAAAAGGGTTCCGTATTTTTAATAAAGACCAATTGAAAAAATGATTTTTAGCTCAAAATGAGTACAATGCAATAATAAAAAAATGCCCCCAAAGGTGTACATAGCCTTTAACATAAAACCTTCAGTTAAACAATAGGTAACTTTCTGGTGACACATTTCCTTTAAAGAGGTATTACAGGATTTTAATACTGATAACCTATCCTCAGGATAGTCCATTAATATCTGATCAGTGGGCATCCGACACCCCGCATTCCCAATGATCAACTGTTTCAGAGTGGCACCAGTATTGAAGTCAGCCCTGAAGCCACACAGCTCCATCCATTGTGCACTGGACGGAACTTGTAACTGCGGTGCTGTTCCATGCACTTCAGTGGGAGCAGCACTTCAGTTACCAGCTCCATGGTTAATCGGTAGGGTTGTGGGATGTTGGATTCCTGCCGATCAGATATTGATTGCCTATCCTACTAGACAATAAATATAAAAATCCTGGAATACCCCTCTAAAGTAGAAATCCCAGCCGAAAAGACTGCACATAATTGGGGCATGTTCACATCTGTGTTGAAGGCTCTCTTCAGGGCCTCTGGCAAAGATTTTTTTAAAAATAGCAGAGATAAAAATCCTTTATACATGACTTTTTTCTCCGGGAGAAATGCCTTCTGTTTGCCTCCATTTCTGTCAGTTCTCTGTTGGCACTTCTGTTATTTTCGTTGTTTTGCTCGTTTAAAGGGAACCCGTCATCTCCGAAACACCCCCTGAACTAGAGTAAGTGTTGTATAGTATAAGTGATGCTGAATCCGAATATGTACGTTTTATCTTCATACTCACTTCCATTCTGACGCTGTGCTCCCACAAACCAGCAGTAAAATGCACTCAGTGGACTCCAGTGCTCACTCACATAATGGAGACGACTGAAAGAAGAGTCCTCTCAGTGCATTTTACTGCAGGTTTGTGGGAGCACAGAGTCAGAATGGAAGTGAGTATGAAGATAAAACTTACATAATCGTATTCAGCATCACTTACACTATACAACGCTTACTCTAGTTCAGGGGGTGTTTCGGAGCTGACAGGTTCCCTTTAACGGAGCAGTGTGCCCCTCATGTCTCCATGACCATACTTTGTGTTCTGGACTCTTCAGCATTGCCATATGGACATCATATGGATCCATGTTACTATCCCCATGTATTCAGATCCTAACTACCATTTCTAAAGCTGTTCTGGATCCATACAAAGGCTCTGTACAAAGGACAACACTGCTGCAGCCAAAGTTTACACTTAGTGACAATTTGTCCAGAGAAAAGAAAAATTCATATTGTCAACCAGCATTTACTGTGAGCTATAAAATGATGAGAATCACAATGATCTGTGAAATACTACCAGACTCCAGATCCACCCAGATCCTTCTCTATAAGTGACTCGCAAAGTGTTACTCGCCCTAGGACATATGATGCACAGAGATTATTACTACCAAGATGCATAACTTGTATCCACATTGAACCTCATTTGCCAAGTTGATGCCCAAACATACAGAGTGTCCATGCATCCGCCTTAGTGAGATGGACAGAGAAATAAAAAAAAACAGCAAACAGGAGGTGGCGCTATACAGATAAGTTTCATTGAAGAAGGCCCCATTCAGACGGCCATATTATTGCGGGTCCACAATAATGCGGACCCGCAATAATACGGGGGCCGCCCGGCATGTGTTCCGCAGCGCTCGGAACACACGGCCGGGCGCCCCATTCAAAATGCCTATACTTGTCCGTGCACGCGGACAAGTATAGGACATGCTTCATATGAGCCATGACACGGAGCTAGCTCCGGGCGGCGGCTCCCCGCTCCTATAGAGGTGAATGGGGCCGCATCTATTCCGCAATATCACTCAGTGGCTGTGCTAAAGTTTTAATTATATGCAATTGTGAAAGTATGGAGATCTAGAGTATTTTTTTGTGGGACCACCCCTTTAAGTTTTGCCAAGAGGACACTTAGGGGGAAATTCTTTAACAGTTATACACCACAATAGCATACCTTCTGACCGTCCCGGATCCAGCGGGACTGTCCCGGATTGCAGCGGCTGTCCCGTTATGGGGGGAGGTATGTCCCGGTCCCTAGCAGCTGTCCCTGCGTCCATAGGACGCAAAGACAGTTGCCTGTATGGTGATGAAGCAGAGAGCCGTCATGGGCTCACTGCTTCATCCACTCTCCCTCCTGCCCAGGGGCGGACTGGGAACTTAAATTGGCCCTGGAAAAAATACTAAAAGTGGCCCCGTTTTGTAGTTGGGTCCAAATTGATGGAAGGAAGGGCCAGCAATATCATATTGTGGCACATTATCTCACCCCAACAGAGCCAAATACCACAGTCTATCACAAAATACTGTCAGCAGCACAAAATACATCCCCAAAAACTTCCACTGGCCGGCCATGAGGAGGGATCAAGCGGCCCCTTGGGCATCGGCCCACCGGGAAATTTCCCTGTAAGGTCTATGGCCAATCCACCCCTGCAACCCGCCCCCCTCCCCCCTGCAGGCTCTACGTACCTCCCTGCCGCTCTCCACACCTTTGGTCTGAGAGGGGGGTGGGGCCGGCAGTCATCCTTGGCTCCGCCCACTCCAGACTAAAGAAGAAGATGTCCTGCTGGTGATGCTGCTAGGAAGAAGGTAAGTATATGTTTTTTATTTTTTAAAATTTCTGAGAGTGGCACAGCATGGACATATTACTGGGGGGCACAGCATTACTAGGGAGCACAGTATGGGCATATTACTGGGGGGGCACAGCATTACTGGGGAGCACAATATGGGCATATTACTGGGGGCACAGTATTACTGGAGAGCACAATATGGGCATATTACTAGGGGCACAGCATTACTGGGGAGCACAATATGGGCATATTACTGGGGGCACAACATAAACTGGGGAGCACAATGTGGGCATATTACTGGGGGCACTACATTACTGAGGAACACAATGTGGGCATATTACAGGGGGGGCACATAGCTGGGCATATTACTGGGGGGCACAGCTGGTCATATTACTGGGGGCACATAACTGGGAATATTATAGGGGGGGTACATAGCTGGGCATATTACTGGGGACACAGCTGGTCATAATACTGGGGGCACATAACTGGGAAATAATTACAATGTGGGACAGTAAGAGGACTGGGTGGGATTAAGTGTATAGTTATGTTTTGGGTGGAGTTAGAGACGTGGCCTAGTGGTGAAAAAATGTGTCCCTCTTTCTCCATTTACAAAGTTGGGAGGTATGCAATAGTGACATATTCAAGTTGCAGATCTCATTGCAAAATCCGTGACTTTTCCCCGCTCACGCCAAGAAAAGAGGGCGTGGCGTGGGTGAGGAAGCAGGCAGGTCAGCAGGCCCAGCTCATTTATGATTTGCCATGCCAGGTTTTAGGAAGGAAAATGGCTTAAATCTACGCCAGTAAGGATGCTGGTGTAGATGTAAGTCTGTTGAATGGTCTTCTGGGGGAAGCACCAAACTTATGTAGAGGCCTCTGTCTCTACATAACTTGGGGCTTACTCCAGAAGCGCAGAGTGGAAAACGCCAGTATTTAGACCTGTAATGCCTCTGGTTAGGCCTCAAAATATCATACTAACATAAGTATACTGTAATCGGAGGCCATTGCAACACAGTGGACCCCAGTACTTGTTACTTGGCTTAAGACATTATTAAAGCACCAGCAAATTTTAATACATCTTGCAATACCCTCAGAATACACTTGACATGGAAAAAGAGGATTCTGCAGCGGGCTATTGCCCCTAGGTGCATTGCTGTGAGGATCAAGACGTACTTATTAAACAAAGAAGCTGCTGGGGTTTTCTGAACAATGGGCTGGCCACCCCAGAGCCCGGCATCACTGAATGTGTTTGGGATTACATGGAACGTGAGAAGCAAAAAATGCATTCAGCTTCCAAGCCTGAAATTGTAGATGCTTTAAGAAGCACTGGAAAATATCCCCGCAGGTTACTTCAAACCCAAACCAAGTCTCCCAAAATGAATGGATGCGCGTTCAGATTTCTCCTGCTGCTGAAGAGTGAATATCTGGTATTTAATGGCTGCCCGCTCTGGAAATTAAATAAAAGCATGGTCTCTGACCTCTGTACAGTACTGTACACAGAAGTGCTGGCATGGATCAGATACCTTGCCCACACCCAGGTGTGTGCACATACATATAGACAGAAGCATTTGCATGGATCAGATATAAACTGGTATAAAGTAGAACTGGCTTAGTTGTCCAAAGCAACCAATCAGATTCTACCTTTCATTTTTCACAGCTCCTCTGAAAAATGAAAGGTGGAATCTGATTGGTTGCTATGGACAAGTAAGCCTGTTCTACTTTACACCAGTTGATAAATCTCTCCCCATATGTTTAGAGGCAAAAAAAGACACAATTAAAATATCAATTCAATCATGAAATGCTATATTTCATGATATTTAAAGGGAACCTGTCATCTCCAAAACACCCCCTGAACTAGAGTAAGCGTTGTATAGTGTAAGTGATGCTGAATCCGAATATGTAAGTTTTATCTTCATACTCACTTCCATTCTGACGCTGTGCTCCCACAAACCTGCAGTAAAATGCACTCAGTGGACTCCGGTGCTCACTCACATAAAGGAGAGGACTCAAAGATGAGTCCAGTGAGTGCATTTTACTGCTGGTTTGTGGGAGCACAGCGTCAGAATGGAAGTGAGTATGAAGATAAAACTTACATATTCGGATTCAGCATCACTTACACTATACAACACTTACTCTAGTTCAGGGGGTGTTTCGGAGATGACAGGTTCCCTTTAAGCACGATCCAACTTCTTTAACTCTTTCACATTGCGTATCAGGCTAGATACGTAGTTGCAGCATAGCTTCAGCAACGTAAATGCAAGTAATCCTCTTTAATGGCAGTTTACACAACTACACAACTGACACTGTCATGCTGATCCTCCAGAAATTACAGGGTGCAAAATTATCAGCTTTTTTGTAAAAAAAAAAAAAAAAAAAAAATACGCTAAACACAGTACACAACGCTTCCATCCTGCTTTCTGGTCATTACTATGGAAACCTATGATGGCTTGATAACATCACAGGCTTTCAACAGTCTGATGGGGGTAGAGGTGCATACTGGGTGGGAGCATGATCTGTGTTCACTCAGCATTCCCCAATATAGAGATCACTACTACTAGTGATCCAATGGCCAGTAGCCATTATTTTCTCCAATCTGCATACAGATCATGTTATCCCTGCTTCCTCCAAAGAAAAAAATAGTAAAAAAAATGTAAAAAAACTAAATTAATAAAAAAGACAAATAATACAGTGCACCCGCACTGAATCCTGACCCATTCATTTCAATGGGGCTTTTCACATGGGCGATTTTTTTCACGCCTGAGTCCGCTGTTGTGTGCAAATCGCAGCATGTTCTATATTCTGCGTTTTGCACGCAGCCCTGGCCCCATTGAAGTGAATGGGGCTGCGTGAAAATCGCATTGCTTAGAGATGTTGTTTGTAAACATTCAGTTTTTTATCACGTGCGTGCGAAATGCATCCATACGCATCGCACCCGCATGGAAAAAACTGAACGAACATATGCAATCGCAGTCAAAACTGACTGCGATTGCGTGCGAATTGGTGCGGATGCGTACCGATTTTCTGGAACGCATCCGGACTGAATCCGCTACGCCGTGTAAAAGAGGCCTTAGGCGATGTTTCCGCGCGGGTGCAATGCATGATGCGAACGCATTGCACCCGCACTGAATCCTGACCCATTCATTTCAATGGGGCTTTTCAAGTGGGCGAATTTTTTCACGCATCAGTTCGCCGTTGTGTGAAAATCGCAGCATGTTCTATATTCTGCATTTTTCACGCAGCCCTGGCCCCATTGAAGTGAATGGGGCTGCGTGAATAACGCATTGCATCCGCACGCAAGTGTGGATGCAGTGCGTGATTCACTGATGGTTTCTTAGAGATGTTGTTTGTAAACATTCAGTTTTTTATCACGGGCATGAAAAACGCATTAAAACGCTTTGCACCCACGCGGAAAAAACTGAACGAACGTACGCAATCGCAGTCAAAACTGACTGCGATTGCATGCAGATTAGTGCGGATGCGTGCGGATTTTCCGGAACGCATCCGGACTGAATCCGTGACGCCCGTGTGAAAGAGGGCTCATGTAAACAGCTGTTGTGCGGCTGTTCCGTGCATTGAGGACCACAATTTGCGGTCCCCAATACACGTGCAACATCCGTGCAGCAGCCAGGACGGATCGAGACCCATTCAAGTTGAATGGATCCATGATCTATCCGCACTGTAAAAAAATAAAACAAGTTCTATTTTTTGCGATGCAGAGGCACGGACAGAAACACCACGTAAGCACTCCGTAGTGCTTCTGTGGGGTTCAGTGCCTCGTTCTGCACCGCAGCTCCAGATTGCAGGCCGCATGAGGCCTTACCCATACAAAAAACATTTTTGTACACAGGTTCTATGTGCCCAAGCTCAAGCGTATGTGCCCACAGCTCAAGCATACCACATGAAGGCAGGAGGCACACTAGAACAAAATGGAGACATTTGTTCTTGGGCGTTATAGTAATGTAGGGTGATGTAGATTGGGAAAACTGCACATATTTGGTATCTTTGTACACGGGAGAGTGTGGGGATTACTATATCTGTCTAATTAAAGTGTATTTGGAAAATCTTCAGACCCTTTCACTTTTTTCACATTTTATGTTACGGTCTTGTGTTAAAATTAAAAAGTTTACATTTACGCCATCATTCTGCAATCAATATCCCATAATGAGAAAGTGAACAGAATGTTAGAAATCTTTGCTAATTTATTGAAAAGGAAAAACTAAAATCTTGCATTGACATAAGTATTTAGACCCTTTAGGCCTCTTTCACATTAGCGGCAGCACGGATCCGGCAGGTGAAGGGTGCTGCCGGATCCGTGCTGCCGCTCCGGCCCCACACATGTCACACAGTACATACACACACAGACATATACACATACACATACATACTTACATGCTCCCGGCAGGTCTCCACAGCGCAGGGGGAGCAGGATGGCGTACACATAGGACAATTCCCTACAGCGCCCTCTGCTGGGTGCCGGGTGGAATCGTCCTATGTGCGCGCCGTCCTGCTCCTCCTGCGCTGTGGAGACCTGCCGGGAGCATGTAAGTATGTATGTGTATTTGTATGTGTATATGTCTGTGTATGTTTATGTGTATGTCTGTATGTATGTCTGTATGTGTGCAGGTGACGGATCCGTCATGAACGCCATTGAAAGTCAATGGAGGACGGATCCGTTCACCATTGTGTCACACCAAACAGATCCGTCCACATTGACTTTCATTGGGGGATGACGGATCCGTCTTGGTGCGGATGCCTGGACCGGAGAGCAAACCGCAGCATGCTGCGGTTTGCTCTCCGGTCTGAAGACGGAACGGAATGCTTCTAGGAGCATTCCGTTGTCTTCAGTTCAGTTTTGTCCCCATTGACAATGAATGGGGACAAAACTGAAGCGTTTTATTCCGGTATTGAGCCCCTATGACGGAGTTCAATACCGGAATTATAAAACGCTAGTGTGAAAGTAGCCTTACTCAGGACTTAGTTGAAGCACCTTTGGCAGCGATCACAACCTCCAGTCTTTTTGGGTATGATGCCACAAGGTCTACACACCTAGACTTGGGGATTTTATGACATTCTTCTCTGCACAACCACTGTCAGGTATTATGGGGACCATCGCTAGACAGCCATTTTCAGGTCTTTCCAGAGATGTTTGATAGGGTTGACGTCAGGGCTGTGGCTGGGCCACTCAAGGACATTTCCTAAGACACTCCTGTGTTGTCTAGGCTGTGTGCTTAGAACACTGTCTTGTTGGAAGGTGAATCTTCGGCCAAGTTTGAGGTCTAGAGCACTCTGGATCAGGTTTTCAAGAATATCTCTGTACATTGCTCCATTCAGCTTTCGCTCACCCTTGACCAGTCTACATGTTGCTGCCATTGAAAAATACCAGCACACTATGCTTCACTGTAGGGATAGTATTGGGCAGTGCCTGGTTTCCTCCAAACATGACACATAGAACTGAGGCCAAAAAGTATAATTTTGGTTTCATCAGACCATAGAATTTTGTTTCTTACAGTCTAAGAGTCTGTTAGGTGCTTTTTAGCAAACTTTCATGTGTCTTTTTACTAAGAAGAGGCTTCTTTCTGGCTACTCTGCCATAAAGACCAGATTAGCGAAGTGCTACATTGATGGTTGACCGTCTGGACGTTTCTCCTATCTGCACACAGGATCTTTGGAGCTCGGCCAAAGTGACCATTGGGTTCTTGGTCAACATCTTAACAAGGCCATTCTCCCCTGATTACTTAGTTTGGGGGCTGGCAAGCTCTAAGAAGATTCCTTGTTGTTCCAGAATTTTAATGTTACAAAATGTTGTTTAAGAATTATGATGGCCATGGTGCTCTTGGAATTTTCAGTGCAGCAGAATTTTTTTTTGTACCCTTCTCCAGATGTGTACCTCCACACAATCCTGTCTCTGGGCTCTATAGGCAGTTCTTTCCTCCCCGTAGCTTGGATTTTGCTCTGATATGCATTACCAGCTATGAGACCTTATATAGACAGAGATGTGTCTTTCCATATCCTGTCCAATCAACTGAATTAGCACAGGTGGACTTCAATCAAGGTGTAGGAACATCTCAAAGATGAGCAAGAGAAATGAGAGGCTCCCGGAGCTAAATTTCAAGTATCGTAACAAAGGGTCTGAATACTTATGTTCATGCAAAATGTTAGTTTTTCTTTTTAATAAATTTGCAAACATTTCTAAAATGTTGTTTTCATTGAGTGCAGATTGATGGGGGAAAACTTAACAAAATGTTATAAAAGTGAAAGGGTCTGAAGACTTTCTCAGTGTACTGTATATTAAAGGGTCATAAAGATATATCAAAAGTTTTGATTAGCGGTAGTCTTAGTGCTGAGGCCCCCACCAATCGCAAGAAGGATAGAAAAGCACCTGAATATCAAGATCTCTTCACTTGCTGAAGGAGAGAACCCAAAACAAACTCAATACAAAGTCTATGGGCTCATCTTTACTCCGTCTCTTGCAGTAAGGAGACTGCAATATGTGAGAGCCTCTCACTCCTCGTTCACCCCACCGATGTCTATATAGCATATCAAAAGTTTTATGAAAACTCAGTGACCCTTGAAATTACATTTGCCCCTGTTTTCCAATTTTTTCTACATAAAACTTAAAAAAAATACTTGTTCTGTGGTACCACATTAAAGCACGATCAGTGGCCAAATAAAGAAAAAAAATACTTAGATAAAGCATAAAAAAAAGAAAATCACTATTAGAATGTGGAATTCCAAAATGTGAAATTTTGCTGTGGGCAATTAGGTATTGAACGTGTAAAAATGTAATTATTGTTCAAAAGTAGTAAAACATAAAAATAAACAATCTTGTATAAGTTTGGTATTGCCATCAGTGTTGGTTCCAGGGCTCCATCAGAAGCTGACAGATCCCAGATCCAATGCTAACAGAACACAATAATGGACACAGTGCTGAGGCCATCAACACTCTTTCATGTAGGAACAGAATTATCTCAGACTACTGACAGGTAGTCAAAGGAGCTGGCAGCCATTTTGTGACAACACAGGGGAGACCATTTAACGGTGGATCTATACCAGAGGTATGCAAAACGAGGGCACCAGATGATAATATACCCTATTACCTATCAAATATCAAATTTTGTCCACGTTTAGGAAGGTCACTTTAAAGGTAGTCTGTCACCTACTCTGAGCGGTTTTGACTGCTCAGATCACGTTATAGTACATTTGCGCCCCCCCCCCCCATTAAAATAGTACATATCTTGTGTCTGTCCCACATAGAGATCCTGAAAAAAGTACTTTATAAAGTTATACAAATTAGCTGTCGTAAGTGCCCAGGCCCCTCATCTATGTGCTCAGATAACCACTCCCTTTGCAGTCTTCTGGCCCGCCCTCCTCCCCTACTTCGTCCTCTGGCATGTGCACGACTCTACCCATTATGGGCAGAGGCACTGATCTTAACAGTGTGCACGGGCAGCGGTGAATGGCGCTCACGTAGGAGCTCCTAGCCAGAGGAGGAGATGAAGTAGGAGAGGAGGGCGGGCCAGAGGACTGCAAAGGGAGCGGTTATTTAGGCACATAGCTGAGAGGCCTGGGCACTTCCGGCCGTAACTCCGCCCTTTGGGTACTTCCGACAGCTAATTTTTATTTTTGCATAACTTTATAAAGTAAAATAGTTTATAAGGCTTAAAAAAAGACATCTGTTCATCCAGTTATCCTGCAAGTTGATCCAGAGGAAGGCAAAAAAACCATGTGAGGTAGAAGCCAATTTTCCCCACTTTAGGGGAAAAAAATTCCTTCCCGACTCCAATCAGGCAATCAGAATAACTCCCTGGATCCACAACCCCTCTCTAGTAACTATAACCTGTAATATCAATCATATAATAGAAAATGTTTTCAGGGTCAGCACTGCCATCTTCTTTCAACATGGTTTTAATCAAATATTTGCCTCTGTCATGTGTTTCAACAGTGGTGCTCAGCAATACAGTCCATATTCTTACACACGTTGCTAGAAACAATAAACTTGCAACGCTCACCCAGTTTCTTTTGCAGCTTTATTTCAAAGACTTTTAAAACATGATGTGGGCACTACTCAGCTACAGGCGGCAGTGAGGCTGTTTCGCGCTGTCCGCGCTTCGTCTGGCCGCTCCGGTGATGCGTCAGCACGCACATCTCTCTTATGCTGCGTCTGACGTCATCACTATAGCAACGACATATACATATTAAAAACAACCAACAATTACGATATTGTTATATGAAGACTGCCAAATCGTTCTTATCATTTAAACCAAATGGGCCCATAGCGTTATGGGCCCACTTGGTTTAAATGATAAGAACGATTGTTTCTAACAACGTGTATAACCTGTAATATTATTATCCTCCAGAAATACAGCCAGACTAGAGATGAGCGAACGTGCTCATTACGAGCACTGTATCGCTCGTCTCCCGTGCGAACAAATGCCCGCAGGCATTGCGGATCCGTCCTCAGCTGCATGTAAGTCAAAGAGGACAGATCGTTTGGTATGACACTCATACCAAACGATCCGTCCTCATTGACTTACATGCAGCTGAGGACGGATCCGCAATGCCTGCGGGCATTTCACACGGGAGCCGAGCGATACAGTGCTCGTAACGAGCACGTTCGCTCATCTCTAATCCAGACCCCTCTTGAACTCTTTTAGTGAACTTACCATCACCACCTCCTGAGGCAGAGAGTTCCATAGTCTGACTGCTCTTACCGTAAAGAATCCTCTTCTATGTTTGTGTACAAACCTTCTTTCCTCCAGACGCAGAGGATGTCCCCTCATCACAGTCACAGTCCTGGGGATAAATAGATGATGGGAGAGATCTCTGTACTGACCCCTGATATATTTATACATGGTTATTAGATCTCCCCTCAGTCATCTTTTTTCTAAAGTAAATAACCCTAATTTTGATAATCTTTCTGGGTACTGTAGTCCACCCATTCCAGTTATTACTTTAGTTGCCCTCCTCTGAACCCTCTCCAGCTCTGCTATGTCTGCCTTGTTCACAGGAGCCCAGAACTGTACACAGTACTCCATGTGTGGTCTGACTAGTGATTTGTAAAGTGGCAGAACTATGTTCTCATCGCGGGCATCTATGCCTCTTTTGATGCAACCCATTATCTTATTGGCCTTGGCAGCAGCTGTCTGACACTGGTTTCTACAGCTTAGTTTGCTGTTCACTAAAATTCCTAGGTCCTTTTCCATGTCAGTGTTACCCAGTGTTTCACCATTTAGTATGTACTGGTGACTTGCATTATTCCTTCCCATATGCATAACCTTACATTTGTCAGTGTTAAACCTCATCTGCCGCTTCTCTGCCCAAGCCTCCAGTCTATCCAGATCCATCTGTAGCAGTGTACTGTCCTCTTCTGTGTTAATTACTTTACACAATTTAGTGTCATCTGCAAAAATTGATATTTTACTGTGCAAGCCTTCTACAAGATCATTAATAAATATATTGAGGAGAATAGGGCCCAATACTGACCCCTGTGGTACCCCACTAGTGACAGTGACCCAAAAGTACTTTTTAAGGATCTCTACGTGGGATAGACAGAAGAGAGGTACTATTTTAATAGTGGGAAAATATTCCCTGCATGTTCTATAACGCGATCTGAGGGGTCTAAACCATTCAGAGTAGGTGACAGACTCCCTTAAAGACAAGTTTAGAAAACACTGAATTAGGAAATGGACTAAAATGAATTATCCTCATTGAATCTGTTATTGACTACTAGCCAGTGTTCTCATTTTATAAATTAATTATGGTGTAGTGAAAATCTGGCTGCCAAGAGTCAAGTTTTAGAAACCCCCAGATCAGCTGTAATCGATGTAGCTAAGACTGGCCAAACATGGACGGTCGGGTAATCCACAAGTCCTGGCTAGTAGAGTGGCTTTCCGATTTTCCCATATGTCCTGTGAACAATTCTAAGGTCAACAAGAGGGACAAACAAGTCCCACAAGGAACCACAATGGGGTCCTCAAGGGGGTATTACAGAGGGGCGATAGGGTAGTAGTTGGTAGGGTTTAACAGTCTTTCATTTTACTTACAGACTACTGCTATATGGCAGGTCTCTGTTCAGACAGGGGAACCCCTGGAGGTGCTAGCTCACTAGCTAATGCTTGGCAGGAGTTGGGTGCAGGTGTGCCTTGGTCCAGTGTCAGGTTAATGCAACGTGTCAGGCCACCTGACTGTACTGCTTAATGTGAATAAAGTGTGGCAGGCTCCACTCCTAAGACTTTAGTTTTCACCAGAATATTTCTGCTTGTGTTTAAACTGGTAATATGAGGGTAGGCCAGAGACACCTCCAGGAGCGTCACAAATGTCCCCATGCATTGCCTGTTACAACAGATCATACAGATCATTGTTGTCAGGACAGTAATATAAATATATCACCAAGTTGTCAGGGGAGCAAGAGACGTATGGTGACTGCACAAATCTCATGATCAAACCCGATTGAACTACCTTTAATTCCATTCAATGTAACCAGATGAGTCTTTCGTGGTCACTCCGTCCAATCCCAACAATTCCACTGCAAAGCTGTGGCGTCCACTCTACCAGTCCATCTGCTGGGATGCCACTGGAGATGGGGTTTTCATCGACCACACGTTATTTGAGTCTGAGTTACATTGTCCTTCGAAAGGGGAATGGCTGAGGCCATGGAACTGTTCAAAAACAGTAAGTTCTCCAAGAAAAATGCCCACCATATGCTTACCTGTAAACTAGGATACTTTTTTTTTTTTTTTTTACGATTGGACCCTATGGTGATGGATGTCACAGTATGGCACTCATCTGAGGGGCTGTTGACATCACATTTTTGTCCCATGTCCTGGAAAAAAAAGTATATGTTAATGTATACCATAATATATAACGTGCAGGATGGAAAAGCGTAATAGACTATATTTTTGAATCCTTTTTCCCTCAACTTACATGTATAATTAGGACTAAACCAAACCCCTTAACCTGTATACTAAACTAAGAAGGAGTTCAGGGCGTCCTGATATCACCAGCATCTGGGTCCTCCAGAACACTGGGGGCAGCCAGCTCTCAATGTGCATCAGTTATTAGTTTTTTTTTTATTTGTATGTGAATAGAACTTGGATGGTCAGGTTACTATGTAGTGCAGGCATCTAGTGACATGTCTTGTGTATATGAGCTGCTTTCTGGGCCCCATATTGTCTCTTGCTAAATTGCAAATAGGCCTTGTGTGAAGACTAAAAAAAAAAAATTGCATTAGTGACCTGTAACAACCAATGACATTGCAGCGTTCATTTTTCTAGGTTAGAGTATGAAATGAAAGACGCCTTCTTATTGGTTGCTTCTAGCTGGCACTGCTCCTGTGTGTGAGCGCTGCCACATGCCTTCCTGCGGCAGAGCCGCTTCTATCAGAGGACGCAGTTCTCTCTTCCGAGCTTTCATTAGCCAGGGCTGCAGTCCTCAGTATTTATTAGCTGTCACCTAATGGCCGCCGCCATCTTTACCTCGCGCAGCGGCTGCCTGACTTGGCCAGAGGCTCCGCGCACTGTAAAACTCGAGGTCTGATTGGTCGGAGTTTGGAATTTCAAACGCGCAGTTCGGGAGTGTCAGTAATAACGGTTCTATGGAGCGCAGAGAACGGGAGGAAGGCGGATCGGGACTGTGGGGCCCCTCTGCAGGGAAGAGCATCGGTTGTCTGTGTTACTATTGCTCCATTAGTGGAAGTGCTGAGAGATTGGGTTATTGTAACTAGCAATAGCTGACATCCTATAGACCACTCCTCCCATCATACTTTTAAGGGGTGCCATCATATGGTTCAGGGGTGAGATCTGGTGGGTCTTCTGATGTAATAGAGTTTACATATGATTGCACCTATAGGTCATATATTTTTCACACTTGTGATCATATAAAATTCTTGTAGTATTGTACATATGGGAAAGTCTGCTCATGAGGTTACCTATGAAATAACTTATTCCAGACCTCCTACCATACAATTTACACATTAGGCCACATAGATCACTTTTGTCAGGAAGATAATAGCAATCTATCAACTGGTTGTGCGGTGACTGCACACATCTCATACTCAGACTCCCATTATATTTCACAGTAGTTACTATCTTGCACTTCAATTCCATCCAATGGAACCAGATGAATCTTTTGTGGCCACTCCGATCAATCCCAATAATTTCCCTGCAAAGCTGTGGCGTCTTGTGAACAGCCCGCTCTACCAGTCCATCTGCTGGGACTCCGCTGGGGATGGAGTTATCATTGACCAGCAGTTATTTGAGACGGAGCTGCTTTGCCCTTCGAGGGGAATGGCTGAGGTCACTGACTTGTTTAAGACCACTAACTTCACCAGTTTTATCCGCCAGCTCAATCTCTATGGTTTCAGGAAGTTATTTCTAGGATCTGGCACTAGCACTGGTCTCCATCATCCTGGGGGGGATCTGGGAGCTGGAGATGGCAATGTTCACCATTTCTACAATGACCATTTTCGAAAAGGGCGACCTGATCTTCTTGTCAATTTGAAAAGATTGACGAGCACTAACAAAGCCAAGCTGGCGGCAGGCCTGGAAGTAACTTCTCGCCCACCGAACCGCTACCAAAGAATGCTTGCCAGTTCTCTTACAGAGGACAGTAAAGAAGATAGCCAAGGTAAGAAGAACGTGCTCTGCTTGACCAAGGTGTAGAATTGTAGGTATAAAAGCTATTTCCCTGGCAGTGAAGCCCCTCTCCATAGATCCTATATGCACTTGCCAGGACCTTTACTCTCTGTTAGAAAAGGATATGTTTATCCTGAGGTTTCCTACATGCCATCAGCGGGCACTGTAACCACATCCCACCTAGGCACACGACAGATCTCACAGGACCTGGATTTCCCTGTGGATTGTTTTGCTCTGGGGGCCGCTAGTACGAGTATAATTCTAGAGCACCATACCTCCCAACCGCCCTAGATCCGGCGAGACAGTCGCGGATTGCAGTGGCTGTCCCGGTACTGGGGAGGTATGTCCTGCTTTCTGGCAGCTGTCCCATAGGAAGCAGAGACAGTTGCCTGTATTATGATGAAGAAGAGAGTCGACATCGGCTCCCTGCTGCATCATGCCTCTCCCCGGCTCTCCACAACTCTGGTCTGTGCGGGGGGCGGGACTGGCCGGCAGTCAGCCTCGGCTCCGCCTTCTTCACAGACTAGAGCAGACGATGTCCTGCTGCTGCTGCTAGGAACAAGGTAAGTATGTGGTGTTTATTTTTTTTACTTTCTGTGAGAGGCACATAACTGGACATACTACTGGGGGGAACAATGTGGGCATATTACTGGGGGGCACAGCTGGGCAAATAACTGGGGGCACAATGTGGTCATATTACTGGGGGCACAGCTGGGCATATTACTGGGGGCACAGCTGAGCATATTACTGGGGGCACATAACTGGGCATATTACTGGGGGCACAATGTGGACATATTACTGTGGGAACAGCTGGGCATAATTCTGTGAAGGAGGCACAATGTGGCGAGTGGCATGAAGGGGGAATAACTACTATGTGGGGGCATTAAGGGGACTCGGTGGGATTAGGTGTATAGTTATGTTTTGGGCAGAGTTAGAGGCGTGGCCTAGTGCAGAAAAAATTTGCTGTGGCGCGCGAAGCACAATGTGTCCCTCCTTATTCATTTGCAAAGTTGGGTATGCATCACATCCCTTCCACGTTTTCTGTTATGTGATGCTTTGGCACATCATGATTAATTTTACAGACTTTTTTTGTGCCACCCTAGCTCAAAATATATGCGTCACATTTTCTAAACTACACCTTTTTTATACACAAATATACTTATTTTGCTACTTTCAGCAGTTTTCTAGCATAAAATGTGTATAGATTACCTTTTTTGTGCCAGAAGATGGGCCAAATTGAACCTTAAAGGGGTTCTCCAGGAATTAAGAAAATGAAAATACTTAAATATTACTTTACTATAAATATATTCCCAAATACCTTTAATTAGTTATAATGGCTCGTTTTGTCTGCGGAGAAATCATTAGGAGAAATAAAATGGCTGCCGTCCTATTAGTACAACAAAACCTGTCCTAATCATACAGCAGGACAAGTTACTTCACAATACTGAGCTGAAGAGCTGCCTCATCCTCCTCTCTGCTCTGCTCGTCAGGGATTATGGTCCTGAATACAGCTAATAAGATCATTAGCTGAATCTCTGTAGGAATGGAGTTCATAAGGAGACATGATGGAGTACAGAGGGGAGGTGGGCATGTGACTAATGAGCAGCAGCACTTGAATGCAGTCTCCATAACCACAGCTGTCCTCTCTGTACATCATGTTTCCTCATGAACTCCATTCCTACAGAGATTCAGCTGAAGATCTTATCTGCTGTATTCAAGAAGAGCAGAGAGGAGGATGAGGCTGCCCTTTACCTCAGTATTGTGAAGTAACTTGTCCTGCTGTGTGATTAGGACAGGTTTTGTGTGTACTAATAGGACGGCGGGCATTTATTTCTCCTAATGGTTTCTCCGTAGACAAAACGAGCCATTATAACTAATGAAAAGTATTTGGGAATATATTTATAGTAAATTAATATTTAAGTACTTTCATTTTCTTAATTCCCGGAGAACCCCTTTAAGGAGTTTTAATGAATGAACTGTAACTAACAGCTCCGGTTCTTAGAACAGTCTTTTCCTATGCAGCCAGGATCGGATGTAGCTCCAATCCCACCTGTTAATCCTTTGATTACCGCTGTCTGTTACAGCATGATAAAAGGGGATTTTCCTTTCTGGTTTACAAAAAATACACTTAAAGGGGTTTTCCATGATTTTAATACTTGACCTGTCCTCGGGATAGGTCATCAGTACCTGATCAGTGGAGGTCCAACACCCGACACCCCTGACCATCAGCTGTTTGACAAGGCACCATCGCTACTGTGAGCACCATGACCTTCTTGCAGCTTCTCTATAGCAGCTGTTCTTAGTATTGCACTCAGCCCCATTGAAGTGAATAGAACTGAGCTCAATACCAAGCACAGCTGCTATATTATGTATGACGCTGTGCTTGGTAGTCACGGAGAAGGCCACAGCACTCACAGAAGCTCAGCCGATCGTGGGGGTCCTGGGTGTCAAACCCCCACCGATCAGATACTTTTCTCGGAAAACTCATTTAATAGGTATCCACATGACCAAAATAACCTGAACAACTCATTTAAGAGGTTATTCAGTGTGAACTATGTACAGTGCAAACAATAAAGAAAAAAAACAATGTCATATATATATTTGCAATGCAAAAAAATTATATAAATTACAAAGTATTTTATATGTACCCTCAAACAGCTAAAAAAAAATGCAATTTTTCTTGCATAAAACTAGGTCTTATACATCCATGTCAATGAAAAAAAACAAAACAGTTATGACTGCTTAAAGAAGAACTCCCGACAAAAATTTTATTCCATGTCCTGTTAGAAATGTACATGATGTAATCTGTAGTGAATGTCATTTTCTTACCAGTGTCTGAATTTTTGACTTCTATCATCCTGAAGTTTCTTATCTGTGTCATGTGACCAGCAATTAGACCCACCAACTCATATAGAGACTAAAGGTCCTTTTACACGGGCCGATTATCGGCCGAAAAATCGTTCCTAGGAACGCTAGTGCCGATAATCGGCCCGTGTAAAAGTGGCCCTAATCAGCCGACGAACGAGCAAAACGCTCGTTCGTCGGCTGATTGGATCTTTTGTAGAAACCAAAAGATCCAATCTGTCGGGCGCACATCGCCCTGTGTAAACAGGCGATGTGCGCCTGACAGCATGGAGCTTCCCGGCCGCACGAGCGATACAGCGATCACTCGTGCGGCCCGGCGCTCAATTCGTCGGGCCGTGTAAAGGCTCCCTGCCCGAGCGCCGATATCGCTGATCGGCGCTCGGGCAGGGAGAATAATCGGCCCGTCTAAAAGGGCCTTTATGTGTGGACAGGAAGTCTAATTCTCTATGTATTCCTATGAGACTGAAAGTGAGGCTCCCATAGGAATGAATAGAGCAGTTACTGGCTTTCTTTCCTGGGTCAGTTGGAGGTCAGGGAGTTGGTCACATGACCCAGCTACAATAAGAAGAGAGGTTTTTACTCACAGAAACAGTCACTGATAAGAAAATGACAATCACTACAGATTATATCATGCACCTTTCTAACAGGTCAGAGAATAAAAATGTTTGCGGGAGTTCTTCTTTAAACACTGAGAGACAAAAACTGAAAAAAATAGCTGGTCATTAAGGGCTTAAGAGGCTGTCACCTCTTGATAAATGTGACACATTCATAATACAGTCTACCCTACAGTATCTGCAATAGTGAACCAATTAATTAAAATTTCGATATAATTTGGGGGGGGGGGTGCTAAAACGTATGTGTGCCAAAGGTGTAGGCAGTTCAGACACTTCAGTTACTTTATAATGGTGGCAGAAGGAATATATTGACCAGATAGTGATATAGAGTGCCCAGGGGTGGACTAGGAACTTAAAGTGGCCCTGGAAAAAAACCCAAAAGTGGCCCCATATTGTAGTTGGGTCCAAACTGACGCAAGTAGGCATGGTCAACACTAGTAGATAGGGTCAATACAGCATTTTTCAGCATGCTGCCTGGACTTCCAATATTAATGACCCCTATAGTGCCCCAAGTAGTATGCTCTCCAAATAGGCAAGGAAGAAGAAGAATAAAATACTTGAGTCTCATTTCCAATGCAGGTCACTGGCCTTTTCCTGTGTCCCTGCGCCATTTGTACACTGCCTCATATACTGGCCTATGACTTATAATGGTGAACAGCAGGGCAAAGGGCCATCAGATCATTATGCACCTGGCCAGTGACAGTGAGGTAGTCATCGGCCCACTGGGAAATTTCCCTGTAGGGTTTATGGCCAGTCCGCCCCTGAGTGTGCCTAGACAAAAATGTTCTGTCCCAAGATAAAGACATACTGTGCTCAGTAGCCAGATAATGTGGCTTATGCTGTCAAGATAAATTGTGGATACAGAGCCCAGATAACTTCATACAGTCCTCAGAGACACAGCATATGTAGTCAGGTGAGACATGGCTATGACCACTGAGATCTTCCAATTCTCATGGCCTGCACACCATTTGTGACTTCTCGGGACAGGAGCACACGCAGCAACAAGACACTATCTTCAATACTCACCAAAAGTTAGGGATATTTGGCTTGCGGGGGAGATTTCGGGATGAACCTAAAATACACTCTAACCATTACAGATAAACTTTATGTGACCTTCTCTAAACTTCTGAATGCACATGTCCAACTGTTCAATGTTTCATTACTTTTTGCACAACTTGCTGTTCCCTGGCAAGGAACTTAACGGCAAAATTCGTGTGTTTGATCCATGAATCACCCAATACATTTCCTGGTTCAGTTAGAATTGGTATTTAAACAGTCCTCCTCATCATGCTGTTCACATTTTGACATCATGAGACCAAGACAACACCTAATAATTGATCAACCGTACCTCGCCATTGCGAGGCTTCAAGCAGGATGTTCTGAGACGGAAGTGGCCTCTGAGCTTAGAGTGTCACAGAATGTCATCAGCAGGTTGCAACAGAGATACAGAGACTGGAAGAGTCACAGAAAGGCACAAAAGTGGACATCCTTTGGCCACATCCCACACTGATGACCACTTCATTGTGAATAATGCCCTGTGATTCCGGATGATGAATGGACCAAAACTCTAGGCACATTTAACCCTTTCAGTACCTGAGGTTTTTTCGGTTTTGCGTTTTCATTTTTCTTCCCTATTTTCCGTGAGCCATGACTTATATTTTTGTTCACATAGCTGTATGGGGGCTTATTTTTTGCGGGACAAGTTGTACTTTCCAACTCCACCTTTCCAATTCCAAATCGGGTGAAATTGCAAAAAAAACGCAATTCCGCTACAGTTTTACGGGCTTTTTATTTACAGCGTTCGATGTTCATTAAAATTGACCAGTTACTATCATTCTACTGGTCAGTACGAATCCAGCTGTACCTAATATGTATAGTTTTTCTTGTGTTTTGATAAAATAATTATAAAGTTGGCATTTTTTTTTTTGTTGTCATATCTTGACCCCTATAACTTTTTGTTATTTATGTGTACAGAGCTGTATGGGGGCTCATTTTTTGCAGGGCGATCTGAACTTTTTATTGATACCATTCTGGGGTGTGTATGACTTTTTGATCGCTTTTTATTACATTTTTTTAGGAAAAAAAAAAGCGACAAAAAAAGCGAATCAGTTATTTTGACGCTTTTTTTCACGCAATTCGCCGTATTGGAAATTTTTTTAATATTTTAAAAGTACGGGCGCTTTCGCTCACGTTGATACCAATTATGTCTATATTTATTGTTATTTAGGTATTTATTTTTTAATTATACAGAAAGGGGGGGGTGATTTAAACTTTTATATTTTTTTATTTTTTACATTTTTTTTTAAAAAAATTATTTTTTGTGATTATTTTAAGTCTCACATATGAGCAAATAGATCCTGTTTCTTATTTTTTAGCAATCAGGGATTTTAAATCCTACATTTAATATCCCTTTTGCTCATTTCTTAGCCTGGCCTGTCATCTAGTGGCCAAACTAAGAATTGCACATTGAAAGCTGTAAACCTCATCAGCTAGGTTTACAGCATTCAAACCCACCGCAGGTGCCCTGATTGGCCACAGGGGGGCATGCGTGGCCACAGGGGGGCGTGCGTGGGACACCCGGAAGTGAGCGCTTCCGGGTTTATCGCTATTAGATGCCGTGATCACGTGAGATCACGGCATCTAATAGCTTTAGTTACCGATCGGGTACATTGGTAAGTAGGGGCAAGTCTCTGCTGTTTGAAACAGCAGAAACTTGCCGGCCATGACGCCCGCCGCACGTGCAAGCGGGCGTCATGTTCCTGCATCGCCCCAGCGCTGTACATGTACGGCGCTGGGAGTGTAAGGGTTAAAGGGGTTGTCCAAGTTATGAAAAAAAAAATATATAGCACTGTAGATCTGATGGGCAGCAATATATAACTAAGTTAAGCAAGTTTTAGGCAAAAAAAATCTATATTTCCTCATTTCCCTGGTTCTCTTCTGGTCTTTGTTTACATGCAGTAATAACAATCTCTGCCCCTCCCCCTTTCTCTGCAAAGGCAGTGAATACAAGTGCTATGAGTACATGTCTGCCTGCTGGGATACTCAGCAGCATGTTGTTTGTGTAGGACTACAAGTCCCAGCTGTACAATGACACTGCTGATACACACAGGAAATTCTCCCTACCTGTTCTTGTACAATACAATTCTTCTATAGCTTCTTGCCCAGCATTTGTCTCCTCTCACTGCTGCAGCTACTATTTGTTGTAAAGCCTTGAGCCCTCAGTGTGTTCTGGCTGAAGGGGTTAATGTTTTATCTGAAGGAATCCAGGGAGAGAGCAGATAGCAGGAGCCCGGCAAAGAAAGGGGGCGTGGCCAGTGACGTCTCGTGTACAGACTGTTATCTGAACTCTGAGGCTTGTGCACGAAACATCACAGACCAGGGAGATAAGCTGACATCACAGGTCATGTGACCCTCAGTCAACTCTGAGAAACCAGCAGCTTTAGAAACACAAAGTATATGGGAAAGTTGTTATACCTGACAAGTTAGAAACATATAAAGAACAAAAAAATAACTCGGACAACCCTTTTAAGGGAGGCAAGAGACACCCGTGTCACATCAGACCATTCAAAACCGTTTACATCAGTTTGGACTGCATGCTAGACGATCTGCAAGGGTACCTGACCACAGGTGTCTTGCATGGGCCCGGGAGCATCTACGCTGGATGAGAGACCAGTGGGCCTCAGAGCTGTTCACTGCTAAAAATCAATTCACGCTGAGCAAAAATAATGGCTGCCAACATTAAGCGAAATGTTCAGGAGAGCACTTTGCATCAGACACTGTTGTCACCAGACGAGCCTTTGATGGTGGTGGTGTTACAATGTGGGCAGGTGTGTCTAGTCAATACAGAACTGCCCTACACCTTGTGGATTGTTCAGTGATAAGCCCATACTACTTGAATAACATCATTAATCCAATCATTGCGCCTCTGCATGAACAACACCGGCCTAATTTCATCTTCATGGACAACAATGCACCAGCTCATTGAGGTCGCATCATTAGGGAACGGCTGCTGGACACTGGGGTACCTCAAATGGAGTGGCCTGCACTTTCTCCAGACCTGAATCCCATTGAAAACCTATGGGATCAGCTGAGTCGCCATGTAGAGGCTTGTAACTCTGTACCCCAGAACCTCAATGACCTTAGGGCCGCTCTTCAAGAAGAGTGGGATGCCATGCCTCAGCAGACAGTAAGTCGACTTGTGAACAGCATGAGACATTGTTGTCAAGCTGTAATTGATGCTCAAGGCCACATGACAAGTTATTGAGACACTGACATTTTTGTGGGGGTATACCCACCACTGTAGTTGGCTTTTGTTTCAATAAATTTGGTGAGATGAGGAAATCACCATCGCTGCTTCTACTTAAATGCCCTACTTTCATGATATAACATCACTGTCGTGTGAACTTTTTACATTTTCCATAAATTTCAGCCAAAAGCCAAATATCCCTAACTTCTTGTGAGTAGTGTAAGTAGGACTGTGTCCTTGCATCTTTGAGATTGCAGAAACATTGCAGTAGACAACGCTGAGTACTATTGAATAACTGTATGGTGGTAACGGTGCATTGATAGATGACATGCAAATTGTTTAGGATGTAAGCTGGATATAAATGTGTACATCAATTTCAGTACTTTTTTTCTGTACTTTGTCTTTTTCTAATCTGTAGGAGTCGAACAGAGTCACAGAACTTGCAGACGTGAAAAAATTCCTCCGTATGTCAACCCTCCAAGCTACAACCATTTTGCATTTACTGGAAAAGAGTTTGATTGCACTCCCATCCCTCCAAGGACATGGTCACCCTCATTTGGCCTTCACCAAAGACAGTTAGCCTCTCATTCATCATTTCCAGAAAATGGGATGTTTTATCCTGTCCTACAGCACTTTCCAACAGACATCACTTACACAATGCAATCTACTGCCACGTCAGTACATGTGCAACAAGGTCTCGCCTCTATGCCAGGATCAGTGCAGAGATATAGTGGCTATATACCACATCCTGCCCAGTACCCCCAGGCATATTACCCAGCAGGTGAGTTCTGTCCCATTACAGACACAGAAGATTACTGTAGTGGTGCTTTGTAGGCTTCTGATTTTAATGGAATGCTGAATTCAATTCCTGCTATCTGCGCAAGAGTTTTCAAATAAAAGCTTCTTCCTACTGAAAGTGCCAGGAGGGGTAACGTGTTTTTGGATTTCCTTTAAACTTAAAATTTTGACCATCCTTGCAATCTACTGCCATCCATCTCCCTCACCGGTCTCTGTATTCTGAATTCCAGTGATCGTGTTTCAACAAAAATATGTTATTGGCTGCAGCAGTGACCTCCATGATGAACTCCAGCGGTCACACATCCATGTCAAAATATCATTACTGGTGGTCAGGATATACAGACCAGCTGGACACCCAGGAAGAGGTGGCACCTGAGTGGTGGGGAATCAGGTGGTTATTACCCTGTTTGTAACTTGAAACCAATTTTTGGCTAAAACCTTTTAACCACCTAACTGTTCTGCCCGAGTCCAGCTTGGCAGTGTGAAAAGTAGCTAACTGGAGGGGGGAGGACATGCAACTGGTCTTGTATGAAAGCTGACAGTCCAGGCTTTAATAAAATACCAAAATGAAATGAAATCACGTCGGGAATAATTGCGAGTGAAACCTGTTTTTACTTTCGTTTTCAGCTGCATTCACAGCATCCTGATTTCTATCAGTGATATCTTTCACTGTCCTGAACATTTTGCTGTCATTTTGGTATTGTCTGGAAGCTTTGTTTCTAGCTGCTACCATTCAGGAGGTAGCAGCATCTAAAGCAGCCCTCCCCCCTCCAGGTAGCTACTTTTCCCACTTCTGCAGCTCCACTCTGGCAAAACAGTTAGGGGGTTAAGAGGCTGGACAAACCATATAAAGTTGGCGAATACCCAATTTAGAAGTTCTGGTTTTTAGGTGCATCCTTCTTGAAATGGTATTCCAACAAAACATAGTTTATCCTTAGAACTAAACAGAGTCTGATTCTTGAGACTCATCATCATAACAGCAGTCCTGTATTGAAGAAGATTTTGGTCTGTTATCCACAGTAATACATAAGTAGTACTGCAGATAAGGAGTCCAGGTTACTATTTTTTTTTATTTTCCTACTGCCCCCATTCACCTACTATCAGCCTTTGTTTATTTCATGCAATTATATTACACAGGACTACAGACATTAGCATCAAGCTGTCCCTAATGGGGCTCACAATCTAAGTTCCCTATCAGTATGTCTTTGCAGTGTGGGGGGGAAACTAGAGAAAACCCATGCAAACACAGGGAGAACATACAAACTCCATGCAGATGTTGTCCTTGGTCAGATTTGAACCTAGGACCACAGAGCTGCAAGCACCAGTGCTAACCACTGAGCCACCGCGCTGACAGTGCAGTTAAAGCTTCACTGAAATACATTGACAATACTGCCGTGCTTGCACACAGGAGTCATCTCTATTATGTTAGCACAGCAGAGCAGTCTGGAATGTGTTTTTCAGTGCAGCTTTGAGCGCTAACAATGAGGGAATGGGGGGCATTAGGCAAACAAAAAAAATGGTGATCTGTATTCCTTAGGTGCAGTATATATTACTACTCTAGTAGTCCAGAATTGTGGTGACAGATTCCCTTTAAAACAAGACTGGAATTTATGGCTAGTCGTGTTGTGGCCAGAGATAGAGCTTTATGGAGAGAGATCGGCAGGTAATACCTTAGATGATCATCTGTAAAACAAGACCTGTCTCACATCTCTAGCTGCTATACACCCTGAGATAGAGCTATTAGTAGTTGCTGGGCACATCTTATAGTCTGAAAAATATGGTACTTCATTTTTCATTTTAGAGGCACTGAGGCTGCTAACGTGGAAGTAGACCTACATGTATTTTAACCTCATAGTGAGCTTGAGTATTGCCGCCTCTGTGTAACTACACCTCCATGTTAAACCCCATCATGTCAAGGACAATAACAAACACTGACAAATACCAGATTTCATACTATGTCTGCTTTTTTTTCTCCTGTTATATTCGGGCAATGTGAGCATGAACATTTGAGTGCCTTCTTTTCCTTTGTATAAGTTACATTTGTTGTTTTCCATCCAGCCATCCTTCCATGCTGCACAGCTCCAGCTCATCTGCACCATCTCAATGGGTGCCCTGGCCCTGCAGTCTCCTCATACCAACACTGCAGCTATTTTCAGGTTAGTACAATTAAAATGTAAGCTGACTCTGCAGACATCGTTCATCCATCACTTCCTCTCTTAGGTTACTCTTGACCTCTGCAAATGTTTGGCATTTTGATGATGCGTTCATTAGATCGATGCCCTACACTCACTGCCCTCAATGTCTTTGTAGCCTTGTCCTTCTTTTATGTCATAGTAGTACACATCCGCTAACTGTCCCTTTTTCTGTGGTGCTTTTATCTTTTCTTGCATCATGAAAGAGGCTATGGAAATGAAAAACAGGTCTTACATATATTGGAATGGATATTATGCTGCGGCAATATTTGATTTTTTGAAGAACTATCTACCAGCAATCAGCTATAATCTGTGGCTGAACCTTGTAGCAAGTATTGGATTCTTCTGCAGCACCACCTCAGTTGAAATAAAGCCAATGAAACCATCTGTCTGGGTTCATGGATATTCAAGAACATGTCAGGTCCTCCTCAGAGAGAGAAGTTTGTTGTATCTGCAGTCCACCGTGTCATATCTTTCATTTCCAAATTTGCTTTAGTGACACCTACAATGTTGACATGGCCATTGCAGGGGAACTACTGTATCTGCTTAGCCATGGCTCCAATTTGCATAGGGGTTGCCTGGGATAACACAACCTCTTAAAATCTTGTGCATGCTTGAAAAATGCTTATACCTCCAGAAAGGAAAGTGGGGAATATTAATTGATGTGTGGCTTTCCCAGTTGACATGCTCCATATTTATCAAACTACAATGCTTATTGAAGCTCCAAAGACACATTTGAGTCTTGATTGTGACAGGATATTCCCATCTCATAAAATGGTTACCATGCATATTGCTAGGATATGCCATCACTTTATGATCTTTGGAGGTACATAATCTGGGACCACCTCCGATTCTGAGAATAAAAGGGCCAGATCATTGATGCGACACTGTGACCTCTTTAAAGGGGTTCTCCGGGAATTAAGAAAATGTAAATACTTAAATATTATTTTATAATAAATATATTCACAAATACCTTTCATTAGTTATAATGGCTCATTTTGTCTGAGCAGCAATCATCAGGGGAAATAAAATGGCCGCCGTCCTATTAGTACACACAAAACCTGTCCTAATCACACAGGAGGGCAAGTTACTTCACAACACTGAGCTATAGAGCTGCCTCATCCTCCTCTCTGCTCTGCTTGTAAGGGGTTATGATCCTGAATACAGGTGAATCTCTGTAGGAATGGAGAAGATGAGGAGACATGAGAGGAGGGTGAGGTGAGGCTAATGAGCAGCAGGACTTGTATGCAGTCTCCATTACCACAGTCTGTCCTGTCCGTTCCTTCTGTACTTCACGTCTCCTCATGAACTAAATTCCCCAGAGATTCAGCTAAAGTTCTTATCTTAATCTGTATTCAGGACCATAATCCTTGACAAGTAAAAAGGAGGATGAGGCAGCTCTTTACCTCAGTGTTGTGAAGTAACTTGTCCTGCTGTGTGATTAGGACAGGTTTTGTGTGAACTAATGGGACAGCGGCCATTTTATTTCTTCTAATGATTGCTCCCCAGGCAAAACAAGCCATTATAAATAATGAAAGGTATTTAAGAATATATTTATAATAAAGTAAAATTTAATTATTTTCATTTCCTTAATTCCTGGAGAACCCCTTTAATGTTTTTTCCTGCACAGCAGCGCTCCTGCGCAGGGAACTGTAGTCGGTCCCTTCCACTTGTACAGGGGGTTGCAAGAGCACCTCTGTGTAGGGAAGTGAAGAGCTGCCGGGCTAAATCAGTGATCCAGCCCTTTCACTCACATGATCCATACACCGGACCCCCACAGAGTATAAAGCTATATTTCATCACTTTATGACATGGGAATACACTTTTAAAAGGGGTCTGGTTACCTTGTCATAGTATCATGTCCTGTACATCTTAGCTATATGACATATTTAAATGACATTCTATAGGAGAGATTTATCATCTCCCTGCACCAGAAAAGTGGCGTTAAAAAATTGTAAACTGTGTGCTTGCGACTTTTTAAATGTGACTTTAAAATAAAATTAGTCGCAAGTGGTATTTTTTAAAAAATATCTACGCCACCTTCAGCACTTTTCAAAAAGGAGGCGTGGTAAGGGCGGGAAGAGGTGTGGCCAGCCACAATGACAAATCTTATGTTCATTTACACAATGAAGCCAGAAATCTAAGGCAGTTCTGAGCTTTCTGGTTAGGTGCACGGACTGCAGGAGGATGCACCTAATTTATGATGAAGTCTGTGCCTCATAATAAATTACGCACATCCTCCAGCAGAGCTGGTCTTTATAAATCTCCCCCTATGTTCTACAACTGTGGAGCTTGAACATTTATATCAACACATTATAGCACAGTGCACAATACAGATTTATAACACGGGTTTTCATACATTATTGTCCCAATCTGCAGAACCCTCCAATGCATCCTTCTCTTCCCATGGAGTTCTTTCATACAAGCTGGCCATCAAATGAATCAACGGAATTCAGAAAAGACGATATGAATCTAGAGAATGTTTTCCAGTTTGCGGATGAGCTACAATCTTCTTCTCAGTTGGATATTGTGAAGCTGGATACAGTAGAAAGTCTTGTGGGGCCAGCAGCATCACCTTTACAAAATGAGAATGTCGCAATGGCAGTGCGCCCAGGAAACGATGAGGCTTATTGTAGTCAGATGGACCACTTGGAACCTTTACTACCTGTAAATGCTGATATCACTACAGAGGTTTTATTAGTCGACCAGCCTGACAATTGTACAAGTCCAATGACTTCAGCCTATGTCTGTCCTCTCAGTAGTGATCACACAGAAGTAAGTAGCAGATCACAGTCTACCTGTAAAATGTGTATTTGGGATTAAAAGTAAAAGTGGGATCCTGATAACAGTTGCAGCTTTCCTCCCAAAAGACGTTCTTTTGCAAATGAGAGCGTCAGTGCACCAAGGGGCGTGACCAGCACTGGAAAGCTGAGGAGCTGGTGCACCCCTCCGTGCACTGAAGCTCTCATTTGCATAAAGAATAAAAGTCTCTTTCTCAGGAATGCTGCAACTGATTTACACAAGACAAGATATCAATTAGCAGGATCAACCCTACCAGGAAGTATACCAGCTTTAATGGGGTTGAACCTGCTGACACATGATCTGTAAGCTAAATATAGATGTCCTTTTTGCTTCCGTAGGTTGACATGAATACATCTTCAGATGCAGACAAAACCTTGTGCGTTGATGAGGTGGATTTACTTGATTCTGATGTTCCTTTTTCTCCAAGTCAAATAGCAACTAGTGAATACGTGGATAATACAAGCAGGATAGCAAAATTAGAAAAATGAGCAGGTAAATCTAAGCAGCGTATAGGTCATGCCAGAGATAAACATGTTAATGTTTAATCGGCTTCCTGTAATACAGTATATATAATACAGCAAAAGGAAAGTCAGGTCGTGATAACCAAGAAGTGTTGTCATGAGTCATCTGGGAGTTCTTGGAGTTTGCCTGCAGCTGAAGTAGACCCTTGAAACGATTCTTCGTGGGAAGGAAGTCACGTATTTATTTGAGACGAGCAGCAGGGCAGGTGGCTGAGAAGGCGGAAAAATAGAGAATGCTAGAAATTGTAGAATGAAATGGTACAAAGGTAGTGATTTTCCTCAAACAACTAAGTTTTATACTCAGGATGACAAAAGCATATGAATTACTGTATTTTTGGGAGTATAAGATGCACTTTTGTTCCTCCAAAAGTGAGAGAAAAGTGGCAGTCCATCTTATAGTCTGAATGGAAGCGGTCATCAGCATGCAGGAGGTGCGTAGAGTGGTGAGGCAATCGCTGTACCAGGTCTACCTGCTCCTGGTCTTCTTCTGGGCCTCACTCTACAGTGTATCCTGACTGCATATAGCGTCAGGACGTAGTGCATGTAAGTGAACTCTATGTAGGTGACACTGTGTGACGCCATGTCACAGATCAGCGCAGTCCAGAAGAAGACCAGGGAGCAGTGACTGGCAGTGCCGTCCTGGTCAAGCAAGGTAAGTTTGTTTATTTATTATTTAACATCTGATCTGAGGTCTGATAGGGGTCCGATCTGAGACTGATGGATTCTGATCTGAGGCTGATGGGGTCTCATCTGAGGCTGATAGGGGTCTGATCTGAGGCTGATGGGGGTCTGATCTGAAACTTAACAGAGTTTGATCTGAGGTTGATGGTGGTCTGATCTTAGGCTGATGGGGTCTGATCCTAGGCTGATGGGGATCTGATCTGAGGATGATGGGGGGTCAAAGCTGAGGTTGATGGAGGTTGGGTGGGGGGTCTGATCTGAAGCTGATGGAGTTTGGAGGTCTGATGAGGGTCTGATCAGAGGCTGACGGAGCCTGAGGGTCTGATTTTGGGGTCTGATCTGAGGTCCGATGAAGTCTGATTCTTTCTTTATGGATTAGACATGGCCCACTGTCTCCTTCTTTCCATCTAACTTCATCTCTCATAGATGGGAGCTTTTTCTTGATTTGACAGACCAGGAGGTATATAATTTGTTTGTTCTTTGTGGTTTCTCTAGGCTGAGTTCTACATTATTAATTTGGCCTCAATGTCTACTCTGACCTGAGTCCTTCAATTCCATAACTGTTGTGTTGTTATTGATGTTGTGTATGCCCTGCACAGCAGTTGACAATTGTGATGATGTATGTTGTGATATCGTAACAAAGGTCTGATGAGCATTTGAGGGTCTGATCTGAGGTCTGCTGAAAAATATTTTTTCTTATTTTCCTTCTTTAAATCCTAGGTGTGTCTTATAGCCCAGTGTATCTTATAGTCCGAAAAATACAGTACTCTTACTGACAACCACTGCAGTGAAACCTTACTCTTAATATTGGAATTCTAAGAAAATCAGGCATATGTTTGTCAATGTTAATGAAACCTGATCAGATAGAAACACTGTGAGTAAAGAATATTACATATGGTGACACTCTGCATTTTTCAAAATGTACTGGCACCCTGCACGTGTCCATTCCCAAAAACAGATGACATGAGAGGGCAGGAGTATTTACATAGTTACATATGTTGAAAAAAGACTCAGGTCCATGAAGTTCAACCTTTTTCAGATTAATTATATGACATGACTTGTTAGATTAATTATAACTCTCAATGCAGTTTGCTATCAGATAAGCATCTAGCCATTTTTTAAAGGGTTTCTGTCAGCAGATTTGTACCTATGACACTGGCTGACCTGTTACATGTGACGTTATCAGCTGAAGACATCTGTGTTGGTCCTATGTTCATATGTGCCCACATTGCTAAGAAAAATGATGTTTTAATATATGCAGATGAGCATCTAGGAGCAACGAGGCGTTGCCGTTACCCCTAGAGGCTCTGAACTCTCTGCACTGCACTTTGATCGGCAGGGCCAATGTGATCACACCTGACCCTGATTTCTCCTAAAGTCTTGCGCTGTGCTGCGCAGTATCTTGCACAGACGCAGTACAGGAAAGAGGCTCGCAGGCAGTTCTCTTCTGTACCTCACTGGACACTGAAGCACACAGCGCAGAACAAGACTTTAGGATGAGTCAGGTCCAGGCGTGATCGTGTTTATGTTGCTTGGCCCTGTCAATCAGTGTGCAGACGGTGTGTGGCAGTTGCAGAGAGCAGAGCCTCTAGGATTAGCGGCAACGCCCCCATTGCTCCTAGAGGCTCATTTGCATATAATAAAACATCATTTTTTTCCCAGGCTGCTTTACTTTGCTTTTGACAAATATGTGGACAGATGATGATTAGTATGTTTCTCCATATCTGTAATATATATATATATATATATATATATATATATATATATATATATTACAATATACAGTATAGACCAAAAGTTTGGACACACCTTCTCATTCAAAGAGTTTTCTGTATTTTCATGACTATGAAAATTGTAGATTCACACTGAAGGCATCAAAACTATGAATTAACACATGTGGAACCAAAGATCTCAAATTTGGACTCATCAGACCAAAGCACAGATTTCCACTGGTCTAATGTCCATTCCTTGTGTTCTTTAGCCCAAACAAGTCTCTTCTGCTTGTTGCCTGTCCTTAGCAGTGGTTTCCTAGCAGCTATTTTACCATGAAGGCCTGCTGCACACAGTCTCCACTTAACAGTTGTTGTAGAGATGTGTCTGCTGCTAGAACTCTGTGTGGCATTGACCTGGTCTCTAATCTGAGCTGCTGTTAACCTGCGATTTCTGAGGCTGGTGACTCGGATGAATTTATCCTCCGCAGCAGAGGTGACTCTTGGTCTTCCTTTCCTGGGGCGGTCCTCATGTGAGCCAGTTTCTTTGTAGCGCTTAAAGAGGCTCTGTCACCAGGTTTTAACCTATGTATTTTAATACATAGGTTAAAAGCCCTTAACCCCTTCACGACCGCCGACGGTAAATCTACGTCGCTGCTTGCCGGGCTTTGTGCAGCAGCGACGTAGATTAACGTTCCTGCTTTGGGGCGACGATAAGGAGCCCCAGAATTTTTTATTTTGTTAAAAATATGTTTATTATCACCCCCACCCCCCTCAACATCATAATTTATGCCTATAATAGGATGGCCGAGAGGGGAGGGGGGGGACAGGGCGGACAGGCGGCAGCGCGATTTGAACCCGCGCTGCCTGTCTGCCTTCCCCGATGTTCAGGATGGCCGAGCGGTTTGCAAGCAGAGTATCAGCATACAGCTGATACTCTTGCTTCAAACTGCTGACATCGGTGCTGGCACCAATGTCAGCCGTTTAACCCCTTCCATGCCGCGGTCCATAGGGACCGCTGTATTGAAGGGGTTAACAGGGAGGGAGCTCCCTACCTCTCCCATCGGGTCGCTGCTGTGCCGTGGCAGCAACCCGATGCTTGATGGGATCACAGAGGGAGGGAGCTCCCTCCCTCCTCCATCGGGACGCTGCTCTGCTGTGGCAGCGTCCCGATGGTTACCATGGCAACCAGACGCTTTCACAGCCGTTTGGCTTGCCATGGTATAGCTAAGCCTGATCAAGCTCCTGCTAAAGGCAGGAGTCTGATCAGGCTTACTATGAATGAAAATACACTGCAGTACACTATACAGTGTACTGCAGTGTGTTATACAGCCCTCAGACCCACTGGACTTGCAAGAACCAACTGGGTCTGAGTCAAAAAGTGTAAAAAAATAAATAAAGTGAAAAAAAGTAAAAAAAAAAGTGAAAAAAGTAAAAAAAAATAAAGTTATACAAAAAAATAAAAGTTTCATGAAAAAAAATAAAAAAATAAAAGTAAAAAACAAAATAAAGTAAAAAAAAATTGTAAAAAAAAGGGGAAAAAAGAAAAGTATACATATTAGGTATCGCCGCGTTCGTATCGACCGGCTCTATAAAAATATCACATCATCCACCCCGCCAGGTGAACGCAGTAAAAAAAAAACAAAATAAACAGTGCTAAAACAGCCATTTTTTGGTCACCTTCCCTCACAAAAAGTGTAATAGCAGGTGATCAAAAAGGCGTATTTAACCCAAAATGGTACCGATCAAACCGCCATCTTGTCCCGCAAAAATGATACCCTACCTGAGACAATCGCCCGAAGAATAAAAAAATATGGCTCTCAGAAAATGGCAACACAAAAAAAAGATTTTATTCTGTTCAAAAATAAATCTAATGTGTAAAACTTTCCAAAAATAAAAAAGTTAGACATATTGGGTATCGCCACGTCCGTAACCACCTGCTCTATAAAAATATTACATGAGATGGCCTCCCAGGTGAATGCTGCTGCTGCTGCAAAAAAAAAAAAACTATGCCAAAACAACCATTTTTTTCCCTCTTGCCTCACAAAAAGTGTAATAGTAGGCGATCAAAAAGGCGTATTTAACCCAAAATGGTACCAATCAAACCGTCATCTTATCCCGCAAAAAATGATACCCTACCTGAGACAATCGCCCGAAGAATAAAAAAAATATGGCTCTCAGAAAATGGCAACACAAAAAAAAGATTTTATTCTGTTCAAAAATAAATCTAATGTGTAAAACTTTCCAAAAATAAAAAAGTTAGACATATTGGGTATCGCCACATCCGTAACCACCTGCTCTATAAAAATATTACATGAGATGGCCTCCCAGGTGAATGCTGCTGCTGCAAAAAAAAAAAAACTATGCCAAAACAACCATTTTTTTCCCTCTTGCCTCACAAAAAGTGTAATAGTAGGCGATCAAAAAGGCGTATTTAACCCAAAATGGTACCAATCAAACCGTCATCTTGTCCCGCAAAAATGATACCCTACCTGAGACAATCGCCCGAAAAATAAAAAAAATATGGCTCTCAGAAAATGGCAACACAAAAAAAAGATTTTATTCTGTTCAAAAATAAATCTGATGTGTAAAACTTTCCAAAAATAATAAAGTTAGACATATTGGGTATCGCCACGTCCGTAACAACCTGCTCTATAAAAATATTACATGAGATGGCCTCCCAGGTGAATGCTGCTGCAAAAAAAAAAAAAAACTATGCCAAAACAACCATTTTTTTCCCTCTTGCCTCACAAAAAGTGTAATAGTAGGCGATCAAAAAGGCGTATTTAACCCAAAATGGTACCAATCAAACCGTCATCTTGTCCCGCAAAAAATGATACCCTACCTGAGACAATCGCCCAAAAAATAAAAAAAATATGGCTCTCAGAAAATGGCAACACAAAAAAAAGATTTTATTCTGTTCAAAAATAAATCTGATATTATAAAACTTTCCAAAAATAATAAAGTTAGACATATTGGGTATCGCCACGTCCGTAACAACCTGCTCTATAAAAATATTACATGAGATGGCCTCCCAGGTGAATGCTGCTGCGGCAAAAAAAAAAAAACTATGCCAAAACAACCATTTTTTCCCTCTTGCCTCAGAAAAAGTGTAATAGTAGGCGATCAAAAAGGCATATTTAACCCAAAATGGTACCAATAAAACCGTCATCTTGTCCCGCAAAAATGATACCCTACCTAAAACAATCGCCCGAAAAATAAAAAAAATATGGCTCTCAGAAAATGGCAACACAAAAAAAAGATTTTATTCTGTTCAAAAATAAATCTAATGTGTAAAACTTTCCAAAAATAAAAAAGTTAGACATATTGGGTATCACCACGTCCGTAACAACCTGCTCTATAAAAATATTACATGAGATGGCCCCCCAGGTGAATGCTGCAAAAAAATTTTTTTAAAAACTATGCCAAAACAACAATTTTTTTTCCCTCTTGCCTCACAAAAAGTGTAATAGCAGGCGATCAAAAAGGCGTATTTAACCCAAAATGGTACCAATCAAACCGTCATCTTATCCCGCAAAAATGATACCCTACATGAGACAATCGCCTGAAAAATAAAAAAAAATATGGCTCTCAGAAATTGGCAACACAAAAAGATTTTATTCTGTTCAAAAATAAATCTAATGTGTAAAACTTTCCAAAAATAAAAAAGTTAGACATATTGGGTATCACCACGTCCATAACAACCTGCTCTATAAAAATATCAAATGATTTGCGCCCTCAGGTGAATGCTGTAAAAAAAATTTTTTTAAAAACTATGCCAAAACAGCTATTTTTTTCCACCTTGACTCACAAAAAGTGTAATACCAAGCAATAAAAAAGTCTTATGTACCCCAAAATGGTACCAATGAAAACATCACCTCATCCCGCAAAAAATAAGCCCCCACATAAGACAATAACTCAAAAAAATAAAAATCAATGGCTCCCGCAAACCAATCCATCAAAATCTGTTCTGCAAAATCTATATGGCGCTCCTTCTGTTCTGAGTCCTGCCATGTGCCCCCACAGCAGTTTACCACCACATATGGGGTGTTGCCGTATTCAGGAGAAAATGGGGGAAAAACTTATGTGGTGCTTTTCTCCTGTTAACCCTTGTGAAAATGAAAAATTTGGGGTTAAAGCAACATTTTATTGGAAGAAATTAAACTTTTCATTTTCACAGCCAAGTGTTTCCAAATTCCGTAAAACGCTTAGGGGGTCAAAGTGGTCAGTATCCCCCTTAATATATTCTTTGAAGGGTGTAGTTTCCAAAATGGGGTCACTTTTTGAGGGTTTCCACTGTAGGGGTACGTCAGGGTCTCTCAATTACAAAATGGTGTCTAAAAACCATTCTAGCAAAATCTGCCTCCAAAATCCGTATGGCGCTCCTTTACTTCTGACCACTGCCACAAACCCATAGAGACGTTTACCACCACATATGGGGTATTTCTGTAAACTGCAGAATCAGCGTAATGTATATTGAGGTTTAGTTTGCTGTTAACCCTTGCTGTGTTGCAAGAAAAAAATAATTAACATGAATAATCTACCAAAAAAGTGAAATTTTGAAATTTCACCTCTATTTTCCCTTAATTCTTGTGGAACACCTCAGGGGTTAACAAAGTTTGTAACATCAGTTTTTTATAATTTGAGGGGTGTAGTTTCTAAAATGGGGTCATTTATGGGTGGTTTCCATTACTTAAGCCCTTCAAAATCACTTTATATCTGAATTGGTGCTTAAAAAATGGTTTTGGAAATTTTGTTGAAAATTCCAAAAAATGCTTCCAAACTTCTATGCTTTCTAACGTCTGAAAAAAGTAAAATGACATTTATAAAATGATGCCAACATAAAGTAGACATATGGGGAATGTAAAATAATAACTATTTTTGGAGGTATTACTATGTATTTTGAAAGTAGAAAAATTGAAATATGGAAATTTGCTAATTTTTCTAAACTTTTGCTAAATTTGGTATTTTTTATAAATAAAAATGAAATATTTTGCCACAAATTTACTACTATCGTGAAGCACAATATGTGACGAGAAAACAATCTCAGAATGGCCTGGATAAGTAAAAGCGTTCCAAAGTTATTACCACATGAAGTGACACATGTCAGATTAGCAAAAAATGGCCTGGGCAGGAAGGTTTTAACTACCTTTCAGCATGAAAGGGTTAATTTGCCAATTATCCACATACCTGTATTGCAGAGTATAGCGCAGCGGCTGTGCAGAAAAGTGAAGTTTAAAAATTATGCTGATGAGCATTCGGAGCACCGGGGGATGGGCTCTTTCCTCCTGAGCACCGCTTCTTCACCGCCCCCCCCCCCCCGGGCCCGAGGCTCTCCCCCATGCCTAAGTGCACGCCCCTCTTTAAATTGACTGACAGCGCTAGACTGTTTGGCCTAGCGCTGAAATCCCGCGCGTGCGCAGCAGGATCGGGGCCGGCGCATGCGCAATAGCGCTTGCAGTGCCGAACACTGCAAGGGCTTCCATTCATCTGTGCACGCGCCGTCACTTCCGGGTTCAGGGAAGTGACGGCGCGTGCGCAGATGAATGGAAGCGCTTGCAGTGTTCGGCACTGCAAGCGCTATTGCGCATGCGCCGGCCCCGATCCTGCTGCGCACACGTGGGATTTCAGCGCTAGGCCAAACAGTCTAGCGCTGTCAGTCAATTTAAAGAGGGGCGTGCACTTAGGCATGGGGGAGAGCCTCGGGCCCGGGGGTGGGGCGGTGAAGAAGCGGTGCTCAGGAGGAAAGAGCCCGCTCCCCGGTGCTCCAAAGGCTCATTAGCATAATTTTTAAACTTCACTTTTCTGCACAGCCGCTGCGCTATACTCTGCAATACAGGTATGTGGATAATTGGCAAATTAAGGGCTTTTAACCTATGTATTAAAATACATAGGTTAAAACCTGGTGACAGAGCCTCTTTCATGGTTTTTGCGACTGCACTTGGGGACACTTTCAAAGTTTTCCCAATTTTTCAGACTGACTGACCTTCATTTCTGAAAGTAATGGTGGTCACTCGTTTTTTTTTTTACTTAGCTGCTTTTTTCTTACCATAATAAGCTGTGTATCCACCTGACTTCTGCCCAACACAACTCATGGTCCCAACCCCATTTATAAGGCAAGAAATCCCACTTATTAAACCTGACAGGGGACACCTGTGAAGTGAAAACCATTTCAGGTAACTACCTTTTGAAGCTCATCAAGAGAATGCCAAGAGTGTGCAAAGCAGTAATCAAAGCAAAAGGTGGCTACTTTGAAGAGCCTAGAATATAAGACATATTTTCAGTTGTTTCACACATTTTTGTTAAGTATATAATTCTACATGTGTTCATTCATAGTT
The DNA here is from genome assembly GCA_900303285.1 of Rhinella marina. Taxonomy (NCBI): domain Eukaryota; kingdom Metazoa; phylum Chordata; class Amphibia; order Anura; family Bufonidae; genus Rhinella; species Rhinella marina. The sequence continues at coordinate 418,682 of ONZH01004164.1, forward strand.
TTGATGCCTTTAGTGTGAATCTACAATTTTCATAGTCATGAAATTACAGAAAACTCTTTGAATGAGAAGGTGTGTCCAAACTTTTGGTCTGTACTGTATTTATATATATATATTGGAGTCCTTGCCCTTTTACCTATGAATAAAATTCTGGTTCACCTTCTGTATTCTGTGGTGGACTAAAATGCTCAGTAACTTCTCTGCGCCCTTCTTCATCTCAACGCTGGCAAAATGATACCATAGCAGGGGTGTAGCTAAAGGCTCATGGGCCCTCGTGCAAGAGTTCAGCTTGGGCCCCCCTTCCCTAAGAGGGCAAGGAAGCACATAGCTTTCATGCTGACGGATGCAAAAATTGAAACGGCACCTCCACACCCCGTCATGCCAAATTCTTGACCTAACTCTCCTTCCTTCCACCCAGTGGCCAGCATGCAATTTCTATAATACCAATGTCCTTTTATGCTGCACAAGAGTCTTTAGGCCCCCTCAGGCTCCCGGGCAGCGACTGCTGCCTTGGCACCCCCTATAGCTACGGCCCTGTCTCAGAGAAGCAGGTGAAGGGGCCCAGACATCTTTCTTTCATTCAGCCCTACTTCTATGAAATATGTAGCTCTGTCTCTAGAGCTTGCATATTATAGTGCTATTTATTAGTGGAATCTCTGGGGCTGTGTGAGACATGATTTTCTATACAAGCATGGAAAGGGTTGACAAAAATTGACTGCAGGGCACTCAGGGGAGAAGCAGGTGCTTGATGTCACATGGGACAAGTTGCTGCCACAGAAATTGAAGAGACAAGAGCTGCAAAGGGATGAGTAAAGAAGCTTAAAAGTGTGAAGATTACACTGGAAAGCAGTGTTTCTTTGCATTGATATGGTTAAAATAATGGTGTTCATTACTCCAGATGTATGTTGTGTAATTTGTGGGATAAGACCTTTAACCGATGCTACATGATTGGACTTGAGCAGTTCATGCACAGATGTAGTAGTGCACAACTACAAATCTAATAACTGGAAACTAAACTATACCTCTGTATAATACGACTTACTTTACCTGATTAAGTTTCAACAAATATGTATATTTCTCTTCTCAGATCTTAATCTCCTGGTTGATGAAGCCTACGAGCGTCTGGAAAAAAAGAAGAATTAAAAAAATAAAATATATTGGACTGTTCAGCAGTCATGTGCCATGAGACGTTTTCATGGTACCTGTTAGTTTTGAGCTTCTATTCAGTTTGAAAGTTGTTTGAGCAATATGTTTTTCTTTTCAGGTTTACATTGTTGTAGAAGAATATATTGTATTGCTTTTTGCTAGGTAACAATAAAAAATATATTGTGGTGTTAATTATAAGATATTTCATTGCACAAGATCACATAGCATAAGTATCTGATTGTAACATTTCCATAACATGTCACTGTGTGTATAGTGCTGAAATAAAGTTCTCACAGAGTTTTTTGGCGGTGTGGAATACAGGCCAAAAAGTCTCTGGCAGCAGTGCTGGATCGGCCTTCCATTGTTTTCAGGCCATGCTGTACTTAATACGACCACACAAGAACTCCAAGAAAGCCTGTGGACCAGGCGTAACACGGTCAGACGAAAGTCCAACCACGTATAGAAGTGTAATCCAGCACAGGCACTATAATAAAACTAATCTTTATGAAAAGAAGGGTACAAAGCATAAAATTGTTGAGACTTTTCGGGCTACACTAGTCCTTTGTCAACACATATCAAAATTGCATACACGTTATTAAAATAGGAACAAATTATTTTGATATATTGACTAACTAGCAATTAAATTAACTCTTCAGATGGCATACAAAAGACAAAAAAGGTTAACTACATAACCTTTGTCTACTACATAAAACACCATTCACACCTTAAGATGGTAACTATAGCTACAAAAAAATAAGTACAAAAAAATTCTGATGTAGAGCAGTGGTTATCCACTGATAAAAAAAAATTATTAAGATATCATTAGCCTATTTGAATAAATAATTCTCATTAAAGGGGTTCTCCGGGAATTAGGAAAATAAAAATACTTAAATATTACTTCATTATAAATATATTCCCAAATACATTTCATTAGTTATAATGTCTCGTTTTGTCTAGGAAGCAATCATCAGGGGGAAATAAAATGACCGCCGTCCTATCAGTACACACAAAACCTGTCCTAATCACACAGGAGGAAAAGTTACTTCTGATCACTGAGGTAAAGAGCCGCTTCATCCCCCTCTCTGCTCTGCTTGTCAGGGATTATGCTCCTGAATACAGATGATAAGATCTGAATCTCTGTAAGAATGGAGTTCATGAGGAGACATGAAGTACAGAGAGGAGGTGGGGATGTGGCTAATGAGCAGCAGCACTTGTTTGCAGTCTCCATTACCACAGCCCCGCATTACCACAGTCTGTCCTGTCCATCCTACTGTACTTCATGTCTCCTCATGAACTCCATTCCTACAGAGATTCAGCTGAAGATGTTATCATCTGTATTCAGGATCATAATCCCTGACAAGCAGAGCAGAGAGGAGGCTGAGGCAGCTGTTTACCTCAGTGTTGTGCAGTAACTTGTCCTGCTGTGTGATTAGGACAGGTTTTGTGTGTACTTATAGGACGGTGGCCATTTTATTTTTCCTAATGATTGCTCCCTAGACAAGACGAGCCATTATAAATAATGAAAGGTATTTAGGAATATATTTATAACAACATAATATTTAAGTATTTTTATTTTCTTTTAATTCCCAGAGAACCCCTTTAACCCTTAGGGTACCAGCGTACATGTACGGCGCAAAATTCACTGCCGCAAGTACCAGCGCCATACATGTACGGCGCTGTGATCGGGCGGGCGCATCAGAGGCGGGGGTGCCTTCCTTAGGCATCGTGGCTGCCATCCCTGCGAGTCTGTGCGATCCAGCCCCCTGGATCGCACAGGAAGCAGGCTGTAAGTGTATTACTGTGAGTAATACACTTACAGCCAATGCATTACAATACAAAAGTATTGTAATGCATTGTGAAGGAGATCAGACCCCCAAAAGTAAAAAAAAAGGTGAAAAAAGTTAAAAAAAAAAGTTAAAAAATAATAAATAAAAAAATAATAATAAAAGTTTCAAGTAAAAAAAAAATTCCATTTTCCCCCAAAAAAAGTAAAAAAAAAAAGTTAAAAAAAAGAAAAAGTAGACATATTAGGTATCACCGCGTCCGTATCGACCGGCTCTATAAAAATATCACATGATCCATCCCGCCAGGTGAACACAGTAAAAAATAAAAACAGTGCCAAAACAGCCATTTTTTGGTCACCTTCCCCTACAAAAAGTGTAATACTACGCGATCAAAAAGGCGTATTTACCCCAAAATGGTACTAAAAAAATCGTCATCTTGTCCTGCAAAAAATGACACCCTACCTGAGACAATCGCCCAAAAAATAAAAAAAAATATGGCTCTCTGAAAATGGCAACACAAAAAAAGATTTTATTCTGTTCAAAAATGCATCTAATGTGTAAAACTTTCCAAAAATAAAAAAGTTAGACATATTGGGTATCGACACGTCCGTAACAACCTGCTCTATAAAAATATCACATGAGATGGCCCCCCAGGTGAATGCTGCAAAAAAAAAAAAAAACTATGCCAAAACAACCATTTTTTTCCCTCTTGCCTCACAAAAAGTGTAATAGCAGGCGATCAAAAAGGCATATTTACCCCAAAATGGTACCAATTAAACCGTCATCTTGTCCTGCAAAAATGATACCCTACCAGAGACAATCGCCCAAAAAATAAAAAAATATGGCTCTCTGAAAATGGCAATACAAAAAAAAGATTTTATTCTGTTCAAAAATGCATCTAATGTGTAAAACGTTCCAAAAATAAAAAAGTTAGACATATTGGGTATTGACACGTCCGGAACAACCTGCTCTATAAAAATATCACATGAGATGGCCCCCCAGGTGAATGTTGTAAAAAAAACTTTTAAAAAACCATGCCAAAACAGCTATTTTTTTCACCTTGACTCACAAAAAGTGTAATACCAAGCGATCAAAAAGTCTTATGTACCCCAAAATGGTACCAATCAAACCGTCATCTCGTCCCGCAAAAAATGAGCCTTCACATAAGACAATAACTCAAAAAAATAAAAATCAATGGCTCCCGCAAACCAATCCATCAAAATGTGTGTTGTAAAATCCATATGGCGCTCCTTCTGTTTCGAGTCCTGCCATGTGCCTCCACACCAGTTTACCACCACATATGGGGTGTTGCCGTATTCAGGAGAAAATGGGGAACAAATTATGGGATGCTTTTCTCCTGTTACCCCTTGTGAAAATGAAAAATTTGGGGCTAAAGCAACATTTTATTGGAAGAAATGAAACTTTTCATTTTCACAGCCAAGTGTTTCCAAATTCCGTAAAACGCTTAGGGGGGGGGTCAAAGTGGCCAGTACCCCCCTTAATATATTCTTTGAAGAGTGTAGTTTCCAAAATGAGGTCACTCTTTGAGCGTTTCCACTGTAGGGGTACGTCAGGGTCTCTCAATTACAAAATGGTGCCTAAAAACTATTCTAGCAAAATTTGCCTCCAAAATCAGTATGGCACTCCTTTCCTACTGACCACTGCCACAAACCCATAGAGACGTTTACCACCACATATGGGGTATTTCTGTAAACTGCAGAATCAGAGTAATGTATATTGAGGTTTAGTTTGCTGTTAACCCTTGCTGTGTTGCAAGAAAAAAATTATTACCATGAATAATCTACCAAAAAAGTGAAATTTTGAAATTCCACCTCCATTTTCCTTTAATTCTTGTGGAACACCTCAAGGGTTAACAAAGTTTGTAACAGCAGTTTTTTATAATTTGAGGAGTGTAGTTTCTAAAATGGGGTCATTTATGGGGGGGGTTTCATTATGTAAGCCCCTCAAAATCACTTTATATCTGAATTGGTGCTTAAAAAAAATGGTTTTGGAAAATTTGGTGAAAATTTGAAAAATGGCTTCTAAATAGAGATGAGCGAACGTGCTCGAAACGAGCACTGTACCGCTCGGCTCCCCTGCGCTTGCATGGGCGCAAGCCATGCGAACGCAGGGGAGCCGAGCGGTACAGTGCTCGTTTCGAGCACGTTCGCTCATCACTACTTCTAAACTTCTAAGCCCTCTAACGTCCTAAAAAAGTAAAATGACATTTACAAAATGATGCCAACATAAAGTAGACATATGGGTAACGTAAAATAATAACTATTTTTGGAGGTATTACTATTTATTTTGAAAGTAGAGAAATTGAAATTTGGAAATTTGCTAATTTTTCCAAATTTTCGGTAAATTTGGGATTTTTTCATAAATAAAGGTGAAATATATTGACTCAAATTTATGACTGTTATGAAGTACAATGTGTCACGAGAAAACAATCTCAGAATGGCCTAGATAAGTAAAAGCGTTCTAAAGTTATTACCACATAAAGTGACACATGTCAGATTTGCAAAAATCGGCCTGGGATTTAAGGTGAAAAGTGGCTCGGTACTGAAAGGGTTAAAGTGGTTGTCTCACTTCAGCAAATGGCATTTATCATGTAGAGAAAGTTAATACAAGCCACTTACTAATGTACAGTCATGGCCAAAAGTTTTGAGAATGACACAAATATTATATTTTCACATGATCTGCTGCCCTCTGGTTTTTATGTGTGTTTGTCAGATGTTTTTATCACATACAGAAATATAATTGCAATCATATTATGAGTAACAAAAGCTTATATTGACAGTTAGAATGAGTTAATGCAGCAAGTCAATATTTGCAGTGTTGACCCTTCTTCTTCAGGACCTCTGCAATTCTCCCTGGCATGCTCTCAATCAACTTCTGGACCAAATCCTGACTGATAGCAGTCCATTCTTGCACAATCAATGCTTGCATTTTGTCAGAATTTGTAGGTTTTTGTTTGTCCACCCGTCTCTTGATGATTGACCACAAGTTCTCAATGGGATTAAGATCTGGGGAGTTTCCAGGCCATGGACCCAAAATCTCTATGTTTTGTTCCCTGAGCCATTTAGTTATCACCTTTGTTTTATGGCAAGGTGCTCCATCATGCTGGAAAATGCATTGTTGATCGCCAAACTGCTCTTGGAGGGTTGGGAGAAGTTGCTCTCGGAGGACATTCTGGTACCATTCTTTATTCATGGCTGTGTTTTTAGGCAAGACTGTGAGAGAGCCGATTCCCTTGGCTGAGAAGCAACCCCACACATGAATGGTTTCAGGATGCTTTACAGTTGGCATGAGACAAGACTGGTGGTAGCGCTCACCTCGTCTTCTCCGAATAAGCTGTTTTCCAGATGTCCCAAACAATCGGAAAGGGGATTCATCAGAGAAAATGACTTTACCCCAGTCCTCAGCAGTCCACTCCCTGTACCTTTTGCAGAATATCAGTCTGTCCCTGATGTTTTTTCTGGAGAGAAGTGGCTTCTTTGCTGCCCTCCTTGAGACCAGGCCTTGCTCCAAGAGTCTCCGCCTCACAGTGCGTGCAGATGCACTCACACCTGCCTGCTGCCATTCCTGAGCAAGCTCTGCACTGCTGGTAGCCCGATCCCGCAGCTGAAACACTTTTAAGAGACGGTCCTGGCGCTTGCTGGTCTTTCTTGGGCGCCTTGGAGCCTTTTTGGCAACAATGGAACCTCTCTCCTTGAAGTTCTTGATGCGATAGATTGTTGACTGAGGTGCAATCTTTCTAGCTGCGATACTCTTCCCTGTTAGGCCATTTTTGTGCAGTGCAATGATGACTGCACGTGTTTCTTTAGAGATAACCATGGTTAACAGAAGAGAAACAATGATGCCAAGCACCAGCCTCCTTTTAAAGTGTCCAGTGGTGTCATTCTTACTTAATCATGACAGATTGATCTCTCCTCATCAACACCCACACCTGTGTTAATGGAGCAATCACTGAAACGATGTTAGCTGGTCCTTTTAAGGCAGGGCTGCAATGATGTTGAAATGTGTTTTGGGGGATAAAGTTCATTTTCTAGGCAAATATTGACTTTGCAAGTAATTGCTGTTAAGCTGATCACTCTTTATAACATTCTGGAGTATATGCAAATTGCCATTATAAAAACTGAAGCAGTAGACTTTGTAAAAATTAATATTTGTATCATTCTCAAAACTTTTGGCCGTGACTGTATTGTGATTGTCCATATTGTCTGCTTTGCTAGCTGGATTCATTTTTCTATCATATTATACATTGCTTGTATCCAGGGGTTATGGCCACCTCTGCAGTGCAGATACGAGGTGGCCGGGGGGGGGGACATACTGTGCATGCGTGCCTATGTGCACTCTCATGGTCCCAGCCCCAGAGAAGCCAGCCCTTTTTCTATAGTGTGCAAACACGGTCACACCTGAAAACGAGTAATGTGAGAAGAAATTAATCAAGCCAGCAAGGGAGGCAATATGGACAATCACAATACATTAATAAGTGCCTTGTATTAACTCTTTCTACATAATAAATGCCTTTTGCTGAAGTGACACAACCTCTTTAATGAAAATGTCATCATATCCTGCCTTGATGTTTATACCTTTAGCAAGTCAAGTAGCTATGGTAAAAATCCAATAGGTCTGTCTCGATAATTGCTTTTTCCTTAAGTCCTCATCCTTATGTTGTTTGAAAACTCACTCTGTGCCACAGAAAGAAAAACCTGCAATATCTCCCCATGTATCTGGGTAAGATGTTTTGATGCCACAGATGGATTAGAGACTTTATCATTGACCATATCTGTTGTTCCTATATTCTAGTCTTTAAAGTGTTGGTAGTCCATCCTATATACTGCAGTTTGCATAGGCTGCAATTACTGAGGTATTAAACATGTGTAGTATTGCAATTAATGTAGGTTTGGATTTTATATGTGTTTCCATCACTAAAAGATGGGATTTGGTGACATTAACAAAACCACAACATACCATCCACTGTGATGTAGTTGTAAAACTCTGCTGAGGAAAACTGATAGCGCATCTGCCCCACGTGTACTGTCATAGTGCAACCTAAATGCTTTCTATATACTGTAACTGGATTGCACTCTAATCCTGTACTGATTGTGTAGGTGTGTTGCTGCCAGATCCCCACTGGTCCCCATTATAGTTTAATAGGGCCAGAGGGGAACGCAATTTCTTCTGTCAATGCAGGATCCAAAGAGACCCCATAGGCTGTTCCATGCCATATCTCACAATGCTAGTTTAAAACTAGCCTAAAAGGAACACAAAAAAAAAATCCAAAAATTCTTTAAATATAAATGCTAAAAAACCAATGTCAGAGCAGGTAGGTCCCCTAAATAATGGTAAAGGTAGAGATGATCACTGAAGATCTGGAAAAGGCAGAGCTACTAGTACATCCTGTAATATATGCAGTTGGCTAACTGTAGATATGGTCCAAGCTAAGTAAAATAAGGTAAATGTGAACGAGACCCCAGGTCAAGATAGATTACAGCCAAGAGTTCTTAAAGGGGTTCTCCGGGAATTAAGAAAATGAAAATGCTTAAATATTACTTCATTATAAATATATTTCCAAATACCTTTTCATTATTTATAATGGCTCGTTTTGTCTGGGGAGCAATCATCAGGGGAAACAAAATGGCCGCTGTCCCATCAGTTCACACAAAACCTGTCCTGATCACACATGAGGACAGGTTACTTTACAACACTGAGGTAAAGAGCTGCCTCCTCCTCCTCTCTACTTGTCAGGGATTATGATCCTGAATACAGATTCTAAGAACTTTAGCTGAATCTTTGAGGAATTTAGTTTATGAAGAGACATGAAGTACAGAGAGTACGGACAGGACAGACTGTGGTAATGGAGACTGCATACAAGTGCTGCTGCTCATTAGCCACACCTCACCCTCCTCTCATGTCTCCTCATCTTCTCCATTCCCACAGAGATTCATCTGTATTCAGAATCATGATTCCTGACAAGTAGAACAGAGAGGAGGATGAGGCAGCTCTATAGCGCAGTGTTGTTAAGTAACTTGTCCTGCTGTGTGATTAGGACAGGTTTTTTGTGTACTCATAGGACAGCGGCCATTTTATTTCTCCTAATGATTGCTCCCTAGACAAAACTAGCCATTATAACTAATGAAACGTATTTGTGAATATATTTATTATAGAATAATATTTAAGTATTTTCATTTTTTTTAATTCCTGGAGAACCCCTTTAAAGGGGTTAATCAGGTAAATATAATGATGACCTATCCTCAGTAAAATCCCCTCAAAATACAAGGGGGCACTGCCTCCAACTGGAGAGGAAAAAGTTCAGTCTCCAGAGGCGTCAAGGCTTCTTTACTCTTTAACGACTGTGAATCTGTGGAATAGTCTACCTCAGGATGTGGTAACAGCAAGAACGGTGAACAGTTTAAAAAAAGGCTTAAAGGAATTCTTAAGATTCAGTAACATTAATACTTATGAAAACATGTAACCCTTTAGATGTAACTAAATGTAACCCCATAGATTCTACTATCAATAACAAATATAGGCCCCCAGGTCTGTTTGCAGCCTATACCCAGACTGGGTCTCTCTGGTGTCTGTCAGTATAGCACTGACAGTATTAAACACTGTACTGCATAAGCAGTACAGTGTATTATAGAAGCGATCAGAAGATTTTATGTCAAAGTCTCCTCGTGGGACTAATAAATAGTAAAAATAAAAGTTAAATAAAGTTTTATTTAAGAAAATACACATTTTTTAATTGAAAAAAAAACAAACAAAAATAAAATCCCCTCCACATACTTGATATTGCCACATCCATGTAATATGTCCCACAAGATGAATGCCGTAAAAAAAAATACAAAAAGTGTTATGTGCCCCAAAATGATATCAATAAAAATTACAAGTTGTTCTAAAACATTTATTATTTTTTTTTTAAAAAAAAGTGGTTTTATTGTGCAAAAGTGGTAAACCTTAGTATCCCTGCAATTGTACTGGCCCAAAGAGTAAAGTTATTTTGCTAATTATGCCATAAAATGAATATTGCAAGGTTATAACGTAAAAATTGTGTGGCATTATTGCTGTTAATTTCCCTTCCCCTCCAGAAAGATTTAATAAAAGTTAACCAGTAAGCTATGTGTCCGCCGAAAATGGTGCCATAAAAACTCACAACTTGTCCCGCACAAAAACAAGGCTTCATACGGCTAGATAGAAGGAAAAATAAAAAAGTTATAGCTCTTGGAAGGTGACTAAGGCCCCAAATGAATACAGGGAGAAGGGGTTAAAATGTGTATCTTCATTCATGTAATTTGTATTGAGCTTTGTACCTCGTTTCTAAGTGAAAATAAAAACAGAATAAAAATAAAATGTAATAAAAAGGTAATACCAATGAAACAGAAAAATCTGATGACTTGCCAGTAGAAAAAAATATTGTAACTAGGCCAAATTACATGTCATGACCATTTTTGGAAACCCTCATGTTAATTATATATGAAGACTTGGGTTCATTTCCTGCTGTGTCTAATAAATAACATATAAATATACTTCACATATCACTGTTGTCTCATACATTAGTCAATATAACCTCAGTGTCTCCTCCTCATTACATTTGTCTGTTGTGACCAGGAAGTCTCATCCATAAAATGAGTGCGAGTTATTGTTATCCCAAAATATAGATGAAATGACTCGGACTGGTAAGTAAGACAGGTCCCATTTAGCATGCCTGGGCTGGTGGATATGTAAACATTTCCAAAAAGCTTTTTCATGTACCAATATGTTCTGTTGATTCATGCCCTCCCTCTTTATCAGAGGAACATCTGCACTAGTTCTGCAAGAGTAAGATTACATGGTTACAGATGGAGGATATAACTTTGGCAGCAGTCTAACATATCTCAGTGCCACAGTCTTTATACAATAGAATATATGGCAAAGGGGGAATTTATCAAGCCCTGAACAGCAGAATTCTGGCTTCAGAAATATGCAAATTAGGGGCTTTGTGACTTTTTTACCTCACTTGTGCAAAAATCTTGTGACTTTTTGTATTTTTACATGCCAATTACCAATGCCACTGAAGGATGTGCTTAATTTATGACCAGTCATATGCCTCGTCATATATTAAGTGACTCCTCCTGCCATCCTGGCATCTAGATGGAAATCTACTCTAGCTGGTAATAATCTGGCGTGAATGATAGTGAATGTGCCGGGCCAGACACCACACCCCTGCCCTTTACAGAAAGTGATGAGGGCAGCATAGAAACTGGACTTGCATCTGAATTGAGTTTAAAAAGTTTAAAAACTGCAGGTTGTGGTTTACTATTTTTTTACGTCAATTTCTGGCATACATGGGGCATAGTAAATGACCCCTAAAAGTGTTAGGTTTAAAGAAGTTAAGAAAGAAAGGGGACTTAAAAGCACCACCCCTTCCCCCAAGGTCCCGCTAAACCACGCACCCGACCCGGTCAGGTCATGCCCCCTCCCACTCCACAGCCAATGGGGATTGAAAAAATGAAGGTAAAAATCAACTTCTGTCAGCTGCATTGACTTTCTGTCTGCAACGACACACAGAAACATTAAATGAAATAGATGAAATATAACCAGGCGAAGCTGGGTCCTTCTGCTAGTTATTATATAAATTGCAAGTGTCTTTACTCCTTCCTATCGCTCACATTTTTTAAACAATCTTTATTAATTTCCGCTTCTCTAATACAAATAATTATGTAAGAATATCTACACAGATATGAATTAATACATCCTTATAATAATAAATAAAGTGTTTGTCCCTGAAAAAAACATAGAATCGCAACTATCTAATCTATTCCCCCATCCCAACCTAAGGTCTATAACAGGTGGAGGTTATTCACTTCTTTCTGAGCAGGATCAACAACCATCAAAAATACAGTATTTTATATAATTTAAAATGTTATTACGTAAAACAATGTATCTTCATGACTAGAGCTAACAATTCTGAGACTTCCCTAGTTTTAAAGGAGTTGTTCAACAGTGAAATCCTGAGAATGACCTAGAATTTGCCCCCAGGACCCAGGTGTACCAACTCATATGTCTCACAATTACTAATGTTGGGAAAGCAATGAAGGTGCTGTCACATTTTCAGGTTGTATCTGCCCTTAATACTTTCTGTCCTGTTATGACCCACACTTGATTTTGGCTTCAAAAACTGCATTAAAAAACCTGAACGTGTGGCAGCACCCTGAGGAATTGGCTGGTCTGTGGCTAGCACTCTCTATTATAAGTGAAATTAATGTGAGGGTCCATCAGATAAGCAGATGTGACATCTCAAGTTGTCTCCATTAACTATGTTTCTGTTATAATTAGATGGTCTTCTGTTATAATTTGATGGCTGCTGTAACAAATGAGTTTCTGTATGAAGAGCTGCTGTGATCTCACACGTATTTTTATTCAGGAGAACAGATGTGACATTACAAGTGTGTTTATGTCAGGTAGATTGCTGTTATATAACAACTGTTGTTGTGACATCACACGTGGGTCTCAGGTAGGCAGCTGTGACATCACAAGTGATTTTCATTAACAAGTTGCTGTGATATCACATGGATATTTCTGTTAAGTAAGCTTCTGTGACATCACAAGTGGGTTTACTCAGGTGAGCTGCTGTGACATCACAAGTGTATTTCTGTAATGTGAGCTGCTGTGACATCACAAGTGTATTTCTGTAATGTGAGCTGCTGTGACATCACAAGTGTATTTCTCTAAGGTGAGCTGCTGTGACACCACAAGTGTATTTCTGTAAGGTGAGCTGCTGTGACATCACAAGTGTATTTCTGTAAGGTGAGCTGCTGTGACTGACATCACACATGAATTTCAGCTAGATACTCAGCCGTGACATCAGAATTAGAAGTTGGAATGAAATTTGAAGTTGGAAATCAAGGAGTTCATACTGTTCATGCACAGAGGCCCTCTGTTGGTGTCCCACACAGGTCAAATTGAAAAGTTTAAGGCAACCCTCCAATCAAAAACTAAAAGTTTAAAACATACCCAGAGCCTTAGACTTTTGTAAGAAGATACTTTCAGCAAGTCTAAGACAGTCTAAGTCTAATCTAAGTCTAATCTAAGTCTAAGTCTAATCCCTACTTCACTGCTTTGGGAGCAACCAGCACTGTCATCAACTGTCATGCAGGTGTGTATTGGCCATAGACCTTACAGGGAAATTTCACGGTGGGCCAATGCCCAGGTGGCCAGCCAGTGGAAGTTTTTGGGGATGTATTTTGTGCTGCTGGCAGTATTTTGTGATGGACTGTGGTATTTGCTCTGTTGGGATGGTGTAATGTGCCACAATATGGTATTGCTGGCCCTGCCTTCCATCACTTTGGACCCGACTACAAAACGGGGCCACTTTTAGTATTTTTTCCAGGGAAACTTTAAGTTCCCAGTCCGCCCCTGCTGTCATGGGCAGCGAAGAGTGGTGAAGTTTTGTCTTAGACTTCCTGAAAGCATCTCCATAGGAAAGTCTAAGGGCTCATTCACACGACCGTGGTTTGGTTCCGTATCTGAGCTGCATATTTTGCGGCTCGGGTGCGGACCCATTCACTTTAATGGGGCCGCAAAAGTTGCTCCGTTCCGTGGCCCCGCAAAAATGATAAAGCATGTCCTATTCTTATCCGTTTTGTGGACAAGAATAGGCATTTCCATTATGGGCCGCCCGTTCCGTTCCGCAAATTGCAGAAGGCACACGGGCGGCATCCGTGTTTAGCGGATCCGCAATTTGCGGACCGCAAAACATGGCACGTTCGTGCGAACGTGCCCTAAGGCTGCAGTGGTTATTTTGTCAAAAAGAAGTCCAGTGACCAGACCTCTGCAGCAGAGGCACTATAATTCCTAGGTATGGTGCCAGGTATGTTGATTATTCACTTCCCATGTACCATTGTCAACTTTTAGCTTTGGACTGGAGGGTCTCTTTAAGTTATTGAATATGACATTTCAGAAGAGAAAGGCACTTTAAAGTGGATGTGATATCGACAGGCTTGTAAGAGAGTTGATGAGGAGACATGTAGTGGTAGATGGAGAGGTGAGGGTCCTGAGATGGTTTCTGGGTTTGAGTGATGGTGGTGCATTATGCTGACTTGTATGTTTGTGTGATAGTACAAAGCAGTGACTGACCTGTGTGTACAATATGAGTAGGACACAGTAACTGGGCTCTGAATGATGGAAGTATGAAACAATGACTGGTATATGAGCAATAGCAGAGCAATCTATTATATATGATTTCAGTGTATGACTTTATATATGTCCTGTAAAGTTTTATTAGTACATTGTGTTATTGCTATATGTAAAAAATGATGTACTCTGTGTGGCTGAATTACATGCTCCTTATACAGAAGTATCCTTCGAACACTGAAAAAGAACCACAAACCAAGTCAGAACTTCCTGCAAAAGAATCAGCGCTTAATTAAAACCAAAGCATGTCTATGAAATAATAACCATAACACATCTAGCAAAAACTGTGTGAATGAGCTTATAGAGGAAGTCATAAAGGGCTTTCAGGCTGTTCTAAAAGAAAATTCTAAGCAGATTTCAGCGAGGAGATCAGATTTAGCTTTGTGCCGCCTGCAGGTTGTGTTGTTCTACATTGCCCACAGCAAACTGCTGAATAGAAAGAAGCATGCTAAGGCTACTTTCACATTAGTTTTTCGATTGTCCGGTATTGAGATCCGTCATTGGAGCTCAATACCAGAGAAAAACGTTTTTGTTTTGTCCCCATTCATTGTCAATGGGGACAAAACATAATTGAACAGAACAGATTGCTCCAAAATACATTCCGTTCCGTTTGGTTGCGTTCCCATACCGCAACGGTTTGCTTTCTGTCCTGAGATGCAGATGTGTTTTCTCTGACACAATCTGACACAATAGAAAACGGATCCGTCCCCCATTGACTTGGGTATGTTAAAGATAACACAACCGGATCCGTTCATAACGGATGCAGATGATTGTATTATCAGTAATGGAAGCGTTTTTGCTGAGCCCTGCCAAATCCAGCAAAATGCTAGTGTGTAAGTAGCCTAACGTAGCCAAGGTGATAAGATTGTACCGGACGTTATGATAGCCCTGTCAGCAGGAACAGGGGACATATAGCAGAACAAAATGACACAGGTTAGAACTGTCCAGTCAAAAACCCGAAAAAACATAGGTAAGTTAGCTATGGTAGATTACCTGCCATTTATTTTCTGCACTGCTAGCATATTCAAAATTCAAATTAGTATGTTAAAGGAACAATACAAAATAATAATAATACAAATATCTCAAGCATCCCTTCTCAAAAGAAAACCTGTCGCCACAAAAATGCTATGCAATTTGAAAGCACCATGCTGTAGAGCAGGAGAAGCTGAGCGGATTGATATTTATTTTTGTGGCAAAAAATTCAAAAAAACTTGTAATTTATACATTTATATCTTTGCTTTTTCCACCTCCTGTGAACAGCTATCGGTACAGAAGGGAGGAGGTGTTATCAGTGACTGACAGCTATGTATGCACACTTATGCACACAATGCTATCTGATAACTTTTTCCTTAAAAATATATATCACTCTGCTCAGTTTATCCTGCTCTACAGCATGGAGCTTTCAGATTGTATCCTTTTTTACTTTGATCCTGTTTTGTCCCATTTGCTTATTAAAATTGAGAAATAGAAAAAGAAATCTTCCCTATGAGATTCCCATTCTAATCACAATCCTATGTGTGGTTGTAAGAAAACTGGCTGCAGCAGGAGCCTCCCCCTCTGGCCTGTCTGCAGTATGACACAAAGGTAACATGGAGCTGTCGTTTCAAATAATTATTTTAAAAAATAGAACAGTACTAATAGAACAGTACTATCCTTGTCCATAATGTGAACAATAATAGGACATGTTCCATTTTTTTGCGGAACAGACATTCAGACATAAACTGAATTTTTTTTGGGGGGGACCCATTGAAATGAAAGGTTCCGCAGATGGTTCCCCAAAAAAACCCAAACAGACACGGAAAGAAAATACGTTTGTGTGCATGAGCCCTAATGGTATTGTGTCTATACAGCTCCTGCGCAGACTTATGTTTTACCATGGTTACACACTGTATACATACCCTGTCTGAAGTGTAGGTCTTTCAATCATGAGTCACTCCCTTCCCTCTCTACCTTCTTCTATGGCCTGTAGCTTCGTAAGAAGTAGGAGGCATACAGGAGTATGACTTCAAGATCATTCTACACAGGATTTCCATTTATTTGCTGAGTAATATCAGACAGACTTGTCCCTAGCAATCAGTCTTTCCTAGATTACTCACTTCTTCAGCTCAAGGGAAAGTGTAGGTAAGGAAGAGAAGATGCAAACAAGCTTAGGCTACTTCACACTAGCGGCAGCCCGGATCCGGCAGGTGAAGGGTGCTGCCGGATCCGGACTGCCGCAGGGACATGTGTGGAGCCGGAACCGCGCTCCGGCCCCACACATGTCACACAGTACATACATACACACAGACACACACACATATACACAGACAAATACACATACATACTTACATGCTCCCGGCAGGTCTCCAGAGCACCGGAGGAGCAGGACGGCGCGCACAGATGACAATTCCCCACAGCGCCCTATGCTGGGTGCCTGGTGGAATCGTCATCTGTGCGCGCCGTCCTGTTCCTCCTGCGCTCTGGAGACCTGCCGGGGAGCATGTAAGTATGTATGTGTATGTTTATGTGTATGTCTATATGTGTATATTGTGTGTATGTGTGCAGGTGACGGATCCGTCATGAACTCCATTGAAAGTCAATGGAGGACGGACCCGTTCACCATTGTGTCACACCAAACGGATCCGTCCCCATTGACTTTAATTGGGGGTCATCACGGATCCATCTTGGTGCCTGGACCGGAGAGCAAACCGCAGCGTTTTATTCCGGTATTGAGCCCCTATGACGGAACGCAATACCAGAATTATAAAACGCTAGTGTAAAAGTAGCCTTAGGCTACTTTCACACTTGCATTTTAATATTCCGATATTGAGCTCAGTCATAGGGGCTCAAATACCGGAATGAAACGCTTCAGTTTTGTCCCCATTCATTGTCAATGGGGACAAAACTGAACTGAAGACAACGAAATGCTCCTAGAAGCATTCCGTTCCGTCTCCAGACCGGAGAGCAAGCCGCAACATGCTGCGGTTTGCTCTCCGGTCTGGGCATCCGCACCAAGACAGATCTGTCATGACCCCCAATGCAAGTCAACGGGGACGGATTTGTTTGGTGTGACACAATGGTAAACAGATCCGTCCTCCATTGACATTCAATGGAGTTCATGATGGATCCTTCTCCCTGCAATTTCCCCTCCCTCCAGCAGGTGGCGCTGTGGGTAAACTTACCCTTGTACGCGCCGACCTCCTCGTCGCTGGTCAGGTCCAGAGCTGCTGGAACAGGTAAGTGTCTGTGTATGTTTATGTGTGTGTATGTGCTGCTCCGGCCCCACATGTGTTCATGCGGCAGCACGGATCCGGCGGCACCCTTCACCCGCTGGATCCGTGCTGGCGCTGGTGTGAAAGAGGCCTTAGCAGTCCTCAGGTGGCCTTATACCTTCTTATAAGCTGACCAAACAAATTAGGGCTTGTTCATACATGAGTTATTTGATCAGTTATTTCCATCAGTAAGGCCCCATTCACACGACCGTAATGCAGTAATGCGGGCCCGCAAATATACGGGGGCCACCCGGCGTGTGTTCCGCAGCGCTCGGAACACACGCCGTGCGGCCCCATTGAAAAGGCCTATACTTGTCCGTGCGCATGGACAAGTATAGGACATGCTTCAAAAGAGCTAGCTCCGTGTCGTGGCTCCCAGCCCCATAGAGGTGAATGGGGGCGCATCTATTCCCGCAATTTTGCGGATAGATACGGCCCCATTCACACGGTCGTGTGAATGGGGCCTTATTGTGAGCCAAAACCAAGAAGAGATCTGGTGTAATGAAAAAATCTGCACCTGTTCTGTGTTTTTGACCCGCACCTGGTTTTGGCTCACAATAACTGATGGAAATAACTGATCAAATAACTGACATGTGAACAAGCCCATAGAAGTATAAGATGTTGACTGAACCTACCAATTTCAGACAGATCAGCTGACCATCTAATGTGTATAGGGGTCTCTGGCATTTTCCCCAATGACAAATGTCTGGGCAAGGGTGAGGCAGCTTGTATTTAACCCTTAGGTGCCTGAGCGATTTTCCGTTTTTGTGGTTTCGTAGTTTCTGCCTACCTTCCCAGAACCATAACATAACCATTTTATATTGCCTACAATGTAGTGGGAAGCTGAAAAATTGGTTGGAAATGGAAAAAAACACAGTTCTGCCAAATTTTTATGGTTTTGTTTTTACGGCATTCCCTATGCTGTTAAAATAACCCATTTCCCTTATTGTCCGGGTCAGTGCGATTACTACGGTACCAAATGTTTATAGTTTTTCATGTATTTTAATACTAAAAAATTTAAAATTTTGCAAAAATGTTTTTTTTTTTTATTGCCATAGTCTAACCCCCATAACTTTTTTATGCTTAGGTCTATGTAGCTGTGTGAGGGCTCATTTTTTGTGAGGCGATCTGTACTTTTTATGAATATCATTGTGGGGTGTGTTTGGCTTTTTGATCCCTTTTTATTCACTTTTTTTGGGTAGCTGAAGTGATGAAAAAATGGTAAATTGGCCATTTTGAATTTTTTCCCATTACGCCATTCACCATATGGTATAAATAGCTTTAGATTTTAATAGTACAGGGGTTTTTGGATGAGGCGATGCCTATGATTTTAATTTAATTATTTATTTATATTTTAAGTTTGGGGAAAGGGGGGTGATTTGAACTTTTATATTTTTTATTCATTTAAAAACTTTTTGTTACTTTTTCTTTTACTTTTTGTATAGGTGACTATAAAAAGAAATCATTAGATTGCCACTTGTATTCAGTTATGGATATTTATCCATTACAGAATACCATATTTAGTATATTCCAATGCAGTGCTGCCACCTACAGGTCTTTATTGGAATATACCAGTGATGGGCAATGGAGCCTCAAGCAGTCTCTGGCCTATCACTGTAATGTAACAGCTTCCCCAGTCTCAGCCAGGAAAAGCTATTACCAGAGCAGGAACATGCAGCTTCTGTATTTTCACCACTCAGATGCCGTGATCACGATTTTTTAAAAATTTTTAATAATTTTTTTACTTAATGTTTAAATATATTTTTGCTACATAAGAGATGATTGAAAGACTCCTGGGGGACACTGGCATTTATGTTTTCGCATTTTGCAATATTTCCACTGTAACTGGGTCATCCAAGGGAGCCCCAGTTGGGGGCACTGACCATGGTAGAGCTGATCAGGGTCTGCTAAGACTCTGCAGCTCTGCTCTGCCCCCAAGACATTCGGTGATCACACATCATAACAAAATAGAGTAGTAGATATAAAGCTAGATGACACTTCCTTTTTGCATATTGCAATATTTCCCCTGCAACTGGTTCATCCAAAGGAACCCCAGTTACATGGTAAAAAAGTCCTCTCTGGGGGCACTGTCCAAGGCAGAGCTGATTGGGGTCTGATTGATGCTACCAATAGAGTGCTATGCACCTATCTGAGGTGAAGGCAGAAGCGGTAATAACTAGAGTTGAGTGAACGTGCTTGTAACGAGCACTGTAAGGCTTGGATCCCCTGCGCTCGCATGGGCGCAGTCATCCGGATCCGTCCTCACCCGACTGCAAGTCAGTGGGGACGGATCTGTTTGGTATGACACACTCGTGTGTCATACCAAACGGTTCCGCCCCCATTGACTTACAGTCAGGTGAGGACGGATCCGGATGCCTGCGGCCATGCGAGCGCAGGGGATCCGAGCACTACAGTGCTCGTTATGAGCACGTTCGCTCAACTCTAGTAATAACCTACTTTTGCCTTTTCCATGGGTCCCTGGCTGTCATCTTGCATAACCCCTTTAAAGCTATGGTTGTGAAATCAGCCTTAGGGCTCATGCACACGAGCGTGTGCAGTCAGTGCCCATGCTGTGGACCGTAATTTGCGGTCCACAATGCACGGGCATTGACATTGTGGCCACTGCATGTGGATCGTGGACCCATTCATTTGAATGGGGTCCGCCATCCGCATCCGAGGGTCCGCACCGCAAAAAAGTAGTTTGTATTGTATTTTTTTGTGGTGCGGAGGCACGGCCAGAAACACCACGGAAGTACACCACAGTGCTTCCATGGTGTTCCAATCCGAGCCTCCGCACCGCATCTCCCGAAATGCAGACCTATTGAAGTAAATGGGTCGCGATCCTTGATGCGGGCTGCACACTGCCAGTGCCCGTGTATTGCGGACCCACCATATGCGGGCCGCAATACGAGCATGGGCGGCACCAGCCGTGTGCATGAGCCCTTTTTCAGTGTTGGGTAACACCAATGCCACCTGGTGGATCCCATGGACTTATAAAGTAGTCTTTCAGGTTCCATCATGGTTTCCATCAAATGTGATGGAAACTACAGCACAGGCCTCTGACAGAGATATAAACATAGCTTCACTCAGGTGTTTCCCTCAAATAAACCGTAGAAAAAATAATCTCTAATACATAAATGAATCAAAAAAAGATTGCTTTAATAACTACAAAAAAACCTCAGACTTAAAAGAAATACTAACGTAATCTGTAATCAGACATTAATCAAATCAGTCCATGGGTAGGGTGTAATACATACGTTTTATCCCCTGGAGCTTGCAAGATTTATAAAGAATCTTAATTAACCCCTTTCCTTAGGGGAAATTAGAAGCGCTTTGAAAATATATGACTTTAAAGTCTTCGCTCATATGATGAAATGTAATAAAACAGGTTGCTTTTACTATGCTACTATGCTTGTGTCTACGAACAATAGCCACATTAGCTGAGGTTTCTATCTTGTTGAAGTGTCAGGTAGGCGGTTAGCCTAATGAAAATTACTTATTCTGGAAACTCATATTTCCTTTAGTTATAGTAAAGGAAAAAAACATAATGCAGCAGCACTCTGCAAACACAAATAATGTACAATAATGCCATAGTCATATAAAGCATTCTGGTGCTAGTGCTACGCTTATTTTGCAAAATTGATATTATTGGCAAATCATTTTGTACAAAATTATTTGAGCCCGTCTGCCAGACGTCAAGGCGATCTCTTTAAGACGGGAACCTAACACTAATTCCTACCTGTTATGTGTCATAATGGCCGCTATAAAATTCAGGGAGTGTTGGTTCCACATGCATGCTGGGTCCACTCTGCCTTTGCCATTTCTGGTGCCTTAAAGGGTTTCTGTCACCACCTTTTAGCATATTAAACAGGATCACATTTCCAATGTGGAAATGTCACCTGATGCTAAATATGTAATTTATTTATTGCCACTGGCCCCGTTTTTGTGTTATATTAACTTTTATGATATGGTAGTTAGCCTTCTAGGAGCAGGGGGGGGCGGTACCCCTGCTCCTAGAGGC
This sequence comes from Rhinella marina, assembly GCA_900303285.1. Classification (NCBI taxonomy): domain Eukaryota; kingdom Metazoa; phylum Chordata; class Amphibia; order Anura; family Bufonidae; genus Rhinella; species Rhinella marina. The sequence continues at coordinate 440,059 of ONZH01004164.1, forward strand.
GCCGTTTGCCCACCTTGAAAAACGCCTTCTTTTTCTTGATTGACAGGGCCAGGCAGCTAACTCCATCTGCTGCTGGCCCTGTCCGATCCAAATCCCGCGCCTGAGAGTGTAGCAGGCTGCCAGGCTTCCTCACTGCGCCTGCGCCGACTACGTCACAGTCCACCCGGAAGAGAAGGCAGCGCAGGCGCAGTGAGGAAGCCGGGAGCATTGGAAATGTCATCCTGTTTAATATGCTAAAAGGTGGTGACAGAAACCCTTTGAAGGCCTCCATTAAATCCAGGGATGCAGGTACCAACATGCATATATGACTTTAAAGTCTTTGCTCATATGATGAAATGTAATAAAGCAGGTTGCTTTTACTATGCTACTATGCTTGTGTCTACGAACAATAGCCACATTAGCTGAGGTTTCTATCTTGTTGAAGTGTCAGGTAGGCGGTTAGCCTAATGAAAATTACTTATTCTGGAAACTCATATTTCCTTTAGTTATAGTAATTCGTCACAAAGCAAATTGTTTTTTAAAACTCGGTAACGCAGCAGAATCGAATTTTTGTATACTGCGCTCATCTCTACTGAGCACCATTACCACATAGTCCCATTAGAAGACATGACTTTTGCGTGATTACTTCAAAGTTTGCTTTCCTTCAAGCACATTAGACTTTATACGCTAATTAACAAGTTATTTTTTCACTAAAAGCTTTGAGGTAGAAATATAAGGATATGGCCACACAGGCAGGTTTCTGCATGGAGTTTTGGAAGCCAAAATCAGGAGTGGATCATAATAGGAGAGAACGTATAAGGGCTCATGCATACAACCTTTGGCTGTTTCGTGGTCTGCTAATTGTGGATCTGTGAAACACGGATACCGGCTGTGTGCATTCTGCATTTTGCAGAACAGCCAGTCCCTAATAGAACAGTCCGATCCTAGTCTGTAATGCAGACAATAATAGGTCATGTTCTATTTTTTTTGCATAACGGCCATGCGGACATACGGACGCGGAATGCACAATAGAGTAATTTTTTCTAGGCCACATTGAAGTGAATGGTTTCACAAAAACAGATATGGAAAAAAAAATAAGTTTGTGTGCATGAGCCCTAAAGGACAGCCTCTTTTTTTAATTCACTCCTGGTTTTGGCTGCCAAAACTGCATCAGGAAATCTGACGATGCGGTCGCACGCTAAGATGTCTGACTTGACAACACAGCTGATAAAACTTCATTCTCCTACAAGGCCACCTATTAAAACCTGCATGGAGCCAGGAGCTAACTAGTAACTGAATGCATTTAGCGCATGCGGGCATTCACATGTCTACACATGTCTTAGGCTAGGGCTACACAGGGACTCTGGTCGCACGACACTTGTCGCAGCCAGGATCGATGAGTAGCAGGGATCCCGTAGAAATTGATGGGATCGCCATGGCAGTCGCAAGAAATCCAACACGGCTGCATTTCTTACGACTGTGGCGGTGATCCCATTCATTTCTAGGGGATCCCCGCTACTCAGCGATCCTGGACGCGACAGGTGTTGTATGACCACTGTGACCGCGTAGCCCTATCCTGTTCAACTACTGTTCAGCACCAACCCCTTTAAATCGCCCACACTGTACATCTCAATATTAATAAAAGTGACGCAGCATCACTTGATGACTCCAGGCACACAGCAGTAGGTATATTGTAACCTGTACCTTAGCTATGTCAGAAGAATAAAGCATTAAATCTGTATGAGTCATTTCACTTTATCTCATATAGTTTTATTAATCATCACTCGCTTGAAGCAGTGACCGAGAATATAAAATTTTAATTAAAAATGACATTAGAATAACTAGTCTTAGCTTTATGTCATCATGAACCATTTTACAGTACAGATTGTGAATCATGCAGTTACGTAATTAAACAATGCGAACCTTGGGCAGACTGTGTGCCTGGATTTCTTTTTATTGTGTTGCATAAGTGCATATTAAAAGTCTGTGAGTTAAAAAAAATCTAATATTTGCAATTATTTTTTGTGAAATAACTATTTCCTTTTTAAAGGCAATCTGTCACCATGATAAATAATATCAAGGCTGTCTGAGCTGATTAAATCGATACCTTTATCACCCTGATCCAGTGTGGCATTCCTGATATACAGGTTTTTTTTTTAATAAATATGCTGGTTGGGCCTTTGATTCACAGAGGGTAGGCCCTAACCATTCAGTGCATCCTAGTTCCTTTGCCAGTTACTCCCCCTCAACTTCATTGACCTGGCCAGGCAAGGTGACACTTTGAACGACTGGTCCTGTCAATCTAATTAAACAAACAACCCTATTAATCCAGGCATAGGGTTTATTATCGATAATAAAACAAGCCCTCTATTGCTGCAAACGGAAGTTCTGTTGCATTGTAATCATTACTTTTTTTATGCAAATAAGGTAATTGGAGCACCAGGGGGGTGGTCTAGCCCCTCGGAGCATCACTTCACCTCCAGCTCTCCCTTGTCTCCACTCCCCCTCTTGGCCTGATTGACAGGGCCAGACATCCTCACTATTCAGATGCCTGGCCCTGAAATCTAGTGCTTGCACCATCAGAGCATGCTCGCTTGATCCCAGGAAGGTCTCCCTGCTGAGATTTGTACTGCGCAAGCGCCGATAACGCATCACCTCATGTGCATATTAAATAAGAATGATTATGCTGCAATGGAGCATCCACTTGTAGCAATAGAGGGTCATTTGATTCACCATGATCAACCCTACAGTATGCCTGGTTTAAAAGGGTTGATCATGGTGACAGATGCTTTATAAGGGGTAGTGGGTGGCAGAACAGAGTGGAGAAGCTGCAGTTGCACCTTGGGCCCACCCTCAGTGCACATATGACCTAATTAGCATATTTAAAAATTGCTGTATCTCAGGAATGCTGCGACGGATCGAAATGAAAAAGGTTTTGATTTAATCAGCTCAAGCCCTACCAGGCATTGTGCCTGGTTTAATACTGTTTATCCTGATGACATATTCCCTTTAACTCTAATTTCACTCAATATCTTCAAAATAGGACTGCAGTTTAAGGCCCCATTCACACGTCCGTATAATGTGTCCGCATCCGTTTCCGCAATTGCGGACAATTATGCGGATAGGATGCGGATCCATTCATTTCAATGCGGACAGTACATCCGTGTGTCCGTTCCGACTGTCCGCATAAAGAAATCCTCCTGTCCTACTTTTCTCCCGAATTGCGGTCCGTAGCACAATGAAAGCCTATGGATCCGCAAAAAACGCAGAAGACATGCGGAAGGGATATATGGATACATCCTTTCCGTTTTTTACGGAAAAACGGAACGGATGTCCTGGAAAAACAACGGATCCGCAAAAAACTGACCGTTTTCCAGGATGTGCAAAAATATGGACGTGTGAATAGGGCCTTAGGGATTCTACACTGATAACCAATGCAGCCAATCACTGGCAACATGTGTCACATGACATACATACTATTACTGCTACTGCAGCCACTCTGCTGCATCAACCAGACACTAGCACGGGATTATGATATTTTTATGCAGGAATGATGAGGTAGGTATGAGGTCACCGGCCAGGAGATTTGAAGACTGGAACCCGGCTTTAAAGCTTTGTGCACCCATCCTAGTAGATCGGGGACCACAGTACAGAAAGGTGTTGACCTTTGTATGGTCCAGAATACACATTGATTGAAGAAAAGATAGCTCATGGTCATTGTAGGGGTTTGTGATATTCTTTCCCCACAAAACAATAATGGCTTTTTTTGATGCCTTAACATAGGAAACTTACTATTTAAAGGGATCCTGTCAGGAGCTTCATGTTGCCTGAACCATGGACAGCATGAAATACCGACAGGCTCCATGGTTATAAACTATATTTTACTCTGGAATACCGCAGTATGGTTTCATTAACAGATCTCTCCATACACAAATAAGCAGAGACCTTTCACTCGAGCTGAGAAAGGCATGGAGGTTGCTTAGGAAGTCACCCCCTTGACTCTTCCCCCTATTCCCCGCTCATTTTGGAATAAGGGAGCTTCTCATGATCTCATGCTGCCTGTGGATTAGGTAGCATGAAGCTCCACTATGAAATTTCTAGGGGCTACCAGCTGCCCTGTGTGAGGTTGTTACTAAATAATTCCTTATATTTAATGTTTCTGGGTTCTGGGTCCAAATGAGTGGAACACAGGGTAAGAGGAGTAAAATGGTAAGGATAAACACAGCCACATCTAAAAAGAACTTTTTAGCCAATTACAGAGAGTCTGCCACCAGAAAACTCACTGTGTACACCCTTGTTCCTTCTCCTTCTTCCAGCCCCTACCTGTCCTTCTTGATTGACAGAACCAGGTGAGATGACTATGCAGGAACCTGGTCCTGTCAATTGAAGGGGTCATCACATGATTAATGTAAAAACTGAAAATCAGCCATCGTATATTACATGACAATCTCTTTCTGACAAAGCTGTATCTAACATGGATCCAGAGATCTCCTCACTTCTTGCTCCAATTGCTTGGCTAGATTTATCTCAAGCTGGCAGCTCAGGGGGCATGTCATTTCTGTTGCAGCTATGTCCCTAACACAGCTCAGGAGGAAGATGAAGGATAGAACTGAGCATGTGCATCCACCTTAGCAAGGTGGACAGAAAAATAAATAAAGAACAAACAGCAGGTGGCGCTATACAAATACATTTTATTGAATAACTCAGTGGCTATGCTAAATTCTTTATTCCATGCAATTACAAAAAGTATTCAGATCCATGTGCTGGTTTGAAAACTGGAGAATATTTTTCATGAGACAAACCCTTTAAGAAGACGAGGGATGGGCTGGCAGAGGAAGCAGGAAGGGTGCTCAGAGTGGCTTGAGACCACCCTTGCTGCACTTAACAGCTTATTTGCATATGGATGAAAACAATTTTTATTCCAGAATGAAGCAAAGGGTCACTAAATGATAGGTATCGGTACATTAGGCTAAGCTAGCCCTACATGACATTGTGCCTGGTTTACCAATGACAAGACCCCTTTATTTACATTTATATAACATTTATTTTTAAATAAATAAATAAATCATTATATAAATAATATGAAAAATAAAGATGTTAGATTTATTTATTTAAAAATAAATGTTATATAAATGTAAATACAAAAAAAAATAAAACATACAGTTTTATAATCAGAAGATATGGCTGCAGTTAACGACAGAAAGTTAACTAATAGGTGCAGATGGTTGAAAGTTTGGGACGTACAGAAGTCAACAACACATTTGACTGTAAATACCGGTACCTTTGATCTTTAGAAACCAGCAATCGCCGCTGAACAGATGCCCTTGGGCACAAGCTACAGAGCAAACAGAAATTTGTATTGTGTATTTTGTTGTATTTGCCATTTGTGTTTTACATGGTTTGGATTTTTGGGTCTAAATTTGCTAAACCAATAATGTACTTAAAGGGCCTAGAGGACACAAGCACACAGAGGGCACACGTAAATCACCTGCAACAAGTTAGGAGGCAGTCCCATCAGGAACATTGATCATTTCTCTTCAGATGACAAGGTTTCTTTGGAGCAGCAAGTGTTTGTATGTTGTGTAAATTACGACAGTCACATTCCCAGAGGGGACTGCAGCACAACAAACTGGTTTCCTGAATTGTCCACAGTAACAAAATGCTTTGAAGATTTAAATTGTCGTTATCTTCTCCAGCGTTTTATTATCTGCCAGTAAATAACTCTCCCACCTGACATGTCATGGGACGTTCGTTGTCTTATAATTCCTGTTGGTATTCATTTAAAGGGGTTAGACACTTTTCTATCGTTTTATGTGACCTTACTGTATGTTATTTAATGTCTCCATTGTATAAGTTACCGTTTTCCTGATTACTGTTTTGTTAATTGTTTTCCGGTCGCCTCCCCAGCTGTGAATAGTGGTTGTGCTGTTTATGGCACATTCATAGGACATCATATAGTGGATGCCTAGCTTCACCTACCTCTCCATTAGGCATTACACCGCAGTCCTTCATTATACTGTGCAGACCGGAAGCATTCTGCATATACTTCAACTTCACTTTCTCCAGTCCTATCTTGCGCCATCGCTTGTACGGCGCAGACACTAGAGGAAGCATCCTGCGCATTCCCAGCCTGCTTCTGCTCCACTTCTTCATATGTCTTAGGGTACTTTCACACTTGCGTTGTTTTATTCCGGTATTGAGTTCCGTCATAGGGGCTCAATACCGGAATAAAACGCTTCAGTTTTGTCCCCATTCATTGTCAATGGGAACAAAACTGAACTGAAGAGAACGGAATGCACCTAAAAGCATTCCGTTCCGTCTCCAGACCGGAGAGCAAACCGCAACATGCTGCGGTTTGCTCTCCGGTCTGGGCATCCGCACCAAGACGGATCCGTCATGACCCCCAATGCAAGTCAATTGGGACGGATCTGTTTGGTGTGACACACCAATAAACGGATCCATCCTCCATTGACTTTCAGTGGAGTTCATGACGGATCCGTCACCTTGCACTTTTCCTTCTTGCCGCCTCATGTCCCTCCTCTGGAGATCCAGCAGGGGGCGCTGTGCAGGCTGCTCTCCGCTGGAATCTTCACATTGTGCGCGCCGTCCTCCTCCTCCCGTAGTCTGCTAGTGAACGCTGTTGGGACAGGTAAGGCACATGCCCCTTGTCTTGTGAGGTCCCCCTCCTCCTCAAAACAGTGTCTGAAGTGTATGGGGCCGGAGTGCAGTTCCAGCCCCACACATGCACCTGCGGCAGCACGGATCCGGCGGGACCCTTCACCCGCCAGATCCATGCTGCCGCTAGTGTGAAACTAGCCTTCCTGACTACTTAGTATTTTATCCAGGCCCTGCTTGGTTAGCTTTCTTTCAGGGTCTTAGCTGCTTAGCATTTTGGCCATGGTCTTTAGCAGGGATGCCCAACCTGCGGCCCTCTAGCAAAACTACAACTCCCAGCATGCACGGAGAGCCTACAGCTATCAGCCTACAGCAGAGCATGGTGAGATTTGTAGTTTTACAACACCTGGAGGGCCGCAGGTTGGGCATCCCTGATCTTTAGCATTTATCTGGAATTTTGGCTGCACTGCATTTCAGCATTTGTGTAAGGGTTTTTGCTAACTAGCAATTGGCTAATTAGTATTTTGGCTAAGGTCGGGCTACTTAGATTTAAAGAGGTATTCGGGTGTTAATGGTTACATTTATTTATGTAGTGAATAGAATGTGGAACAATTTTATAATCTACATTGACTTAAAATTTTGCTCGCAGACCTTTATTATATTCTTGCATTTGCCTCTCTCTAAAGAATAGTACAGTCCATTTTAGTCCTGGAAAATGCATCTGTAGGAGATCTAGATAGGACTAAACACGGCGACAGTCATGTGAGCAACCATGTGACCCTCAAAAGTATCATGTGACCCGGCTTTCAGTTAACTGCCCAGGTGAATAGTAGGGTAGAGCAGAACATATACACTATATACAGTACTACTGCCTGCAGCAGCACCTCATATCTTTGTGCTGTTTTTTTATTTTTATTTTACACTAAACCTAATTAACATGACATCACTTACAGACAGGCAGCCATTTTACAAATCACTAAAGACATAATGATGTAGTAACTTTAATAACCACAATAAAAATCATGATTCCACCAGCACATGTATGTCATGTAACACTGCTACTGAGTGTCAGGGTGTAAAGAGTGTCACATGACTGATGCCATGTTTCAGTTAGGCCATGGATGCATTGCCTAGGACTGATACATGGGCCGTTCTACTGCATGTAGGGATCAACTGCCTGTTATAAGAATTTCTGTGTACATTAGAAAATGGTATAATTTCCTATTATATAAATAAATAAATTTAAAAAATAAAAAACAGAATACCCCTTTAATGCTGATTCCTTGCAGATGAACATTTTGGCTAGGGTCCTGCCTTTTTCCTACTTTAGCTGCCTAACATTTTGGCTGTGGTCTTTTGTGATTAGCATTTCGGTTGCGGTCCTAGCTATGGAGGATGTAGTGTAAACACGGTTAGTGTGGCTGTCATCTGATGTTACGGTCCCAGAGATGGACCTTGGTCACAGAGTCACAAGACACCAGACAAGCAAGTAGGGAAGTATCCAGAGAAGAGTCCAAGATGGAATCACCCTGAGGAACAGTGAGGACGGCACTGCAGGGTGGAAGAAGGACCTTCAGAGTCACAAGACAGGGTGGAAAAAGGTCTTTCTTTCACCCTGCAGTTCTGTCCTCACTGTTCCTCAGGGTGATTCCATCTTGGACTCTTCTCTGGATACTTCCCTACTTGCTTGTCTGGAGTCTCGTAACTCTGTGACCAAGTTCTGTCTCTGGGACTGTAACGTCAGATTACGTCAGAAGGAGCACTAGGTGGGCTATAGGGGTAATCATCCTATTTACAGGCAGCCGATCCTATGCTAAAATATAGCTTTATGTCAAGGTTTTACTTTGTTAAAAGACAAATGTGAAAAGTTATTTCAAGCAGAGTCCCCATGTCACAACCACAAGGAACAATATCGTTGTGCAGGTTTGAGAACGAGCCATGAATTTGAGGAACTGCTACACTGTTTACATAAGGACGAGACATCTTTAAGAAAAATCAGATGCTGCTGATGTTCAAACACTCTTCTAGCCCACACACGTTTTTTTATTATATGTGAACTGGTGCAGCATTCGTAAGTCATAGTGATCCTATTGTTGAGGCTTCCACTGATGTAATTGCAGGAATCTTAACATTCCTGGGAGTCTCGCTGTGAAATTACTGGATACAGTTCCGTTATTAAACTATCTCTACCTTCTGTTAACTGTTCAGTATCAGAACACAGTGAAAGCAGAGCCAGGACGATGTAAAGCTTCTCTTCCATCCTATTCTTAGAAATAATACTGAATCTTAGGGATTGTAGGAATCCTACAAAGGCCTAGTGTTTGTGTGTGGCACAAAAGCTCCAGAACAGCTGCTAAAAGCCACAGGATTGATGCCCCGTTCTTTTGATGTTCCTGATACAGCATTAGATCCCATTCACACCCACATTTTGATGAATTTTATTGAGCCCAGGAAAACTGCTTTAGAATTTCTCCTTCTTTAAGATGATTGTGCTTTCTCCAAGCCTGTGAAATGACTTATTCTTTAATGGTATAATATTAGCACAATGCCAAGTCATTGACAATTACCGTTTGCATCCATCTCAGAGGAGCTTATCATTTCAAATGCATTTTAAGTGAAAATGTACATGTTTTCTTTCATTCACACATCACACAAGCACACCCTAGGGCCACTTTAATAAGAAGTATCGGCATAAGGCTAGGGCTACACGACGACATATAGTGCACAACTACACTATGACAGTTGTTGTGCGACATTGATGTCGCAGTAATGTCGCACGACAATATGTATAATTTGTCTATGGTGTCGCACTGCGACATGCTACGACTGCGACGTGACAGTCACAGAAGAATCCATCTTGGATGGAGTTTTAGCGACTGTCGCGCCGCAGTCACAGCATGTTGCATGTCGACACCATAGACTTACATTATAAAAATTGTCACGCGACAATGCTGCGACATCAATCGTCCTATAGCCCTAGCCTTAAAGGAAACTGGATTGCCTACTAGAAGCGTAAAGGGGTATTTCCATGGCAGACATTGGTGGCATGTAGCTAGGCCATCAATGTGACATAGGTGCTGGTCCTATCTCCAGAATGAGCCCTCCAGAGAAAAGGAGATAGTGCAGCCAATCACTATGGGAGTTCCAAGAACAGTCGAGTGCTGGCTTGGCTATTTCCAGCAGTCCCATAGCAGTGGAGAAATGGTCATGCATACACAGTACGCCTTGTGTTGATACTTTCAAAAATATCCATGCTCTCCTTCACTATGGGGGGGGGCCCTTCAAGAGATAGGAGCAGTCACCTATCTGACAATGATGGCATATCCTAGGGATATGGTATCCATGTATGAAATGGGCCATCCCACTTCTGCGGCAAAAATTGCATGTAATACTTGCGGTTTCTTACGTAATTTCTACAGCAGAACCGCTGCATAAACAGCATTGGACTTTTCCATGTAGTTTCAATCACATGTGGACATAGCCTAAAGGGGATTGCTCTACAGTGAAACTTGTCACCTGTGCACAGGATAGTTTATACGTCTCTGATCAGTGGGGATGACAGGCAAGAACTAGGGTCCCAGAGGGGTGAATGCAGCCATGGTCGAGCATTTGCGCTTTCGCTCCATTCAATTCTCTGGGACTCCCGAATATAAAGAGTGCTGCATGGGGTAGTGTTTCTTCAGATTGTCCTGTCAACTTGGGAATATTTTCATTTCATATGTATAAATAATAACAATAATTTGATAAATAATTCATTAATAACTGACTTCCAACAATTCCATAATTTCATTACTACGACTGGGAGGGTCTGAAACTAAACTGTCAGCCATTAATGAAGAAAGCAAATTATTTTTACTACATTTTAGTATGTGGGACCTTCATATAGTGCGGCTTTACACAAGTCTTACAAGGCCAAATCTTGATTTTTTTCGAGCAGGCTATCATGCACGTGTTTACATAGCCGTGTCATGGATGGGCTACTTTTCTTTCCAGACATACCCTTGTGAAGTGTTGAACCACTTTAGTGAGGTCGAAAGGGATAGTGTGTGGTTTATAGGGTGGCACCCTGTGCGGCTGAAGACAAACACTGACCTTTGTAGACTCACTGTGAGGTCAGAGGTCACTTGCAAAGCATTAGCCCCATCATCCTAGCTATGTCAAAGGATTGGAACAGCTGAATTCCTGACCCTTGACATCTGCTTGATCCCTATCCTGATTAAAGTTAACATAGAGAAAGGGAGAGAAACATAATTTTGTCCCAGGCTGGAACAAAGTATATGAATGATGAATGATGAACCTCTTTTGTCCTCTAGATATGGTTAATTTTAAGGCATAGTCATGAGAATTGATATACAATGTGTTATTGTGGCTATAATAATAAAGAGCATTGCCCAGAGGGTTCAGCCTTTTGTGTTATCTATAAGCTGACACTTGCAAGGAAGTGAACTGTAGTTTACCTGGGGACATAAAGCGGCTTGCTTTGACCATCTTTCAAACAAGTAAGGTTTCTTTTCTCTGTTTTTCCCACACGCCCAGTCAGGTCATTTACTAATAAAATTTAAATTTATTCTGCACCAGGACAACCACTCCAAACAGTAAAGAAGAACAAAGAGTCCTGGAAGTGTCCCCCACAAAGTCCTTATCTCAACATCATCCAATCTGTCAGGGATTATGTGAAGACACAGAAGGATTTTGGCAAGTCTACATCCACAGAAGTTCTGTGGTTAGTTCTCCAAGATGTATGGAACAATCTCCCTGACGAGGTCCTTCAAAAACTGTGTGCAAGTGTACCTAGACGAAGTGATGCTGTTTTGAAGGCAAAGGGAGGTCACACCAAATATTGACTTGATTTAGATTTCTCTTTTGTCTATTTACTTAGCATTTTGTTAATTGAGAAAAAATAAACTATTAACACTTCTATTTTTAAAAGCAATCTTACTTTGCAGCATTTTTTTACACCTACCTAAGAATTTTGCACATGGTTGTACATATGAAATTAATCATGGTGGATCCAGCCAGAATCTGTGGTATCTGTCCATAATCTAATGTGTATGGTGGCCTTCTGACTGTCTACCCAACATACAGTGAAACTTACCCAGAAGAAGAACACTAATTCGAGAAGACTATCCCCCTTCCAAACGGATTTTTTTTTCTGTGACCAATTTTCCTACCTATACTCATAAAAAGTTGCCCCTCTGTAAGCAGACCACCACCTATCCAACCAAATGCAATTTCTGAGTTAATTTTTCAGTAGTAACAATTTTGAAAAGACCACACAGTGGTCATCTGAAGATTTGCAAGGAACATAAGGGGAGGCTGTCACAGAGGGGGAGAGTGCGCCCTTTGGCCATTTTTACTCGTCAAAATACATATGGGGTCATTTATCAAACTGGTGTAAAGTAGAACTGGCTTAGTTGACCAAGGGAACCAATCAGATTCCACCTTTCATTTTTGACAGCTCCTTTGGAAAATGAAAGGAGGAATCAGACTGGTTGCTATGGGCAACTAAGCCAGTTCTACTTTACACCAGTTTGATAAATGACCACAATAGAGTATTTTGAAGCATAGAACACCGTCAATAATCTTTTAATTGTTTTTTGTGGGAAATTCAACCATAGTTCACGGAGATCTCAAAAATGCATCAAGAAGTGGTATGTTATTCGTTTGATGCCTATTCTACTCTGTGAATCGCTTTTAAGTCAGTATAAAATATGCACATAAAATAAAACTCAACATACTTCAAATACTGCATGTGTCAAATACATGGATGACAAGTAAGAAAACGCCTCAAAAAATGTCCAGATTTCAGAGGTTGATTAGCATTTAGCATGAGCATTTTGCCATGTGAACATAGCTTAAAGTGGTGCACTGAACACCTCACACAACTGCTGAACAAGGGGCCCTGAAGACTGCTAATGAGGTGTTAAGGTTGGCAGTGAGGGGAGAAAATGGAGAGGGGAGAAAGGCTGGGACCAGGAATGAAGGGGAGCTCCAGGAAAGATGGGGACGTACAATATGCTGGGGACTAGGTTTAGGAAAGGTGCCATGCTGGGGAACAAGAATGATGGCACTATCTTGAACTAGGATAGGGAGTGGTCACCATGGACACTGAGAAAAAGTGGGTCACCTATGGTCATGTACAGTATGCGTGGGTTGGGGCAAGCTGTATACATTACCACAGCTGTTTTATTAGTCGAAGTCTGTGATATGCTAATGCCTATGTACTAGGTGTTTACTGACCATTAGACACTTCAACATTCAATCTGCAGACCACTCCTATAAAAGACAATTTTGTGTGGAAATTTGGGTGGTTGCCTAAAAAAGGTTTAACTGTACATGCCCTTTTTGTAAAATTATGGAGGCCACTGTGTTCTTGGGAACTTTCAGTGCAGCAGAATTTTTTGTATCCAGGTCTGTGCCTCCACAAGATCATTTCTCTGAGCTCTACCTGCAGTTCTTCGCATAGTCCCTTAGAGTAAGGCCCCATTCACATGAACGTATGTATTCCATGATCCGTAAAAAAACAGAACGGAAGACATATGGAAAGTCTTCCGTAGTGTTCCGCAATTTTGCGGACCCATTGACTTTAGTGGGGCTACGGACGTGATTTTGTGGCCAAGTATAGGACATGCTTTATTTTTTTTGCGGGGGAACTTCCGTGAGATACGGGATGCGGAATGCAGACAGTGTGCATTCCGCATTTTTTTCTCCTATGGAAAAATGAATGGGTCCGTATGGTTCCGCATCTTATCCGCAAAAATACGGATAAGATGCGGAAATGTACATACGGTCGTGTGAATGGGGCCTAACAGTGAAAGATTTCTAACTTCTCAGTACATAGAAAGTCCCAAAGTCACTGAGTAATACCTGACTATGCATTAACCCTTTCCACAGTGCATGTGGATATAGAGCATTAACAGTGCAACTGAACAGTATATATTACAATAAACATATAAATGCAGTTCAACAATATAAAACAGTGTAAAAGTATGAATAACCCTAATTTTGATAATCTTTCTGGGTACTGTAGTCAATCCTTTCCAGTTATTACTTTAGTTGCCCTCCTCTGAACCCTTTCCAGCTCTGCTATGTCTGCCTTATTTACACGAGCCTAGAACTGTACACAGTACTCCATGTGTGGTCTGACTAGTGATTTGTAAAGTGGCAGGACTATGTTCTCATCATGGGCCTCTATGCCTCTTTTGATGCAATCCATTATCTTATTGGCCTTGGCAGCAGCTTTCTGACACTGGTTTCTGCAGGTTTCTGCAGCATAGTTTGCTGTCCACTAAAATTCCTAGGTCCTTTTCCATGTCAGTGTTACCCAGTGTTTTACCATTTAGTATGTATGGTGACTTGCATTGTTCCTTCCCATGTGCATAACTTTACATTTGTCAGTGTTAAACCTCATTTGCCACTTCTCTGCCCAAGCCTCCAATCTATCCAGATCCATCTATAGCAGTATACTGTCCTCTTCCATGTTAATTACTTTACACAGTTTAGTGTTATCAAAAAAATTGATATTTTACTGTGCAAGCCTTCTACAAGATCATTAATAAATTATCAAGATATATGACATCCATTGACTCGCCGTGGTCAAGTCTAGAACTTACCTCCTCATAGAAACTGGATAAGTTTTATGGCGTTTTTTGCTTCTTTTCATTGAGGTACTCCAAGATAGCATCTCTCAAACATTTTACCTACGACAGATGTTAAACTTACTGGCCTATAGTTTCTGGGCTCTGTTTTTGACCCCTTTTTGAATATTGGCACCACATTTCCTAAGCGCTAATCTTGTGGAACACTTCCTATCAATGTAGAGTTCTTAAATATCAGAAATAATGGTCCGTCTATGACATTAGTTAATTCTCTTAGAATACAGGGGTGTATACCATCTGGACCTGGTGATTTGTATATTTTAATCTTTTTAAGACCCACTGCTTTTCTTCCTTCAATTTACTTTTACATTCTGCATTTCATCTGCCAGCTTATTTTCCTCAGTGAATACAGTGGAGAAAAAGGATGTAATAGCTTTGCTTTCTCCTCATCACACTCTACAACTTCTCCTTCATCACTCTTTAAGGGGCCAACACTTTCATGCCCAAGTCTTCTTTTCTACTCCTGATGCCATACACATTAGTTAATTTTAAAGAGGTTTACACCTGGACAACTTTTCTGTAAAACCCCCAGCGTGGCTGGAGCACGGTGGGAATAATACTTCCTGATCTCTGCTGCTGTATTTCTCATCCATCACTCCCCTGACAACTGTGCAGGTCCTGGGTCTCCTCGCATCAATGTCCGGTTTGACGTGGGGCAAGTGGCCACTGCAGCCAATGACAAGTCAGCAGAAAAGAGCCCCAGGGATGAACAACCCCTTTAAGGGGATGTCTCATCAAGACAAGCCCTTTCTTGAATGAAGCCAACCTGACAATCATCTAAACACTCCATATCAAACTGAAAACCCCGGGTAAATGACTGTTGCTACAGTATTACCTTCTATTCAAGTAAATGGCTTATTGTGTAATAGGTGATCACCATAGCGAGAGTCAGTCTTTGTTGGTGGCTCTCCACTGTGACTAATAGGAAGGGGGACTGAGTGGGCTCCACTTCCCTATATGACAGCCCAAGGCCATTTCAAGGGATACTTCCATCAGAAAGGGATAAAGATCCAAACATGGAGGAAGGTAAAGACTCTAAACAGGAATTAAAACATGAAGTGACTGCAAAACTTTAATCCAGAATACCATGCACCTATTTTCATATAAAAAAAATACATAAAATATTCACGTATAGGTTGTTAATGTGTGAACAGAATGTTGATGGAAAGATTTATTATTAAAAAATGATAGTTATAAAATGAGAAATAAAGTTTGTATCGATTATGTTTAACAAGTCTGAGAAATGGCGGTGAATCTGTGTAGATCAAACACATTCCAAATTGCATGGGAACAACATGACTTACATTTCAGTGTAAATTACTTTTTGGGCGTAGTTCTTTGATTAACATAAGATGTAGCAAGGCGAAAATTACCCTTAAGACATTGCAGAAACATATTTCCTCATTAGACCAAAGCACTCCGTATAAACCTGCTGACCCTGTTTATTGGGTTTCATATATGCAAACAGGCATAAACTGACCACTTTCACTTATGTAGAGAATATAGGGGTATTCCAGCCTGAAGCAATGGATAGGTGATCAATGCTACATCGGTGGGGATCTGACCACTGGAACCCTCAATTGCCAGAATGGGCAACTCCAGATCTCCCTCCCGCCAAACGCAATATCACAGATAGGAGGAGTTTTAATTAAGTGGTGGTCAAGCATGCTCTCTGCTACTCCATTCAAAGTATGAGATCCTGATGGAAACAGTGGTCAGCTGTTTTCAGTGGATAGGTTATAAGGGTTGTCCAGCCCTTGGGACTTTTTTTTTTCACTTTCACTAGCAGCATATTATAGTAGTTGAAAAACGCATACTCTCACAGATTTCGCATGCTGCTCACAGATTTCAGCATTTGTCAGGTGGTATCTATTGTCGATCACAGCCAATAGAAAAGTGGCCGTGATAGTAATGCAGTCACAGGCCATGTGCTTGGGATGCTATGTCTTTTTCAAGATCTTTGATTGCAGTCAGTAAATGAAAGCATTGTCATAAGGCCAAAAACCCTTACTGTACATGTTCTATTACCACAGGTACTCCCTGTGTCAGTATAAGACACCATACTGTATAACAGTACATTGAGTACCTACAGTTTGTAATATGGAACCATAGGAAGTCTTGTGCTGCCATAGAGGTTTCACAACTTAAGCCAACTATATACATAAAATGGTTGTGGTCCAAAGACTGGTTTGGCTGATAGCGATCTCCCGCCAATAACTCTATACACATGCCTGGTCAGCTCAGCCAAAAGTGACAGAGAGCAGATTGATGTCCACTTACCTTTAGGGTATGATCACATTTCAAATACAAAATCGGACATGTACCGTATTTGCCACAGAATCTATAGCAAAATTCTGGGGCTGACCCTTGGATTTCTGCCACAGATTTGTAATTTGACATGCTGAGGACCTGGATTAAGACCCATATAATAGGGTTAATCCGTGCACAGACACCCACCACAGTTTCTGCATGGAATCTATGCAAAGAATTATATATAAGTACAATGCAGAATCAGTATATATAGGTACAATACAGAATATATATGTGTATATATATGTGTATATATACAGTACAGACCAAAAGTTTGGACACACCTTCTCATTCAAAGAGTTTTCTGTATTTTCATGACTATGAAAATTGTAGATTCACACTGAAGGCATCAAAACTATGAATTAACACATGTGGAATTATATACTTAACAAAAAAGTGTGAAACAACTGAAAATATGTCTTATATTCTAGGTTCCTCAAAGTGTCCACCTTTTGCTTTGATTACTGCTTTGCACACACTTGGCATTCTCTTGATGAGCTTCAAGAGGTAGTCACCTGAAATGGTATTCCAACAGTCTTGAAGGAGTTCCCAGAGATGCTTAGCACTTGTTGGCCCTTTTGCCTTCACTCTGCGGTCCAGCTCACCCCAAACCGTCTTGATTGGGTTCAGGTCTGGTGACTGCGGAGGCCAGGTCATCTGGCATAGCACCCCATCACTCTCCTTCTTGGTCAAATAGCCCTTACACAGCCTGGAGGTGTGTTTGGGGTCATTGTCCTGTTGATAAATAAATGATGGTCCAACTAAACGCAAACCGGATGGAATAGCATGCCGCTGCAAGATGCTGTGGTAGCCATGCTGGTTCAGTATGCCTTCAATTTTGAATAAATCCCCAACAGTGTCACCAGCAAAGCACTCCCACACCATCACACCTCCTCCTCCATGCTTCACGGTGGGAACCAGGCATGTAGAGTCCATCCGTTCACCTTTTCTGCGTCGCACAAAGACACGGTGGTTGGAACCAAAGATCTCAAATTTGGACTCATCAGACCAAAGCACAGATTTCCACTGGTCTAATGTCCATTCCTTGTGTTCTTTAGCCCAAACAAGTCTCTTCTGCTTGTTGCCTGTCCTTAGCAGTGATTTCCTAGCAGCTATTTTACCATGAAGGCCTGCTGCACACAGTCTCCTCTTAACAGTTGTTGTAGAGATGTGTCTGCTGCTAGAACTCTGTGTGGCATTGACCTGGTCTCTAATCTGAGCTGCTGTTAACCTGCGATTTCTGAGGTTGGTGACTCGGATTAACTTATCCTCTGCAGCGGTGAGGTGACTCTTGGTCTTCCTTTCTTGGGGCGGTCCTCATGACCTGAACCCAATCGAGATGGTTTGGGGTGAGCTGGACCGCAGAGTGAAGGCAAAAGGGACCGCAGAGTGAAGGCAAAATAACTCAATAATAAAAAACAGAGTAAACATAAGTATTTGATACACTGGTGATTTTGCAAGTTTTCCCACCTACAAAGAATGGAGAGGCCTGTAATTTTTATTGTAGGTACACTTCAACTGTGAGAGACAGAATCTAAAAAAAATCCAGAAAATCACATTGTATGATTTTTAAATAATTAATTTGCATTTTATTGCATGAAATAAGTATTTGATCTCCTACCAACCAGCAAGAATTCTGGCTCTCACAGACCTTTTTCTTTAAGAAGCTCTCCTACTCTGCACTCATTACCTGTATTAATTGCACCTGTTTGAACTTGTTACCTGTCCACACGCTCAATCAATCACACTCCAACCTCTGCACCATGGCCAAGACTAAAGAGCTGTCTAAGGACACCAGGGACAAAATTGTAGACCTGCACAAGGCTGGGATGGGCTACAGGACAATTATTAGAAAACGGAAGAAACACAAGAAAACTGTCAATCTTTCTCGGTCTGGGACTCAAGGCACGACTCACCTGATGGAGTAAGAATGATTCTGAGAAAGGTCAGGAATAAGCCCAGAACTACACAGTAGGATCAGGTCAATGACCTGAAGAGAGCTGGGACCACAGTCTCAAAGATTACCGTTAGTAACACACTATGCCATCATGGATTAAAATCCTACATGACACACAAGGTCCCCCTGTTCGCTCACACCAGCACATGTCCAGGTCCGCTTGAAGTTAGTCAATGACCATCTGGATGATCCAGAGGAGGCATGGGAGAAGGTCATGTGGTTAGATGAGACCAAAATAAAACTTTTTGGTATCAACTCCACTCGCCGTGTTTGGAGGAAGAAGAAGGACGAGTACAAGCCCCAAGAACAGCAGTGAGCCCGGTGATGTAACCAGCACTAATAGGCGGATTTTTGCACTGCCCTATCCTGTAAAACGCTAGGGCAGCGCTAAAGCCCGCCCTTCAGAGCTGGTGACGTCACCGGGAACACTGCTAGGCGGAAGCCTCCGCCCAGTAGTGTGTTACTATAAACAAAAAAACCTTGCCCTGCGCTGGTGCATGAACTGCTCCAATGCTAACATCAGGGGGGCTGCCTGGTTGAAAATGTGGATATGTCCGGGTTCAGAACCCCTTTAAGTTCTGTTTTTCTATTGTATCATATACTTATTTTATGCAATAAAATGCTAATTAATTATTTAAAAATCATACAATGTGATTTTCTGGATTTTTTTTAGATTCTGTCTCTCACAGTTAAAGTGTACCTACAATAAAAATTACAGGTCTCTCCTTTCTTTGTAGGTGGGAAATCTTGCAAAATCGCCAGTGTATCAAATACTTATTTTCCCCACTGTAGGTACAGTATAGACCAAAAGTTTGGACACACCTTCTCATTCAAAGAGTTTTCTGTATTTTCATGACTATGAAAATTGTACATTCACATTGAAGGCATTAAAACCATGAATTAACACATGTGGAATTATATACTTAAAGGGGTTGTCCGGGTTCAGCTACCCCTAATTTCACCCAGGCAGTCCGCCTGACTAGGGCATCGGAACATCTCTTGCGCGATCCAGCGCAGGGCAAGGGTTTTTTGTTTACATTATACACACTGCCAGGCAGAGGCTTCCGCCTGGCAGTGTGTTCGGTGACGTCACCGGCTGTAATGGGCCGGCTTTAGCGCTGCCCTAGCCGTTTTACTGGCTAGGGCCGTGCTAAAGCCCGCCCATCAGCGCCGGAACCGGGCTAAATGCCTTTGCGCTGCACTAATTAACGCAGGGCAAAGGAGGATATCGGAGCATGAGATGCTCCGATGCCCTAGTCAGACGGGCTGCCTGGGTGAAAGTAAGGGTAGGTCCGGGTTCAGCTCTGAACCCAGACAACCCCTTTAACAAAAAAGTGTGAAACAACTGAAAATATGTCTTATATTCTAGGTTCTTCAAAGTAGCCACCTTTTGCTTTGATTACTGCTTTGCACACTCTTGGCATTCTCTTGATGAGCTTCATGAGATAGTCACCTGAAATGGTGTTTACTTCATAGGTGTGCCCTGTCAGGTTTAATAAGTGGGATTTCTTGCCTTATAAATGGGGTTGGGACCATGAGTTGTGTTGGGCAGAAGTCAGGTGGATACACAGCTGATAGTCCTACTGAATAGACTGTTAGAATTTGTATTATGGTAAGAAAAAAGCAGCTAAGTAAAAAAAAACGAGTGACCACCATTACTTTCAGAAATGAAGGTCAGTCAGTCTGAAAAATTGGGAAAACTTTGAAAGTGTCCCCAAGTGCAGTCGCAAAGACCATCAAGCGATACAAAGAAACTGGCTCAAATGAGGACCGCCCCAGGAAAGGAAGACCAAGAGTCACCTCTGCTGTGGAGGATAAGTTCCTCCGAGTCACCAGCCTCAGAAATCGCAGGTTAACAGCAGCTCAGATTAGAGACCAGGTCAATGCCACACAGAGTTCTAGCAGCAGACACATCTCTACAACAACTGTTAAGAGGAGACTGTGTGCAGCAGGCCTTCATGGTAAAATAGCTGCTAGGAAACCACTGCTAAGGACAGGCAACAAGCAGAAGAGACTTATTTGGGCTAAAGGACACAAGGAATGGACATTAGACCAGTGGAAATCTGTGCTTTGGTCTGATGAGTCCAAATTTGAGATCTTTGGTTCCAACCACCGTGTCTTTGTGCGATGCAGAAAAGGTGAACGGATGGACTCTACATGCTTGGTTCCCACCGTGAAGCACGGAGGAGGAGGTGTGATGGTGTGGGGGTGCTTTGCTGGTGACACTGTTGGGGATTTATTCAAAATTGAAGGCATACTGAACCAGCATGGCTACCACAGCATCTTGCAGCGGCACGCTATTCCATCCGGTTTGCGTTTAGTTGGACCATCATTTATTTATCAACAGGACAATGACCCCAAACACACCTCCAGGCTGTGTAAGGGCTATTTGACCAAGGAGTAGAGTGATGGGGTGCTACGCCAGATGACCTGGCCTCCACAGTCACCAGACCTGAACACAATCGAGATGGTTTGGGTGAGCTGGACCGCAGAGTGAAGGCAAAAGGGCCAACAAGTGCTAAGCATCTCTGGGAACTCCTTCAAGACTGTTGGAATACCATTTCAGGTGACTACCTCTTGAAGCTCATCAAGAGAATGCCAAAAGTGTGCAAAGCAGTAATCAAAGCAAAAGGTGGCTACTTTGAAGAACCTAGAATATAAGACATATTTTCAGTTCTTTCACACTTTTTTGTTAAGTATATAACTCCACATGTGTTAATTCATAGTTTTGATGCCTTCAGTGTGAATCTACAATTTTCATAGTCATGAAAATACAGAAAACTCTTTGAATGAGAAGGTGTGTCCAAACTTTTGGTATGTACTGTATATATATATATATATATATATATATATATATATGTACAGTACATAAGTATATATGTAGATACAGTACAGCCTCAGTGTATAGGTACAGTACATCAGTATATATATATAGGTACAGTACATCAGTATATATGTAGATACAGTACAGCCTCAGTATATAGGTACAGTACATCATTATACAGTATATGTACAAGACATCCGTATATAGGGACACTGCATCAGTATATATAGGGACACTACATCAGTCTATATATAGGGACACTACATCGGTATATAGGTACAGTACATCAGTATATAGGGACACTACATCAGTATATATAGAGACACTACATCAGTATATAGGTAGAGTACAACAGTATATATGTAGATACAGTACATTAGTATACAGGGACACTACATCAGTATATATAGGGACACCACATCAGTATAGGGAAACTACATCAGTATATAGGTACAGTACATCAGTATATATAAGGACACCATATCAGTATAGGGACACTACATCAGTATATAGGTAGGTACAGTACATTAGTATATAGGGACACTACATCAGTGTGTAGCTATAGGGAAACTACATCAGTATATAGGTACAGTACATCAGTATATATAGAGACACTACATGGGTCTATACAATGCAGTGGCGTCTATGCTGCACGTCCCCGGTTGTCAGGGAAGCTCCGGTACTGTGTGCGGCCTGGAGCCCCATGCAGAGAGGAGGCTGGAGCAGCAGGCAGGGAGCTGCCATCTGTCGGCCGGGCTGCAGAGGGAGTCTGGGAGCCAGCAGAACCACATTCTCCAGTGAGGGGGGAGGGGATCGCCTGCAGCTGCTCCACCCTCACTTTGTGTCAGCAGGTAGGAGCACAGCAGCCCAGTCCCCGGGGAGGGAGGCTCAGTGTCCCGGGAAGCGTCCTCACCGCACTGCGCCCTGAGCCGGGAGAGAAGTTGTGCGCAGGGCGCCGGAGTCCACACACTGCTCGGCGGGGATTGGCTCAGGGAGATGTGAGAGGAGCCAGCAGGGGCCTGAGGAGGAGGGGGCACCGGCTCAACACGGCCTCATCTACCTGTGCGTGAGAGGGAGGAGGGCACGGCGCCGGCCAGTCACTGCCACTTGTGCGGGTCGCTGCCCTCCACGCTGCTGCTGGGATGATGCTGGGCAAGGCTGAGCCGCCCTGGTGCCATTAGAAGACAAGTCAATGAATGGAAGTGACTGTGCTGTGAGCAGCTACTGAGGATTACGTGACAGCCCAGGCCATGGATGGGGGGCCCCTGCCCTGGGGGTAGCGGCTGGCACTGCTGGCACGCAGGGTTCCTGGGACTGGCTATGGATGCCTGCTGCTGGCTGCAGTATGAGTAGAGCCCGGCTGCAGCTGGCATCCCTCTGGCTGCTGCTTCTGGTAACTCTGCAGGCGAGGCTGGCACTCACTGAGCTGGAGCACAAGCAGAAAGCCCTGGTCAAGGTTTTCCCTCTGAGGATGGAGAGCCCAAACTTTACCGTGGTGGGGGAATTCGCCAAGGTGGCCGACGCGGGCAACGCTGAGGGCTGGCTGTTCCAGGTGAGTGTGCCCTGGCCTCATGTGACCGGGCCTGGCAGTGCCAGTGCCCACATGTTCTTACATGCATGTATGCAGGAGCCTCAACGTGGTAAGGGCACGGTTGCGGTGTTGTCGGAGGTGAGAACTTAGGCTGGCATAATAACTATGTAGTAACCGACAATAATAAGATGAAAGTAACCTCAACTGCTGCTGCTAATCACCATGCGTGCCCACACGCTGCCCACACCACCGCCCTGCGTCTACCTGCCTGATATCTTACTATTCATGGATGGTCACCACCTGGGCAGTGGTGCAGGACATCCTAAACTTTCCTAAAAACAAATCCCCTGGTGCCCAATGATTCCAAATGCTCGCGAAGGTTGTGTGACACGCCAGGACGTCCATGGCCGCTCTGCTGGCACACTCGCTACGTACTTGTCATGTGGAGATAAGGACTTGCAGTGCGCCGGTTAATAATGACCTTCATACGGCGGCAGATAACTGAGACGGTTTTCTGCGTATGTCTTCTGGGCGAGACCTCAATAATCTGATTTTGTTTCCTTTTTTTAAGTTGTTCACTTCTTCTCTCATATTTCTGTTGTTCTTCCTGATCCGTCTTATGATGGTGCCGTATGGATCCCACTGACTATAACGGGATCCGTTAGGTTTCTGACATTTTACCCCATCGCTTTTTGGACAGAATCTGGGACGGAGCTTCCTCCGACCAACCTAGCCTAATGTGTGCCCCTCAAAAATGTAATGTGTATCCGGTCTCGAGGCTCTGTTCACACTGGTGGTGTTTGCTTTCCGCACATTGGCATCAGGTTCTGGATGGACCCGTCGTATGTCGTGGATGGAAGCCGAGATTGGTGGGAACAGAGAGAGACTTGAGGTACAGGTTGTCCTCTCCATAATAAGATGGCGAGGTAAAGAACGCTTACTCCTACAGAGGAAAGGTCTACAATATACTTAGATTCAGTCCTCACCATTTGTAAGATTTCTGCTTGCTGTCAGTGAATGGGAACGTTCTATTTATTTGCAGAAATTGAAAACCCCTGCAGACCTTGGTGTATTGTCACGCAGCATATTTTACTGTCACAGATTTTCAGGTGTTCATGCTATTGATCTAATGGGTTAATGTTCTTCTGGCCACCTACCATGGTTGGCCGTGACAAGAATGGATGTGTCAGTATATATATATATATTTTTCTTTCCCTGTATGTGGATTTTAAATCTGCACCCCATAAACTAATGAGAGGTGGATAGAGAGTGTTTTCCATGCGGATATTAGGTGTGGAACAGGCAAAGAAGAAACTCTGTGTGAACAGTATCCAGTGACGTGACCTGATATAGTGAAAATGCAGCACAGCATTGGCTGCAGTGTTCAGCGCTGATGGCAGGTATACAAGTACACTTACTGTCAGTGGGACTGCTGCCTGTATAATGTCAGCATTGAATGCTGCAGCGTCACACATCTCCTTACCATAAGAGATTTACTGGGAAAGTAGAGGGGAGCGTTGGCAGCAGATAACTGCAGAGAAGTATGTGGCATTGTTTTTTGTAAGCTCTATTACATATTAAGGGAGACAGGACTTGGGGTAAGGAGACCAGAGGCAGGCTGAGAAGCCTCTGCATCATACAGTTAAATTGGTGTCTAAGTGTTCAGCCTGGTACAGAGCAGAAGGAGCTGAGCAGATTGTATGAAATCCCTGAGTCCAGGTCCAAGTCAGTGATAGACCGTCTCCCCTGGATGACCCCTCATAGAGATGGCTGTCAACCACCGATAGGACCGCCTACTGGACTCCAAAAAGCAGAGAGTAAAATACAAGTTAGGGCTCGTGCACACGGCCTTTGCTTTTGCCCACATCTGATCAGCAATTTTTGTGGGTCGGATGCTGACCCATTCACTTCGATGGGACCGCAAAAGATGCGAACAGCACACTGTGCGTTGTCCGCATCCGTATGTCCGTTCCACGGCACCCGCCAAAAAAACAGTCCATATGACGGACATGGATAGAACAGTTCTACAGAGGGCAGGATGTTCCTTTCCGCAAAATGTGCAACACACCCAAGCCCTTATACTGAATCTTTTCCCAAAAAAAACTGTTTATCAATCTGCTCCGCTCCTCCTGCCGTGACTGCAGTTGCCTGCAGTTTTCCGGAATGTGACCCCAAATGCAGAGTACCACTAACCTCACACATGATGGAAGTAACGTACGTTTATTTGGATGCTGTTTCTCTGTACTAGGGAGTTACTGTGGACTTTAGGGGCCAAGATGTGAAAGAAAACTTATGTAGATATCAGTGGAAAATAAAAAAGATCCTCCAGTCTGGATTTCAAAAATGTTTTTGGCACCAACATGGCATGATTACCTGCTGTATGTTTTCCTCAGATCTTGACCCTGGATGCTATTTAGCTCAGTTCCATCAGGGCACAGCTGTCATCTGCGACTAGTTTATCTACAGGTTCCACGTGTTGGCCCCATCTCCTAGTCTGACCGCAGCTCCCCTGAACTGACTGCATCCTATCTGATCGTGGGTCTGTTGTGCTGTACTCACATCATCATGCGAGTACAGTACAATAGATCCGCAATCACATATGAACAGACTGTATCATAAAACACTATGATGCGGTCAGGTCTGGTCAGAAGAGCCGCAGTCACCCCGGGCGGAGTTTCCCGGGCCGATAACGGTCGTGTGAATCAGCCCTTCATCTAGCCATCCTAGTTGCCAGCACAGAATTGCAATATTATGAGCAGAGATGTTCAATGAGAAGAGACATCTAGTTGAAACGCATTTATAGTAAACAAGAAGTTCAATTCTCAAACTGAGATATTGGACATCAGGCATTTTATTGGCTACTTTGGCCAGTCAAAAAAAATGCAGATTGCTCAACTGGTCAGATTTACGTCTCATGAGTCACATGGCTCAGCGTATAAGGAATGTGTCTCGCTGATGACTTTTTTTGTTAATTTTTATTAGAAAACTGTTTGTAAAGTCTCCTATTAGTAACCCTCTAACAGCATTGCTAAGGATAATGCATCTTCATCATTCTACTGGAGGCTGAAGACGCCGTATAACTGTTCAACGCGCAGGCTCTCAGCCTGCCTCTGGTCTCCCTGCCCTATGTAATAGAGAGTACTAAAAATATGACATGCTACTATACAGATTTATCTGCTGCTTTCTATCTTCCCAGTGTGTCCCTTGTTAGCCCTGGGAATATAGGGAGATGGCTGCAGTGTTCAAGGCTGCCAGGTATACAGGTACATAGCACACTTATCGTCAGCGCTGAATGGGAGGCTGCTGTGTGCCTGCATACTGTTAACACTGCAGCGTCACACATCTCCCTAACTTCAGCACTAATAAGAGATTTACTGGGATAGTAGAAGGGAGTGCTGGCATCAGATAACTGCAAGTATGTGGCATCATTTTAGTAAGCTCTATTACATATTAAGGGATGCAGGACTTGGGTAAGGAGACCAGAGGCAGGCTGAGAAGCCTCTGCTTCATACAGTTAAATTGGTGTCCTAAGTGTTCAGTAGATGCTAGTAGGTGGATTCTCCTTTTACTTAGAGGGTTGCTAAGGGGAGACTTTACATACAGTTTTCTAAGAAAAATTAAATTGTATGACAAAAACTCTCCCCACACATTGAAAAATGAAATGCCGGTTACACTATAAAGGAGAATCCACCTTTAGCATGTACTGAACACTTAGGACACCAATTTAACTGTGATGCAGAGGCTTCTCAGCCTGCCTCTGGTCTCCTTACCCCGTCCTGCCTCTGGTCTCCTTACCCCAAGTCTGCAGCGTTGAATGCTGACAGTATACAGGCACTCAGCAGCCCCGAATTCTGCGCTGACAGTAAGTGTGCTATGTACTCGTATACCTGCCATCAGCCGTGAACACTGCAGCCCTCTCCCTATCTTCCCAGTGCTAACAAAGGACACACTCGGAAGATGGAGAGGAGCAGAGCTGCAACGTGCCTATATACTGTCAGGACTTGGGGTAAGGGGACCAGAAGCAGGCTGAGAAGCCTCTGCGTCATACAGTTAAATTGGTGTCCTAAGTGTTCAGTAGATTTAAAGAAGGATTCTCCTTTTAGTTAGAGGGTTGTTAAAGGGAAACCTTACATACAGTTTTCTAAGAAAAATTAAAGTGTATGACAAAAACTCTCCCCACACATTGAAAAATGAAATGACGGTTACACTTTAAAGACCAAATGAGGAGAATTCCTGCCATTTTATTTAGCGTGAGCCCGTTCCTGTCGGAACAATACTGTACATTTACGTGCGGTAAGTATAGCTTCCTGTGCGTCCCATACACATGACCTCTCCAGCGCTCTGTAATAAGCAGCAGAACCCCCTGTAATCCTATCAGTCCTACAATCAGGCACAGAATAACTGATTATACAGATTAGTAAAATAAAATTGTCCGCCGCCTGCCAGCCTTATCTTTCCACACAAGCTCCTCTTTGTTCCAGTTTGATGATTTTATATTTTCATGTATAACATTGGGATCTGGGCGAACTCTTATCTTTTCTTAAATTCCATGTCCGGAGCAATTCCAGTCTCAGAAAATTCAATTTACTGCCACCCTACAGCAGAAATATCACGTATTGAGATGTCTGTGTAGTCATAGAAACAAAACGTTTTGTTTTTTTTGTCGCAGTAGACATGTATAGTTCGCTCCCTTTAAGGCCTCATGCACATGACTGGATCCATTTTGTGGTCTGGAAATGACAGACCTTCAAAATACAGATGCTGTCCGCATTTTTTTTTTTTTTTTTGTGGATACATTGACTTCAATAGGTCCGTGGTCCGCATTTTGCATAACTTTTTGCGGAGCGGACATACGGATGCAAAAATCGGAAGAGGATCCATGTGCTTTCCGCATCTATATGTTCGTTCCGCAAATAGATAGAAAACGTCTTCTACTTGGCTGCAAAATGCAGACCATGGACCCATTGAAGGCAATGGGTCCGCAAAGAATGCGGTATCCGTAATTTGAGGATCCGCAAAACCGATATCGTTGTGTGCATGAGGCCATAAACCTCTTCTGACCTTGAGGTATGTAAGAAGATGTTATTATTGGGGTCTGAAAGACAAGACTTACGTGTGTAGGGAGACATTTATCAAAGTGGTGTAAAGTAGAACTGGTTTAGTTGCCCATAGCAACCAATCAGATTTCATTTTTCATTGCGCCTTTGGAAAATGAAAGGTGGAATCTGATTGGTTGCTCTGGACAACTAAGCCCGTTTTCCTTTATATCGTTTTGATAACTCTCCCCTACAGTGTTATATATCTTGTGCAGCTCTTTTTTGGCTTCACCCTATTGTCGTGAGTGATGTTGATGTGGTACCCCACAAAAATCAATGACATGACAGCGGTACTACTGGCACCGGCGGTAAACCTCGTTTAATACTGAGCAATATCTGTAATGGGGGAGTTTGTATTTTGCACTTTCCCCATGTTCAAGTATATTCAGCTGTAGTCTGAAATCCCTCCTGTCCAAGATGTAGGCTGCTGTTTTTTCTGCCTCCATGCTTTACACTGACACTCCACTTAGTTTGGCTGCTGTAAGAAGTTGGGAAATGGGGCTCATTTCCATTACAGCTGGACCCCCTCTCAGTGCAGTCTGGGCCTGCTGGAATCAGCCTTACACAGTCCAGGAGAGAGTGAATGGAGCAGCAGGGGGCATGCTGGATCTGCCCCTCTCAGGAACCCCACCGCCCGGTTATGTCCCACCCTGTGGATAGGACTGAGCGCGGTTCTCCATCTACGGACAGCAGCGAATACTTGTGTGATAATCCCGTTATACATGACAAATCGGAGAAAGTTCAGCCCTGACGTGTAAATTCCGTGCACTGTGCGGGACCGTTCCCTGGATGAATGCTGTGTATAAAGATGTGTGAACTGTGGCGTATATATCTAGTTATGATGGGTTATTGACACGTTCCCATTCACATATTCCTCCAGCTATAATTGGCAGCTTTCTGAAGACTTCTCGGGCTGGTTTCACATCTGCAGCACAGCTTTCCGGCAGACTCTTCTCTGCTGGAGTTCTGGATAGTGATGCATGCCTGCTGGACCCCAATGACTATAATGCGATCTGGCAGAGATCCGGCCGCAAACATGGCAGAATTCGGACGCAACTGCTATGTTGCAGATGTGAAACCAGCTTTGCTTTAAGTTTTTTCAGATTTGTCACTCATGGTCTTAAAGGGGTTATCCAGCTTTGGCAGCATTTCTGGCTATCCCTCCACCTCGCCGGACCATACTTACCTGCTCCCTTCCGCTGCTCCTTGCTCCAGTGCCCACTTGTCAACTGTCAGAATGGACGGGGGTCACGTATGCCATTGCAGTCAATGACTGGCTGCAACAAGTGGCAAAGTGACCACCTAAGTGGCACAAGACAATCCCTATGTGGAAGACGTCACCGCTGCAGCTGGAAGTTGACGAGCAGGGACTGGACCTAATGAGCTGGACCCCAGCAGCAGGGAACAGGTAAGTATACTTCCCACCTTAGGGGGAATGTCGTCAGGATCACACATTTAAAGGGGTTGTCTGACCTTCAAAAAAATGGAAAAAAAACCCTAATCTTTTGAAAGCTCCTCAGTTCCAGTGCCAAGGCTCCCATCCCCTGGTTTGTGGTCCCCAGCAGACCAGAAGTGATCTGCAGCCATTTGAACAATAGCACAGATTCCCATCGGAAACAATGGGATGTGGATTTGCCGCAGTGGCACTCTGAATATGCTTTGAAATCCGCATGGAATTTAAATTGTATGAACATATGCTGAAGGAATCTGAATCGTTGAATATAAATGTCCTACCTTATGAAACAGAGTTTCAGAAATGTAAGAAGAGCTGCAGTGTAAAGTATGGATAGGGACAGAGCAGGAGAATGAAATGCTGATGAAACAGAAAGTGACTACCTTAGATCTTAAAATTTGCTGCCGGCACTTAACCTTTTGGATTGTTTTCTAAGGAAAGTGGAGGGGTTGCCCACAGCATCCACTAAGGCCTTTGATAACCCATGTGTGAACAAGGCCTGAGAGGGAAAAATAAAAGATGAATTGTGGCGAGCCTGTAATAAGAGGAATGCACCTTCCATAGAAGATACATTGTGTTTGTGGGCACCTTAATTACTTGTCAGCCCTGTGTGCCGCGCACACGCAGTGGGTGAACATTACCGCCTGGTGGGAGAGGGAGCAGGTGGGTTGTGAGGACGCGAGCTGGCGCTGTTATTGAAATCCACGCTTTTTATTATGTCATTAATGTTACAACATACAAGAAGCGGGGAACTTCTCATTATCCAAGTCAAGGCTTCCGACCCGAGCCAATGCCAAGGAAAACAGATCTGCTCACAGAACAAGCTGTTTTTCCAGGCGTGTGCGTTTTTATGGGATTTTTAAAGTGTCTATTGAATAAAGGAAAGTTTTGTGAGGATATGTCACTTTCTCTCTACATGTTGTGTTATTTCTGGAGCCGTACCATCCTCTGAACTGTGGCATATTAGAGAACCCTACTAGTAAAGGGGTTGTCCCATGAAGAATATTCTACATTTTTCTAACCAGAACCTGAATCTGAATACGGTACTTTTGTCATTTCAGGTAATTAAAAATTTGGTCTAGTCACTGAGTTATTCACTACCTGCTGTCTGTTCTTTTCCTTATTTCTTTGTCCACCTCAGTGACATCGCTGCAGAGGTCGCACATGCTCAGTTCATTTTTAATTACCTGCAATTGCAAAAGTTTTCAGGTTCTGGTTAGAAAAATGTAGCATATTCTCCACCGGACAACCCCTTTACTAGTACAGTTTTCTAATATGTCAAATCTCATCACCCTAGATTTTTACTTTTATCTTTTTTACTACATTTAACGTTTGACAACAGGACAAAGTGAAGGTCCACATGAGTAGCTAATACTAATCTCATGAGCGCCATAGTATGCTGTAAGACAATAAGGCCTTTGTGGTAACCTGGTCATATGACTGGTGGAAGGACATGGATTATTGTACATTTTTAACACACATTTTGTGCGCTTTCGTCCCTTATTGACTGTGTGTGTGGAGATATATATATATATATATATATATATATATATATATACACACAAGACCTCGTGCATTGAAAAGTAGGCCATATTCACACGTCAGAGATTTACTTGAATGGGACTTCTGATGTATGGACCTGTGCTTGAGTTCTGCAACAAATCTTCAAAGCCTTGATATACCCTTAGGGTCCTTTTACACGAACGTAAGGGCTCTGTGCCCGAATTGCAGCCAACAAATAGTGGTCCGCAATGCCCAGGCACCATCTGTGTGATTCCTGTATTGCGGTACAGACCCAATGACTTGAATATGTCTTTTGCTGTGCGGAGGCATAGACCCGATACGTCCCTCCTCTCCGCAAAGGAGAGGACATGTCCCATCTTTTGCCATATGTTGCGGTTCGCGGACCGATTCAAGTCATTGGGTCCTCAGCACGGGAGTGCACACAGTCAGTGCCCGTGTTTTGTGGACTTGTAGTTTGGGGTCCGCAATACAGGCACGAAGCCCTTACGGTCATATGAATGAACCCTTAAGGACCCGCATAAAATCTTGTTCTCCATCGCCCAGGACAGAACAGGTCTCCTCTGATCAGTGCGCTAACAATGCTTTGTCAGCTGATTGGGGCATAGAGAATGCCCACTGGTTGGCACACATCTCCTTCTGTAAACAGAAGGATACGGATAATCTTAGATTATAATTTATGGGGGGGGGCACAGAGACGTTCTACTGTATGAGGGAGGGCTAAAACTTGTAGACCACATACAGTATAAAGTCTCCTTGTGGCCCCACATTTTTTTTTCTTCGAAATGGGATATATATCGCTATGGTGATAAATTTCTTAATATGGTTATGGTGGGAATATTTTTGATATCGCTCAACCCTGAGCTAATGTTCATCGAGGATCAGCTTTTTGTCAGCATTGAGCTGCTGGGAGATTCTTTTAAGTATAAGACCAAATAGGAGGAGATGAAGGAAGGCAGTGTTGTGGTATTTTTTTTACACTTTTTTGTGTTTTTTTGTGAACTCCGAATTCCCTAACAGCATGTATGAATATGGAGTTTTTAAATCAGACAACCGATTTTAAAGCGCGTTATTCTCCTAAGGAGGGCGTTTCCTCCGTGCTGTGTGATGTAGAATCGCACTATTCTAGATACTAAAACTGCTGTGGAATGAGAACCTTGCCCAATATTTCCACAAATTATGAGGAGGTTGTGTGTGCAGACTGAACATAGCCGGGGTAGACACTCATAAAGAAATTGTAATCGCAATTATAATTGTCCCAATGAGTAAAAAGGCCCGTCTAGACCATGACTACTCCCTATAGGTATTATGTCAGTCAGCGTACCACCTCGGCGACAAAAGTGTAGTATAAACTGAGAACAACTTTAACAGATGTCATGTTGTTTTTAAACCGTCAGTAGGACTATATGGGGGACTTTGTGTTATCCTGAGGCTATGGTGGGTCATTCCACCCAACAGTGTCACCCATATGGCCCCAAGCAGAGAGATAATCGTGTATCTTCCAGGAAGACAGATTACGGCATGGAAGCAGAGAGCTTCTAAGGGCTTATCACAAAAGATGTGGCAACAGATGTAGGAAATATAGAAAAATTCGGAATGTTCTGGTAGAGAAGCTGCAGTCCCCCATTTGTGTGTGGATAACGCTCATTACCACGGTGTGCTGTCTGTATCTTTTGCGGTCCACAGCTAATCCGCAAAAAATGTGGATCGGATGCGGAGCGAAACTTCAGTTATGTGCATAGTGAGCCCTAATACAGTACCAGCAAAGTGAATAAGATTAAACAAATCTGAAGTTCACTTGGGGTCATTTATGAAGGAGTTTGCAACTTTTTTTAGTCATAAAAAAAGAAAGTTACAAGTCCCTTTTTACCTTTTTTGACAGGCTGTGTGACTATATTTAGGTTGAACGCCATGGTCGACAGTTGGGCGAGACGCGGATGTGCCCAGCAAATCTACTAACCCATTTACTCCTGGAAATAGGTGTAAATGTTGACAAAAAGGTGCATAGACTGCCATAGATGCGCCTAATTAGCCAAATCTTACAACAGTGTAGGGGGGGATCTAAGACCAACATAAAAAGCCGGTCTTAGTAAATCGCCCCCTTTGGCGGCTTTTCCATGTTGAAATTGATCTGTTATGCAGATTTAGGAATCGCCACAGCCTCTTCCTAGGCCAGTAGGTCATCAATATTGTACTCCCAGAAAATCTCTTTGATGGTGGCCTTACTTGGTACCATCGAGCCACAGTAACCACATGCAATATACTAGTAATTGCTGCGGTTTCACTCCACTACAGGAGAAGCACATGGTTTTAGGTGCTTCACTGGTTCTTGCAGCAAAACCATGGAAATCAGTGGCAATCTACATGTGGTTACCGCTGCTGTGTGTATGCGTACCCTTACCATACCCTACGTTTTCCATGATTGAAATTAGCTTTAGGCCTCTTTCACACGGGCGTCACGGATTCAGTCCGAATGCGTTCCGGAAAATCCGCACGCATTAAAACGCTTCGCACCGGCGCAGAAAAAAATGAACAAACGTACGCAATCGCAGTAACTGACTGCGATTGCGTACATTTGTTCAGTTTTTTTCTGTGCGGGTGCGAAGCGTTTTAATGCGTTTTTCACGCGCGTGATAAAAAACTGAATGCTTACAAACATCATCTCTTAGCAACCATCAGTGAATCACACATTGCATCTTCACGCAGCCCCATTCACTTCAATGGGGCCAGGGCTGCGTGAAAAATGCAGAATATAGAACATGCTGCGATTTTCACGCAACGGCGAACTGATGCGTGAAAAACATCGCTCATGTGAAAAGCCCCATTGAAATGAATGGGTCAGGATTCAGTGCGGGTGCAATGCGTTCGCATCACACATTGCACCCGCACGGAAATCTCGCCCGTGTGAAAGGGGCCTTATTTGGCTTCATATTTTCTAAGACTGATGTTTGTTTGTTTTTTTAACAGGATGAAGTCACTGACCCAAATAGTAGGGCTTGAAGTTTAGCAGAGAATAATTTTTACTCCATTGCAGAGACTAGCCCACCGTTCATGAGCGTAGGTTGTGACACGATAACAGCACTTAGTCACAACTATGTCCAAGAGGTCCATCAGGGGACAATCCATCTGAAGCTGTCAGTGAAGGCACTTGCTTATCACTTTTTAAGTTGTCTATGTGTAGAGGACATAGAGGTTGGGCTGTCATCAATTCCCGGCACAGTCTGGAACTCCCCGCATCTGCCTGATGGAAGCGATTGATTGTAGACCACCTCTGCCCACCACAGTTCTCCAGAGCTGATGTCGGACTGTAGAGATTTGTACAGGACGAGGTTGTTCTATACGAGCAGCTTCTCGCTGGCTGCACACGTTTTATAGTATTTCCTATGGGCACCAATGCTTTCTCAACTGTAGAAGGTCCCGGCAGCCACCTTACTGGCAGTTCAGGAGACCCCCTTTCTGGAGATAGGTGCAGGGGCCATGGAGGGATATATCTTATGAATCTGAGATAAATATCTAAGGTGGGAGTACCCCTTTAAAACTGTGAAATTGAAGAAATGTCCTTTATCAGCTGTTTGCTTTCAGGACACCTCCGGACATGTTCCCACACACGATGTCCTCCTGGTGAATGCGCCTCAATTATCCAGCAGCGTGATAGACTTCTAATCATCTTGCAGCCCTTGTGTCCTTGGGTTGTGCAGGATTCTGTATGAACTTGATTTTACAGTACACTTTTATCTCCTTGGGGGTCATTTTTATCATGCTAGTCTGTGTTTTTTTTTTTTTTTTTAGAGTGCGACCAGCGTAGTGGATTAGGCTGTCACTATATTGCATAGTATTTTATAAGGAGTCGCACAGCAGGTGATGAATTAGGCGATACATCTTTGTATTCGTCAGGACGCAGGTGGATCGTTTGCAACTCGTTGGCTCACGAAGTACAGCAAAAAAAGTCGCAAATTAGACAAAAAAAAGTTGCATATTAGATTTAAAAAGTCGCAGCCACATGCAAATGTTTGTATATTGCAATTAGAATGTTTTTGCACCTAATTCATGCACCTACATGAATAGGCAGAAAAATTAGCAAAATCAAAATTAAAAAAAACAACGCCACCAGAAGTAGTCTGAGCAGGTGCCTTCAAAACCGTGTGCTGTCTGCATCCGTATTTCCGTCCTGTGGCATCCGCAAAAAAATAGAACATGTCCTATTCTTGTCCACATCACGGATAAGGATAGGACTGTTCCATTATGGGCCAGACGTTTTGTTCCGCAACATGCAGAAGGTACGCGAAATGCAGGCCAAAAAACGGCAGAGGTCGTGTGCATGAGCCCTACAACTGATTTAAAACACTATAATGAATGTCCCCCTTCCCCTTGTCTACTAGATGCCCTCTACCAGTATTGGGGGCCACCTGCAGTCTTGTCCTTATAATATTGATATTATTACATGTAATTGTTTGTACAGCATTTATATTGTGATGTAAATATCTAGCTTTTGAAAAATGTGCTAATCCAGCAGTTTCTGATCCTACATTTGTTGAATAATTTCTTCGGGGTTGTGTGCTTCACGGTAGGTTCACTGAGTTTTTTGGAGGAGGTTTTGAGGCAGGTTTTTCAGCCACAGCCAGAAGCAGATTTGAAGGGAATCGGAAATGTAAAGATAGGACTTGTACTTCTTCCTGCTGCACCCACTTTTGGCTTTGGCTGAAAAACCTGCCGGAAAATCTGCCTTAAAACCTGCTCCAAAAAACTCCGTGTGAACCTGTCCATATTGTGTATGGCTTCAGTTCAAACTCCTTGCTCAGTAGTAATCATCTCCAAAGCAAGAAAATCAATCATCTGGGGGATATGGAATACAGATGCCTTAATTTAAAGGAGTCATTCTGGTGAAGGATTCTTCCAAGACACTTTTTTTTTCTATTGATTCCTCATTTGATGTAAAACTGCACATAAAGTGTTTATAGCATCTGGGAAAAAGGCAAAATTCCTATCCTGCTGGTTTAATACGTGTGTGGCAGCTGCGGTCAGCAGGATTTTCCACAGCTATAGGAAAACGTTCATTCTACTTCTACTTGGGGGACGTTTTCAATTAATTTTACTTAACTGTCGTATTTTTCTGACCTGATTTGTTTTCATTTTTGCTTTTTAAAATAGACGAAATAGCCAGTATAGTTGTAGTGTGGCGGATGAAAGCAACCACAAAGCCACGTCTGGAACACTGAAGACGTTCGCGTGTCACAATCACAAGAGAATGCACCTAATTTATGACTAGGCGCTAGCCTCGTCATAAATAAGGCTCCTCCTCCGGCAGTCCGCGTGCCACAATGAAATCAACGGTAGCTCGGAGATTGAAAAGTTGTTAACAAGGGGTTTTTTTTTTTTTTTTTTGTTTTTTTTTAACACCAGAAAAGTGACATACAGAGATGATAAATCTGCCCTCAAAAAGTTTATTCCTTGTGTTAGAATAGTAGGTTAAGTAAAGCTAAGGCCTCATGTACACGACCATAGGCGGCCTGTGCTCCTGTTGCGGCCCGCAAACGTGGCCAGCTATGCCGACAAAACCAGCTCTTCCAACAGTCCTAGTCAGCAGTACTCATCCGTTAAAGGGAATGTCGGGAATGCATTGCGTCTGACATGCCCAAGCTCAGAGAAGTTCATCAAGAGGGAAGAGGTGGGATGTGTGCGCGGCAAGCTTGACTTGGAACGTTACTTCTAATGGTCCATTTGCATACAGCTGGTGTGGGGAATAATTTGGTTTTGATGAAAAGTTATGTATTGGATGGACGCCCCAAGAACGTCATTGGGAACCTGATGACCAGAGCTGTGAGGTACTCAGGGCAGGTGGGGGGGTCATTATGATGGTAAACAATTGCTTGCTCCTCAAGACCTACTCCATGGAGCCAGCTTCTTAAGATGGCCATACAGATTAGATAGAAGTAGGTTGATGATTGAAAAACTGGTGAGCGATCGTTCTGCCAATGCCGCTGTATACATTTTAGTCATAATGGCCATTAACGGCCAACTAAGTTGCCATACAATTTCATTGAGACTAGGTGAGGAATGAACAGTCTTTCTCGGGAAGGTTCAGAGAATTTTTACAAAAAGATCATTCATAGACTAGTGTCAAGCAGACAATAAAAACTTAAACGTGGCACACTTCTTTCCGGGCGATGACGTCATCAGTTGTCTAAAATGGTTGTTCGTTGCTACATTTCAACCATCAGACAATTGCTTTGGTTGATGTCGTCCGTTTTGATCAAGTTTAGACTAATGTGTGTGGGAACCTTTACCGGATCCTTGGGCCCAGGCTGTGACTCATTTACAGGCCCCAAGGTTCAATAGAAGACAACGCCGTTTACCACTAGGATCTCCTTTGAATGGGTTCATCCACATATAACATATAAGACGTGATATGTTCTGTGAGATAAAAACAACATAATTGACAATATAATTAAAAGTGGAAATATGTGGAGATTGAGGGTTAATAATTTCCTTAAAGGGGTTGTCCCACAAAAACTGTTCTACATTTTTCAAACCAGCTCCTGGATCTGAATACTTTTGTAAGTGCATGTAATTAAAAATGCTGTATAACCAGTGAGTTACTCACTGAAATCTATCTGTACAGCGCCACCTGCTGTTTGCCCTTTTTCTAAATTCTCTGTCCAGCTCACTGAGGTCAACATACATGCTCAGTTCCATCCTTCAGCTGCCACCAGCTGCAGCAGAAAGGACACGTCTCCTGAGAGAGTGCTCAACCCTTGAGCTGTCAGCTTGATATAAATGTAGCAGAGCAATGAATGGCGAGATTTGGATCTATGTGAGGTACAGAATTGTCATGTACTATATGATGTCTGTTCTTACACTACTCATGGGATAACCCCTTTAAGGAGCTTCAATTTGAGACAACATAGACCACTGTAATGACTAGCAAATAGCTTTGGCTCCTGTGCTGTGATTTCAGACTAGAAAGCAAGGGGTGGAATGGACACGTGATGATCCAGTGGTTAAGTTGCAGACAGCGATCCTGGGCACTGCCAAGCAAATTATTTCACACACCCCCCCCACCCCGATGCTAGTTTTTATAAACATTGTCCTGTATATCATTAGGATTCAGACTACTGTATGATGTCATTTCTACCATTTTTAAAATGTGGCCGGAAATGCTGATGTGCAGAGAAGTGCCGAGCGTTCTTCGTGTGCACGGGACGTTCTCAGACTCCTACAAGATGTTTAGAATTAGTCTTTTCTTGCTGACAAGTCTTGTGTACAGCTGCTTTGTCTACATCCACGTACTTTCTGAAAATGTGTCATGTTTGGGAATCACCTCTAAGGCTGGGGTCATGTCACATTTTGTGATGTCCGCTTATCATCTGTGCTGGGAAAGCTCCCAGTGTACATGTTAAACCCACCGACATGGCATTGTGTGGCACAATATTACATTCAGTGCTATTGAGTAAAAAATATGGGCGCTGAATATCACTGCTTGGCATCCGCCTTGGCCCCTGTTATATTTTGCAGCTTATAGTTAAAGGGGTTGTCCGAAAGTCTGATATTGGCAACCTAATTAATATTTGATCGGTGGGGGTCCGACTCCCAGCACCCTCACTGATCAGCTGTTTGAAAAGGCAGCGGCGCTCTGGTCTTCCTAGGCCCGTGATGTCACGTTCGATCATAAGGCCTAGGTCAGTGATGGCTAATCTCCGGCACTCCAGCTGTGATAAAACTACAGCTCCCAGCATGCTCCATTCATTTCTATGGAGTTCTGAGAACAGCCAAGCAAGTGTACATCTTGGGACTTGTAGTTTTACCACAGCTGGAGTGCCGGAGCGTAGCCGTCACAGGCCTAGGTGCAGCTCGGTCCTATTCAAGTAAATATACAATGGACGGCGCTGTATTTGGTAAGCTACAAGGAGGCTATGGCGCTGACCAGAACACCTCAAACAGCTAATCAGGGGTGTACCGGGTGTCAGTCCCCTGCCAATATGATATTGAGGACCTATCCTGAGGAGATCAGAATTTTGGAAATCTCCTTTTAAACAGAGGCCATTAAATTGTATCTGTCAGCAGATTTGTACCTATGACACTGGCTGACCTGTTACATGAGGCATCTGTGTTGGTCCCATGATCATATGTGCCCGCATTACTGAGAAAAATGATGTTTTGATATATGCAAATGAGCCTGTAGGAGCAACGAGGGCGTTGCCATTACTCCTAGAGGCTCAGCTCTCTCTGCAACTACCGGGGCCAAAACAGTGTAAATGTCATCATACCTGGCCCTGACGTCTTCTAAGGTCAGTCAAGGTGCAGAGGGCGTTGTAGTTGCAGAGAGAGCTGAGCCTCTAGGAGTAATGACAACGCCCTCGTTGCTCCTAGAGGCTCATTTGCATATATCAAAACATCATTTTTCTTAGCAATGTGGGCACATATGAACATGGGACTAACACAAGTGTCTTCAGCTGCCAAGTGCCCATGTAACCAGTCCGCCAATTTTATAGACACAAATCTGCTGACAGATGTCCTTCAATGTGACGTGAAGCCTATGTTTAGCTTGTATAGTTTTATTAAGATAAAATATCCAAAGTTGCATTCTTTTCTGAAAATGTGAGCTGCGCCTAGGTCATGTGACCGATGAACATGATGCCACATGGCCTGGAAAGAAGTCATAACTTTCCATTCCTGGGATGAACGTTTCACCTTATAGGAGGTCACCACGCCCCGGGTGTTCTCAGTCCACCCCTGGCACAGAAGACTATTTTGGACACATTTGCACAACGAATATATGTAAATAAGATAATTATATTAGGTTATTTCAAGGTGTGGAGTCATTTCCATTTGTAATGTGTAAATCTCTTCTAAATGTGTGACATTTTGGTTATTAGTGTAGGGATGAGCAGAAGGTGAGAAGATATGCTTGTCTTCAGATGTAACCCAGCTGGCGGAAACTGCCTTCTAGGGAGGCGTCTTCTGCATTGCTCTGATATCTTACAGCAAAATCTCCCCAAATCAGCCCCTTACTGCTTTCACTGTAATTAACCAAATCTATATTTCCCATGTACCAATCCCATGGGACTGACTAATATGCAATGAATAGGGCACTTCAACTGAGTTATTAGTGCAATATACATGCAATCAAAGTACTGTAAGGTGTCATCTCTGGCCCCCCTTCTCCTAACAGGGCCCCTGTTCTCATGATTGATGGGGGGCCCAGCGCTAGGATCTAACAGTTATCGCCTATCCTATGGAAAGGGGTTGTCCAGGATTCTGAAAACATGACTTTATTCCAGAAACAGCACCACACCTGTCCATGGGTTGTGTCTAGTATTAAAGGGGTATTCCCATCTTAGACAATGGGGGCATATCGCAGGGACCCGCACCTATATTGAGAACAGAGCGGGGAGCGCTACGCCTGGAGGACCCCAGGTTTCCCGCGGTCCGGCCACCACCAGGCACAGCTCCCCACTGCGCTCAGAAATGAATGGGAGCGCAGCACGCATGCATGGCCACCGCTCCCATTCATTTCTATGTAGCCGACGGAAATAGCCGAGCCAGTGCTCGGCTATTTTTGGCAGCCCCATAGAAATGAATGGAGGGCGGCTGCGTTCACTTCGGGGGCTCCCTTCTCGATATATGTGCGGGACCCGCAACTATAAGACAATGGGGGCATATCCTAGTGATGTGCCCCCATTGTCCAAGATGTGAATAACCCTTTAAAGCGGTTTTCCGGGAGTTAACTACTGATGACCTATCCTCTGGATAAGTCATCAGTATCTGATCGGTGGGGGTCTGACGCCCGGGACCTCCGCCGATTAGCTGTTTCAGAAGGCACCGACGCTCCGTGAGCGCAGAGGCCTTCTCTCAGCTTTTCCTAGGCCAGTGACGTCACGATCATCGGTCACGTGGCCTAGGAGTGCCGGTACCTTCTCAAACAGTTGATCGGCGGGGTCCCGGGTGTCGGACCGGAAAACCCCTTTAATGCTCAGCTCCTTTAAAGAGAATGGGGATGAGCTGCAATACCAGAAACAATCTGTGGACGAGTAATGTTCTGTTTTTGCAAGAAAGCAGCCATATATTGTGGTCTTGGACAACCCCTATAAAAAGTCTGTTGCCTCTCCTGACATGTCTGTTTTAGTCACTACTTGCACAATTCTGGATCATCTATTCTTATGACTCTATGATGTGCCATTCCTGTATTATTCCTTCTAGAAGTTATAAATAAATTACTAGCAGTTTGCTGTGGCGGTCCAGATGGGTGTTTCCAGTTGGGGGTGTGTCCCTGCAGAGTCTGACACTATCCAATCAGTGCTGCCAGTGATAGACTGCGCAGGGACACACCCCCAGCTGGTAATACCCAGCTGGACCTTCATTGCGAACTGTTAGTCGTTCATTCTAGAAGGAAAAATAAAGGAATGGCACAACATAGAGTCCTAGGAACAGATGCTTCAAAATCGTTATTCCAAGGGGAATGCGAGCGAGTAGTTGCTAAAACAGACTTGTCAGGAGAGGGGACTGGTCCTCCTTAAACTGGCTGGTTTGCTGTTTTTTACAGTGATTCGTTTTGTAGCTTAAGCAGGAAACTTGGGGGAACATTTGACGGCTTGCACAAAGCTGTCCATAGCGTGGCTGATTATTCTCGCTTCTGCAAGGCTATGACATAGAGCCCGCTCTGCCACAGCTGCATGGTAAGCCAGGGGTGAAAGTAAGGGCAGCACATTAGTGTCTTATAAGACGCAGTTTGTAAATAAAGATGCCGCTACACGTCTGAAGACTAATATTATAAGCAACTGGTCTGTAATCAGGATCCCTGATCCTACAAGAAGACAAGCACGCGCCTGACGTATTGGATGCAGACTGTCAATAAAGTGGCGCACTTAACGCATCAAGGGTTTTTACACTTTTTTTATTTTGCCATATTGCACCAAAATTGCACCACAATTCTGGTGTAAAAATCCGCCTACAGTAAGCCAACCAGTAGTTGATATAGAGTCAGAGAAAAGTGTCTGTCTCTGCTCCACATTCATCATCCAG
The DNA here is from genome assembly GCA_900303285.1 of Rhinella marina. NCBI lineage: Eukaryota > Metazoa > Chordata > Amphibia > Anura > Bufonidae > Rhinella > Rhinella marina. Next base: position 482,022 of record ONZH01004164.1, read on the forward strand.
ACTTACCCCCTTTGATAAATCTGCTGCAGGGCTACACAGCCGGTCTAATGGTGGAGTTCACACTGGGCGAGGAGCAGCCGCTTAGCGGAAGGAAGTGTTCCTTCCCAACAACTGGCAGCTCGTTCAGTGGGGGGTGAAGATCCACATTTACGTGGCGCAATCACCTCCGGTGGACTGGGAACAGAAAAAAAAGCCTAAAAGTGGCCCCATGTTGTCTGCAGATCTTAAGAAGGGGGGACAACACAAGTAGGAAGAGGCAGCAATACCAAAATACTGCCACTCCGTACAGTATCCTTCTCCGTACAGTATTAGAAGGTATGGGCTCCGATGAACAAAGTTAGTTATTCACGAAATCCAAAGCTCTGAAGCTCATTTCGCTCGACACTAACTGCCACCATCCACACAGATGGTGACACACTTGTATTCAGGACTACTGGTCGGAATTATAACTATCTGATGCTCCTACTTTCATTAACACTGAGAGCACCAGATTGTTATGTACCCAGCTGGTGGCCATGAGGAGGGCCCAGGCGGCACCCTGGGCATCAGGCCACTGGGAAATTTCCCCATGGGGTCTATGACCAGTCCACCCCCATGGGGATGAGGACGAAGGATCTCTACTGTGATTGCTTGTCCTCATACAGCTGCATTGTTTCTGGGCAGCAGATCACTGTTTAGACAGGACAATCTGCTGCCCAGAAATGAACGAACGACCGGATCACCCGATGAGTGTTTTGCTTGTTCATTGGATGATCGTCTGCACCTTTAGACGGTCAGATTGTCGGGAACTAGCATTTGCTGGAGCGTTCATCCCGATAATCTGCCCGACTATAGGGCTGTGTAAACCAGTCATAAGCATATGTCATCTACAGGATCAGTAAATCTTGGCCATTGTTTTCTGCGATTACAAGGCTTTCGGTTCCTCATTATTCTGCTTCATTCCCACATCTCAGACTTTTCTTTTTAGCTTAAACCCCCTTGATTCTGATCAGCTACCAGTAACCATGACCTGGTGATATAAGCAGGGTGTGAGGCCTCATTGTGCCCTATAATCACTGGTGTCACCAGCACAACTTTATCTTCAGCGGCATTCCACGTGCGTCATTATTGGAGGTCACCGGACGGCATCACAACCCATTTGCGGTTCTGTCAAGCAGCGGCGGTATTATTTACAGCACAGTTTTTGTATAGTGGCGGCCTGCTATTATTTTTATATGCTTTACTTGCTAGTCCTAAAATGTCATTAAGTTTTACAACTAATAACTGTAAATACTAAACCTGGGTCATGGCAGGAAACCGAGGCAGGGCTTTGATCTCGCTAGGGAAAATGCCTGCATAGCATATCCAATTCCTTCACAGCAAGAGATTATTGCTAACAAAGAGCAAAATTTCACTTGTGTAATTCCGTAGCAACTAGTCATCGTTTAGCTATTGAATGACCCGGCACATGATAGATCTCTGATATGCAAGTAGCGATGGCCTGCTGAACGCTCGAATATTGTCAAATCAATGGTAAGGCACCACCAGGGTACAGTGTTTAGACTCTAAAAACACTCCTGTAAATGATAGCCATTGCTTCGTTCATTGTGTTTACTGCGATTATTCCATTTTATGTTCAGAATTTTGCATTGTGGAGGGGTCAATACCACTTACTATATTAAGGCAGCAAATTAGTCACATATCTCTTGATTGCCAATAATGAAACTACAACTCGGGGTTAGGGCCACACGTAAGAAAATATTTTCTCATAACCATCATTCAGGCAGTCGCTGTTCTTGAGCTGCTTCTGACCTTGACCTATGAGGTGGTGTAGAAAATCCAAGCCAACATGGGAGGACTCGAATGTAGCAAGTATCTTCGCTCAAGTGTGGGTGGGAATCCAGTTTTAAGTTTATAGATAACTAGAAATATTGTACTGATATAAAAGAAATCTTTAGAATGGTGGTTCCCCGACCATCATACTGCCTGGTGAGGAGGCCTCAAGATACCACATCCATCCAGAAAGTGAATGCAGAGGTTCTGGAGATGGTTGAAGGTCCCATCTCTAGCACTCGCTCCTATCAGACTTTTATGACTGTGGACGCCTTTAGGGGACTTTTTTTTTTTTTTTAAACTGAAATGCATGTATTTTTAGCTAAAAAATTTTGCTTAAACATTTTCAGCCACTTGTCTTCTGCCCTGCCCCGATCACTGTGAGATCTGTCAAACAAGCCCCCTACAGCTCGGTCTGTAGTCCCTTTCTCTGCTCTTCTGAACACTGATCTAAGATGACGTTTTTACAACCAAATGAACGTTCAGGAGTCCGTAGTCTTGGAATGGGCAGTGGTGTAAGATCTTCAGGTGCTTTGCCTTATAGTTCCTGGTAATTGGCCCATGTAAAGGTGCCGCCGATCACCCAATGAAAGGGGAAAACACTCATTTGGACAGCACTGCCAGAGATTTAACCTGGATGGGTGCACGCCTGTGAGGGTTTGGTTCAACCCACCCCCAACGTAGAGTCCAGCAAAGCAAAAGGAGAGGCAGGATTTTAATCCATATGCCCGGTTTCTTTTGAAAAGCCTTTTTCAAGCACATTTTTGGAGTACTGCCTTTGTTGGACAAAACACTCCTCTTTTGAGTGATGGCATCTTCCATGCATCTCCTACAATCGTCATTTATCGGCTGCTCATCACCGAAAATCTGCAAAGTCATAACAAGGAACGTCCCTCCTGCTTCCACTTCGCATTGGGCTGTCTAAAAGGCTCTTTAATGCCAATCGATCCGCGCTCGTTATTGGCCTGGCATCGGCCCATCTAACAGGACACTCGGGCTAGATGAGTTGTGCGATAATTGGATCATGTCTCGTTTTGCCATACAAATATATAAGACCAACTAGTATCTTGTTTTGTTGCTTAAAGGGGTGCCGGGGAGCAGAGTAAATATAATCTATATGAGGGGCCAGGGCATTGGGGGGAATGTGTTAGACTTTGGATAACCCCTTTAATCCTTCAGTCAGAGTCCGAAAGTAGCTGCCTCTTGTAGCAGTTGCACATGTGGACTTGATAGATTAACCGTTACAGTTTTACCATTCTACTCGGTGGGTTGTACTGGCTTTGATTTTATACCATGATTGATGTAAAAAATGAAAATCAGACATCATATAGTACATGATAATACTTTTCTAACAAAGCTAGAACCAGCCCTGCACCTCACATAGATCCAGAGATCTCCACGTTCACCGTTCCAATTGTTCTACCAGATTATCTTTAGCCTGGCAGCTCAGGGGGGCGTGTTCTTTCTGCTGCAGCTCTCTCCCTGTAACTGCTTCTACTGAGCGCGTTCGACCAGCTCAGTGAGATGGACAAAAATTAAGGAAAAGAACAAACAGCAGGTGGTGCTATACAGATACATTGTATTGAATAGCTCATTGGCTGTACTAAATTTTGCATGTAAAAGTATTCAGATCCAGGTGCTGGGTTGAAAAATGTTATCATTTGCCAATTACTTCTTTCTTCTTGATATTACTATCCTAACCAATATCAGATAAGTGGGACCCCCTGGCACCCCCATCGACCTGCTATATTTGGCACCTGGCGATGCCGGAAACAACACAGTAAATGGAGCCAGAAGCAGAAAACTCCATACACCATGTACAGGCCGCGCCGACTTACTCCAGCTCTACTCTGTCACTGTGTCTTGCATCGGCAGGTGCTGAGCACGGTTGATTGATGGGGGCGCCAGGTGTCTGATCCCACCGATTTGATGTTGATGGCCTATCTTCATCATTATCCGGAAACCAGAAAACCCCTTTAATCTAGCCTGTTGCATAATTAGGAATAAGTCTGCATTCTGCCTATCCAGGATCAGATAGTGAGACGTCAGGTTGGATTAATGTTTGGAGGAATATTTTCTACCCTGGTTAAAATTCCGGCGCCTCTTGTAGTCTTTGAGGTAGAACCTCTGATACCGGAGAAAGGCAGCTCCTCTGATTAATAACTCTGTTTCCTGTGAATCAAATAACCTGTAATTGATACGAACTTGTTTTACACTGTCCTCTGCTGATTTATATTGTACATGGCCCTATGTTATAAAGGGGGTGGAGGGGGTGGCACTGCGCCAAGCCGTATTAACTGATTGTCTCCCAGTGTATTCTGCATCTGAGCGAGTCAGGAGCAATAGGTTGCCTTTCAGTTCACGGCTAATAAGGGTCAAAATGAAGGGCGGAAAGCAACAAAAAAGTTTTTCCTAACCTGAGCTAGTTGTGTGTAAAGATTACACAGTCCATAGGAATGGTCACCGGTCGGTGTACATGCCAGTGCGCTGTGTGCTCATGGCTGAAGCTCTGCAGCTGCTACACTTTTGGCATCTTTTTTATATAGTGCCAGCTATACATTCATGCTTGTGCCATTACCATACCAGTAAACCCCCGCAGTACTTGCATCTTTTGTTCCTTTATGTTGGTGGCTACATTATATGTTGTCACACGTCTTGTTCATTTGCATTACTAGATGAGTAGTCGTTCCAGAGGCCCCCGTCCTTTATATTCGTTCTTGCTAAGTATTAGGCCGCATTTATCTTGTGGAGCGCTGTAGAAGCACAGCCTGTATACTCTCTTCAGTCTCTGCTGCCTTCACTATTAATCCTGTTGCGGGCTGAGCACATGCTGCGCTGATACAGTACTCACCACAGGAGCCCATCGTTGACTGTAGCCGGGCTCCCACTGTAATGGCAGGCATCACATTTAACTCAGATTCCGGCTGCCTAACTCCCTAGATATCTCGGTCAATAGCAACTGCGGCATCTAGGAAGTTACACAGAGGTACAGTGTCCCCATCGGCACCTCGTGAACACAGTCATGAGGCGTCTTGTGTTGCTGTGCTACAATTTGACAGAAAAATAAAGTTATTGGCAGGCGATCTATCTATTCATCCTATATCAATTCATCTGTCTATCTATCTACCTACCTACCGTATCTATCTATCCTATATCGATTTATCTGCCTATCTATCTATCGCTGCAGTTAGCCGATTTTGGCAATACTGGTTGCACCATGCATACTAGTACTTGGAATTGCACCATTGCAGACTTGGCATACTGGTGACCAGACCGTTTCACCATTTCCTTGTCAGTTCAGTTTTTCTCGTGTAAGTGACCCAGAACAGCTGCCATTGTCCTCTATAATAGATCAGATGTTTCCTCTACTGATCATACTGTACCATGGAGAAGCAGTACATCGTCATACAACTTCACCTTTAAGTTGTGAAGAGAGTGTGGGACTTTCCAGTTCAGAACTCGGCAACCAGATTGTTGTTTTCAGTAAACTGTTTACACTGTCAGATAATCCCTTTAACTGCTGGAACCCCTACTGATCGCAAAAACGGGTGTACCCTGTGTGAACGGGGCAGTGGTTGAGCATCATAGCAGTCCCTTAGAGATTAATGGAGAAGCAGAACACATGATCAACCACTGCTCCCATCAAATGGGTGGACATAGGACCCCTATTGTGGTGATTGGTGGTGATCTCAGCAGTCCGACCCCCACTGGTCAGACACTTATCACCTATCCTATGGATCGATAAAATATTGTCAAAGTAAGACAACCTCTTTTAAAGGGGTTTTCCAGTATTTTGATATCGATGACCTACTATGGGGATCAGCGGGGTCCAGCACCCCGCTAGTTAGCTGTTTGGGAGTATCTCTGGCACCAGAAGTAGGTTACTGCAGGGCTACGCTCCCACCAATCTGATATTGATGGCTCATCCCCAGGAAAGGCCATCAGTATCAAAATACCAGAAGAGCCCTTAAAACATGTGCCACCTATGTAGATGGTACAGAGTCTCGGGTCGTTTGGTGAGACCATTGAACCCTCGTGTCATGCCTGACGCCCATAATGTTCTCATGTGTACAATTCACTCCAGTTGTAAAAATCAGATCACTGTACACAATATGCTTTTTTTCTCTGATAAACCGGTCATAAATGGGTGCATGCAGGAACAATTGTGCCTTTGTTTCGGAAGGTTGCTTTGGAGTGCCCTGCAGTTTTCTATGGCAGCTAATAGGTAATCTTTTTATGTCCCTTGCTTTTTATGAAAGACAGAACTGATAGCGTTATCTTGGTTGTCATGAGAAAGTTGACTTACAACCTGGCATGAATGGCCATTAAGGAGTAGAACTGGGGCAATAGAGGTGTCATTTCCTATAGTACGGAGAGATATTACAAATATGTGGTATTCTTTTAACGTGTGTTACGTCTCCCTGAGAGTAAACAGTCGGACATATTGTTCTGCTAACGGTATGTGACCAGTCATATGGACTATGGGGGACATTTATTAGCTCATATACGCCACTTTGAGGCTTATTAAAGTTGCAGATTTTGTTTCACGCCATGCTTGTGGTGAAATCTGCGGCATATCCCAGCGCACGCCACTTTTCCCAGAGTGGTGGGGAAGCGGGCGGCCTGGCTTATTTAACATTTTCCACACCAGTTTTTGGCATCAAAAGTGGTTTAAATGTACGCCAACAAAAAAGATGGCATAGAGTTTAGGTTGTCGCACAGCCTGCTAGACAACCTCTGGCAGAAGAGTGGGAGTAAAGACCAACATGAAAAACGCCTGTCTTAATAAATGTCCCCCATATCCTTAAACGGGTTGTGTCACTTCCACAAATGACATTTATCATGTAGAGAAAGTTAAAGGGAGTCTTTCACCTGTTTTTCACAAATATAGCTAAGAGCACTGCCCCACAGAAGATTGCAGACACATCCCAGACATACCTGTGTGCACTGTGTGTCTGTATTACATGTCACATCCCAGACATACCTGTGTGCACTGTGTCCAGGAAAAGCACTTTTATTCTGCAGGAAAACAGCTCCCAAGTGCCCAGCTCTGCTGCTGCAAGTGCCCAAAGCAAACCAGACTGAAGAGGGGAGGGCTGCTTTAGCTGCAAATATCTTGGAATTGGTAGCAGATAGATGGTTCTGACCTTTTTGGAAAGCTGGCATTTGAAGCTTTCAAATGATACCAAAATCGCAGCATTCTGTCATGTATATCAGAAGATATAGCTGTTAGAAATCGAGTCAGGAGAGAAAACTGTTTTTAGTTTCACTTTCAGCCAGGCACTTGGGAGATGTTTTCCGGCAGAATAAAAGTGCTTTTCCTGGACATGTAATACAGACACACAGTGCACACAGGTATGTCTGGGATGTGACATGTAATACAGACACACAGTGCACACAGGTATGTCTGGGATGTGTCTGCAATCTTCTGTGGGGCACTGCTGTTATATAGGTGAAAAACAGGTGAAAGACTCCCTTTAATACAAGGCACTTACTAATGTATTGTGATTGTCCATATTGCCTCCTTTGCTGGCTAGATTCATTTTTCAATTGCATTATAAACTGCTTGTTTCCACGGGTTACGACCACCGCTGCAGTGCAGATACAAGGTGGACGGGAGCTGCTGTGCACGTGTGCCTATGCGCTCCCACAGTCCCGGCCACCAGAGAAACCAGTACCTTTTCCTATATTGTGTAAGTAAACCACTGTTGCTGGATTGCAGGGTGGTTGTAAGCCCTGGATATGAGCAGTGTATAATGTGATGAAAAACGAATCAAACCAGCAAAGGAGGTAATATGGACAATCACAATACATTAGTAAGTGACATCCCCTTTAAACCTTGTCTGTCTATAATATCAAAAGTAGATTTAAAGGGGTTGTTCATGATTAGAAAAACATGTCAACTTTCTTCAGTAATAGGGCCACACCTGTGTATAGGTTGTAATGTGGAATTACATCTCAGCACTTTTAATTTTTGATATTAATGGGCCTGAGCTGCAATTCCTGGTGTCACTATTTTGGGAAAAAAACAAAATTTTTTTCCTAATCTTGGACAAGCCCTTTAAGTTTTTTTATTTTTTAATTTTTGACATTTGATGAAATCTTAAACGGAATGTATTGCCTTGATTTTTTTAAGTAATTAAAACAGTTAGTGAAGCATATATTTAAAAAAAAAAAATCTTTTTCCTTTTTGATTGTACATTTTTACTTAATTCTATTTCGCTTTGTACTTGATCAGAACCTGTAGACTGGAAATGACTCAATGACTGTGGGAGAGTGTTGTAATGATCTGTGACTAGCGCAGAGGTCATTGTATAGGGAGGGGGAGGAGATGAGCTGTGACCATCCCCTATTGTGAATGGTGGATCTTGTTATCTATATATATTGTAGGTGTTACCTTTCATGCAATCCTGTTTCTGGCGATTATGAGGTGACTGCTGAGTAGTGACCTCTACAGATCAGGATGGGTCAGACGTTCAGTGGTCAGTTTGAAAACTGCACGGTTTCAGGATTTTTTTTATTAAAGCTAATCACATGGTAAAAATGTTAAAAACAAAACCATTTAACATAAAAACTTGTTTTAAACAATGGGTCATTTTCTGATGGCACGTCCCCTTTAATTGTCTTTTCTCAAAGGAAGGTTTTATGAGCCATGCATAGGATGTAATCAGTACAACAGGACAGTTTGATTGGTCACAGTGGGAAGATTTGCACGAGGTGATTTCTACAACTTTCATTCCTTTTAGGCCTCTTTCACACGAATGTTCTGTTTTGCGGTCCGCAAATTGCGGATCCGCAAAAAAAACGGATGGCGTCCGTATGGCATCCGTATTTTTTGCGGATCCATTGTAACATTGCCTATCCTTGTCCGCAAAACGGACAAGAATAGGACATGTTATATTTTTTTTGCGGGGCTACGGAACGGGCAAACGGATGCGGACAGCACACAGTATGTTCTCAGTATTTTTTGCGGACCCATAGAAATGAATGGGTCCGCATTTTTCATGTGAAAAATGCGTATCGGAGTCCGCAAAAAATACTGTCGTGTGAAAGAGGCCTTAGGCCTCTTTCACACGAACGTTGTTTTTGCGGGCTCCGATCCGCATTTTTCACATGAAAAATGCGGACCCATTCATTTCTATGGGCCCGCAAAAAATGCGGACAGCACATCGTGTGCTGTCCGCATCCGTTGCTCCGTTCCGTGGCCCGCAAAAAAAAATAGAGCATGTCCTATTCTTGTCTGTTTTGCGGACAAGGATAGGCAATGTTACAGTGGATCCGCAAAAAATACGGATGCCATACGGACGCCATCCGTTTTTTTTGCGGATCCGCAATTTGCGGACCGCAAAACACAACGTTCGTGTGAAAGAGGCCTAAGGCCCCTTTCACACGACAGTATTTTTTGCAGACTCCGATCCGCATTTTTCACATGAAAAATGCGGACCCATTCATTTCTATGGGTCCGCAAAAAATACTGAGAACATACTGTGTGCTGTCCGCATCCGTTTGCCCGTTCCGTAGCCCCGCAAAAAAAATAGAACATGTCCTATTCTTGTCCGCAAAACGGACAAGGATAGGCATTGTTACAATGGATCCGCAAAAAAAACGGATGCCATATGGACGGCATCCGTTTTTTTTGCGGATCCGCAATTTGCGGACCGCAAAACACAACGTTTGTGTGAAACCGGCCTTAATGGGATCGATCTCCTTGCCCATTCTGAACAGTCCCAGAGACCAGACCCTTACTGATATAGAACTTAGTCATAGGAAAATCCCTTATACAGCTCCCACTCACTTCCTGAATATGGATACAAATGACATGATGACGCACGGTAACCACACTGGGGTCACGGGTGACTCTGACCACGGTGCATGGGATTTACATGTTCTTCTTCCGTTCACATGGGTCTTATTCTAGTACTCCAGTTTCATTTTTATATTTCCACAAAAAATAATTTAGGGGTTTTCCTCCATGGTACTAACCTGTGGAGGGAAGATTTTTCAGATAGTACTTACCCAGCCTTTCTCCCCTCCTCTCCACTGCTCTTGCACATGCCGTGGGCTCTTCTGCCTTGGTCTTGACTAGATGTGGCCGCTTCTTTTCCTGTTCAGCTGCATTTACCTCACTGTACGGAAGGAAGTGAAGAGGCATCCACTTAAAGCCAACAATATTGTTCCTGTTTATATGATTGTGAAAAAAGTTCCTTAGGTTTCTTAGGCCTTTTTCTCACATCTGTGATGCACACTTGTGCTACCCTCTATCGTTTTTGGCGCCTACGCAGTGCGCCCAGCTGTAGTGTATGGCTCAGACTCCCAGAAGCAACCAATAAGCATTGGAGACAAGATCACTTGAACTTTGAGGTCCTGGGGGCGGGGTCATTATGATGGTGACAGGTTCCCTTTAAAGTCAGTGAATACCTGAGCGGTTCACTGACGTGTGAAAGAGGCTCTAATTTGGGAATTTCTCCCATCCATCTATGGTGCATTGTCACATGGTTATAATACACACCTTGGATCAGATAAACAGAGATACATGAGGGTAAGGGGTTGTGCAAAAATGGGGAAGGGGGGGGGGGATTCTGCTGGATCTGCAAAGGGAAGATGACTTACCTGTTTCCCAGCTCCCCACTCCCTCGCCTGCAAGGCTCCGCTGGATATCATTGATATCAACATCCAGTTTGACATCACCACAGCCGATCACTAGTGTTGTCCCTTTATGTCATGGTAAATGGTTATATAATCAGTGATTGGCCGCGGCGATGTCAAAACAGATGTTGACATCGATGGAGCCCAACAGAGCACTGGAGGCCTGTAGGAGAAGGAGCCGGCTCTGGGAAGCAGATAAGTCATCTTCCTTTTGCAGGTCCGGCCTCCCCAACCCCATTCTTGTACAACCCTTTAAACCGAAAAATAGTGAAGCCTGAAAGTGAGCGAAAAATCAGTCCATGTTTTTTTATTTTTGCTTTTGTGGGTATTTTTTATGTAGTAAGTTTTCTAAGGGTTTTTGAGCTTCCTAAGGTCAATAATTCCACTAGGAAAAACACTTTTAGACTAATAAAAAAATTCATCTTTTAATATTTCTAAATGTGTCTGAATGTTAGAAGGCTGGGAAGTCTTGTAGATGTTTTTGTTAATCGGCCTGGTTTCTCCTTCACTTCAGTAGGGAGAACTGTTAATAAATAGGAACACTTAGAAGCAGGACATGACCTTTCTCTGCATTATCACTCTCCTGCTATAATGGAAGGATAATATACTTCAGAGGCACCGCTCATTTTGCCTTCAAAACACGCCCTGGGAACAACTTTTTTTTTTTTTTTTTATTACAAGTGGAACAAAAGAAATAGTTTTATAACCATGCTACGTGCAGCTGCTGGCAGGAGTGATAAAAGGGAGCGTGTGGGTTGGGGGAGAGCGAGGGAGACTTGAGATAATTCCTGACTTCACAGTAGAGACCTGCAGAACTTTGTTCATTGAACTGTTCTCCAAGGTGAAGAAATGCTGGATCTGCATTGTAGCTACTAGATCCATGTAGACATGTGGGAAGGCATGTTGGGATACGTAGCCACTGAGGAATTCTGTGTACTCTATTCACAAACACACATACATGAAGAGGCACAACAGAAAATGAAATATGCTAACATAAAACTTGTTAGCGGTTTGTTCTTTAAGGACATCTTTCTATGAAGATTATTTTCTCCCTAAAAAAAAAACAAAAAAAAAAAAATCACTTTGTCACCATTATAGCTTCATTAAAAGTCTTCACCCAGCTCATCGATGGCAAATCTGCCTTGTTATTCAGGGATAATTCAAGGATTCAAGGGGATTCATATTCAAAGGTAATGGAATGGTGGGTGACAACCTCCAATGGGGAATTTTTTAATGGAAACCTTATGAGTTGTTCTTGAGAATCCAAAGATGGCCATACACAGCCCACAGTCACAGTGGCCATTAGACAAGACTCTGTTCTCAAGATAAGTCTGGGTCGCAGAGTTGGGAACCGCACCTATTGTACATTTATGGAGTCGGTCATCGTAAAGGTTATACATTAGTGTTTTTGGTTATAAAGCCCTCACACAAGCCTACACGACCAATTGTATTTTGTTCCAAGTGCCCTTTATGATTGGGCTGATATTTTTCTATCTATTACAGTGGATTTAGACGGGCAAACGCTCGTTCACGAAAAATCTGCCTCTTTAAATGTGCCGCTGATCACACGATGAATGAGGAAGACTCTTTCATCAAGTGATCCTGTTGTTCGTGCAGGTACCTAAATTATGATTTCTGTGCAGCACATCCTGCTGTCTAAACAGACATCTGCTGCCCAGAAACAGATCCTTCGTTTTCATACTGGGGAGGTGATCGCTGCATGTAACTGCAGCGCTCTCCTCCACTGAATGAGCAGCCAATTGTAGGGAAGGAACACTTCACTCTGGCACTTGCATATACTACACATTGGTGAGCGATCCTGTCAGGCTGCTCAGCCATGATGGCATAGCATACGCAGGATCACATTATTACTGTCTATTGTAGAGCAGTATAGTATGTAGTGAGGCTCCACCGCCTCACCAGCTCTGCAAGTGGAGGCAACCAGTTCTGCCATTTTAAATCATTCCTGAGAATTTTTAAAAGGGGTATTCCGCTTACCATAAATATATCTTATGTTTGAGACTAATTCATCATGAACAATTACCTAATATAATGTCAATTTCACATATTTACCGTTCAGTAGTTATAAAAGTAGTTTTCTTCCTCTGCTACCCACTGTGTTTCCTCATAAGTTACCATGGCATTGACCTGTAGTTCTGAGCCTTTGTTAGGTCGAACATGCTCAGTGTGTCGCTATCAATTCTCTAGCTAAATGTTAGTGTGCTGCAGTTTACTGAGTAGAGGGGGCGTGACCGGGCTGTATATCAGGCAGCCAATCAGTAATCATCAACACTCATGAACAAGTACAAACTCACAGCAGGAAAGCTAGGCATTGTGGGAATTGTAGTTTTGTGAGGGAAGATCAGACACCATGATACTGTCAGTGTGTTGCAGGATCATACAGCAGCTAGACAAATGTAAAATGAAGGTAAAATGAAGCTCTGGTTATATGTATAGGTATGGGTTCTGGTTGGGTCACAGCTTGCAGCCTTAATGCAGTTATTCAAAAATTAAGTTACTTTACCGGAATACCCCTTTAATCAATGCAATGCCCTTCTTTTGGCATCTTTATCTAGGCCTAACAGGAGAAGAATAGAACTGTTATCCCAATTCTACATCTACCATTATAATGAGTATTTCCCTTCAAATAAGATGTTCCCCTTACAGCAGCAGTATTTCTCATCATTTGTGTTGACTGCTGTAGAAGGACACTATTTTGCATTAAACAGTTGCTGAAATGGAAAAGAAAAGCATCCAATAGTTCTGAAATGTTTTCTATGAATATAGAGCTTAAAAAATACCCCTCACTGTTGGGGGTTCCTTTAAAACAAGAGCACTGGACTATTTTCCTTCTTTCTTAGGGTCCATTCACACGTCCGTGTGTGCTTTGCGGTCCGCAAATTGCGGATCCGCAAAACACGGTCACCGGCCATGTGCGTTCCGCATTTGCGGACCGCACATGGCCGGCTCTATTATAGAGATGCCTTTTCTTGTCCGTGGCTCCAGACAAGAATAGGACATGTTCTATATTTTTGCGGGGCCGCGGAACGAAAGTGCGGATGCGGACGGCACAATGTGTGCCGTCCGCATCTTTTGTGGCCCCATTGAAAATGAATGGGTCCGCACCCGTTCCGCAATATTGCGGAACGGATGCGGACACATTCTGCGGACGTGTGAATGGACCCTTGATGTAAACTCTACTAGCCAGAATGATTTGGTTGACTCTGGCACTGAACGTAAACTCTGTCTTACATACATTTGCCATGCAGCATAATGACATTTGCTGTTCTTCAATAAGAATATTCACAAAATGCCTGCTCCCATGATCACTACTTTCTTCCCTATAGCTCCAATTCTGAGAACCTGAAGAAGCTTTGATGTAAATTTCTGAATTATGTTAGCAGCACTTTTTATGAACTGCACTTTTCTAAGCTGCGGATTTGGGGTATTAGCGCCCCTTGAAATGCCATTTTTATCCCATGTGCACTCTATTAATGCAGTTCTATGTAGGATTATAGTGTCCATTCTGAATATTAAAGCTTCATAGTACATACTATTCTGGAACCTCGTAACTGGGAAAATGACTGAAGTGAGAACAGACTGGTGGAGCTAGTTTGCTTGGTTGGCACCATTTTCAAAGAAGTAAACCTGACTCTGCTTGGATCCCCATTACACAGCGCCAGCGCTCTTGTAGCCATACCAAGTGGAGGCTTTTTTTTCATATGCTGCATCACAGCCTCCAAAAGCCGAGACGTATGGAACATTTGATGAATTAATCTCCATTTTCCATGTGTGGGAGTAGTTGCATAATATCACACATTTCAAACAAGCACTTATTAAATGGAACAGATCATAATTAATACTATATTAAAGGCATTGTTAAAATACCACTCGCACAGAGTAACCACATTACTGATTTATGAGGCTGCGACTTGTTAACCAGGGATGTCTGAACCATCTGTGACTTCACTGTTCACATCGAGCTCCCCAAAAGGTGGCCCGTGTAATATATCTACAGCCAGGAAAATGGAAAGTTTTTTACTTTAACACCTATGAGTATCGTATCGCCAAGTTTCTTGCAGGAACGTCATCCTTGTGAATGGGGCTGGTGGCGGTATTCATCGTATTAGCGTGCAGAACCAGTTTTTTACCCAAATAACATTTGCATGTATTCAAGCATGATTTGTTTCCCTTGTTAGAGTTGTTCTTTAAAGCTGCTCCTACTACTTAAAAATTATTCTCCGATCCATTTTTAATAAAAGGTTTGCTTCACTTTAAGCTAAGTAACCTCCGGCTGAGGGGAAACCCGTCAGTAAATGTTCAATACACCTGCAACACCACCACAGTGTCTATTCAAATCAGTGGGTTGTCTTTGTAGTGGACCAGGACAGGTTCTCCAGAGCCACAAACTTTAAGGCCTCATGCACACGAACGTGTGCAGGCCGTGCCCGCGCTGTGGGCCGCAGTTTGCGGCCCGCAGCACGGGCACGGCCGGCACACGTTCGTGTGCATGAGGCCTAACCAAGACATGAATATCCTGAGTGGAAGACACCCTCTATTAACTCAGAATTCTTCGAAATCCTTCAGATAACCCTGGGTTAATCTCCCGTGGATTAATTCCACCTTCGATTGGTCCTGGCTGAGGGCTAAGTAAAAGGGCAGGGTTTGATGAGCTTTTTATCCTGCTGCAGACAGGGCAAAGGGGGAAGGCTCCTGCTGCAGCCAGTTGTCTCACAGACAGACACAGGACGGTGAGAAGGAGGAGGGGGAACACGGATGCTTTTCTTGTAACACGAGACAAAATAAGATCAAAGGGAGGACGTGCTAGAATATATTTTTTTTAATGTTTCTTTTTTGTTCATTTTCAATGTTTATTGTTCCTTTAAGTGGGGTCACAAGTTTACAACATTAAATAGACCCATCTGTGGTCCCATTTAAAAATGTCTCCACGTCCCCTCTGTCCTGTCTATGTGCTTGCACTGTACACTAGGGGAATGTACTTCCATATGGTGGCCTAGAATTACAGGAATGCACACACCTCTTAGGGTTCCTATTTATTTTAGTGGAGGTCCCATCCTGGGAAGACGAAATGCTATAGTAATGTGGTTTTGTAAAGTGCACCATGAGGCACAACAACAGGGGCGGTAAACCTTAAGTCCAACACATTATTATACAAGTCCCTACGTGTCCAGTGCATAAAGGGTTAACAATGGAAAGTTACAAAAACTGCAAATATCTTTCACACAATTATCCCTGTTTATGGAGGGTATTTTTAGGAATAGCATGAGGTAAGTCAGGGAGCATGGGGACTTTCTTTTAGTTAACCCATTGGGAACGCTTCGCGGGAACATTGTGCATCTGATGGGGTTCAGATTGGATAGCGCAGGTGGCTGCAGCAAGCAGAGATCCTGATCCTCAAGTTCTTCCCTCCATTAAACATTCTCGCTATTTATGTATTTACCTTTCATGTATTAAAAATACCTTTCCTTTTGACAAATGTATCATTTGCTTTTCTAAAGGACTGTGGTTTGAGGCCATTACTTTGTGTTTAAGGCTTGGCCCACATGTCGACATGCTGGTGCCTGTATCTTTTGAGGAAACCAAGCTACCTGCGACCTTGTTTTACCGCTAGATAGGCCCACACATATTGCTCAGCACAATGCTAGTGAGCCAGCTGCAGTGATGGGACTTTTTCCGACTTTTTCTATAACCAGGTAAGCAGAGAGCAAATTTTTAGGATTTAAAGGGACATGCTCATCTTAGACATTTATGATATATCCCCAGGATTGGAGTTCCACCTCTTGAATCTGCAACTATCCTGAGGACTGAGGTCTCTGACCCTGAATGCGAGAGTGGTCGAGATTATGGAACTAGCTGGGGTTACTGTAACTCCTGTTTACTTCTATGAGAGCTATGGAGACAATCTGCCACTACAGACCCAGCTCTTTCTGTAATCCTGTCCACCTCGCAGACTTCATGCAGCAGCCACCTGGACTGGTTCCGGCAACCGCTCTTCTCAAGATAGGTGCAGGTCTTAAAGGTGGGACCTACAGACATGTATTACATATCCTGTGGACACGCCACTTTAATATGACGTTCTATGTATAGGACACACTAAAGATTGCTATTCCAATGATAAAACTATATTAGCGGATTGCTATATATGCAATTCTCTGCTTGGATGAGGCCCCCTTACCTCTCTATACATCCCTTCTTCAGTGGATGTTTCCGAGAGATATATTTCTATATGACAGTAGCTAGATTAGTCATTGAAGACATGATGAAAGCCGAGTGGTAACCTCTATGGGAGCTATAATGGTCGTCACATGGTTAGTGCTGGTAGAGCCAGACAAGCTTTGTTACATGTACTCATTAAAGAAGAACTCCCACAAAAATTTTTATTCCATGTCCTGCTAGAAATGTACATGATGTAATCTGTAGTGAATGTCATTTTCTTACCAGTAGCCGACTTTTTGAGTTATATCATCCTGAAGTGTCTTATCTGTGTCACACATCATCTTATGTGTGGACAGGAAGTCTAATTTTCTATGCATTCCTATGGGAGCCTCACTTTCAGTCTCATAGGAATGAATAGAACAGTGACTGGCTTCCTGTCCTGGGTCAGTTCGAGGTCAGGGAGTTGGTCACATGACCCAGCTACAATAAGAAGAGTGGAAACTCTCAATTGCAGCCTCTGATAAGAAAATGACATTCACTACAGATTATATCATGCACCTTTCTAACAGGTCAGAGAATAAAATTTTTTGCGGGAGTTCTTCTTTAACTATTTGGAAGTGACTGGCCCATTAGTGGGGTACATTCACAAAACCGTATCTGCCAAACGCGAATTCACAAAATATGCCTAACACCCGTGTGACATCCACATTTTTTGCAGACCTATTGACTTTAATGAGTCTGTGGTCTGCATTTGCGCTCAAGAATAAGACATGTTCTATAATTTGCAGAACACGTGCTTTCTGCATCTGTATGTCCATTCCGCAAACGATAGAATGTGTCCAATTTTGGCTGCAAATGTGGACCACGGACTCCTTGGTCGGGAAAAAAATGCGGATGTCAAACGCAGATCCGCGTTTTGCGGAACGAAAATTACATCTGGTTGTGTGAATGTATTTTTCTAGGCAAGTTCATCTACCTACAGCTTTTTTATGGTCTGCTGCCATGATTTTCTCTTTTATACCTTGTCTGGTAGAAGACATGGAGTCCTAAAACCTGAGCTCAGCACATGTTTACAGGGTGAAGAATCCTCCCTTTGCTTCTTTTCTGCGGCTGCCCCTGCTCACTCCTTTTATCAGCATGTTGGCTTCTGTGAGAATGTGCCACGGGTGTGTAAGAATTTCGGCTCGCAGCCAAGACACACAGTACTGCAATCGTTAACTCTGCTCTGCAAAGAGTTCAAACAGCACTAAAGGGGCCGACAGTTAATACAAGATGGAAAGAGGGAGAGGGAGGCAGGTCACTGCAGAGTGCTGCAAAATCTCAGCTCCTGCCCTGTCACACGCAGATTCCTCTGACTTTTCCATTTATAATCCCTGATTTCTTCATCTCTGTACAATAAGCCTGGCATTCATGTACTGTCGTTAGTATCAGGCTTGGGGTACAGCCACACGTTCAGGTTTTTTTATGTGGTTTTGGAAGCCAAAATCAGATGTGGATCATAAGAGGAGAGAAAGTATTAAGGACAGATACAACTTTTCCTCTTTTTTGAATCTGCTTCTGCTTTTTGCTTCAAAAACAGCATAAAAAACCTGAACGTGTGGCTGTACCCTTAGGCAATATTGTTTCCCAAGCTCAGCCTCATAAAGAAAGTAAGGGGATCATTTACTATTCTGAAATACACCGAAACTAGGCGTATTTCAGGCGCAGATAGCGGCGCAATGGTTATTGCCCTGCTATCTGTGACTTCACCCCACTCACTTCAAGTGTAAAATTGTGGGCGGGGAAGGGGACGGGCCGGTAGGCCCATCTCATTCATCATTTTCTACGCCTGTTTGAGGTGTAGAAAAAGGTCTAAATGTAAGACAGCTAGGAAGCTGTCTTACACTTAGAGCTGGTGCTGGATGAACCAGAATTAGGGAGAGGCCTGCGCCTCTTCATATCTTTGGCGGAACCACCGCCAGCTATGGTCTAAAATGCCGGTCTTCATAATGGTGCCCCTAAGGGTTCAGATGTGACTGCATTTAATCCCAAATATTCTTCTCCCTTGTTCCCATGAGATTGTGTCTTTTGTTGGGGTCCACACATGGTAGAGCTGGTGGTCACCATTAAATGGTGGTTGACAGATTCCTAGAATAGGAATGGATCATAAATGGAGGAAATAAGGAAAGACCTAAGGCCCTTTTACATGAACTGAGCGATTGTTGGCTTGTGTAGAGATGGCACAGATCATTTGCTCGTTTGTCAGTTGATCGCATCTTTTACGTGGGCCTAAAATAGTTGTCAACGGCATATCATCCCATGTAAACAGGGGACTTGCTGACTACAATGTGTCATCTGTACTTACAATCATTTGTCCGTCATGTTGATTGTATCAGCGTATGTATTAAAAGGACTTATAAACAATAGTTGATTGAATTGTTATATAGTTGATTGGGGCTGAAATTGGCTCATGTAAAAGGACCCTTGGTGTATGTTCTCACACAGCAGAAATTTCCAAGATTGCTTCATAGATCTGCATAGTGTGTGCAAAACTCCTTGAGGCACACTTACAAAGACCGGCGTTTTCAGGACAGTCTTTGTTTGCCTTGCTCTGCCGGAGGATTAGCCTAACTTATGACTAGGCGTGTACTTCATCATAAATTTGGCTAATTCTCCAGCAGCCATGCGTCTGGTGGCCAACATATTTTTAGGTACACATGTAGGTAAATTTGCCGGGGCAGAATCCCAGCACTGCTCCCGACATGCCCCCATTCCGCTCCAGTCCCACCCAACTGACGAAAACTTTTCGACGCCAGCCGAGCATCTTAGTAGTGTAGTCAAGAAAGGGGACTTGCAACTATTTTTACATCTACAATAGTCGCAATCCCTTCATAAATAACCTCCCTTTATGTTTGTATGGAAAAAATGTGTGTGAACATACCTTTTTTTAAGCCTCCATTAAAAAAAAATTATTCTAAAATATGGACCTTGCCTGACAGTTTCTAATAGAATCTGATGTGCAATAGATTTTTATCTCCTGAGAGTCCTATCAACCTAAACAAATATTCAGTGGCGTCATTAAATTACCTCAAGTGAAGCGGGCCAAATAGTGAACAGACTGAGCAATGGTTGATATGTTGGTTTATTTTTTATACGATTGGTTGCACAACTGTTACATGTTCTGTACTTTTGTACTTTAAATGCTAGGTTTTTGTTTCTGAACAGTCTGGTTGTCTTGCGCTTATTTAAAGATGGCTGCCCGCCTTCTATCTCGACTCCAGTCAAGCTTGGCCGATAGCCTGGGGTATTTATGTGCTATATATTCTGCAGAAAAGTTCGATGCTATAGTTAAAGGGCTCTTAGAGGAGTATTAAGGGTTTTTTTGTGCAGAGTCTCAAACTTGACTTCAGATAGATTATTGAACCTGATGAAAGAGAGTTTTGCTTGTTTTTTGGGTGGTCAGCAGCACATTTAGACGGGCAGGTTGTCGAGAACGAGTGTTTGAAGGAAAGTGTGTTCTCGGGCAGTGTAAATCCACCTTAATAGGTGGATATGCAGGGGAACCATTACTAGTCTAAATAACATCAGACAGTTATAGCCAAGTGATAAAGTACAGGGAAGATCCACTGTATTGGACTGGACTTTATCCCTTGGCTATAATAGCCTGCTGAGCATTCCCCACATACATCAATCTCAGTGTGATGTCTGTAGTGCAGTGTGTGATAATCATACATCACACACTGCACCACATACATCACACACACGGCACCACTTACATCACACACACGGCACCACTTACATCACACACACGGCACCACTTACATCACACACACTGCACCACATACATCACACACACTGCACCACATACATCACACACACGGCACCACTTACATCACACACACGGCACCACTTACATCACACACACGGCACCACTTACATCACACACACGGCACCACATACATCACACACACTGCACCACATACATTACACACACTGCACCACATACATTACACACACTGCACCACATACATTACACACACTGCACCACATACATTACACACACTGCACCACATACATTACACACACTGCACCACATACATTACACACACTGCACCACATACATTACACACACTGCACCACATACATTACACACACGGCACCACATACATTACACACACGGCACCACATACATTACACACACGGCACCACATACATTACACACACGGCACCACATACATTACACACACGGCACCACATACATTACACACACGGCACCACATACATTACACACACGGCACCACATACATTACACACACGGCACCACATACATTACACACACGGCACCACATACATTACACACACGGCACCACATACATTACACACACGGCACCACATACATTACACACACGGCACCACATACATTACACACACGGCACCACATACATTACACACACGGCACCACATACATTACACACACGGCACCACATACATTACACACACGGCACCACATACATCACACACACTTCACCACTCAGTGTTTTGACAAGAGTTTGCAGTAGTCAAGGCAATGAGTGTAGGTTCATATTTGCTTTAAATGGATCTGACAGGTTGTTCTGCTGAAGATTGCCGAATCTGATGAAGCAAGTTACTGCCATTCATGGCTGGGCCCGATTGACTATAATGGGAATCAGCCGCCATCCGGTGACATGCTGCCTCACTGGCAAAAACGGTTGCATGCTGGATCGCTAGAAGGGGCTACACAGTTCATATTTTGCGATTTTTAGAGAAGGAACCACACATTTGTTTCTTTTTATGGAACAAAATTCTACAAACAAATAGCTCTGTCAATGTGCATTTTACTTTTGGTCATAGATCTTCAGTGTCAGACAGGAAGAATTCGGCCCGGTCTTGTTGTAGACTGTGCACTTTTTGCTATCTAATGTTAGAAAATGCCCTAGAGGTTATTCCAGATTCAGCAGATACGTCACTGCTTTTTAATTTAAAATAATTGTTTCCTGAATTTCGTAACATGACATTTTTGGCGGACTTACTCATTTTTACAGCTAAAAATTTTCAGGTGCATTTTTTTTTTTTTTTGCAACACATTAGTAATGCAGATAATGTTAATGTGATTGAACTTGGTCATACACGTAGATAGCACCAGGAGGCAAAGATCAGGAATTAAAAAGTAAAGTTGACCATACGCCTTAAATATTTTTCGACCAAACGCTTGTTTGGGTGACTGCTATTCTTCTTGACTCCGCCGTACACAGGCATGCTCAACTTGGATGACAGTGTGTGTGGAGAAAGACCCTGCCAGACACCTCTGATGGCAGCTTATCTCCATTAAGAACAAAAGGATCCAGCGATGAAATTCAGCATACCCAACCCTTCTTTCCCTGGACGAGAGTCGGCATACCCCCGTAAACAAGAGCGAGTTAGCCATGTTTTTTCAGCTTTACTCTTGTGTGTGGAGCACCATAAGTCCTTCACAGAGAAATAAGTAGTCTTTCAAAGCGTTTTTGAGGCATTTCGTCCAGGTTTTTTCAAATCCTGTGGAAAAGCTTGTGGAAACAGTGAGAGCAGAAAACACCCTATCCAGAACATGCCATCTGGCTGTAGCATTTTTTTAAAGAAAACTAAGGCGGGAAAAAGCATATATCCCAGTTTGTGAAGGTTCATCTGTCCTATGAAAACCTTCGTTCCCTTGAAGGTGCATCAGCCATTGTTTTTGACCTGTACTACTGTGAGCATTGTTTGAGCGGCACGCCTTGTACTAATTCTGTGGCTGAGTTGACTGACAGATCATTACTGGTCTGTGTATGCGCAGTCTGTTTGCCTTCATGCTATATACAGAGAGAAGACATTTGTGGGGCCCACCGGGAAGATGGCATGTTTATCTGTGCATCTGTGTCCTTCTATCTTCAGACTAAATATTGTTCTCCTGCTCCGAGTACACAGACATTCCTTGTGGCTGGATTGGAGTGAGCCCTGGAGCCAGCAGCACAATTATTGTATTCTACTAAGCAGGTTCTGGATGTTCAGAACGTCTGGGGACATTCCTATCTTTTTCTATCTCCTTCATTTCCTCCATGGAGCCCCTCAACCCAGATACCTGATATTGTTCATCTATCTGCAAACATTTACCTTGCACTCTCTCCTTGTTTGCCCACCTATCTCATTTCACTGTCACTTTTTTCTTTGTACCTTTCAGACTGCACGGATTGCTGTTTGGCATGGTATGAGGCCACATTTTTCTTCTAAAACTACACTGAAGTTGTTGTTTTTTTGTTTTAATTTGTGCCAAGCAAAGCATAGGTATCATCCATTAAGAGCCAACTGACCCCTTAGCTGGTACATACTGGGAGCAGTGTACGAAAGCACGACTTTACTCTGACAAGAGTTAAAATAGAGGACAGAGAGTGATTCCAGCATTGAATTCCACCCACGCCACTCGTGATGAGCACAGGTCCTCAACACCGGCCACCATAAGTTGGCTGAACTGTTCCTCTTGTAGCACATCCAATAAAGTAGGGTTTAATTGAGTGAGTACCAAACTTTTCTCAGCAGAAGTTGATCTTGATTGAAGTTGGACTGTGATTGCCTCCTAAGCTGGAGCTGATACCATTAGGGTATGTTCACTGGGCGCAGACATGCTGAAGATTTTTCAACTGGACTTTGCAGACAGAAAATCCATAGCATATTACGCTAGTAGCTAAGTGAAGAAGATTTTTGCAATTCGCCCACCGGCTTCAGAAAATGATTATTGCAGGATCTGCAAGGAAACCAACCTGCAGTGCAAATTTGAAATTCAAGCCATGTCAATTTAGGTTGCAGATTTCACTCGTTGCAATGCATAGGGTACAATCTGCTGCAGAGCCGCAAATCTGTATGCGAGTCTTGCAGACTTTGCCGCAGATCTGTTGCAGATTTTTTTTTTTTTTCTGCTTAGTTTACGTTCTGTGTGGAGAATTTCAAACAACTTTTTTTGTGGAGAATTTCACAATCCGTAGCACTATCATTATTCCATGCATTTTTTTCTACATTGAATGCAGAACGTTTGTGGAGTTACTCACAGAATGTTTCTCTAAATCCTCATAACTTCCTGAATGTGTGACCCTAGTCCATTAAGGGTCCACCTTATGCTGGATTTACACGTTATTGGGAATTAATTTTCCTATGAATGCTCGTTCACGGTAAAACGCCCGTGATAAAAGGTGCCGCAGATCACTCATTCTCCTGATGAAAGTCATTCATGCGGACACCTAAATCATCATTTCTAGGCAGCAGATTGTGCTGTCTACACATCGTGCTGCTGCCTGAAAACAATTCAACTGTATGAGAACTAGTGACGGCAGTAGCTCATCCTCATACTGTGGAGCTGATCAGTGCGTGTAAATGCCGTGCTTCACCTCCACTAACGAGCAGACAATCATCAGGAAGGAACCTTTACGGTCCAAGGATATGTAACCAGGCCAGTTATGGGGAGGTTGGTTGTTGGCTGATTGAATTGCTTATGCGGCACATAAAATTATCATATCTCGGCAGTACATCATCTTGTGCAAATAGGGTTAAACTACTGACAAATTGTAAAACCGTATGGAGACAAATGATCGTAGTATCGAAGCCATATTCCTGGTCATTGCTCTGTGTATCAGCTCAACAGGGCAATGATTGGGAATGAACCGCTCGTTCCTGATTATTGCCGGCTCATTAGGCAGCATTTACATGCAATAATCATTGATGCTGCTGTGATCATTTGTCTCCATACAGATCCCTTGTTTGTTGGCAGCACATCCCAGTTTATTGGGATTGAGAGTTTGTCCCTGATAATTGTCCCCATTCTCGGCTCATGGTAAAGGGCCCTGAGTCATTCAGAGCATCTTCTAGACACAAGCATCTTGTCTAGAGTCAGATTACAAGAAAAATGTTGATCCCCTTAACAAACTTTCTCATGAATGTTCGTCTTGCATCTTAAAATAAGAAAACTGCAGGTTATAAGATGTTCCTTTGGTAACATAGAAGATCTCACGCTCATGAATTTGTAGGTGCAACTATTTCAACCCTGGTCTGTTAACACAAAGTTGTGAATTTAGAAGAAAATTGATTTCCCGTCACTTACAAAGACATTCTATTGTATCACTTAAAGGAACCATGCGGCAGATCAGAAAGTCTGTCTCCCACGTGGTCTCCCCTGTGAGGGGGCTTGCAGAATTGGTGTTGTTGCCCACAGTCCATGTTCACAGTGTGTGATCGTTTTTTTGTTGACCTTTCATGTTATAATGCAGCGCAGTCTTGTAAATGATTATATGGCCGAGTCCTTACCAGTGTCTCCTTTTCTCTTTTTAGTTTCACCCGCTGTCTCTTTGCAATGCCAGTGATGATGAACCGCCAAAACTTGGATTCATTTCCATTGTCAAACTGGAGAGCCCAGAACGTTCTCCCCAACCGTGCCTACCCCTAGCAAGCAAGGTAAGGTAGCACCTTACATGACCGCATACGTGAGTGAATGCTTATTAGGTTTGGGTGTTCAATATGTTTTTCTCAACAGAGATCCATGTCGTAATTATAGTTCTAACAAAAACACTACTACTTAACGTGAATCATGTAAAAACCTGACCAAGATCTTCACTGACTGCTGCAATGGGGGTTAATGCTTACTTACATAATTTATCCCACTTAGGGCTCATACACGGCTGTAGCGGTTTTTACGTTCCGCAAAACATTGATTTTCCGCATTTTGCAGAACAGAACATCCGGCCCATAATAGAACTGCTCTGTCCTTGTCCATAATGCAGACAAGAATAGGACATGTTTTATATTTTTTTCTGTGTCACGGAACGGACATACGGATGCAGACAGCACACGGGAAAGGAACTTCAGAAGTACTTGATTTAGGAACTAGCAGGTAGTTCCATTAATAACACTACCATGAAGAATTGGTATAATGATGATGGTGTCTGCAGCTCCCAGGGTGCTGTTTCATCCTCCTTTTGATCATACAGCTGGCTGCTGACCTCTGACCGTGCACCTGAAGACATGGAATGCAGAGAGGGTAGTAGTAGTTAAAACCCATGTGTTATCCCCATCACCTCTACTGTATTTCTGGATATGCTTAGGGCCACATTACATGGGCAGATAGAGTGGACAATTGTCAGGAGGAAAGCGTTCACTCCCGTCAATCACCTGCTCGATAGAGGAGGAGACTGCTGCTATTACATGAGGTGATCTCCTCCTCAGTATAGAGACGAGTGATCACTAACTCATCGCTTGTCCCTATACTGTCGCAATGTTTGCCGACAGCTGAGTGTCTATTACGCAGTGCCATCTGCAGCCGTCAAACAAGTACTTTACGGCAGCCTCATGGTCCACAGACACAATGTCTGGAGGGGACCTCATTGACTTCTATGAGAGAGTTTTCTAAGCATGTTCTGTGACCTGTGCAGAGGTCATTGTACAAGGAAAAGAAAAGATAAGCTGTGACAATCCCCTATTGTGAATGGTGGATCCTGTCTTATCTATACACAGAGGTGATATCATTACAGGCAGGATTAGAATGGTATATAACTGCAGTAAAGTGATCTGTACAGACCAAGAAGTGGCCCCAATTATTAGACTTAATGGCCTGTACGAAAACGGCAGGAATTTATGGTTTGTTTAAACATAGATCGTGACATGGAAAATTAAAAATGACATCATCAAAAATTCCTTAAAAACATGTTAAACCTAAAAATATGATTTAAACAATAGGCCATTTGACACATTCCCTTTAATTGACTGCACTTTTCGAGTAATTGTCTCCATTATTATGCCTTGATTGTAGAAAGGATTGATCTTGGAAAACACGTGGAGCTAGACTTTAGTAATATTCTAAAAAGGTCCCAAAACATAGAATTCCCTTATTGTTCCATTTCTGGTTTACCGGTGTAGGCATTCATCTTGACGTGTCTTCCACTAGGGCACCTACTATCCTTTTCTGTTACAGGGGTTGTCCACGTTGGACAATCTCTACATGTTAGAAGGGTCATTTGACAATAAACGGTTTACAAAGTGTCCCCTTGCAGGGATCTCTAGGGATCCACCACTGGAGATCCAAAGCATTACACACTGCCTGTCTTAAAGGGTTATTCTCATTTTAGACAATGGGGGCATATCGCTAGGATATGCCCCCATTGTCTTATAGGTGCTGATCCCACCGCTGGGACCCGCACCTATATCCAGAACGGAGCCCCCGAACTGAATGAGGGCGCAATGCGCATGTGCAGCCGCCCTCCATTCATTTCTACGGGGCCGCCGAAAATAGCCGAGCACTGGCTCGGCTACTTCCGTCGGCTCCATAGAAATGAATGGGAGCGGTGGCCTCGCTTGCGTGCTGCGCTCCCATTCATTTCTATGAGCGCAGCGGGGAGCTGTGCCTGGTGGTGGCTGGACGCCCGGGGTCCTCCAGGCGCAGTGCTCCCCGCTCCGTTCTGGATATAAGTGCGGGTCCCAGCGGTGGGATCCGCACCTATAAGACAATGGGGGCATATCCTAGTGATATGCCCCCATTGTCTAAGATGAGAATACCCCTTTAATAATTTTGGTGCATCTGGGGAGGTTCATGCTCCAAAAACTGGAGATGGCATATATTTCAGCCAGTTTTCTTGCATAACCAGTGCTTAAAGGGGTTTCCCAGGATTTTACAAGTGATAGGCCAATAATATCTGATCAGTGGGGTCTGACACCCCTCCAATTGGCTGTTCTGCAGTAGCTCCAGCACCATAACTGCATAACAACTCTGTCCACCACACAATGGATGGGGCGGTGTAGTTCCACTGCCGGAGCTACTGCAGAATAGCTGGTCAGTGGGGTGTCTGACCCTTGCCAATCAGATATTAATAGCCTATCCTGAGGATGATTTTTGTAATCAACCTCCTCTCTGCCCTCCTAGAGACAGGATCCTGAACAGCGCACACACCTCCTGTTAGTTCACAATTCCCTGATAGGTAATATGAACAAAGATCTTCCCCTTTCAGAAGGCCTTAGACATTCAATAATTGCTTGCAGATCGAAATGTTTTTGGTGGGACCTGATGACTGTGGATGGCCACCAACTAGCTCTTACCACTACCAGTGATGCAGGTCAGGTCTACAGATATGTCTCCAACCTTGTCATGTCTAATCATGTACACTTTGGGTTGGCTGAACCAATAATTATCTGTTTAAGGGTCCATTCACACGTCCATAGTTCTGGGTCTGCATGGGTCCGCAAAATTACGGAATGGGTGCGGACCCATTCGTTTCAACGGGGCCGCAAAAGATGCAGACAGTATACTGTGTGCTGTCCACATCTGTAGTTCCGTGGCCCCGCAAGAAAGATAGAGCATGTCCTAGGCATTTCTGTCATAGAGCCAGCCATGTGCAGTCCGCAAAATGCTGAATGCACACGGCCATGTTTTACAGATCTGCAATTTGCGTCTGAATGGAACCTAATGGAGTTGTCCCAAAATATCAACTCATTCCTTCATCCACAGGATAGCGTATACATCTCTGACCACCACTGATCACGAGGACAGGGTGGTTGAGAAAAGTTATGGGTAATGGACAAGCTCCTCAAGCATGGCTGTGCTGCATGTTCATGGCGCACGGCTCAGCACCCATAATATGTGCCTTCCATGTGCTGAGCGGGAGAATCAATGTCTATAGGGATTTGTGCGATGAAATCTAATAGTGCATTGTGCAGGCTTAGTTAAGGTTTCCCCCGCAGATTTCCTTTTAGAATATGATACCTTAAAGTGTGCCGCTCCGTTCTGACTCCTCGCCCTCCTTCCCCTCCAATCCCTTTGTTGTCTTTTGTTCTCTGGTATCTGCCCTCTAGTAATCTCATGGCTCTTATTTCAGGTTCAGCTTGCAGGGAAAAGGGGTTCCCGTGCTGTAATCTTCGATATTAGTGACGATGAGGGAGCTGAATACCAGGTAATTCTAGCCACACTGCTTTGTGAAATCTGTATACCAACTTTTTGTATCTGTGGGCTATTTAGAAGTGTTTAGTTCCACGGCATGTGAAGCAGATATCCAGCCCCCTCCCTTCATTATTAGGGCTCTATTCCCTCTGTTTCTGTTTGCCAATAAAGTCATGCAGTCCTCTATAGTCCATTTTTTAGGTTTTTTTCTTAGATGCACGTACTGTACATGCATCTTTTCCAAGTTGTTAGTTTTCTAGCGATTGTGGTCTAGTTTTAAAGCGAGCGTTTCTCCAGGATGTTCACTGGTAAACCAGACACAATGCCGTGTAGGGCTAGCCCAGCCTTTGTGAGCCATTGCTTCATTCTGGAGAAAAGGTACTTTTAATCCATGTGCAAATGAGCAATGCAGTGCACTGAGGGTAGGCCCAAACCACTCTGTGCACCCTTTCTCCTCCTGTTTCCTCTGCCAGCCCCTCCCTCTCCTTGATTGACAGGGTCAGGCTCCTGCATAGTCACCTTGTCTGGCCATGTCAATCAAGGAGGGGGAGAACCGGGAACAGGAGGAGCAAGGGTGCACAGAGGGTCTTGGGTCCGCCCTTGGTGCACATAACTGCTTATTTGCTTATGGATTAAAAGTACTTTCTCTATAGAATGAAACAACAGATCGCAAAGTGAACGGTATCATTACATTCAGCTGAGTTAGCCCTACAATGTATGACTGAGTTACCAGTAAATTTCCTGCTTACAGACTCTATTTAAAGGGAACCTGTCACCATGAAAATGCAATGTAAGCTGCAGGCAACATGTTATAGAGCAGAAGGAGCTGAGCCGATTCATATATAGTTTTGTGGGAAAAGATTTAGTAAAATGTGTTTTATTCATTTAAATTCCTGCTTATTCTGGGCTTTGAAGTCCAGGAGGCGGTCCTATCAGTGATTGACAGCTATCTCTGTATAAACAGCCATAGAGGGAAGGCTGTCAATCACTGATAGGACCGCCTCCTGGACATCAAAGCCCAGAATGAGCAGGAATTTAAATGAATAAAACACATTTTACTGAATCTTTTCCCACAAAACTATATATCAGTCTGCTCCGCTCCTCCTGCTCTATAACATGCTGCATGTCATTCATCTTCTTTGACATAAAAATACATGTGAACAGCCACTAGACAAACACTAGCATGTCTATCACCAGATGAGTGGGGGCCGCATGGAATTGCATGAAAGGCTGCTGGTGCCCCCCACAATGCAGGTTGTAGGGCAATAGGAACTGAGCAGATTGATATGTCATTTCAGGGGGGTGGATATACAATATACCTGCTCATTCTGAGATTAGGAGTCCAGTGGGTATCCTTGCTTGCACATGCATATATACTGATGGGCGTCAGTCAATGAGCAGGACCGCTCACAGGACTCTTAAGTCCAGAACAAGTAAAGATTGAAATCAATTAATGTCAAGTTCTTCCGAATCTTATCCACAAACCTATAGATCAGTCTGCTCAGCTCCTTCTGCTCTCAGACCTGCTACCAGCAGATTGCACAGCAAACTCAGTGTGACAGGTTCTCTTTAACAGGTCTTTTTCTTTGTAATTCAGTGAAAATCTGGTATTTAACAGTGTCTTACAGTATTGGTTTTCCTCTTTCTTAGTTGCAGCAACCAGCTGCGCAAAGTCCGCCTGTGGTACTAGTACGAGGCCGCGATGCAGAGCGGCTGATGTCCCTTGTGCACAACAACACTGAAGCTCTTGTCAGGATTGAGGTTCCGGAGCCGCTCAAGCAGGTGAGGCTGGGGGTCCAGGGTTGATAGGAGGGTAGCGGGCAGGGCTGATCTTGTTGAAGCGCCCGACACTCATGAACGGTTTCCTTTCCTACAGGTTGTCCATGACATCTGGATCCTGGCCACACTGGTTGGAACATTGTCCATCATCTTCATATTCGCTGCATTTCGGGTTTGTTGCAAGCCAGCCCCAGCACAGGTAATGGACCCGTGGACAGTTGTTTTCTACGTTTTTGGACATTTATTAGTGCAGAAGAAGTATGCTGTATAGTTAACTTGCTCATATATGTGCAAATATAATATATGTAGGTTTAGTATCACACACAGAGTGGGAATGTATACTTTTTCACAGAACACATACTTTCCCACACCCCAATCTCCACTTTACCTATGCCTTTGATATCAGGATAAGGATGAAAGCGGATCTATCAGCTCCCCTGACATGTCTGTTAGTAAGTAACTGTATTCCCCATTAATATCTGGAGCATCCTTTCTTAGAACGTTATGTTGTTCCTCTGTTAATCCTATTGGAATAAATTGTCAGCTGGATGTAATTTATCAGCCAGCGACATGTCTCTACACACTCTGACATTTTCCAGTCAGTGCTGAGACAGTTTCAGACTGTGGCAAAAAGAATAGGAGAGCCGAGTGGACGATCTGTTTGTACATTTTAGCAGGAATAACAGAGGAAGATCACAATATAAAGTTATGAGAAAATATGCTCCATGAGAATACGAGCATTTACTAAAATGGATATGTCAGGAGAGGTGACAGGTTCTCTGTAAGGGTTAAGTACAAGAGTATGCCCATATTATACCCTGTCTTTGAATTTTGGTAAATGTGGGGATTCTCTAAAGATCTTGCAGCCTATTGTAAATAATTCAAGGGCAGAAAGGCAAGAAATCTCTTATACTTTGTGCCTATGGCTCTTGCAGGATCCTGTGCAGCAACAGACTGAGCTGGCCATAAGTCGCCTTGGCACCAGAAAATACCAGGCTCGGGGAGCAAGAGATCATCATAGGAGTTCAAATGGTTGTCAAGTAGAAAAGGCCAGTTCCAGCAGAGAAACGGCCAGCTCCGGCAGCTCCACGCCCATGTGTGCCATATGTCTGGATGACTTCTCTGAGGGACAGGTAATTATTTTGAAACATTTCCTGAAATAACCTACTTTTAGAAGCATGCGATTTTACACATCCTGCTGCAATAGATTTCTAGATTTAATGGCAGGTGGCAGCTGAAAGAAGCATGGCGTATATAGACAAAACGTGCAGTCTAGCATTACAAAAATTCTGCAGATTACTCAAGTAAGTGTTGGACTTACAAGAAGCAACGCCTGTGACTTTCTTTTTTGTAGGATTTACGGATTTTACCTTGTGGCCACGAGTACCACCTGGGATGTGTGGATCCTTGGCTGAGGGAGAATCACACCTGTCCCCTCTGCATGTTTGACATCTTGGGTAAGTCAGCACATATTGGGGGTTGGTGGGCTTGGAATATTGTGGGTGAGGTCATAGCTTTCACCAGTTATTTGTGGGCGATATAGAATAGGCTATAGCTGTGTCGACTTTAATGGCAAAGTTGGTCTTTTTCTATAAGCCTACCTGTCTCTTCAAAACCGTAACCCTAAAAACAGGGTTGAGCCACATCTAGAAAGCGAAACAAGTGCCTCAGCATTCATGGTGGTCCTTTTCAGTGAGTCTTGGCAGTGTGGATAGGTACTTGGAATCCTAGACTTGCCACACTTACACTTTGCTCTTATTTTTTTCGTACAGCAGAACCAAACAATTCTTCACGTCCGGCACCTATCAGACCTCCCTCCCACCAACAGTTTTGGAGGAGATATCCAGGAACTGCTCACTTCCAGTATCCTCCTCATCCGCATACAACACCATTACTCTATCCCCAATTGAACAATAGTATATTTTTGTCCCGCTCCCCATATACTCTTGGTACTGGACTTCAGTGGGAAGTGCCCCGTTCTCACCGCCGTACACCAGAGGGACCGAGGGAAGTTGGAATTTCTCCACTCTGCCAAGTGTCCAGTGGATATCTGCCTGATGATCCAGGCAGTGATAGCAGCTCTGGTCCTTTTAATGGCTCCTCCAGTGAGAATTGTACAGATGTCAGTCTACGTTGCCTACAAGGATCCTCCTCCTCTTCTTGCCACAGCTCTCAGAGCAACCCAGGAGACTCACCATCTCCAGCACTTGCCTCTATTCAACTACCTCA
This sequence comes from Rhinella marina, assembly GCA_900303285.1. Lineage (NCBI taxonomy): Eukaryota > Metazoa > Chordata > Amphibia > Anura > Bufonidae > Rhinella > Rhinella marina. The sequence goes on from ONZH01004164.1 coordinate 514,585, forward strand.
AAATGATCTCCCAGGATTTAACACTGTTGTGCCTACCCAAAGTTCTTATGCCAGCCATGTTCACTACCACCAGCACAGACATCACCATTACAGACGGCAACATCCCAATTCATCTCACCCCCACAGACCCAAACGGAGACCTCGGCCCTCTAGAGGGGAGGCTAGGATAGACATTGGGAGTCATAGGGAGCACAGGTCAGCTAATGGCCATAGTGGGGAATCTAGATCTCTTTTGACTCGAAAAGAACCATGGACTCATTCATCTAGGCACTACCTTGATTCAAGGATTAGCAGGGAAGCTGTGAGGCACAGCCAGTCCTCACCACAATCACCATCACCAATGCATGAGCCAAATGAACCTGAAGCCCCATTGTCTTTGAGGGGACACAGGAGTGAACCTCCAAGTAGAAGTCATCGGAAGAAAAGATCGCCTGCGCAGGTGCATCTTCCCTCCTATAGCACCCGCCGCTTCAGCACAAGCCATGGTGTTCAGAACTGTGAAAGAGTCCATCCACTCTGGACAGATGGAGCCAGACTGCCACATACAAGAGTGAACACACACCGGGAAAACACAGCAATGATGCACTTGTATCACCCGCCTCATCACACTGATCATAACCAAGGTAAGCCACATCACCTAAGGGAAACCTACTAGACCTGTAAGCTCACGTGCTGCTTGGAATTGTTTGAAGTATGGTGGTATGGTTTTGGCTTTTTTTTTAAAATATACTTTTTTATATGTTTTTCTCTAGGTGCTGGTACTGAGGAGCTTGAAGCTGTATGTGAACACGCAGTGTAAAACTTCAGGCATTTCAACCATTTGGCAAGACCCACCAGTACAGGCTCCAGTGATGGGGACTCAGTCTCCAGCAGGCTGCTTCCACGTCCAAGCTTCCAGATTTTCCCTTAGCCTCTAAGGTCATTTTACACCCGTTTCATCTCCACAGAGTCTGTGCAGCTGCTGACTGAGCCGAGAACATCTGTCCATGTGAGTTTATACTTCCAGTTCATAAGCCTAAGGAAAAATGTCTTAAACATGTCACGCCGAGAGCTGTATACAGTTTAATGGCTATGAAAGTCATGTCAATGTAAAATTGTAGAAGATGTGCTCCCGTAAAGAAACAGAAGCGGTAATAATAGGTATTTACCGGGTTCCTTATAGATTTATTGTATGATTCAGATGATTGATAGCTGGCAGCCTCCATGAAACAGATGTAGTGCTCAGTTGTGGTGTAAATCGAGGAAACACAGATGTGGAATGATCAAAAAAAACAGAGGTCGATGAGTGACTCTTCCTGACTAAGGTTCATTTACCATAGCATAAGTGTACCAGTTATCTTACTATGTCCTCACTGTAATGAAATTCACATAGACCTAATAGTGAGCTTGCAAACAATCTGAACAAGCAGAGCTGCAGTGTAAAGAAGGGACAGATCAGCAATATGCACCTGATATGAGACAGGAAGTGGATTACAGTCTAGCTCAGACTCCCTTTAGACAATACATTAAAGGAGGTGTGCAGTCTTTTGTTAAGTGATGGCCTATCCTCAGGATAGGCCATCACTAAAGGCCCTTTTAGACGGGCCGATTCTTCTCCCTGCCCGAGCGCCGATCAGCGATATCGGCGCTCGGGCAGGGAGCCTTTACACGGCCCGACGAATCGATCGCCCGGCCGCACGAGTGATCGCTGTATCGCTCGTGCGGCCGGGAAGCTCCATACTGTCAGGTGCACATCGCCTGTTTACACAGGGCGATGTGCGCCCGACAGATTGGATCTTTTGGTTTCTACAAAAGATCCAATCAGCCGACGAACGAGCGTTTTGCTCGTTCGTCGGCTGATTAGGGCCACTTTTACACGGGCCGATTATCGGCACTAGCGTTCCTAGGAACGATTTTTCGGCCGATAATCGGCCCGGGTAAAAGGACCTTAACTCCTTACAGCACCTGCATCGATCCGCTGTGCTCTGTAGGTCCATATCGAAAATGACTTCATGATGTGATGAGTGCTGTCCACTACAGTCTTGACCGTGCAATGTAGTTCTGGCGCTGACTTCCAGAGACAGAGTTGCACAGAACAGCCATTTGGTGCAGGTGTGAGGTGCTGGACCGATCAGCTGGTGCACAATCACCTAGGGATATTGAGGAAAGGCCATCACTAAGACAAGGCTGGACAACCCCCTCCCGACCTTTCTTTAAAGATAGAGCCTGCTCCAGAGAGACCAGGCGCTATAGCTGCCGAGTTTCTGCTGTTTTAAACAGCAGACACCCAGTGCTAATGCCTGTGGTCAGCGATAATGCCGATCACAGACATTTAATCTGTCATCTGAGAGACTTTTCCCCAGGAGTGCTCCTGGTACCCGAATGGCTTCCCTGCGCTGAGATCCTGCGTATGCCCAGTCCACTCCTGCTCCTCTTCTTCTTATGCAGTCTCATCGCATGTTCTACTGTGCAGACGCCATATGAACCGTCCAGCATCTGCACAGTGGAAATGATGATGGACAGGAAGAAGTGAAGCTGGATTACACTGAGCATATGTAGGATACTTCCAGTAGAATTAAGGGCGGGGGCATGCAATGCCCAATGAACGGGTGGGTGTGGTTAGACATCATATGAACGTGCCACTGTGCCGAAAAACAGCACAGCCACTGTTTACAGCTGTGACCAGCAAACAAGCAGCAAGACAGGTGTCAGGAGCAAAGGTAATTTATACATCAGACACATTAAACTACATACAGCGAGGAACATAAAATGATATTACAGCGGCCAACCTGTTCCAGAGCCTCATTTCGTGGTTAACAGAGTTTCTGTTCCACTGGATTGATTTGAATACACATTGTGTAATGCTGAATTCCACCTGTGGTGGCGCTGCAGGGAAATTGAATACTTATGACCAGCTTTCATGGCAGATTACAGCTGATTGCTAGTCCCAGCAGGGGGACACTTTGTGATAAGGGATCCTTTTAATAGATTGGCATTGTCCAAGAGAATCCTTTGTAATTATGCTTTTATCTCCTAGGGTTTCCTGTGACCTTAAAGAGCAATGTTGCTAACCCCAGAAGAGTGCCGGGTGCAGCTCCTCACAGACCACCTCTGCCACTTTCAAAACATTCATCCACACATGCCACTCTTCACATATTTTCAAAGGAGAGTATTTCTGCAAGGAAAAGCTACCCAGGATGTCTCCGTGACTGCATTTGTGAGCCTGACTAGGAGCACACCCTTCTTGGAAATATCCAGTGCATACCAAGAATGGTTTTCCCCCAGGACTGAACCAATCCATTGGGAATTGAATGTCTAGATATGGCCAATGGCCAAGTTGCCAATGCAATATAATACTGTATTCTATCGAATTCACTGGACACCAGGTGTTAACAATGATTTAATTTGCACTTAATAATTCACTTTTCTAATTGTAGACTGAAAGCCGGTTTTGGCCTTAAACCATTACTGAAACCTTATCTGTGATATGGCAGCTGTTGTTTCTGTAGTCTGAGATTCCAGAAATTAGGTACCTAATTGGGTAACTTTACCACAAATGACATTTCTCAGGTACTGCCAGTAAATCTCAGCTCTACATCTCGAAACTAAGAAACTTTTACTTTAAACTCTTTCTGTGCCTCATGTCCCAAAAGAACTGATTGTAAGCTCTTGTGCCTCCTTGATGCCTTGTAAAAAGTGTATAAAAATATGGTTTGTATATTTGTAAAAGTTTTATATTTATGAGACATATTGTGGTTCTTTGAAGAACTAATGAAGCTTATTTTCCTATGGATTTCTGTCTTGCTCTTCATTTGTTGTGAAAAGAAAATAAGGATTGGTACGGAGTAATCCAATGAGGTTCTTCATGGCTACCAATCAGATTTTTGCTTTTCAATTTCACTAGTTTAGTGACTTGGAAACAAAACTTGATTGGCTGTCATGGACATCACCACCAATCATTCTACTTACTTTAAACCTTTTGTGCGAACTATTAAGTTTTAGTTCCCTACTAGAGAAGTTTCCCAGAGGGCCGATGCCTAGGGGGCCACCCGAGTACTCCTCAAAGCTGCTGGCCAGGTACATAACAATCTAATGCACTCAGCATGAATTAATGCTAGGAGCATCAGGTACTTATGCTCCTGACCAACGTTCGCAGGTGCCCTCCTGAATTCAACTGTATCGCCAACTTCAGGATGGTGATACAGCAGTATTTTGTGCTGCACTGTGGTATTTGGCTTTGCTGAGGCGGTATTTTTTGCTGCACTATGGTATTACAGGCCCTGCCTGTTCCTGTTGGCCCTTATTACTTCTGTTTCCTTCGACTTCTGTCAATTTGGACCCGCCTACGACATGGGGCCTTTTGGTTTTTTTTTCAGAGCCACTTTAAGTTCCCAGTCCGCCCCTGTGGCAGAGAACAGTCAGTCAGAGTTCTCCAGCATAGCAAGATAGTGGCACGTGCCCACTGGACCCCTTTGACTATAATGGGATGCCACTCCCCAGCATATCAACCGAGATTCGGGTAGACAAAAATTGTCCACTTGGAACCGAACCCGAGTTCATCCCTACATGCAATGTACCCAATATTTGTAAAATCCTGCAAAAAGAAAAAATGCAATTGAATAAGGTCTGCTTTATACATACAAGTTTGCCTAAATTTACTATAAATACGTTATCTCTTTCGTGGAGCCACTAAAAGAATTCCTTAGTCATTCAGAGTGGTTCCTAATTGCCAGACCTCCACCAGTCTGATTCCTGGGAAAGACTACACTTAAGGTCCTTTTACACGGGCCGATTATCGGCCGAAAAAGCGTTCCTAGGAACGCTAGTGCCGATAATCGGCCCGTGTAAAAGTGGCCCTAATCAGCCGACGAACGAGCAAAACGCTCGTTCGTCGGCTGATTGGATCTTTTGGTTTGTACAAAAGATCCAATCTGTCGGGCGCACATCGGCCTGTGTAAACAGGCGATGTGCGCCTGACAGTATGGAGCTTCCCGGCCGCACGAGTGATACAGCGATCACTCGTGCGGCCCGGCGCTCGATTCATCGGGCCGTGTAAAGGCTCCCTGCATGAGCGCCGATATCGCTGATCGGCGCTCGGGCAGGGAGACACATCGGCCCGTCTAAAAGGGCCTTTAGGCTGCTTTCAAACGGATGTCCGTGTGTGGTCCATGAAATATGATCCATGTGACAATCACTTGTCCTGGATCGGCCGCTGCTTGTCCAACCTGAAGTTATCTATGATGCTGTAAGTCCCAGCCCAACCATTAGTCTACTGTCCTGTACTCAAATAATGCTGTTAGTACAAGACATTAGACCCTGCGGTTGAGCTGGGACTGATAGCATCATAGATCACCATGAATGCAGTGAGTTTGGGTCAATCAATGGGACGAATCTTCAAATACTGAGTGAGTGCACACCAAAAATGGATGCATCTAGTTATGAGAAAATTCTCTGCACCTAGCTGGACAAGAAGCTGTAGCCTAAAATGTGACTTTTTTTTTTCTTGCAAAAATTGCGTCACAATTCTGCCTTAAAATTGTGCCACAAACTAAGCCAAACCAATAGTTGGTTTGGCTTATAGCCATGCACCAAGTTTATCATCCAGCATGAGTCACTGTGATAAATCTGGTGCATGTCTAGACAGCCTAGGGTTCCACCATCTACAGGCTTAGTAAATCTGCCCCAGTGTGTAAATGTTACACTGCTGAATTGACCTAGATTTTGTTGCTTATTTCACCCATTGTATTGTAAGGGCACATGGCAGTGTCATTTCTTCTGATTTTCATGTGGTGTTCACTGTGCTTCTGCACTAAATCCACACCAAAATCTGCATGTGTTACTTGTGGGTGAAGGGTGAAATCTGCACTGAAAATCCATACAATTGACATGCTGCAGACTTCAAAGTCCACACCACAGGAACATTTTTGAATCATGTACATAGCACTTTAATAATTTCATTTACGGTACTTAGCTGGTGCTGTAGTATTACACTGCAGATTTTCTGCACTATGGGGGTCATTTATCAAACTGGTGTAACTGGAATATACCTGTAAAAGGCTTGATAGTCTCCAACAGACTCAGGCCTTTCACAACCAATTAAGGGCTCCCCCAACCACTCCCTGGGGGAGCCATTCCAAACCTGGAAGTGCAGTGCTTCTGGGTTTTTTGGCTCTCAGATACCATGGTCATATCTGACCATGGCATCTGAGGGGTTAAATAACTGTAATCCGTGTTATCGCCGATTGCAGACATTAACCCCGGGTTTCTGCTGTTTAAAACAGTGGGCACAGTTTTTAAAGACTGGACTTCCTCCATACCTGTACAGCACTTGTGCGAGCACTGCGTCCTCTTCAATGTTTAATTGCACCCCATCTCCCTTGTGTCTCCTGTGAATGGGACCACCAGTTGTAATTACACTGCACCACTGCTACAATGCAGATCATGCCGTATGAGCCACAACCTCTTTAAGCACTGATAGGCAGTGGTATCGGGAGTCGGACCCCCGCCAATCTAATGATGATCTATCCTGCTGATAGGCCATGGATATTCCACTGTACATTCCTTTTAATGCGGGAGAATAAACTACTATTTAGGCTTCATGCACACGACCTTGTCTTTATTTTGGACAGCAAAAAAGCAGATTCCACAAAATACGGATACCTTCTATGTGCATTCTATACCTTCTTACTCCCATCAGCAGAAAGGGCTGTTCTCATCCACAATAGACACAGTAGGACATGTTCTGTAATTTTGCAGAATGGAAAAAACATCTGCAAAAAACACTGATATGTGCATGGCCCCATAGAAATCTGGAGCACAAGGATGGAAAAAAAACATTGTGTGCATGAGGCCTTAATTTCGGACAATATTAGTTGATGATTCAAGTTTGAAAAGACGAGCCAGATTTCTCCCCCTGTTTACCAGCGTGTTACTGTGTGCAGACTCCTAGCACAACACTGCATTTGAACTTTTAATGCTTTAATAGTATTCTTTAAGTACATTTTCTTCTCTTATCATAAAACATAATCCTCCGCAATTAACTGTTTGCCTATCTCCCTTTATCTTGTTTTAACTTGGGACTTTAAACCGGAGATTATGGTTTAACTAAGGTTTTGCAGCACACATTACACAGTGCACGCTGGGACTGTTCTTTTGATCTTGGCCAGGGGGCTTTCACCACGTGTGCTGTGTGACCCCTGAGTCCTGGGGATTTTTTCTGGCTTAGGTACAAGGGTATGGAGTGGTATGATTGTGCTATTTCACATTTAGATTTTTCTTTCTGGTAGATTTATTGACTGGCCATGCTGTTAATGAGTACACAGGGGCATGATTGTATGCCGAGTGAATAGTATATGTTTCATAATATAGCTAGACATGGGCCGCGCCCTCTAATTTGTCAAGGTACTTTATGCTTTAATGCCCAAGTAAAATGGCGTGTTCACAGTGAATAACTTTTTCATATTGGGTCGTTCCATGTCAAGTGGACCAACCAACCTAGAAATCCGACCCTCTCCAAATTCAATAAAATTTTGCACAGATGTTCCCTAGGGTCCTAAATGAAATCTTACAACATTTTTCATCTGGACCTCTGTTGGTTCCAGAGTTTCAGGCAGCTGATGATGGACCAGCTGTAATGCACTGCTTGCTGCATAACCCAAAGTGGCAAATTTGTCAAGGCACAGTATCTTAAGTAGTTAAGCTAGGAGGCTGAAATTTTGCAAGTTAGTAAAACTACTTAGGCTAAGTCTCATTGCAAAGTTTGGTGCCTTAAGAAGGCTTGACTTTTTTACATGCCATCAAAATAGACCAAAAAATTGACGAAAGAGCGTTAAGGGCATACTTTGGCTGCCCACTGCTCCTGACATGCATGTCCGATCAGGCTGTAATTTTGCCAGGAGTTATGGTCCATACGATACATCTTAAGGTCACATACTCAAGCTTTCCAACCAACTTGAAAGCAAGATATGATTAGACAAAGAAATGACATTTCATATTGTTGCCAATTTTTGCTACTATTGGGGGTGGAAATACCTCAAATGTGTAATTTTTAATCTCTTTTGAATTAATCTCATCTAAAAGAGCATGTTTTTTTCTTTCATGTTTTATCTTTGACCCAGCCTTATGTTGGCCAGAACTAAGCTCACAAGAATGTACCTATTTTGCATGCATGCATGAACTTCACTACAAGGAGACATTTTTGGAGGCCTCCTGCCTGACAGGCTGGTGAGCCAGAAACATAAGATTATGTAGTGCTGCTGAGCTTGTTATCCTAATAGAACTTTTAGATATATTTCCATACACATAGTCTAAATAATTGTGGGTTGCCATTTTAAATTGGATTTAAAGGAAACCTGTCATCAACTTTATCCTGACCTCACCGAGGGCAGCATGAAATAGTGACAGAAATTCTGATTTCAGCGGTGTGTCACTCATGAGCTAAAAGTTAGTGGTTGTCGAGAACTAGCATCATAATCATTGTAGCCCAGGCCTTGAAAAGAGTCAAATCTACCTGAGAAGAGTCATGGTTATTCCTAATCTCCTGCTCTCCCGCCCATCTGCTGATGATTGTCAGTTCTCTCCTAGAGAGAAAGGGAGAAAACTAGGTAGAAGCCTGTCAGTCATCAGCAGGTGGGCAGGGAGAGCAGGAATTCATGAATAACCATGACTTTCCTCATAACGATTTGACTCTTTTCCAGGCCCAGTCTGCAATGATTATGATGTTGGTTCTCGGGAACCACTTACTTTTAACTTATAAATGACAGACCGTTGAAATCAACTCACCTGTCTCTGCTTTATTCTGCTAGCATAAGTTGATTATAGGTTCCCTTTAATTTTAATTTAATTGGTTCCCACCTATGACACCATTTGGTAATTTCTAATTCTGGTGACATTTAAGATAACACAGGTTCCATACCACTTTTGCAGCATACATCCAGCAAATATACGCAGCTTTCCTTCTATAACCTCTGCTTCTGGCTAGAAATGCACATTTGCAATGCTGTCAAAATAATAACTTCTTCCTGGTGAAAAAATACAATTACAAATCACAGAAAAAAACGTGGTCTAAAATGGCAGAAAATTGCTCAGACCCCATATGCTGTTGCGCATATCAAACCGGGGGAGCAATTCCTGCACCTGTGGTCCGTTGCTAACAGCAATCCCCAGCAAAAATGCATACAATGGAGGATGCCTGCAGCGGACCACATGTACCACAAAACCATCCTACACAAGGTAACAAATTGTGTGGATGTGGCGAACTATATAATCAAACAATCACTAGTAGAGGTGCACTGCGGCAGTAATGCAATTGACAATATATGGCTAAACCCTCACACTGATGTTAAAATGAGACTTTCGCCAATATATTCTTATATCAAGATCATACCGGAGCCCGAGCACCGCGTCAAGGTATCTCTCGGTCAAGGTATGACTCGGGACCTAACGCTAACCTACCTTGCCGTTGGGCAATTGCGGAAGGAGCATACAGGCCGACACACAGCAACCTACTCCTAGTTACCTCCAGCGTGAAATCACACATGCAATGGGAGGAGGGAGGAGACTATGAGCCCCACCTACCAATGACTCATGTGACTCAGGCTACACAGGTGCACCAGAATGTTACCATAAGATGTAAGTATAAATGTTCAAATACAAATCACAGAAAAAAACGTGGTCTAAAATGGCAGAAAATTGCTCAGAAAAAATACAATCTCTGACCCTAGTCCCAAGTAGTTGGAGTATTGAGAAAACTTCCAAAGAATTTAATGTCTCAACTAGAATGGTGAAGAAAGCAGAAGCAAGAATATGGCATTCTTGCTTTTGCTAAACCCAAGCAAGGAAAATGCTGTCTGAGAATGTACTGGATTTTTATAAAAATATTGAAGCAGAAAATGTTGATCTTGTGCAACTTAAAGGAATTGTACACCATCTATTGGGATAAGCATGGGCCTGAAATTGGGTTCTCAAAATTCTGTGAGTTTCGGCCAAAACTCATTCAATCTGTGTCTTCAAAATCCATCAAAATGTTAAACTTATGCTTTTGGCCACTACACTTCCAGATGATAACAAAATGCTTTTAAGTAAAACTGTATGTGATATTAAATCAAAAGATTGCATGTTGCAACGATGTGAAAAGTGTCCTGGAGGGACTGCTTTGGAAGAATATTTTGCTGATTATTTTAAGGAAAGTGACCTTGATGATACTGTTGAATTTAAGAAGTGGATACAGACAGATCGGGATACCTTAGAAACCCAGCAGTTATCCTTAGAAGATTTCACCTCAGAACTAATTGACAAAATTTGTAACTTGACCAGACACCATTTTATTTCTAAGCACCAAAGTGCTTATCTGAATGAGCTGAAACAAAATCTGGAGGAGGGACATGTAATTGTCCTGATGGACTTTGCCAAAAACTACTCCTTTGTTGTCCAGGATGCAGAGCAGGGGTTTCACTGGGAAAATAGCCAGGCAACACTTCATCCTTTCGTTGTTTACCATTGCAGCCCCGACTTCCAATGCTTTAGCATTTACATAATCAGTGACTGCTTGCGTCATGACACAATAGCTGTCCACACATTTTTGAAAAAGCTGATTGGGCATCTGAAGGACACACTAGTCATTTTAAAGCTTATTCACTATTTTAGTGATGGATCTGCTGCTCAGTACAAAAACTTCAACATTTTTATGAATCTATGCAGTCATAATAATGACTTTTGCATCACTGCTGAGTGGAACATTTTGGCAGAAGCCACGAAAACATCACCTTGAGATGGAATTAAAGGAACTGCAAAACGTTTGGCTGCTAGGGCTAGTTTACAGCATCCAGTCAATAACCAAATTTTGACACCAAAAGATCTGTATAACTTCTGCAGCAAAAATGTTCCTGGTATAAAATTGGAAGATGTTGATGCAAACAGACCTATTCAAGAAGAAAGGTTTAGTAAGGGTCATACTGTTGCTGGGATAAGGGAGCACCATCAGTTCAAACCCATTGATACAACTAATATTTGGGTTAGCAAAATGTCGAATGATGCAACCTCATTTATTGCAAGTGTTCTAGAACCTGAATGTCAATCTGTCCTCAAAGTATCCTGTCTTCAACCTGGTCAGTACATAGCTTGCACCTATGATAACTCCTGGTGGATTGGCAATATATGTGAAGTTTCAATTGAGGAGCATGATGGTTTGATCAATTTCTTGCATCCCCATGGTCCTGCAAGGTCATTTTACTGGCCTTCCCACAGAGACACTTGCTGGGTCCCAGAAGAGCATGTCATTGCTTCCCTTGATGCACCCACAACATCGTCTGGCAGGCAATATGTTTTCCCACAAGATGTTTTGGTGAACATTGACAGGAAATTCAAAACTTTGTGCAATTTGAGAAAGATTGAAAGAGAAGTCTTATGAAATCTGTATTTTTAGCAACTTTAGTATGCATGTTGTGTTTTTACTTTCTTGTTTTTCTTCCATAAAACTTGGACACCCATGGTTGATATCTTCTCTGGTTGTTGGAAATTGCTCCTTGCCAATGGCAATAATTTTGTTGAACTGGCAGTAGCTGAATCGTCCAATGCAAGATTGATCATAAATGTGCCAATTAAAATGGCAACCCACAATTAATTAGAATATGTGTATGGAAATATATCTAAAGGTTATATTAGGATAACAAGCTCAGCAGCAACATTTGGCCAAAACTCACAGAATTTTGAGAACCCAATTTCAGGCCCATGCTTGTCCCAATAGATGGTGTACAATTCCTTCAAGTTGCACAAGATAAACATTTTCTGCTTCAATAGCTTTTCAACATTTATCCTCACAGACACACAATCCTTTCTGCCTGGACATACTCTAGAAAATTCATTGCATTTTATTCACCAGGAAGAAGTTATTATTTTACATTGCAAATGTGCATTTCTAGCCAGAAGCAGGGGTTATAGAAGGGAAGCAGCGTATATTTGCTGGATGTATGCTGCAAAAGTGGTATGGAACCTTTGTTATCTTAAATGTCACCAGAATTAGAAATTACCAAATGGTGTCTGTGATTCAATGCATATTAAATTGCATCAGGACACAGCTTAAAATGTGTAGCTTGTAGTTCATTTATTCAAGTACATTGAAGCAATATAGGCCATAGGTGGGAACCAATTAAATTAAAATTAAATTAAATCCAATTTAAAATGGCAACCCACAATTAATTGACTATGTGTATGGAAATATATCTAAAAGGTATCTTAGGATAACAAGGTCAGCAGCACTACATAATCTTATGTTTCTGGCTCACCAGCCTGTCAGACAAGAGGCCACCAAAAATGTCTCCTTGTAGTGAAGTTCATGCATGCATGCAAAATAGGTACATTCTTGTGAGCTTAGTTCTGGCCAACATAAGGCCGGGTCAAAGATAAAACAGGGTGACTTTTGTTGCAAAAAACATGCTCTTTTAGATGAGATTAATTGAAAAGAGATTAAAAATTAAAATTACACATTTGAGGTATTTCCACCCCCAATAGTAGCAAAAATTGGCAAAAATATGAAATGTCATTTCTTTGTCTAATCATATCTTGCCTTCAAGTTGGTTGGAAAGCTTGTGTATGTGACCTTAAGATATATTGCATGGAACATAACTCCTGGCAAAATTACAGCCTGATCAGACATGCATGTCAGGAGCAGTGAGCAGCCAAAGTATGCCCTTAATGCTCTTTCGTCAATTTTTTGGCCTATTTTGATTGCATGTAAAAACTGAGTCAAGCCTTCTTAAGGCACCAAACTTTGCAATGAGACTTAGCCGAAGTAGTTTTACTAACTTGCAGAATTTCAGCCTCCTAGCTTAACTACTTAAGATACTGTGCCTTGACAAATTTGCCACTTTGGGTTATGCAGCAAGCAGTGCATTACAGCTGGTCCATCATCAGCTGCCTGAAACTCTGGAACCAACAGAGGTCCAGATGAAAAATGTTGTAAGATTTTATTTAGGACCTTAGGGAACATCTGTGCAAAATTTTATCGAATTTGGAGAGGGTCAGATTTTTAGGTTGGTCCACTTGTCATGGAATGACACTATTGTCTGTGCCCTGGCAAATGACCATTCTGTTGCTATAGTTTTTTCATATAGCAGAAAGAATATCCATGAAGACTGCAAACAAATACGGTAAAAAAAAGACAAATCTTTCCTCATGTTTATTCCATTTTGTGTTACTGATTGCTAAATCTTCTATTGAAACCATTCAAGAGAGGACTAGAGACAGGAAGTAGAGATGAGCAAATCAATTCAAAAATTCTCAAGTTTTTCTAAAATTTTTGATTCCACCAAATTAGAATTTTTTGAGGAAAAAATGGCGGATACCATGCATGTGCATTCTGCATTTTGCGGAACTGTGTGTCCTACCATTTATAGAAATGCCCTATCCTTGTCCGCAAAATGGACAAAAATAGGACATGTTCTATATTTTTGCAGGTGCCGAAGAACGGAAGTACGGATGCGGAAAGCACACATGTGCTGTCTGCATCTTTTGCAGCCCCATTGAAGTGAATGGGTCCGCATCCGACCCACTAAAAATGTAAATGGCATACAGAGAAAAACCACGTGCATGAGTCCTAAACAAATGAGCAGACAAACTGAACCAGTCATGGATTTGATGAGGAGTTAGGCACCAATTTTGTGCCTAAATTTTCAGTAAATCTGCTGATATTCTGTAACCAATGTCTGTAAAATCATCTGTGGAAATGATGATAATGCACAGAAAAGCCATGGATAGAGGGATCTGCGGTACATCCGTGGCATATGCATGGTAGAAATCATGTCAGAGTGTCAGCCTCAGTTTTCTGCTGCATATTCTCTTGTGAAAGACACAATGGGGAGATTTATCAAAACTGATGTTAAAGGGGTTGTCCCACGAAAAAAAAAAATTTCTACAGTTTTGAAACCAGCACATGGATTTGAATACTTTTGTAATTGCATGGAATTTAAAAATTTTATATAGCCACTGAGTTTTTCAGTAAAACGTATCTGTATAGTGGAACTTTATTTCTTATTTCTTTGACCTGCTCACTGAGATGGCCGCACATGCTCAGTTTCATCTTCAACTGCCTCCTGAGCTGTGATAGCGAGAGCACAGACATGCCCCCTTAGCTGCAGTGGCAAAGACACTCCCCTTGAGTTGTCAGCTTGTTATAAATCTAGCAGACAAATGAATGGAGAGATCTCTGGATCCATGTGAGGTACGTACAGGGCTGGTCCTAGCTATATTAGAAAGAGGTTGTCATGTACTATATGAGTTCACATCACCGTTTAGCATTTCAATCTTCTGATTTGTCAGTTTGCACTAAAAATAACATATTCGTCTTTTTTTTTTTTTAATCAGTTATGATCAGTTTGTTTCACTTCTGTCAGAGATCAGTTATTTTTGATGGGAGAAAAATTACTGCTTGCAGGACTTTTTCTCCCGTCAAAAATAATTGATCTATGACAGAGGTGACACAAACTGATACTCAAAATAACGGATCCATTTTTATTTGTTTTTTTCTTCATTTTTCTGTTCTACTGACAGATCAGAACGGAAAGCTAAATGGTGATGTGAACTCAGCCTTAGTTCCCCACAGCAACCAGATTCCAACTTTCATTTTCCAAAGGAGCTCTGAAATATTAAAGCTGGAATTTGATTGGTTGTTGGGGGCAACTAAGCCCATTTTCGTTTACAGCAGATAAATCTCTCCCACTTAATTTCCCGCGTCAAAATTAATGGTAACATACTGAGAAGTATGCATCCGGGGATAACCTTTATCTAAAGGACAAAAATAATTTTTACAAATTTATTTGATTACCCGACAACCAGCTGCAGCATCTTGGCATAAACATCATAAGCCGGTGATATTTGTGTCAGCTAGAAATCCATTAAAATGAGTGAAGTAGGAAATTCACTAATTTATATATATTCCATAATCAGCAGACCAAGATGGAAGATAAGACTTCTCAAACAAGCTATAAGTACTCTCTTTGAACAGGTTCTAAATATATATATGATAGAAGCTCAATGCAATGGCATCCATCATCTACCCTTATTTATAGGTATGTGTATGTCTGCAGGTAGATATTTCAAAATGTCCCAGCATCACTAAAACACTTAAGTCTACAAGCAGATACACCGTGACGTTCCTTCTTCTGTCATCTAAGGCATCGCAAGGGAGAAAAGGCAACTTTTAGATATAGAGGTGGAACAACTGAAAGACACAGGAAGGTTGTTATCAGTGTCCAGTTTTTGTGCTTTGGTTCCACTGATGTCTCACTTTGTATCTTTAGCTGGACCAAAATATAATATTGTTGTTTTGTATGACCGGGGGGGGTTGAGCTTCTTCCTATAGTTTGCATGCACGACCACTGCTGCTGGATAGTAGGATGGTCTGAACCATGGATCAAGCAGTGTATAATGTGACGGAAAAATGAATTTAGCCAGCAAAAGAAGCAATATGGACAATCAAAATACATTAGTGAGAGCCTTGTATTACCTTTTCCTACATTATAAATGCCATTTGTTGAAGTGAGACAACCCCTTTAACCAGGGGCGTAGCTAACGGCTCATGGGCCCTGGTGCAAGAGTTCATCTTGGGCCCCCCTTTCCTCAGTGCTTTGTGTGTCTTCTTATGCGGCACAAGGGTCTTTGGGCCCCCTCAAGCTACTGGGCCCGGTAGCGACTGCTACCTCTGCACCCCCTATAGCTACGCCCCTGCCTTTAACAAATTAAATGCATCTTACTCCAGCACGGGGAGATCTAGACTGGCGTATGGGTACATCAGCCTTGATAAATCTCCCCCAGTATGTGAGAAACTTGGTGCTTCTTGCTAAAAGTTAGAAGCTTTTCTCTTTTTAGCAAACTCTTAGCTAGCTATAGGCTAGGTCTGCTTGGCGATGTGTTGCTGAAAAGTCACACACTTTTTTTTTTTTGTAATGATTGTCAATGGTTTCGTAATGCGACATGTGACATGCTGCTAGTGTGATAAATTAGTCGCAAAAAATCCATCCAAGTCAGATTTGTTTGCAACTGTCGCATCGTAGTTGCAGAATGTCACATGCTACATTGTGACACCTTTGACCATGATTACAAAAAATGTCCTGTAGCTCTAGCCATTGACCTATAATTTTGCACCAGAAATCTGGCAAATTTCAGGGCTCAATAAAACCACACTAGCTTTTCTAGACACTTTTGAAAAGTGTCTAGTGAAGCTCAACAATCTGGGTTTTTTTTTTGTATAAATTAATAATAAATTTGTCAAAACTGACTTGTGCCAAAAAAAGGTGTGCAGGGACACCCCTGACTGGTAACACCCATCTGGACCTTCATGGTAGGCTGCTGGCAACTCATTCATAAACTTCTAGTAGGAGTACTAAAATAATGGGACAACATAAAGTTATATGAAAATATGCTCCAGTTTTCATAGTATTGTGTTTGATTTTTCTGGAACTGGCATGGGACAAAAAGAAAATAAGTACCCTTGTATTATTTTTCAGACTTATGCTTCCTATAAAGTTTATTGACTACGATTGACTCTTCTCTGTGTTTCCAAAGTACACATCAGAACAAACATTCTCCTCAGCACATAGAATGCAGTACCTTCCCCATGACTTGTAGGATGACTGCATGCCTCACACATCAAAGGGTTGTCCTCTTTCTTGGTATCAATTTCCTTTTGCCTTTGGTGAGCTGTAAAAAAAATTAACAAAAGAGCATAGAGAACTCTGCAATATGATAGCATCATTCCCTATAGCAAACACTGATGTCGTACCCTTGTGGCCTCAGTCCAAATGAACAGGAGAACGATTGTCATTATGTGAACTATGGTGTATGTATGGCTCATCAGTGAAAGAACATTTCAGAACTACCTAGCTAAAAATTAGGAGTTGATGTAATCCTGTCAATATACAGTCTTCTAGAATATTAGCTCAGATTTTATTTTAAAAAAAATTAATTCTTTTTGGAAATCAAACTGGGGACAAGTCATCAAGAAGGCAGCTATAGTTGCAACATGTTGAATTTTACCTCCAGGCAAAACCTGCATATTAAGTCCTCATGAACACAACTGTCTGCAAAACCTGGATCCTGGCAGTGTTAAGGCCATTTTTTTTCAAACTCTTGTAGAAATGTCGTATCCTTGTCCTCAAAATGGACAAGAATAGGACATGTTCTATCTTTTTGTGGGGAGCTGAATAGACATACAGATGTGGACAGCATACATCTTTTTTAGGGCTCCATTGAAATGAATGGGTCCACATTCGATCCGCATGTGCATGAGGCCTAAAGGAGTATTCCTATCTCAGACATTGATGGCATATTCCACCTATCTCCAGAAAGGGCCCCTTGAAGTGAAGTACAGCATACCACGCAAGTGCGCCCACCCTCCATTCACCTTGCTGGCTCGGTTATTTCCGGTAGTTCTATAGGGATGAATGGATAGGTCGCCGTGCATGCCAGGTGCGTTCTCCATTTACTACTAGGGGACTTCCAAAAATAACCAAGAGTTGAATTTACTCTGGGACACTTTGCTTCTATAGCCATTGGAAGGCAACATCAGTGAAGACTTGTCCAACCCCCTCTTTGTGGATCAAAATTCAGCTGCTCAGTCCAGTAAGCATTTGTCAGAGGATCTCTTAAAAGTGGGGTGTGAGGCAGTATTTATAATTATAGTACTTTATGTTGCCTTCAGTTTAGTTTTACCATTGTGCAATCTTTTCATTAAAGTGTTGGAATGCCTTAAAGGAGATGTCCCACAATGGACATTTAACACCTATCCACAATGTACGGTAGGTTATTAACGTCTGATTGTTGCTAGTCCCGCCATTGGGAAGCTGCAATCTCTATAATGGATGTTACAAGTCCCCTGTTCTCGTTCTCTCTACAACTACAATGAGGAAGAGTTTGAATGCAGCGGCTGTCGAGCAGGTGTTCTTTCACTCCATTCAATGTCTACCAGGCTGAAAGAAATAGCCGACCACTCTACTGTTTATATCAGTTCAATGAATATGGAGGCACCATGTTTGCTCACCCACCACTCAGCAATCAGACATTTATCACCTATCCTGAATGGATTGCTAATAAATGTCCATTGCGACAAACCCAATGAAAAAGATAACATCTTTCCATTAAAAACATTGGAAATCAAAGATTTATCCAGTACATGCTGCCATAATCGGATACAGAGTCTGTCTGCTGTAGAAATGAATCAGATATATACTAGGAGTTAAGCAAACAAAGCCAGTGGCCTCAGGCAGCAGAATTGTGGAGGCAGAAAACTGCAGGGAAATGATTTACTGAATAACTTACTCCATTCCGATTTCTGTTGACATTAGCCTCTAGCCCTTTCTCATTGCTATCAAAAATCCAAAAAGACTGTCCCATTCTTAGGATTTCAAAGAAATCTATTTTTACCAGGTTCCGGAAGTTGAAAGTTAACCCCTATAGACTACACGCATAGTTGCAGGTAATTGGCTACATTAAAAAATAACAGGAATTCGTTTAATTAAAGCACTAGTTTGAGTGGAATCAAGTGACTACATGGGGTGACAGTCCTGTGTGGAGCTGACTGTGAAATGATTGGGAGAGATTTACTAACCAAAATGCTCCTGAATTAAGGTTCAGTTAAAAAAAAAAAGCATACATGCCTTACATCAGATTTATTATTGTGTGCCACAATTTTGGTACAAACTGTTGGTGTAAAGTAAGCCACCCAGAATATGGTTTAAGGATCGCTGTAACATTGTTTAGCAAGAGGTGCCGAGTCTACAACTCCAATTCCAAAAAAGTTGGGTCACTGTATAAACTTGATACAACAACACATCTCAAAAAAGTTAAGACAGGGCCATGTCTACCATCGTGTAGCATCCATCTTCTTTTAACAACAGCCTGTAAACATCTGGGAAGTGAGGAGACCAATTGCTGTAGTTTTGGGAGAGGGATGCTATCCCATTCTAGTCTGATGTAGGATTCTAGCTGCTCAACAGCTCTGGATCTTCTTTGCCAAATTTTTTGTTTCATGATGTTTCAAATGTTTTCCGTTGGTGAAGGATCAGGACTTCAGTCAGGCCATTTCAGAACCTGGACTCTTTTTCTGCTGTTGTGGTAGATGCAGTATGTGGTTTAGCATTGTCTTGCTGAAAACTTTCTACAACTGCTGTGTCTGAAGGCACTCTTAGAGTCCAGAAAGACCAAATTTACTTACCTGAAATTTTCTTTTACTGTAGTCCAAAGACAGTACACCAAAGCTTAAGTTTAATTACAACTCTAAGGGATAGAAGAACAAAAATAATTGGCAATAAGCAGGCTCGGACTGGCCCACAGGGGTACAGGTGAATCCCCCGGTGGGCCCCTGAGCTAGGTAGGCCTCTAGTCCCCCACCTCCTGCACAAGTGACACATGGCACAGTAGACTGACCTATAAATAGGCTGCCTAAGATGCTACACAGTACATTGCCTATGTCCATATAAAAGACTGGATAGTGTGGGCAGGTAGCATATGCATGTGGGCCCCCAGAGTAAGCTTTACAGTGGGCCCCCAGAGGGAATTTTACGGTGGGCCCTAGACACCCCAGTCCGACCCTGGCAATAAGACACTACTGTATTAGCAACTGGATGCACTAGCCATAAAATGACACAGAATCACACACCAGTGTCTAGTATGCAGCAATTAATTGTATTTGGGAGGGATATTGTGCTGCAGTTGAACTACAGGAAAAGAAAATGCATGAGCTATCAAAATATAAAAGTATTTATACCATACAATGAACGCCATCACAGGAAAAATATCTAAATGGCCCACAGAGTAAAGGTAACATCACATTTACATCTTGGTGAATGCAGTAAATATATATAAAAAAAGAAAATTGGCTGTATCCTTGTGTAAGTACTGTAAATGTTGCAAAGGGAAAAATAGTAAATGCTTTAACGGGAGAAATGCAAAATGCCCAAATCACCATTTTTTTGTTGCTTTGCCTCTTCTAAAAAAACTGAATAAAAAAGGTGATTAAAAAATTAAGACATAACGTTAATTCAGTAAGTAAATAAAAACTACAGACTGCCCTGCAAAAGGAGTCCTTAGGCTACTTTCACACTGGCGGCAGGCCTGATCCGGCAGGTGAAGGGTGCTGCCGGATCAGGCCTGCCGCAGTGACATGTGTGGAGCCGGAACCGCGCTCCGGCCCCACACATGTCACACAGTACATACATACACATAAACATACACACACATATAGACATACAAACACACATACATACTTACATGCTCCCCGGCAGGTCTTCGGAGCGTCAGAGGGACAGGACGGCTCACACAGGTCACGATTCCGCACAGCGCCATCTGCTGGGCGCCTGGTGGAATCATGACGATTCCACCAGGCGCCCAGCAGAGGGCGCTGTGGGGAATCGTGACCTGTGTGAGCCCTCCTGTCCCTGACGCTCCGAAGACCTGCCGGGGAGCATGTAAGTATGTATGTGTGTTTGTATGTCTATATGTGTGTGTATGTTTATGTTTATGTGTGTGTCTGTGTCTGTATGTGTCTATGTGTAGCCGGATCCGTAATGAACTCCATTGAAAGTCAATGGAGGGCGGATCCGGTTACCATTATGGTCACACCAGACGGATCCACCCCCATTGACTTGCATTGGGGGTCATTCCGGATCCGTCTTGGTGCGGATGCCTGGACCGGAGAGCAAACCGCAGCATGCTGCGGTTTGTTCTCCGGTCTGAAGACGGAACGGAATGCTTTCAGGAGCATTCCGTTGTCTTCAGTTCAGTTTTGTCCCCATTGACAATGAATGGGGACAAAACTGAAGCGTTTTATTCCGGTATTGAGCCCCTATGACGGAACTCAATACCGGAATTTTAAAACGCTAGTGTGAAAGTAGCCTTACTAACTTACTCACTTTCCCATCTCTATTCACTCCCTGACACTGGAGAACTAAGCACTCCTTATTTCTAAAATGAAGCAACCTCCAAAGATATTGGAACACAGAACTTCTGACATGAAGGAATTGAAAATCCTGGCAGTCATTCTTATCTGGTTTTACTACAGGTAAGTACATTTCTGGATTGATGGTAAAAGAAGACTGTAATGTAGGTATAAATTTGGGAATAGTTGTAAGAACTAAACAATAAGTTAGATCCTTAAAGGGGTTGTCCAGTTATTAATACTGATGACTTATCATAAGGATATGTCATCAATATCTGATTGCCGGAGGTCCGACACCCAGGACCCCTGCCAATCAGCAGTGTAGTGTAATACAAGTACCAGCTCCATTCACATGAATGTAATTACACTACACCACCACTCAGTCACATGGTTTAGGAGGAGACAGGCTGTTTGTGTGATCCTAACCATGTGACTGATCACATGGTCATGACATCATTGAAGGTCCTTGCAAGCTATGGTGAATGGAGTGTTTCTTCTCTGCCTGGGCCTGTCAAACAACAGAGCCTCTAGGAGCAGGGGTAACGCCCCTTGCACCTAGAGGCCTTATTAGCATAAAATAAAAGTTCATTTTATATAAAAATGGGGGCACCAGTAAATAAAACAGGTATATATTTGGAATCAGGTGACATTAGCACATCTCTAATGTCAGCCTGATTCATACCGAAAAAACTGGTGACAGAAACCCTTTAAGTGTATTTTGGCCATGAAGTTGTTTGTCCCCTGAATAGTCATCACTGATCTTTATAGACTCCATTTTGATTTCTACTTGACAAGTAGAATTTGTTGATTGTTGAGCTAGCACCAATTTTAATTTCCCTCCCAGTTTACAAACCCGGAAAAATAAAAAAACATACTCCTGAACTAACCTGGTCCGTCTCTACTGGTTTCCTTTACAACAAGGTTCCCTTTACAACAAGCTCTCTTACAAACTGGGCAAGAACTGGAGTGGCTCTGTGTGGGGAAAAATGTCTGGTGGAAAGATGGAAAACTTTGTTGCATGACCAGATTTGATCATAGAGGATACCCATGAGTCTCTTGAAGTTATGCTCCAATTTTGACAATAAACATTAAGTTTACCCCAACTTGTCTTTACTTATGGACTTATGACCTGATGATCAACACTCTTTCTTGAACATATATTTAGTCTCTGTTAGATTTTACAGTTTCTTTCATCGCTTTCAGTTAGAGCATCTACGGTTAAAGAGATAAGTCATCTGGATCTCAGCTTGGACTCACCTGCGACCAATTCTACTTCAGATGCCATATAAGTTCTTTCCACTGATTTGAAGCTGTCGATAAAGTTCTTTTACACTTACCAAATCTTGCACACATGTGAGAAGAAGCAACCTCTTTTTAAAGGGGTTGTCCCACGAAAAATATTCTACAGTTTTCAAACCAGCACCTGGATCTGAATACTTTTGTAATTGCATGTCATAAAAAATTTTGTACAGCTACTGAGTTATTCAGTAAAATGTATCTGTATAGGACCACTTAATTTCTTATTTCTTTGACCTATTCACTGTGCAGGCCGCACATGCTCAGTTTCAACTTTTAACTGTCTCCTGAGCTGTGATAGGGAGACCATGGACACGCCCCCTGAGCTGCAGCAGCGGAGACACTCCCCTGAGCTGTTAGCTTGATATAAATCTAGCACAGAAATGGATGGGGAGATCTCTGGATCCATGTGAGGTACAGGACTGGTTCTAGCTTTGTTAAAAAAGAGGTTGTCATGTCCTAAATGATGTCTGATTTTCATTTTTTATATTATTCGTGGGATAACCCCTTTAAGTCTCTGTCAATTGCGATTAAAACCATGAGAAAACCCCTGTTGTTTTTTTTTTTTTTTACAATACAGGAATCACAGAAGGCTCTGGCACAATCATAATGTAATGGCTGTTGGCAGCCTCTATGTAGCCTATGATGTGACTTCCTGGCTGTTTTCCTTTGTTCCGTATGGCTGGACATCTAGAAAAGAGAATACAATAAGTAATATAAGCACAAATACAAGAATGAAGTAACCACTCATGATAAAAAATAACCTCTTGTGCTGCCTGGAGCTGCTGCACATCTTCAAACTAAGCCAACAAATTGCACTAAGACTCTGATCCCTGACTGTAGTGATGACAGCGAGACTGAAAATCTTGCCTTTAGGACGATCACAGAAACCCCACTTGTAGAGAGTATTGGCACTGCCAAAGAAACAGCACAGGTGCAGCAACAAACTGCTCACAGCAGAGTCCCTGCAGGCAAGGAAATACTTAATCTGGCAGCCTTTTGGTGTCGTTGCCAGGATGATGTGCTGGTCACACCCGTCTGGTTAGTTTTTGGTTAGTCTAGAGTCAGTCTGGCATGGCCTGTTGTTGGTGGCACATGCTTTTGATTCTGGCTAAAGCCTCCAGGAAAACGCTAATCATATGGAGTGTAGAAGCTGCCAGAGACAAAGCAAGTATGCCAGGAGACTAGCCCTGAGAGAAAGCAGGAAAGATTTCCACAGACTGTTTAGGACCGGGTGAGAGCGTTTGCAGGACCAGCAAAGACAACCTTGGACTTTGCTGCATGTACAACAGATTGTAGCCCCTCGCACCTACCACATTTTTGAAAGACTTGCACACCCTTGGTCAATTTGGAAATATTGTAATATGTGTTTAGAGTGAGACTATTACCACCATTGCCGCTGCTTATACATAGCCATTGGGAAAAGTAAGCTCTGTGTTATACCTTAGAACTGTGCCTACTGCTGCTGTCTGTACTGCAACTCTCAACATCACTGTTATTTGTTATCACTAAACTGGGCATGTGGTCTTTGTCTCCATCTTTTGACTGCTCTGCACCTTGCTCCCTGCCAACAGTACACCATCAAAGGCACTCCAACTACCACCAGACGCAAGTCCCCAAGAGGTCCAGGGTGTGCTCTGGGGGAAGAAAGGGTGCACCCTCCATTAAGTGCACGGTCCCAGGGAACACTGGAGTGAGGACATCCCCCGTGAAGCACTACAACTCCTAGCTGTGCTACAACTACCACATACTTAGCAACGTTTAAGCTGGTAAATGCAAGGTATCTAAACCCCGCCACGACGTCCCACCTGGAAATACTCACTTATGGGTGGGGTTATTGTTAACCACACCTATTTTCATCCCTGGAAAGCTCAAAATTAAAATCAGGGACAGTCGCTGCAAATTCAGGACAGCTGCCAACTATGCTACTACCCCTCTCCTCCGAGTTCTCACTTGCAGGTCTCTGCAAGAGAGCTAATAGTATCTTATTCCTAATTACTTACTTTCTCTTCTTCTGTCCAACAGGGTCAAACCTAAAGGTAACCCTTGGTGTTCTCCCTGAAGGATGTCTAGGAATTACTATTTTTTTCTATCGGGTTGTTATTGTTTTCTGAATGTGAAAAGGGGTGTGGGCTGTCAAAATGACTATATTACCTTTAATGGTCACAGGTTTTAGAAACAACTGCCATAGTTATTTGCTAAGGACATGCTAAATAGTTTCATAAAAGCAATGACTGTACCTGAATCCATGTGTGTCCATGAGAGTAGTAATGAGTCATTGCTGAGTATGTATCTGGAAATTTGTATAGACAAGTGATAAGCGAAATCAGTGTATTTCCTGTAAGTCCCCATGAATGCTGGTTGTGTGTGATACAGGCAGAGATATCTACAATGAAAATTTTTTTTCAAATATAACATGCAGTGAAAACCGATGTGATCTAGTGCCCTCTACTGGCAATGTTACTCATATTACAATAACTTACATTGTGAGAGTATTTATATTATCAGAACATTCTAGTGCAAAGCAGAGTAACGACAGATTTGTGTCACTGTTAACTAATGTAGTCCTTTATGGTTACAAAAATCTAGAAATACCCAGTACGTATTTCGGATTTGGGGTTTATACTATTTTGGATATGCTACAACCTGGTTGGTATTAGCTACTCCTGTCTAGAGCCTGCACTTTACATAGAGCTTATACACTGAAGCTTTTGTTCTCTAGATGCTTATGTAAGTTTGTTAGTATATTTTTTCAGTGGATGTTTGCACTTGCACTTTACTTTTTTGCACTTTATATTGTTGCACATATACCTATATTTAGTTAATTTTTGGGCAAAAGAATGGGCAAAAATGTCAGCCTCTAAGTGTGCAAAGCTGGTAGAGACATAGCCCAAAAGACATGCAGCTGTAATTGCAGCAAAAGGTGGTCCTACAAAGTATTGACTCAGGGGGCTGAATGCAAATGTACTCCACACTTTCCAGATTTTTATTTATTACAAATTTTGAAAACCACATGTCATTTTGTTATCAATTCAGTCTACATAAAATCCCTTTAAGTTTGTGGGAGTAACGTGAGAAAACATGATCAGGGCTTACTGTGTATCTGCTGCTCATTCTGCTTAAACTCCATAGCTGAAGGACCTGCAATGACATCATAGTCATGTGATGGTTTCAACACTGGAAGTGGTGCTAGGACCTGTGATGAGGTCACCATCTCAGCAGTGGAGACCTGTGATACCATGGAATGAATGTAAGTGCCAGAGAAATGCTGGGAGATGTGGTTTTCCCTGGGACTGTATGTCAGAGGGGCTGAATGGAGGAGATGGGTGTTAGTTACATGGGATGGTATGTTATAGACGATTGGGGGGGGAGTTCACTGGTGTTATTTACATGGGACTGTATGTTATAGAAGATTGGAGGGAGATGACTGGTGTTATTTACATCGGACTGGATATTATAGAGGACTGAAGGATAAGGAGTAATGTTATTTACATGGGACTATGTGTTGGAGGGGCTGAAGGAGGGGATTCAAGTTATTTACCTGAGACTGTATGTTATAGAAGACTGTAAGGAAGAGAGGTTATTTACATGGGGCTATATCATATAGAAGACTGGTGGGAGAGGACTGGTGTTATTTATAGTGTTGAGCGAGCATGCTTGGCCGAACTCGCTGTTCGGCCGTGCATGCCTACGCTCGGGTCCGCTCGGTGTTCGGCCGAACACCGAGTGTACTCGAGCGCAATGCTCGAGTCTCTTCCCTGCAAGTTTGTTCGCTGCTACGCAGTGAATAAACGTGCGGGAGAGTACTGGCATTCACTGTAATGTTGATTTGTACGCTAATGCTACGCATTGTATGCTAATGCATACGAATTTGTATGCTAATGCTACGCATTGTAAGCTAATGCGTACGAATTTGTATGCTAATGCTACGCATTGTACGCTAATGCGTACGAATTTGTATGCTAAGGCTACGCATTGTACGCTAATGCGTACGAATTTGTATGCTAAGGCTACGCATTGTACGCTAATGCGTACGAATTTGTATGCTAATGCTACGCATTGTACGCTAATGCGTACGAATTTGTACGCTAATGCGTACGAATTTGTATGCTAATGCTACGCATTGTACGCTAATGCGTATAAATTTGTATGTTAATGATACGCATTGTGCACTAATGCGTACAAATTCAGTTAATTAGCATACTTTTACGAGTGAAAGGAGTAAAAGAGGAGAAGTCGCGATTCTGACCTTTTTCTATTAACCAGACAGACACCCTCCCCTCTTCTGAGCGGGGGGTGCCTGGTTTAGTCCCATTGACTAACATTATGCTCGGGTGCTCGGCCGAGCACTCGAGCACCCCCTAGCCAAAGCACCCGAGTATACGAGCACAGAGGTGCTTGCTCAACACTAGTTATTTACATGGGACTGCATGGTATAGAAGACTGGAGGGAGAGGACTGGTATTATTTACACGGGACTGTATGTTGTAGAAGACTGTAAGGAAGAGAGGTTATTTACATGGTACTGTATCATATAGTAGACTGGTGGGAGAGGATTGGTATTATTTACATGGGACTGTATTGTATAGAAGACTGAAGGGAGAGGAGTGATATTATTTACATGGGACTGTATTGTATAGAAGACTGGTGGGAGAGGAGTGGTGTTGTTTACATGTGACTGCACAGTATAGAAGACTGGAGGGAGAGGAGCGATGATATTTACATGGGACTGCATGGTATAGAACACTGGAGGGAGAGGACCTGGCATTATAATTTATAGGGGCACTACTGAGAAGATTATAACTCCAGGGGATACGGCAGGAGGCATAATTACAGGGCACACTGCAGGGAACATTGTAAATACTGTGGGCAGTGATGGTGGGCATTACTACTACTGAGGGCTCTATGGGAGTGCTTTATAGATTAGCCTTATTTCTATTAGGGGTGCCCTATAGGGGGGCCTTATTAGTACAGAGGGCACTGTAGGGAGCCTTATTACCACTGGGGGTACTATGGGGGGGAGTTCCGCCTAGCAGTTATGTCACCGGCACTAATGGACGGGCTTTAGTGCTGCCCTAGCCTGTAAAGCTGCCCATCAGTGCTGGTGACGTCTCCGCCTAGCAGTGTAAAAATGTAAACAGAACAGTCCTCGCCCTGATTTACAGTGCAGTGCAAGGGAGAGTATCGAAGCATGAAATTTCAGAGGGGCTGAGTGGGGGGAGAAGGGGTTATGTCCGGGGGGCGAACAGGTACATTCCTTGCACAGGGGCCCTCTGCTGTCTGTGTCTGCCCCTGCAGTACAAGTGCACTGCGTGCCATTTCCTCTTACAGCTGATCAGCGTATTTGCCAGGTATTGGACCCCCAATATTTAGTCCACATTTTTTGTTTGACATTTGCTTGCATTTCATTTGTGGCATGACGTCTCCATCAGGCTGATCTCCTCAGAACACGGTTCCATGAGCGTGGTTATCCAGACAGAGTGCTTGTACAGCATATCAAAGAGCTTGGTATCAAAACCGTAGTGCAGTCTTACATCCATCTGACAAAAAAATGAACCACAAATCATCATCAGACTAATTGGGACATATAACGCCACATTTGGAAGGGTAAGGGATGTCATCTAACATTGGGATATCCTCCTGATGGACCCAGACCTCTGTGGAGCCATTGGTCCCCGACCAGCAATTACATACAGACGGGGCAAGAGCCTCAGGGATCTTTTAGTGCATAGTCACTTCATGTCACAAAAAAACGTAAGAACATGGTTAGATAAACCCGTGGTTGGTTGCTTCTGTTGCAGGAATTGTAGTCTCTGTGACTATGTTCAGGCTACAAAAACGTTTAAAGGTGGCGTGATTGATACTAATTTTAAGATCCAGGACTTTTTCAATTGCCACACAAAAGGGGTGATACACCTAATCACTCATCAATTTTGTCAGTGCGGCCTCCAATATGTGGGCAAGACACACAGAGAGTTCCCCGGTGGGGAACACATTTGTGACATTCGAAATAAAAAGGACACTTTAGTGGCAAGGCATGTGGTTGAGATGCATGGTGGGGATCTGAGGTGTCTACGATCCATAGGCATAGAACGGGTTCACCATTCACCCAGGGGGGAGACTGGGATAAAAAGATCCTCCAGCAAGAATCCTTATGGATCTTTAAACATGGGACCCCAAGCCCCCATGGTTTACATGAGCAATTAAATTTTGGTTGTTTTCTCTGAAGGTTTTTGTTGGACGAATTTTTAGCCCTGTCTCAAGAACGTTGCTTTTCTTTCATTAAAGGGAACCTGTCGTCTCCGAAACACCCCCTGAACTAGAGTAAGCGTTGTATAGTGTAAGTGATGCTGAATCACAAACCTGCAGTAAAATGCACTCACTGGACTCCAGTGCTCACTCACATAATGGAGAGGACTCAAAGAAGAGTCCTCTCAATGCATTTTACTGCTGGTTTGTGGGAGCACAGCGTCGGAATGGAAGTGAGTATGAAGATAAAACTTACATATTCGGATTCAGCATCACCTACACTATACACCGCTTACTCTAGTTCAGGGGGTGTTTCGGAGATGACAGATTCCCTTTAAATGGTATCACTATCTAATTACTCATTTAATCTTGGGTTCATTCACCTATTCCTAATGTACTTTAGCCAATGCTTTCCTAGTCTAACCTATTTAGGAGTGACTCCTCCATTTAGTTGCCCCGTTTTTCTGTGGCTAATTCTTATATACAGTGCCTTGCGAAAGTATTTGGCCCCCTGGAACTTTTGCCACATTTCAGGCTTCAAACAAAAATATATAACATTTTACATTTTTGGTGAAGAATCAACAACAAGTGGTTCACAATTGTGAAGTGGAACGAAATTTATTGGATCATTTAAACTTTTTTTGTAATAATAAAATTGAAAAGTGGGGCGTGCAAAATTATTCTGCCCCCTTGCATTAATACTTTGTTGCGCCACCTTTTGCTGCGATTACAGCTGAAAGTCGCTTGGGGTATGTCTCTATCAGTTTTGCACATCTAGAGACTGAAATTCTTGCCCATTCTTCCTTGCAAAACAGCTTGAGCTCTTTGAGGTTGGATGGAGAGCGTTTGTGAACAGCAGTTTTCAGCTCTTTCCACATATTCTCAATTGGATTCAGGTCTGGACTTTGACTTGGCCATTCTAAGACCTGGAGAAAAAGGGGAAAAAAAAAACAAAACAAAAAAAACATAAATCTCCAAATTTACTTAGACCTTAATGCCTTCGTAACAGGCTAAAACATTTTTCCATTCACTTACATCTGGGGATTTTGCGGGGAACCAATTTCTGACTATTACTAATTTGGCAATAAACAAAGATCTTAAAATTGTTTTTTTATCTTTCGTTCCCAATTTAAGCCCACTGTCATTTCCTAATATAACCAAACCTGGAGACATTGTAAATTTAAATCTGACTATCTGGTATATACATTCTCCAACTACCTCCCAATACATACTCAGGCCTCTACACGACCATATCATATGTGTGAGATCAGCATCTGCGCTGGAGCATCTAGGACAATCAGATTCCCTCCGTCGGCCGATTTTTTTTCAGAAAAGCTGGAGTATAATACAACCTATGCACAATATAAAATTGTACCATTCTATGGTTACCGGAATCAGAAACTTTGTTTATATTCCCATAAATTGTCTTCCATTGATTCTCCTCAATCACCCCTAACTCCATGTTCCATTTCCCCTGGCACTTAAAAAGCACTTTTATGTTTTCTCTAACCATACCATAGATTTTTGATATTTCTTTTCTTTTAATATTACCGTCCCTCAGAGTTTAAATAAGTACCGAGGGTTCGATTATTTTCTTTCCATCTCTCCCAAAAATTCCCTCACATGCATCCTTCAGTCTACAATAATCAAGCCAGGAGGATTCCGGAACCCTCAACTCATTCCTAAATTGTTCCCAACCTATTAAACGGCCATTCTGAATTATCTTTCCCATCTCAACCACCTCCATTTTCATTAAACTATTCAGATTACCCATTCTGACTAGATGATCAATTCTAACATTATAACACACTGGGGAGAAATCCAGGATATCCTCCTGGCTTGTGACTTTTTTCAACTCCTTCCACATTTTTACATAAGTTCTAACCAAAGGTAACTTCCACCAACATTCCCTTTCCAATTGACCAGATTCAAGGAGTTGAAATATATCATGGAACCTTCCCCTGACATTATGCAATAAATACATCATGAATTCGTTATTTTTCCAATTAGCCAGATGATAGGCCTGGGATGCCAAGAAATAATTTCTAATATCCGGTAGAGAGAGACCTCCATCCTGTTTCGTTACAAACAAACATTCCTATCGCATTCTAACGTGCTTTCTTCCCCAGACCAGTGCGTTAAAAATAAATCTTATTTTCTTAAATAAGTGTTCCTCCAACCATACCGGTGCCCCCTCCCAAACAAAAACAACAATTTTGGTAGCAAAACAGTTTTTATCAAAACCAGCTTGTCAACTTTAGAAATCTGGAGCTGATTCCAGATTGCCTCTTTTTTCTCCATTGTGCAAATATTTATACTGTTTAAGTCCACAATCTTGTTATTCACTGTAAACCCTAAATATCGTAAGTGCTCCCCTTCACCTAATATTTTGACCCCACAATTCGTAACGGGAGTTATTCCACCTATCGGCAGCAAAACAGATTTCTGCCAGTTAATGGCTAAACCTGATAGGGAACCATACTGTTTTACAATTTGCATTACTGCAGGCAGGGAAACCGACGGATCTTTCAGATATAACAGTAAGTCGTCCGCGTAAAGGGACACTCT
The DNA here is from genome assembly GCA_900303285.1 of Rhinella marina. Taxonomy (NCBI): domain Eukaryota; kingdom Metazoa; phylum Chordata; class Amphibia; order Anura; family Bufonidae; genus Rhinella; species Rhinella marina. The sequence goes on from ONZH01004164.1 coordinate 545,602, forward strand.
GTCCCTGTCTCCCCGCGACCCAAAGCCCTCTATGAGCGGATGACGTCTTAATAGAATCGCCAATGGCTCTATGCTCAGGGAGAAGAGCAGCGGGGAGAGGGGACAGCCCTGTCTGGTCCCACGCTCAAGTCTAAATTCTCTCAAGGAACATCCTCCAATGTTAATACACGCTCTGGCTTCATTGTATAAAACTTTCACCTTATTAATAAAGGACTCACCTATCCCAAACCTTGCCATAACCCCCCATAGGAACTCCCACTCCACCCTGTCAAACGCTTTAACCGCATCTAGAGAGAGGCTGGAGTGGGGGTCCCCCGGGGCCACAAACTGCATGTTACCATAAAGCCGATGGACATTAGTTCTGGCCACTCTCCCGGCAATGAACCCGCATTGATCTTTATCAATAAGATCTCCTATTACCTTCGAGAGCCTCCTCGCCAATACTTTTGCATATAACTTCACATCTGTATTGAGGAGGAAAATAGGCCGGTAGGACTCAACCTCAAGAGGGTCCTTCCCTTCTTTTAATATCAAAATAATCTCTGCGGTTCTCATAGAGTCCGTCAGGATTCCTTTATCTCCTATTGCTTGGATTACCCTATGCAGGGCTGGTATGAGGCTGTCTCCATGGGCCCGAAAATCTCAAACGGGAACCCATCTAGTCCGGGTGCGGAGTTCCCGTCCGTGACTCTAAGGGCTTCAGTTAACTCTTCCAGTGTTATTGGTAAGTCAAGCTCTCTCTTTTGCAATTCAGAAACCGTGGGAAAATCTATACTATCTAGGTATTCCTCCAGCTTCTTTCTATTAGGCTGGACTTTTGACTTATACAGTTCTCTATAATAATTACTAAATACATCTAGGATTCCTTCTGAAGTAGTGATTAACTCCCCGTTCCTAGCTCTTATGGCGTCCACTCTCCTGCTCCCTTTTTGATTTTGTATCAGGGACATTAACCCCCTATTTGGTCTACCCGACCCTCTGTGATTTCCCCTACGTAGAAACTGAGTTTTACTGTCAGCCTTAAAGAACAGATATCGATTTAACTCAGCCTGGGAGCTTCTAAGACTTGACTCATTTTCCACTGATTGATCCTCATTAAACCTGCCCTCATCTTCCTTGACCTTTTCCACTAGTTGCTTTTCTCTTTCCCTAAACCCTCTTTTTACACTATTTATGACTCCAATGTATTTACCCCTAATAAACGCTTTAACTGCGTCCCACACCGTTAAATCGGAGGCTGTATCCCAATTAATTTTAATCACTTCAGCTATTTCCTCATCTATCTTCTCCTTATCTTTTATTAGCTTAAACCAATACGGATTCAACTTTATTTTCCCACCCCCTTTACCAGCCCTACCCCAAAGATTGACCAGGATTGGCAAGTGATCCGATACTGTTCTTATAAGATATTGAACATCTTTAACAGATTTCATCATGGAATCATCTGCCAACACCATGTCAATCCTGGAGAGCGTATTGCTCGACTTGTTCCAGCATGAATAGGAGCTTTTCCCTGGGTTTCTTATCCTCCATACATCTCTATGGCCATCTCTCATGCCATTTTACCCCATAGGGAGGTCTTCGGAACGGAAGCAATCTCCCTGGTTCTTACCCTATCCCTTCCCTCATCCATTACAGAGTTGAAATCTCCCATTACTATTGTTGGGCATCCAATTTTGTTGCTCCCAAAATTAAATAATAATTCCAAAACTTTAACACTAAAAGGTGGGGGATTATAAATAATTGCTAATATACATAACAAACCTTCAATTTTACAGTGAAAAAATATAAACCTCCCTTCTTTATCAATTTCCAAATCAAACACCTCCCAGTGAACTTTTTTGTGAACCAAAACCGTTACCCCTCTTGAGAATTCTGAATGACACGCGTGATATTGGTGTCCCCACCATGACCTATTTACCCAATGCACCACATCTAACGTTAAATGAGTTTCGAGTAAACACACAATACACGGGAAGTGTATTCATAGCAAAATCCAAGACAGCTACCCTCTTTTTCCTATCTCTTAACTTGTGTTCTAAACAAACAATTTTATGAGACTCATGTGATTAAACTTTTACATAAATGCGACCGGAATACATTCAGCAACCTTTTGATATTGCACACAGTTAGCCAGGAGAAGGAAGAGAAAGAAAGAGAGAAAAACAAAAAACAAAAAAAAAAACCCAACCTACCCTAACCCCCCCCCAACCGTCCAGCATCCCACCCCCCCACCACCCCCCTGTGTGGTTCGTCCATCCACCTCACTCCCACCGACGAACCTCTCTACCAGAGCCTCCAGCCATAACCCTTTCTTAAAAAATAAATAAAAATTCATTTCAATCCTTTAGTGTCGCTCCAGTTAACAGTCTCCTCCGGGGTATTAAAGAACCAGATTTTGTCCTGATATTCGATCCTCAGTCTGGACGGGAAAATTAACGAATAGTTGATTCCATTTTGTCACAGTCTTTTCTTGATCTGCCAGAATACAGCACGCTTTTTTTGGGTCTCGGTAGCAAAATCAGGATAAATGAAAATTTTGTTGTTATTATACAACACATCTCCCAGAGCTCTCTTCCATTTCAGGATACTGTCCCTATCTCTGAAGCTAAGCAACTTTATAATCATAGCTCTTGGGGCGCTACCAACGGGCAGAGGTTTGGCTGGAATTCTATGCGCCCGCTCAATACAGAAATGAGGCGACAAGTGCTCCTGACCAATTTCCGCCACAATCCACTTATGAATAAATCCCACAGGGTCCATCCCCTCTGATCCCTCCGGGAACCCCAACAGTCTCAAATTGGACCGGCGGGACCTATCTTCTAAATCCGTAAGTTTCGTTTTTAAGAATTTGTTCTCTGCTTTCATTACATCAATGTCCTTCACAACTTTTGACATAGTGTCTTCCAAATCGATTGTCCTCTGCTCGACTTCACTCACCCTTTCCTTAAAAATGCCAATATCATTCCTCAGAATAGAGATCTCAGCACCTATTGACCCCACTTGAAGTTTAAGCTCATTTATTTATTGCAGATAGCAATTCACTTAGCCATTCAGGCTGCTCTTGAGAATTGTGAGGGGGGCTATTTTGTCCCCCCCCCCTCCTTTCTCAGATCCCACCTCCGGATTACTTTTTGCTCCTGACCGAGTTTTATCTCTCCCTACCGGAGAGGACAAAAATTGGTCCATCTTAACGGAAAGTCTGTTTTCCTTTTTATCTGCTTTATCAGTCTTTTTGTTTTTTTTGTACTCATTGTCACTTTCTATACAGGTCAACTATGACAAAAAATAACAATCTACAGTCCATCCACCACTTCCACACTGGGGATAGTAATTAGCGAACACTTCTCATAGGCTGCACTGATGAAAGTTATAATTTGCGCCTTATAATGATTAACTGGTTGAATCTCACCCGGCTTCCTGGTGCCACTGTCCTCACAGGAGTTGTTCTTCTCCCGGGCTGGACTCTTTTCCTGCCCGTAGTGACTGCCACTCAGGATCGAGGGAGGGATATCACCGAATACGGGAGTTCAGTGCTCCGGACCTCCAGGTCACTCTCCCCTCTCAGTGCACACCAGGACCACCGCTGGTCACTGCCACTTAGCTCCGGGGGAGGAGCGCCAATTGCGGGGTCTGCACACTCGGGGCCACCAGGTTACCCTCCCCTCTCGGTGCACGCTGGCACCTCCGCTGCTCACTTCCTACTCGGTGAGCCCTCACAGACGCCGGCAGGATCCTCTGCACGCACCGCCGCCAGAACCACGTGACTCCCTGGCAGGGTTCCGCTATCTCGCGAGATTCACCTCCATCTCGCTGGCCACTTCCAACTGCTGCAGGAGCTGTCCAGAAAGGAAGCTCACAGTACCCAGGTTACAGATTAGAAGATGCGCATGCTACTACTTGAAAATTGCTCCCGAGCATGCTCGCTCATCTCTAGTCTTTTCCTTGTTTGAGATGAAAGTTTAGAGGGACGGCCGGGTCTTGGTAGACTTGCAGTGGTCTGATACTCCTTCCATTTCAATATGATCGCTTGCACAGTGCTCCTTGGGATGTTTAAAGCTTGGGAAATCTTTTGGTATCCAAATCCAGCTTTAAACTTCTCCACAACAGTATCACGGACCTGCCTGGTGTGTTCCTTGGTCTTCATGATGCTCTCTGTGCTTTAAAAAGAACCCTGAGACTATCACAGAGCAGGTGCATTTATATGGAGACTTGATTACACACAGGTGGATTCTATTTATCTTCATCAGTCATTTAGGACAACATTGGATCATTCAGAGATCCTCGATGAACCTCTGGAGTGAGTTTTCTGAACTGAAAGTAAATGGGCCAAATAATTTTGCACGCCCAACTTTTCAGTTTTATTATTACAAAAAAAGTTTAAATGATCCAATAAATTTCGTTCCACTTCACAATTGTGACCCACTTGTTGATTCTTCACCAAAAATTTAAAATGTTATATCTTTTTGTTTGAAGCCTGAAATGTGGCAAAAGGTTGAAAAGTTCCAGGGGGCCGAATACTTTCGCAAGGCACCGTACCTGTTGGATGCACAGACTGCAACCTGACAAATTGAGAGATCAGCAGAAGCGTGTCGCGCTTAGCAGCGCAGACATTTTGCTGCTCTCCAGGCCACGCGTTCCTCCTCTACTATGATACAGCCAGGCTTGACTCGGGCGCCCGGACATGTGCTGGTGACGTCAGAGGGTCATCCAGATGTAGGAGGTAAGTGCGGCCCTTGTATCTATTTAAATCACCGGCGCGGCGTACCACGCCTCTGACAGACACATCACACCAGTTGGACCTTCAGACATGCCTGCACTATTAGGTTAAGGGCAGTCATTATGCTCTTCCTTGGTGCAATAGAGGCACCGGATTGAATACCAAGGTGATCACTATCCATATTTAATTTTTATCTTTTTCTTTTTGCCTTATTGGTCCCCTGATGAGTCTGGGGCAACCAACCCTTACGAAATGCATTGGGACAGCTTTTTGATAATAATATTACTGATTTATTTTTTTTGGGGGGGGCTTTGGATATTCATCTTAGTTTTCCTTCCCATTCCTCCCTGACAGGGTGTAAGTTAGGGCTTCATAACAGGGTCATGTTCCGGATGGGGCCGCCTCTTATCAGGATGATGACTTAGTTTTCAGGAGGTTATTAGGGTACAATAAACCAGATAGGGCATTTTAGGGAAATACATTACTGTTTTCCCCTGCCCCCTGTACTGGGATCTACCCGAATCAGCCCGCAATTCAAGTGTTCAAGTGGATCAACCATCTATTTATCTATCGGCATACCAGTAAGACCTTTCCATTTTTTGAGTATTTTTTGTCACTGTTTTTGCTTTAGATACGACCAGATTAAAAGTTACGTTTTATTTCTTTGATTACACTTCCCCTTCTTTGTGGCTCTTTTGAAATACGTGAGGAAGTGTACATCATTAGCTGCTCGTTATTTAGTCCACATTTTTTGTTGCTTGTCACAGAGAAGGAGCCCATAAGAGGAAACATGGGCATACTCAATTTGAGTAAATATTAGGGCCCCCAAGTTGTTTGAGAATGCATGTTGGGTTGTAGAAGGGGTGGTCTCTATTAGAAAGAGTAGCAGGAAGAAAATTTCAGTAGACCACAACAAAACTCAGGAAGGGAAATTATAAAAATTGTATGTATTCCTCTACTTTTACCCTAATACCTTCCAACCCTGGAAATCCAGTAGTAGAGTAAAGATACTATGCAACCAGCATACATCTTGGATAGCTGTCAGCTTAATTCTTGTTTAGCCGACAGCTATTTCTCCTGACCACCCTATACACACATTCTCAAAAAGCAGAGTGGAATATGCAACTTCCAAACACCTCTGGGGGCAGTTATTCTTCCTTGAGAACAAAAAGTTCAGGTATGTTGAAATCCAACATGGCCAACCTTCTGCGGGGAGACCCCCATACACATTAGATGGTCGGCTGAAATTGTGAATTCGGACATCATTCACCAACTATGACCACCTTAGGCTAGGTTCACATCTCTGTTGTGTACTCTAGTAATCTGTTCCAGCAGAGTATCCAGCCTAGCCAGACACCACCGAAGGGAATTGCCAGATCCCCATTCACTATAATGGGATTCGGTGGGTTTCCGACATAAATGCCGGCTTTCTTTTTGAGAAATGTCTTTGGCAGAAAGCCAAAGAAATACCAATACCAAAAAAGAAATACCAGAAACCTGCCAGATCCCATTATAGTGAATGGGAAACTGAAGGTGCCCAGTGGTGTCTGCTGGCTGTGTAAGATATGGTGTTCTCCGGCAGTCTGAAAATTCACAGTACTATTCCCTACACAGATAGGCCTGTGATAAGATTCATAGTTAATTTAAAAGCTGAAGAGCATTGGCTTCTGGCAAAATTCTATTTTACTAGGTCACTCTGTGCTACTAGCATTTTTCTGCCATAGACATGAGTGGAACAAGACAATGTTTCATTCTTCCCACCTGGCTCAGAAACACATTTCTACAAAAAAAATTCAGCGTGACACCAGAGGCTGAGATAACTTTGCGCTATTGCCTGCAGACTTAACTTTCTTTGATCTTTCTTTATGAGAATGTTATTCACACGTGTATATGCATTTGCACACATACATATTACTTACGTGGCATTGTAACAATTTGGTTACCGTATATATATCCAGGCCTGGGTTTCAAAGTGAAAGAAAGCATCCTTCATAACTGCACATGGCAGCATATACTTTGTGGGGGACATATTCAGTCATACAATTAGAAGATGACAAAGATTATATGAATGGCTGCAAGAACTAAACCCCAAGTAATTGTTTCATGCCCTGGAGTATAACACCTCTCCCATCCTTTGACTGTATCAATACACAGCAGCCGAAAAGTAAAGAAATTTCATAATGAAAGCTAAAACTAAAAAAAACACATAAAGGAATATCATCAATCATGCTAGGATCATCTTTCTGGAACTGCCCTTTAATTCTATCCACTATTAAACTTTTCAATTTCCCACAGCTGTCATTTGAGAATGAAAGTGAGAGAATGCAAAAGATATGAAGTTCCCATAGCTGCACATCAAATGTCTTTATCTGTCTACACACTCAAAGGCAATTCAATATATACCGCCATATCAAAGAGATTTGTACTGATAGATCAATGCCAATGTGACCTCTTGCTCAGAATTATATAAGCAGTTTTCTTAAGCCTAAATTACATACTGAATATAAATATATACAGGGTGAGTCAAAAGTCACAGGACACACTTTTGTTTCAGAAATGAAAGGGAAAAATGAAATATCTAAATAGCCCAGCAAGTAATGGGTTAGAAGGCCTAGCTTTTAGACTATGTCGAAAACATGACCGCCGCCTTGAAAGCCGCCATATTGGATTAAGGGCAAATTGGGAAGAGGGTCATGTAGCATATCAAAGAAGACCATAATTTTCTCAGAAATTGATTGCCGCAATCAGATTTTCGATATCTCTTGTGGTTCAAAAGTTATTAACACAGAAAGTTGCAACAACAACTGAAAACGTTCCCTGTGATGCACAGGTATTTGACATGTTCAATTTGTTGTCCCTGGTGCTGAACACAGAACTATCAAGTTTTGAATTTTCTGTGTAGATAACTTTTGAACCACAAGAGATATTGAAAATCTGCTTGCGGCAATCAATTTCTGAGAAATTTATGGTCTTCTAGACCCCTTTGGCATTGGAAAAATTTGCCCTTTATCCAATATGTTGACTCTCAAGATGGTGGCCATGTTCCGTACATAGCCTGAAAGATAGGTCCCCTCACCCATTACTTGCTGGGGTATTAAGATAATTCATTTTCCCTTTCGTTTCTAAAATAAAAGGGTGTCCTGTGACTTTTGACTCAATATATATATATATATATATATATATATATATATACACACTGTATATATATATATATATATATATATATATATATACAGTGCCTACAAGTAGTATTCAACCCCCTGCAGATTTAGCTGGTTTGATAAGATGCAAATAAGTTAGAGCCTTCAAACTTCAAACAAGAGCAGGATTTATTAACAGATGCATAAATCTTACAAACCAAAAAGTTATGTTGCTCAGTTAAATTTTAATAAATTTTAAACATAAAAGTGTGGGTCAATTATTATTCAACCCCTCAAAACAGAATTCTGTTTGGTTCCCCTAAAGTATTCAGAAGTAGTTCAGGCACAAAGAACAATGAGCTTCACATGTTTGGATTAATTATCTGTTTTTCCAGCCTTTTCTGACTATTTAAGACCCTCCCCAAACTTGTGAACAGCACTCATACATGGTCAACATGGGAAAGACAAAGGAGCATTCCAAGGCCATCAGAGACAAGATCGTGGAGGGTCACAAGGCTGGCAAGGGGTACAAAACCCTTTCCAAGGAGTTGGGTCTACCTGTCTCCACTGTTGGGAGCATCATCCGGAAGTGGAAGGCTTATGGAACTACTGTTAGCCTTCCACGGCCTGGACAGCCTTTGAAAGTTTCCTCCCGTGCCGAGGCCAAGCTTGTCCGAAGAGTCAAGGCTAACCCGAGGACAACAAGGAAGGAGCTCCGGGAAGATCTCATGGCAGTGGGGACATTGGTTTCAGTCAATACCATAAGTAACGTACTCCACCGCAATGGTCTCCGTTCCAGACGAGCCCGTAAGGTACCTTTACTTTCAAAGCATCATGTCAAGGCTCGTTTACAGTTTGCTCATGATCACTTGGAGGACTCTGAGACAGACTGGTTCAAGGTTCTCTGGTCTGATGAGACCAAGATCGAGATCTTTGGTGCCAACCACACACGTGACGTTTGGAGACTGGATGGCAATGCATACGACCCCAAGAATACCATCCCTACAGTCAAGCATGGTGGTGGCAGCATCATGCTGTGGGGCTGCTTCTCAGCCAAGGGGCCTGGCCATCTGGTCCGCATCCATGGGAAGATGGATAGCATGGCCTACCTGGAGATTTTGGCCAAGAACCTCCGCTCCTCCATCAAGGATCTTAAGATGGGTCGTCATTTCATCTTCCAACAAGACAACGACCCAAAGCACACAGCCAAGAAAACCAAGGCCTGGTTCAAGAGGGAAAAAATCAAGGTGTTGCAGTGGCCTAGTCAGTCTCCTGACCTTAACCCAATTGAAAACTTGTGATTAAACTCAAGATTAAAGTCCACATGAGGCACCCAAAGAACCTAGATAACTTGGAGAAGATCTGCATGGAGGAGTGGGCCAAGATAACTCCAGAGACCTGTGCCGGCCTGATCAGGTCTTATAAAAGACGATTATTAGCTGTAATTGCAAACAAGGGTTATTCCACAAAATATTAAACCTAGGGGTTGAATAATAATTCACCCACACTTTTATGTTTAAAATTTATTAAAATTTAACTGAGCAACATAACTTTTTGGTTTGTAAGATTTATGCATCTGTTAATAAATCCTGCTCTTGTTTGAAGTTTGAAGGCTCTAACTTATTTGCATCTTATCAAACCAGCTAAATCTGCAGGGGGTTGAATACTACTTGTAGGCACTGTATATATATATATATATATATATATATATATATATAACATAGTAACATGGTTTATAAGGCCGAAAAAAGACATCTGTCCATCCAGTTCGGCCTGTTATCCTGCAAGTTGATCCAGAAGAAGCCAATTTTCCCCACTTTGGTAGAAGCCAATTTTAGCCACTTTAGGGGAAAAAATTCCTTCCCAACTCCAATCAGGCAATCAGATTAACTCCCTGGATCAACGACCCCTCCCTAGTAACTATAGCCTGTAATATTATTACACTCCATAAATACATCCAGGTCCCTCTTGAACGCTTTTAGTGAACTTACCATCACCACCTCCTCAGGCAGAGAGTTCCGTAGTCTTACTGCTCTTACCGTAAATAATCCTCTTCTATGTTTGTGTACAAACCTTCTTTCCTCCAGACGAAGAGGATGTCCCCTCGTCACAGTCACAGTCCTGGGGATAAATAGATCATGGGAGAGATCTCTGTACTGACCTCTGATATATTTATACATAGTTATTAGATCTCCCCTCAGTCGTCTTTTTTCTAAACTGAATAACCCTAATTTTGATCATCTTTCTGGGTACTGTAGTCCACCCATTCCAGTTATTACTTTAGTTGCCCTCCTCTGAACCCTCTCCAGCTCTGCTATGTCTGCCTTGTTCACAGGAGCCCAGAACTGTACACAGTACGCCATGTGTGGTCTGACTAGTGATTTGTAAAGTGGCAGGACTATGTTCTCATCACGGGCATCTATGCCTCTTTTGATGCAACCCATTATCTTATTGGCCTTGGCAGCAGCTGCCTGACACTGGTTTCTACAGCTTAGTTTGCTGTTTACTAAAATTCCTAGGTCCTTTTCCATGTCACTGTTAATAAGTGTTTTACCATTTAGTATGTACTGGTGACTTACATTATTCCTTCCTATGTGTATAACCTTACATTTGTCAGTCTTAAACCTCGTCTGTCACTTCTCTGCCCAAGCCTCCAATCTATCCAGAGCCATCTGTAGCAGTGTACTGTCCTCTTTTGTGTTAATTACCTTACACAGTTCAGGGTCATCTGCAAAAATTGATATTTTACTGTGCAAGCCTTCTACAAGATCATTAACCCACTAGTGACAGTGACCCAATCTGAGTATGTACCGTTAATAACCACCTTCTGTTTTCTATCACTGAACCAGTTACTTACCCACATACAGACATTTTCTCCCAGTCCAAGCATTCTCATTTTATATGCTAACCTTTTATGCAGTACAGTGTCAAATGCTTTGGAAAAGTCCAGATATACGACATCCATTGATTTGCCGCGGTCAAGTCTAGAACTTACCTCCTCATAGAAACTGATTAAATTAGCTTGACATGGCGATCTCTCATGAAACCATGCTGATATGGAGTAATTTGCTTATTTTCATAGAGGTACTCCAAGATAGCATCTCTTAGAAAACCTTCAAACAGTTTACTCACGACAGATGTTAAACTTAGCGGCCTATAGTTTCCGGACTCTGTTTTTGGACCCTTTTTGAATATTGGCACCATATTTTCTATGTGCCAATCCTGTGGAACACTCCCTTAAATATCAGAAATAAGGGTCTGGCTATGACATTACTTAATTCTCTAAGGATACAGGGGTGTATGCCATCTGGTCCTGGCGATTTGTCTATTTTAATCTTTTTAAGACACCTCTGTACTTCTTCCTGGGTCAGACAGGGCACTTTTAATGGGGAATTTACTTTCATATTCTGCATTTCATCTGACAGTTTATTTTCCTCAGTGAATACAGTGGAGAAAAAAATATTTAATAGCTTAGCTTTCTCCTCATCGCTCTCTGCAACTCCCCCCTCATTACTCTGTAACACCTTCAGGTTTATACTTTTTACTATTTATATAATTGAAGAACATTTTAGGGTCTTTAGGGTCTTTGGCAATTAATCTCTCAGTCTCTAGTTTGGCTGATTTTATTTGTCTTTTACATATTCTATTTTTTTCCTTTATAGTTTTTCAATGCTTCCTCACTACCCTCCTGTTTTAGTGATTTAAATACTTTCTTTTTGTCATTTATTGCTTTCTTTACAGTTCTATTTATACACATTGTTTTTTTCTTGTTCCTTAACCTTTTATTCCCGTAAGGCATGTACCTCTCACAATTAGATATTAGGATGCTTTTAAAAAAAACTCCCATTTTGTGGCTGTATTTTTATTTTTGAGATCCCAGTTAGTTAGGCCTATGGCCTCTCATAGTTGGCTAAATTTTGCTTTTTTGAAGTTTGGTATTTTTGTTCCTCCCTGAAGACACACTCTTTTGAATGAAAATTGGAAGGTTATTACTTTATGGTCACTATTTCCCAGATGTCCCCCAACCTTCACATCTGTTGTTCTGTCAGGTCTATTGGTTAATACTAAGTCCAGTATGGCCGTCCTTCTAGTCGGGTCCTGAACCAGTTGGGAAAGGTAATTGTCTTTGGTTTTTGCCAAGAGCCAGTTTCCTTTATGAGATATACAGGTTTCAGTTTCCCAGTCTATATCTGGGTAGTTGAAGTCCCCCATAATAACAACCTCATTATGATTTGCCGCCTCGTCTATTTCGTTTAGAAGTAGATTTTCTGTGGACTCTGGTATATTAGGTGGCTTATAATAAACTCCTATTAGTATTTTATTATTGTTTTTGCCTCCATGTATTTCTACCCTCAGTGACTACACATGTTCATGTCCCTCACATATATAGAGACGTTCTGGTAGCTGCTGTAATTGATGGAGTTCCCAAATGGAAGACCCTTCTCTATTAACTCATAAAGCCCTAGCAGACATGTATATATTATGTGCCAAATGGCTGAAGCTATTGTTTTGTTGACATATCAGAAGACCAAGTTCATTGGAATGGAAATCATACTCAGAAGATAAAATGCAATACAGTTGATGGACACCATCTTCAAAGTCATGAGCCCGAAGACCATATTGAAAGGTAGGTCCTTATGGGGAAGCACTATCCAGGAGACTAGTTTAGCTTGAATCACTAAATCAGAATAATTTATTATAAGATAATGGTGCCATATACTGTATATAATATATGTGCACCTTGAATTTCAGCAGTTTGTATGGTTATCCCAGGATACAATGAAATAGAGACGATGACTCAAAGCCTTGTCAAAGCAACAAATGTTTCAGCAGCTGAAGTTACAATTGAGCCATAGGGCAGAGGAACCAAACACTCAATATACCATGGTCATCAATCCTGTAAGCACAAAAAAATGAACTGTTGTTGATAGTAGGTCTAAGCCTACTTGCCCTCAAGATTTATTCTTCCAAGATATAGCATCCCTTATGTATTTTGGGGAACTACACAATTCGTCATACAGATACTTATGATCCAACACAGTTTTGATGACTTTATCCATATAATTCACCACTCTCATCAGTAAATGATGTAGGATGTATGAGAAAGATGTAAAAACTCATCCTGTGTCTCTTTCCACAAACCTACAATTATGTAGTAATGCTGCTCATTCTTCATGGTCAGGTGCAAAGTCTACTGTCAACCAAGGTAGCAAAAGTAGTTTTTGTTGCCCAGACCCTTTACACAGTACCAGTACCTGGACAATCTATGATTCCCGCCGTGAAACATAGAAAAGTGGAAACAAAAATTTATCTTGAATCATTCATGGTAAGAATGACAAAATCAAATAAAGCTCTGCTTCTCTATGGTGTTCTCAATACCAGTCTATGATTGTTGGTAGGTTTTCAGCTGAGATACATCCATTCACCAGCATACAAAGGGACCTCATATGAATGAGATTATGGGACTCTCTGCTGGAGGAAGCTGGCATGGTAAATTCCTGGAAGATTAGGGTGCCTGGCTGACTTTCTTGACAATATTACAGTATTATTATAAAGTAGTATGAACTAGAGTACTGGACATGGGTTGTTGAATCAGGTACTTATTCTGATTTTCATATGGTATATAGAGTTGGGATGGACTTTTCAAATATAACCAGGTTAATTCTTGTTTTCTTTCAAAATTAGTGTTTTTTCAATGCCGCTAAGTGACACTGAAACATACTGGGAGAGAATTATTCAGTACATTAAGCCAAAAATGTGAAGTAGAAAGAGGGCTCCAAATTTAAGATGTACATCAGTGGTGTACCTTCAATGGAGGGGAGGGGTGGTGCTGAATTCATTATTCTCCTGACAGGATATCACTGTCTTTTCATGCAGCCACTAGGGGGAGCTCAATTCAAAGAGATTATTTAAGTAGGTGATCCAGTAAATGGTAACTGTATAAATTCCTATGCACTGAGCCCCACCAAGTTGTGGCTGCAGGCAGCCCGCTTTATAATATAAGGGAAGCAGATTTATCAATGTATTTTTTCAAGGTGTCTGGTGTAGATGCATTGAAAAATATGGTGTTCAGAATGAGCACTATGAGATCTGTGTACGCCCCTGGTGTATGTATACTAAGGCTAAGTATCAACCCTAGTAGTCCATTTAGCAAGTAAAACCAAATCCTTTATAATGTACTCTGCATAGTACTTCATTACCATTATCCAATAATACTGTGCCGCATATCTATCCTAGAAAGGTTTGGCTCTAAAAAAAAAAAGTTATAAAAATATCCTCTAAAATATCCTATAAAATGTTTTACTTTAATTATACTTTGGCGGCCTAGATTGTAGTCCTGGGTGGTCTTCCATGAGGAGTTAATCAGATTCAGTAGCGCATTGTCCCTTGAAGTGATTAATGTGCATCTGTGATAATCCAATTATCATATATATAAAATCCTAACTCATCTATAATACTTTTATGTTCTTCTGAGACACCCAGTCTACAATTATGACACATGTGTGCAGACACGTTACTTGGAAATGGATGCCTTAACTATTTAAAGTTCCAGGAAAAGTACTTTTAAATAATGTAATGGAACATATTAGCATAGATGCTACAATCACAACACCAAATGTTCCCAACAGAGGCTTCCATTGAAATACTCATATATTATCAGGACCTTGGATATCACATAACAATATGTACCACGTACAATGAAATGTACTGTGTTCACTAAAGTAACATGAACTGTATATCTAACATCTAAAATGTGATTAATTCTGTTCAAGGTTTATAATTTTCAAGACAAATGGTCCTTCTAATAATCACAATAGACAGCCGTCTCCTTCCAGCGTAATGTCTGCACATACTTATACAGCAGGCGGATATTGCATAATACAGTAAGGGGAAGACGCTGCACATACAATTTTAGACATATGTAACACTTGGGCAGATTTCACAGACTAAATGCATACAATATTGTGGTTACGTGTAAAGCAGTAAATCAGCAAAGGTCCACAGGCGACCTTGCATGGCAGCTGTACAGTGGGTAAAGTTGTTGTGATGTGGGTTAGGGCTCTCTGCCCACCACTGTTAAAGCCAGTGGACACATAGTAATTTTTAGTGGAGTTGCAGAGCACAGCATTCCTTGTGGTGACCTTTTTGATATTGTCAGGTCTTGTGTGCACATTTCTTGGGATTTATAGTTTATAAAAGATAAACCGTGTGGGGATGAGGTTAAAT
Source organism: Rhinella marina (assembly GCA_900303285.1). NCBI lineage: Eukaryota > Metazoa > Chordata > Amphibia > Anura > Bufonidae > Rhinella > Rhinella marina. The sequence continues at coordinate 560,689 of ONZH01004164.1, forward strand.
TGTACTGAGTTGCCACAATTTTGCTCAATGAGAAACTGAGGTGATAAATGCTAGATGAAACAGAAGTCACCAACACAACAATAGATGTTACTGATGCTCAGTGTGGTATCAGAAGATCGGGGGGTTGTAGATAGGCAAGAGAGGCGAGAATTACTACTTTATTGGGCCTCAAAAAAGGAGATTACTACTAGGTGGGGACTGTGTTGGCCAAATCTGTGTTGGATCATAAGTGAAAAATTACTACTGTGTGGGGGTATAAAGGGAGGTATTATTACCGTGTGGGGCACAAAAGGGGTACTAAAGGAGGCATTATTACTGTCTGTGGCATTATGGATTAGGAGTATTTTTAAGTGGGGAAAAGGTGTAGAGGATGCTGGAGAAGCAAGAAGGTAAAAATTTCTGAGGGGCAAAATGTGCGTTGATGTGGAACAACTTGGAAGAAGTTGATTGTGGTAGTCTGGGCTGCATGGAGAAGAAAATGGATGTCAAGGGGGTTATTTATTAAAGGTTGTATGCCACAAGTATGGCATACAAACATTACACATTTTTGCGACTTTTTTAAAATTTTGGAAAAAGTGAAGGCAGCATGGCCTTACATGGCTCACAAATTTGCTTTTATGTATGGCAGAAACAGCTCATTATATAGATTCATTCAGCCCTCCATAAAATCCATGAAGTCTTTATTCGGTATTGGAACACATTTAAAAATTAAAATTCCAATTTGCTTATGCATTTCAGGTGATAATACACTATTAATCATAGCAATGCTCAAAGCTGGTGTAAATTTGCCTCACTGCTAAACAGACTGCAGTAGGATGTGCCAAATTTATCAAGAGTTGTAAGCATATGAAGCACTATTCATAATAAATTCTCCCCAAAGACTTCAAGTAAAGAAGACATCACCTGTGAGTTACTCTACTGTAGTCATGTATAAAGTCCGCAGACCGCCAGTGCACATACAACAGGAATATCTACCACTATATAATAATAGCAGAGAGGTCAACCTCTTCTCCAGTGCTATCTTACTGGCTTTGCTTGGTTAATAAATGTCTTTACAAAATTCTGTATATGGTATGTCTAGAAAATGCCCACATAACCTTTAAAAATATAGTCCTCCTGTCTTGAGACTGGTCTCCTCTAGTGTAAAACAGGAACTTCTCATTCGGATTACTGTGGTTTGGCTCCTACTGGACTGTCAGGGAATGGGGTGGTAGGCGTGATGGATATGAGTTCCGTCTCTGTGATGTGTATGAATTTTATTGTTTCTCTGAAACTGCATTTATATAACTGGTTTCAGATGATTATCTCTAACGCTTGTGATTTCTGTGAACCTAATTGACGTATGTGACATTATTATAAGATATGTCTAATGTGTCTCTCTCTACACCATGCGTTTCGAGTCAATGATTGTATACCAGTTTCATGGTTATTACAAGGTTGCTTTATATATTCTTGCAAACTTTAAATAAAGACTTAAAATATCTACCACTTTATGGCTAGTGTCTTGACTGTACTTTTGGTCTGAGGGCTTTTTATTCAGTAATAATGTGATGGTATTATTAGATTACAATGTGGAGGTAGTATATGGTCTTGGTGTGGCGGTATTATTTGTCCCTTGTACAATGGTATTAGTGGTATACTGGGTTTTCTTCTGTAACAGAATGGTGATAATTATGTCAGTGTTATCCAATACATTCCAGACCTCTAAGGGTTACATGGCATCATAAATCAATATAATGCTATGCAACCCCGGCAGTGCTGGAAGTTGAGGATCGGTGCTGTGCTGCGAGTCTGGAGCGTGACACTCACTCGTCTTAAAGCAGCCTGGCATGAGGTCGTAGCACTGGCATGATGGCGTCGGTGGCATGATGGAGGAGACGATAGCAGCCGTACAGAACGTGAATGTAGGCAAGTCGCAACAGTGGCATGAAGGAGATGGCAGCAGCAGTGGTACAGAACGTGATGTTTGGCAGGTGGCATTAGTGGCATGATGCAGGTGGCAGAAGCAGCTGTACAGAACGTGATGTTTGGCAAGTGGCATTATGCAGGTCGTAGCAGCAGCCATACAGAACGTGATGGTTGGCAGGTCGCATTAGTGGCATGATGCAGGCTGCAGCAGCAGCCATACAGAACATGATGGTTGTCAAGTGGTGTTAGTGGCATGACGCAGGCCGCAGCAGCCATACAGAAGGAGATGGTAAACAGACAGCAACAGTGGCAAGATGAGGCGCCACCAGCAAGATCAATTAATCGGAAGTAGCCAAAAGAGTGTGAAAATTCCCCCTTAATCCAGGCTTGGTTCATTTTGACAAAAGTGATGTTTTGGACACTGTCGGAGAACACTTGGTCTGTTTGGGTGTCACTTTCCTCCCCGTGGCACTGAAAGACCTATCTGAGATGAGACTGGAGGCTAAGCAAGAAAGAAGAGAGCATGCTGTGCCAATTTGGGCGACTGTTCCAGTATGCCTGCCCAGAAAACCATGGGGTAAGGGAACAGGGTATGCGACAGAGACTGGCCTGAACCTGGGCATTGAAGCACGAGCTGTTGGCTTGCTGACTGGCCTCTGCCTGGAGCAGCACGTGGGAAAACTGCTCCATCATGTTGAGGAGACTGAAATGGCTGCTACAGCTTCTGCTGCTTGTGGTGGAAGGAAAGGAAGTGGCTCTAAAGGGGGCAGAGAGGGGTCTCCCTTTCAGACACACTGGAGGAAGGCCACCTCTGTCCCCACTGAGAAGACTGGGTCTCGTGACCATTGTCACTATCAACATCCTCTTTCTCCTTCAACTCCGATTCCTCGTCCTCCTCCTCAAGTGGCTGCACCTCCTCCCCCATGAGAGTTTTCCATTGTGGGTCCCCAACAGTTACAGGGCCACCTGTTGCATGAGCATCAGTGTCTCTTCAAAAATACATATGAGGGGAAAGAGGGACAACTGCAGAATGAACAACATGAGCTGCCACTGCCCAGCCTGGAAATAGCACATGCTCCCTGCCGAGGTGGCCTTATAGTAATCACTTATATATGGTGGTTTAATTAAATTTAACAATCCCTCCCAAAAATTTAAATTGCAACCATATGGAAATGAAAGTCATGGAAAATGGACGATTGAGGCCTGATACTACATTTCTTGTTATCACTCACAGGTAGATTGCTGCCCTACCCTGTGTTTTGTAGTAATCACATATATATGCTGGTTTAATTAAATTTAACAATAAAAAAAAAAATTTCCAACCGTGTGGAAATTGAATTCATGAAAACGGACGATTGAGGCCTGACGCTCAATTTCTTGTTATCACTTACATGTAGATTGCTATCCTACACTGTGTCTTGAAGTAATCACATATATATGCTGGTTTAATTACATTTAACAACCCCCCTCAAAAAAAATATTTAAATTGCAACCGTGTGGAAACTGAATATATGTAAACAGAATATTGAGGCTTGACGCTCAATTTCACTATTTCCAAATTTGAATCTCTCTGCTTTTAACACAGATAGTGATACCTCATAAAATACTTATTAATTCATTAATTATGGCAGTGTGAGGGCTTATTTTTTTTTACAGGACAAGTTGTAGGTTTTATTGGCACCATTTTAGAGTACATTTGGCTTTCTGATCGCTTATCTCATTTTTTGGTAGGTGAGTTGGGCAAAAATTTAATTATTTTTATTTTTTATGAGGTTCATCATGTGGTATATATGATATGATAACTTTATTCAGCAGGTTGAGGCAATTACCAGATACCAAATTTGTTTTGCATAATAAAATCCCTTTTTAAAAATACACTAACATCTATAACCTTGTTATTTTTCTGCCAACATAGATGTCCGAGGACTAGCCTTTTGCATGATAGCTGTAATTTTTATCGGTACCATTTTGGGGTATATAAGACTTTTTGATCGCTTGATATTATGTTTTTGGGAGGTCAGATGATAAAACGAAAATTTACTCACTGAAATTTTTGTTTCCTGGAGTCCGTAGGCAGCACACATTAAAGGGGTTAAGTCCCCTAGGTACAACCAGAATAGAGACCAATTAGTAAGCAACAGATTAAATAATTAGCTTAGTACCGCCCAGTATAAAGCTCCATAGAACACACAGAGCCATGTATTGTATGCAGAAATAATTTATTTTAAGGGAGGGTATATTGTGCTGCCTACGGACTCCAGGAAACAAAAATGTCGGTGAGTAAATTTTCATTTTCCTGATAGTCCTTGGCAGCACACACCAAAGGGACTTTAAAGCAGTACTCAAAGGGGGGGAGCACAGGCTGCCAACTGTAGCACTCGTCTGCCAAAAGAAGCCTCGTCTGCTGCCCGGATGTCTAGCCTGTAGTGCCTAATGAAGGTTGATGATGTAGACCACGTTGCAGCTCGGCAGATTTAGTCCAACGGGACTTGTGCAAGTTCGGCCCAGGATGAAGATGTGGATCTCGTCGAATGAGCTTTTAACAGCAACGGACTCTGTAAGTCAGGCATAGTGTAGGCTGATTCTATTGTCTATGGGGATATTGTCTGAATCAACTAGGACCTTGTGATCCTTCAGTTGGTACTGAAAATGAAGAGATGCTAGGTGTACAACTTTCAGTTCTCTCCAGTTGGAGGACCTCTTGGAGTCGGAGATACTCCGTTTCTTTTGTACCCACAGATTGCCGACATGGGCACCCCAACCCCAGGAGGAGGCATCCGTAGTGAGATAAATCTGGGTTTGAGGTTGAAGACTTCTCCCCATTTCCAGGCGATTCCGTGACAGCCGCCATTTGAGATCTTGACGCGACGACCCTGGAATCACAAACTTCCTGTCCAGGGAGTGATAATTTTTGTCCCACGCTGTCAAGATGATGTGCTGAAGACCTCTGAAATGGGCTTTTGCCCAAGGTACTGCATCCACCAAGGACATTAATAGCCCCAATATAGAGATGGCCTGCCGAAACGATACTTTGGGAGAGGAGATCAGATGAGACACGTTTCCGTGGATAACTGCTATCCTTTCTGAGGACAGCTTGACATTCATTAGATTTGAATTTAGCACGAATCCCAGATATTTTATTTCCTGAGAGGGAACAAGATGAGACTTTTTGTAAATCACCAGAAACCCATGATTTTGGAGTAATAGTAGAGTTTCTTTTAGATCCGCTGTCAGTTGAACTGAAGATTTTGCCATCAGCAGCCAGTCGTCTAGATACAGTATACAGCATATCCCTTTGAGGTGTAAGGCTTCTGTCAGAACCACTGCTACCTTCGAGAACACCCTGGATGCCAATGATATCCCGAACAGGAGGCAGGTGAATTGTAGATGAGATATTCCGTGACGAGACTGAACCACTATTCTCAGATATCTGCGGTGTTTTGGAAGGACTGGAATGTGCAAATAAGCATCCTGGAGATCTGGATAGACTCCATTTTGAATTTCTTTTTGGCAATGTACTTGTTTAGGTATGTCAGATCCACCACTAGTCTCCACTTGTTGCCTGGTTTGGGCACCGGGAAGATCTTTGAATAGACCCCCTTCCCTAATTCTGAAAACGGCACAGGTTCCAAGGCAGCCTTCCCCTTGAATTCTTCCAGTAACTGAAGAATTATTGGGTTGGCCTTGTTTTCCAGATATCGGTCTGGAGGGTATTTTATGAATTCTAAGGCGTAACCTCTTTGAATGATGGAGACGACCCAGGTATCCCTCTACGTATATTCCCATGCTGTGGCAAACTCCTTTAGTCTTGCTCCTACCAGGGGCTGAGGCCTGGCGTCATTGTTCTGAGGGCTTTTTGTCCTTTTTCCTAAAATCAGGTCTGTCCTGCCTGTTACGGAATCTTCTTTGTCTATCAAACTGTTGCCTGTTCCAAAATCTAGGGGATCTTCTTCTTTGAGAGCGAAAAGGTCTAAATGGCTTTTTCTTAGTTTCAGGAAATTTAGCAGCTTTCCCATCATTTAAGGACTCTAACATTTTTTCCAATTGTGGACCAAAAAGAGATGTAGGCTGGAATGGAAGGTTACGAAAGTGGAATTTAGACATGAGGTCACCCAACCACTGTTTGATCCATAACGATCTTCTGGAGGCATTGATGAGTGCCAAGGAGCGGGAGGCATATCTTAAAGAATCCAGTGGAGAGTCGCACAAAAACTCGGATGTATATTTCATAACTGGAATACATTTCAAAATTTCCTCTCTTGGGACCCCTTCTTAATCAAGGAAGCCTCTTCAGAGGGGAACACTGCTTTTTTGACAATATGGCCACAGGAAGATCAACCTTAGGGACTGACATCCACTCCTTACAATAGTCATCTGCCAGTTTATATGTACATTTAAATCTAGCATTTGGGGCTGGTTTCTTATCTGGTCTGTCCCAGTCCTGCTTCAGCCACCCATTTAACAGAGGGTGACCAGGAAACGCTTTAGCTCCCGCTTTGGAAAAATAAAACAATTTGTCACAATTTGATTTGTCAGAAACATCTCTGTCAGTTTCAACAGTGTCCTTGACAGCTTTGAGAAGACCCCCCTAGTTTCTCTTTACGGAACAGCATAATGTCTTCCAAATCTTCAGAACCTGAGTCTATTTCCCCTTCAGACAAGGAGCTATCAGACGAGGATACATGTTGTGGCAAGGCATTATTATGAGATGTTTTAACTTTCTTATTTGCGGCTCGGATATCATCAAAAATAGAAGACAACTGTTCCTTGAACCAGCCCAAAAAGCCACTGTTTTGAGAGGGAGGAGACTCAGATTCCACAGAGGAGCAGCACTGATATAAATCAGAGGGAGCATCATCTGGCATAGGCTGATGGCAATTTCTGCAGGAGCGGTGTCTGGACTTTCTCTTCCTCTTAAGGGACTCCTCTTGAGAGGCAGACATCAGAATAGATATATGAATAAGGCTACATTCACACGTCCGTTTAAAACATCCGCAATCTATCCGCATCCGTTCCGCAATTGCAGACGGTTTTTGCGGATATTTTGCTGATCCATTCATTTCAATGGGTCCTGATAATCTGCGGACATTTTACCGTATGTTGTCCGCATCCGTTAATCTGTTCCTCCTGTCCTACTTTTCTCCCGAAAGCACAATGAAAGTCTATGGATCTACAAAAAATGCGGAAGACATGCAGAAAGGCATCCGCATGTCATCCGTATTTGCGGATTCCGTTCCAGGAGGGGTGAAAAAAAAAAAGATGTTATTCATCCTTCCGTTTTTTGCGGATCCGCAAAAAACGGATGACATATGGATACGTCCTTTCCATTTTTTACGGAAAGACGGAACGGATGTCCTGGAAAAACGGAGTTTTCTGCGGAACAACGGATCCGCAAAAAACGGACCGTTTTCCAGGATGTGCACACATACGGACGTGTGAATGTAGCCTAAATATAAGAGGAGGCAACAAGAACACTCCAATAATCCAGCACCACGAAAAAGTGTCAGAGAGAGGAAAGCCATGTCCCAAACCTATGCCAGAGTTGCCATACAAGTTATCCCCCAATGCTCTCCTTACTTACCCTGGCAAGCAGCAGAAGTAGCGTCCCGGCGAGCGCACATGTTGATTGTAAACGCCGCAGTTAAATACATCCGGGACGCGCCAGCATCAGTGAGCACGCGTGAGACATCGCAATTCCCCAGTCTCATCCCGCGCATGTGCCGTCCGCTATAGCGCGCGTCTCTGTTGCCTCAACGTCCTCCCACATCCCAAAAGAGGGAGGCAAGCAGAGAAATGGAGCGAGGTGCTGCATTACTTCACTGGGTACAACACACCCGCTCCATCTTCAGGGTGAGGGACCAAAGTATCAACCCCGGGGGGGATAACGTTGGGAGATGGTCTATTCAAGGTAAACTAGAGAAAAATAAAATACTTGGCTCTGTGTGTTCTATGGGGCTTTATACTGGGAGGTACTAAGCTAATTAATTAATCTATTGCTTACTAATTGGTCTCTATTCTGGTTGTACCTAGGGGACTTAACCCCTTTGGTGTGTGCTGCCAAGGACGATCAGGAAAAAAGAAATAGCTGTTTTGGCCTAATTTTTATATATTTATTTTTTTACATGGTTCACCTGATGGGATAAATCATGTGATATTTCCATAGAGCCAATCTTTACAGACACGACAATACCAAATATGTCTATTTACATTTTTTTAAGTTTTACAGCATTTTTATTTTTCTGTTGCCATATTTTCTTGTATGTGGATTTGTTTTGTGCGGGACGAGGTGACATTTTTATTGGTACCCTTTTGGGGTACATTTCTTGATATTATGTTTTTGGGAGGCAATTTCTAAAAGAGTAATGCCCCTTTCACACGAGCGGGAGACTCGCATGTCTCCTGCAACGCATCTACAGGGCTGGACTCGGCACGGACAGGGATCGCATATAATGCTCTGCGATCCCTGTCCATGCCGAGTCCAGCCCTGTAGATGAGTTGCGGGAGACATGCGAGTCTCCCGCTCGTGTGAAAGGGGCATAAGGGCTCATTCACACGTCCGTATTTTTCTTTTCCAGATTTTCATTCCGTTTTTTGAAGATCCGTGTTTTTACGCAAAAAACTTTGGTTTTTACCAATTGTACATCCGCATCTGTTCCGTTTTTCTGCAAAAATAATGGAAGGAGGAATATATGTTGTTAGGGTATTTCTTTCTATTTCCTGGAAATGTATCCACAATTGCGGATGACATGCAGATGACATATTGATGCATTCCGCATATCATCTGCATTTTTTGCGGACCCGTTGACTACAATAGGACCACGGACCGCATAATGCGGACAAAAGTAGGACAAGCTCTATCTTATTTGCGGATTCGTATAACGGAACAACGGATGCGGACAGCACACGGAGTGCTGTCCGCATTTTTTGCGGAGCCATTGAAATGAATGGGTCCGCATTCCATTCCGAAAATTTTCAGAACGGATGCGGATTAAAACATACGGACGTGTGAATGGACCCTTAATTGGAAAAGGGTGCTTTTTACATGTTAAACTTTTATTTTTTTTATTTTTTATTTTACACTTTGTTTCCCCCATAATGCCATACATCACATTTTTTTCACTCTTGATTTCTCTTGTAACTGGGAGCAGTGAGCATAAGAGAGAGGTGGACACAGGCGTAATCTGTATAAGAAGGGGGATGGGGAGCAGTCTGTGAGAGGGGTGAGCTAATGGAGTGGTCTGTGAAAGAGGGGACTAGGGAAAGTCTGTGTGCGGATCAGTCAGTGTAACACAAGGGAGCATGGGTATCAGTCTATATAAGTGGGTATGGGGAGCAGTATGGGAAAGAGGGGGGCACAGGAATAGTCTATTTGAGAGGAGGTCATGGGGATCAGTCTGAGAGATGGGGCATGGGGAGCAGTCTGTAAGAAAGGGACAGGGAGAGCAGTTTGTGTAAAAGGGGGCATAGCGAACAGTCTGCAAGAGATGTAACATAGGGGCAATCTGTGTGGGGCCACTCTCTATCTGGTACTACCGTCTTCAGTTGTACGGCCTGTGTGATGCCTTTTTAGGGAGTAACTACATACTTTCCCTTCCTTACTTTTCCTCTTTTCTCAACATATGTGCTTTCTTCTTGGCTCCAGATATCCTAAGATAAGTGGTGAAAGCTGATGGGTTTTGAAAAAAAATGCTTGCATTCTTCTGAGAGCGTTTTTCAAACCTAGTCATTTTGCACCACTCATTTCAGGATATCTTGAGCCAAGAGGAAAAGGAAGGGCACACGTCGAGAAAAGATGAAAGGTAAGGACTAAAGCATCTATATAATTATATCAACGATATGATTTATGATCCTAATTACCGGCTCAGCAATTGTCTCTGAGCACCACAACCATCTACCTAACCACACCTGTACTTCAATAGAGCAATGAGTCGATTTCACAGCATGCTGGTGTGATTTTGCATATTTATTTACTGTATGGCACCATTATATATGAATTACAGTATTTGGGGGCACTATTCCATACAGAAGGTACAGTAATAGGAGTAAACAAGGCAATAGGCTCTGAATTGGGGGTATCAGAGGGAAGGGCTGTTTGTATAGTTTGGTAAAAGGTAGGGAAAGTTCCAGAAATGTGAGGATCCAGAGATGTATGGACAGCCAACTCTGCAGACACAAGGCTTAGCAGGAGAAATCTTCATGGTGGTCTGGGCCAGATAGTAAAGAGAGGGAAAGTGATTTAATACATCAGAGAAGACTTCACCTGTGAGTCACTGGATTTAACTTCACTGTATTCACTGTATTCATGGTCTGCAGAAGGCCTGTCTAGGTAATATTGTTTAATACTGTTTTGTATTCAGTGATAGTATGGAAGTATTATTCAGTCACTATGTAGTGTTAATGGTATGATGGTATTATTTGGGCCTTTTTATAGTAGTATATGTGGTAATATTTGTACAATGTGTTCTGTTTAGTAACAGTATAGAGGTAATACTTGGTCCTAGTATAGAAATATTATTTGATAACTATATATGTATGTAAATCATTTTTGTGTGTGGGGACATATGTTTCATAGCTTAGCTTAGCAGCACCCCTGGATGCAATAGAGATCGGCATAGTAGCTTTCTGCACACTACTTTCTGCGTTGTCTGAATGACTGTGTTCTTGGCATGGCTGGAATAAGTGTGGTGGAAGCCCCCATAGTTTTATTTTTTCTTAGATAATCAAACCAGGTTGTGATCAGTGGGGAAGAGTTGGTAGAATGCTACTGCCAGAGGGGAAGACATGATGAGGATACTGCTGCCAGCGGGGAGAGATGGGTGAATGCTGCTGCCATTGAGAGAGAGGTGGGTAACCGCTACTGCCAGTGAGGGTGGGGCATCTCTCTTACCTTCTTTGCATGCTGTAGGAGAACTACAATTTCCCTTTTCTATTATGTAGCCTTTTTTGTTTTCGTAAAAGTAATAGATATTTTCATTATTATATGACAATATGCTAGTTTCATGTATTTGTATTTAACCTGTAGGCGACCTGCGTTGTGTATGTACGGCGATGTGGGCAGTGACATAAGGACTAGCGCAGTACATGTACGCATGGGCGTACATAGAAATCATAGGGCCCCATAGCAAAACTCTGAATTGGGCCCCCCCAAAATAAAAATTACAATTATTGCTTGACTAATGCCTCATTCACATGTCAGTGTTTGATCAGTGATTTCCATCAGTGTATGTGAGCCAAAACCAGGTGTGGCTCCAAACACAGAACAGGTGCAGATCTTTCCATTATACCTTATGCCAGTGGAGGCGCCACTGACTTGTGAATAATGCCTAAGGCCTCATGCACACAGCTGTAGCCGTTTTTGCAGTCCACAAACTGCCTATTCTTGTCCACAAAACGGACAGGAATAGGACATTGCTGTCTGCGTCTTTTCATCGAAATGAATGGGTCTGCATCCAGTCCATAAAAAAATACAGAGTGGATGTGGAGCAAAAATATAGTCATGTGCATGGGGCCTAATCAGAATGTTATGGGTAAATAATTTTTTTTTTATTATCCAATAAATCAAGCGCACGTGAATGGAGAGGTGGCTGCTCTCCTTCAGTTCAGGGATCCTGTTCTGGAAATTAGAGCGGGTCCCAGAGGTGAGACCCCCACCGATGTGAAACTTGTGTTATGCTCTAGAGATATACTGTATATTGTTTTTTATTACCCTATTACTATTAGTGCAATCCACTAAGTCACAGAAGAACCTACATGCATGCTGCAGGCTTGAAAGATGAAGCATACAACGGGGGAAATATATCAAGACTGGCACATCCATACGCCAGACTCGAACTCTCTGGGCTGGCGTGAGATGCGCCTAATTTATTAAGAGGCATATCCTCTTAAAAAAATCTGGCGCATCTCTGCCCTGCCGTGCGCCAGAAATTTGGCATGGTCGCAGCAGTCACAGTTAGGACCAGGTGACTGTTGAACTTTTCCTCCACATAATCTCAGGTGCAGCCCCTCTCCTCACCTTACTGCAATGTCTCCGGCAGCTTGAAGGCGGTGCCGAAATTCAGCTGGCCAATAAGCAAAGCAAACAGCAGAGCATCTCCCGTCCCTGCTTATTGGCCAGCTGAATTTTACTGACAGGGAGCCAATAGGAAAGGCAGGCTTCGTTTACACTGTTCCTGCTTCTGCTGGAGAAGACCAGCAGACTAGAGAGCCGAGGCTACTGTGCTATTGCATCAGAAAGTGGGCGGCGGGGCAATTCAGCTGTCTCGGGCCCCCCAACCTCACGGGCCCCATAGCAATGGCGTGGTCTGCCTATATTGGTGGTACGCCACTGCATGTACGATGCACTGATCTGGTGGCTGCAGGAGCTGCGCCTGCTTCAGGGCCCAACTATTACTGACAGCCAGGTCCCTGCAGTATCCGCCAACATCGATGAAAACACTGATGCCGGCGTATTAACCCCTCTCATTGTACATTATTCACAGTAGTTTTTCCCTATTATGTGCTCCCTAATAATATCCACATTGTGCCCCCTCACGGGAGTTATGCCCGTACTCTGCCCCCTCAAAGTATTTATGCACTCGTTGTACAACATTCACAGTAGTTATGCCCACATTGTGCCCCCTTAAAGTATTTATCCCTTCAGTGTGCTCCCTTCAAAGTAGTTATGCCCTCTCTGTGCCCCTTCAGAGTAGTTTTGCCCTCACTGTGCCCCCATAACAGTTATGCCCCTTCACAGTAATAATGCACATTGTGCCCTCTTCATAGTAGTATTACCCACTCTGTGCCCCATAACTCTGTGCCCCTTCTGTGCCCCTTCACAGAAGTAAAGCCCTCTGTGCCCCATAACAGTAGCAATGCCCTCTGAATGGTGGAGCAGGGAGCAGAAGGCTTCCTGCTTCTCCATTCAGTGCACCGGCCTAAAGAAGAGAAGAAGAGAACGAGCACGGGGAGCTGTATTGATGGAAGCGCTCATTGCTTCTGGCACCCCCTTGACAGCAGGCACCTGGGGAGCACGGCCCACCCCCTTGGCATGCCACTGCACAGCATATTGGGCACTAAAATGTCATATATGTGGAAAACTTACAATTTTCATTTCGCACGGTTCCATGATCATTAATTTCTGTAAAACACCTGTGGGATCAAAATGCTCACTCTACTACTTAATAAATACCTTGGGGGGTGTAGTTTCTGATATAGGGTCACTTCCTGTGGTCCCATTTATTATCTAACCCTGTGCCTTTAAAGTTGTCAGCACAAGATGCATAAATCACCACAAATAAAATTACATTTACAAAATTATGTCAAAATAAAGTAGATATATGGGGAATATTAAGTAATAACTATTTTATTAGGTAAAATAATATCTGTCTTAAAAGCAGAGAAACTCAAATTTTGAAAATTGATATTTTTTCCTAATTTTTCATAAATTGTGGATTTTATTAATAAAGGAAGTTGAAACATATCAGCTCAAATTTACCACTAACTTGAAGTACAAGAGAAAACAATCTTAGAATGGCTTGGATATGTAAAAAGTGCTCCAAAGTTATTACCACATAAAATTATGTCAGATCTTTTTAAAAAATGGCCTGGTCCTAAAGGTGAAAAATGGCAGGGTCCTGAAGGAGTTAAACTTGGTAAAATAAAAGTAAAAAATAAAAAAAAAATTGGTTCCAGTATTCACTCACTAGTATTATTATTATTCATGGTGGGGTGGTGTTATCCTCAGAACACAAATACAGTTGAATACAATAGTGAAGCAAGGAGCCACCAGCTCTCAGCTTCTCCATTCTTCTGCCATCTGCTGTTCAATACAGGCAGGTGCAATGCAGTGACAAATGAGCAACTGCTACACTGAGCCTCAGACAGCAGAGACCTGCTCTGCTTTGTTTGGGATAGGTGAGTATGACGACTGTAAGCAATAAGGGTTACCACTCTGTGTGGGGGAACATTTAAAGGGAATCTGTCATTTGAATTTCTGCTTTTAAGATGGACAGTTATACCTTATAAAGTAGTTATTAATTAACATTTACCATTTATTTATGTTTGCATCATTTTGTGAATGTCATCTTATTTTTTTAGGACTTTAGAAAGCTTCGATTTTTAGAAGCAAATTTTTTTTAAAAAAAATTTAATGCTGTTTTTGTGTTGCCATTTTCTGACAGCCATATTTTTTTTTATTTTTCTGCTGATGATCTTGAGTGGGGCTCATTTTTTGCAGGATGATGTTACATTTTCAGTGGTACCATTGTGGGGTACATTGTACTTTTTGATCATTTGCTACTACACTTTTTGTAAGGGAAAGTGACCATAAAATGGCTATTTTCCTGCGGGCTTTAATTTTTTATGGCGTTCACCTGACAGGGAAGACCATGTACTATTTTTATAGAGCAGATCACTACGGATGCGGCAGTACTTGATATGTCTGTTTTTTTTTCTTTTTTTTACAATAATGTGTTAATTATGCGAAAGGGGTGTTTTTTACATGAAATTTTTATTTTTTATTATGAAAAACACTTTTTTTACTTTTTATTTTTGTCCCACTGTGGAGCATTAAAGGGGTTATCCAAGATTATAAAAAGCCCCCCATATGCCGGGCCCCTCACAATGAATATACTTACCTGGCTTCTGGCGCCGCTGCTGGTCCCCGCTGCTGCTGCTTCTCTCCATGTGCAGATGACAACATCCGGTGTCAGGGGGAAGCAGCCAATGGCAAGTGACAGGGACGAGCCTCCCTAGCACCACCCGCGATACTAGGGATACTAGAGATACTAGGGAGGCTCGTCCCCGTCCTCACCTGCCATTGACTTATTTGCTACTTTTGAATCATATTTGCAACATTACCTGGTTGTAAACTACAACTTTTGTCTCAGACTCGGGACGTTTTTGTTATTGTTTTGTTTTTGTTGAATGTCAATTTACTGACAAAACCCTGTTATTTAGCTCATTTATATTAGATGTATTAAAACATAACTATCACTTGTTCCCACGATGAGTTGTTTTTTCTTTTCATAAATGTGACTTTTTGACAAAAAAATCGCATCTTTCTGCTATAAATATGACTTTTTACACAAAACACCACCACATAAGCTGGTTTAAATGTCCGCAACAATTAGAGCCATTTCTACCTATAAGAGGGTGATAATTGAGGCATAATATGCGCCAATTTGACAGCCCCGACCACTTTGACATTTATAACTCATTTCTGGCGTGATGCATTCATTTTGGTGAATATTTTGGAGAAAACAGTTGATATATTTGGCACAAATCAAAACGCCATTCTTTTTGACACATTTTACGCCATAATTCTGGCACAACATGCTGTGTCAGGGGCACAAAAGGAGCATTATACTGGTTCAGAGGCATCACTACTGCCTAGGGGGGCACAAAGGAGATAGGGCAGCTATAGAGGCATGGCTTATTACTGCAGTGCACTATGCGCCACTGGTGTGTTCCCTCCTTACATCTTTTTGTAGCTCAGATCTTCAGCCGAAAGCCAGGTATGTAGACCTTTACAAAAAGTAGATGAGTACCCCTGACTAACACTGGACCAGATACAAAGTATACGTTCATATAGTAAAACTAATTCACTGCCTGACTAGAACGTTAAAATAAAAATAACAAACACTTTATTGTGGCTTTGGTTAAGAACGGGGCCTGATAAGACCCATTGTCGCTACAAAATAGGCAAATCGGTGCACTTTGTGTCAATATAAATAAATCATGCACCGAACTAAATCTAAGCCAGTGGACACACTGCTAATATAGGCTGATCCCCCTGCAGGGTGTACGCAGTATGGGGCTAGTGTCCGTGGACATGCAGTAAGCGTCCAGGCTTAAAATTATATACCCTCCCTGTAATGCTGCTGGTAAAGGAAAGCGCACTAAGCGCAATGTTTTAATCGCACTGTTTAGCAATCCCTGACTACAGCTAACAGGTATACACAAAGCCCTAGTCTGTATCTATCCCTGACTATCCCACGTCTCATTAGGAGTCAGGAGACAAGGAAAACATACAAACATGTACAAAGGCGCAGTCCACAACTGATGGTGTGTGGACTGCCAGGCCATCCCAGCACCGGATACCCGGGTCTTAATTGGAGGCTTACTGCCTATGGAGGCTTGAGCGGTAAATATGGCCTTTTTCCTGCTAGATACCATTGGACACCTTCAAAGTTCTTGTAGAGTCCATGACTTGATGGGTTTAGAGCTGTGCTGGTGACACAAGGGAGACCTACACAATACGTCAGGGCGGGGGATCGGTGGGGTTGAATATTGATTCTTTTTTAACCCACTTTGACCTTATTTTTTATTAAAATGAATCCCCTGGAAACACCCTTTAATGTTATAACCTGATCAGTATATATTATAGCACATGAGAACCTGCCTACTAGAACTTGGATGCTTTAGTTTTCACCTCTGTATATGGGTCAGTCTATAGATGTGACTCTTGATAACTTTAACTTCCTCTGTAATTTCAGTAAGGAGTGGCATCGAAAATATACTGACAGATTATTACATTAACTGAAATTACATGTTAGAATTATTAAGTAGGGCATGATTAGGGTTAAGTATTCCAGAGTTCATATCTAAATTGGCACTGATACCAAAGTCAGAAGCCACTGCTTTCCTTATTTACGGTTAGGCAGGTTTTCATATGCAATAAAGTTGCTCTAGTGATAAAGATCACTATGTTGCACTATTATTTTTGCTGATCGTCTGCCAGCAGGGTCCTGATTTGTATACATCAAATATGCCGCACTCAGCATCAAAGTACTCACACTCTTTCTGAATCTTATAATGTTATTTGAACCCTTGCCATTGTGCTACCTGTTCTGAGAAAACTCATCATGTTTACCACGGGCCTACAAAAGCTAAGTATACAGAATTTTGGTTGTTCTCTCTTCTATCTGTTGACCCCTATGGCAGTGAAGAGGTTACTGCCAACCTTCTATTAGTCCTGATCAAACTACAAGGGATAAGAGGTTGAATGGGCGTGACTAGGGCGTGTCACTGTATTTGACAATCCTATTGGTGGACGGCGCAGCTGCCCTTTACTATGTGAAATCTGCACATTGTTCTGAGTCCCTCTCCTCGGGCAGATAAGCTTACATAGCAACTGTTATCGTTTCAACTTCTACACGTCTCTTATTATTCATCAACTTTTTTCCCCTCTGCCCTGCAGTTATATTTTTTGCTCAAGTTTAATAAGTTCCTTTTAGGTCTGAAGATTTTTTTTTTTGTGTTTGTTTAAGATTGTTGCACCATTGTGTTCTCGCTGCCCTTATCTTATTTGTAAAGCAAACAATATCTTTTTCACAAAAAACAGCATTAAAGTGAAATGAATATAATGTTTCAAGTCTCAGCTATTTGCAGAGAATATACCATGCAAATGTAATGTGAGGGCCCAACACCAACTTTACAAAGAGTGGCCTCTGTATTTGCCAGGTGACCACCAGAGGAAAGTTGAATGGCGCGGCCACTCTGGTTCCCGCACATAGGAAGTGTCAGAGCTACCTCTTTGCCTTTTGGGAGAGAGGTGCCAGCCCTGAGGCACTGCCCTGGCCCAGCCATTAGATGAGGCTATTGCACCACAAAATAATGTTATACTGTAAGGGAAAAAGCTGTAAGAGAAAAAGCCACCCCCTGTTGCCAGTGTAATACCCCAGAGTGGTATTACCATTTCTACACCCTGCTACTGTCTCTAATGGTCTAACAATAATGTCATCTGTGTATTTATTCCAGATCCTCTTACACTGTGCATTAATTGTTCTGCTATGTAACTATTATTTGTTATATTACATGTTATATGCTTGGTTGACCAGCAGGTGGCAGCACATATGGCAGCGCTATCTTTAGATAGAATGCAATTTACCATTCCATTCTCCCCCTTTTGGGCAGAAGTGGGCCAATCCCATTTCCTACCAAGGGAGGGTTGCAGGAAGTTTTCAGTCAGTCTTAGTCTAGTTTAGAGTTGGAAGGAGATAAGAATCACCCTTACAGATTAATAGACAGAGTGTTGCAAGGGGGTCAACAGCCAAAAACACCCCACTCCAAATGTACCACAACAGTCCTAAAGTCCAGCAACCAGACTAAAGCAGAGTTTACCACAGCAGAGAGATAAAGCAGAATATTTAAGTTTACCTGACAGTTTATGCCAAAACCTGCTGGAACCAAGAGAAACACCACTTCTTGTATGGATGCAAGTTGATTCAAGTAAAGCTGTTGAACTTTATAAAAGTCTGGACCTGACTATTTCTCCACCTCCACCATTAGTCTCCCCTTTATTGCTTCGGAGCCTAACCCTGGGGAGCGACGGTATCCAGGTAGGAGCACTGTGACACACCCAGAAAACTATTGAGACTGCACCACACCACTGCATTCCAATAAACCTGGGACATGATTGGCCCTGGGGGGCAGCACATTGCACTAGGATGAGTGCTGACACACCTAGAAGGCCACAAGCTTGGGAAGTGAGTAGGTGGGCCCAAATATAAGCGCCTGACTGAATGTAATGTTGGAGATCATGTGTCATGATTTCACCCTCCCTGCTGGTGAGCACTGAATAAGGCCTGCTTTTGTTGTGGCTGCTGCAGCCGCAGTCGAGTGCAGGCCCCTGCAAATTTGTATGCTGCAGGAAATGTAGTGCAGCAGCACATTATCTAGCTAGAGGGTGCACCGAAGAAAGGTCCAAGATGTTAAGGGGGCCTAGGAGTTTAAGCATGAGGCCCAAGTTGATGTCCTTGACTGAGGCGTAGAAATGCACTGACCAGATAATAACGAGATGGCTGCAAATGCTGTGCGGTGGCTCAGTGGTTAGCACTGGTGCCTTGCAGCGCTGGGGTGCTAGGTTCCAATCCAACCAAGGACAACATATGCATAGAGTTTTACGTTCTCCATAATTGTTATGTACTTGGCACTGGCAAGCTGATCCAGTAACTCATCTATGCAAGGCATTGGGTATGCATCAAACACAGTGATGGCATTCAATTTCCTGTAGTCCCCACAAAAACTGGTGGTCCAATCCTTGGGTATAAGGAGTACAGGTGAGGCTCACACACTATGTGACTTCTGGATCACACCCAGCCATAGCATTTTATTTATCTCTCTCTTCATATTAGCCCACCCCCCCTAAGGAGACGCGATAGGCTGATTGCCTTAGATGGAAGTGATCTCCAATGTTCACATGGTGGACTGCTAGCTGGGTTCTTCCAGGTTTCCCTGTAAAGATGGATAAGAAAGGAGTAAATACCACCCATAGCTAGAGCTTCTAGGCCTCTGATGGGTTGAATTAGGCACCCTCAATGGATCCTTCCTCCTGTGCTATGTCTACTAGGTAAATAGGTTTTCCCTCTCCACCTCATCTGGTAAACTGCAGACTGGTAAGGCACATGTATCCTGGTGCACATGGGCCTTTATCATGTTCACATGAAAAACTTTGTGCTTCTTGCGAATATGATTGGTCGTGACTACATAGGAAGAAGTACAGCGGCGTCTTAAAAAGATTAAAATAGACAAATCGCCAGGACCAGATGGCATACACCCCCATATCCTAAGAGAATTAAGTAATGTCATCGCCAGACCCTTATTTCTGATATTTAAGGACTCTATACTGACAGGGAGTGTTCCACAGGATTGGCACATAGCTAATGTGGTGCCAAAAAGGGTCCAAAAACAGAGCCTGGAAACTATAGGCCAGTAAGTTTAACATCTGTCGTGGGTAAACTGTTTGAGGGTTTTCTAAGAGATGCTATCTTGGAGTACCTCAATGAAAATAAGCAAATAACTCCATATCAGCATGGCTTCATGAGGGATCGGTCATGTCAAACCAATTTAATCAGTTTCTATGAGGAGGTAAGTTCTAGACTGGACCGCAGCGAATCAATTTATGTCGTATATCTGGACTTCTCCAAAGCATTTGACACTGTACCACATAAAAGGTTAGTATATAAAATGAGAATGCTTGGCCTGGGAGAAAATGTCTGTATGTGGGTAAGTAACTGGCTCAGTGATAGAAAACAGAGGGCGGTTATTAATGGTACATACTCAGATTGGGTCACTGTCACCAGTGGGGTACCACAGGGGTCAGTATTGGGCCCTATTCTCTTCAATATATTTATTAATGATCTTGTAGATGGCTTGCACAGTAAAATATCAATTTTTGCAGATGACACTAAATTGTGTAAAGTAATTAATACAGAAGGGGACAGTACACTGCTACAGATGGATCTGGATAGACTGGAGGCTTGGGCAGAGAAGTGGCAGATGGGATTTAACACTGACAAATGTAAGGTAATGCATATGGGAAGGAATAATGCAAGTCACCAGTACATACTGAGTGGTAAAACATTGGGTAACTCTGACATGGAAAACGACCTAGGAATTTTAGTGAACAGCAAACTAAACTGTAGAAACCAGTGTCAGACAGCTGCTGCCAAGGCCAATAAAATAATGGGTTGCATCAAAAGAGGCATAGATGCCCATGATGAGAACATAGTCATGCCACTTTACAAATCACTAGTCACACCACACATGGAGTACTGTGTACAGTTCTGGGCTCCTGTGAACAAGGCAGACATAGCAGAGCTGGAGAGGGTTCAGAGGAGGACAACTAAAGTAATAATTGGAATGGGTGGACTACAGAACCCAGAAAGATTATCAAAATTAGGCTTATTCACTTTAGAAAAAAGACGACTGAAGGGAGATTTAATAACTATGTATAAATATATCAGGGGTCAGTACAGAGATCTCTCCCATGATCTATTTATCCCCAGGACTGTGACTGTGACAAGAGGACATCCTCTGCGTCTGGAGGAAAGAAGGTTTGTACACAAACATAGAAGAGGATTCTTTACGGTAAGAGCAGTGAGACTACGGAACTCTCTGCCTGAGGAGGTGGTGATGGTAAGTTCACTAAAAGAGTTCAAGAGGGGCCTGGATGTATTCCTGGAGGGTAATAATATTACAGGTTATAGTTACTAGAGAGGGGTCGTTGATCCAGGGAGTAATTCTGATTGCCTGATTGGAGTCGGGAAGGAATTTTTTTCCCTAAAGTGGGGAAAATTGGCTTCTACCTCACAGGGGTTTTTTGCCTTCCTCTGGATCAACATGTAGGAAAACAGGCCGAACTGGATGGACAGATGTCTTTTTTCGGCCTTATAAACTATATTACTATGTTACATAGACCATGTGGTTTAGGCAGGCGTCGATAAATCAGATACATTCTGGCCTATTCTCATCAGACATTTCTAGAACATCACTGAGTACAGAATTATGACAAGACTCATGCACATCACTGGATACAGCATTGTTACATAACTCTACCACACCACTGAGTACCGCATTATTACCATCTGGAGTACAGCAATGTTCAAACTTATCATCTATTACCTGGGATGATTTACATGGTGCCACAGATATTCAAGTGTTCTCCACATCATTGGTAGACACATACTGACAGACTAAGCGATCTAGATCACTGCCTAATAAAACACTGGTTGGAATATTATCAGTCACTCCCACTTCCATCACTCCACTCCCTGCTCCCCATTCCAGGTATACCTGGGCCATAAGCAAGGCCAGGCTCACTCATAACAGCTATCTTGAGAACAGGCATCACCCCATGCCAACCCCTGTCCAACGCTGAAGAGGTGGGTTCAGATGCTCAGCTCTCTACAATCACCTACAGGAATTGCAAAAACAGCCAAGTAAGCATGTCTGACTGTATTCAGAACTCCCACAGTAGTGAATGGACAGAACCGCTCATGTGCAGCCACCTTTACATTAACAGCAGTGTAGGACCCCAGTTCTCAAGACTGATATAGGTCCCAGAGGTGGGACACAGGGGCGTAGCTATAGGGGGTGCAGAAGTCCCGGGCCCAGAAGCCTTAAGGGGCCCAAAGACCCTTGTGCCACATAAGAAGACACTGGTATTATAGAAAATGCATGCTGGTCAAGTTACATCTCTGACTGGGGGGAATGGGTTAGGTGAAGAATTTGGTATGGGGGAGGGGGGTGCTGTTTCGATTTTTGCCTAAGGCAGCATGAAGGCTATGTGCTTCCCTGCCCCTGGTCACAAAGCACTGAGCGAAGGGGGGCCCAAGCTAAACTCTTGCACCAGGGCCCATGAGCCTTTAGCTACACCCTTGGTGGGACACAACTATTTTGGTGTATATTGGTGTATCATGTGGAAATGGCAAAATTGTCCCAGATGGGAATAACCCTTTAATTACTCTAGTAAGTTTCCCATATTGCCCAATATGCAAAGTCTTGGATCAAAAGAAGAACACCTTTTATATATATTTCAATTAAATCAGTTTATTCCAGTACTGGAACAATTTGGGACATTTCCAAATCATGTGGATAAATTTCACATCTGATCCAGTCTATATTCGGCAATCTGGAGATATATTCATGTTAAAATAAAAGTCTGCTATGTAGTTGGCCTATTTCATACATTCATACATTCTTATCATTTCTTTAATTCACATTAAAAGGGGCCTGCAGAGTTCCATGCAGTGGCCAGTTGAAGGCAAGCAAAAGACAGGTAAGAGTGGACTCCTTTTTAGCCATCTAACAAAAAATGGGATGCCTAATATGAGGCTCGTAATTAAATCATTCAAGTCTTCCTAAAGGCCCTTTTAGACAAGCCGATTCTTCTCCCTGCCCGAGCGCCGATCAGCGATATCGGCGCTCGGGCAGGGAGCCTTTACACGGCCCGACGAATCGAGCGCCCGGCCGCACGAGTGATCGCTGTATCGCTCGTGCGGCCGGGAAGCTCCATACTGTCAGGCGCACATCGCCTGTTTACACAGGGCGATGTGCGCCCGACAGATTGGATCTTTTGGTTTCTACAAAAGATCCAATCAGCCGACGAACGAGCGTTTTGCTCGTTCGTCGGCTGATTAGGGCCACTTTTACACGGACCGATTATCGGCACTAGCGTTCCTAGGAACGATTTTTCGGCCGATAATCGGCCCGTGTAAAAGGACCTTAACTGCCCAAATCATTCTGCCACATTTAAACAGCATTTTACGTAATTATTAACAATTTATAATATTTCAAAACACCCTTTCATTCTTTCACTTAGATTTCCTATGCGGTGTATGGCAAACATAAAATAATAAAAATATTCTATAATTTATTTTTATTCTGATCAAATTACTTTAAAAAAATCATATCCCTGAATAATTGTGCAAACATATGTAGCTCAAATTTCCAATTTTATTTAGCCTTCAATTTAAATAATCTTTTTTTTATTTTGTATAGTCAGAGTTTTCCATTACACACATCAGTCCCTGTCTGCAATAGGAAGCTAATTAACCTATTAGTAAGTTTTAGAGTAAGGGAGGGAATCCATCAAACATATCTGGGCTCCATATGTTCATCAACCTATTTATACCCTATTTATTACATTTGGTTGAAACCTGAGGAAGAACTACTATTGTACTACTTCCTAGGACACACAACCGTCATCGGCCCATGTAACACAGTCTGTGTGCTGCATCTCCCAGACCAACCGCCGCTATTATAGTAATTTAGGATACAATCAGTGTCTATTTTATTGCTGGGTTATTGCAATGTACTCACATCCATTATGATACAGTCAGTCTCTATCTGACCGCTTGGTTATTCATATCACGTGAGTACACTGCAACAGCCCCACGATCAGATCTGAACTAACTATATCATAAATTACTATAATACAGTCAGTTCGGGTCAGGGGAGCTGCGGACAGCCTGGCAGATGCAGCCGACAAACGGACCAGTTTCCTGGGCCATCACAGTCTTGTGCATGTTTTCATCAAAAAATCAATTTTAGTATATGTTACTGTTGGTGGAGCATTATGCTAAGCATAAGACAGTCTTTAGTTTCTTCACATACCACTGTTTTCCTTGAGTTTTTCCCTTAGTTACGGCTCTTTTAACCTCTACAATATGAGAATCTTCTGAAGATGGCTCCTCTGCCAGTTCTCTGAGGCCAAAACCGCCTTCCCTCACTTCACATACACACTTGTGCAGTGTGAAGGACCGCCCCTCTGTCTTCCTGTCTTCTTAGATGAGCCCTAGCAACGGTCTTTTAAGGGACCAGTGGAACGGGACAGGAGACATTAATGAAAGTTGTTATTATAAGGTAATTACAGATCTTTTGACAATCACTGACAGACTAACTCAGGTATACATGCCTAGCTCTAATAAACTAGCAAATAAAAAAAATATGACAGTTACACTTTAAACAATAATCCAGTCTTTGGCTTACTGTCAATGAAAGCAGAGCATGCAATAGCTATGGGGCCCCAACAGTGTAAAGAGTCCCTGCACATCTCTAAAAAGTCATAGTTAGGAGCTGCTGCTCTTTTCTTTGGAGTCCAGTGTTCTGACAGTACTTGAGGATACCTGTGTGCATTTAAAACTGATTTCTGTTTTTGTTCCAGATCATCTGCTGCCAGGTTTTGAACCCAGTACCCGCTATATACAAACTAGAAACCTTAGCAGTTGAAATACAGGCTTAAAGGGGTTATCCAGGGGTGGACTGGGAACTTAAAGTGGCTCTGGAAAAAATATTAAAAGTGGCCCCATTTTGTAGTTGGGTCCAAATTGATGGAAGGCAGGGCCAACAACACCATATTGTGGCATATTATACCACCCCAACAGAGCCAAATATCACAGACCATCACAAGATACATCTCCAAAAACTTCCACTGGCCAGATATGAGGAGGGTCCAGGCGGCCACTTGGGCATCGGCCCACCGGGAAATTTCCCTGTAAGGTCTATGGCCAATCCGCCCCTGGGGTTATCTGACCTATCCTCTATCAGCATCTGATTGTGGGGGCTCTGACACTCAGGACCCCCACCGATCAGCCTTTTGAGAAGTCTCCTGTGAGCGCTGGAGCCTTGTCTTTGCTTACCCTAGGCCA
This sequence comes from Rhinella marina, assembly GCA_900303285.1. Classification (NCBI taxonomy): domain Eukaryota; kingdom Metazoa; phylum Chordata; class Amphibia; order Anura; family Bufonidae; genus Rhinella; species Rhinella marina. Next base: position 585,507 of record ONZH01004164.1, read on the forward strand.
GTGACATCACGACCATCGGTCCCGCTCAGGCCAATTCATTGTATTCTTATTTTAAGCCGCTGTTCGAGTTTTTTAAATATCTCAGACAACTCCTTTTGGCTGTCCATATACATTAGATCTATGTTGGCCAAACCCACAGATGGGTTTGGCTGACCAACTAATGTGTTGGGGCCCCCCAACTTTCCCCTGACCACTGCGGTTGGTGGAGAAAGGGATCATGCATGTTGGATTTCAACTGCCCAATCTATTCACACCAAATAAGCCACTGCCAGGAGAGTCTGGCAGTGACTTTCTCCACTGTCTCCATTCGCTCCATATACATGCTCTGCTGAGCTTTAGTCCTATTTAAATGAATAAGACAGAGCTCCAGTACAAAGTCACAATGTGCTCCACTATGCCCATGTAAATAATGAATGGACTGCACCACCGGAGTGCCACTGCCTAACAGTATCAAATCTACTAATGGTGTTAAATTAATACCTGTAAACGATGGCATTGTACGCTTATTATAAGTTATTACTTTTCCTTACAGAATATGTGTCCAGTTATCTCTGAGAAACAACAAACATGAACGCAAATGGAAACCATGTGCTTATAAATACACAATACTCATATACACTGGTTTATTCAGAACTGCTATCTTGGTCAAAAGTGATTAGCCATGAGTTCATCACATGGACTGCACACTAACATGACCATCATTTACCATGCAATACATTTCACAGCAAATATCTAATCTTTTTTGTTAACTGCTTCACATTTTGTTATTTTGTCAATCCCCATCAATTAAAAAATATTGGATGCAGCCATTTATCATTTTTGCCAATTTTGTCATTCCACCAGCCATGAAGTGAGGCAATAACTTAAATTTGCTATGTCGGCGGATGAGAAATAATCTGACGATATAGAAGCAAACATACTACAAATCTCAAATAGCACAATTGTCTTCTTGCTGCTTTATGATATTCAGATGTATTTTGCTATTTAAATTAAAAATCTGGATAAAAGGGTTGTCATATTTCAGCTTTACAGCAGCTATGTGTACATGGAAAACTGGTGTCTAAAGTTGACTCATTAACTTCTAAGGGTGAGTGTTGTGTGTAGGGTCTGTGACCTGCAAAGTGTCACTGTGCAGGGAGGGGGAGGAGGTGAGCTGAAAACATCACCTATTATCAATGGTGGATTTACACAGGTTGGCGAGCAGCAGATTGTTGGGAAGGAAGCATTCTTTCCCAGCAGTCGCTTGCACGTTCAGTAGGGGTGAAGTGCTGCATTTACATGCAGCAATCACCTCCACAGTACAAGGATGAGTGGTCGCTATTGAGATCGCTTGTCCTCATACAGTTGCATTGTTTCTGGGCAGCAGAACGAACAACAGTTTCACCTGATGAACAAGCGTTTCGCTTGTTCATTGGGTTATCTGCTCACCTTTACACAGGTAGATTGTCGGGAAAGAGTGTTCGAAGGTTGCTGTGGTCAAATGTGATCTTGGCATTTGGGAATTCAAAAATCCGGGAGTGAGTGGGGATCAGGGGAGCCGGATGGTGTGTGCGGCAGCCTCAGTCTTCCAAAATGATCCAAGGCTGTCGCAGATACAGTAGGTTCCTATGAAAACCCTGCCTGTGGCAGGGCTCCATAGGCATTGGAATCTATGACAGAGGCAATCGAATTATAGCTTGTTCAAGTAAAATAGGGGAACTATTAAAAATTGTAAAATAAAGAAAAAAGTTTTAAATTATTAAAAAAAAATTTAAATCACTCCCTTTCCCCAAAACTAAAACTAAAAGTAAACAATTTAAAAAATAAACATCATGGGCAACGCTGCTTGTGAAAACTCACCCCAAAAAATTGAATAAAAAGTGATCAAAAATCATACACACTCCAAAATCGTATCAATAAAAAACTACAGACCATCCCACAAAAAATGAGCCCTCACACAGCTCTGTCCATATAAAATTTAAAAAAAAGCCTTAATATGGCGATGCAAGTAAAAAAAAAATCTTTTTTTTTTTTTTTCAGTATTAAAACAAGCAAGAAAAAGTATATAAATTTGGCATTGTAATTGTATCGACCCAGAGAATGAAGGTAACAGGTCAGTTTTACCGCATATAAAACGCTGTAAAAACTAAACCCATAAACTGTGGCCACCCAATTTTACATTTTTCCAGCTTTCCACTACATCGTATATAACAGTAAATGGTGCCAGAAGACAGTACAAATTGCCCAGCAAAAAATAAGCTCTCATACGGCTATGTTAATGGGAAAATAAAAAAGTTATGGCTCTGGGAAGGCTGAGAGTAAAAAACTTAAGTCTTAAAAGTCGAAAAAGATAACCAAATCAAATAAATGAGTCAAAAATATTAGACCTTTTCATTTATTTATTGAGGAAAATAATACAACATCACATGCTTGTGATTAGCAGATAATTTGAAGATGAAATTAGAGTCAGGTGTTTTCAATCAATGGGATGACAATCAGGTATGAGTGGGCACAGGGATTTATCAAAGTCTCTGTCAGAATTTGATGTATTTTTCTAATTTACCATTAGTGGCCACTGTTTCGCTCACTCTGAGCTATTGTGTTGCATGTCCACACCTCACCACTGGAGGCTGCTGTGTTTGTCTTAGGATATGCCCTTAACAAAGATGGCTGATGTGTGTTGATTGGAAGCCATCTTGTTTTCTGTTTAGGCCTAGTTATACCCATGAGGCAATTAAAACATTGCTTGAATATTGTCACTTGTTCCAGTCTCCTGCTCCTCTGAATCGTCTTTCCCAGACCGTTCGGATTCTTCGCTGAATTATTTCATCTTGCGATCTACACTTCAAGCCGCTCTATGGACTACTACTCTACAGTTCTAAACTGCGCCTGGCTTACTCCATCTGGCCACCGGATTCCAGCCGTATCTACCAGTATCGTAACAGTCTCATTTTTACGAAGTATATCATTGCACAAACAAAGGAAATATCTGAAGACCTGTGAAGAAGAGTTTTTGATGCCCATCAGGCTGGAAAAGGTTACAAAACCATATAAAAAGATCTTGGGCTCCACCAAACCACAGTCAGACAGATTGTGTACATATGGAGGAAATTCAAGATTATTATTACTCTTCACAGGAGTGGCTGACTAACAAAAATCATGAAAAGCATAAGACGTATTATAGTCAACAAGGTTACAAAGCAAAACAACATAACCTCTAAACAACTACATGCCTTTCACATTAGCTAATGTTTATGGGTCTACCATCAGGAGGACAGGGAAAAACAGTGGTGTACATGGCAGGATTGCAAGGACAAAGCCAATGCTCTCTAAAAAGAACATGTTGCCCTTCTGAAGTTTGCCAAAGATCACCCGGAGAAGACAGAAGGTTATTGGAACAATGTTTTATGGAGACCAAAAAAATTTTTTTTTTTTGTTTACATGAAAAGCGTTATGTTTGCAGAAAGGAAAACACTGAATTCCAGGTGGTACTATCATGGTTTTGGCCTGTTTTGCTTCATCTGCGCCAGGATGGCTGCCATCATTGATGGAACAATGAATTCCTAATTATATCAACAAATTCTAAAGGAAAACGTCAACGTTTGTGAGCTGAATCTCAAGAGAACATGGGTCATTCAGCAAGACAACAACCCTGAGACTGCAAGTCATTCTACCAAAGAATGGTCAAAGAAGAATAAAGTTAAAGTTTTGGAATGGCCAAGTCAAAGTTCTGACCTTAATTCAACAGAAATGTTGTTGAAGCGCCTGAAGTGAGTAGAGCGAACAGAGTTGAAACTGTTTTGTACAGCAGAATGCTCTAAAATTCCTCCAAGGCGATGGAAACATTTAATTGCAGTTATTGCTGTACAAGGTGGTCACATACTTTTGCCACTCACATACATGTGATATCGGATCATTTTCCTCAAAAAATAAATGACCAGGTCTAATATTTTTAACTCATTTGTTTGATTTGGTTATCTCCATCTACTTTTATGACTTGTGTGAAAATATGATTTAATTTAAGGTCAAATTTATGCTGAAAATTAATATAGAAAATGAAATTATATGTATACAGTAGTTACTTAGGTGATCAGACTTAAAGGGGTTGTCTCACTTCAGTAAGTGGCATTTATCATGTAGAGAAAGTTAATACAAGGCACTTACTAATGTATTGTGATTGTCCATATTGCTTCCTTTGCTGGCTGGATTCATTTTTCTATCACAGTATACACTGCTCATTTCCATGATTACGACCACCCTGCAATCCATCAGTGGTGGTTGTGCTTGCACAGTATAGGAAAAAGCACTAGCCTATGTGCACTTCCATGGTCCCGGCCACCAGAGAGGCTGATGCTTTTTCCTATAGTGTGCAAGCATGATCACTACTGATGTATTGCAGGGTGGTCTGTAACCATGGAAACAAGCAGTGTATAATGTGATGGAAAAATGAATCCAGCCAGCAAAGGAGACAATATGGATAATAACAATACATTAGTAAGTGCCTTGTATTAACTTTCTCTACATGATAAATGCAACTTACTGAAGTGAGACAACCCCTTTAAAGAAGACAAAGGTCCATGAGGTCCAACCTATAATCCTATTGTGTTGATGCAGAGGATCAATGAAAATGAAATGTATCAGTCTGGAGTCCAGGCAATACAGGACACAGAGCTAGACCGGGCACAACTATAGTAAATTATCAGCTGTTAGGCCTGTACTGGTTCACAGCTTCTGGATGAAAACAGGAATTTTCCCACGGACTGACCATAGAAAGCTGAAAAAGAAAGCAACTGCATAACTTTCATTATTCAACAGTTAATACATAAAATGTGGAAATCTCTTTTATTGGGTTGTCCAGTTGATATGAAATATTTAGAAAAGGCTCAAAATGCTGTAAAAATCATGATCACCTAACCAAAATTCCGTTGTTTCATGGTCCCCCATTGGTCTCTATTTCCTGGTTTCGCTACACACAGAGAAAATGACGGCTCAGCAAGTGGCTGAAATTGGCAGGTGAAAGGTAAGATGAGTGTGGTTTTTCGTTTTGTTTTTGTTTTTTATTCACAGAATTGTGAGACTTTTCTAAATTTTTATCAGTCGGGCAACCTGTTTGAATATGGAAGGCAAGAGAACACAGAAAAATCCTGAGGTCCCAGTACTTCCTTCTCCTTTCCTACTTCTCCTTTTTACTTCCCCTTTTCCTGCTGTTCTTTCCTCTTCCTTCTCTTCTGTCTTATCTTTCACTATACTTATGCAAGATCATAGATATAGTATGTAGGGAATTTTATGAAACATCTTGAGATATCATTCACAGTTATGCCTCATTCACATGTCAGTGTTTTGGTCAGTGATTTCCATCAGTGATTGTGAGCCAAAACCAAGATTGGAGCCTCCACAGATAAGGTATGATTGAAAGATCTGCACCTGTCCTGTGTTTAGAGCTGCACCTGGTTTTGGCTCATAATCTCTGATGGAAATCACTGATCAAAACACTGACGTCGGAATGAGGCTTTGGGCTGTTTCGCTATCACCATTTTTAATTTACTTTGGTTTCTACTATTGTATTTGGGACAAATTAGGCTACTTTCACACTAGCGTTTTAAAATTCCGGTATTGAGTTCCGTCATAGGGGCTCAATACCGGAATAAAACGCTTCAGTTTTGTCCCCATTCATTGTCAATGGGGACAAAACTGAACTGAAGACAACGGAATGCTCCTGAAAGCATTCCGTTCCGTCTTCAGACCGGAGAACAAACCGCAGCATGCTGCGGTTTGCTCTCCGGTCCAGGCATCCGCACCAAGACGGATCCGGAATGACCCCCAATGCAAGTCAATGGGGGTGGATCCGTCTGGTGTGACCATAATGGTAACCGGATCCGCCCTCCATTGACTTTCAATGGAGTCCATTACGGATCCGGCTACACATAGACACATACAGACACAGACACACACATAAACATAAACATACACACACATATAGACATACAAACACACATACATACTTACATGCTCCCCGGCAGGTCTTCGGAGCGTCAGGGACAGGAGGGCTCACACAGGTCACGATTCCCCACAGCGCCCTCTGCTGGGCGCCTGGTGGAATCGTCATGATTCCACCAGGCGCCCAGCAGAGGGCGCTGTGCGGAATCGTGACCTGTGTGAGCCGTCCTGTCCCTCTGACGCTCCGAAGACCTGCCGGGGAGCATGTAAGTATGTATGTGTGTTTGTATGTCTATATGTGTGTGTATGTTTATGTTTATGTGTATGTATGTACTGTGTGACATGTGTGGGGCCGGAGCGCGGTTCCGGCTCCACACATGTCACTGCGGCAGGCCTGATCCGGCAGCACCCTTCACCTGCCGGATCAGGCCTGCCGCCAGTGTGAAAGTAGCCTTAGACACACTAAATCGCTTAAAATACACTTTATTAAATCTTCATTAAAACACCATTTACCAATCAGGCTATAGGCAGAACACCATACAGTCAAGGAACTTCATATATACCCTTCTGTTGTATATGGTGTCTCACCCATAAAAAATGTGCCTGGTTTGTGGCAATTATATTTTTATCTGTATGCCACAATACAGGTTAGATGGGGGGGAGGAAAAAGTTTTTTGCGGAGGAAGAGGCATAACAGGGCTGGATAACCGGTCTCCTATTTGGAATCAAGGGTGCCGGCATGCAGATGTCCCCAGCATTATTAGTAAAGGGATATAGTATAATCCTAGTATCCCCCACAGCCTTAACAACACGCACACACCACTAATCACTCCGCTCCTCATACACCTATTACGGTACACTCTTAGAACAGCTATATGAATCAATCTCGCTGAGGCTCTACGCGTTTGTGAGTCACTATTGCGTGACCATCATCAGGAGCCAAAGCCTCGCGTATGACAGCGTGATTCAATGCCTAACTACCGTAGCACGCTGCACATCTAACTAATGTGTGTGCAGCGTGAATCACAACCCGGCACTGTGGCAGCCGTGACGGGCGCCGCTAGATCCGGTGTTTAAGAGCATGATGCTCCTCCCCCCTGGGCACGTACAAATGGATTTTGTGTCCTATACCTGTTTTTTGGAATAAAGTATACATAGGGTTAATGTGCTGACCAACATACCCTTTGAACTTTGCTTCCTTGTTTGGTTTGAATACATTGTATCCATTTGTATATGCCCACACATTCCAGTTATGTCTTACCATGAGTATAATGAAATTGAGCCGCATAATGATCACACATAATTGCTAGCTTGTTTCTCCCAATGCCATAACATTGTATCGGGAGCGGACGCAGTGAGGCTCCCTGCTGAGCAGGGATTGGCTGCACCGTCTCTGAGGTCGGCCCAGGGGGGGAGGAGCATCATGCTCTTAAACACCGGATCTAGCGGCGCCCGTCACGGCCGCCACAGTGCCGGGTTGTGATTCACGCTGCACACACATTAGCTGGATGTGCAGCGTGCTACGGTAGTTAGGCATTGAATCACGCTGTCATACGCGAGGCTTTGGCTCCTGATGATGGTCACGCAATAGTGACTCAGAAACGCGTAGAGCCTCAGCGAGATTGATTCATATAGCTGTGCTAAGAGTGTACCGTAATAGGTGTATGGGGAGCGGAGTGATTAGTGGTGTGTGCATGTTGTTAAGGCTGTGGGGGATACTAGGATTATACTATATCCCCTTACTAATAATGCTGGGGACATCCGCATGCCGGCACCCTTGATTCCAAATAGGAGACCGGTTATCCAGCCCTGTTATGCCTTTTCCTCCGCAAAAAACTTTTTCCTCCCCCCCCTCTAACCTGTATTGTGGCATACAGATAAAAATATAATTGCCACAATCCAGGCACATTTTTTATGGGTGAGACACCATATACAGCAGAAGGGTATATATGAAGTTCCTTGACTGTATGGTGTTCTGCCTATAGCCTGATTGGTAAATGGTGTTTTAATGAAGATTTAATAAAGTGTATTTTAAGCGATTTAACAATCAGGCAGTTAACAATTCTATGTGGAGATCGCTAAACCAATAATATTAGTGATTATAGTTAATCAAATTAGACACACCTTTTATGGACACTGGATTAAAAATCATCTGTTAGCATGATCAACCCTATTAAACCAGGCATACAGCCTTGTAGGGTTGATCAAGCTGATAAAAACGATACCCAGACTATGATTATCCGTGACTAAGAAAAACACATTTTTATGTATATGCAAATTACCTTGCTGGAGCACAGATGGGCCAGCCAGAGCCCTCAGAGCACCAGTTTGTTGCACACCTTCAGCTTTAGCCCCTACCCCTCCTTCCCCTGGATTGACAGGGCTAGACATCTCATTTTGTCCTGTCTTCTTGTGCCTGCTGCTCTCCAAGTGCCAAGATCTGTGATCTCATTCCTGCTCTTTATCACTCACTTGCTTAGTGGACCTCCTTCTGCTCTCCAAGTAGCGCAGATTTCAACTGAGCAAGTGCTAAGACTGGGAGATGCAGGTCTTGGTGCTTGGCGTGCAGCTGGCATAAGAAGACAGGGCTAGATGAGATGTCTAGCCCTGTCAATGCAGGGGAAGGGGGTCTGGGCTAAATCTGAAGGGGTATAACAAACTAGTGCTCTGATGGCTCTGGAGGGCCCCTTGGTGCTCTAGTAATGGCATTTCCTTATGAAGAAAAAAGAATTTTTCTCAGCAACAGGGTCACGGATAGTCATAATCAGAGTATCACTTTTATCAACATGATCAGCCCTACCCAGGCTGTGTCTATTTTAATAGGGTTGATAATGCTGACAGATGATCTTTAATTTATGGAATGAGCATTGGGTTCTTACAGCATTTATGTACAAGCTATGTTACTTTGCCTCCTCTGGTGTTTAACTGTACGAAAGTAAGCAGAGGTGTAACTATAGGGCAGGGCTGGCCAACCTGAGGCTCTCCAGCTGTTGTAAAACTACAACTCCCACCATGCCCTGCTGTAGGATGATAGCTGTAGGCAGACTGGGCATGCTGGGAGTTGTAGTTTTGCAACAGCTGGAGAGCCGCAGGTTGGCCAGCCCTGCTATAGGGTATTCAGAGATTGCACTCACACCCAGGCCGTGGAGCCTGAGGCGGCCTATATGAGTGCACATTTTGGAGGCCCGATTTTGCATAGGGGTCCAGGAGTGTCAAAATACACATCTGCCTTTAGAGGAGAAAAGAAGTATTCCACGGAATTTGAAAGCACGTACTCCAGAGGAGAAATGAAATATTACACATTTCAGGGGCAGATATAGACTGCAAGAGCAGTATTTGGGCACCTTGTTCTCTCATCATAGAACATCCTCGTACGTCTTTCCAACAATTCACCAGAAATTGTGAAATTAATTAGCCTGGCCTCTTACATCCAATCTAATAGTCACTGGGATGCTGCATATTACTGTTAATGTGATAGAAGGCTCCCCTTACCTACTGGGCATCTGTGCGGGCAGAACTACTACGGAAATGGCTGAAAGCACTCCGTTATTTCCATTATTCCCATGGCATACGTAAGAGGTCTAACTTGAAGCTCCTGGGCCCCAATGCAAAACCTGTAATAGGGCCCCCCACCTATCATATGCCAGTACCACTATTTCTGCAGTTGGTATAGCTAATGCAAGAAAGCATTCTCACAGGGGGTCTAAAGTCTCTGTTATTAGACAACAGTATAATAGATGGTGCATGGTAGTTCGGGGGGGGGGGGGGATACTGGTACAGATTTTGCATTGACGCCCATGAGCTACAATTTATGCCTCTGCTTTTTAAAACCTCTTTATCTGATTCAAAGTTGTGCTTGTGAAAGAGGAAAATACCCCCGAAATCTTGCATCCTGTCTGTAGACCAGTAAAAAGTTTCTGTGATATGATGGCTGGTAATATCATTCAATCTGATTAAGATTTCTTCCGGGGCTTTTCCATGACACAGACAGTGAAATGTGCAAGGACTGAAGGGTAGACACGTTCAAAATGTATGTCCATTTCCTTGTCCACCTTGGACAGAATTACATCAGATTACAGTACCAGGCAAGTGGAGGGGATTTTACATGCTGCAGCAAGTGGAGATTTTATTGTCAATTTCTGTCACGGATTTTCATCCATTTCAATTTAGCAGGAGAGAAATATATGGTGAATCTGATCAAAATCAACAGCAAAAGACAAGAAATCTACAACTATTTGTCCCCAGGAAGTGTGGATTTACACCAAAAAGTGCACAAGCTAACCCCTAGAGACTAACCCCTTTACTCCAGTTAATAAACACACACACACACACACACACACACACATCTTCTTTTTGGCAAAATCGTAGCTTGTGTCACCTTTTGTTAAAGAAATAATTGAAATACAGTGAAGCCTGATTAGTTGTGACACAGTGATGCCCCACTCCATGAGCTAGGGCCCACCTACTCCCAAAATATTGAACCAGGCCAGTCAGAGATAAGGCAGTTGCTCCCCTTCCCAACCCTAAGATTTCCCATCGCTAACAGTCATATGGCCATCTACTTTTTATCCCATATCCTGCCTCACCTTTTCCCTGTAACTCCACTTTATTGTTCCTAATTGTTACTAGTAAATGTCATGTCATTCCACTTTTGAACAGTAGATGTCACTTGTTCACCTTGAGTCACGGGAATGCTGTCCATTGCTTTGCTAAGCACCTCTCAAGTAGTTCTACCCAGTGTTGGACTGGGCTGTCTAAGGCCCACCAGTAAAATTTATTTTGGGGGTCCACCATATAGATACATTCAAATATTACCTGCTCACTCAGCAGCAAAATGCTACCAGATGATTGATTATGTGGGTCCCTGCAGCAACTTTGACAAGGCAGGTCTCTCGGAAAGGAGGATACTGGCTGTCCTGCCTCTGTACCTAAGTCATCTTAGCCACATGAACGTGTCTGCCCAGTTTTTATATGACCTTAGGCTGGTTGAGGTGCTGTGCTCTGCCTATCTATATGTAGTGCAGTAAGTCTACTGTGTTATGTGCCACTTGTGCAGCGGTTGGGACACTAGGGCCCATCTCGCTCAGGGGCCCACCAGGGGATTCACCTGTACCCCTGTGGGCCAGTCCGAGCCAGGTTCTACCCATAAAGCTATGCATTCGCAGTGTGCTGGTTTAATTGGATCTTGACACTTAAAGAGGTTCTCCGAGTTATATATATTGATGACCTATCCTCAGCGCCGTATCAGCGCTGCCTCCTCTTCACTGTTTACATGCTGGCCGACACGGGGGTAGTGGTGAGTAGGTGTAATTACACCTCACCGCCCCATTCATTTCAATGGGAAGAATTTCCCATTGAAATGAATGTCACCTAAGCTCAGCAGTTTGAGCACCGCCTGCTGGCGCTTACCCACGGCACTGCTGCTGCGCCTAGAGCTACCGACTGAAGGCGCCGTGCCCACGGATGGTAATTCGGAGGAGGAGGTAAAGGAGGAGGAGGGGTCGGAGGAGGAGGCATAGTACGTCTGAGAGACCGTGACCGAGGTAGGCCCCGCAATCCTTGGTGTGGGCAGACATGAGCGGCCCCAGGGTCAGTCTCGGTCCCAGCCTCCACCAAGTTAACCCAATGTGCCGTCAGTGAGATGTAGTGTCCCTGCCCGGCAGCACTTGTCCACGTGTCCGTGGTTAGGTGGACCTTCTCAGAAACAGCGTTGGTCAGGGCACGGAGGATGTTCTCTGACACGTGCTGGTGTAGGGCTGGGACGGCACATCGGGAAAAATAGTGGCGGCTGGGGACCGAATACCGAGGGGCAGCCACCGCCATGAGATTGCGAAAGGCCTCGGTCTCTACCAGCCTATAGGGCAGCATCTCCAGGCTCAGCAATTTGGAGATGTGGACGTTGAGGGCTTGGGCATGTGGGTGGGTGGAACTGTATTTCCTCTTGCGCTCCAGCGTCTGCTGTAAAGACAGCTGAACGCTGCGCTGGGACACATTGGTGGACACTGTGGAGGATCGTGGAGGCGAAGGTGTGGTTTTCCGGCGGGAGGCGCTCGTGCCGGGGTCCTGGGCAGGGGGTTGACTAGCAGAGGCAGCGAGTGACACAGGGGAAGGAGCAGTGGTGTGACCCGCAGGAGGTGGTGAACGGCCTTGGTTCCATTGAGTGGGGTGTTTAGCACTCATATGCCTGCGCATGCTGGTGGTGGTTAGGCTAGTAGTGGTGGCACCCCTGCTGATCCTGGTGTGGCACAGGTTGCACACCACAGTCCGTCGGTCATCCTCACTTTCTTTAAAGAACCTCCAGACTTGCGAACATCTAGGCCTCACCACGGGAGCTTCACTACGTGAAACAGTTGCTGCTGATGCACCAGCTCTGGCCCTGCTTCTCCCTCTGGCCACACCACTGCCTCTTCCAACCTGTTCTGGTGCAGCACTCGCCTCCGCCTCAGAAGCACTGTCTTCACTCGGCTTATCAACCCAACTTGGGTCAATCATCTCGTCATCCTCTGATTCCTCAGTCTGCTCCCCCCTCGGACTTCCTGCCCTGACAACAACTTCACCACTGTCTGACAACCGTGTCTCCTCATCGTCCGACACCTCTTTACAAACTTCTTCCACTAACTCAATATTGTCATCATCATCATCATCACCCACAGACTGCAACAGTTGGAAAACTTGGGCATCGGGAATAAGGTCAGCAGCAACCTGAGAAGTGGTTTGTGACTCTGGGAAGGGTCCAGAAAACAGTTCCTGAGAGTATGCCGGATCGCATTCCAAATTTTCCTGGGAGGGGGCAGACTGGGGGGAAGGAGGTTGAGGTGGAGGAGCCAGAGGAGTGCTCCCTTGGGTAACGTGGGTGGACTGCGTGGAAGACTGACTGGTGGACAAATTACTTGAAGCATTGTCCGCAATCCACGACATCAGCTGTTCGCACTGTTGTGGTTTCAACAGTCCTCTACCACGTGTCCCTGTAAGTTGAGACATGAAGCTAGGGAGTGTAGCTCTGCGGCGTTCCCCTGCTCCCTCATCAGCAGGTACTGTCTCACCCTGCCCAGGACCACGGCCTCTGCCCCCTGCAGTAATTGAATGCCCACGCCCACGCCCTCGACCCTTAGCCCTGGGGTTCAACATTTTCTGTATATAAGTGTATTATATAAAAAAATAAAAAATAAATGGGCCTGCTGTACTGAAACCCACAAACTTGTTCAGTCTGGTTTAATTAAGTGACGTACAGAAAGTGTCACCTGGACAGAAAATACGGATTGGAGTGAGTGTACTGAACTGTGACACACAGAATGGTTCCACGCAGCTGTGTGAAATGGATTTGTATCACTGAGCTAAAACAACAAAAAAAAACAATTTTTTAAAATTTTTTTTTTTTTGTAGTTTTGTTTTTTTGGAACGTGACGTGCAGAAACTATCGTAGAGCTAACTGACACCCTGCTGACATTGGCTATTTTGACTGCGACCCAGACAAATGTCGCACAGAGATTTTTGGGATCAAGCTATATACGTGACAGCAAAAGACTTGGTTGTATTAAGTGACGTACAGAAAGTGTCACCTGGACAGAAAATACGGATTGGAGTGAGTGTACTGAACTGTGACACACAGAATGGTTCCACGCAGCTGTGTGAAATTGATTTGTATCACTGAGCTAAAACAACAAAAAAACTATTTTTTTTTTTTTTGTAGTTTTGTTTTTTTTGGAACGTGACGTGCAGAAACTATCGTAGAGCTAACTGACACTCTGCTGACAGTGGCTATTTTGACTGCGACCCAGACAAATGTCACACAGAGATTTTTGGGATCAAGCTATATACGTGACAGCAAAAGACTTGGTTGTATTAAGTGACGTACAGAAAGTGTCACCTGGACAGAAAATACGGATTGGAGTGAGTGTACTGAACTGTGACACACAGAATGGTTCCACACTGCTGTGTGAAATGGATTTGTATCACTGAGCTAAAACAACAAAAAAACTATTTTTTAAAAAAAAAATTTTTGTAGTTTTTTTTTTTTGGAACGTGACGTGCAGAAATTATCGTAGAGCTAACTGACACCCTGCTGACGTTGGCTATTTTGACTGCGACCCAGACAAATGTCGCACAGAGATTTTTGGGATCAAGCTATATACGTGACAGAAAAAGACTTGGTTGTATTAAGTGACGTACAGAAAGTGTCACCTGGACAGAAAATACGGATTGGAGTGAGTGTACTGAACTGTGACACACAGAATGGTTCCACGCAGCTGTGTGAAATGGATTTGTATCACTGGGCTAAAACAACAAAAAAACTATTTTTTTAAAAAAAAAATTTTTGTAGTTTTGTTTTTTTGGAACGTGACGTGCAGAAACTATCGTAGAGCTAACTGACACCCTGCTGACGTTGGCTGTTTTGACTGCGACCCAGACAAATGTCGTACAGAGATTTTTGGGATCAAGCTATATACGTGACAGCAAAAGACTTGGTTGTATTAAGTGACGTACAGAAAGTGTCACCTGGACAGAAAATACGGATTGGAGTGAGTGTACTGAACTGTGACACACAGAATGGTTCCACGCAGCTGTGTGAAATGGATTTGTATCACAGCTAAAACAACAAAAAAACTATTTTTTTAATATATTTTTTTGTAGTTTTGTTTTTTTGGGAACGTGACGTGCAGAAACTATCGTAGAGCTAACTGACACTCTGCTGACGGTGGCTATTTTGACTGCGACCCAGACAAATGTCGCACAGAGAATTTTGGGATCAAGCTATATACGTGACAGCAAAGGACTTGGTTGTATTAAGTGACGTACAGAAAGTGTCACCTGAACAGAAAATACGGATTGGAGTGAGTGTACTGAACTGTGACACACAGAATGGTTCCACGCAGCTGTGTGAAATGGATTTGTATCACTGAGCTAAAACAACAAAAAAACTATTTTTTAAAAAAGTTTTTTTTTTGTAGTTTTGTTTTTTTTGGAACGTGACGTGCAGAAACTATCGTAGAGCTAACTGACACCCTGCTGACGGTGGCTATTTTGACTGCGACCCAGACAAATGTCACACAGAGATTTTTGGGATCAAGCTATATACCTGACAGCAAAAGACTTGGTTGTATTAAGTGACATACAGAAAGTGTCACCTGGACAGAAAATACGGATTGGAGTGAGTGTACTGAACTGTGACACACAGAATGGTTCCACACTGCTGTGTGAAATGGATTTGTATCACTGAGATATAACATTAAAAAAAAAGGGGGTTATATATGGCGATAGCTGCACTACTAGTGCCAGCCAGCCAGCCAAGCCAGGAGACAAAAAAAAAATTTCTTGTAGCCCTTAGAAGGGCTGTTGGGTTCTTTGTGGGTGATTCCTGCCTAACAGAGAACTAAATGCAGGCCCTAACACCCTCCCTGAAACACAGCAGCTCTATCCCTAACGACATCCAGACAGCATCTGAGCCGAGCACCGCGGCCAGTCAGTAGTATATTCCAGGGTCACCTGATCAGGCCAGCCAACCCCTGCTATTGACATGTAAGGGCCCCACGTGATGCTGGGTGTACCGCAGAGTCTCCTGGCTTGTGATTGGCTGAGTTTATAGGCGCCAAAAATGCACAATGCGGAAGTTGCCATTTCCTCAAGCATGGCGAGATACTCGTCCGAGCAGCGAGCACTTACGAGTACCCTAATACTCGAACGAGCACCAAGCTCGGACGAGTATGCTCGCTCATCTCTACATGTTACATATCCTCAGGAGAGGTCATCAATATCAGATTTGCCAGGGTCAGACTCACAGCACCCCTGCCGATCAGCTGGTTGTAAGTGAATGAGACCTGCAGATATAATTACACTGCGCTACCTCAACGTGCAAGACGACCTGCATGAGCGCTGCTACCACTTCAAACAGTTGATCAGTGGCTGTACCGATGGTAGGACCCCTGATGATCTGATATTGATGACCTATCCTGAGGGTATTGTAGCACTGAACAACCCCTTTTAATGTAATTTTATTTGAGTGGTTGGTAGTAAGGGGTTGTTCACATATCAGTTATTTGATCAGTTATTTCCATCAGTTATTGTGAGCCAAAACCAGGTGCGGATCAAAAACACAGAACAGGTGCAGATCTTTTCATTATACCTGATCTCTGTTTAGTGTCCACTCCTGGTTTTGGCTGACAATAACTGATGGAAATAACTGATCAAATAACTGATATGTGAACAACCCCTAAGCCACTTGTATAGTTGGAAAAACTTGTATGTTTAGTTAGCGCTCAGCCAAACAGAGGTTGATTTGTGTTTTGGGCCTGAATGTGAAGGCTATACATTTAATATGTACAACAAAATAAAGAACAGGCAAAGCCCTGTTTGAAATCATACCATTTTGTCTACTGCTACAGAGTTAATTCTTACAATATGGATATTTTTTATGAGGGCCATGGAACGAATGTGTGGCCCCATTAAAATGAATGGGTCTGCATCCAATACTTGAAAAATGCAGATCAGATGCGAACAGAGGCTACGGTCATGTAAATGAGGCCTGAAGCAGAACTCTGGGCACACCCTTTTAACTGGTGTAGTTTGTAGAAATTTGACTTCCAATGTGTGAAATTATGCATTGGGAGGAAGGCTGCATTACTTGGTGGAAGAAACACTTTTGGCCACCATTTTGAAATATGCTATGTGTCCAGTCGGAAGAGGGTGATATGATATATCTGTCTTGGCTAGAATTTACTCAGAAACACACTGGAAGTGTCAGTTTTGTCCTATCTTTACCTGGTTAAAGTAGCACTCTCACAAATGTCTTATTCTTTTCCCTGTTAGAAAGGTGCATGATGTGCTCTGTAGTGAAGATAATCTTCTTACCAGTGACTCTATTTGTGTGTTATAACCTCCGTTCTGATCCTCAGCTGTGTCATGTGACCAACTCTCTGATCAGTTACTTCTCTATTTATTCCTATGAGACTGACATTGAGAGTCCCATAGGAATACATAGAGAAACTGGCTTCCTGTCCACTGTGTTATTTGGAAAAGTCTGATTGCTGGTCACATGACACAGCTGAGGATCAGAAGAGAGGGAAAAACTCACAAATACAGACACTGGTAATAAGATTACATTTACTACAGATTACATCATGTACCTATAAGGTCAGAAAATAAATGTTTTTGTGGGAGTGCTTCTGCAAGCGAGGTCAAAGTTTTCTAAAGTACTTTACATGACTTATTTGAAGTGTCCCCCATTCTGCTAAATGCAGATGGTTAAACGTTTAAGCCATGAATACACTGAACAACCCTAATAAAGTATATTATAAAACACACTCACTGGGGGTCATTTACTAAGACTGCCATTTCATACACCAGCCCACTGGAGAAAGATCCGACCAATTTATTAGTAGGTGCACAACTCTTAATAAATATATTGCATCTTCTGCTGTGTGCCAGAAACTGAATTCTACTTCAGCTGGGTGGCATAAATTATTGTAAATGTGCGGGGCCAATGTGGCCCTGCACCCTTCTGATATAACCCACACACTTTTTTTAAAACATAAAAAGTGTAAAGTGTAAAATGGTCTTTACCCCAAATTTTGATACACTGTACTTCAAAAACCTGGCACAAAACTTTAGTAAATGACCCCCACTGTACCTACATACACTCCTCAACATTGAAATTGCAGCACCAACAAGTAAAAGTCGTGGAATTATGGAAATAAAAGGATAGACTTGTAAATAACACGAAAATTACAAAAAAATAGAAATAAAATATTCAAAACATCTCCATTTATTCAGCATCAAGTATGAGTGTGACGCACAGAAATACATGCACTTACTTTCCTTGGTATGCTCTCAATGAGGTTATTAATGGTTGTCCTAGGAATGTTCTGCCACACTGAATGTACTTGGGCATGCAAATCATCAAGATCTGCAGCCGGCAGCTCCCTTTGCATTTGCCTGATCAAATGCATCCCAGATGTGCTCAATGGGAGACAAGTCCAGAGACGCTGCAGGCCATGGTAGCACGTTTAGGTCACATAAGCTGCTAACAGTAGCATGAGCAACATGAAGCTTGGCGTTGTCCTAGTGGAAAACGGCTCCTGAAGAAATTCCCATACCACTGGTTCCAAGACCAAATCAATGTAATTCTGAGCTGTTATTGTACCTGAAATTAAGACTAGAGGGGTCCAGCTACTGTACATTATGCCAACCCACACTGGATCACTATACACCAGTCTTCTAATCAGACGTCCTTGCAGAGGTTCTCCTCTGTGAACCTCTTGCTGTCATTCCAGTTAGTTGCTGTTCTCCCAACCACTGGGACATGCACATTTGAACAATGCTCCCATCATAGCCTAAGCGCATAGCGATCTGCTGGAGAAATAAACCAAGGTCTATCAGTTAAAGAATTCTGTCCCTCACAGTTTGTGACAAGTGGTGATAACTAGCACATCAACCAACAGGAGGCATCACACAATCATCCCACACGACTTGATCCAATTTTTGAGGTTTCATGTGGTTAAAAAACTTTGCTTTCAATCTGGCTTTTATGCCCCTCCCATATGCCACAGATTGGAGCTAGGTGATTGAAAATTTGATCATCTGCAGATCTTTGCACCTGCTACTTTCTTGATTTGCAAAAGCTTTTGGCTTGTCCTTCTTGATGTTTAGAATTGTTATAAACAAAAATAAGACTTTAAATGGAGTTATTCTTCCTAGAGATTTATGAATACTGGGTATTACCATTCCCTACACACAGACACTGCCAGCGTGGATTAGACAGTGTCAACATGGAGCTCAAAGAAAAGTAGGTGCATAATTATTATTTCATCAGGAATACAATTATTTTATAAAACAGGGGAGCTGACAGATCCTCTTTAACACATCTACATGTTTTAGTTGTGTTTTACCTTCTAGATTTTATATGGGTGATATGATCACACCATTTCCTGAGAGACTGAAACAGACAAAAAGTGGACACATGAAACGTTAATTTATAACAATTAGAGATATGGTATTTCTTAAAACTAGGGCAAACAGAAACAAAGGACAAACAGTAATGTTTCCCGTGACAACTATTCACATTATATGTATTATTATGTACATAGGTTTAAAAAACCTCTAGCTTTCTTTTAACTTGCTTTGCTCTTGGTCATTTCCTTTCTTCCAATTAAATCATCTTTCTTTTTCAACAAGTTTAAAACCAAGTCTTTTTGCATTACTTTATCAGTTCCAGGAAACAAGTGTTGCAATTCTAACACTGTGGGTATGCAAGGATATAGTTGTGACACTAAAGCTGCATACCCAGAAATGGTGCAACTGTACTTATGAGCTGCACTTATCACTTAACCCAATAGACCAGTGTCTGAACATATATGCATAAGGATTCCTTACTTCCTTTTTTATAGCGTTTTTTGTTTTTTTTTAGTTTTTTTTTTTGCAGTGTTTCATGGAGCATTTTTACATTGTTTTTTTTCTGTTAGCACTTTAATAATGAAGCAGGTTTACTATCAATTTTTCACAGTGGCTCAGGCTGGATGATAAATGTGGTGCACAAATTGACACCTTTGTCTAACTCCATAGTAACTAATGGTTCGAGACATGGTTGAGGCATAAAACATTGCATCATAGGTGATGCCACTTTCCCTACAAAGCCGTGCTCCTTTCTGCTAAACTCCACCCGTTTTTCAAGCAAGTTGGGAAAAATTAATAGAACTATTGCTGCACCAAATTGAGACAACATTTTGCACCATTTTTTAGAAAGATTCTAGGCAAACATATTAAGAAATCTGGGTCAAAACATACCATACCTAGAGCATGCTGCTTTTTAAAATGCATAATCCACTACATACTTTAACGTAACATCTGGCAGCATAAAAACAGTAAAAAACAAACAAACTGTAAAATACTAAACAAAAAATGCTAAATTGCCCTCTACCCCCTAAAAAATGTGTGAACAATAAAGAGCTCCTTTCAAAGTGCCATAACGTGGGTGCATTTTAGAACCCATATTATGGCCACAATAACAGGACCTCCTTGGGTTCTTCTACAAATATGGAGATAAGCCTCTGCCAGACATTTCTGGCAACATATATCTCCTAGGAGAATAAAGGATTGGTAAGTAGAAACCCAAAAAAAGAAGATGCTGTGAAATCGCTGCCTCTACACAAACTACTGATTTTATGTCTAAAAGTCTAACCAATCTTCATTAATTTTTTTAACCATACATCAAAGAGAGAAGAAAAGTACAGTTTGCTGCCTACTATAAATTTTTATGGCCATTATTTAGGTCTGTTATTGACCAGTATGAAACACAGATTTTAGTTTGCAGTTAATGTGAAATTTCAGAATAATGGAAGCTGCTCAATTCCTCCAGTTCGTCAATGAAGTCTACTCTTATGTCCTCAGAATAGGTCATCAATATCAGATCGGCGGGGTTCCGACACCCAGCACCCCCGACGATCAGCTGTTTGAAGAGGAGGCGCGCACCGTGCCAGCGCTGCTTCCTCTTCATTGTTTACTTGCTCTCCGTTATATGAGTAGCGGTGAGCAGGTGTAATTACACTCAAGCCGGCCCATTCATTTCAATGGGATGGCTCGTTCCTATACAAGTGTATGGGAACGAGCCCTCCCATTGAAATGAATGGGACGTTAGGTGTAATTACACCTGCTCACCGCTACTGATGTTACGGCGAGCAGGTAAACAATGAAGAGGAGGCAGCGCTGGCACGGCGCGCGCCTCCTCTTCAAACAGCTGATCGGTGGGGGTGCTGGGTGTCGGACCCCCGCCGATCTGATATTGATGACCTATCCCGAGGATAGGTCATCAATAAATATAACTTGGATAACCCCTTTTAACAGGTTCTAATGCAGTCTTCTTTACTGTTTACTCTTGTTTGAAAAGTGTTCATGAACTTCTTCTTTAATTACATACAGTACATACTAGTTACATTTCCTATAAGGGCATGGTGAACTAATAGAGCATTAATGTCTAACCTTAATGGGGTATTCCAGTTTCAACACTTACGGCATAACCACATCATATGCCATAAATGTCCAATAGCTATCAGTCCCACCTCTGGAACCCAGATCAATCATGAGAGCAGGACCCTATCCCACAGCTGCTTTGAATACAGAGGTGGCCAGGCATCCGCAGCTCTCGACAGAACTTTGTTTTCCGTCCAGCATAACGGAAACCAGACGGATCTGTTATGCTTGCCCATATACTTCTATTATGACGGATCAAAATGGAATGCCCCTAAAGGTTTTTCGTTTTGATTTCTGTCTTATGGATTCCGTTATTTTCCGTTATAATAATGTTCTAATGGAAAGCCATAACGGAATACATAACGTTGATGTGAACAAGCCCTTAGCGATGATCTGAAAGATTATCTGCCCGTGTAATATTAGCTTAAACTGTGTTCCCTGGAACCGAAGGGGTTAAAAATTCCAACCTTTGCAGCAGGTAAAGCTATTATTAGGCTTGTTAATCCTCATTAGTATGTTGTTTTAACCCTCTCCTTTCCAGGGAGCACAGCTTAGAGGGAACAGTGCAATATTTAAATAGAGTTGTCTATAACGGTACGTCCAGACGGTCAGATTGCTGCATGAAGTTTTGGAAGCCAAAACCAGAAGTGAATTTAAAAAAATAGGAGAAGTTGTATGTTTTATATTTTGTATTATGTACATCTGTCGCTCCATTCACTCCAGGACACTCACAATCAGTGGGGGTGAGCAGGCCCACACCAGGGTTGCCAACCGTCCAGAAATTTCTGGACAGTCCGTAAAAATAGGTGACTTTTTTCCTGTGTCCGCGAAAAAAAATAGCTGTGTCTGTGATTTTTTTTGAGGCTAGTGGTTCTTGAGTAGATTATTTTGGTGGTAATTATCATCATTTTACAGCTCACAGTAAGGGCTGTTAATGAATTATTGTTAGTATATTGAACTGTAGCCCTGTATTGCTTATCATCTTTATCATTCATTATGGTTTTTCAATTTGTCCGTAAAAAGTGTTGGCTGTCCGTAATTTTGGGATAAATTGTCCAGAAAAATGAAAAATTCTGGTTGGCAACTCTGGCCCACACCAATCAGATACTTATTACCTATCTGGTGAATATGTGATAAGCTCTTCTTCTAGTACAACTCCTTACAAGGTTTTCTTTTTCTGCTGATCAAGTTGCATATAGAATTTTGTGACTGCAAAGAATAGAAAAATAAATCATCATTTGTGGAAACCAACAATGATTTTCCAGTGAGGAATGCATCTTGCCGGCAGATAACTGCACACCAACATAATTGTTCTCCAGCACACAAATTACAGGGTTCTTAGAAGAACAAACTGCACAGATGTCATCTTGAGCTCCTCAGCAATTTACCATTCCTTCTACTGTTCACTAGTTCTATTTTCTGGTTTATTATCTCAGAACTGAACAATCACCTAGGAGTATGAAGCATGGACCCAGGGCTATAAGACGGATTCTGCAGAAAAGAAATTATACATTTGTATTGTTATGGCACACGGGTACTTTCCAAACAGAAACAAACTAGGACCCAGTGCACTCGATCACCCCGAGACTGACACATCCACACATCACATGGATGAAATTACACTTCAGAAAATGTTCCTGCGTTGTCATCAGACTATTACTGCCCCAGTTTGACAAGAGACAAATTTCTCACAGCACTTTAATGTGCCAACATAAGAGTAACTTTGTGGTAAAAATGTTATCTTTGTTCTATCTCTTATTAATTATAGAAGTCACCTCCCGACAGGCTTGCATTTCCTCGATACTTGGTATCTTCCTATTGAATCATCTTTCCGTGTACTATATTATATATTTTAGTGTTCATATGTATGGTGTTTGGCTACAACAATGCGTGCAACTTGTCAGCAACTTGCTATTGTGCAACTATTTTAGAACTGTGAAAACATAACCAAGTTGCAGGTGAGGCACCTGTCCCGTACGAATGACTTAAATTAAAGTCAATGGGGTAAAAGTCCTGCATTGACCTGCGACACAAAGTGTCTCCACTATACTCTGGAAATCTCTACCCCAACATATCAAAACTTCTACGGTGGAAACCTTCAAAAGAAACCTAAAAACCCACCTCTTCAGACAAGCCTACAACCTACAGTAATCTTGCTGCTGCTATACTGCCATGACCAGCTTTACCCTCACCTTCTGAGTACTTCACCCATCCCTTGTAGATTGTAAGCCCTTGTGGGCAGGGCCCTCTCTCCTTCTGTATCAGTTTGTAACTCGTCTAGTTCATTCTTATTACAATTGTCTATATTATGTATGTGCACCCCTTATCATATGTACAGTGCCATGGAAAAAAAGGTGCTTTGATAATAAATAATAATAATGATAATAATGTCACACAACTTTCTTGTCGTGCAACAGGTCGCCTTGTGGCCAAACCCTAAGTCACCCCTCCTACTGTGCATTAACAAGGAACCTGTCACTAGGTTTGGGACCACTAATCCACTAACATATCCTTATGCAGATAAGTTTTATCTGTCCAAAGAAGCTCCTGTTAAAACCGGCCATCCGTTTTATCATTATGTCATTTAGGCAGGCTGCTGAATCTCCTTAAAGGGAACCTGTCACATTGAACATGGTTTCTGAGCTGCAGACAGCATGTCATAGAGCAGGAGGAGCTGAGCAGATTGATATATAGTTTATGGGAAAAGATTCAGTAAAACCTGTAGTTTATCCATGTAAATTCCTGCTCATTCTGGGCTTTGAAGTCCAGGAGGCGGTCCTATCAGTGATTGACAACCTTCCCTCTATGACTGTGTATATAGAGACAGCTGTCAATCACTGATAGGACCGCCTCCTGGACTTCAAAGACCAGAATGAGCAGGAATATAAACAGGTTATACTGAATCTTTTCCCCTATATATATCATATAAATATATCAATCTGCTCAGCTCCTCCAGCTCTATAACATGCTGCCTGTGGATTATTTTGCATTTTCATGACAGGCTCCCTTTAAAGAGACCAGTTCTGTATGGAGACTTACTGGAAGTACTCCATGGTATGGAGACATTGCCAATAAATCTCCATACCATGGATAATTCCTTTATGTCTCCATATAGGACTGGTCTCTTTAAGGAGAGCCCGCACCCTGTCTAAGCCACATTCAAGGCATCGCACTGAGCCAGCCAGAATCCTACTCCGTATGATGGAACATCTGTGTATGGATGAATATTTGGCTTGGCTATATTCACTTCTCAAATCGCAAGGTGTGTTGGAAAGTCAGATTTTGATTTATAAGGAGCTAATTCCAAGAGGTGGCGCTAGTGTGATGGTTCTCTTCCTTGTCATTATTTAATAGATCTAATCCATCACCTGCGATCTGTCCGGCAGCCTTGGGCATCGTGTGGATAAAGCCGAGGACAGAACATGCATAGGCGCAATGAAGTAAGTACTGTACTTTGCTGCATCTGCACAATGAACATGCACATGAAGCCTCCGCCTTATATCTTGGACTCATCTTAATACAGAAGTTATTTTACTACATAATCGACTTTAAGCTTCACTCCTAATAAAGGCCTGGTCGTTCTTTTATCTTGTCTCTCCATCTTGGAACTGTGCCCGTTGATGACCTTAAGCTTGTCTGTCCTGTGTATGTAGACGTTACAATAATTGTCTACTGATTTTAATGGGGTTTTCCGAAATAGAAAATTACCTATTGTTTAAATCAAGTTTTTATGTTAAACATATTTTTAAAGAATCTATGATGTTGTTATATTTCATTTTTCATACCACTATATCTTTCAAAAATAGATAGATAGATAGATAGGGTCCACAGGGTCTACCATTCACATTAGGTGATTGTCAAAGCTTTTTATTACTCCTTCCCTATGCAATGACCTCTGCACAGGTCACAGAGCATGCCAAAAATGTAGAAAAGAACTTGCTTGCACATCCACATGCTATGCTTTGATCTCATCCCTGCTTACTTAGCAGAAGACAGCGCTACTTCACATATGTGCAGCAGTGGTGCTGTGTGGCTGCTGGGTCCCGCCTCCTACCGGATCGGCGGCGCTATGTAGTTGGTCGGTGTGCAGCACTGCGCCAAATTTAGAGTAGGTCCCACTCAAAGAGGCAACCTTTGCGTGGTGAGTGGGCTTATGCCTTTTAATCAAAATGTACACTAATGCCTCAGTAAGGCGGTACACATGCGCCAAGTAGTGCTGTCTTCTGCTAAGTAAGCAGGGATGAGATCAAAGCATAGCATGTGGATGTCGAGCCAGTTCTTTTCTACATTTTTGGACAGGTCACAGAACATGTCTAGAAAACTCTCCTGTCCATTCTGTCTGTGGCCCATGTGGCTGCTGTAAAGCATATATTTAAATGCTGTTATGAACAGGTGACAGCCCATTATCATGTTCAGGAAGTAAAAAATAAAACAATCTACAATCAGAAAATAAAAACAGACTAGAAAAACAGGATGTGTGTGTCAAACTCTGGTTCTAACTAAAAAAAAAAAAAAAATTATAGGTGACACATTTCCTTTAAATATGGATGACCCGTTCTCAGGATAGGTTGTAAATGTCTGAATGGTGAGGGTCTGACTTCCCGCACTCAGGTGAATCAGAGTTGTATTGAAGTGTTGCACAATTTGGTGAATAAAGTCCTTCTTCATTGCAAAGGAGATGTGCTGCAGTTTTACTATCCTTTGTGATCTAAGTTCAGATAACCTCCTGCGCTGTGGAGATCTGCCGGGAGCATGTAAGTATGTATGTGTATTTGTATGTGTCTATGTCTGTGTGTGTGTGTCTGTACTGTGTGACATGTGTGGGGCCAGCTCCACACATGTCCCTGTGGCAGCACGGATCCGGCGCACCCTTCACCCGCCGGATCCGTGCTGCCGCTAATGTGAAAGAGGCCTAAGAAGAAATGCAGAATGTCCAGGTCTTACAGCTGTGATTTAAGACATCAATCTGAATTATGTCTCGTAGTTTAGCCAGCATTCAATCTTTTGTGCACGCTGCAATGCGAAGCGGCATTACCCAAGTCAATAACAGAGAAATCCCGCCAAGGGCTTTGTAGTTCAATCGGGTATTCCCTTTATTGTATTCCAATAGATATAATCTCAGGAGGCATTTCCGTCTGTCCAGCCTTCCTCAGCTGATACATATGTAAGGAGAAGTAATCAAGTCATGTACAAGCGATGTCAGATGCACTAAATTTATTTATTAATTTATATTTATTTATATAGAGCTACTATATTCTGCAGCGTTTTACAGACATTAGCATCTAACTGTCCCCAATGGGGCTCACAATCTAAGGTCCCTATCAGTATGTCTTTGGAGTGTGGGAGGAAACCCCTGCAAACACGGGGAGAACATACAAACTCCATGCAGATGTTGTCCTTGGTTGGATTCAAACCTACGACCCCAAAAATGATAATGGCACCACATTTGGTGCATCTGACGTCACTTGAACGTGACTTGATTACTTCTTCTAAAAAATATTGTACTTTTGTTATATGTGTGTCAGTTGAGGAAGGATGGAGGGGCTGAAACGCATCCTGAGTTTATATCTGCTGGAATGCAATAAAGGATATACCCGATTGAACTACGAAGCTCTAGGTGGGATTTCAATGTTATCAATCTGAATTATGGTGCTTTATCTTCCAAGCAGAAGGCCGTATTATGGCTCCATTTTTTATGAAATCACAATAGAGTGCCAATCCAAGTGGATGCTACCACTACTGTGTCAATTTCATCCAAAGCCAGAGAAAAATTTTTGATTCCTTATGAATGTAAAAGAAGAAAAAGTGTGACGTGCCATTGAATGCTGTATTTACAGAAGTATTCTCCACTGTTTACTAGCTAAAATTAAAAATGGGGCACATACGAATATATACATTACCTTTTTGCAATGTCCATAACAATTATGGTGTCCTCAGCAATATAAGATTATATAATGGTTGGTCTAACTCAAAGTTATTAAAGAAAGTACTCACTTTAGGTGGCTGCTCCTGCACACTTTGCAAATGACCAACCAGTAATTTGATTATTATATTGGAAAAGGTCCAATGATCTGAATTTCTGCAGTGAGGCCTTCACCCATGGGCACAATGATACTGATCCTGTTTAAACGCACAAGGGTAATGAATGCAGATGTTTAGTTGCCATGGTTTACGGTATGTGGGGGCGTTTGCAACATCTCTTTAAGTATCATTATCCTCTAAATCGCGCTATATATATATATATATATATATATAATGCAGTACAAATATGTTGACTATAAAAAACGGTTCTGCTCTGACCTTGCACTGAGCTTTCATTTCTCTATAACTCCTGTAAGTCTACACAGATAAGATGTGACAAACCACTCCTTCCTCTCTCTATATACAACACAGGGGAAGTGATTACAGACTGCTCATCTCAGCAACCCTTTAACTGCTTCACCACCAAGCCATTTTTTTTTTATTGCTGAAAGCCTACATAATGTGGAGCTTACCACAGTGATCTAGATTCAGCTTCCTGGGCCCTATGGCACGAAACGAGTCAGAGACCCTCACCAACCACAACCCCCACTAACACCAGATTTGCGATGACTTTCATAAAAAATGTTCCATTGACAAGTATATATTTTACGATGATTGTGTTTAGATTTTGTCAAACTGCACATCACTTTATTGCACAAAATTATAGACGCACGTCACGTGCCAAAAGAGACCTACCAGAAGATATTTTGATTGTGTGCATTGAATTTTGAATAAATCACCAACAGTATCACATGCAAAGCACACCCACACATCACACCTCCTCCTGCATTCTTCACAGTGGGAACCACACATATAGAAACCATCCGCTCAACTTTTCTGTGTCTCATAAAGACATGGAACCAAACTTTGACTCACCAGACCGAAGTGCAGACTTCCACTGGTCTAATGTCCATTCATTTTGTTTCTTAGCCCAAGCATTTCTGTTCTTCTTCTTCTTTCTCCTTTGTACTGGCCTCTTTACAACAATTCGACCACAAATGTCTCCTCTGAACAGTTGATATTGAGATATGTCTGGTACTTGATCTTTGCAAAGCATTTATGTAGGCTTTAAGCTGAGGTGCTGTTAATTTGTCATTTCTGAGGCTTATAACGCTAATGAACTTATCTTCGCAGCAGAGGTAAAGGCTCCTTTACACAGGCCGAGAATCAGCCAGATAATCTCTAATGAGAGTTCATAGAAATGCTCGTTAGCAGTTATCCGGCGGTGTAAAGGTGCCCGTGATTACCCGATGAATGAGCGAAGCGTTCATTTGTCGGGTAATATGCTCGTTTGTGCAGGCGCCTAAATCGTTGTTTGCCAACGAGTCTGTACAGGAATGAGCAATAGCATACTGTGGAGGTGATCGCTGCATGTAAATGCAGTGGTCTCCTTCACTGACAAGCAGGGGGTATTGCCGGGAAGGAACGTTTCCTTCCCACAATCACCTGCTGAATTGTCCCGTGTAAAGTGACCTTAACTCTTGGTCTTCCATTCCTAAGGCTGTCCTAATGAAAGCCAGTTTCATTATACATTTGATAGTTTTCATGACTGCATTTGAGGATATCTTCCTTCAAAGTTCTGGAAATTTTCCTGATTGAATGGCCGTCATGTCTTAAAGTAATGGTAGACTGTCCTTGAGTGGTTCTTGCCATAATGAGGATTAGAACAGTAGTAAAATAGGACTAAACAATATATAAAACTGTGTACCAATCCTACCTCTGCACAACACAACTGATGGTCTCAAACACATTATGAAGGCAAGAAATTCCACAAATTCTTGGCAAAGCACACCTGTTAAATGAAATTTATGAAAACCATTCCAGGTGACTACCTCATGAAGCTGACTAAGATGCCAAGAATGCCAAGAGTGTGTAAAGCTGTCATCAAAGTAAAAGGGGGATACTGTATTTTTCGCCCCATAAGACTCTCTGTACTCACCGCTTCCTGGTCCTTCGTTCGGCTGTCGGCTGTGCAGTGCTGTGCACAGCATGAGGGCGCTCTGTGACCTCATGCTGTGCTTACCGGTTCAAAGCACAGCCGGCAGCATGAACAGCAGGAGGAAGCGCTGGAGGAGAAGAGCGGCGCCCTCCGGAGCAGGAGAGGTAAGTGTTTTTTTTATTTTATTTTATTCCATAGGGGAATGATATAACTTGGCTGGGGGCTGCTATAAAGCCGCTGGAGGCTGCTAAGTAGCATTTGGGACTGCTATGAGGCATCTGGGGGCTGCTATGAGGCATTTGGGGGCTGCTATGAGGCATTTGGGGGCTGCAGAGAGGCATGGGGCTCTTATCTGAGGTCTGATTGGGGATCATTCACATTGAGGTCTGAGCTGAGGTCTGATTGGGTGTCTGATCTGAGGTCTTATTGGGGCTGTCAGCTGAGGTCTGATTAACATTATGGGTCTGATTAGTGGTCTGACCTAAGGTCTGATGAAAAATATTTATGTGTCCTCCTCTAAAACCTAGTTGCGTCTTAGGGGCCGGTGCGTCTTACAGGGCGAAAAATATGGTACTTTTAAGAATGTAAAACATAAAACATATTCTGGTTTAACACATTTCTGTTTACTATTTAAAGAGGTTTTCCAGGTTATTAAAGGGTATGTATACCTTCAGGGGCATTTTCTATTATTGCATTTTACTCAGATTGATATAAAAATAATTTTTTTATTAAAAATTTTGATACACTATCTGTGCAGCCTTCAGTTTCTCTAGTAGCAGGCTCTGAATTTTCACTCTGTTCCGTCAGGCAGCTCAGCTGACAGCTCCTTATCTCTGATCTTATAAACACTCATTATAGCTCAATTCTTATTTTACTGATAAGAATGTGGCTTAATGAACTGTCTATGACCTTTTAGTAATTTACAGACAAGGGGTTTTAGATGACCAGCACAAAGTGAAAGTAGGATTGGGCCCATAGCGGGAGTGCTCCCTGCCATTGCCACTGAGAATCCTGCTTTTACAGCTGAGAAACCACTGTGAACATGGTCAAGATTGGAAAGGATTGTCAGGGGAACCGGGAAAGAACACCCACGACAATCACAGAATCAAGCAGACATGGCAAAATACCTCACTACACAGGTTCAACTGTCCGCCACGGGGCTTTCCAAGATGGTGCCCGAAGATGTCATGGTGCCTGAGGAGCGGGAGGAAGAGGTGAAGGATGCAAGTAGGCTGGAACATCTCTCCTTCTCCAAGCAGTTCCTTAAATAGACTGTTGCTTTGTCAGTCAAGCCAGTTATGAAGGAGCTTGGAGACATTAAAAGGCAGATTTCCTGTTCTTTGCAGATGTGACACAAGACAAGCTGCGGCTCAAAGATGAGCAACTTAATCGAGCTTTTGATATGCTGGAGGAGCAGGAGAATAGGAGCAGGCTCTGTAATATTTGCATTAAAGGCCTGCCTGAAATCTGGGCAGCAGATGCTCTGCACAATGTGGTAGATCAAATCTTTAGCATCCATCGGGCCTTAAGACCTAAACCAAAGTCTACGGCTCCACTGCGTGATGTTATCTGCGGCTTACTGAGCATTTGTGACATGGCTGCTATCCTTGCTAAGGCAAGGGAAACCACAACCCTTCAATATGAGGGTGCCACCATTTATTAGGATCTGGCGGTGTCGACACTGGCAAAGAGGAGAAGTTTTAAACTCTTGCTCCTCCAGTTAAAGGAACTGAGCATTCAGTATAAGTGGCTTTTTTTTTTTTTTTTCATTTTACTAAAGAAGGGCATGCCTAGGTATCTCGTCAAATTTCTAACTGGCAGATGGTAAACGACAATGTGGTGTTCCCCACTATGAAGAAGGTGGATAGCTGGAAATCTGTAACCAAGCAAAGATCAACAGAACAAGCAGCCATTTGAAGGACGTTCCGTTACTGGAACAGGATACCAGGATACCAAGGGTCAAACAAAGGCGGTGAACAGGGGTTACATAACTGCTGAGGACTTCCATTTTTTTATATTTAGATTCTTTTTTATACTTCATTTGTAGTTCCTTCTATAGCAGATACATTGTTCTGCTGACCCATTCCCTGGATTATAGGGGGTTCTTTCTGACAGGTTGGAGTCCTATTTGATTAGATTGGACGCTAGAATGGGTTCTGACCCTCTAGTGCTTCTTCACTTGTTATTGTAGTCATTTCATATTTCAACCATAGCGATGGTTCTCGTACATTTTAATTTTTAGTTATATTATGATGTGTTTTGTTACTGGAATATGTGCACAGGATTCTCGGTGCTCTATATGGGTAAATGTTACCTTGACCTCTTCTATATTTGTACGTAACACCGGCCTATTTCTACAATTTTACACATGAGGGGTGATCTTTATTGATTGTTGTATAGTTTTTTGATCTCCTTGTCCTGCTCCTTGATGTCTCTTTCCCAGAAGGTGTGATTCTTTATTTCTTTTTGTATTTTTTCTTTTCTTTCTTATGATGTCCATTAAGGCTGTCTGTTTCAATGTCAAAGTTCTTAACTTGCTTCTAAGAGATCCCAAATATTTCAATTGCTTAAACAATTGAAATCTGATATAGTTTTCATTGAGGAGATGCATTTTAAGGAACATAAAATTCCTAGATTGCCAACCCATTATTTTTACCAATGGTTCCATAGTGGGCACTCCAGTTCAGCTTCTAAAGGAGTTAGCTTAGTACATTCATACACAGATGCAGGTGATATAGCATTCTTTGTTAAGGGGATTAAAGGGGTTCTCCGAGTTATATATATTGATGACACCCGGCACTCCCGCCGATCAGCTGTTTGAAGAGGAGGCGCTGCCTACTCTTCACTGTTTACATGCTGGCCAACACAGGGGTAGTGGTGAGCAGGTGTAATTACACTTAATCGCCCCATTCATTTCTATGGGAAGAATCGCTTCCATAGACTGATACAGCGCACGCCTCCTCTTCAAACAGCTGATCGGCGGGGGTGCCAGGTGTCGGACCCCCGCCAATCTGATATTGATGACCTATCCTGAGGATAGGTCATCAATATATATAACTCAGAAAACCCCTTTAAGGGGAAGGTAATGGTGAAGGGGTTGGCCCATATTGGACATTGACCAATATCTGATAGGTGCAGGTCCCTGAGGTGGACACCCCCGCACCTTAGGACTCATATCCTCTGGGACCTGCAACTATACTTACAATGGAGCTTGCAAAGTGCCAGAGGGCACACTGCACTTGCGTGGCGGTCCTCCATTCATTTTTATAGGATGCCAAGTGCGGTGCTTGGCTATTTTCAAAGATCCCATTGAAATAAATAGGAAGCGCACTGTGCATGTGAGGCCACCACTCTATTAACTTTTATGGGGCTTATGGAAATAGGGAAATAGCCAAGCCAGCTCCAGGCTATTTTCTGCAGTCCTATAGAAATGAATGGAGGGCAGCTGTGCATGCGTGGTGTGCCCCTCCGGCACTCTACAAGCTCCATTCTATGTATAGGTGCAGGTCCCAGAGGCGATATGCCTCCAGTGTCCAAGATGGGAATACACCTTTAAAGTACACTCAGGCCTCATTGTATGCCCCTAATTCAGGACAATCTAATTGGATTTAATCTATTGTTCAGACTTTGCAACAATTTGCTAAGTGTATGATCCTATTAGGTGGGGGTCTTAATGTCACGCTGGACCCCTATGTGATTCCTCCACTGGAAAATCTGCTCTTTCTGGCTTTGAGACGCATAAAAATAGTGCTCAATGGGATTTATCCTTGATCAATTCCTGGAGGGCATTGCACCCATCTGAGAAGGATTATTCCCTTTACTCCAATAGACATCTTTCATTCCAGCAATTAGACTATATCTTTATCTCTTCATATCTATGCAATGTTTCTAAGGTTAATATTAATGCGCGATCTGCCGCCGGCAAAAGAGGATTTTTAAACCTGTTGAAAGATTATAATTACCCGATGAATGAGCGTTTGCTTGTAATCGGCAGCAGTATTACATGATCTCTGATCATTCTCCAATTTCATGCAGCTATTGACACCTCAGCTGCCTCAGAAAGAGTGGATGTGGCGTATGAAAGAGGACTTTCTGGGGAACAACTCTCATGTCCAGGAACTATCAGATAACTGAATTCTTCGCTTTTAACACACAGGAAGATGCCTCACTATTCTTGTTGTGGGAGACACAGAATGCGGTTGCAAGGGGTTTACTCATCACATTAGGTTCTCGAGTAACGAGGTCAAGGCATAAGGAGTTATCTTCCCTTTTACCTCAAATATCGACGATATCTTTGGTGGAGGTCACAAATAGGATTTCTAGGATAGCATGCTTTTTGCAATAGCTTAATTTGCCCTCCCTATCTATAGAAGATCAAAAAGAGTTACAGCATCTCGTTACTGTGGACAAAGTTAAATTGGTGATAGCCTCTTTTCCCTCTAGTAAGGCCTCTTTCACACTAGCGGCAGCACGGATCCGGCACCTAAAGGGTGCCTTCGGATCCGTACTGCCACTGATACATGTGTGGAGCCGGAGCAGCGGTTCGGCCCCACACATGTTGACATAGACATTGGGACAAGACACAGAGTACATACATACACACACACACGCAAACACATACATACTTACATACTCCAGCCAGGGACGCCGGCAGCACGTCTTCACGCGCCTCCTGCGCGCAGTGATGACGATTCCCCACAGCGCCCTCTGCTGGGCGCAGTGGGGAAACGTCATAGCTGCGTGCAGGAGGCGCGTGAAGACATGCTGCCGGCATCCCTGGCTGGAGTATGTGAGTATGTATGTGTATGTGTGTATGTATGTATGTATGTATGTATGTATGTCTGTCTGTATGTATCTCTGTACCCGGATCCAGAATGACCCCCCCCCATTGCAAGTCAATGGAGGACAGATCCGGATTACTGGTGTGTCCACACCAAACGGATCCGTCCCCATTGACTTGCATTGGGGGTCAGTCCGGATCCGTCTTGGTGCGGATGCCTGGACCGGAGAGCAAACTGCAGCATGCCGGTCTGAAGACAGAACGGAATGCTTTCAGGAGCATTCCATTGTCTTCAGTTCAGTTTTGTCCCCATTGACAATGAATGGGGACAAAACTGAAGCGTTTTTTTCCGGTATTGAGCCCCTATGACGGAGCTCAATACCGGAATAAAGAAACGCTAATGTGAAAGTAGCCTAAGAGCCTTGGCCTGGATGGGTTTCCAGTTGAAATCTATAAGACATTTAGCTTTATATTGACATCACATTTTGTAATTGCATGCTACAGGGCTCCTCATTATCACGAACCATGCTTGATGCATATATTACCATATTGCCAAGAGTGTAAGGATCCTAACGATTGCAGGAGTTACCTCTCGATATCTCTTTTAAATATAGATGGGAAAATCTGAGCAAAGCTTCTGGCCACTTGACTTAGTAAATTCCTTCCCCATCTTATTTCAGGTGAACAAGTAGGTTTTGTGAAAAGTAAGGAAAGGATAATGTGTCACATTTAGTGCACACTGTTTGTTATGCTAGATCTCATGGCCGCCCTCTTATTCTTCTTGGCACGGATGTTGAGAAGGCATTTAACCCCTTCAACCGACAGCCAGTTTGGACCAAATGCCGGAGCCCCATTTTTCAAATCTGACATGTCTCATTTTATGTGGTGATAACTTTAGAACGCTTTTACTTATCCGGGCCATTCTGAGATTGTTTTCTCGTCACATATTGTACTTCATGACAGTGGTAAATTTGAGTCAAAATATTTCATTCTTATTTATAAAAAAATACCAAATTTACCAAAAATTTAGAAAAATTTCCAAATTTCCAAATGTCAATTTCTCTACTTTTAAAATACATAGTAATACTTCCAAAAATAGTTATTACTTTACATTCCCTATGTGTCTTCTTCAGGTTTGGATCATTTTGAAAATTACATTTTATTTTTTTGGGACGTTAGAAGGCTTAGAAATTTAGAAGCAAATCTTGACATTTTTCACAAAATTTCCAAAACCCACTTTTTAAGAACCAGTTCAGGTCTGAAGTCACTTTGTGAGACTTTCATCATAGAAACCACCCAAAAATGACCCCATTTTAGAAACTACACCCCTCAAGGTATTCAAAACTGATTTTACAAACGTTATTAACCCTTTAGGTGTTCCACAAGAATTAAAGAAAAATGTAGCCAAAATTTCCAAATTTCACTTTTTTGGCAGATTTTCCATTTAAATCATTTTAGTCCGAGAATAAAGCAAGGGTTAACTGCCAAACAAAACTCAATAATTATTACCCTGATTCTGTAGTTTACAGAAATGCCCCATTTGTCATCGTAAACTGCTGTACAGGCACACGGCACGGCGCAGAAGGAAAGGAACGCCAGGGCAGATTTCACTGGAAAAAGTTTAAGTTTCCATGTCAGATTTGATGCACCCCTAGAGTAGGAAACTCCAAAAAACTGACCCCATTTTGGAAACTACGGGATAAGTTGGCAGTTTTGTTAGTACTATTCTAGGGTACATGCGATTTTTGGTACCTTTATATTACACTTTTTGTGAGGCAAGGTAACAAAAACTAGCAGTTTTGGCATAGTTTTTATTTTTTGTTATTTACAACATTCATCTGACAGGTTATATCGTGTGATATTTTTATAGAGCAGGTCGTTACGGACGCGGCAATATCAATTATGTATACTTTTTTTTATTTATTTAAGTTTTACACAATATTTTTGAAGCACAAAAAAAAATCATGTTTTAATGTCTCCATAGTCAGAGAGCTGTAGTTTTTTTATTTTTTGGACGATTGTCTCAGGTAGGGGCTCATTTTTTGCAGGACGAGATGACGGTTAGATTAGTACTATTTTTTGGGGCATATGCTTTTTTGATCGCTTGGTATTACATTTTTTGTGAAGAAATGTGACAAAAAATGGCTTTTTTTAGACAGTTTTTATTTTTTATTTTTTACGGTGTTCACCTGAGGGGAGAGATCATGTGATATTTTTGTAGAGCAGGTTGTTACGGACGTGGAGATACCTAACATGTATACTTATTTTTATTTATTTAAGTTTTACACAATAATATCATTTTTGAAACAAAAAAATCATGTTTTAGTATCTCCATAGTCAGAGAGCTGTAGTTTTTTTATTTTTTGGGCGATTGTCTCAGGTAGGGGCTCATTTTTTGCGGGACGAGATGACGGTTAGATTGGTACTATTTTGGGGGGCATACGCTTTTTTGATCGCTTGGTATTAAATTTTTTGTGATGAAATGTGATAAAAAATGGCTTTTTTTAGACAGTTTTTATTTTTTATTTTTACGGTGTTCACCTGAGGGGAGAGATCATGTAATATTTTTGTAGAGCAGGTTGTTACGGACGTGTCGATACCTAACATGTATACTTATTTTTATTTATTTAAGTTTTACACAATAATATCATTGTTGAAACAAAAAAAATCATGTTTTAGTATCTCCATAGTCAGAGAGCTGTAGTTTTTTTATTTTTTGGGCGATTGTCTCAGGTAGGGGCTCATTTTTTGCGGGACGAGATGACGGTTTGATTGGTACCATTTTGGGGTAAATACGCCTTTTTGATCGCCTGCTAATACACTTTTTGTGTGGCAAGGTGACAGAAAATGGCTGTTTTGGTATAGTTTTTTTTTTAAAAAAAATTTTGCGTACAGCTGGCGGGGTGGACCATGTGACGCTTTTATAGAGCCCGTCGATACGGACGCGGCGATACCTAATATGTGTACTTTTTCCTTTTTTTTACTTTATTTGGGGAAAAAGGGCGCTTTTTAACTTTTTTTAAACTTTATTTTTTTACTTTTTTACACTTTTTTTACTTTCTTTTCACACTTTTCTTTTTTACTTTTTACATTTTTTTTAAACTTTATCAAGACCCATTTGGATCTTGAAGATCCAGTGGGCTTGATGGCTATACAGTGCATTGCAATAGCCATCTATTGCAATGCACTGTATCAGTGCTACACTAAGGCTGATCAGACCCTGAGGGTCTAATCAGCCTTAGCTACATGGCAACCAGGACGCTTTTTGTAAAGCGTCTGGTTGCCATGGTAACCATCGGGCCGTTGCCATTGCAGCAGCGGCCGCCCGATGGTATAGAGAGGGAGCTCCCTCCCTCTTAACCCCATGGATGCTGCGGGCGGCTACTGACCGCAGCATCTATGGGGTTAAACAGCTGAAATCGGTGCCAGCACCGATTTCAGCTGTTAGCAGCAGAGTGTGAGCTGTAATTACAGCTCACACTCTCTGCTGATGGCAGCGGCTCCGATCCTGAGCCGCTGCCATCATACAATACAAAGCAGGAGGGGGGGCAACGGAGGCACCAGGGGGGCACTACAAGGAGGGGGCACTACAAGGGGGGGCACTACAAGAAGGGGGCTATGTGGGGGCACAGAGGACTTACCTGGTTTCAGGCTGCGATCTCTCTCCAGAGTGGAGATCGCAGCCTGAAACCGGCATTTTAATACTGAAGCGCTCCGATTGGTTAGTCTGCAGAGACTAACCAATCGGAGCGCTTGCTGGCAAGGGACCACTCTGATTGGTCCCTTGCCGGCTTCCCCGACGTCTCTGCTCTCCGGGAGAGCGGAGACTCCGGGGCTGTGACACTTTATAGTGTCACAGTCCCGGTAAGCAGTTTGGACGTAACTGCGCGTCCAAATGCAGCAACTTACTTGCACTTTGGACGTACAGTTACGTCCAAATGCGCCAAAGGGTTAATAGAGGGGACTGCGAATTCAAGAGGCAGTCCTTGTTTAAGTTTGGTCTGCTTAATTCCTTTGTCAGAGTGATTTTACCCCTTTACTCCAGCCCGCATGCCAGGGACCTTGGGACCTTGTTGCGGCACCTGGATATTTCTATTAGCTCGCGACACGGTTGCCCACTGTCTCCTCCTTTAGTTATACTCACTTTAGAAACTTTAATTCAACATGTTAGGCTGGATCCAATTACTCACGAGTTAGAGATGCTGGGTGTGTTACATCATGCTGCTGCATTTGCAGATGATTTGATATTTCTTGTCACTAACCCTCAACAAGCTCTACTTGTACTCTACGGTTTAATGATCTTTTCCCTACATTTAATGTCCCGTCCGGTTTCAAAGTGAATGTGGATAAATCTGAGATTTTTAATGTCAACCTATCCTCACAAATGGTCCCAGGCCTCAAAGCTGCTTCCCTTTTTCATGACATTTGTCCTTGATGAAATACCTTGGGATATTACTAACTACTGATCCAGAGGATCTTTATAAAGAGAATTAACTGCCCTTGCTGACCCAGTTATTGTCTGATTATAACCACCCAATGATTTCCTGGATGTGTCATAAGAACCTTTCAAAGACCTATGTTCTTCGTGAGCTGCTTTATGTGATGCAAGAGGTCCCTCAGACTTTTTTCACTACTGTGACGTATTTTCCACCTTCCATTGGAAAAGAAATGCACTAGATTGGCATACAACATTTTAGTTAGGAAGAGAGATAAGGGAGGCATGGCTTTGCCAGATCTTCGTATTTATTACTGGCCTATCATTTTGTCCATATGCATTCATCTACTAGCCTCTTGTCCTCTCAGTCTTACTTTTCAGCTAGAACATGACATTTCATGCAAGGACATCCAAGACCTTCTGTGGCTCCCCATGAGACTTAGTTCTCCTTTAGGATTGTGCAGTGTTCTAACAAATAACGCTATGAAAGTTGGCATGACTTAAATAAAAGATTTAAATTACTTGCCTTCATTGCTTTCCCCCACACATCTCCTACCTTGTTATCTTTCTGGGGAATGTCATAATCAGTTGGAATGGCGGTACCACCTGAGGTCCACTTCTATACTAGACCTTCTTCAAAAATGTGAAAAGATAACTGACATTGAGTTTCGGGAGTTAGAGGTAGAGCATAGAGGAGGGTTCTTATCGTTTCTTCAATTTCGGTCTACAGGTAGAAAATTTCCTTCCCCGTACTCATTAATTGAGTTGGAGAAAACAATGTGGAGTGGTCTTCATAATCTGTGCAAGGTGTCTGCTTTGTATGACCTTTTGCTAAACTCATACTCAGCTGGTAACTCTTCGTATATTACTTATTGGGAGCAAGATTTAAATTTCGCCCTTAATACTGATGAAGTTACGGGAAGTCTGAGGCATTCTTATGGTTATTTGAAATGTTTAAGGTTATAAGAAAACCACTTTAATCTATTGACACGCTGGTACCGAACACCAGATGTTCTCTGCAGATTAGGATTTACAGCCTCGAACCTATGTTGGAGGTGTCACGGAGAAATAGGAACTCTGCTGCACATCTGGTGGTCTTGTCCCCGAATTCAATCTTATTGGAAGGAAGTGGAGGAGGAGATATAGGCAGTGTGTCACTGTAGAGTTTCACTGACCCCAGTACGGTATGCTTGGGTCTAGGGATGAATAAACTCCCTCTAGCTCATTGCACACTGTTAATCCACTTAATAATCACTGCCAAAGTGCTTATACCTCTATGTTGGTTGAATACATCTCCAACTTTTTTGAAGCTCGGGAGTGACAAATTACATCATATACTGTATATAGAATAGAGAAAAATTTCAGTCGGGTAAATCACTCCCATGCCACCTTTAAATGAATATGAGACCCTTGGTATTACTACATTGCTGTTTTGCATGCTAAATAGTACTCTGACATTGATGGTTCAGCACATTAGTCTCTTTTTGTTCTGGGGGTGCCGTGAGTCATTAATGAGTCGAACCTTCCACTTCTCTCGTCTTCCCTTTCCTCTATTCCTGCCATGTCCTATCCTCCCTTCTTCATAAGGGGGTTATTTTTTTTTTCAATAGATGTAATAGTCGGGTTCTTTGTTTGCATTCACTGATATTGAACTATCTAAAAAGTTGAAAGTAGGATTCACAGAGCTAGACAGTTAACCCTTTGTGACAGAAGGGCTGAATATTTTTTTTAATAAAGACCAATTGAAAAAATGATTTTTAATCCAAAATGAGTACTATGCAAAAAATAAATAAAAAATTGCTCCCACAGGTGTACATAGCCTTTAATATTGATGACTTATCCTCAGGACACACATAAAAAGAGTGAACCTTGTGCTACTACCACTTGTTTGTATGTTTTAAAATATTCATTAAAAGAAGAATCTCATCAGGAATACCAAGTGCTGGTCTTTAATCTTGTTTGTGGAATATACCCCGGCTTATGTAGCAGATGTTCTCTGGGACTATGACATAACACCTGGGTCCATTGTTTATATTCACGTCAGACAGAGTAACTGCCAGTGAGGCTTAAAATGTTCAGCACCTAGAGAGACAGATGGCTAAATAGCTATTCTTTTTAATAATAATAATTATTATTTATTATTGACGCGCCATTCGTTCTACGGAGCTGATGTACATATGAAAAGGGGTATACATACATAATATAAAAAAATTGCAATAAGCATGAACAACACAAGTTACAAACGGTACAAAAGTAGAGAGGACCCTGCCTACGAGGGCTTACAATCTACAAGGGATGGGGGAAGGATACAGTGGGTGAGGGTAAATCTGGTCATACAGCGGTATAGCAGCAGTACGGTTACTGTAAGTTGTAGGCTTGTCTATAAAGATGGGTTTTCAGGTTTGTTTTAAAGATTTCCATGGTAGGTGATAGTCTGATATGTTGGGGTACCGAGTTCCAGAATATGGGGGATACATCAGAGATATCTTAGAGGCGATTATGGGAAGGGCAGATTAGGGTTGGGCGATTTACCGGTATTCACGGTATACCGCGGTATTAAGAAACGGCGATATGGCGATATCGCCGTTTCTTAATTACCGCAGTATTTTAGTGATGTCATAGGGGCAGTCGCACTTGAGTGCTTACTGCATCTAAAACGTCCGGGGAACAGCCGGCACAGTGGAGAAGGAGAGAGTCCCTCCCCACTGTGATCTGGCTGCCGCTGCCACCAATGAGAGGTGAGGAGGGGCGGGGCTATGGCCACTGATCTACCAATGAATTTATCTCTTAATACAAGTATAGGCTGAAGTATAGGCAATAACAGATGGTGGCGATCCCGTGAACCGTGGCAATTAACCCCTCAGGTGCGCCGCCTGAGGGGTTAATTGGCGCAGTTCGGCGGGATCCCAGTCATTGAATCCGGGTGCAGGCTATGTAATATGGCCGGCACCCAGATTCAATGACTGGGATCCCGCCGTACCGCGCCAATTAAACCCCTCAGGTACCGCACCTAAGCGGTTAATTGCCGCGGTTCGCGGGATCACCGCCGTCTGTTATTGCCTATACTTTTATAAAAAGAGAATTAAATTCATTGGTCGCGCAGTGCGCCCCCCCGACCCCCCCAGTATAGTAACCATTGGTGGCGCAGTACGCCCCCCCAATACCCCAGTATAATAAACATTGGTGGCAGTGGCCACAGTGTCCCCTTACCCCTTTCATTGGTGGTGCAGTGGTAGCTTCTGATCGGAACACCAGCAGTTGGGGCTCTGATCGGTTACCATGGCAACTAGGACGCTACTGAAGTCCTGGCTGCCATGGTAAGCTCCCTGCTGCCCTGTGTACAAAGCCCAGGGCAGCAGGGAGAGTGTAAGTCCTATGCACCCTAATAAAGTTCTATTAGGGTGAATAGAACATGGGATTAAAAGATCCCAGGATCTAGCCCCAGGGGGCTAATAGTTATTAAATAAAATGTAAAAAAAAACAAAAAACACCAAAATATTAAAAAATCGCCCCCCTTCCCAATTTTACATATAAAAATATATAAACAATAAAAAAACAACATATTACATATCGCCATGTCCAAAAAAGTACAAGCTATTAAAGTATTAAAAAATATGTCCTATGCGGGGAACACCGTAACAGAAAATAATTGTTTTATTTTTCTTTCCCGTGGTATCAAGTATCGCAATACTTTTTTATGGGACCGAGATTGAATAAAAATTTTGATATTGTGACATCCCTAGTCACGTGGACATAACGTCATCTCAGGTCCATTAGGCCACAAAGAAAAAGCATCTAACAGGAGCGCCGAAGCTATCTCCAGGACTTCCATATCGACTGAATGGAGCAGCAGGGGGCACGCACAACCGGCCACACCATCAGATTCAGGGGAACGGTGACCGTTCTTGGTGGGGCATTATAACGTATGGGGGCAACAAGGAAACACGAGTACGTGTTTTGAGTGCTTTTTTATTCTAAATAAGCATTTATCGCGATATATATCGTTATCACGATAAATTTCTTAATATCGTTATCGTGGGAATATTTTTGATATCGCCCAACCCTAGGGCCCACCCATTGTTAAAAGCCCCTCTTACATATAATAGGCTCCTCTCAACAAACACCATACAGCTGAAATTATATTGTTGGGGATGAAGGTAAGAGACTCACCCTCATCTTACATAGACACACTGGGGGAGATTTATCAAACTGGTGTAAAAAAGAACTGGCTTAGTTGCCCATAGCAACCAATCAGATTCCGTCTTTAATTTTCCAAGGGAGCTGTGAAAAATGAAAGGTGGAATCTGATTGGTTGCTATGGGCAACCAAGCTAGTTCTACTTTACACCAGTTTGATAAATCTCCCCCACTGTACTTAAAGGGGTATTCTCATCTTAGACAATTTGGGGCATATCGCTTGGATATGCCCCCATTGTCTTATAGGTGCGGGTCCCACCACTGGGACCCACACCTATATCGAGATCGGAGGGGGGAGCTCTGCGCCTGGAGGACCCCAGGTGTCCCGGGGTCCGGCCACCACCAAGCGCAGCTCCCATAGAAATGAATGGGAGCGCACTGTGCATGCGCGGCCACCACTCCCATTCATTTCTATGTAGCCGACGGAAATAGCTGAGCCACCGCTCGGCTATTTTCGGTGGCCCCATAGAAATGAATGGAGGGCGGCTGCACATGCACAGTGCGCCCTCCTTTACTTTCGGGGCTCCGTTCTCGATATAGGTGCGGGTCCCAGCTGTGGGACCCGCACCTATAAGACAATGGGGGCATATCCTAGCGATATGCCCCCATTGTCTAAGATGAGAATAACCCTTTAATACTCGGGGCCCCAACATAAAGCTACTGTACTTCTCTGTGACAGGAATCACCATCCAGTTCTGTTTAACAGACTGTCCACCACGTTGCTGGTTCTCGCAGGAGCTGTTGTAGCTTCACTTTCTCCCTCCTAGTCCTGAATATGCCAATAAAGGTGAAGCTGCACAATATTTAAGGTGCGTAGGTCTAATACTGTGCCAGGGTGCCCCCCATAGTAATAGTGCACCCCTAAGTCCCACCAATAGAAATTATTTTCTGTGCAGAGAGTTAACAGTGCTCCCACAGTAATAAAGCTCCCCAAAGTCCCATCAATAGTAATAATTCTCTGCCACAGCATACTTAGTAGTAATAGTGCCCCCCCAATAGTAATACTGTCCCCACTGTGCCCCAGAAGTAATAATGCCCCCATAGTGCCCATACTAGTAATCATGTTCCTCATAGTCCCCCAGCAGTAATAAAGCCCACCAGAATGCCCTCCAATAGTAATAATTCTCCTTATAATGTGACAGTAGAAAGTACTAAAATTGCCCCCTTAAAATGTGTGCCAGTACAAAAAAAGCCCCCTAATAATGTGAACTAGTACAAAAATGTCCTCGTTCTGTGTGTCAGTATGAAAAATACTCCCCAGTTGAGCTAATGTCCCCATAATGTGTGCCAGCATAAAATACCCCTATATTGTTCCCTTTGTAAATGCCCCCATAGTGCTCCTCTCCCCCTTCCTCATAGTACCCCCCATAATGTGCCAGTATAAAATGCTCCTATATAGTTAGTAGATGCCCTCAGTGTCCCCCATAATGTGTGCCAGCATAAAATGTCCCTATACAGTGCCCCAGTAGATGCCCTCAATGTCTCCCATTATGTGTGCCAGTATTAAATGCCCCATATAGTGCTTCCAGTATATGACCCCATAGTGCTCCCCCCCAGTGTCCCCCATAATGTGCCAGTATAAAATGTCCCTATATAGTGCACCGGTAGATGGCCCCATAGTGCTCATCTTTCCCCCTTCCGCATAGTACCCCCCATATTGTGTCCCAGTATAAAATGCCCCTATATAGTGCCCCCAGTAGATGCCCTCATAGTGCCTCCTATAATGTGCCAGTATCGAAATACCACTTCTTACTGCCTCCAATAGATGCCCCCATAGTGCTCCACTCTCTCCTTCCCCATAATGCCCCCTATAATTTGCCAGTAAAAAATGCCCCTTCTTAATGCCCTTAGATGCCCCCATAATGCGCCTCTCCTGCATTGTGCCAAAAAAAAAAAAAAAAAACACTCCTTCTTATTGCTCACAGTAGATGCCCCCTATAGTGATCCTCTCCCCTCTTCCCCATAAACCAGTATAAAATACCCCTTGCTAGTGCCCTCAGTAGATGCCCCCATAGTGCTTCTGTCCTCCCTTCCCCATAGTGACCCCCATAATGTGCCAGTAAAAAATGCCCCTTCTTAATGCCCCTAGATGCCCTCATAATGCTCCTCTCCTGCATTGTGCCAAATAAAAAAAATAAACACTAATACTTACCTCCATGTGGCTGTCAGCAATGCGATGCAGTCCTCTTCCGGCCTGTATCTGGTGCTGTACACTGCCCGGCTCAGGCAGAGCGATGATAATGACATCATTGCACCGCTTGCGCTGTCCTCTGATAGACTTCAGGCCTAGTGCCTGCACCCTATCAGAGGATCAGGGAAGGGAGATGCCTCTCCCTTGCCCCGCAGCATCCAACTGTCTTGAGCACGACGATACAGTTGGATATAGAGAGATGAGCGCTTCCACAATGAAAACGCTTGTTTCCCAATGCCCTGCCTGCCGTCGCTCCCCCCCCCCCCCTTAGTTACAGGGCCACACTACCAAAGTCGATCA
Organism: Rhinella marina; assembly: GCA_900303285.1. Lineage (NCBI taxonomy): Eukaryota > Metazoa > Chordata > Amphibia > Anura > Bufonidae > Rhinella > Rhinella marina. The sequence goes on from ONZH01004164.1 coordinate 630,243, forward strand.
CCTCACCTCGCCTGACAGGGGTCATTAAAATAAAATCGGACTGCTTTTAGGGGGCGGCCTGACCCACTGGACCCACCATGTAGGTGCGCCACTGTATATCACAGTGTTTTGTACTGGATTTTCTGGATAATGGGGAGCCAGCTAAAAGATGCAGAGAGAAGGGAAAAGAGGAGTTAAGGGTAGATTGGAGGAGTGCAAGAGTGCTGGATGGGAGGCCACAAAGGAGGATGTTACAATAGTCTAAATGGGAGATAATAAGGGCATGTACAAGCATTTTGGAAACTCCTGGTTAAGGAATGTGTGGATCCGAAAGATATTTTTGAGTTGCAGGCAGAGGAGGTGGAAAGGGCTTGAATGTGTGGTTCGAATGACAGTGTAGAATCAAAGGTTACCCCAAGACAGAGGACTTGGTTGACCAGGGACAGTGTGCAGCCATTGACTGTGATGGATTCGTCTGTTGGGGGGGAGCTGAGTGAGATGGAGGAAAGATGAAACATTCTGTTTTCTCCATGTTAAGATTTAGAAAGCAAGAGGAGGAAGTTATAGCAGAGAGGCCGTAGAAGGCCAAGTCTGTGACACCAATAGATGAGAGAGTTTGTAACAGAAGGAAGTGATCGACAGTGTAAAAGGAAAGATAGAGGAGGAGAAAAAATAGTAATGTCGTTTAGCTTTGGTAGTTAGCAGGTTGCTGGTAACTTTGGTAAGGGCACTTTCAGTTGAGTGATGGGGTCAGAAGCCAGATTGTAGCCGGTCAAAGAGGGAGAAGGAAGAGAGGTGGGAGGACAGTTCAAGGCGGACATATTGTCCAAGTACCTTTGAGGCATATAGGAATAGTGATATGGAGGGATAGCTAGACAAAGAGAACAGGTCAGGGGAGGGCTTCTTGAGGATGGGTGTGATGGTAGTATGTTTAAAACTTGAAGGGAAGACACCGGTGGTTTGTTATAGGTTGAAGAGATAGGTTAGAGCAGGGTGTGATGTGATCTGGAGAGTAGGGGGGAAAGTTTCTCTTCTATAATGGTGGAGAAGCAGGTTTTGGGGAAAGAGGACAGAAAAGTTGTGTAGAGAGGCTGTGGGGACTGTAGGCTGAGGCTTTCCATTATGTTTTCAATCTTTTGTTTGAAGTATGTGGAAAAGTCGTCAGCTGAGATGAGGGGGCGGGCCCTGGGGGACAGAGTAGAGAGTTGAAAGTGTTAAATAGTTGTTTAGGGTTGTAAGACAAGTGGGTTGCGGGAGTCCTCTTTAATAGCCTACGGTAACCCCCATCTTCCTATCCCCGTTTGTAATAGTGGATTCTGGTATCTAGTTGACATGGACTCAGCATTTACTTGTTTAGTTCAGTCAAACCTATTTACTGCAGATATTTAGGTGCGCTTTTTGTGTATCATTGTCCTGGTTGTACTCCAGGCTGTCAGTACCAGGGCTGTGGAGTCGGAGTCGGTCACTATTTTGGTGGAGTCGGAGTCGGTATAAAATGGACCGACTCCGACTCCTAAAATATATAATGAATTAGTACATTTAGTTCAGTGCAATAAGTGCTGAATATATTTTTATAAGAATTTGTGAAAATGATGAAATGTCCTATAAATGTCTGTTCAATTCCTGGTCTAAGGATTTAGGCTTTTAGTTGAGATGACTGTGTGCTGCCCTTTATGTCCAGTGCATGTTCTCTCTGTATGCTTTATGTTTCCTCTGAGCTCATGTTTGGAGAGGTTAGCTGCTCTCATGGCTTCTATCTGCTGATGTAAAACACCTAGGGCCCTTATGTATGAAAACTGTCTAGGTGTAGAAGGTTCTTTGTTGCCCATAGCAACCAATCAGAGCTCCCCTTTCATTTCATATAGTGCTCTGGAGAAATGAAAGGGGAGCTCTGATTGGTTGCTATGGGCAACAAAAAAAAGTCTTAGACCTAGACAGTTTTCATACATCAGGCCCAGAGGCGTAGCTACTGGGGGGATGGGGGGGGCAGGGGAGGCGATGCTCCAGGCCGAATACCTCTGGGGGGGCCCAGCAGGGATGGCCTTAATACAATCAGGCGAATACAAGTGAGCGCTTACATTATGGAGTCTGATGGGGGCACATTAAGCCGATCTGAGGTCTGATGGGGGCACATTAAGCCGATCTGAGGTCTGATGGGGGCACATTAAGCCGATCTGAGGTCTGATGGGGGCACAATACGCTGATCTGAGGTCTGATGGGGGCACATTAAGCCGATCTGAGGTCTGATGGGGGCAGATTAAGCCGATCTGAGGTCTGATGGGGGAACATTCTGCTGATCTGAGGTCTGATGGGGGCACATTAAGCCGATCTGAGGTCTGATGGGGGCACATTAAGCCGATATGAGGTCTGATGGGGGCACATTAAGCCGATCTGAGGTCTGATGGGGCACAATACGCTGATCTGAGGTCTGATGGGGGCACATTAAGCCGATCTGAGGTCTGATGGGGGCAGATTAAGCCGATCTGAGGTCTGATGGGGGAACATTCTGCTGATCTGAGGTCTGATGGGGGCACATTCAGTTGATCTGAGGTCTGATGGGGGCACATTCTGCTGATCTGAAGTCTGATGGGGGCACATTCTGCTGATCTGAGGTCTGATGGGGGCACATTCTGCTGATCTGAGGTCTGATGGGGGCACATTCTGCTGATCTGAGGTCTGATGGGGGCACATTCTGCTGATCTGAGGTCTGATGGGGGCATATTCTGCTGATCTGAGGTCTAATGGGGGCACAATACGCTGATCTGAGGTCTGATGGGGGCACAATACGCTGATCTGAGGTCTGATGGGGGCACATTAAGCCGATCTGGGGTCTGATGGGGGCAAGGGACTGTTAGTTTAGTGATGTAAAAGCTGGGGACAGGTTTCCTTTAACATAGGAGTCCCCTTTTTTACTCCTATTAATCCTATATTTTACTGCATTATGTGGTAGAGTATTTAGAGTAGGGTATGTAGAAAGTCTATTGTACCGTACTTAACAGCATAGATGATCTAGCAGTTTATACAGTCATCTTTCTAATACAGTATTATAACCACAACTAGTAGTATGTGCCTGTGAAGTTGGAAACATGCGTTTGGGAAGCCAATAAGTGGGGGGCCCACTCAAGTATGTTTCGCCCCCCCCCCCATGTGCTGAACCTCTAGCTACGCCTCTGATTAGGCCCTAAGTGAGCTGTACCCAGAGAAGCCTGATAGATTACAAACTGTTTTTGTCATGACTTATCTGTACTATTGATTTTATGCAAATTTGTTTAAAGTTATCACTTAAACATGCTCCATGTATGAGGGAGTAGGAGTCGGAGTCGGGGTGAGGGGAAATTGAGGAGTCGGAGTCGGGGCTTTGGCTTACCGACTCCACAGCCCTGGTCAGTACGGCCTCCTGTGTGGGTCCTCTAATTGATAGCCTGCCAGGCATTGTAATTCTATATCATTTGCATTTGTTTTCAATAAAAACTTTATGAAACTAAAACAAGACAGTGATCTGCAGATCTGACTCCAGACCCGATTTCTACAGGTTATATCTCCAGATATATAGCAGCTAGCACTAGCTGCCATAAAGCCTGAGATAGACCAGAATGAAGCAGCACCTCTTCAGCTGGCTGTGATCCCATCTAGTGTGGAGAGGGGACCAGTGGGGAACTTTCTGACAGGCTGATGCCAGCATTTCTCAGTGGTGTTACTCAATGTTTCCACTTATCTGTTACCATACAGTATCTTCTCGTCTGGTTTCTGTTTCGCAGAAACCTCTCTTAGTTGGCAGGTTCACTATTGTGCATTTTGTATTGTTGATATATATTTTTTGCTCTTTTGAGCATATATTAATAATATTAGTATTATTCTTGACTAGTCTATTTATATTCCATACTTTACATATACTGGCAGCTTGCTATAACCGTTTTTAATATATATTAATAGATTTTCTCTATACTTTGGCCTGCTGCGACTTTTTTTCTGTTTATTGGTCTTTTTAGATTAGTAGAGTCAGTCTGTAACTTGGGTCATTTTGGACGGTACTCCACTGCAGTATATTGTGATGTTTTACCCTTTTATCTGCTTACCTTATTGGGTTTTTAGTCCCATACTTGCCATCATTTGATGCTTGGCCTCCAGACAGTGAGTAGTTTTAACAGCAAAATTAATTTTATAGCTACTCCGCCCCCATTATAAGCACCCCGTCCTGTCAAGAAACATTGAGCACAGGACATTGTCTAATGATACAGAATCCCAGTGCCACATACAGTTACAGTACGTGGAGGAAGACATCATCCCTCAACACTGGCAGATTCTGGAGTCTCGGAGGTCTCTTCTCTTTCTGGGAGACTCTCGAACACTCCAGGAAGTTGTCAAGTATCGCTAGTCCCCCTAAAAATAAGTTTATTCCCATCTCTGACTTTCATCACTGAGATTGGAATAACCCTCAAAAGCGAGTTACGCAACTACTACTGTGCATACTACTGTTTTTGCACTTAAAGGGGTATTCTGATATTGGATTTTTCTTCCATTCCATTCATTTTGGCAGACTCTGATGGGTATGGGTCTTGTGAACTGTGGGGGTCCCAGCGGTAGGACTCCCACCTAACCTTATATTTTATGGTGGATTTTCTGCAATTCTGGAGTCACAGCAGCTTGACCTCAGAATAGTACAACACTGCTGGATTATTTATTTATTTTTGCGATTCTGGGTTTGTGGTAACTTTGTTAGTCGTGCCCCCCAGATAAGGGATTATACACAAACTTTCTTTCATTTTTTCATTTCATTCTTTCCACGTTCGTTCCTTTTTTTTTTTTTTTTTGCAGACCTTATGCGGAATCATTCATTTCAATGAATTAAAAAAAAACAGAAGTTACTCCGTGTGCAATCCGTTTCCGTATGTCAGTTACACAAAAAAATAGAACATGTCCTATTATTGTTCGCATTTTGGACAAGGATAGAACTTTTCTATTAGGGGCCAGCTGCTCCGTTCAGCAAAATATGGAATGCATCATATTTTTTGCGGATCCATTTTTTGTCGACCACAAGAAACATACCAGTCATGTGCATGAGGCCAAAAACAGAACACAACCCTCGGTTGTTTCTAAAACTGTGGCCACCCCTTGCCATGGCTGAGGAGGGTTTCTTATAGCTCACCCATGAAAGGAATAACCCTATAACAATTTAAACGTAAAAATTACACATCATCATTATACATGTGGTAAGTTAGCAGCAGCCACATTCCTCCTCCCCTTTTTTCATCTACAAGCAGAGGCAGTGGCACGTAACTGCTCGCGGCCTAAAACGCTATCTGTGTTTGACAACAGAGTTCCCGAATCCCTCATAGAGCGTCGCACAGCTGTACACCATAGAGACGTCCCGTCCGCCGCAGAATGTGTTCATACTTCCTGATAGCGGTGACGTGTTTCCGGTGTCTACAGCAATGGCGTTGGAAACGGTACCGAAAGATTTGCGGCACCTGAGAGCGTGCTTACTGTGTTCGCTGGTGAAGGTGAGGGGCGGAGGGGATGGGAGACATGGCTGTGAACAAATGCCCGTGTCGGTAGTGATTCTGGGACAGCGGAGATGATCACATATACTGTGCTGTGTACTGCCTTATGTTGTGTGTGCTTGTAATAATCTCTGGCACGATCTGTATAGTGTGTGTGTTTATCAGGTGGATCTCAGCAACCTCTACAATCAGGGTAATAGGGAGCAGACAGCATTGTGCGTGTAAGGGGCCTGTTATCCTGTGTGTACAGTCTGCCTTCCAAGGAGCCACCAAGGAACCTTCATGATCCTGAAATCAATGTCTAACATTTAAAGGGACTTTCCAGGGCTAGTTGCCTAATGTGTGATCAGTGGGCACCAGACCCCCGGTACCCTGACAATCCTCAAAATACAAGGGATGTGTTGGCACTTCAGTATCTATTCAGTCTGATGCGTGCTGGGCTGTCAAGACTAGCATCTGGCGCTCAGCAATTATAGTGAACAGGTTCTTATCTCAAACAATGGGGGCATATCGCATGCGCAGCTGACCTCCATTCATTTCTGTGGGGCTGCCGAAAATAGCATAGCGCTGGTTCGGCTATTTCCGTCGGCCCCATAGAAATGAATAGGAGTGGTGGCCGTGCAAGCGCGATGCGCTCCTATTCACAACTATGGGGAGAGTCCTTGGTGGTGGCTGTACCCCTACCTGGCTCTGGAGCACTTTAATCAGTACTTTAATACTGATGGCCTTTTCTCAGAATGGGCCTTCAATATCTTAGGGGCGGGGACTGACACCCCACACCCCACCCTCAGCTGCTGTGCCGTAGCTCCAGCGACAGAACTATCACTTCTCTAGTGGAATGAGATGGTTACTACAACACGGCTCCCTTTTTGTTCAGTGGGAGCAGCACTACAGTATCCAGCTCAGTCCACTAAGGAAATGGACAAAGCTGTGTAGTTCCTGGGGCTGCTGCAGAACAGCTCATCAGTGGTGTATCAGACCCCAGCCCATCAGGAAAGCCCCTTTGAAGTATAGAAACATCTGACTCTATTTCTACATTACTTCTTAGCCCATTAGAGCTATTTCACTAATAGAAGTCTAGTGTCACACTAGCGCTAGGTAACCAGCAGGCTGTTCCAGCAGGGAAAACCTTGTCAGATCTCTACATTCAGGCATTGCCAGAAGCTTGAACGTCTACGCCTGGCCATTAACTGAACCAGCGGTGATCTGGTACAACCTGGAGACATGGCGACAATCAGCCGGAAGAAAACCCCTGTGCGAGGGTGAAACTAGCCTTAGACATTTGCTACTGTCTGGAGCCCTGTATTCAGCAGTAATTTGTTGACAGATTGTCCTATTCTTACTATGTGTGTTATTTCCTTTTGCAGACCATTGACCAGTTTGAATACGATGGCTGTGACAACTGTGATGCCTACCTACAGATGAAGGGCAATAGGGAGATGGTATACGATTGTACAAGCTCCTCATTTGATGGGTATGTTTCTTTATATTATCATCAGTTTCTTAGTCTACTCTCATTGACCAAAAAATAACGCACCCATAAGGAGTCGCTGGAATCGAGTTAAACTTTGTGTGAATGTAATGATGATATATGTAAGTGATTACAACATTAGAGTGAAAGGTTAGGTTCATTGGGGGAAACTACAACTGAAAGGAGGGTCTAGGATCCTGTTGGGGCGCCTCTAGCCTGGATACAAAATGAGATACGGTTGAGCATGGAGGCATACAGGTTCCGTATGGTATCCATTTGCCCACAGATATTGCATCTTGGCCTGTAGATCCTGGACACTTGTAGGCTACCTAAGCTGGCCCCGTATGCTCGACTGGTAATAAGTCTGGCGACCGGGCATGCTGAGGAAGTGTTGCAATATGGAGGAGATATTCCTGGTAAACACTTGATGTGTGTGCATTATCCTGCTGAAAAATACCAGCTGGAAGCCCTGCTATGAGAGGCAACACATGTGGCCACAGGACGTCCTGCACACGAGCTGTTAGTGTGCCTTGTATCAGTACTAGGGGTGACCGACCGTCATATGTGATGTCTCCCCAAATCGTCACACTAGCAGTTGATGCAGTGTGTCGCTCCACGGCAAAGGCAGGATTACATTGCTCACAACAAGGCCTCCATACTCAAACCCTACCGTTATTCAGTCCCAAATAGAACCCGGATTCATCGCTAGTACGGTTCCAGTCCATAGCAGTCCAAGTTTCCCGTTCACGACACTGCAAACAAAGGTGACGGTGGCTGGCTGTAGATGACAGGACATGTAATTGGTGCCGTGACACCAATTTTCCTTCTGCTAAACGTCTGAAAATGGCCCAGGAAGAGACAGGGGTGTGTAATGAAGGTGCCGCCTGTGTCCAGATGGTGAACAGCAAAACTCGTGCTTCTTAGCAGATCAAACTACCTCTAGTAGTCCAGTTCATCGAAACGATCATCCTGCTTCTCTCAGTCCAATGACGCTCCACTTCTCGATGTCTGTCAACTGGGCAAAATGTCTTTGAGTACATAGTAGAGGCACGTGTGGCAATTAACGATCTGTTGCCAAAATGTAACACATCCAAAAGTAACCTCTGAGAGCCTTTTCATAGGGCAGTGGGGGAAGCACTTTTATTTTCTTTTGTGGCAAGACCCAATGTGTAATCAGACCACGCCTGTTATCATTGCCATATCTTCCCAAGACATAACTGCATGCTGAGTTTTGCAGCATTCTGACATTTCTATCTGGGTGCGTAATTTTATTTTGTCAATCAGTGTATGAGCGTCTGTGTGTGTGTATATTTTCTATGTAAGTCTGTGACCCTTACATTTCATCGGAGCATCGCTTAAACTATTGATGGCTTATCCTTAGGATAGGTTGTCAGTGTTTGATGGGAGTGTGACCTCAGAGCCGCATCACTTCTTAAATACCCGGAGACATTCTGTATAGATGGGTGAGTCTGTGTCTGGTACTGCAGCTCTGTCCTATTCACTTGAACAGAACTGAATTGCATTACCATCCACAGCCCGAAGGATGATCTGCTGTTCCTGTGTGACCAATGAATAGGATGTGACACTTGATGGCCCCCATCTGCTGCTTAACAGGGGTCCTGTGGGTCAAACATTGATGGCCTAGGTAGATCTCCAATAAAACTGTTAGAGCTGCCCTTTGATTCCCTGAAGCAATTAGTGAATTGAGAAGAAAAGCTTGTAATTGCTCTGCCCTAGGACCTACCTCTTTGTATGGGCAGTGCTCCAGATGGCGACCAAAATGGTCGCCAATGCGACTTAGAATTTACAAATGGCATTTACTGATACTAGGCTGCGCTACTGCGCAGCCTAATATCAGAGAACATGGTTCGTGCTGCTTTCAGCGCGCTCCATGTTCCCTCAGCAGCACAGGGGAGAAGGAAGCAGTCTGTCCCTCCACCCTGTGCTGCTGCTGCCACCAGTGGGAGAGGAGAGGGGAGGGTAGGGCGTGCACTGCGCCACCAATGATGATAACTATGTTTAATAAAAGTACAGTAGGTGGGTGCCGGCGCAGAATCATATAGCTGGCACCCAACCTGTATGATAGGGACCTGCCATACGCCGCAGTTAACTACCGCTGATTGCAGACCCCATATCATACAGTTCGGGTGCCAGCTACGTGATTCTGCGCCGGCACCCGCCTACTGTACTTTTATTAAACACAGTTATGTGCATTGGTGGCGCAGTGCGCCCAACCCCCCACAGTATAATAAACATTGGTGGCAGTGGCCATAGGGTCCCCTCTCACCCCCCCCCCCTTCCAATTGGTGGTGCGATCGGAGCGACAGCAGTGTAATCTCGGGGCTCCGATCGGTTACCATGGCAACCTGGCCCTGAGTGTAGAGTGTAAAGTCCTATTCACCCTAATAGAGTTCTATTAGGGTGAATAGGACAAGGGATTAAAAGATCCCTGGTTCTAGCCCCCAGAGGGCTAATAGTTATTAAATAAAAAGTAAAAAAAAAGTTTAAAAAACAAACAAACAATGAATGTAAAGCACATTAGTTCAAGTATAGGAGGCTGTGGTATGACATACCCAGCCTCAATAACTGAGCAAGTTGAGGGGCACCTGAGGGGTTAATTGCCGCGGATCGCACGGCCTGCTATTGAGGCTGGGTATGTTATACCGCTGCCTCCTATACTTTAGTGCACCCCTATACTTTATACTTTAGTGCACCCTTTCCCCCAGAAGCCCTCCCCCCCCACCCACCCCCAGTTATTAGTCTCATTGGTGCCACAGGTGACACCCCCTTCCCCCTTCATTGGTGGCAGTGGTAGATTCCAATCTGAGCCCCAGCAGTGTAATGGTGGGGCTCCGACTGGTTACCATGGCAGCCAGGACGCTACTGAAGTCCTGGCTGCCATGGTAAGCTCCCTGCTGCTGTGTGCACAAAGCCCAGGGCAGCAGGGAGAGTGTAAGTCCTATGCACCCTAATAGATCTCTATGCACCCTAATAGATCTCTATGCACCCTAATAGATCTCTATGCACCCTAATAGATCTCTATGCACCCTAATAGATCTCTATGCACCCTAATAGATCTCTATGCACCCTAATAGATCTCTATGCACCCTAATAGATCTCTATGCACCCTAATAGATCTCTATGCACCCTAATAGATCTCTATGCACCCTAATAGATCTCTATGCACCCTAATAGATCTCTATGCACCCTAATAGATCTCTATGCACCCTAATAGATCTCTATGCACCCTAATAGATCTCTATGCACCCTAATAGATCTCTATGCACCCTAATAGATCTCTATGCACCCTAATAGATCTCTATTAGGGTGCATAGGACGAAGGTTCTAGCCCCTAAGGGGGCTAATACTTAGTAAATAAAAAGGAGAAAACAAAACACCAATATATTTAGTTTAAGGGCCCATTCACACAACTGTGTGAATGCGCCCGCATCTATTCTGCAATTTTGCAGAATAGATGCGGCCGCGTTCACTTCAATGGGCGGCATGCAAACTTGCCGCGGCTCCTCAAGAAATTACAGAACATGTCCTATTCTTGTCCGCAATAGCAGACAAGAATAAGCATTTTGAACGGGGCGCCCGGCCGTGTGCTCCGCAAATTGTGGAACACACGCCTGGCGGCATCCGTGGTATTGCGGATCCCCATTTTTGCAGATGCGCAATACTACAGCCGTCTGAAAGGCCCCTTAATCACCCCCTTTCCCAATTTTACATATAAAATATATTAACAATAAATAAACATTTTACATATCGCCACGTCTGAAAAGTCCAAACTATTAAAATATAAAAAAATATATCCTATGTGGTGAACACATAACAGAAAAAAATAAAATAAAATCCGCACAATTTGCCATTTTTTAGTCACCTTGTCCCTCCAAAAAATAGGATAGGACTGTTCTATTATGGGCCGGACTTTCCATCTTCTCCTCCAAGTTTTTTTTAAAATTATAATTATATGTATTTAAATTTGGCGACTAAAAATTTAATTTGGCGCCTAAATTTTTCAGTTCAGGAGCCAATGGCTCCTGGGTATTTTTTTTTTTTTTTTAGTCTGGAGCACTGATGAGTCTTGTCTACGCACACACAGCGGTCTCTTCTGCTTCCTTTCCTCAAACGTGTCTGCAGCTTCTTCAGGGCGGCTGTGATTCTGGAGTAGAGAAGGGGCTGCTCTGCATGTAATGGGTTTTGCTCCCAGAGGCTGTTGTCAGGCCTTCTGAATAACAAGGAGGATTTTTAACGTTGGTAAAGTAGCTTACACTATAAACATGGCGTCAGTTAATACCTATTAAATTGAAATAAACCATATACATGACTAAATGCCTTTTACTGTCACATGCTGATCACCTAACTTTTGTATTTCATATCATAAATCTAAGCAAACAGGAAACTGTTATGAGAAATAAACTTCTAGATGGTTGAAGGTTTTCTTTTGTATACAGCACCCATGCAGACCTATTTGCTTCGCATTCATGCTGCTGGTGCTCCTGCTGTGTTTGATCTGATCGGTTATATACTGTAGAGGCGTCTGTGGTCACAGCAAATGAGTATATTCCTGAGCTCACAGAAATGACAACTTGTAGAGCTGTGTGAGTATGAGAGAGCGAGGGGCAGAGTCACGGATGAACTGACACAATAAGGGGAGAGAGAAGGGTTTCACAGGGAATGTCCTCTGAACATGAAGGTGCACATGGTCCGGAGAATAAAAGCAGTACAAGAATCAACCATCCACATATTGCACCCTGAACCTATCCAGGGGCACTGATCCATCTGTAAAAAATATGAGCATATATGGATTTGGTTTTAGTAGAGTTCCACCAATTTGAGTATATAAGATTGACTCCTGTCCTGTCTGAATTGTTTTTACAGGATTGTTGCTATGATGAGCCCTGATGACAGCTGGGTGTCCAAGTGGCAGCGAATAAGTGAGTAGAGTAATAAACCTACCAGGCGCTAGGGCTGTTCACTGGTTTTATTTAAAGGTTCCTATGAGGACCTGCCACTACATACACAGAAAAATTTATTAGTCACAACGTAGCCATTGCGAAAAGCCGTTCCTGCTCTTATGGCCTAGGCCAGGGATCGGCAACCTCCGGCGCTCCAGCTGTTCTGAAACTGCATTCACTTCTATGGGAGAGCAGCAAAGCAAGTGTGCATGCTGGGAGTTGTAGTTTCTCAGCAGCCAGAGAGCCGAAGGTTGCTGACCCCTGGGCCTAGGGAGATGTATTCCATGTAGCAAAAAGCAGCTACAAATCAAGGTAAATCTGATTGTCCGTAGACCATTTGGAAAATACAAGCAGTGTTCTGATTGGTTGCTAAGAGCAACATTGACCCTCTTTTTCAGCAGTAGCTTTTATAAAAGAGACCCTTTATCATGGTCAGTAGGGTCATATAAGAAGATAATGAATTTCTACTTCCAAGTTGCTGGATCATATTTTGGTTACACTGACAGGATGAGACATAAAGGTACCATGGTGGGACACCAAAAATTGAGGGGTGGGCGTAAATAACTAGTGCACATTATCTTAAAGGGGTATTCCAGTAAAGTAACTTAATTTTTGAAAAACTGCATTAAGGCTGCAAGCTGTGACCCAACCAGAACCCATACCTATACATATAACCAGAGCTTCATTTTCCTTTACAATCCATTTGTCTAGCTCCTGTGTGAGCCTGCAACACACTGACAGTATCATGGTGTCTGATCTTCCCTCACAAAACTACAATCCCCACAATCCCTAGCTTTCCTGCTGTGAGTTTGTACTTGTTCATGAGTGTTGATGATTACTGATTGGCTGCCTGATATACAGCCCGGTCATGCCCCCTCTACTCAGTAATCAGCAGCACACTAACATTTAGCTAGAGAATTGATAGCAGCACACTGAGCATGCCTGACCTAACAAAGACTCAGAACTACAGGTCGATGCCATGGTAACTTATGAGGAAACACAGTGTGTAGCAGAGGAAGATGATAAATTTGTGAAATTTACATTATATTAGGTAATTATTGACAATGAATTAGTCTAAAACACAAATGATATTTATGGTAACCAGAATACCCATTTAAATCCAAGACAAGGCCTACAATGACAGGTTTATAGACCAATAACCCTACAAATGTGCCATTTATGACACAGTAACCTAAATCTATAGCAGTAAGTAACATGGGACATTAGTGATGATGTATAGCTGGGAAGGTTTTTGACAGACTGGTCTGTAAGTATATACTAGCTAAGACCACATGCAGACGTAGCAGAATTTAAAACATTGTTCACATGTAGTGGATTTTGCAGCTGCAGATTTTTTAGATCTATTTTTTGCTATGCAAATCAGCAGCAGTAAGAGCAGAAAAGATGCTCGTCATGAATTTGATGTGGATTTGTGACAAATTTTTGTCTGTAGTTAAATATAAGTAGAGGATCTGTATGTGACATTTTACATTATCCAACTAACAATTTGCTTTCTGTCCCATCCAGTTAACTTTAAACCTGGGGTGTATGCAGTATCTGTCACAGGACGGCTACCACAAGGTAAATGTTTGACAACTCGATCCTTAGTAGCACATGATTTCAAGATTATAAAAAAAAAAAATGGGCATGTTTTATGTACAGTTTAAGTGAGTCTATCAGCAGTTTTGTCAATGCAGAACTAGGTAGGGCCTGGGAAGAGCAGAACAAACATACTTTTTGTGGAGTTGTTTTTTTTTTTTTGTTTGTTTGTTTTTTTTTTTTAATCAGGAGTAGTGTGAATATTAAAGGGGTTGTCCGGGTTTAGAGCTGAACCAGGACATACCCTTAATTTCACCCAGGCAGCCTGCCCGATGTTAGCATCGGAGCATCCTATGCTCCGATGCCCTCCTTTGCCCTGCGCTAATTAGCGCAGGGCAAAGGCATTTAGCCCAGTTTCGGTGACGTACCGGGCTCTGCCAGGCGGAGGCTTCCGCCCAGCAGTGAGCGCGGTGACGTCACCGGCGCTGATGGGCGGGCTTTAGCGCTGCCCTAGCCAGTAAAACGGCTAGGGCACCGCTAAAGCCGGCCCATTACAGCCGGTGACATCACCGCACACACTGCCGGGCAGAAGCCTCTGCCCAGCAGTGTGTTACGTAAATAAAAGAACCCTTGCCCTGCGTGATCCAGCACAGGGCAAGGGAAGGCATCGGAGCATGAGATGCTCCGATGCCCTGTTCAGGCGGGCTGCCTGGGTGAATATAAGGGTATGTCCGGGTTCAGCTCTGAACCCGGACAACCCCTTTAAGTTTTACTCCAGGTTCTGCTCTTGCAGGAGGTGAAGCTTCAATGTGATGTTCCCTTTTGCTTTGTGCTGCTTTACTACTCCTCCTCCTGCTTTGAGTGACAGCTGTAGTAGTCTCCTGGTTTGATGCTACAGCTGCCATGCAGAGCAGAGAGCACTTTAACCCTTTCATGACCGGGCCTAAAAATGGCCTGAATGTCCAGGCAACTTTTTTAGATTTTGTGTACGTGTTGGTTTAGTGACCCGAATTTTTTTATTTGTTTGACTACCAAAATAATTTTTGCAATTTTTTTTACTTGACACTTAGGACTTTTTATTAGAATGTTTTTTTAGAGATTTTTTTTATATTTTAGGTTTCATTTTGAGGCAAACTGCTATTTCTTATTAAAAAAAAAAGTACATTTTTTTAATTATAGCTTTTTTTTTTCTTAAATATTAAAACTGACACAAAAACTAATTATTTCAATAGGTTCCCTATTTGGTGACGATCGTTTTGATATATAACATGTATATGTTTTATTGAACGGGGCGAATATGGTGACGGTTTCCGTTGGCGACTGCATTTGTAATTTTTTTTTTTTTACATTTTTTATTTGTATTTTTATTATAATTTTTTTAACTTTATATTAAATTTATTTTTGGCACATATGATGTCCCCCAGGAGGTCATTAAAAGACCTCTGGAGGACATTGATTTTTTTTTTTTTTAATGACTTTTTTTTTTTCCCCCCCCACTATTTCCACTGTAACTGGGGCATCCACAGGAGCCCCAGTTACAGGGGAAAACAGCCCCCTGGGGGCTCATTACACACAGGCAGAGCTGATCAGGGTCTCCTTAGACCCTGCAGCTCTGCTCTTAGACCGAGACACCCGGCGGTCACGTGACCCGCCGGGACTAACACAGGAAGAGGCTCTGCCGCTTCCTGCTCCCTCCGGCATGCCTTCAGGTAAGGCTCTCCTCCGGCACAGGAGAAGGCAGAAGCGGTAATAAACCGCTCCTGTCTTCTCCCCAGGGTCCCCGCTCTGTCTGTGAGCCGGGACCCGACCTGCTCCTGCTAGATTGCAGGAGCAGGAGCTTTAATCCCAGCGCTGATCAGCGCTGGGATTAAAGCGCTGCCTGCACGTGTATATACGTGCTATCTGCACGGGGCATGTGCAGATAGGACGTATATAGCCGTATGGCAGTCGGGAAGGGGTTAAAGTAAAGATCCACCTCCTGGATGCTTGCAGGAGCAGAACCTGGTAAAATAACACTTCACACTACTACTGATAATAAAAGCTCCACAAAAGTTTTGTCCTGCTTTCCCCAGCTCCTACTTTTTTTGCATGGTCAAAACTTCTGATAGACCGCTGGCTCAGCTGTTTCTGTAACTCCTATAGGGTTGAATGGAGAGGTGGTCACGCGTGCAAAGTGTGCTCTCAGTTCACTTCTATGGGAGTTCCGGAAATAGCTGAGCGCGCTGGCTTTTTCGAACTCCAATAGAAGTGAATGGAGAGCACATTGCACGCCTCACTTTTGGGGCCCCGTTTTGTAGATGAGTGGGACGTGCACCTATCTGACATTGGTGGCATATCCTACCAATATGTCACCAATGTGTGAGATGGTCTAACCCCTTTCTCCATGACTTCTGCATCTTTCATTTTTTATTTCCTGTAATGTGGCATTTCCTTCCATTTTGAATGTGATCAACAAATGACATCACTAATATACTCCATGATTAATATTCATAGTTTGCCAATTGGGCATCTCTATGCTATATTCTATAGGGCATTAGAACAGTCTATAAATGGCTTAGGTTTAGACATTTCATAGGCAGTTGCTGAATAGATATCGGTGCTGCATGTAAAGAAGCTGCAGTCGTCCTCTCTTCCTACAGACTGCCGTACAGTCATGGTGGTGTTTGGCCATAGGTGTAAAGATTTGGTGAATGCACAAACACTGCTTGGGAATGAGCATACATGAGAGATGAGATAATTGTTCATGTATCCTGTGAATTATCACGTATCCGAACCCCCTCCATTCCAGTGCCACCGCTCCAAACCTCCCAGACGCTGCAGCCATGACATCATGTTTTTGGCTGCAACATTGACATGCGTGTATACTTCATGCGACTGCTGCAGCCAATCACTGGCCTCTCAGGGGTATATGGCTCGAGACCGATACAACCAGTGATAGGCTGCAGTGGTCACATGCAGTATGTGGGCACATCACAGATGCAGTCATGAATACAAGGATGAGAAATGGTGATCAGAGTGGCAGCGCTGGAGAGGAGGGGGGTTTGGATCTGTGAGTATAACTAATTATTTTAATAGCTCTTCCCCCCCCCCCCCCCCCCCCCTAAAAGTGACCCCTTCTAGTGATGTATTTTCTATGTTGTACAATGATGTGGCACTTGTTATATGATGGGGGCTCTTGGTTAGTGGTGTCTATTTGCTTGCAGAATCTAGTTGTCTTTAACCTGACGGTCTGACTCTCTTACAGGTATTGTACGTGAGCTGAAGAGCCGCGGCGTGGTTTACAAATCCAGAGACACAGCCATCAAGACGTGACTGCAAAAGAAGGGCTGGAGCAGAGATTGGGTTGACGTCTATGTCTTCTCTTCCGTTGGTTTTATTTTCCTGTTATGTTGCTGAAACTGTGGTTTCCCTGCAGTTGGGGGGGAGGGTTGTGCCACTGAGTGCGCCACATCTACAGGCACATTATGTCCTACACCAAAAAAATAGAAACCAGAAGAGAATTATGAGGAGGTGTTCACAGTTTGATGGGAAAAAATAAAGATGTTATTCTATAAAAGTTACCCATGGTTTTCATACATGCAGACTTTTTTTCTTTTGTTTTGTTTTTTCTTTTCTTTGTTTTTTAGCTTTTTTTTTCCCCAATAAACTTCTGATTGAGATTCTTGTATTGTCATTATCATCCTGTACTTGAAACTGCAGAAACTGGACATCGCTGCGTCTTTCCGGAGCCTGCCTGACCGTTACACGCTGTCTAAAATAACTAGTAAATGTGAAACCGTACAGCAACACCGCAGTTCGCTCTTAACCCCTTCCCTACCACATGGACGTCACAAGACTTAATCTGCTAGGGCTTTGGAAAGGAAGTGGCTAACAGTAACTGCGACAGCTGAACTGAGAGAGCGCGGTTACTGAAAGCATACTCACTCCCCCTGCTTCTCCCTAAGTAGCACAGAGCCACTAGGTATATACCTACACATGCTTAGGGGTATGTTTCAATATCTGTATTCTTTTATTTACTTATGCTATCATGGCTTTTAGATCGCCTTCTGAACCTGAATTTGTAGGAGTTTAGAAAGGGTTACGTTGTAACGCACCGCGCATTTCCATATATGGATACAACAGCTCTGAAACTGGCAGCCCAAAAACCGGCACGTCGTAACTAGCTTTGTCACTTCCTGTGTGGTCAGGCGGGAGGCAGAAAGAAGCTTTCTGAGAGAGAGGGGGCAGGAAATTCGACTGTAGAGTCTGCAGTCAACATTCAGTCTATCTTTACAATCACTACAATGTGCAGAACTGTTCACTTTCTGCCATTTATGTGCATTGTTAGTTCATGATCTCATTTATCTAAGGAACCTGATATATGAAGAGCTTTATAGAGCAGTGATGGTCAACCTGCGGCCCTCCAGCTGTTGCATAACTACAACTCCCAGCATGCCCTAATAGCTGTAGGGTGTCCAGGCATGCTGGGAGTTGTAGTTTTGCAACAGCTGGAGGGCCACAGGTTGGACATCCCTGTTATAGAGAAATGGGCACCTGTAAAGTAAAAGCCAAAACTAGATGGCAGTTCACTTAGATTTTGTGTTTTTGTGGTGTAACTTTGATGGTAAGTGCTATATAAAGTGTATACCAGTCAGGAGTAGTAAGCAATGGGCCAGCAGCTAAAGCAGGAGAGGTAGGAAAAGAGAGAGACAATGTATAGTTCGAGCATTTACAAGTGATCTGGAGATGACCACTCAGCATTAAATATAATCATAGCCTTACTATTGCTGGGATGGCTGTGGATAAGGGGTCCCATACTTTCCTGTTATACCACTTTACCTGGTCTTTCTGTGGATGTAGCCTTCACAGGTGACTGTACATCACAAGGTCTTCATGGAGGGTAGCTATGTACAACTGGGTCCACATCACGTTTTTGCCCTACATTTATACACTATTCTTTTTCATCCCATAGAGACAAGTAAAAAAAATAAAAGTATACTTTTTTTTTTTTTTACACTGGAAATATAGTGACAGATGCCACAGTATGTATACACTTTTTGCATACGTTAAAAGTAAGACAAAAACGTGATATGAAACACACAATCTAAGACGCACCTAAGGTCTCACGTAAACAGCCATATTGTTGCCCTTCAAAAATTCTTTGGGCATGCTTTTCCTCTCATTTTGTTTTGTTAAGGTATTCTGCCTGAGAAGAAGAAATCTTCGCAGAACCTTAAGTACACTACAAGTACTTCTGACTGGAAGCTCCCTGCTGAATTCATACATCATTTTTGACAGAAAAAAAAAAATATATATATATATATATATATATACACTCACCGGCCACTTTATTAGGTACACCATGCTAGTAACGGGTTGGACCCCCTTTTGCCTTCAGAACTGCCTCAATTCTTCGTGGCATAGATTCAGCAAGGTGCTGGAAGCATTCCTCAGAGATTTTGGTCCATATTGACATGATGGCATCACACAGTTGCCGCAGATTTGTCGGCTGCACATCCATGATGCGAATCTCCCGTTCCACCACATCCCAAAGATGCTCTATTGGATTGAGATCTGGTGACTGTGGAGGCCATTTGAGTACAGTGAACTCATTGTCATGTTCAAGAAACCAGTCTGAGATGATTCCAGCTTTATGACATGGCGCATTATCCTGCTGAAAGTAGCCATCAGATGTTGGGTACATTGTGGTCATAAAGGGATGGACATGGTCAGCAACAATACTCAGGTAGGCTGTGGCGTTGCAACGATGCTCAATTGGTACCAAGGGGCCCAAAGAGTGCCAAGAAAATATTCCCCACACCATGACACCACCACCACCAGCTTGAACCGTTGATACAAGGCAGGATGGATCCATGCTTTCATGTTGTTGACGCCAAATTCTGACCCTACCATCCGAATGTCGCAGCAGAAATCGAGACTCATCAGACCAGGCAACGTTTTTCCAATCTTCTACTGTCCAATTTCGATGAGCTTGTGCAAATTGTAGCCTCAGTTTCCTGTTCTTAGCTGAAAGGAGTGGCACCCGGTGTGGTCTTCTGCTGCTGTAGCCCATCTGCCTCAAAGTTCGACGTACTGTGCGTTCAGAGATGCTCTTCTGCCTACCTTGGTTGTAACGGGTGGCAATTTGAGTCACTGTTGCCTTTCTATCAGCTCGAACCAGTCTGCCCATTCTCCTCTGACCTCTGGCATCAACAAGGCATTTCCGCCCACAGAACTGCCGCTCACTGGACTTTTTTCCTTTTCGGACCATTCTCTGTAAACCCTAGAGATGGTTGTGCGTGAAAGTCCCAGTAGATCAGCAGTTTCTGAAATACTCAGACCAGCCCTTCTGGCACCAACAACCATGCCACGTTCAAAGGCACTCAAATCACCTTTCTTCCCCATACTGATGCTCGGTTTGAACTGCAGGAGATTGTCTTGACCATGTCTACATGCCTAAATGCACTGAGTTGCCGCCATGTGATTGGCTGATTAGAAATTAAGTGTTAACGAGCAGTTGGACAGGTGTACCTAATAAAGTGGCCGGTGAGTGTATAGTACAGACCAAATGTTTGGACACACTTTCTCATTCAAAGAGTTTTCTGTATTTTCATGACTATGAAAATTGTAGATTCACACTGAAGGCATCAAAACTATGAATTAACACATGTGGAATTATATACTTAAAAAAGTGTGAAACAACTGTAAATATGTCTTATATTCTAGGTTCTTCAAAGTAGCCACCTTTTGCTTTGATTACTGCTTTGCACACTCTTGGCATTCTCTTGATAAGCTTCAAGAGGTAGTCACCTGAAATAGTTTTCACTTCACAGGTGTGCCCTGTCAGGTTTAATAAGTGGGATTTCTTGCCTTATAAATGGGGTTGGGACCATGAGTTGTGTTGGGCAGAAATCAGGTGGATACACAGCTGATAGTCCTGCTGAATAGACTGTTAGAATTTGTATTATGGCAAGAAAAAAGCAGCTAAGTAAAGAAAAACACAGTGACCATCATTACTTTAAGAAATGAAGGTCAGTCAGTCCGAAAAATTGGGAAAACCTCGAAAGTGTCCCCAAGTGCAGTCTCAAAAACCATCAAGCGCTACATAGAAACTGGCTCACATGAGGACCGCCCCAGGAAAGGAAGACCAAGAGTCACCTCTGCTGCAGAGGATAAGTTCATCCGAGTCACCAGCCTCAGAAATCGCAGGTTAACAGCAGCTCAGATTAGAGACCAGGTCAATGCCACACAGAGTTCTAGCAGCAGACACATCTCTACAACAACTGTTAAGAGGAGACTGTGTGCAGCAGGCCTTCATGGTAAAATAGCTGCTAGGAAACCACTGCTAAGGACAGGCAACAAGCAGAAGAGACTTGTTTGGGCTAAAGAACACAAGGAATGGACATTAGACCAGTGGAAATCTGTGCTTTGGTCTGATGAGTCCAAATTTGAGATCTTTGGTTCCAACCACCGTGTCTTTGTGCGACACAGAAAAGGTGAACGGATGGACTCTACATGCCTGGTTCCCACCATGAAGCATGGAGGAGGAGGTGTGATGGTGTGGGGGTGCTTTGCTGGTGACACTGTTGGGGATTTATTCAACATTGAAGGCATACTGAACCAGCATGGCTACCACAGCATCTTGCAGCGGCATGCTATTCCATCCGGTTTGCGTTTAGTTGGACCATCATTTATTTATCAACAGGACAATGACCCCAAAAACACCTCCAGGCTGTATAAGGGCTATTTGACCAAGAAGGAAAGTGATGGGGTGCTACGCCAGATGACCTGGCCTCCACAGTCACCAGACCTGAACCCAATCGAGATGGTTTGGGGTGAGCTGGACCGCAGAGTGAAGGCAAAAGGGCCAACAAGTGCTAAGCATCTCTGGGAACTCCTTCAAGACTGTTGGAATACCATTTCAGGTGACTACCTCTTGAAGCTCATCAAGAGAATGCCAAGAGTGTGCAAAGCAGTAATCAAAGCAAAAGGTGGCTACTTTGAAGAACCTAGAATATAAGACATATTTTCAGTTGTTTCACACTTTTTTGTTAAGTATATAATTCCACATGTGTTAATTCATAGTTTTGATGCCTTCAGTGTGAATCTACAATTTTCATAGTCATGAAAATACAGAAAACTCTTTGAATGAGAAGGTGTGTCCAAACGTTTGGTCTGTACTGTATATATATATATATATATATAATTTTTTATTTTATTTTCTTCTTATTCATCTCGGTCTATACGGCAAAGCTCATAAGTGATTTGCAGAAAATAGGAAATGCCATCTTATTTTGTGTGCAGTAGTGGCTAGTATGAAAACTGAAATATTTCAGTATTTTTTGTAAAGAACTATGAAAAAAAATCAGAAAATGCAGAAAAATATACTGAAAAAAAAAATGCATGCGAAAATGGTACTTTCTTACAGACTGCATGGTTTAGTGTGCTCTGCCATATCTGGGACCAAGCTATCCCGTAGGCCAGCGATCAGCAACCTTCGGCACTCTAGCTGCTGTGAAACTACAATTCCCAGCATGCACATATGTTCTTGTAATTTGTGAATGGAAGTTAAAGGAGGCTCCTTGGAGTTGTAGTTTCAGAACAGCTGGAGTACTGGAGGTTGCTGATCCCTGCCATAGGCAGTACACAGGGCCCATTGAAATACATGACAACCATATTTGGTATCCATGTAATATAGGTCCCAACTGTGGGAGTATGCACAAAGCTTCAATAAGACCAAATGATTAGCCTTGGAGGACAGAAGCAGCAGAACGTTTATAGCTCATTTTCATTAGGTTCATTAGAACCTAAGATATAATAAATTTTATATGGTCATAGAACTCTCTTAAATGGGTTATCCAACCCCTATAACGCCCCCCAAAATGCCCGGGCCCCGGCACCTGCATCTCTTCGGCTGCCGCTCCATCTCCAAACCAAACACATGGGGGGAGCTGTGCAGCCAATAGCAGGCCGCAACAGCATGAGCCTCCCTATCATCACCCATGATGCTACGGAGGCTGGTTCCCTTCGCGGCCTGCTATTGGCTTCATCAACCGGTCCCGGATGTTTTTATCCATGTGACGGGGAAATGCAGCAGCAGCCATTCTGGCATCAGAAGCAATGCGGGTTCCAGGGAGTGAGGTAAGTACAGGCTCGGACTGGCCCACAGGGGTACAGGAGATTCCCCTGGTAGGCCCCTGAGCAAGGTGGGCCCTTATTCCCCAACCCCTGCACAAATGGCACATAAAACAGTAGACTTACTGCACTACATACATGTATTCAATGTACAGCACCTCAACCAGCCTATGTTCATATAAAAAACTTGTAGATTATTAAAGAAACTTCCCAGATTATTATTATAGACACGATCAGAGCTGAGACGACTTCTAGGTACAGAAGAAAGCTGCCAATATCCTCTTTTCCCCAGGACCTACCTTCTCAAAGTTTCTGCAGGAACCCCATGTTCAATCATCTGGTAGCATCTTGCTGCTGTGTGAGCAGGTAATATTTAAATGTATAAATTTCACCGGTGGGCCCTAGGCAAACCAGTCTGACACTGGTAAGTATAACCAGTATGAGGGGCCCGGGCATTATAGGGATTGGATAACCCCTTTAAGTTTCATGCATACATTGCAGATTTGGACAGTATTTTGCATTAGTTTTTGTACTCCAACCCCATGAGTGGGTCCTCACAAAGAAAGTAAAATGGAGACTCTTTTGCATCCACTCCTGATTCTGGCTTTAGAAACTGATACAAAATATCTACTAAGTCTAAGGCCTATTTACAGAGCGATAGTTCCTGTGTTTTCTGTTTTTTTAAACAATAGCATATATTGTGAATTATAATTTGTCTTGTACCTGACTTCAATTGTACAAGGTGGAAAAATCCGTATCCAGTGGAGATTAAGGTGGCATTCACATGACTGTACATATTTTGCAGTCCGCAAAATGCAGATTCACAAAATACAGATGATGTCCGAGTTGCATCCGTTTTTTAATGGGCCCATTGACTTTAGTGGGTCCGTAAACCACATTTTGCAGCCAATAATAGAACATGATCCATCTTTTGCGTAATGGACATACGGACATCTGTGTGCTTTCCGCATCTGTACGTCCATTCCACAAAAGATAGAACATGTACTATACTTGCAGTTCACAGATCTGAAGAAAAAAATGGACGCAACACGGACGTCATCCGTATTTTGTGAATCCACACATGAATGACTGTAAAATACATGTGGTCGTGTGAATGCACCATTCAAGACTAGTGTTTCCTATGTCAGTTTTGATCCCCTGTGCACTGGAGTTAGATGCCCCTCCTGTTAAGTCTCACCACTTTGCTAACTACTTTTAAAAAGTGTCGAGAAGTACAAAACATCACCATTTATGGCCCAAATATGGGATGTGCCATGATTTGCAACTTTTTTACACCACAAATGTGGAGGAAATGCTTTGCTAAATGTGCCCCAATGTTTTCTGGGCCTAATCTTGTTTGCCGTTCTCTGAGCCCCTTTACCATACCTTCAACCCTGCAATGTGGTGAAGATTTTGGTGTTTTTTTTTTTTAATTTAATGAAAGCTAGAAGAACATTCTGAACTTAGATTATAACAGAATGCCTCTATTACTTCCTTATTGATAATAAAAAAAATCTGTGTGTTTACCTCTTTTATTACCCGTTTAATTATTACTATTAGTAGAAAATATGCTTTCTTCTACATAATTTATTTTTCACGCCAGTATCACTGTTTTTGTGATGATTTATGTATTTATCCCTGACTGCATTATGTTCACCCAGCCCCCCATTGCTCTGCAGTGAATGCAAACCACAGCAAGTTGTGGAAGAGGCTGCTTGAGGAGATAAGTTGTATCTTTAGCAGCTTCCATGTACAAGTGCTGACTGTCACTGTAATCCTCCCCCCCCAAATTGTACACCTCAATGTTCTATTGCCATTTTTTGGTCTTCATGCAGACTTGGATGACCCTTCTTCCTTTGCTTATGTTAGGCTTGATAGAGCTATACATTGTGTCACGTCACAGATAAATAGGGGATGGAGCTCAATGTGAGGTGGCATCTGAGTTTCATCACAAGGAAGTGAACATCAATTAGCTTTTAGGTTTGTGTAAAAAGCAGGAATGTAGTAATCTGCTGGATCCCATGAATTGCACCAGATATCTCTGTAGGCCAGGTTGTGCAATGGGTTTATTAGCTCAGCTTTTCTTGCAGTTTCCTTTTTTTGGCTTTATTTAGCCAGGGCCAGAAGGCTTGTATCCACATGGATGTGTGTACATACAGCATTGGCTCTACTTGCAGTTGGTAGTTAGTATTTAAGGTAGGCTATATTGTCCTTATTTCTGAGTACTGGTTACATATTTCCTATATGTCTTATGGAGAAAGTAATTCAATTGGACCTGATATCTTCCATGTATCCAGTGTTAGGGAACGGTTTTCGGTTGACTTCCTCTAAACTTTACTGCTACATTTCACTAGGTTTCCAGATCTTTCTTTCAATATGTTTTATTCGATTGTTTCTGTCTCTATAAGACATCACTTGCGACACACAGCGGCCCCTCTTCAGACATTAACATTTCGCTGTATGGTGAATGGGTGGAGTTAGATCTAGTTCCTCTAGCTGTGGTTAGTGACGTTGGTCATTGGGAAAGGTTAAAAGGGGAGGCTAGCCTACTTTCCATCCTTTTACCCGTCGGTCCCTGGTGAAGGTAATGCCTAAGCTGCCCGGATTATGAAGAAGGAGCAACCCATCAACCAGCCTAATGAACACCTACAGTAAGTGTACGGGGGGTGGTGAAAATACAACAGCATAAGCAATCTCTCATTTAATGATCATTAGATTAGGTTTTTAATAGCTTAATTAGTTTTTTCTAGTGGCGGGGTCGTTTTTTTCATTTAGGTTTTACAGGATCTTGTCAATTTTATTTCCTTTAAGTACTAACCTTCAAAAGTTAAGTGTGATAGAATCTACCATCTCCGACTGCTCAAGTAAAAAAGTCAATAGTGAAAGTTTTATGCTACATTTTTGATCTTAGTTCAGAATGTTTTTTAATCGTTTTACGAACAGTTTGGTAATCATCTGTTCATCCTGTCTTGTTAAGGCTTCCTTAAAATATGCACAGCCTGGCAACCAGAACTTTATGTAAGCTTCACGTGATCAGTACAATACACTTGCTGGATGACTTGGCACTTTAACATTTAGTTCAAAGGAACTAACTAGGTTTTTGGTGTATTTGGTATTTGGTATTTGGTGGTTTGTGCGAAGCTGCTTTTACATGGCTGTGCTTTGGTCAGTATTTTACATCAGTTTTGTAAACGATTACCAAGAATGAAGCCTGCAGAGAAATGTATAATGGAAATATTTGCGCCTCTTCTGTGATTTGGACTCACTTCTGGTTTCAGCTTACAAATACTGAACTAAATACTGCCACATGAAAGTGGCCATTGGAAAATATCTACTTCATTGTAGGATGGACTTTCAAAACATATCAGTCTTTTGTCAATACATAGGGCTTAGCCTAACACTTCTCCTGCAAGTAACATCCCTCATAAGCGTTACGTTAATCTAAATGAGCTGTCTTCCTATAGGTTTAGTCTATTGCATGTCCTAACAGTTGAATTCAGCTTTGCCTAGTTTGAATGCATTGTATATGCTAGGTTGTATCTCTCCTAATGGAGTATTCCATGTATTTCTTTCCACCAAATGCTATTAGATATGACTGGTGTTCAACTGTATCATGAGAATTACCAGTGATTAGCAATACATGTAATTAGATGCTTCACGTACTGGGGGCAGGGCCATTGCAATATTTTAGTAAAAACAAAGCCCTCATTTTAGTTGCACAAACACACAAAGTCCTGAAACATTCTCCGTCACAGCTAGTAAGATGTTCTAGTGAACTCTATGGACCAATGCAAGAAAAGGTGAAATATCGGTGTCAAATCGTTCAATTTTAAAAAATAAAAGTACAGTATTTTACTTTGTATTACTCACTCTATATCTGTATTACATGATAGGTCATTGTAATAAAATGACTAATGACTTAATATGTCATAGATAGTCTCTCAAGCCTATATAGCAGACTACTCTTTTATGGCGTGTTTTAAATGGCCACCATTTCCTGTCGTGCAGTGTTCTAGCTGAAGATACAACTGAAGACTTGTATGAGTCAGAAAAAGCAGAAGTGAAACCCTGTTTGGCGGGAGGTGGTGATCTGACAGGCTGAGTTTCTCTTCACTAATGGGGTGCGGACTAACTGACTGAAGAAAGGATTAATGATGCAGATCACTGAAGGAACTTTCATTTCAGCTGCTCAGGAAGTTTAGAACCGTTGAAGATGCCACCTGGATAATATAGATGTGGCTTCAAAAACTAGAGGTACGTAACTGGCCTGGTTTGGTAACGTTGCACCTGTTCTATCAGGAGGGGAAGAGGGGGGGGGGGCGGATGGCATTCAGTAACTAAATATCCATGAGTATGAAGTGGGCGCACAATTTCGCCTCATTTTATATATCTGCAGTTCATTTCTAATGTTATAAAATTGCATTTTCTTATTGTCAGTCTAATTAACTAAAACCTAGTATCTAAAATTACCCAAGCATATCACCTGCACATTGAACTGTATTTTTACATTAATTTTAAAGCATATTACCACATCTTGCCCATTAATACTGCATACTGTTACCATTATGAATGCTATGCTGACAAATTTGGGAAAGAGATATATTAAAACTCATCAGGAATCCTACTATCTGCATGTCACAAGGAAGGAATGTACGTGTGTGCTTGTATATATATAATTTTATAATATATATATATATATATATATATATATATATATATATAATTATATATTATTTTTTTCTTTGCAAATATATAATTTCTTTTGTTATTCATTTCTACGTTGCCACAATCTTTACACTAGAAAGGGCCAACCCTACTATTCTCTCATTGCTGTTATAACAGAAACCGGGGGGACATTTATCAAGTCTGCTGCGCCAGTTTTTATGGCATAAAAATGTCGCAAGTGATGCCCAAGCGTTAGATTTAATGCATATTTTGCGACATTTGGTGAGCCTTGCCACTTTTAGAAGTGGAGTGAAAAATAGGTCAAGGTTTCAGATTACAACACAGTTAAGTCTCATTTATGATGAGCAACATTTTAAAAAGTCATTAAAAAGTTGCATATCCATGACAGGCAACCTCCTGGCGTACTTTTACAGACATAGGTGTACACCACATTGCACTTGCCCAAATATATTATTACATAAATTTGGCACAACATCACTAAGCAAATATAGACTTAAAACTGATACCAAAACCACCACAAATTATAAATCCCCCCTATATTTTTTCTTGCAGTTTTCAATTTTTGGTTATCAAAAAGGCTTTTGCAATCTTTTTTCAACACTTCCTCTAACATGAATGTTTACTTCTTCCACAAGCACTGTAGACATGAGGGGGTAGAGGGTTTGCTGACTTCCAGACACCTCTTGCACCACATATCTTAGGGCAAAACATGACAAATCAGTAGGTAAAAAATAGAGGCTGGCTAGTCCATTGCTTCCTCTGTGAAAAGATGTCTGCATTAAAACATTAGAAGATCAGCAGATTTGGTTACTTACTCCTAAAACAATAAGGGGAATCTATCAAGCCCTACACTCCAGAATTCTGTCATCAAAAATCCGCAAAATAGGACTTTTGTGCCTTTTTCGGGTCGCTTGCGCAACATTTTTACGTCTTTTTGCATTTTTACACCACTCCAGTTTTGAAAAGTAGGTGGAAAAGTAAGAATGGTTAGCTATTTTAGTGACTTTCTCTCCAGATTTATTATTGTGACTTTTTTAAAAATTTGGAAAAAAAATTCCCAAAGCCACTCCAGTAGGAAGGTGGAGCAGTGTGTGCTCCAAATTTGTGCCAAATGTAAAAAATGTGTGCCATTTGACAAATTTGGTACAAAGTATGTCAACCCAGACCCATGGAAAATTGACTTCATATATCACCATCATGATAAATTCCCCCATTGTCTATATGGCACATTCCATTTGTACAGTATAAGGAGAGCCTTCTATCAGTATCAGTGGGTGGGATGATGGGGATAGAGTATTGTTATAGCCTATTAAGTTGGATAACAATGAAATTATGTTTTTATATTTGACTATTCAAATTTTGTAGAAGAAAGATATGTCCACCATGTAGAATATGTAATTAATGTGCCTGCCCCATGGCAAAACTGATATGTGAGTCATAGCTGTATTTTCCTAAATAATACATTATTTGATATTTTATGTTAATGTTTAAAGTATTTGTTTAGACAACTGATATACTATCTATATTTTATTACATTGGGTAGAAATTGTAATGGTTCCTTTTTTTATATATATAATGTAGACACCCAGGCCATACATCCTTGACATCACAATCCTGCTTTCTTGTTCTTTGTAGGATGTATACAGACTATAAGAAGTCATTGGAGCAGCTTTGGCCATAGTAACGTCCTTTTGGTAAGTGTTCATGTGATATTGGAGGACATAACAATAAAAACCATCTTGGAAACTCCATTGGAAGAGGATCTATCTGTGGAAGCAAGGACATACAGTGCAGCCATCCATAAAGTAGAAAGCACTACTAGACAGGCCTTAACGCTGTAGTGTTTCCTACTTTATGGATGAGTGTACTGGGCGCTACAAGACAGTGACTATGAAAATGCAAGAAACACAGTGGAGAACCCTTATTGCCGCACCCAAAATTTTATCATTTCCTTAAGTTGATCATGTATATAATATAATTTGTTCAGTAGTTTATTCTGAAGACCGAAAACAATCTGTATTGCCAGCTTCTTCAATGTATTTTAGTTCATTACTCTTTACAAGTTCTTTATATCTCTATCAATTTGAATGAGTCTTGTACTATTGGATGAATAGAGTTGTATAGGCATTTATATCATGCTATAAAATACTAAAATCTGACATCAAAAGAGTGAAGACACAACCGGACTGAACCTGGAGGCTGATATACAGTGCAGTTACCCATAAAGTAGAAAGCACTACTAGATAGGACTGAACGCTGTAGTGTTTCCTACTTTATGGATGAGTGTACTGGGCGCTACGAGACGTCGTCTGGACCCAGAAGACTCAAGAAATATTTCATGTATTTTTGTTTCAGGACAAGAAATAGAAAGAAAGTGATGACATAAAATTGTGTCTGTAGTTTGGATTCTGCTGTTGTTCCTCAATAAATATGATGATAAATAATAATGTTCACCTGTTTAGTCATATTTTTTTCAATGTGCATTATTTTTTATTATTACATTTATGTTTTTTTATTATAAAGGGGACAATAATTTAAGTACATCACACAGGATTATAAAATAAAATTCATTTGTTGTGAGGTGTGTCAACATAAGAGCTAAGTGATAACTGTTCCAGTTGGGGCATATGGACTTTATATACGGGGGTCTCTTGCTGACAAAGAGTGGTTGTCTCTGGCAGGCCTGGCTGTCTCTGTATTACATAGAATTGTTATTCATATGCATGGCCACCATGTGGGAAATGTCTGGTCAGATCAGGCTTCCCTTGGCAATAACAGCTGGTTACTGGTGAGTTTCTAAACCAGACTGGTACAACTAGCTGATCACCGGACTATCACCATAGTCATGCTCTAGGATATCACTACTATCCTAGAGCATGACTACGCAACCTTATTTTGTCACATTTTCAGACTGTACTAACTGGAGAGGTCCCAAACAATACTTAAAGGCTGTGTACACCTGCAGAGGCAATTTTTGTTTATGACTGAATTTTAAGCAATTTTGCCTAAAAATCATATTTTCAGTTGGCCTTTATTAAAAATATTGAGCCTTTCTGTTACAAAGGGTTAACTGTTTTTCTACCTGTGTGACTGATACTTTCACTTTGTGCCAGTCATCTAATAACCCTAATCTCTAAACTACTAAGAGGACATAAACACTTATTTAAGTCACATTCTTATCATTAATATAAGAAATTAGCTATAATGAGTGTTTATAAGGTCAAAGGGCAGAGGCTAGAGAAAATCCAGAGTCTACTACTAGAGCATCTCCATATTTTTAATAAAAAATGATTGAAAAAAATGATTTTAGGTCGAAATGAGTACAATACAGTAATAAAAAAAAATGCCCCCAAAGGTGTACATAGCCTAGGGACTGTGTCATCAAAAATGACCTTTTGTCTAAATCACGTTTTTATGTTTGACATATTTTTAAAGAATTTTTTGGCAATATTTTTAATTTTCCATGTCAATACTATATTTAAACAAAAACCATAAAATCATGCAGTTTTTGCACTGGCAACTAAGCCTAATAATAAAAGAGCCACTTCTTGGTCTATACAGATCACTTTGCTGCAGTTACCTGCTAATCTGATATTCTAATCCTGCCTTGATGATATCACCTCTGTGTATAGATAAGACAAAATCCACCATTCACAATAGGTGATTGTCAGAGCTTATCTATCTTTTCCTTGTACAATGACCTCTGCACAGGTCACAGAGCATGCCTAGAAAATTCTACTATAGAAGTCAATGTCACCTCCAGACTATTGTATCTATGGTCCATGTGGCTGCTGTAAAATTTTCTTAATGTTTTCTACATGCTGTTAAGAACAGCTCAGGTCTGATGGCTGCCCCCATAATTATGTTCAGGAAATAGAATAAATAAATCTGTAATCAGAAAATAAAACATTATTATTAGAAAAAAGGAGATGTGCTACTGTCTGGTTTTAACTGGCAGATAAAATTTTTGGTGACACACTTCTTTTAAAAGAGTTTTCTGAGAGTTCTATATTGATGACCTATCCTCAGGATAGGTCTTCAATATCTGATTAGTGGGGGTCCGAATCACAGTACCCCCACGATCAACTGTTTGAAGGGGACACCGCCACCTCTTCCAGGGACAGTGACGTCCTGAAGGGGTTCATATGCAAAATTAGGGCCCTGGCGCAATGAGGGCTTCATCGCTGCTCTTCTTGCATCTAAGCTCCACCACTTTCTGTGACCAGTTCCTCCTGGGCTTCTTTACTACTACTTGACCCTGTCAATCAAAGCAGTGAGGGAAGGGCTGGCCACAGAAAGGATTAGAGTTTGGGTGCAACATGTGCAATGGTAAATCCCTCATTGCACCAAAGGCCTAATTTGCATATTAAGAAAAAGTATCATAACTCTAGAATGGAGCCTTAGATCAACAAAAGAAAGGCACCGTTTTAATCAGATGAACCACAGCTATGTGTCTATGCAAATGGTTGAATAGGGAGGTCGCTGGTGACAGATTCCCTTTAATGTAAGTGATCAGTGTGGGGTTGGTGGGGGCCCTGTCCTTAGGATCTCTACTGAGCAGCAGAAACAGGACCCTCCACTACACTACATTACTCTCTTCCATGTGGCTGTAACTGGTATTGGTGCCCAGAAAGAGCTCAGCCCCATTCACTTGAATAGGGTGGGTATCGCTGAACCACCAGAAAGACTGATACACGCATGGATGTCAATGTTAAAATCTGGAAAACCTCTTTTATTCTTCCCGAACAAGACCATACACGACATGTAAATTATACACTGTGACTGAGAAGAGTAATGAATGACATGACGATTTCCTATGTAAAGCAAGTAGAAGGACCAATGGGCCTACAGAAATGGGGGGGAATCTGTGGCTGATCCCCTCTCCATGCCCTGTACTATGCTGCTTAAAGAGGACCTTTCACCGGTCCTGACATTATCATGTAAATAGCTGGCTGTGTAGGGCACAATGATTGCATGTGAGATCTCGTAAGATTTTTCCTATGTGCTGCTCCGTTCCCCCGCTGTGCCCCCAGTTCTGGTTTCCCGCCTGGTATGTAAATTCATACCATCGGTACAGGAAGGAGGAGGCAGCTGGGTTTCTCAAGGGGCGTCTCCTTCCCCCGGCTGTGTGCTGCCCATTCACAGTGGAGAGCGTCACAGCCAGGGTGAAGGAGACCCCCCTGTACCAATAGTATGGATTTACACACCAGGTGGGAAACCAGAACAGGGGGCACAGCGGGCGAACAGAGCGGCGCATAGGAAAAATCTTAAGAGATCTCACATGCCTTCAGTATGCCCTACCCTGCCAGCTATTTACATGATAATGTCTGGACCGGTGAAAGGTCCTCTTTAAACTAGGACATATAGTGCTTGTCCTTGCCGAACTACCGTGCTTGTGATGTAATTAAATCTGACCTCCTATGCGATGAAAAGTCTGGACTCTTTCAACTCATATTACATTTCATTAGAATGATATTTTTACAGTTTTTATATATTCATTCATATTTAAAACACAGGAAAAGAATACAGTATTGAGGGAAGGTGGTATAGGTAGACTGAGGGTTGGTTTTATTTAGCAGCTTTTTATTCTGTCAAAAAAAAATGTACTAAAAAATATTCAAAAGGTTGATAGATTTTCCATTACTGCATCTTTAAAAAAAATAAATAATAATAATCAATAAATCTATGGCAGCAAAAGAATGTAAGCAATATCATGTGTGGCTGAAGCTCCTGCATCTCTTCTTATATTACTGTACTTTATGGCAAGCTAGAGGGTTCATGCCCGGCCACCGCTACTTGATGAACAGACCTACTAATGGCCCTGTATACAAGCAAATTTTTTTATATGTTGTAAAATAGATCAAAATAATTTTAATTAGAAGATACACTTTATAACATGCATTATAATCAGAGCCCCATTAAGCCATGATGGCCATCTACCCCCGCAGCAAAGTGTCTTCAGTGGTTAACAGTACAGCAAGAAAAATATAATGGCATAAGCAAAATACTAAGTAGGTCACACTTCTGCCTGCCTCAGCTCAGTGGAAACTTTAATGTGCATTTTCTGTAGCCCAGGCGAAACAGAGATTCAGAGAGTCGCTGATAGCAATAATACAGAGAGCGAGCTCAGGATCTCATTTTCTGCATCCCTAGCCAATTCTTTGTGTCACCTCATAAGCTAATCCTTCATCCAGTCATATATCTCCATAGTGTACATACATCTCTATTATTTCCGCTTTATGAAACTTCACGTCTATGACAAGACTGCCAGACTGAGTCACTTCTCCTGTTTGCTGTATATCTGTGTATCACATGTCTGTGCTGAAAATGAGCCCAGGGCCCGATGTCAAAGAGAATCTGCAGTTACAAGCCCCACGGAGAGTCCATACTGCAGAAATTCCTCTAAAACATGAAGTCTTTGGTTTAGTGCCTAGAACTGTACAGGATTAGTATAAAGGGTCTGCTTTTTAGAAGAAACAATGCCTCTGTTGCTTATGGGCTATCAGACACTCATCTTGCAAAAAGTAATTAGCTGTCCTTAAGCAGCTTCAGTATTATCAGCATGAACTCCTGGAATTGGAAAAATGCAACAATGAAAAAAAAAAAATGTTTTCCAGCACAAAAATGATATCTGATGAACTATGTTTATTAATTCCATTAAAATATGGTACAGAGCAGCATAACAGGCTTATGCATTTCAGTTTAGTGCCTTAGTCATGATCTGATTCCCACAGTGAAAAAACCTTATATCCTTCACATGCCCACTCCAACACCCATCATGCACATCGTGCACATAAGCATAATTAAATAGTTAAAGGCCACTTTCTCATGAGCATATTGAGATCCATCAGCATTCTCAGTATTGCCATCAGGATTGCTTCAGAATTTCATCAGGATTTCCACGCGTATTTCTTCCTTCATTATTCATGCACTGCACAGACGGTAATGTGCGTATCTGGAAACAAATTCGCACAAAACTTGGACATGCTGCGGATTTCAAATACTGAGGGAAATGATATGGCTATCTGAATAGTTCTATTCATTAACATTAGAAGCGGATTCGGGGCATAAAATCCGGACCATATATGGATTGCAAATACGTTTGTATGAAAGCGACAACAGGTACACATACCACAGGAATAAAAAGTGTTTATTGTGTTTGCCTATGACTGGGCAGTTAACGTACAGGGTTACAGTCTGTTTAGAAAGGATTGCCAAAACCGGAGAGGGGGGGGGTCTGCCTTTATGTAAAGTCCTGTCTAAAGCCCACACTCCGGGAAGATATAAGTGAGGGACAAGAACATGTGGAGTCACTGTGGGTAGAAATACATGGAGCCAAAAACAATAATAAAATACTGATAGGACTTTATTATAAACCACCTAATATACCAGAGTCCACAGAAAATCTACTTCTAAATGAAATAGACGAGGCGGCAAAACATAATGAGGTCGTTATTATGGGGGATTTCAACTACCAAGATATAGACTGGGAAACTGAAACCTGTACATCTCATAAAGGAAACAGGTTCTTGGAAATAACCAAAGACAATTACCTTTCCCAACTAGTTCAGGACCCGACTAGAGGGACGGCCATACTGGACTTAGTGTTAACCAAAAGACCTGACAGAACAACAGATGTGCAGGTTGGGGGACACCTGGGAAATAGTGACCATAATATAATAACCTTCCAACTGTCATTCAAAAGAGCGTTTCTTCAGGGGGGAACCAAAATACCAACCTTCAAAAAAGCAAAATTTAGCCAACTAAGAGAGGCCATAGGTCTAACTAACTGGGACAAAGTCCTCAAAAATATAAATACAGCCACAAAATGGGATATTTTTAAAAGCATTCTAATATCTAATTGTGAGAGGTACATACCTTATGGGAATAAAAGGTTAAGGAACAAGAAAAAAACAATGTGGATAAACAGAACTGTAAAGAAGGCAATAAATGACAAACAGAAAGCATTTAAATCACTAAAACAGGAGGGGAGCGAGGAAGCATTGAAAAACTATAAGGAAAAAAAATAGAATATGTAAAAGACAAATAAAAACAGCCAAACTAGAGACCGAGAGATTAATCGCCAAAGAGAGTAAAACAAACCCTAAAATGTTCTTTAATTATATAAATGGTAAAAAGTATAAACCTGAAGGTGTCGGCCCCTTACAGAGTAATGAGGGGGGAGTTGCAGAGAGCGATGAGGAGAAAGCAAAGCTACTAAATATCTTTTTCTCCACTGTATTCACTGAGGAAAATAAACTGTCAGATGAAATGCAGAATATAAAAGTAAATTCCCCTTTAAAAGTGCCCTGTCTGACCAGGAAGAAGTTGAGCGGCGTCTTAAAAAGATTAAAATAGACAAATCGCCAGGACCGGATGGCATACACCCCCGTATCCTAAGAGAATTAAGTAATGTCATCGCCAGACACTTATTTCTGATATTTAAGGACTCTATACTGACAGGGAGTGTTCAACAGGATAGGCACATAGCAAATGTGGTGCCAATATTCAAAAAGGGTCTAAAAACAGAGCATGGAAACTATAGGCCGGTAAGTTTAACATCTGTCGTGGGTAAACTGTTTGAAGGTTTTCTAAGAGATGCTATCTTGGAGTACCTCAATGAAAATAAGCAAATAACTCCATATCAGCATGGCTTAATGAGGGATCGGTCATGTCAAACCAATTTAATCAGTTTCTATGAGGAGGTAAGTTCTAGACTGGACTGCGGCGAATCAATGGATGTCGTATATATGGACTTCTCCAAAGCATTTGACACTGTACCGCATAAAAGGTTAGCATTCAAAATGAGAATGCTTGGACTGGGAGAAAATGTCTGAATGTGGGTAAGTAACTGGCTCAGTGATAGAAAACAGAAGGTGGTTACTAACGGTACATACTCAGATTGGGTCACTGTCACTAGTGGGGTACCACAGGGGTCAGTATTGGGCCCTATTCTCTTCAATATATTTATTAATGATCTTGTAGAAGGCTTACACAGTAAAATATCAATTTTTGCAGATGACCCTGAACTGTGTAAAGTAATTAACACAGAAGAGGACAGTACACTGCTACAGATGGCTCTGGATAAATTGGAGGCTTGGGCAGAGAAGTGACAGATGAGGTTTAAGACTGACAAATGTAAGGTTATGGACATAGGAAGGAATAATGCAAGTCACCAGTACATACTAAATGGTAAAACACTTGTTAACAGTGACATGGAAATAGACCAAGGAATTTTAGTAAACAGCAAACTAAGCTGTAGAAACCAGTGTCAGACAGCTGCTGCCAAGGCCAATAAGATAATGGGTTGCATCAAAAGAGGCATAGATGCCCGTGATGAGAACATAGTCCTTCCACTTTACAAATCACTAGTCAGACCACACATGGAGTACTGTGTACAGTTCTGGGCTCCTGTGAACAAGGCAGACATAGCAGAGCTGGAGAGGGTTCAGAGGAGGGCAACTAAAGTAATAACTGCAATGGGTGGACTACAGTACCCAGAAAGATTATCAAAATTAGGCTTATTCACTTTAGAAAAAAGACGACCGAGGGGAGATCTAATAACTATGTATAAATATATCAGGGGTCAGTACAGAGATCTCTCTCATGATCTATTTATCCCCAGGACTGTGACCGTGACGAGGGGACATCCTCTGCGCCTGGAGGAAAGAAGGTTTGTCCACAAACATAGAAGAGGATTCTTTACAGTAAGAGCAGTCAGACTATGGAACTCTCTGCCTGAGGAGGTGGTGATGGTAAGTTCACTAAAAGATTTCAAGAGGGGCCTGGATGTATTTCTGGAGGGTAATAATATTACAGGTTATAGTTACTAGAGATTGGTTGATCCAGGGAGTTATTCTGATTGCCTGATTGGAGTCGGGAAGGAATTGTTTTCCCTAAAGTGGGGAAAATTGGCTTCTACCTCACAGGGGTTTTTTGCCTTCCTCTGGATCAACTTGTAGGAAAACAGGCCGAACTGGATGGACAGATGTCTTTTTTCGGCCTTATAAACTATGTTACCAATATTCATAGATCCATAGCGGTGGTTCAGTCCCCTAGGACAGGGGTCAGCAACCTCCGGCACTCCAGCTTTTGTGAAACTACATCTCTCATCATGCATACTTGCTTGGCTGTTCTCTGAACTCCCACAGAAGAGAAAGGAACATGCTGGGAGTTGTAGTTTCACAACAGCTGGAGTGCCGAATCCATTATGACTCTCAGTTTAGAATTTTCTTATTGGGATGTCACCCCCAGGAAGTGAAACATCCTTTCAATGTCTAGTATCTCCAAGCCACTTAGATTGGCCTTATGTATTTCTTTAAAGTGTTTTGAAAGCATGGAGATACTAGTGGCCTGTGGATTAGTGGTATCTGAAATGTCTTTCCTCATATGTATTTTCAGGGAATTAGTGGTGTAACCTGCATACTGTATTTTACATAATCGCCAAGTTTGCCAAATAAATCAAATTTAATGTTACAGTTAATATATATTTTAATATCATATTCAAAGTGGCCATGTGGTTTTATAAGAAGGTTTTTTTAGAGTGGGATTCAGGTTATGATTAAGGCACTAAGACAAAATGCGTAAACCCGTTATGCTGCTGTACACCATATTTTTTAAAAGAATTAAAGGGTTATTCCAGTTACATTAAGTTATCCCTTATCCTGTGAACTATTAGATCGGTGTGGGTTCTATTGCTGGGACCCCCACCTATCACAAGAACAGGGTCTTCGTAACCCCTGCAGCCCCCTGAAGTGAACAGAGTAGCTGGTCAAGCATGTGTGCGGCTGCTCCATTCATTTCTGTGGAAATTCCAAAGATAGCCGAGTGCTGTACTCGGCTATCTCTGGAATTCCCATAGAAATGAATGGAGCGGTCATGCGCATGTGCAACGGGACGTTCTGTTCTTTTCAGGAGGTTGCAGGGGGTATGAAGCCCCCTGTCTTGTGATCTGTGGAGGGCACACCGATCTAACAGTTATCCCCCATCCTGTTTATAGGGGATAACATAATGTAACCAAATACCCCTTTAATAAACTTGCAGTTTTGATCAAGTATTTTTGTTCATGTTGCAGCAGGCCATCATCTGAAGCAATTATTATAGCAGTCGACATGCTCATAACAAATAACATAGTTTTCATTGCGTTTAAAGGTGCTAAAATGTCACTAACAATTTCACTTATGTTATTTATTTTTTTTTAATATCTTTCGACTTTTCGGACTAAGGCCACTTTCAAATCTGCCTTTTCCTTTCTGCAATTGAGATCCGTTATAGGATCTCAAAACAGGAGGAAAATGCTTCAGTTTTGTCCCCATTCATTGTGAATGGGGACAAAAATAAACTGAACGGAACAGAGTGCTCCAGAATGCGTTCCGTTCCATTCGGTTGTGTTCCCAAGTCGGACAGAAAAACACTGCAAGCAGTGTTTTGGGGTGCGTCATGGCATACAGAGCAAGACGGATCCGGCATGAAACACAATGTAAGTCAATGGTGCCAGATCCCTTTTCTCAGACACAAAAGAAAACGGATCCAGCGCCCATTGAATTACAATAGTTTTAGTGCCGGATCCGTCTTGGTAATTTTGGAGATAATACAACCGGATCCATTCATAATGGATGCAGCCGGTATCCAGCCAAAACGCTGATGTGATAGTAACCTAACATGGATGATACTGAAAATACTCATAGTAACATAGTTTATAAGGCCAAAGGAAGACATCTGTCCATCCAGTCCGCACTGTTTTCCTACAAGTTGATCCAGAGGAAGGCAAAAAAAACCCTGTGAGGTAGAAGCCAATTTTCCCCACTTTAGGGGAAAAAAATTGTTCCTGACTCCAATCAGGCAATCAGAATCACTCCCTAGATCAACGACCCCTCTCTAGTAGCTATAACCTGTAATATTGTTACCCTCCAGAAATACATCCAGGCCCCTCTTGAACTCTTTTAGTGAACTCATTATCACCACCTCCTCAGGCAGAGAGTCTCACTGCTCTTACCATAAAGAATCCTCTTCTATGTTTGTGTACAAACCTTCTTTCCTCCAGACGCAGAGGATGTCCCCTCGTCACAGTCACAGTCCTGAGGATAAAAAGATCATGGGAGAGATCTCTGTACTGACCCCTGATATATTTATACATAGTTATTAGATCTCCCCTCAGTCGTCTTTTTTCTAAAGTGAATAACCCTAATTTTGATAATCTTTCTGGGTACTGTAGTCCACCCATTCCAGTTATTACTTTAGTTGCCCTCCTCTGAACCCTCTCCAGCTCTGCTATGTCTGCCTTGTTCACAGAAGCCCAGAACTGTACACAGTTCTTCATGTGTGGTCTGACTCATAGCTCATAGTTGTACCCACAATGCCTTACTCACAGTAGTCCACAGGGGCGGATGGGGAACCTAAAATAACCCATAAAAGTGACCCCATATTGTAGGAGGATCTAAATTTACAGGAGGCAGGGCAACAAAAGTAGGGGGGAAAGCAATACCATGGGGCAAAATACCACATACCACAGTGCCGCACAATATATTGCCCCAAAAGCTGTCCCTTTGCATTGGCCATCAACAGAGACCATTTTCTCTCTTCCTCTTCTAGTTGTCTCTGATTAAGATATGGGGCAGGGTGAGGAGGGGAGATGCGGGACATAGTTGAATTCAGAAGGGCATGTTGCTTGAAGCTGATATATGTTTATTATGTACTCAGCCAGTGGCAGAGATGGGGACTTGGGCGGCAAAATGGGGCACCGGGAAATTTCCCTGTAAGGTCTATGGCCAATCTGCCCCTGTCCACAGTATGCCAATACTACCAGCCACGTTACATGCCTATCAATGTCTGTCATTAGACATTTGGAAGGGAAGGGACTGTGGAGTAAGAGAAGTCTATTGAGGGGCATAGTGTAGGGACACATGTGCCATACTGCTGGCTTCCTGCAGTGTTCCCCCTTAGCCTCTAGATGATGCAGCCCTGAATACCACATAGTAAGACCATATTTACATGGGCCGACTATCAGGCCAGTTTGCAGAATCGAATGTTTAAATGGATGTTCGTTCCAGATAATTGCCCCCAGTGCCGCCGACCACACACAAACGAGTCAAATGCTTATTTGTAAGGTAAAGTGTTGTTTATGCGGCACATAGAATCACCGTTTTCTTGTTTACACAGGGCGATGTGCCGCCAACTATGAAACTGAATGGGGGCAAACGATCGGAATAGCAATTGTAATCCCCCTGTGGGAATTAGCTCTGTAACAGTAAGTAAAATGGGGTCAAATGTATTCAGACACCGTGACACAGAACTTTGTTGGCTTTTGTTGCACATAATAAACATATAACTTTACATTCAGACCTAAAAAAAAACACAAATCAACCACTGCTGGTTAAGCACTAACTAATCATATACGTCTCCCTGACTATACAAGTGGCTTATTACCAACCACACAAACAAAATCACATTAACCCCATCCCAACCACTGCCGTAATAGCACAGCAGAAGTTGGGCCTTTAAATATGGTGCCCTCTCACAAGCGCAGTGGGCACCATAGTCGCAGGGTTTCTGCTGTTTCATATATATAAATATAAAAATAAACATCAAAATTTAGCAATGAAAAGCAAAAAAAATTACTTCGAAAGTTTTTATTTTTTTTTTTTAAAAGGTGTTGTCCCATGAAATATTTTCTACAGTTTTCAAACCAGCACCTCGATCTGAATACTTTTGTAATTGCATGTACTTAAAAATTTTGTATAACCACTGAGTTATTTAATAAAATGTATTTGTATACTGCCACCTGCTGTTTGTTCTTTTTCTTATTTCTTTGTCCTGCTCACTGAGAAGGCCGCACATGCTCAGTTTCATCCTTTAACTGCCTCCTGAGCTGTGATAGGGGGAGCATAGGCACGCCCTCTTAACTGCAGAGGAAAAGACACTCCACTTGAGCTGTCAGCTTGATATAAATCTAACAGAGCAATGAATGTGGAAATCTCTGGATCCATGTGAGGTACAGGGCTGGTTCTAGCTTTATTAGAAAGAGCTTGTCATGTACTATATAATGTCCGATTTTCATTTTTTACAATAATCATGGGATCATCTCTTTAAGTATAAAAACACTAAGTATTGCTGTACTGACTGGGAGAATGAAGGTCACAGGTCAGGTTTACAAAACCCATAAAACTGTGGTTGAATTGTGATTTTTTTTTTCAATTTCACCCCTTTTCCAGCTTTCTACTACATTGTATGCAATATTAACTTGTTCCATTAGAAAGCACAATTTGTCCTGCAAAAAAATACGTAAGCCCTCATACGGCTATGTGAATGAAAAAATAAAAAAGGTTATGGCCCTGGGAATCGCCAGGGGTAGAAGGGGTTAAAGGGGTTGGGCCGTTTTGACAAAAGAAAGAGGATAACTAACTGATCGTGGGGGTCCGTCCTCTGGGGCTCCGTGCCCCCTTTCCTGAGAACGGTGGCACTGTTTCCTCGATCTGTTGGGGTGGCACGTCAGGCATGCGCCCTGCTGCTTCATTCATTCTCGCTTAGCTATTTCCGGCGGTCCCATAGATAATGAG
The DNA here is from genome assembly GCA_900303285.1 of Rhinella marina. Taxonomy (NCBI): domain Eukaryota; kingdom Metazoa; phylum Chordata; class Amphibia; order Anura; family Bufonidae; genus Rhinella; species Rhinella marina. The sequence continues at coordinate 672,049 of ONZH01004164.1, forward strand.
TGGAGTGGTAGTCTGCATGCTTGACCAGCTGCCCCATGTGATCAAGGGAACAGTGCAGATCAGTTAGTTATTTCCTATTCTGGGGATAGGGGATAACTTGAAAACTTGGCACAACCCCTTTAATGTGTTTTACCTCACACCAGGAGAAAATGTCCACTTTGAGGCTAGCAATCACAGTAATGCCTCATTTACACAGTCAGTGCTTTCCATCAGTGATTCTTAGCCAAAACCAGGTGCAGCTCTAAACACAGAACAGGTGCAGACCTGTCCCTTGTACTTTATCATCGTGTAGTCTCCACTTCTGGTTTTGGCTCACAATCACTGATGGAAATCACTGACCAAACACTGACATGTGAATAAGGCCTAACAGGTTCTCCAGTCGGGTTCTGTCTCCACAGATGGCCTAGTAATGAGCTAGACAGTGTTACAAAGAAAACTTGTGCTGGTCAGGAAGGGAATGATAGGCCCCACTACCAAACTGCCCATCATTCCATAAAAATCCCATCCTTACCAAAGCCTTTAGCAAGCTACTCTTTGCTAGGAATACTCCAATTTTCCTGGATTCCTTGTATTACATCCAGCTTTCCCTGGAAGACACGTATATATGTTTCTTAGGGAATCTTGGAGAAATCTTGGAGGAATCTTGGGGAAATATAGTGATCCCACTTTTCCTGTCACTGTCTCACACCCCATATATAGAGGATGATTGCTTTGTTTAAATGTGGTTTAAGTGAGTGGACAATGATGGGGAGTGAACGGTTAATCCCTGAAAAATTGCCCTGTGTATCAGCCAATGTAACTGGGCTCTTAGATACAACATTACTAGCAAAGTAAAACTTTTCAAGCAAGCCTTTTTCAAAAATAATACAGCCACCAACATAATGCAAATACAACAGACGTCATCTGTAACTTCCTGTGTTGGTTACAAGTTGTCTACTCCAACTGACAACTGTGTGCAAAAGAAGAAAATGGTATGTATCAGGCCACATGTACAGGTTGTGTCTGGATCCTAGTCTGGAAAAGAAAGGCCATGCCAAAAACCTGGGGAGGGACAGCCATGATGATTGTAATTACATATGTGGAAAATGTTTGTTTTGAGGTACTGGATATTAGGCCTGACAGTGAGGGTGTCTACGTTCAGGGTTTGTAAAGCCAAAGCCAGAAACGGATCATAAATGAGGACACATATAAAGGAAAGACTGAGTTTTCTCTACTTTTTGAATCCACTCTTGGCTTTTGCTTCAAAAACTGCATCAGAAAACCTGAACATGGAAACCCAGTCTGATCATGTTTAGCTAGAGTCTAGATGGTCTAGATGTTGGCTTTAAATTGTTTTGCACAATCTCCAGAATGGGGCCCTGTTGCGCCCGGCCAGGAACAGAGAGGTGGATGCACTTGTGCTGCTCTCGCCATTCACTTCAATAGCACTTTCTAAAATAGGCGAGTCAGAGCGTTCAGCTATTTTCCAGAGTACTATTGAAGTGAACAGTGTGAACTGTACATGCACAACCTCCTCTCCCTTCCTGGCCAGGCACAATGAGGCCCTGTTCTCGAGATATGAGCAGATCCCTAAGGTGGGACCTGCATCTATTAGACATTTATGGCATATCTTGTGGAAATCCCATAAATGTGCCAGATGGGAATACCTCTTTAACAGAAACAGAGCTAAAGAGAATATAGACCTCTCAATTGAAGGCACCAGCACTATTGTGCACAAAGCACTGGGAGAGACCCTACAGAAAATGACAGCGGTGGATTATTTGTAGGCTTTTCTGTCTTGGAGAAGGTTGCAGAAAGAGAGAATCTGCCATCCAGAACAATGGGCAGAAGTTCTAGCTCTAACTGTGGAGCCTCATTAACCATACCATAACTTGATCCTGCAGGACGCCACGGAGTACAGCTAGCTAAAAGTTGGAAGTCTTGCTCGCCTGGTTGAAATTTTGACACAGCTCAATGAGCATACCACTGTATATATACAGAAAAGACAAACCCAGGTCTCAGATGTTTGATCTCTTCCACCTTGTTCAAAAATGGCTACAACCTAAGGTTAAGGCCAAATGGGGCAGCAATGACACAGCCATGAGGCAACCGAAAACCACAGTGGCACATGGTCACGTTGGCTTTCAAATTAAATAATAAGTGGATGCTTTAGTTTTCCGAGAAACAGCCGCAAACTGTAGCATCAATTAACGTCAACTTGAAAATAGCAGTGGCCACATTAGTGCCATCTTGTTTGATCTTACCCTGAGTTCTCCTCTCCTACCCATTTGGTGGAAAAAATAGTGAAGGACCAGTTTATACATGACCTTCCTGGCTCCATATAGTGTTGGACTGCCCAGGGAGACCCCAAAAATGTAGAGGACTGTGGAGGACTCCCTTGTGGGTTCTGCTGTCCTGAGGTCATCTTACCTAGTCGATAAAGGTGTTTCAGATGCCCAAATAAGCCAAATGCAATTTGGAGAGCAAAGAATAAGGGGATGTCAGACCTACACTGCTATTTAGTGGTTGTCAGTTTTATTAATAGGAGTAAAATTGATTTGTGCATGATCTTAGAATGAGTCACTCAGTCCACATTACCAGTAAAACATTATACAAAAAAAAGATGTGAGGATGTGAATTTAGCACCTGTCAATGTTTTTGCATACCCACAAAATATGTTCCATAAAAGCAAAGCATTTTTTGACGTTCAAAGCCAATACAATTTCATAAGAAGTGTTTTGAATGAATGTTGATTGAACATTTCCACTTGTGCTTCTCATGTAGCAACTGGAACAAACACCAGGCAGTAAAATGGGCAGAGTTTGGAGTTGCTGGCATGGAATATTTAGCAGTGTTTCCAAATATCAGATTTACAGGATTCTTTAAGAAATTAAAATATAGAAAGTTGATATTTTATGCAGAATTCTTAAGTGTGCCTTCATACGCAGCAGATTTTGTTGCAGAAATTTACTGCGACTGAAAATCAGTTCCATTCCCCTTCAGTAATCCCTGTGCTTACCGCCAAAACCGTCCCATACAGATTAATGGAAGTGATTTTCAGTTTCAGAAAATTCTGCAATAAAACCAGCAGTGTGTTAAGGCACCCTTAGGCCATCTGCACACGAAAAACTTCAGCATACTACAGTACCAGCAAAGTATATGAGATGAGAAAGATCTGATGTATACTTTGCGGATTGTTTCTGTGTGGAAATTGACCTACCGTGTGGATTTCCAAATCTGCAGCATGTTAATGATGTTTGCGATTTTAGCTGCAGATTTCACCTTTTTCTAATGAAAGGTGAGATCTGCAAAAAAAACAACGCATTAAATCCATACCAAAAAACGCAATTAGAAATTGCAGATTTTGGTGCGGATATGGTGCAGAAACGCACATAAATCCACAAAGAAGTTTGTGTGGATCTTATATATGATCACCCGTATTGTCGGCCTTAGGCTTCATTCACACGACCGTATGTGTTTTGCGGTCCGCAAATTGCGGATCCGCAAAAAAAAATGGATGACGTTCCGTATGGCATCCGTGTTTCCGTTTTTTTTGCGGATCCATTGTAACAATGCCTATCCTTGTCAGCAAAACGGACAAGAATAGGACATGTTCTATCTTTTTTGCGGAACAGAAATACGGACATACGGAAACGGAATACACACGGAGTACCTTCCGTTTTTTTTGCGGACCCATTGAAATGAATGGTTCCGCATACGGTCCGCAAAAAAAACGGAACGGACAAGGAAACAAAATACGGTCGTGTGAATGAAGCCTTAGGGTGCTGCTACACGTTCAGGCTTTTTAATGCACAAATGGAGAGAAAGTATTAAAGCCAGATAAAACTTCTCTTTTTTTCAATCCACTCCTGGTTTTGGCTTTAAAACTTGAACAAATTGCAGCAACCTTAGGGTGCCTTCACACGTTGCGGATTTTGTTGCAAAAATTTCTGTGATTGAAAATCAGTTCCATTCACGTGAATGGGTCTTGTAGAAATCCATGTGCTTGCTGCCTCATTCAAATAAATGGAACTAATTTTAGTGACTACGTTACTAGTTTTCACTGTTTGCAGGTGTAAATATTAGTAAATTTGGCCATGGGCATTCAAGTTGCAAAACTGCGTCTTTTTTTTACGGACAAAAATGGTGTAGAAACATTAGTAAATGACCTCTATAGACTTTTCTACTGAAATGACTTAACAGGTTTTCATCAGGATTTGAACCACAGACCTTCAATATGGCAGGCAGAAGTGTTAACATTACGCTACACAACCACTGTGTTGGAAAGACTTCATTTTCTGTGCTTAAAAAGCTATTTTCTTCACAGACATAACAGTAAACAAATAGTATATGACTGAACTGAAGGGGGAATGAATTGCACTATTTGCAAATCACCATAAATAATATGTTCATTATATTGTATAGCTTATTATTATGATTACAGTGATACCAAATAATGACTGTTTTGTAATATTTCATACTACGTAGGTTACAAAAACTTTAATGGTTTTTGCTTCGTTATATTTTTTTAAAGTAACAATACCTTTGCAGAACATTGTAACTTTTACCGTAAAAGCTTGAAAGGAAAAATTCTATATTAACATTATTGTATAGTTTTCAGTGAGATTTGAACTGCAGACCTTCTGTACAGTAAACAGCTACCTTAAAGAAGAACTCCAGCAAAAAATTGTTAGAAAGGTGCATGATATAATTTGTAGTGAATGTCATTTTCTTATCAGAGGCTGAAATTGAGAGTTTCCGCTCTCTTCTTATTGTAGCTGGGTCATGTGACCAACTCCCTGACCTCCAACTGACCCAGGACAGCAAGCCAGTCACTTCTATATTCATTCCTATGAGACTGAAAGTGAGGCTCCCATAGGAATGCATAGAAAATTAGACTTCCTGTCCAGGGGGAGGGGTTGTATAGGGTTTTATTTGTTATGCTTTTTTTTGGTGTGCAAAAACCATAATAAAAATTATCTGATTTAAAAAAAAAGACTTCCTGTCCACACATAAGGTGCTGTGTGAGTTGGTGGGTCTAATTCCTAGTCACATGACACAGATAAGAAACTTCAGGATGATATAACTCAAAAAGTCAGCTACTGGTAAGAAAATGACATTCACTACAGATTACATCATGTACATTTCTAGCAGGACATGGAATAACATTTTTTGCGGGAGTTCTTCTTTAACCACTTAGAAGTACTGTAAGCTGTACTGCAAAGTTTTTTTTATGGCTTATAGTATTACTGTTTTTTTTAATATAACAAAACAGTATTTGGTTTTGCTGCTATCATAATAACCCATACAATATGCTTGTATGGAGCCCTGAAATTACTGACGGCAGCCCTGGATCCAAGCCTACTTGAAGGTCTACTGGAAAAACAGCGCCCTATGACACATCATCAATTCTGACTTCACATCTCTATAGCACATTGTTGCTATACAGAGCCTTGAACTGAGCGGAGCTGGCTCAGGCAGGAGTTCGCTCAGCTAAATCCTGGCATAGCACAACTGTACAGGGCACAGGGTACCGATATGCTGTGTCAAAATTTAGCCAAGCCTGAGGGGAACACAGCAGTGATGTGTGCTCCAACTGTTCGCTGCGGCTCCCTTTGAAATCCACACACCAGTACAGCTGTATCAGGGGTGTATGAGAATAATGATTTTAAGACGCGATAGTTACCCAGGACTTTGGATGCCTATTTGAGCAGGAAAATTGTATTTCCGATTAATAAAGTATATTACAAAAAACATTATGGGCTATTTAGAAAAGTTTAAAGGAAAGCTGTATAAAATTTTATTTACTCTTTAAAAATATCTAAAATATCCCCCCTGATCCCTGGGCCCTTTGTATGAATTATACTTACCTGCTCACCAGCACCTGCGTCGCTGCATCTCCCCATCTCTTGGATCAAAACATCCGGCAAGGCGGGTGGGGGGGTTGGGTACAGCCAATAGCCCCTCAAGGGGGCTTGTCCCTGTCGCGGCCTGCTTTTGGCTGCTCCCCCACATCGCCAGATGTTTTGATCCGAGAGACGGGGAGATGCAAGGGTGGCCGTGCAGGAATCGGAGTGACGCGGGTGCCGGGGCGCAAATAAGTATAATCCATACAAGGGGCCTGGGCATAGGGGGAGGGAGGATATTTTAGATATTGGATAACCCCTTTAAGCAACTTTACCCTTGTCAGTATTGATACAAAGTATTTATTGGTATGCATCGCATTTAACTATAAATGTTGAAATAAATGTCATGCTTGTAATAAAATCATACTACATGTGATTTTCTTTCAGCTATAGCATACCTGTCTTGAGCCATACACATGAGAAGCTCCCCAATAAACATGTAATCTGCTGCTGCCTCTGGCTACCTGTATACACACTGGACTACCCTGCAGAAATCTGAATATATATATATATATATATATATATATATATATATATATATGGCCAGCTGTGGGATAACATTACTATATGTAACTATGTATAGATCACATATATAGTAATACAAATCTATACATTATGTTATTTTACTTATCTCACTTCTACTTCATTTTATGTATGCTCCTTACTATTCTAAAATACTGCAGTGCTCTCAATTAAAGATACAAAGGGTTAATAATCTTAAAAAAAAATTGTGAAAGATATGTCTAAGTCAGTGAGAGGACAGGAAACCACAAGGCTGAAAAATGTTGAAAGGAGATGTGACTTTCTCATCTGAAAAGTACCAGTGTCTTTGTTACTTTCAGCCCCGTGGGAGGGAGGGAAACGCCCTGAATCCCTCAGGCTTTCCTGTACACAGACATGTTCTTAATTCTTAACTATGATATTCACATTGCAGAAGGAGGTAAATTAAATGAACACAATTTTTTAAAACTAGGTCCAAACTAATGTGCTAATTAATTTCTTATAGCAGTCAGAGCTCCGTGTCTCTTCTAAAGAGATCCAAATCCCTTACACAGACAAAGTAAAAAATAAAATTTGTTTGGCCTGCTTTCACCACTAGAGGGAGCTTAGGATCTTATCGCATACAGCTTTTACTGTATATAAAAGGGGTTATCTGGGCTTTTTCTAAAAACAGGCTTTTCTTCTGAACTGTAGAAGAAAGACATTTTAGTTAATACTTACCCATCATTGCTCTGCCGAGACCTTACAGCAAAATTTCCCGGTGGGCCGGTGCCCTGGGTGCCGCCTAGGTCCTCCTCATGGCTGGCCAGTAGGAGTTTTTGGGGATGTATTTTGTGCTGCTGGCAGTATTTTGTGGTGGACTGTGGTATTTGGCTCTGTTGGGGTGGTATATTGTGCCATAATATGGTATTGCTCGACCTGCCTTCCATCAATTTGGACCCCACTACAAAACAGGGCCACTTTTAGTATTTTTTACAGGGCCACTTTAAATTCCCAGTCCGCTCCTGACTCTGCCGATACCGCTGTCCCTGCTCCACTCGTACAGGCTGCATACTTTTTCTTGTTCAGCTGCATAAGATTAAATGCAGCTCTGACCCGGAAAAGAAGCGACCACATCCGGTCAGTTTGCAGCCTGTGTGAGTGCAGCGAGGCCGGCGGCATCGGCGGAGCGAGGGACGGGTAAGTATTAACTAAACTGGCTTTCTTCCATGAAAATACCATCCTCCAATCCTGACAAATGCTTTTTATTTTTAAGCAAATTTTCTGTGCACCGCAGGCCGTAGGAATGTGTTAAAAAAATGTACTCATCTTTTAAAATGCCCTAATCCTATACTGTGGACCTCTGGAAGAATATAATATAAAGAAAATACTGGAGATAAAAATGACATGGTGTTAAAAGGTGGGCACTCACTAAACAAAGGGGTTTGGTGGGACAACAGTGGTCAGCAGAACATTTATCCTGGTACAGCTGCACAACCTAAATGAAGCTGTGCTTGTAGCTTGCTAAACACCATTTTATCACTAAAGGGGCTGTCCCACAATTAAATATTCAGTTCCCCTGTTAGATCATCCACATTACAAGTTTTCAGCTTGAAGCATTTAGAAAATGTCTTCTGTGTCTAGATATTGCTGTTACAAGCTTGTTATAGCGCTCCCTGGTGGTCTTTTGATTCCATTCTCAGGTTTCTATCTAATGTGCTCAGAGCTGGAGAGAAGAACCTGCTGCTAATGTGACGATTTTTATTGTCTGGCCTTCAAAGTTAAGCACAAGAGGATGCAGGCAGTGGCACGGAGCTACTGAGCATCTGACCACAAAACAGGTGTTTTTCTGGAAAAACCCTTTAGGCTTCATGCACATGACCATGTCTGTATTGTGGTCCGCAATCCTTGGATCTGCAAAATATAGACACTTTCTGTGTGCAATTCTCATTTTTCACTCCCATCGCTAGAAATTACTATTCTTGCCCGCAATACAGACAAGAATAGGACATGTTCTATAATTTGCTGAATGGAAACACGGATGCCATCCGTATGCTGTCCATTTTTTTTTTTTTTTTTTTTTTTGCGGACCCATAGAAATGAATGGGTCCCTGTGCAATCCACAAAAAATGCAGTTCAGGCACAAATACAAAATACAGTCGTGTGCATGAGGCCTGCAGTTGTAAATTCTGATCCTTGCTGTCTTACATTTAGACCATTTTCTACACCTAAACCAGGGGTGGAAAATGATGAATCAGAAGGGCCTACCGCCCCTTCCCGACCCACGCCTCGCACCCTTTTTTAGACCTGGTGTGAGCAGGGAAGAAGTCACAGATTCTGCTGCTACATGGCGTATATCTGTTTGTAAATGACCCCCTAAGGCCCCTTTCACACGAGTGAGTTTTCCGCGCGGGTGCAATGCATGACGTGAACGCATAGCACCTGCACTGAATCCTGACCCATTCATTTCAATGGGTCTGTGTACATGAGCGTTTTTTTTTCACGCATCAGTTTTGCGTTGCGTGAAAAACGCAGCATGTTCTATATTCTGCGTTTTTCACGCAGCCCTGGCCCCATAGAAGTGAATGGGGCTTCAGTGAAAAACACATTGGCCCTGATTTATCACACCTTCACTCCAGAATTCTGTCTTAAAAAAGTCGCACGATAGCGCTTTTGCGACTTTTTTGCGCATTTTTTTGCGACTTTTTGCATGTGTACACCACTCTCTCCAGTTTGTAATATGGGTGGAAAAGTGGATGTGGTTAGCCATGTTAATGAGTTTCACTCCAGATTTATCATTGCGACTTTTTTTAAAAAGTCGCAAAATAGTCGCAATCTCACTCCAGGAGGACGGTGGAGTAGGAAAAGTGGAGGAGCTTCTCTAGACAGAAGTGTTAGGTTTAAGGACAAGTCACATTTATCAAACAACCTGTGACGTTTGATAAATGTGGCACAAAGTACTCCAACATAGATGCAAGCAAAACTGACTTCAAATATTCTCCTAATGATAAATTCCCCCCATTGCATCCTGAAGCAAGTGCGGGTGCAATGCGTTTTTACTGATGGTTGCTAAGAGATGTTTGTAAACCTTCAGTTTTTTATCACGTGCGTGAAAAACGCATCAAAACGCATTGCACCCGCGCAGAAAAAACTGAACAACTGAACGCAATCGCAGACAAAACTGACTGAACTTGCTTGCAAAATGGTGCGAGTTTTCCTGAACGCATCCTGAACGCATCCGGACCTAATCCGTCACGCTCGTGTGAAAGGGGCCTTAGTGTCCCTCTCTGCTGGAATCTCCAGCAATCAGCTGTAATCTGTGGGGAAACATGGTAAAAGTTTACTTTCAGTCTATGCCAAATTCTTGGACACATTATGTTTTCTGATGTGTTGATTTTCTTTTAATAAAGTCCATTAAAAAAAAAAAGTTTACTTTCAGTGCCACCACAGGGAAAATAAATCATTGCACATTGTCAAGTCAAATCAATGGGTTGTCTGTATAATGCAGGACAGGACTAGTCCTTCAGAGTTCGGGGTTGTTCACATATCAGTTATTTGATCAGTTATTTCCATCAGTTAGGCTTCATTCACATGTCCATATGTGTGTACATCCTGGAAACCGGTCAGTTTTTTGCGTATCCATTGTTCCGCAAAAAACTCCGTTTTTCCAGGACATCCGTTCCGTCTTTCCGTAAAAAACGGAAAGGATGTATCCATATGTCATCCGTTTTTTGCGGATCCGCAAAAAACGGAAGGATGAATAACATCTTTTTTTTTCACCCCTCCTGGAACGGAATCCGCAAATACGGATGACATGCGGATGCCTTTCCGCATGTCTTCCGCATTTTTTGCGGATCCATAGACTTTCATTGTGCTACAGACCGCAATTCGGGAGAAAAGTAGGACAGGAGGATTTCTGTTTGCGGATCCGCAAAACGGAACGGAACAGATTAACGGATGCGGACAACATACGGTGCAATGTCCGTAGATTATCAGGACCCATTGAAATGAATGGATCCGCAAAATATCCGCAAAAAAACCGTCCGCAATTGCGGAACGGATGCGGATAGATTGCGGATATTTTAAACGGACGTGTGAATGGGGCCTTATTGTGAGCCAAAACCAAGAGTGGAGCCTCCACAGAAATCAGGTATAATGAAAAGATCTCCACCTGTTTTGTGTTTTTGACCCACTCCTGGTTTTGGCTCACAATAACTGATGGAAAAAACTGATCAAAAAACTGACGTGTGAACAAGCCCTTAGGCCTCTTTCACACGAACGTTACAGATTCTTTCAGGGTCTCTTCCGGAAAAAACTGATGGTTTTGCACACAAGTTCAGTTTTGTCTGTGATTGCGTTCAGTGTTTCATTTTTTTTTTCAGCGCCAGTGCAATCAGTTTTTGATGGGTTTTCACGTGCATGAAAAAAAACATCTCCTAGCAACCATCAGTGAAAAACGCATTGCATTCAGAAGCAATGCGTTTTCCACTGAAGCCCCATTCACTTCTGTGGAACCAGAGCTGCGTGAAAAACGCAGAATATAGAACATGCTGCAATTTTTCCTGAATGCAGAAATGGTATGTGAAAATCAACGCTCACGTGCACAGACCCATTGAAATGAATGGGTCAGGATTCAGTGCGGGTGCAATGTGTTTGCTTCATGCTTTGCACCCGTAAGGAAAACTTGCTTGTGTAAAAGAGGCCTAAGGCCCCTTTCACACGGGCCTCACGGATTCAGTCCAGATGCGTTCTGGAAAATCCGCACGCATCCGCACCAATCTGCACGCAATCGCAATGAGTTTTAACTGCGATTGCGTACGTTCGTTCAGTTTTTTCCACGCGGGTGCGAAGCGTTTTAATGCGTTTTTCACGCGCGTGATAAAAAACTGAATGTTTACAAACAACATCTCTTAGCAACCATCAGTGAATCACGCATTCCATCCGCACTTGCCTAAGGCCCCTTTCACACGAGCGTGACGGATTAGGTCAGGATGCATTCAGGGTGCGTTCAGGAAAACTCGCACCATTTTGCAAGCAAGTTCAGTCAGTTTTGTCTGCGATTGCGTTCAGTTGTTCAGTTTTTTCCGCGCGGGTGCGATGCATTTTGATGCGTTTTTCACGCGCGTGATAAAAAACTGAAGGTTTACAAACAACATCTCTTAGCAACCATCAGTGAAAAACGCATTGCACCCGCACTTGCTTCAGGATGTAATGCGCTTTTCACTGAAGCCCCATTCACTTCTATGGGACCAGGGCTGCGTGAAAAACGCAGAATATAGAACATGCTGCATTTTTCACGCAACGCAGAACTGATGCGTGAAAAAAAACGCTCATGTACACAGACCCATAGAAATGAATGGGTCAGGATTCACTGCGGGTGCTATGCGTTCACGTCACGCGTTGCACCCGCGCGGAAAACTCGCTCATGTGAAAGGGGCCTAAGGCTGACTGAATAACTGAACGCAACTGAATGTAACTGAATAACTGAACGCAATCGCAGACAAAACTGACTGAACTTGCTTGCAAAATGGTGCGAGTTTTCCTGAACGCACCCTGAACGCATCCGGACCTAATCCGTGACGCTCGTGTGAAAGAGGCCTAAGGCCCCTTTCACACGGGCGAGATTTCCGCGCGGGTGCAATGCATGATGCAAACGCATTGCACCGCATTGAATCCTGACTCTTTCATTTAAATGAGTCTTTTCACATGAGCGATGTTTTTCACGCATCAGTTCGCCATTGCATGAAAATCGCAGCATGTTCTATATTCTGCGTTTTTCACGCAGACCTGGCCCCATTGAAGTGAATGGCTCTGCGTAAATCACGCATTGCATCCGGATGGAATGCGTGATTCACTGATGGTTGCTAAGAGATGTTGTTTGTAAACATTCAGTTTTTTATCACGCGCGTGAAAAACGCATCAAAACGCTTCGCACCCACGCGGAAAAAACTGAACGAACGTACGCAATCGCAGTCAAAACTAACTGCGATTGCATGCGGATTGGTGCGGATTTTCCGGAACGCACCGGACGCATCCGGACTGAATCTGTGACGCTCGTGTGAAGGAGGCCTAAGAGATACACTTTGTACCTGTTCCCTACTCTGGCCAAGTGACGAAGATTGTGAACAGAGCCCATGCCCATACCCCATTAAAAGCCCTTTAAGGATAAAATTGGATCTTAAAGGGGTTTCTAATTAACAACATCTGTAACCTATCCACAGGTGATAAATGAACGATTGACGAGGGTCTAAGTGCTGGGACAACCACCAATCACAGGAACAAGGGTCTCCAAGTCCCCTGAATGACTGAAGCAGTAGTGAATATGCATTACCACCTCTCTATTCACTTGTATGGGCTGACCATTACAGTGCTCAGCTATGTACAGTATATCTGTAAGACTTATAGAAGTAAATGGAGCAGTGGTAAAGCATACAAACCACCACTCCATTCACATGCTAAACTTGGGAACCCCCATTCTCATTTTGGTGGGGATACCAGCAGCTGGACCCTCAGCACATTGGTGCACTTAATACTAAATGCCCCATTCATTTCAATGGGAAGGCTCGCTCTCATAGACTTGTATTGGAATGAGCCCTCCCATTGAAATGAATGGGGCGGTTAGGTGTAATTACACCTACTCACCACTACCCATGTTACGGCGAGCAGGTAAACAATGAAGAGGAGGCAGCGCTGGTACGGCGTGCACCTCATCTTTAAACAGCTGATCGGCGGGGGGTGTCAGGTGTCGGATCCCAGCTGATCTGATATTTATGACCTATCCTGAGGATAGGTCATCAATAAATTTAACTTGGAGAACCCCGTAAGGCAAGAACCTTAACCACTAGGCTATAGAGTTCAATGCTAAGTCATTGCTGAAAAACCTCTTGTATTAAAAACCTCATAAAAGCTTCTCTTGTATTATACAAGATAAACCTCTATGAGGTTTTTCAGGAATGATTTAGCATTGAACTCTATAGCTCAGTGGTTAAGGTTCTTGCCTTTAATGTAGATGGTTCTGAGTTTGAATCCCCACAGAAACATTTAAAGGGTTTCTGTCATCAACTTTTACCCTATTAAACAGGATGACATTTGCAATGTGTAAATGTCACCTGATGCCAAATATGTTAGGCATTTTACTCCTAGTGTCCCCGTTTTTGTGAAATTTTAACTTTTATGATATGTAAATTAGCCTACTAGGAGCAGGGGGGGTGGTAACCTTGCTCCTAGAAGTGCCATTTCCCCACCTTCAATAATGCCTCCTCTGTGTTGATTGACAGGGCCAGGCAGCTGGCTCCTTCTGCTGCTGGCCCTGTACAATCCAAATCCTGCGCCATGCATGCGCCGTGCGTCCTTCATTCAGCGCAGGCGCAGTGAGTGTAGCAGGCTCCCGGCTTCCTCACTGCGCCTGCGCTGCCTTCTCTTCCGGGTGTACTGTGACGTCATCGACGCAGGCACAATGAGGAAGCCGGGAGCCTGCTACACTCACTGCGCCTGCGCTGAATGAAGGACGCACGGCGCAGGCGCAGGATTTGGATCGTACAGGGCCGGCAGCAGAAGGAGCCAGCTGCCTGGCCCTGTCAATCAACGCAGAGGAGGCATTATTGAAGGTGGGGAAACGGCGCCTCTAGGAGCAGGGTTACCGTCCCCCCTGCTCCTAGTAGGCTAATTTACATATAATAAAAGTTAAAATTTCACAAAAATGGGGACACTAGGAGTAAAATGCCTAACATATCTGGCATCAGGTGACATCTGCACATTGCTATTTAATAGGGTAAAGGTTGATGACAGAAACCTTTTAAAAAATAAAGTCTAAATTACACTTATATACACAGGGTGTCCACAAGCATAGTGACCATGCTTGGGAATACCCCTTTCATGTTCATAACACTGACTCCATATATGGTCGCATCTATATATGGAGTCAGAGCAGGGACTCTTAAGCTGGAAAATTCCCCAGAGGATCGCCCAGCCCTCCCCTATTGTCTGAGATGGGAATAACGCTTTAATATAGGATTTAATACTGTATGAACAAAATTTATGCTCTATTATGTGATAGGATATATGCTGTTATTTGCTGTATTCATAAGGGACATATATAAAACAATGAAAATTGTTATATAAGCTAAAATTTTTGTTGTATTTTGGTTTATATAAATAAAACATTTACAACAAAAAGTATATATATTTGTTATGGTAATTGTACTGACCAATATAAAAAAGGTAGCATGTCATTTTTTTGGGAACATGCAGACTTTAAAACTAAACCCAAAAAAACAGTAGTGCAATAGGATTTTTTCCATTTTTACCCCACAAATATATTTTACAGTTTCTTAATACATAATATAAACCATTAAACGGATCCATTAAAAAGTCCAACTCCCCCCCCCCCACAAAAACGTACCCCTAAATATCAATGTTGAGGGAAAAATAAAAAGGTAAAATGTCCTTTCAAAGGCGGGGAGAGAAAATGAAAATGTTTTGGCCCATCATGGCCAAAATAGGAATAACCCATAGTAAGCAGTGACTTGGGCAGGTGGAGTTACGTAAATGGCTGGCACTCTGCTGTTTCTGTAAATCTCATAGCAGTGAATGGGATCTATGCAAACAGTGTAGCTCAGTAAGCTATGCTGTTTCAGTAACTGGATAGTTATGGAAATAGTGTGGGTTGTCGAGCTATACTGTTTGCATAGACACCATTCACTGCTATGGGAATTATGGAAACAGCGGAGCGCCAGCCATGAATGTTTTTGTAATTCTGGCCACTCTAGGCCACCGTTTCCTGAGGGTTATTATTCCAATCTCAGCCATGAAAGGGGTTGTCCAGGATTTTGCAAGTGATGACCTGTAGTGCTGCTTACATTCACTTCGATGGATGGAGTGTGTAGTTTTGGCGCACATTTTAGGGGCCTCATGTACTGCAGAACAGCTGATCGGTAGGGATGTAGGACCTTGCTCATCAGATAGTGATGGCCTGAGGATAGGCCACTAGGATAGGTCACTTGTAAAATCTTGAAATCCCTTTTAAGGAGTTTAAAAAAACCACTTAGCTGTCCCATACTGCTGTCCTGTTCAAAACTGCTTCCAATCCCTGCTGGACCAGAAGTAGCTTGGTCCCGCAACTGCTGCGGTCACTCACTGGGTGCACTGTAGCTACAGTGTTGCAGGGGTACTGTAGCCGACACTGTATTAAGATTGCCAATGAGGAGGAGATGTAGCTGCCGTTGTTTACAGAGAACTGCAGTTGTGAATTTTATTGAGACTGGTGTTAAAGGAGAACTGCTGAGCCCTGTTTTATATGGCAAAGTGTGGCCCCCACTTTTATAGAGTACTATAGCTAAAATTATTTGGATGGAGCAGTATTGTAGTATGAGCTCTGTAGCTGTCTCCTTGAAGTGTAACTGCCGTTTCATTTGTTATACCCTAATGGCATAGAACACCCTGATGTATAAGTGCTTTTGTGCTTCGAAATGTCATCATTTTCAGTTTTACCTGCTAATAACTCCCACAAATGCATGCTACTTTCCTATTCAGCTGCCCTGATCTCAGAGTGTTGCCATGTGCAGGTCGTCTCCTCTGTATTATAAACAAGAGACTTATCAGCTCTGGGGGGAGGAGCTCAGCCCTGAGAGCCTGGAGCTGGGCTGAGGCAGAAAGTGGAGGGGGAGGGCTGCTTTAGATGCTGATATCTCCTGAATGGTACCACTTGAAACATGCAACTGGTCTTGTTTGAAAGCAGACAGTCCAGGCTGACAGATCTAGTCCAAGCAGCAGAGGAGAAATCGCTGTTAGAAATCGAGTCGGCAATAATTGTGAGTAAAACCTGCTGCTACTTTCACTTTCAACTCCATTCAGAGCATCCCGATTCCTATCAGTGATATCTTCCCCTGTACTGAACAGATTTTTGTCATTCTGGTATTGTCTGAAAGCTTGGAATGTTCAAGCCAAAGATATGAGCAGGTAAAGCAGCCCCCCACCTCCCTGTCAGTATGGAAGAGAATGAGGGAGCAGCTGCTGACAGGTGACTATTAAACGGCTAAAACAAATGCTTACTGATTTCATGTACTTGCAGGGCTTGCTATATGTGAGAGGATACACACTGCCGTGGGGTAGTGGGGGAGGTTATCTGCATTCTGATTAGTCCTGCTAGTTCATGTGAGGAGAGCAAGGGCTTATGGGAAGTGAGGGAAATACAGGATGGCCTCAAGGACAGGGCAAACATCACTACAGGAAGAGCAGCAGAGGCCATTTTAGGAAGATGCTGAAATAGAGGCACAGAGAAATATGGTTGCTAAGGGCTGAATACAGACATCAGAGACATCAGAAAGGTCAAAAAATACAGCTTCATAAATATCTGCCCTTCAGCATTACATATGTTAGGAATTTCATTTTTGGTAGTGAAATGGTAGTTACACTTTAATTGGGTAACATGATAAAATAACCAATTCAATTAAGATTTACTGATAATACAGCAGGGTCTCACACATTCACTTCCTTCCTACAGCCTCTAACTTCTCACTCTCTGCCCACTGCCCAGCTTGCAGTGTACCTGTCGTTTCAGTTTATTTTTAATAAAGTGTAGGGACACAGATGTTAAACATTTTTGTAATATAGTTCATTAGGGAAAGATGTATCTTTGTACTACAAAACAGGATGTAAATGTCTTCTTAGCAAAGTTCTAACTGCGCATTGCAAAGGAGAATCTGTCTTCAGTATTCTACTGAGTGCTGAAGACGCCTGTGTGTAACAAGTCAGATAGGCACGTCCATAGGCAGTGATAATTAGGACACATGCACATATTCAGGGACTGGGGTAGTGACAAGAGGAAGGCTGGGAGCCTCGGTATGTTACCCATAGGAATCTTCAGTGCTCAGTAGAACATTGAAGACTGAAGACAGACTCTCCTTAGCAACGCTCAGTTAGAGCTTTGCTTTGAAGAAATGCTGCGTCCTGTTTTCTAGTATAATAAAACATTTTTCCCTAATAAAGTATATTACAAAATACATAACATCCCTGTCCCTACACTAGATTAAAAATAAACTGAAACCACAGTTACAAGTGAATTCCACGCATCGAAGTCTATTAACCCCTTAGGGACCAGCCTGATTTGGGCCTTACTGACCAAGCTTTTTTCTTCCTTTTTTCATCGTTACCTACCAAGAGCTATAACTTTTTTATTTTTCCGTGTGTGTAGCTGTATGAATGCTTGTTTTTTGCAGGACAAGTTGTAGTTTTTATTGGTGCCATTTTGTGGTCTGCAAACTTTTTTAACTTTTATTAATTCTTTCTGGGAGGAAGATGAAAAAAACAGCAATACTGCCACTGAGTTTTTAAATCATAAATTTTGCAGCATTAGGTTTTCGGAACAAATAACATAATATCTTTATTCTCTGGGTCAGTACGATTACAGCGATACCAATTACATATAGTGTTATTATTTTTGTGCGATAAACCCCTTTTTTAATAAAGAAGAAAATCTTTTTGCATCGCCGCTTCCCAAGACCCATAACTTTTTTGTTTTTCATTCGATGGAGTTGTGTGAGGGATTGATTTTCGCGGGTCAACTTGTAGTTTTCATTGGTATAATTTTGGAGTAAATAACACTTTTTGATCATAGGGGATAATTTACATGATATTTCTGTAGTGGGGGTCGTTATGGACGCAGCGATACCAAACATGTGGGGAAGATTTTGTTTTTTTCATTAAAAAGCGTATTTTCAATGGAAAAAAAGCTTTTTTTTAATTAGAAATTTTTTATTTAATAAATGTTTTTACTTTTTTTAACCACTTAATAGTCCCACAAGGGGACTATAACAAACAATCTCTTGATTGCTTCTAAAATATAATACACTATCCCTATAAGGCTTGAGAACACTCAAGGCAGGGACTACACCAGGTCCCAGCCCACTCCTTCTGTCACCGCTTACACGCAGCAGGCTCCTTTGCCAGCGGCATTTAGGGTGTTAAACAGCCTGGATCGGCACTCAGCAGGAGTGTGGTTCTCATGTGAAAGCCAAGCTCTCACTCTCCACTGCACGGGAGACCCATGCAGCCCTTAGACCGAGCCGCTGTGAAAAGGCAGCAGCCCAGCCTAAGGACCCTTAGTGACTACCGTAAAAAGGCATTATGGTGGTCACTAAGGGGTTAAAGAGACCTTACACTTTTCCTGACATGTCTGTTTTAGTAAGTAGTGTAGTACTTGCATTTTTCATGTAATAACAATTTTGGAGCATCCATTCTTAAAAGGGTATTCCAGTTTTTATTTTTTTTTATGTATTTGTTTAAATAATAGGAAATTATACAATACCCTACACCAGTCTTGATATCCCCTGACCTGCAGGAAGATATGCCTCTATTCTGCCGTTAATTTACACCAGAAAAAGGGTTGAAATAAAGAGAAATTTGGCAGGGATGGTAGTTCTGCCCCTTCCACGACCCCTTTTTGGAAAGTGGTTAGGGCAGTGTAAAAATGTCACTTGTGACAATATTTTTTCGCGAAAAAAAAAATAAAAATTTAAAAAATCACAAACATGGTGTTTGCAGTTTTTTTACACCACAAAACTAGCGAAGAGAGATGATAAATGTCCCCTATAGAGCATAAAAGTCACCAACCCTCTACTGACTCAAAAACTGCTAAATTCCAAACCTCTATGTCATTGACATCAGCAAAAAAAAATGTGCTGGGAGCTTCAAGACATGGGTTTCAGGTCCAAGAAGCTGCTTGCATGTCTTACATCAGCAAGCACAGTGCCAAGCATCAGATGCAGTAATGTAAAGCAGTGGCTCTCAACCTTCTAGTGACAATAAAGTTCGAACCGAGTACCCTCAAGGAAGGAAGGAGGGATAATTGTAAACAAAATAAGGCTATTCTAACGCTGCTGTCATATTCCAAGCCTCTGACAGCAATTTCTTTCTCTTTGACAGGAAGAATAGTGCAGCATGCAATCATTGGGACCCATAATGGATGACTATTACTTTATACATTACATGCAGTGCTACCAAACATACAGGAGAACACAGCACTGCATACCTCTCACGTCCAGTGATGTCTCCTCAGATATAGATGATCTCTTTCATCTTCTCCATTTGAACCAGACCGCCATGATGACTTCTTTTAGCCATGACTAATCTCTGCAGAGTTTCTCACACAGACATCTTAGTTTCTTACTTTTCCATCATCCAACCACCTTTCCTGCCCCCTCAATACTGTGCCCACTCTGGACCACATATAAATGCTAGTACCACACTGATAGTGCCCCCTTCAACAATTATTACCACACAGTGCCCAGAAAAATAATCATGCCCAGCAAAGAGTGCCCCTAACAGTGAGTGCAATAAACAGTGTCCCCCCAAAAATAATTGTGCTAAGCTCATACTGTGCCAGGGTCCCCCCATAGTAATAGTGCTCCCAGACGTCCCACCAATAGTAATTATTCTCTACCAGGGTGCCCTTAGTAGTAATGGTGCCACTACAGTGCACCCAGTAGTAATAATGTCCCCCATTGTGCTCCAGAAGTAATAATGTTATCCATAGTCTCCCAGTAGTAATAAAGCCCACCATAGTGCCCCTAAGGCTAGATGCACATGATCAGGATCGCGTGCGGATTTTCTGCACAGATTTATGTGCGGAAAATCCGCACTGTAAGTCATGTACATTGTATTCTATGACAATTTGAAATTTTCATGCACACAATGCAGATTTTTTTCCACATGGATTTTTACCTACTGTGAGGATTTTAAAATCCGCAGCACATCAATTTATTTTATTTTTCCTGTTCGGATTTTTTCCATTCACTTCAATGGGGACAGGTAAATCCGCATGCGGAAAATCCACACCAAATCCACATGTAAATCAGCACCACTTGATGCAGATTGACCACACGGATTTCCCTGCGAACACCTGCAGATTTCAGTGCGAATTGTCCGCACATAAATTCTGAACGTGTGCATTTACCCTAATAGTATGAAACATTGCTGGCCGCTAGGGCAGTCCTGCCCGTGTACCCCTTCACGTAGCCTTTAGGGTACACGTACAGCAGATTGAAAACCAGTGGTGTAAAGCGTGTAAAGCACACCGCCACTGGACTTTGAAGCAGTTAAAACATGTTTTGTGGAGTAATGAATCACGCTTCTCTATCGGGCAGAATGATGGACGAGTCTGGGTTTGGCGAACAGCAGAAGAACGTTACTCGCCTTAATAAAATGTGAGGTACAGTTGGAGAGAGTGGGATGCACTACATTAAATGGGGGAATGGAGCTGGGTGAGTACTCATTTTTGTTTTTTTTTTATTAATACCACAAGTGCCTCTCCACTCTTCCTCCAGACTCTGGGACCTTGATTTCCAAATGAAATGCAAAATTTACTTTCATCTGAGAACAACACCTTTGACCACTGAGAACAGTCCAGTTCTTTTTCTCCTTGGCCCAGGTAAGACGCTTCTGGCGTTGTCTATGAGTGACTTGACACTTGGAATGCGACAATTGTAACCCATGTCCTGGACATGTCTGTGTGTGGTGGCTCTTGAAGCACTGACTCCAGCAGCAGTTCACTCCTTGTAGACAACGCCAAATTTAGGAAAGGCCTTTTCTTAACAATCCTATCAAGGCTGCGGTTCTCCCTGCTGCTTGTGCACCTTTTTCTACCACCCTTTTTCCTTCCACTCAACTTTCCATTAATATGCTTTAAAACAGCACTCTGTGAACAGCCAGCTCCTTTAGCAATGACCTTTTGTGGCTTACCCTCCTTGTGGAGTGTGTCAATGACAGCCTTCTGGACATTTGTTAAGTCAGCAGTCTTCCCCATGATTATGTCGCCTACTGAACCAGAGTAAGGGACATTTTTAAAGGCTTAGGAAGCCTTTGCTGGTGTTTTATGGTAATTATTCAAATTTTCTGAGATAATGAATTTGGGGTTTTCCTTGGCTTTAAGCCATAATCATCAACATTATCATTAATAAACACGTGAAAAAGTTCACTCTCATTGTAATGACTCTATATAATATATGTGTTTCACTTTTTGAACCGAATTACTGGAAAAAAAAACAACTTTTTGATGATATTCTAATTTATTTTTTCAGCTGTAAAGACAGCTGAACGCTGCGCTGGGACACATTGGTGGACACTGTGGAGGATCGTGGAGGCGAAGGTGTGGTTTTCCGGCGGGAGGCGCTCGTGCCGAGGTCCTGGGCAGGGGGTTGACTAGCAGAGGCAGCGAGTGACACAGGGGAAGGAGCAGTGGTGTGACCTGCAGGAGGTGGTGAACGGCCTTGGTTCCATTGAGTGGGGTTTTTAGCACTCATATGCCTGCGCATGCTGGTGGTGGTTAGGCTAGTAGTGGTGGCACCCCTGCTGATCCTGGTGTGGCACAGGTTGCACACCACAGTCCGTCGGTCATCCTCAATTTCTTTAAAGAACCTCCAGACTTTCGAACATCTAGGCCTCGCCACGGGAGCTTCACTACGTGAAACAGTTGCTGCTGATGCACCAGCTCTGGCCCTGCTTCTCCCTCTGGCTACACCACTGCCTCTTCCAACCTGTTCTGGTGCAGCACTCGCCTCCGCCTCAGAAGCACTGTCTTCACTCGGCTTATCAACCCAGCTTGGGTCAGTCACCTCGTCATCCTCCGATTCCTCAGTCTGCTCCCCCCTAGGACTTCCTGCCCTGACAACAACTTCACCACTGTCTGACAACCGTGTCTCCTCATCGTCCGACACCTCTTTACAAACTTCTTCCACTAAGTCAACATTGTCATCATCATCATCATCACCCACAGACTGCGACAGTTGGAAAACTTGGGCATCGGGAACGAGGTCAGCAGCAACCTGAGAAGTGGTTTGTGACTCTGGGAAGGGTCCAGGAAACAGTTCCTGAGAGTATGCCGGATCGCATTCCAAATTTTCCTGGGAGGGGGCAGACTGGGGGGAAGGAGGTTGAAGTGGAGGAGCCAGAGGAGTGCTCCCTTGAGTAACGTGGGTGGACTGCGTGGAAGACTGACTGGTGGACAAATTACTTGAAGCATTGTCCGCGATCCACGACATCAGCTGTTCGCACTGTTGTGGTTTCAACAGTCCTCTACCACGTGTCCCTGTAAGTTGAGACATGAAGCTAGGGAGTGTAGCTCTGCGGCGTTCCCCTGCTCCCTCAACAGCAGGTACTGTCTCACCCTGCCCAGGACCACGGCCTCTGCCCCCTGCAGTAATTGAATGCCCACACCCACGTCCTCGACCCTTAGCCCTGGGGTTCAACATTTTCTGTATATAAGTGTATTATATAAAAAAACAAAAAATAAATGGGCCTGCTGTACTGAAACCCACAAACTTGTTCAGTCTGGTTTAATTAAGTGACGTACAGAAAGTGTCACCTGGACAGAAAATACGGATTGTAGTGAGTGGACAGCTGAACTGTGACACACAGAATGGTTCCACGCAGCTGTGTGAAATGGATTCGTATCACTGAGATATAACAATAAAAAAAAAAAGGGTTATATATGACGATAGCTGCACTTCTAGTGCCAGCCAGCCAGCCAAGCCAGGAGACAAAAAAAAAAAATGTCTTGTAGCCCTTAGAAGGGCTGTTGGGTTCTTTTGAGATCACTCCTGCCTAACAAAGAACTAAATGCAGGCCCTAACACTCTCCCTGAAACGCAGCAGCTCTATCCCTAACGACATCCAGACAGCATCTGAGCCGAGCACCGCGAGCAGTCACTAGTATATTCCAGGGTCACCTGATCAGGCCAGCCAACCCCTGCTATCGACATGTAAGGGCCCCACGTGATGCTGGGTGTACCGCAGAGTCTCCTGGCTTGTGATTGGCTGAGTTTATAGGCGCCAAAAATGCACAATGCGGAAGTTGCCATTTCCTCGAGCATGGCGAGATACTCGTCTGAGCAGCGAGCACTTACGAGTACCGTAATACTCGAACGAGCACCAAGCTCGGACGAGCATGCTCGCTCATCTCTATCATCATGTCATCACTCTTGGCAGGCCATCACTGATTAAGGTAAACGTGCCCGCCCAGCGTGATGACGTGGCCACATTACCACTGGACCTCATTAAAGTCAATGGGGATCTGGAGGTGAATCCTGTGGGATATGGCAGGCTACTCTGTGCAGGAACAGCCTACCAGATCTCCTAATGGAGAAGTGAACGAGGCCTAATGGAAATGGTCCAGGCAGAGACAGGGGTGTGTAATGAAGGTGCCGCCTGTGTCTCGATGGTGGAAAACAAAACTGTGGGAGCTGTTCATGCTTGTTGGAGAGTCAAACAATCCTCTCTACTGGTGGTCTGTCTGGGCCACCTAGAGCCCGCACATAACCATAGCTCCCAACACCGCCTAACAGCTAAGTCAGAACCACCTAAATGGCGGGCGATTCGTCAAAATGACCATCCTGCTTCTCTCAATCCAATGATGTGGTCCCCTGTCAAAGTCTGTCAACTGGGCAAAATGTCTTTTGAGTGCATTGTAGAGGCATGTCTACATGTCTAGAAGTCAATGACCTCTCACAAGAGGTACACTATCCAAAAGTAAGTTCTGAGAGACGTTTTATAGTGCAGCAGGGGAAGCACTTTTACGCCCTCTTGTGGCAGGACCCAGTGTCTAATCAGATCACACCTGTCATCATTGACATATCTGCCTGTGACATACTTTAACTTCCTGCCAAGTTTTTCAGCAGTCGGAAATTTCTATCAGGCAGTGGCATTTTTTTTGTCAATGAGTGTGTACATTTCTTAAATTCCTAGGAAAGTAAATATGCAACAAGTTACTTGTGTAATATTTTAAAGTGGTTCTCCAAGCTGTGGAAAATAATGAAAGAAAACCTTAGTGCCGCTCCGATTCCTGCTGGGCCAGCAGTGTTCATGCGCCATTTATCGTTCCTATCCATGATGCAGCCAATCACCGGCCTCAGTGGTGATGTGCTGTTCACGTACATAACTGCTAAGGTGAGCAATTGGCTGCAGTGGTCACGTGAATGACAAATGTGACATCATCACAGCCCCTTGTATCCTGCTAAACAAATCTGGAGAACCCTGCTAGTTATTATTGACAGGGTTGTGTGACATTGACGTTCCTTATCTATTCATGTGACAGGGAGTTGCTGCTGAGGCCTATGACTGTCTGCAGCAGTTACACCAGTCAAAAAGGAACATCATCACTTCCGGGCCACCTGGGACCAGACACAACGAGGACTGGAGCTGCGGCGCTGAAACGGTGGGACTTCACACTTAGGCCTCTTTCACACGAATGTTGTGTTTTGCGGTTCATACAGCATCCGTTTTTTTGCGGATCCATTGTAACAATGCATATCCTTGTCCGCAAAACGGACAAGAATAGGACATGTTCAATCTTTTTTGCGGGGCTACGGAATGGGCATTGGATGCGGACAGCACACAGTGTGCTCTCAGTATTTTTTGCGGACCCATAGAAATGAATGGGTCTGCATATCGGAGCCCGCAAAAAATACTGTCGTGTGAAAGGGGCCTTACTTTGTTATTTCCGGTATTGAGATCCAGCAGACTATCCCTATACCGCAATTAAAGGGGTTCTCCGAGTTATAAATATTGATGACCTATCCTCAGGATAGGTCATCAATATCAGATCAGCGGGGGTCCGACACCCGGCACCCCCGCCGATCAGCTGTTTGAAGAGGAGGCGCGCGCCGCATCAGCGCTGCCTCCTCTTCACTGTTTACATGCTGGCCGACTCGGGGGTAGTGGTGAGTAGGTGTAATTACACCTAACTGCCCCATTCATTTCTATGGGAAGAATCGCTCCCATACAAGTCTATGGAAGCGATTCTATCCATAGAAATGAATGGGGCAGTGAGGTGTAATTACACCTACTCACCACTACCCCTGAGTCGGCCAGCATGTAAACAGTGAAGAGGAGGCAGCGCTGATGCGGCGCGCGCCTCCTCTTCAAACAGCTGATCGGCGGGGGTGCCGGGTGTCGGACCCCTGCCGATCTGATATTGATGACCTTTCCTGAGGATAGGTCATCAATATTTATAACTCGGAGAACCCCTTTAAATGGATCTGATTTTGCACATCAGGATGCATCTGTTTCATTAGGATGCGGTTGTGTGAAATCAAAATGGAAAAAAACGGATCCATCACTGAAGACATTGAAAGTCAATGGGTGGCGGATCTGGTTTTTTAGGTTCCTCATAAAACGGATCCGTCACCATTGATACCTTTTTCAGTGTTGGATCCATTTTTTTTTTTATGACCGGACACAAAACGGAATGCTGCCGAAACGGAAGACATCCTGATGCGTCCTGAACGGATCTAATCTAATCTAAAAAGAGAGTTTTTTTTCCGGTATTTTTATTCTGAAGCCACAGTAAGTACGCTTCTACCAACTCCACAGTCATGGCTTTAAGACTATGGAACAAAATCAGAGTACATGTAGGAAACCATGCAAACAAGGAGGGCGCATAGAAACTCTATGCAGGTGCTGACCCCTGCTACATTTGAACTCAAGACTGCCATGCAGACCACCAGTGATTTATGTAGTCCAATGCTGTCTACAAGAATGCTAATGATATAGAAACTATTAAAGTCTATCAATATACAGGAAAAATGGACTTTCACACAGTGATTCATAGGTTTCCCTCTTTGACTGTTCAAGTTGGGAGATATGAGATTTTTCAAAACAACTGGTTTAGTTGCCCATACCCAATCAGATTCCATCTTTCATTTTCCGTTGAAAAATGAAAGGCGGAATCTGATTGGTTGCTATGGGCAACTAAACAATTTTTTTTTTTTTTTTTGATAGTTTTGATAATTCTCCCCCTGAGACAAAACAGCAGGAACTCTAGAATATTCTATGGGAAAACATATTTTAATCTGAGGGACAAACAACTACGTCCACTTACTGCCAATTAATAATACACATATGACTGAAAGTCGCACAAGTTTAGCGCCAGAGCGTTCTCAGATTATTACAACGCCACAAACAGGCGCGAACTGTGGCCCCAGCACAGGGCATAGAGCAGGCGCGCTCACGAGCGGGGGTGGCGGGAGCGCGCAGACATGTAAAGCAGCCACTCAGGAGCGCGCCCCCGGATAGTTGGTTTCCGTTAAGCCGGTAGCGCGCTCGTTTGGGGAGGGATAGGTGAGTGACGGGACGTAAGCAGCAGTAATGCCGGTTGTAGTTATCACCCCGTCATGTCTGTCCACTGAGCCAGTACATGTGTGCAGTGTATATGATGGGCAGGTGCGGGAGAACTACAAGTCCCAGCTCAGGGCTCAGTACACACATGAATGGTTTTACCTCACAATCTCACACCCCTTTGCCTGCAGATGGTTTCTATGTGGTGTATTATAGAGGGGCAGATTACTCATAGTGATTAGTCCTGGAAATTGTCCCTTTGATTTTTGGGAATTTTGTATAAGCAGGCAGGCCTGCTGCTGCGCTTGCACTGTTTTCTGGCAGTCTGCACTCTGTCAGTTATCACGTGGTGATGTCACCCACTTTGGCCACTTTATTGGGATGTGTTCACTCACTGCAGATATTTTTGAGACTGTCCCTTAGGTTGTGGCAGGTTATGTGCAGATATTGTTGCGGACGCTCTCTGTGGCGTGTGCATGAGATTCTTTTTATGGGGGAGATTTACCAAAATTTGGCACAAAAGAAACCTTAAAGAGTTTGTCTCACCTCAGCAAATGACATTTATATACGTAATACAAGCCACTTATTAATGTATAGTGATTGTCCATATTATCTCCTCCGCTGTCTGGATTCATTTTTCCATCACATAATACACTGCTCGTTTCCACGGTTACGACCACCCTTCAATCCAGTATAGGTGGCCGTGCTTGCACACTATAGGAAACTGTTCAGACCTGTGTGTTCTCCTATGGTCCCGGCGACTGGAGAGGCAGGAGCTTTTTTTTTTCTATAATGTGGTGGTTGTAATTGGGAAAATGAGCAGTGTATAATGTGTTGGAAAAATGAATCAAGTCAACAAAGGAAGCAATATGGACAATCACAATACATTAGTAAGTGGCTTGTATTAACTTTCTTTACATGATTAGTGCCATTTGCTGAAGTGAGAACCCCTTTAATTTAGTTCAATCAGATTCCACCTTTTATTTTTTAGAGTGCCTTTGGAAAGCAAAAGGATCAATCTGATTGGTTGCTATGGGAAACTAAGCTAGTTTTTCTCTTACACCAGTTTTGATAAACCTTCCCCTTTTGGCTCATGCACGCAAAGGATTTATTTTTTTTTTTCCATTTCTGCGCCTTTTTTTTTTTTTACCAGCCTGTATACGGATTCATTCACTTCAATGGGTCGGCATAAAAGACGGAATATACTCTGTGTGCATTCCATTTTCGTATGTCCGTATTTCTGTTCTGCAATAAAATAGAACACGTCCTATTATTCTCTGTTGTTACGGAGAAGGATAGGACTGTTCTATTAGGGACCAGACGATCCGTTCCACAAAATGCAGAACGCGCACGGCCAATATCTGTGTTAGGCCCCTTTCACACGAGCGAGCAATTGACGTGAACGCATAGCACCCGCACTGAATCCTGACCCATTTATTTCAATGGGTCTGTGTACATGAGCGGTTTTTTTCACGCATCCGTCCTGCGTTGCGTGAAAATCGCAGCATGTTCTATATTCTTTATTTTCACGCATCCCTGGCCCCATAGAAGTGAATGGGGCTTCAGTGAAAAACGTATTGCATCCTGAAGCAAGTACGGATGCAATACGTTTTTCACTGATGGTTGCTAAGAGAATTTTGTAAACCTTCAGTTTTTTATCACGCACGTGAAAAACGCATCAAAACGCATTGTACCCGCACGGAAAAAACGGAATAACTGAACGCAAACGCAGATAAAACTGACTGAACTTGCTTGCAAAATGGTGCGAGTTTTCCTGAACGCATCCGGACCTAATCCGTGACACTCGTGTGAAAGGGGCCTTATGCGGACTGCAAAACAGGCAACGGTCATGTGCAAGAGCCCTTTATCTGAATGTGCTAACAATAGGACACCGAGGCCTGGCCCTGTCAGTCAAGGCTTAGGGCTCATGCACACAAATGTATTTTTTGTCTGTATCCAATCTGCATTTTTTGCGGGTTGGATGCGGACCCATTCACTTCAATGAGGCCGCAAAAGATGCGGACAGCACACCGCGTGTTGTCCTCATCCGTATGTCCGTTCCGTATATGAAACATGTCCTATTCTTGTTAATATTACTGACAAGGATAGGACTGTTCTATTATGGGCCAGATGTTCCGTAAAATGTGGAATCCACATGCAAAAATGGCTACTTCCATGTGCATGAGCCCTTAGGTGGGTGTGGACAATGGAGGAGCGGAGATTCACCTGGGTCCTAGAGCCCACCCCCTGTGCACTGAAGCCCTACTTTACATATAGAAGAAATCTGTCCCAGATTTACTAATCCTAAAAATGGAGTAAACGTAAGCTAGTTTCAGTGGTTTTCTTCCGGCCAATTCTCCTCATATTTGCTAGATTGCAGCCGGATCTTTATCAGTTCCCATAATAGCTAATTGGGCTGGATGGAGACGTTCATGGTTCCGGTAAAGCTGGGACGTAGAGAGATCTGGCAGGCTTTTCCCTGCCGGATCGCTGGGGCTAGTGTGAATCTAGCTTTTCCCAAGCTGTCTAGTCCTGCGGCAGGCTGGATGATGAGAGCAGGGATAGACACTTTTCTCTGGCTCTATACCAACTACTGGTTGGCTAAGGCCCCCTTCATGTGACCATGTCAGTTCTGCAGATCGCAAACCGTAGTGACACCTGCATCGGGGCGTGGACCCATTGACTTCAATGGGTCAACAATCCACAAGAATAGGCCATGTCCTATCTTTTGTGGTGCACAGACCCGGAAGTACGTCAATGGGGCCTCAATGTGGGGCGCCCACAGCTGGTTTTGTGGATCTGCGGGTTGCAGCCTGCAAAACGGACACGGTTGTGTGAATGAGGTCGTATGGTCAGCTGGAAGAGGACTGGACCAGTGCCACAGAGAACTCCGTGTATGAGCGTCCGTCACCGTTATGGAGACTGCTCAGTTCTCAGATATATATCTTTCTTAGTATACTGATTTATAATGCTGTGTGTCTCTGCATGACCTTACTTCTACAGAATCATACTGACATAATGCTGTCAGTACAATTCAGTAGATACTGGTCATGCAGAGACACACAGCATTATAAATCATTATAATGAGAAACGAGCAGTGTCCAGAACGGAGAATCACGCTCACACAGGACACGCTGGTCTGAACATGATTTTCTTTTAGGCTATTGGTGATAACCTCTTTAATTTACACAGGGCAGTTATGGTTATAGATGCACATTATGGAGGTCATTGACTAACCAGAAATACAACAATATCAGGCGTATTTCTGGAGCAGATTGTGCCGCAATCTGCTACTTTTCACCGCTCACGCCAGGTCTAAAAAGTGGATGTGGCGGGGAAGGGGACGGACCAGCAGACCCATCTCATTCACCTTTTCCTATGCCTGGTTTAGCTGTAGAAAATGGTCTAAATGTAGGACAGCAATGAAGTTGTCTTACATTTAGAACTGGCCAAGGGCATAGCTATAGAGGGTGCGGAGGTAGCAGGAGCCTGAGGGGGCCCAAAGACCTTTGTGCCAAATAAAAAGACACCGGTATAGAAAGTGCATGAAGGTCAAGTTACACCTCTGGCTGAAGGGAAGGGGTTAGGTCAAGAATTTGGGGGTGCGTTTCAATTTTTGACTATGTGCTTCCCTGTCCCTATTCACAAAGCACTAAGGGAAGGGGGCCCCAAGCTGAAGTCTTGCACCAGGGCCCATGAGCCTTTAGCTGCGCCCCTGGAACTGGCGCCTCTACATAACTCC
This sequence comes from Rhinella marina, assembly GCA_900303285.1. Lineage (NCBI taxonomy): Eukaryota > Metazoa > Chordata > Amphibia > Anura > Bufonidae > Rhinella > Rhinella marina. The sequence goes on from ONZH01004164.1 coordinate 702,261, forward strand.
GGAGGATCCACCGCCAGCTATAGGGGATATTAGGAGCGGCGTCTAAAATGCGGTCTTAATAAATGACCCCCTATATTTGGATCTGAATAGTGGCCACTTAATGTTAATGAATCTGTAGGAGGATGAAAATAAGGATATTTCTAACACCTTAGGAGCTATGTCATTCTCATGTGGCTCCTGTGGGGCCTCTAGTGGTTCACAACAGTTATAAAAAGTCGCTGGTACCTGTGAATAACCACAGTAGTAGCTGATCACAGATAGCTGGTCTTGTGCGCTTAAATATGGCACAACTGTGGCATTTAAATGATTTTTATTTCACTTCAACTCTGTTACTAACATTCATTTTCTTCTCTGTTCCGACCAGTATGTGCTGCTGAGAATTCATCCGATTTCACGCTGTGCGTTCCTTCATCTCCGCTGCTTAATCCGTGCCGATAAGCCATGCTAAGGGAAAGCAATAACAACTTCCGCTTCTCCCCCAAAAAGTCAGAAAACGCCCTAATTGAGGAATATAAGCGAGAACTTGAACTGGTAAAGAAAGAATTAGAAAGTGAAAAGTTAAGGACGCAAGAAGCCAGGAAAAAGTGCACGTCTGAGTTGAAGCGGTGTAAAGAGACATTTGAAAGCGAAAAAAGGAAGCTAGTGGATGATTTAACATCGAAGTTGGAGCAGCAGAAAACGCGTGAGCTGCAGCAGCTGAAAGACTCTGCACTGCGGGAAAGAGAATTAGAAATAAAGCAGCTGATGAGATGGAAAGATGAGGAGCTGAGAGAGCTTCAGACATTACTGCAAAAAGAGAGGGATACAGCCGTACGACAGGCCAGGGAGCTGCAGAAACAGCTGATCGATGAGCTGCTGGATAAGGGTTACACAGCAAAGTCTAGCAATACTCGAAAATCCGAGCCTGAAGTCTCATCTGCCAGTGAATGCCAGTGCAAGCTTCAGGATGTTCTGTCTAAGGTTCGTTGGGAATATGACAGCGAACAGGCCGCACGCATTCGGCACCTGAAAGTGGAATTGGACTTGGCCAGAAACCTCTTCATTAAGTACATTCTGGACAGCAATAACAGGAGTTTATTGGCTATTTTCAAGAGAAAGTCAAAGCCTTTGGACTGTGGGGAAATTAAATTTGGGCGCTATTCTCTTGGTAGCCGTACCACCAGGCCATGGTCACTAGAAGAAGTATCACCAGGACCACAGCACCTAGACAGTGTTAGACCTAGGCCACAGTCTCATGAGAGCGCACTGTCAAGGGCAAGGTCGCTTGATTGCACCTCCCCAGAACACGAATCCGTACGGACCTTCACCGAGAAGTTATGGCAACTAAGTCCAGAGGAAAGCGTCAAAACGTACAGTCTGATAGATTGCCACCAGCATTGCATATCAGATCTTGTCAGCTGTTTGGAAGCAAAAAATGACTTTTTCACATGGCAGTCCTTCGAGAATGACGTGCAGCCGTTATCTGAGACTACTTGTCAGGATATTTCTCTGGTGACCGGTGGAAAGAACTGTATGACCTCCATAGAAGCACTTGATTCCACCAAAAGCCATGGTGCACAGAATGTAGATAGTCTGCAGCTTTCCCTGGTAAGATGGCTTTTACTTGATAGTTGTGGAAATGATTGATTGATATCCATGTGGGGTACGCCCAAAATTTACCTCATTGTGGTCAGTAGGAATCCGCTTCATAGTACATACTACATACGCCATACTCTTTGCAGTTTCCATGCTAGGATTAGCCCCATTTAATGAGGCTTAAAGGGGTTTTCTGAGATTTTAATACTGATGACTAGAGTTGAGCGAACGTGTTCGTAACGAGCACTGTACTACTCGGATCCCCTGCGCTTGCATGGCCGCAGGCATCCGGATCCGTCCTCACCTGACTGTGTGTCATACCAAACGGATCCGTCCCCACTGACTTGCAGTCGGGTGAGGAGGACGGATCCGGATGTCTGCGGCCATGCAAGCGCAGGGGATCCGAGCAGTACAGTGCTCGTTACGAGCACGTTCGCTCAACTCTACTGTTGACCTATCCTCAGAATCTGATCGGTGGGTGTCCGACACCCAAGACCCCCGCCGAACAGCTGGTTGAGAAGGCATCAACACTCCTTTGAGCACTATGGCCTTCTCACAGCTTTTCCTAGGCCGAGTGACAACACGTTCATCAGTCACATGACCTGGGTGCAGCTCAGCCCCATAGAAGTGAACAAGGCTGATCTGCGCTATCAGTCCCAGCTGCTATATAATAGATGATCAGTAGTAAAACGCTGGAAAACCCTTTTAAGGCCTCTTTCACACGAGCGTGACGGATTAGGTCCGGATGCGTTCAGGAAAACTCGCACCATTTTGCAAGCAAGTTCAGTCAGTTTTTTCTGCGATTGCGTTCAGTTGTTCAGTTTTTTCCACGCGGGTGCAATGCGTTTTGATGCGTTTTTCACGCGCGTAATAAAAAACTGAAGGTTTACAAACAACATCTCCTAGAAACCATCAGTGAAAAACGCATTGTATCCGCACTTACTTCAGGATGCAATGCGTTTTTCACTGAAGCCCCATTCACTTCTATGGGGCCAGGGCTGCGTGAAAAACGCTGAATATAGAACATGCTGTGATTTTCACGCAACGCAGAACTGATGCGTGAAAAAAAAAAACGCTCATGTACACAGACACATTGAAATGAAAAGGTCAGGATTCAGTGCGGGTGCTATGCGTTCACGTCACGGAAAACTCGCCCGTGTGAAAGGGGCCTAAATCTGTGCGTATCTGAAGCATGTGCAGCTACATATCCACAGCGGAAGTCATAGGGTGGACCTTCTCTTATGGTTATTACCATTCAGTTCAGCATAAAGATATTGTTGATATTGTAGCTATTCTATTGCTGCTTTTATGATGTGGTATCTTTGCTACTTTTTTTTTTAAAGGGAGTCTTTCACCTGTTTTTCACCTGTATAACAGCACTGCCCCACAGAAGATTGCAGACACATCCCAGACATACCTGTATGCACTGTGTGTCTGTATTACATGTCACATCCCAGACATACCTGTGTGCACCGTGTGTCTGTATTACATGTCACATCCCAGACATACCTGTGTGCACCGTGTGTCTGTATTACATGTCCAGGAAAAGCACTTTTATTCTGCAGGAAAAAAGCTCCCAAGTGCCCAGCTCTGCTGCTGCAAGTGCTCAAAGCAAACCAGACTGAAGGGGGAGGGCTGCTTTAGCTGCTCATATCTTGGGATCGGTAGCAGACAGAAAAATGACATTCCATGCTTTCAAATGATACCAAAATGACAGCATTATATCCAGTATATCAGAAGATATAGCTGTTAGAAATCGAGTCGGGAGAGAAAGCTGTTTTTACTTTCACTTTCAGCTGGGCACTTGGGAGCTGTTTTCCAGCTAAATAAAAGTGCTTTTTTTTGACATGTAATACAGACACACAGTGCACACAGGTATGTCTGAGATGTGACATGTAATACAGACACACAGTGCACACAGGTATGTCTGAGATGTGACATGTAATACAGACACACAGTGCACACAGGTATGTCTGAGATGTGACATGTAATATAGACACACAGTGCACACAGGTATGTCTGAGATGTGACATGTAATACAGACACACAGTGCACACAGGTATGTCTGAGATGTGACATGTAATACAGACACACAGTGCACACAGGTATGTCTGAGATGTGACATGTAATACAGACACACAGTGCACACAGGTATGTCTGGGATGTGACATGTAATACAGACACACAGTGCACACAGGTATGTCTGGGATGTGACATGTAATAGACACACAGTGCACACAGATATGTCTGGGGTGTGTCTGCAATCTTCTGTGGGGCACTGCTGTTATATAGGTGAAAATGAGGTAAAATACTCCCTTTAAAAAAAAGTAGCAAAGATACCACATCATAAAAGCAGCAAAAAAAAGCTCAGCTGCATTGTGTGAACAGTATAACAAATTATATAGAAGTTCTCCTGTCCCAAATAAAGTGGATTCCTCCCAAGAAAGATCCATTTCTCCAGTGCCACCTATTGGAAGGGGCCCTTATAAGTCAAGATCTGACTTTCCTACAAGCCTTTGGATTTGACAAGAGAATATAGCCAAGCCAGAAATGTGGCTCTGGTGAGATGTTCTCTTCCTTGGGTGATGCCTCTTTGTATATTCCTTTTTATATGGAGAACGGCCAATAAGTCTCCGTACCCTGGAGTACTTCCAGTAAGTCTCCATATAGGACTGGTATCTAGGTAGATTTAGCAGTGGAGAATAATATATGTGATTATAATATATGATTATAGAGGAAGATATCTTCAATGTCTTATTCTCACCTCTTTACTTATGGTAATTGAACGTAACTGATTCTAAATGGCTGTAATTTTATTGTTGGAGGATTAGTGTGCCAGGTTCACACCACAGGTTTGCCATATATACATAAAGCTAAAACTATATTGCAAAAATGAGATGTCGAGAAGATCACTCAACGAGCACTCTACATAGTAGACGGGTAGAAAACTTCCCAGGGGTCACGGGAGGCTGGCCAGGGTAGACATGATGGTAGCACACTGCGGCCTTTCTTCCTGATGTCACCTGCAGTTTCACACATAACATTGGGAAGTAAACTTTTCATGCTGCTGCGAAACTTCAAACCGGTGCCCTGCCGTATGAGAGCTGCATTTCTAGGCTTATATATGATACCAAGATCATAGCTTTAACCCGTGTCCATAGCTCCCAAGATGGTTAGAAGGCGTAAGATTTAATCACATGACCGAGTCGTGAGTGCGTCCAGCAGAATCACCGGCACCTGCACAGAGGAGCACGCAGAAGAAGGTCCTGATGGGTACTCACACGGTTAAATTATATGTCTGCCACTGCAAGCTATGCACAGGGCGACCACAGTATCAGTGGACAGTGGTGGGAGGATTTCAGGTTTACACATCACATTTATGAGATTTCTTCATTTTTGTCAGAAATGGGCAAACCCCTTTAGATTTTTACATATGTCCCTGGCTGTTCTCCAGGATTATAATATTATCATCAGTATCTGATTAGTGGGGGTCTGACACCCGGGACCTCCGCCGATCAGCTGTTTGAGAAGGTACCGGTTCTCCTGTGCGCTTCGAGGCCTTCTCCATGCTTAACAAGTACAACGCCGTACATTGTATATAGGCTGAGCTGCATCTAGGCCACGTGACCGATGAACGTGACGTCACTGGCCTAGAAAAAGCCGATGCTCTAAACTTAGACTACTAATAACCAAAACTGGGAAACATCTAACACAGAAGATTTATTTTTTTTGTTAATTTTGATTAAAAACAACACCAATAAATGGTTGACTTGAGGAAATACGATCAGTAACACTGGTTTTTATGGACCGTTATCTGTGGGCAGCTTTACTGAGATGACCACAAGCTGTCCTGGTTGTACCGGTGATAACCCCAGGAGCTGGTGAAGTGTCTTCTCCTGGCGGTATGTCAGGATAGTGCGGTGTACACTTGTATAATGGTAGCAGTGACCTTGCTGATGTAGTAATATATCAATGCAGTAAGTAAAACCGAAGCAAAGCCTATATTAAAATTCTCCAGCTGCTGAAAACCCATTTATTAACTACATTCACTTTGATCTCGTTCCTGCAGGTGTGTTGCCTGGAGATGTTCACATTATCTAGAAATGATCTATTTCTTAGTGTCCATGTCCGTACATTTAGATTACCTCACGATTATTCCAGATATGATTTTGCTGCATACATAGAGCACCCCCTGCAGGATAACGGGATCATTTATTACAAGATGCCGTATAATGTACACAGCAAGTAATGAGCCTATGCCCGGCGTATCTATAGGACTCTGTTCACCCAATGGGGGGTGAGTAGTGTAGTCCATACAAAGCTATACAGTAAAGAACATACACTCACCGGCCACTTTATTAGGTACACCATGCTAGTAACGGGTTGGACCCCCTTTTGCCTTCAGAACTGCCTCAATTCTTCGTGGCATAGATTCAACAAGGTGCTGGAAGCATTCCTCAGAGATTTTGGTCCATATTGACATGATGGCATCACACAGTTGCCGCAGATTTGTCGGCTGCACATCCATGATGCGAATCTCCCGTTCCACCACATCCCAAAGATGCTCTATTGGATTGAGATCTGGTGACTGTGGAGGCCATTTGAGTACAGTGAACTCATTGTCATCAGAAACCAGTCTGAGATGATTCCAGCTTTATGACATGGCGAATTATCCTGCTGAAAGTAGCCATCAGATGTTGGGTACATTGTGGTCATAAAGGGATGGACATGGTCAGCAACAATACTCAGGTAGGCTGTGGCGTTGCAACGATGCTCAATTGGTACCAAGGGGCCCAAAGAGTGCCAAGAAAATATTCCCCACACCATGACACCACCACCACCAGCTTGAACCGTTGATACAAGGCAGGATGGATCCATGCTTTCATGTTGTTGACGCCAAATTCTGACCCTACCATCCGAATGTCGCAGCAGAAATCGAGACTCATCAGACCAGGCAACGTTTTTCCAATCTTCTACTGTCCAATTTCGATGAGCTTGTGCAAATTGTAGCCTCAGTTTCCTGTTCTTAGCTGAAAGGAGTGGCACCCGGTGTGGTCTTCTGCTGCTGTAGCCCATCTGCCTCAAAGTTCGACGTACTGTGCGTTCAGAGATGCTCTTCTGCCTACCTTGGTTGTAACGGGTGGCAATTTGAGTCACTGTTGCCTTTCTATCAGCTCGAACCAGTCTGCCCATTCTCCTCTGACCTCTGGCATCAACAAGGCATTTCCGCCCACAGAACTGCCGCTCACTGGATGTTTTTTCTTTTTCGGACCATTCTCTGTAAACCCTAGAGATGGTTGTGCGTGAAAATCCCAGTAGATCAGCAGTTTCTGAAATTCTCAGACCAGCCCTTCTGGCACCAACAACCATGCCACGTTCAAAGGCACTCAAATCACCTTTCTTCCCCATACTGATGCTCGGTTTGAACTGCAGGAGATTGTCTTGACCATGTCTACATGCCTAAATGCACTGAGTTGCCGCCATGTGATTGGCTGATTAGAAATTAAGTGTTAACGAGCAGTTGGACAGGTGTACCTAATAAAGTGGCCGGTGAGTGTACACTGGTATGCCTTTGGTGACCACTAAGGGTAAGTAATTACAGGTGTAGCCTGCTATGACTAAAGCCCCTACGTATGGGACATCCTTCTGAATAACCCTGGAGGGAGTCAGGCCGCACCACTGGTTGTGTCCTCCCATGGTAGGAGTGTCAGCTGCTGTGTATCAGAGAGAACATAGGGACACATTTAAAAAACTGTCTAAAAGATAAACTATTGCCTATATCAACCAATCACAATGCAGCTTTCATTTGGTATTCTGCTCTTGAAAATGAAAGATGCTCTGTGACTGGCTGATGTGGGAAACAAAAGCCCCCTTTTCCATTTCTCTCCTAAATCTGTCGTTTTAAAAGGAGCTGGGCAGAGGGAGAAGTGTCTGCAGGGCGGCTAAACCCAGATCCTCACCTCCTGGCTTCATCTCCCTATATAGGGAGAAACCTGTCAATCAGTCTGACTTGGGGAGGAGAAGCTGGAGGAGAGCTCTGCACCCTGTGGACACTTCTCCTTCTGCCTGGCAGGGCTTCACTGGAAAGGGGGCAGGGTCTAAGATGTGCCATTTTACGCCAAAATTTCTATGTGCCAACCAGTAGATGGTATAGAGTCAGAGAAAAGGGTCTGTCCCTGCTCCACATTCATTATCCAGCCTGAGCCCCTGTGATAAATCTGGTGCAGGGATAGACAGCCGGTCTAAGCTTACACCATCTTTAGGGCTAGAAAATCTGATCCATAATTCTTTGTAATTTGGGAGCCTTTCATGTTGCCAGTGGCTATGGTGGCATGATTCTGCTGTCTTTCACTTTAATACCAAGGGCGTCCTGTCACGCAGCATTCGCTGCCAGAAAAGTGCTGTCATATTATGGAGCTTCTGGCAGTGCGCCCCCCCAATCAGCCTGTGTAACAGGAGTGTGCAGTGGATTCTCAGCATTGGTGACTTTCCTCTCATATTCCCTTAAAGAAGAGCTAATTGGAAAGAAGGGGGCCAACACCACCTGTCTGTCAGTGCAACCTGCCCTAATACGACCGTCTGTCAGTGCAACCTGCCCTAATACCCCCATCTGTCAGTGCAACCTGCCCTAATACGACCGTCTGTCAGTGCAACCTGCCCTAATACATCCGTCTGTCAGTGCAACCTGCCCTAATACGACCGTCTGTCAGTGCAACCTGCCCTAATACGACCGTCTGTCAGTGCAACCTGCCCTAATACGACCGTCTGTCAGTGCAACCTGCCCTAATACCCCCATCTGTCAGTGCAACCTGCCCTAATACGACCGTCTGTCAGTGCAACCTGCCCTAATACATCCGTCTGTCAGTGCAACCTGCCCTAATACGCCCGTCTGTCAGTGCAACCTGCTCTAATACGCCCGTCTGTCAGTGCAACCTGCCCTAATACATCCGTCTGTCAGTGCAACCTGCCCTAATACATCCGTCTGTCAGTGCAACCTGCCCTAATACACCCGTCTGTCAGTGCAACCTGCCCTAATACACCCGTCTGTCAGTGCAACCTGCCCTAATACACCGTCTGTCAGTGCAACCTGCCCTAATACACCTGTCTGTCAGTGCAACCTGCCCTAGTACACCCGTCAGTGCAACCTGCCTTAATACACCCGTCTGTCAGTGCAACCTGCCCTAATACGCCCGTCTGTCAGTGCAACCTACCCTAATACATCCGTCTGTCAGTGCAACCTGCCCTAATACACCCGTCTGTCAGTGCAACCTGCCCTAATACATCCGTCTGTCAGTGCAACCTGCCCTAATACACCGGTCTGTCAGTGCAACCTGCCCTAATACACCCGTCAGTGCAACCTCACTAATACACCGGTCTGTCAGTGCAACCTGCCTTAATACACCCGTCTGTCAGTGCAACCTGCCCTAATACGCCCGTCTGTCAGTGCAACCTGCCCTAATATGTTGTTCTGAAAAGATAAGGCTTGTCCACCTTATAAATGTCTGCCTGTAGTAATCCAGATGTGGATCACTGATGGATGCGTGTGTCACAGGTGTGAATACATGGCAGGCACCACCGTCCTCTGCAGGAGGTAATGGACGGGCGATGCTTTCCTCTGGAGCGTCGTCTCCCTTGTTTTACCTTGGCTGTAATCCGCAGTGACACGCTTCCTTCTTGACAGCGCCTGCTGAATACATGAAGGCTACATGCTGTGCTCGCCTCCTTTGTCTGGCCGTGCTGCCTTTATTGAGAAGATCTCATCCTGAAGACGTTGTTTACTGTGGTTCTTGTCTGGGGACAAAGCTTCTTCGGGTTCATGTAAGACCCGTCTGTGTAGCAGCACCCTAACCTCTCATCATTAGGCAGCAAGCACTCCATTCCCCTCAGTTTCCATGGCAACCAGCTGCCTCCCTCTTCATTGGTTGCCCAGCGCCTGCTATACCAATCTGCTAGGTTTAACTCCTCTATTAATATTGATGGCTTCAAAAGCTAGCAGAGGTAGAATGCAGTTAACTTTCAGCAGCGCTCCCTCCGCCTAACACGGATCATTCGTGACCATCGCTAGGCCCCGATACCAGCTAATCAGAGGCAGCGGAGAGCCCCGGGGATGGGATCCTGATCTGCTGGATATTCAGAGGACTGTCTGTGACTGAAATATGTCCTGCGGAGGAGCCTTGCGCTATTTAACGTTTTTCTGCCCGGCCGTCACGCAAGCCATCGTCTAGCTCATGAATATGCAGCTCTTACCTGCCGTACCACAATCTGGACTCTGCTCATTCAAGACCTCTTTACCTTATGATTTCTATTTTATTCTGCCTTTTTCTCTCTTTGCCTTTATGGTTATTTGTGGATGAAATTCCATCTGCATGATGCTCTGCATGAGTACTGACGGGCAGCGCAGCATCATGCAGAGAAGCAGCGAGGGTCCAGAAGAGGCATGGGTTTTAGGAGCCGTGGCAAGGTGCAGTTTCATGCACAGTCCGTTATTGGCTGGTGCTGTCCAAAGTCAGGAGTGTGACGCCACTGCTGCTAAGGAATTGACTAACCGCGTGGTTCCCCTGTTAATGTTCTCCTCTTGTGAGGTGCCATCGGGCGGTGAGCAGAACGGGGCTCTGCCGATGGATGTGGACCTGAAAGCAGCCATGCTTCCCCCTGAAGACTCGGCGGTGGAGCTGACGGTCGCCCCGGAGGTCCAGAACTGTATCAGCTTGGTTAACATGCAGATAGAGAAGGTTTCTGCTGATTCCACGAGCTTGGACGTCTCCGTCACCAAACTGTCTAGGACTAAGCTTCAGGGTATTAAATGTGTTTCCGTGCCAACCGATAAGCAGGAAATGCCAGTCTGCCCCCTGGAAAATGGGATTAGGCCTAGCAGCAGTGATTCTCCGATAAATGCAGCAAACACCGTGAGTGGGAATGAGGAGAAACCCACCAGCACGGTAAGAGGCTAGACGTCATGACTGTGTGAGACTCGGTGCACTGAATGTGATTTCTCTCCGACACGAGGTCTGTGCCAGGACCACGGACAGCTCAGAGTTCATTGCTGGACGACGTGCTGGGCTTGTGATGTTCAGTGCAGACGTTGTAGTGTCCTCAGTCCCCGAAGGACACTTCTGAGATGTCTCAGGCGTCCCTGGTGTCTGTGTGAGTGTTCAGTGCATGGTTTGTGTGTTGTCTGACGTTCTGTAGCTGCAATAGTTCACTGACCTTTTCTTATTCTTTGCTTCAAAAATGTTTGGATGGTTTTTGGTCCTGACTATTTTGACCATGCTCTTGGTCTTTCCTATGGCGTGGGTTTAGGAGTTGTTTTGTAGCAGTTTTTACATCATCTCCATGGCTCATCAGGGATTTTACTTGGTTTCAGAATGGATTTATTATTTAATGTGCATTTTGATTTTCTATTTAGTTAGAGGCATATAATAGGCTGTAACCTGCACCCCCTGCTTGGGTTTAGACCTGACTACAGGACATGTGGTGTCTGAGACATATGGAAGATTCCTCCTGTCCTTTATACCCCATAGTCTGTGTCGGGCTCTGTTCACATCAAGTCAGGGATGCTCAACCTGCGGCCCTCCAGCTATTACAAAACTACAACTTCCATCATGCACTGATAGCTGTAGGCTGTCCAGGCATGCTGGGAATTATAGTTCTACAGCAGCTGGAGGGCTGCAAGTTGGGCATCCCTATTTTAAGTCATCAACTAGGACATATACCTCTGACTGAAGTCTGCAACATATACATATACATACATATACTGTAGGATATGTCACCTATACCGTCCTTACCCCGGTCTCCTCTCTTGCCTCACCTCACCATGAACCCCCCCATCCCAGTTCTCACATGTGTCACAGCCCAACTTTCTACCTCTGCCCCCCTGTGATTGCTGGTGTCGCAGCTGGGGGGATGGGGTGATTGCTGTGGGAATCCAAAGATTCAGTGGTGATGTTGGTGGTCCTCTTGGGGTGAGGGCACAAAGCCCAGTGGGAGAAGAGACTCGGGGGCAGAGGGAAGCACACAGGCAGATCAGGCATTTTATAGAAGACCTCTCCCTCTGTCTGTCACTGGAGGGTGTTCCATTGGTAACTGTATGTATATGGAAATTACATCACTAGAGCTCCCCAAATGTATCAGTGTAAGGCCTCATGCTCAACCCGCATCACGGATGCAGACCCATTCACTGAAGGTCGGTGTAGAACGGAGGCACGGAAGCACCATGGACTGCTTCCATAGGATTTCTCTCCGTGCCTCCGCATCTCAAAAAAGTAATGGGGACCATCGGATGCGGATTGCGGATCCCATTCAAGTGAATGGGTCCGCATGTGGTGGCCTTACAGTCTGTACCCGTGCATTGTGGTCCACAACACGGGCCCGGCTGGCACATGTTCGTGTGCATGAGGCATATGACGATGCGGGTCCTAGGAAGCAGGTAAGTATAATCCATACAAGGGATATTTTCGAATTTGTATAACCCCTTTACTGGGAGGCCATTGACAGATGGTGTCAGACACCTGTAGACTATCATGGTATCTTTGTTTTTTTATATCATAACAGGATTCTGAACCATGGACACATTTCGCATGTACATCACGGCCATTTCCACCATACATACCAAATGGAGAGCAGAAACATGCTGGAAGCGTCTTTTCAATGACTTACATGGATGACCCCAGTGCATGCCATGGTATAGCTTTATAGTGGTTTACATCGTTCAATGGGCACAATGTGCATGCCACCACATATCGCCCAATGAAAGCCAAAAAGCCGCTCTTCTGCCCTCTGTTGAGTTCATACTTGGCATATGCGGTGGAAGCTTCCAGGTTGCAGCCATATTGACTTCATCTCCTTTCTTTAGCCTGAATATTGGGTCACTCGGGGCTTACAGGTCACTAGGTGATGTCATTTGAGGGAAATTATTCTTCGGAACCACTCACCAGGTTTCTTAAGCCAATGTGTAAAGGGAAGACTGTACGTACATGCATAGTGCATATTGTGGTGCCATAATTGGCATTTTTGGGGGATGTCTGTGGAATATATTAGTCCGAGCCGGCATAGGAAATATCCAGCTTTTTAACTCCATCACCTGATTATAATATAAGTGAGCCATTGAGGACATTGTATAGGACATTTTTCAGCTGCCATCACCAGTGACCGTGAATGTTGTGTCTACTACAGTGGTGAGGTACTTGAATATTTGGATGCTCGTCTTGCAGCCCCTGTCTCTCCTCTTCTAACCGTGTACTATGCATTACTCAGGGTGACAGGGCCCACACATGGCTTTGTACTGTGATACGTCATCATTTTTAGACCTTGGGTTCCCAGAAGAGGCGTAGCTAAAAGCGCATGGGCCCTGGTGCAAGAGTTCAGCTTGGGGCCCCCCTTCCTTCAGTGCTTTGGGGCCATGGACAGAGAAGCACATAGCCTTAGTGCTGCCAGAGGCAAAAATTGAAACGGCACCACTTCTCCCCTCTCAAACAGAATTCTTGACTTAACCCCTTCCCTCTAGCCAGAGGGGCCCAAAGACCCTATGTAGCACAAGGGACTCGGGGCCCCCTTAGGCTCCTGAGCCCGGTAATGACTGCTACCTCTGCATCCCCTATAACTACACCGCTGGCTCTCAGTTCCTCTCAGATAGGGATGGGCAATCGGGGCAGTGTCTGATCTGAGAAGATTATGTGAAAGACAGCATGGCTGCCAAGGTATGTGCCAGGGCTGTGCTCATCTTTTATTGTAGCTGCTCGTGGTGTAGAAGAAACCAGTGTGCCCAGAGAGTTGTAGGGAAACCTCACCAGTATGTGGGAATAGGAGCTACAGAGCTATAAGAGTAGTAAAGATAGGGCGGCTGTGTGCATTAATGAGTATAGAGCAGCCATGTTGGAGATAGATACTTGTGGATGACATAAGTGTATTACAGAATGACTCTCATGCAGAATGCTTGAAGCAAATGAGATTTGGACCACACAGTGGAATGGAGCACAGGTCCTGCAGTCCAGCATTGCAGTCACCCCTCCGGACTCCACAGGATAGAAGGAAAACTGTTCGCTCTTCAGTGGGGACTGTTATTGATGACTATACTTATAGCACTGTGTATTAAAGCACACGGGTTATTTCTCTATTGCATGGGTCAGTATGCGGTGTTCTCTGTATAGGCGTCAATACAAGTTTACACTGATGAGGATGGTGTCTTCCTTTACACCCATAAACTACAAAATGTATTTGCCTCTGTACAAGGATTACAAAATATGTTGTGTGCTTCCAATCCCCTTCCTTAGGGCTCATGCACATGACTGTTGTTTTTGTCCGCGTCTGATACGCTTTTTTTGCAGATGCAGACCCATTCATTTCATCGGATGCAGACCCATTTATTTTAAAGGGGCTGCAAAAGATGTGGACAGCGCACCGTGTGCTGTCCGCATACGTATATTCCTTCCGCAGCCACCCAAGAAAAAAGAAACGTCCTATTCTTGTTCACATTACGGACATGGATAGGACTGTTTTATTATGGTTTGGACGTTCCGTTCCACAAAAAGCAGGTGCACATGGCCAGGATCTGTGTTTTGTGGAGCCACGAAAAAAAAAAAGTAATGACTGCTGGCCATAAGATTAGTGTTACCTGTGTTCTGAGCATTAGAACAGGCAGTGAAGATGAGTTAATTTCCTTAGGCCCTATTCACACGTCTGCATCCGTTTCGCAATTTTGCTCCTGAAAAAAATAGAACATGTCCTATTCTTGTCCGAATACACGGACAAGAAAAGGCATTTCTATTATGTGCGGTCCGCAAATTGCGGAACGCACATGGCCGGTGTCCGTGTTTTGCGGATCCGCAAAACACGGACACCGGACACACGGATGTGTGAATGGAGCCTTACCTTGTGTGTGTGTGTGTGTGTGTGTGTAAAGCTCTGTTCACACCATGTTCAGCTTATATGGCAAAAAAGTGACCTAATTGTACATGGCCGTATTCCATTGTCCTTATTCTTAAAGAGGGTCTGTCACTAAGTTGTAACCTATGTATTTAAATACATAGGTTACAAGGCCTAGTGACAACTTTTAAAATCATACCTTTCATGCAGTGGTCGCGTAGAAATTTAAACTTTAAAAAGTATGCAAATGAGCCATCGGAGCACCGAGGCACGTCCCCTGTCTCTAATCACGCCCCTTTCTGTATTTGATAGACAGCGCTAGGCTGGTAAGGCTAGCGCTGAACTCTCGCGCATGCGCCCTAAAATTTTCCTGGCGCATGCGCAGTAGCTGTCTTCTCTTCTGCGCATGCGCCGTCACTTCGCTAGTCCCGGGAGTGACGGCGCTTGCGCAGAAGAGAAGACAGCGCTTGCAGTGTAGACACTGAAGTGAAGGAGCGGTGCTCCAGAGGAAAGAGGCTGCTCCGATGGCTCATTTGCATACTTTTTAAAGTTTAAATTTCTACGCGACCGCTGCGCAGAACTCTGCATGAAAGGTATGATTTTAAAAGTTGTCACTAGGCCTTGTAACCTATGTATTTAAATACATAGGTTACAACCTAGTGACAGAGCCTCTTTAAAGAAGACCTTTCACCACTCCTGACATGCCTCTTTTAATAGCTCCATGTGTTCCTCATGTAATTACAATTCTTGAGCATCTATTCTTATGTCTCTGTGTTGTGCCATTCCTTTATTATTTCTGCTAGAAGTTATGAATGAATTGCTATTAGTCTTCAGTAAGGTTACAGAGGGGAGGTAACCAGTTGGGGGTGTGTACCTGTACAGGTTGAAAATGGCAGCACTGATTGGATAGAGTCTGTGCAGGGACACACCCCCAACTGGTCACCTCCCCTCTGTAACCTTACTGAAGGCTAATAGCAATTCATTCATAACTTCTAGTAGAAATAATAAAGGAATGACACAACACAGAGACATAAGAATAGATGCTCAAGAATTGTAATTACATGAGGAACACATGGAGCTATTAAAAGAGGCATGTCAGGAGTGGTGAAAGGTCTTCTTTAAAGAGGCTCTGTCACTAGGTTGTAACCTATGTATTTAAATACATAGGTTACAAGGCCTAGTGACAACTTTTAAAATCATACCTTTCATGCAGAGTTCTGCGCCCTCCTTCTCTTTTGGGGCTCCGTTTTCGATATAGGTGCGGGTCCCAGCGGTGGGACCTGCACCTATAAGACAATGGGGGCATATCCTATCGATATGCCCCCATTGTCCAAGATGGGAGTAACCCTTTAACTTTCTTTACATGATAAATGCCACTTGCTGAATCTACGGAAATCACATGAACACGATTTCTGACTTGTTCCAGACCTTAGTAAATGGCTCTTCTGTAGATGCTGAGAGTGGTGTTAAACATACAAGAATTGATTTGCTGGCTGTGGAGGTCACACATTTTATTAAGAAGGTATTGTTAATTTAGCCAACTTTCTACGTTTCCCGGCCCGTTCTCCCGCTTGATGGGCAAGTTTATCTAAACCGTCACATGGCAGAATGTAAGCTGTAAGCTGACACTGGGAAACTCTTCCTTGAGATTTCAGAGGATTAAACAAGTGATATAAGCCTTTGGAGCCGTACCTGCCTGCAATTTCCTGACGACAGTGACTGCTTTAAAGTTATCCCTATTAAAAAGTAATACCTTTTTATAATACAGTCCACTTTCTGAGGGGTGGAACAGCAAATCCATGTTCAAAGGCAGTGGCAGCTTAGTAACCCCAGCCACGCACTGAATCACTGCTGCAGCCGCTCTGGGAGATATTAGCTGTGTGTCTGGACTGCAGCGAGGTTCGCAGTGAGTACTCCCGTATGTTTCTTGGTACAGATGGTGTGAATGTAGAGGTGTATAAAAGCATACTCTGGATTTGATGGCAAGGGGTGACATGGAACTTCACACTGTCCCTGCCCTTTATTTTAGGAGAGACCGCTCCTTTCATATGGAACTAGTGCTGGGAGAAGCAGGAGCAGTCATTAGAGGGTCTGACAGGAGGAGCTCAGATATGATGGATTCAATGGACTAGCTTACAATTTGTGAAGGGTACATTGTGCCGATGGTACATGGGAATGGAAGACTTCTTTCCGGAATTTGAGGAGTAGTCAGACCATAGAGCGATCTAGCACATGAAGTAGTAAGCAACGACTGCGTTATATTTAATAAAACGATGAATGTTAATATAATTGATCTAGAGAACATCCAACATCTTCCAGGCATCATCTGCAACAGTTGGGCAGAGGATTTCACACAGTCAGTGTTTGGTCAGTATTTTTCATCAGTATTTGTTAGTCCAAACCACCGAACAAGCGAACTTTCCGTTATACCTGTTCTCTGTAGGGTCCATTACTGGTTTTGTCCTACAAATACTGATGCACAATGCGGCCCGTGTGAAAGTGGCCATAGAAAGACTGCACTGGATGGATGTGTTCATGGGGCAGCTTTTGTTCTTGTTTTAGGCAGTTTCATTGTTGAGCCATTTTATGCCGCGGTATTCCCAGCTGGGACATTTATGGCATGTTTCTAGGGTATGACAGAAATGTTAGATTGTGCGGGTCCCACCTCTGGACTCCATTCACTACTACAGGAGACATATCCTAGCAATATTCCATCAATGTCCTAGATGGGAATATCCTTTTAACAGCATCCAAAAACATTAAGAAATCTTTTTGGTCATTTACACAAGTCTCGGGGATTATGTCCAGTGTTTTTTCTTTCTGTTTCTCCTGAATGGATTCTGTTGGACCCATACAGAACATGTTGGTATGGTTGTAATGAAGCATCGGAAGCGCAGCTCTAAGCCACAAACACAAATATTCCCTATAAATGTGGTGGCCTCAAGAAGGATTAGCAATGGGCGGACATCTTGATAAATCTGGGGCTCCTGCTGCACCTTTTTATTGTAGAGCGATACATAAAAGTCTTGACACCTTCCAACATATGGCCATGTAGATATGCCTTTTTGGGTGGACTTTGCAGCCTTCTGTGCTATTCCATATAACCAAGGTAAATGTTTCATCTTTTGGAAAGCCATAGAGGCTGTAAGGAAATGTGGGGAAATGCAGTAATGGAATATCTGTTCAGGTCCGCTCTGTGCCGTCACTCACTTCACTTTTACAAATAACGGCTGTTTAGTATATGCAAAAGAAGAAGGGAAGTTATCAATGTTTTATTTCATAAAATGTATATATTTTTGTACACAAATGACACTATTTATACAAAAAACAATGTATTTCTGATACTGACGAAGTTGCAGATTGATGGCTTTCTTCTATTTTCTTTACACACCAGGGCCCGTGCATTCTTATGCATATTACCTAGACACCATCCAAACCTGCCTGGTCATACAGTCCTTCACAGATGGTACGCTGCCAATCTCATTCTAAAAATCCAGAATAAAAGTGCTGTAACCACACAATATGGAAAATGCGTCACATGTTAGTAAAATAGGCGTTTAGAAATTGGCTTCTCAGAATCTTGTAGTATAGAGAAGGGCTGACGTTATTATTCCAGCCTTTCTGTAAGGCATCATGCACACCACCGTACCTTTCCTCCGTGTGCAATCCACAAATGATAGAATGTCCTATTTTGGTCCATTTGTTTTTTGCACAATAATGTCCCTTTCTGTTGATAGGAGTGAAGAAAAACACAAAATGCACAGAGAAGGTGTCCGTATTTTGGGGATTTGTTGTTTGAGGTTCGAAATACGGACACCGTTGTGTGCATTAGACATAACTGCTATAGCTGTATTCCCACTGTGCCAACTGCCTATTCAGTCTGTAGCTGAGGGTCCAGGAGGCCGGATCTTGTGCATATGGCTTAAAGGGAACCTGTCATCTCCGAAACACCCCCTGAACTAGAGTAAGCGTTGTATAGTGTAAGTGATGCTGAATCCGTATATGTAATTTTTATATTCATACTCCCTTCCATTCCGACGCTGTGCTCCCACAAACCTGCAGTAAAATGCACTCAGTGGACTCCAGTGCTCACTCACATAATGGAGACGACTGAAAGAAGAGTCTTCTCAATGCATTTTACTGCAGGTTTGTGGGAGCACAGTGCTGGAATAGAAGTGAGTATGAAGATAAAACTTACATATTTGGATTCAGCATCACTTACACTATACAACGCTTACTCTACTTCAAGGGGTGTTTCGGAGATGACAGGTTCCCTTTAAGTGTCTGAGAAGAGAAAGACCCCTATAATATAACAATGATGACAAATATGGCTGCACTGCCTGTTAATTTGGCCAAAATGGCTGCCTCACCAAAACCATTTATAAACCATTTTATAAATGTGTATATTTATGTAAATAAGCAATGATACGATGTAGATATTAATGGTTTTATTCTGTAATCTGTACTGTTTCAGCAGTAGTGATATTTGGGAAATAGTCATTATTCTTTAATATGGACTGTATTACCTTTTTGTGTGTACAGCTCCTATGCAGATCTTGTGTGTCTGGAAAACCCCTTTAAACACAAAGGTGTTTAAAACAGTTTTCCAGGAGTTTAAAAAAATAGTAATGTGATAAAGTAAAAAACAAAACAGTAATCACCAATTAAATCCCCCTCCACTCCAGTGCCGATGCTGTAGTGTCCCTCATCGACTTTGAAATACTTTGTCTGCAGTGATGACTTCATGTACCTTCACATAATTGCTGCAGCCGATCCCTGGTCTCTGCAGCCTCGTCCTGTAAATGCAAAAATCACTGCTGAGGCAAACGATTGGCTGCAGTGGTCATGTGGTGTCACTGTGATGGCATAGTATACAGCCTGGCGGGGGACACCGCTGAGTATACAGCCTGGCGGGGAGACCGCTGAGTATACAGCCTGGCGGGGGACACCGCTGAGTAGACAGCCTGGCGGGGGACACCGCTGAGTAGACAGCCTGGCGGGGGACACCGCTGAGTAGACAGCCTGGCGGAGGAGACCGCCGAGTATACAGCCTGGCGGGGGAGACCGCCGAGTATACAGCCTGGCGGGGGAGACCGCCGAGTATACAGCTTGGCGGGGGAGACCGCCGAGTATACAGCTTGGCGGGGGAGACCGCCGAGTATACAGCTTGGCGGGGGAGACCGCCGAGTATACGGCCTGGCGGGGGAGACCGCCGAGTATACGGCCTGGCGGGGGAGACCGCCGAGTATACGGCCTGGCGGGGGAGACCGCCGAGTATACGGCCTGGCGGGAGAGACCGCCGAGTATACGGCCTGGCGGGAGAGACCGCCGAGTATACGGCCTGGCGGGGGAGACCGCCGAGTATACGGCCTGGCGGGGGAGACCGCCGAGTATACGGCCTGGCGGGGGAGACCGCCGAGTATACGGCCTGGCGGGGGAGACCGCCGAGTATACGGCCTGGCGGGGGAGACCGCCGAGTATACGGCCTGGCGGGGGACTCAGCAGAGTATACGGCCTGGCGGGGGACTCAGCAGAGTATACGGCCTGGCGGGGGACTCAGCAGAGTATACGGCCTGGCGGGGGACTCAGCAGAGTATACGGCCTGGCGGGGGACTCAGCAGAGTATACGGCCTGGCGGGGGACTCAGCAGAGTATACGGCCTGGCGGGGGACTCAGCAGAGTATACGGCCTGGCGGGGGACTCAGCAGAGTATACGGCCTGGCGGGGGACTCAGCAGAGTATACGGCCTGGCGGGGGAGACCGCCGAGTATACGGCCTGGCGGGGGAGACCGCCGAGTATACGGCCTGGCAGGGGAGACCGCCGAGTATACGGCCTGGCGGGGGAGACCGCCGAGTATACGGCCTGGCGGGGGACTCAGCAGAGTATACGGCCTGGCGGGGAACACAGCAGAGTATACGGCCTGGCGGGGGACTCAGCAGAGTATACGGCCTGGCGGGGGACTCAGCAGAGTATACGGCCCGGCGGGGGACTCAGCAGAGTATACGGCCCGGCGGGGGACTCAGCAGAGTATACGGCCCGGCGGGGGACTCAGCAGAGTATACGGCCCGGCGGGGGACTCAGCAGAGTATACGGCCCGGCGGGGGACTCAGCAGAGTATACGGCCCGGCGGGGGACTCAGCAGAGTATACGGCCCGGCGGGGGACTCAGCAGAGTATACGGCCCGGCGGGGGACTCGGCAGAGTATACGGCCTGGCGGGGACCAACCTCTTGTTGGCATCAGTGAATGCTATTTAACAACTACAGTATAAAGCCCTTATTAAAACCAAATGAGGATTAATTCAGTTCTGGACTATTTTCATCTAATATAACATGACCTAATTTCCACATGACAGATATGATCTCTGTCTCTCCTGATGGAGAACGTTCTATATTTGGACCTCTTCTGGGAGGGTAACATACTTGATTGTGATAATTTGGTGTCTGCTGCTGCTCCACATAATATTGTGCGTGTTCAATGCAAGGATTGCTCAGTTTTTCTCGGCTGTGTCTTCAGTTTTAGATGTCATTTCTTCTGACCCCAATGTGTGATGGTAAAAGGTACACATCACACATCTCTTCCTCACTGTGCTTGAGACCTCCCAACAAGGAGTGATCATACAACATAGTTACGTTATGATGGAAAAACGACATAGAAATTCATCCAAATAACAAAAGACAACAGCTGGGAAATAGCTTCTCCCTCCTTTAGGTTATAGGACACTATAGTGCAGGAATGGCCAACCTGTTGCAAAACTACAACTCCCAGCATGCCCAGACTACCTAACTCTATCGGCCTACAGCAGGGCATGGTGGGAGTTGTAGTTGAACAACAGCTGGAGAGCCGCAGGTTGGCCATCCCTGCTCTAGTAAAATCCAAGGTGCTTTATTATACGGACACATTCCAACAGGATAAACGCGCAAATTGTAAAATCCCCAAAGTCCACATACATCATGCCTAGCCTAGTATTTCCGTTATTGGATGTCTCTGTCTTCATTTCACATCCATTATTTCCTTATTTTTGTTACTTTGGATAATTTGCATCAGTAAAATACATAATCTTCCCGTATTTATAAATGACCATTTCTACTTATCTGCAATTCTTTTAAAGGGTTTCTGTCAGCAGTTTTTTCGGTATGAATCAGGCTGACATTAGAGATGTGCTAATGTCACCTGATTCCAAATATATATTTGTTTTATTTACTGGTGCCCCCAATTTTATATAAAATGAACTTTTATTTTATGCTAATAAGGCCTCTAGGTGCAAGGGGCGTTACCCCTGCTCCTAGAGGCTCTGTTGATTGACAGGACCAGGCAGAGAAGAAACACTCCATTCACCATAGCTTGCAAGGACCTTCAATGACGTCATGACCATGTGATCAGTCACATGGTTTAGGAGGAGACAGGCTGTTTGTGTGATCCTAACCATGTGACTGATCACATGGTCATGACATCATTGAAGGTCCTTGCAAGCTATGGTGAATGGAGTGTTTCTTCTCTGCCTGGGCCTGTCAATCAACAGAGCCTCTAGGAGCAGGGGTAACGCCCCTTGCACCTATAGGCCTTATTAGCATAAAATAAAAGTTCATTTTATATAAAAATGGGGGCACCAGTAAATAAAACAGATATATATTTGGAATCAGGTGACATTAGCACATCTCTAATGTCAGCCTGATTTATACCGAAAAAACTGGTGACAGAAACCCTTTAAGGCTAGTTACTTGCGGCAGGGAAATCCGGTACAGAACAGCCTGCCGGAGTTCTCCGGATCCAGCATTGCCGTATACTACAGCCTTCCCACCAGACCCCATTGACTATAATGGGGTCCGGCAAGTATGCTGAGAATCATGCAACGGCCTATTCTGCTGGACCTGCCGGCTGGAACACCCATCCTGAGGTGTGAAAGAGGTTTAAGGCTAGTCTTACATATGTGGTAAGAACATCCTGCCAGAGCTCTCTGGATCTGACATTGTTGAACGGTACCAGAATGCCCGCCGTATTATAGGGTCTGGTGGAGATCCAGACCAAGAATTGGCAGGAAAAAAACCCCATGTACGCTGATCAGATGAATGGAGAGCTAAACGCAGATGTGAAGGAGCCATTATGACCAGTAGGTGTTCTCTTTCCCCCAGTAGCCTCCCAGTCATAGACGTCTCACTCTGTCCGTTCTCACAGCTACGTGTTCTCTTTACTACAATTAATCTTTCTCCTTCTCTCATTTTCCGTATATAAAAATAAATTGTGTTCTGTGAACTCACAATTAGCACGCACAGTTCTCACAAAGGAAGGTTATTAATTACCTCTATTAGTCATAAGTACTGTACCATTCTCATAAGAAACACACCTATACCCTTCCTTTACACGGGCTGAAACAGCGGGCAATTATCAGAAGCAAACCACTCATTCCTGATGGCTGCCTGCTTGTCAGATTTACATGCAGCAATCGCCTCCGCTGTATGGGCATGAGCAGTGAGTGGTCACTCATCCATAGAGAATCCTTGTTCTGATTCTCATGAAACGATGATTTAGGTGTCCACATCAGCGATGCCTTCACCCGATAAATGAGCGTTTGTTTAATAGTCAGGTGGTCGGCAGCTCCGTTACACAGGGAACTAGCATTCCTAGGAACGCTCCTTCTCAATCATTGCCCTGATTGTTGGCCACATGTAAAGAGACCTTAAAGGGTTTCTGTCACCAGTTTTTTCGGTATGAATCAGGCTGACATTAGAGATGTGCTAATGTCACCTGATTCCAAATATATATCTGTTTGATTTACTGGTGCCCCCATTTTTATATAAAATGAACTTTTATTTTATGCTAATAAGGCTCCTAGGTGCAAGGGGCGTTACCTCTGCTCCTAGAGGCTTTTTTGATTGACAGGACCAGGCAGAGAAGAAACACTCCATTCACCATAGCTTTTAAGGACCTTCAATGATGTCATGAGCATGTGATCAGTCACATGGTTTAGGAGGAGACAGGCTGTTTGTGTGATCGTAACCATGTGACTGATCACATGGTCATGACATCATTGAAGGTCCTTGCAAGCTATGGTGAATGGAGTGTTTCTTCTCTGCCTGGTCCTGTCAATCAACAGAGCCTCTAGGAGCAGAGGTAACGCCCCTTGCACCTAGGAGCCTTATTAGCATAAAATAAAAGTTCATTTTATATAAAAATGGGGGCACCAGTAAATAAAACAGATATATATTTGGAATCAGGTGACATTAGCACATCTCTAATGTCAGCCTGATTCATACCGAAAAAACTGGTGACAGAAACCCTTTAAAGGGGTTATCCCATGATTGATGTAAAAAAGTAAAATCCCATATTATACACTACATCTTTGGCAGTCATTGACGGACTACATCAGGTATACATGCCTAGCTCTAATAAACTAGCAAATAAATAAAATTAGTTACACTTTAAGGGCTGTTTCAGACGAGGGCGTCCATTGCTGGAATCGGGCATGACTCGTGTGAGCGTGATCCTCCATTCTTGACTCTGCTTGACCTGACAGCTTTATGTCAGTATGATTCTGTAATAGTAATGTCATGCAGAGACACATAGCATTATAAATTAGTGTAATGCTGTGCGCTCCTGAGGATCACGCTTGGACTCTCTAGTGTGATAGAATTTATAGTGGCCATTGCATTATCCTGTATGTATGTGGGAACGGAGGTGGTCAATTCAGTACCTGCAGTGAGATTAGTCCGTGTTAGGACCGCTAGCCTGTTCTTGAAATACTTTTTTTTTTTTTTTTTTAATTTCTCTTCATTTCCTGTGTGCTTTCTAGCCATCAGCCATCCTTCCTGCATGTCTGCACTGTACTTGCTGGGAATCCGTAATAAGCTGTGTATGCCGCACTGAATACAAATGAACCACTTACTCCTCATCAGTCACACGACATGTCTCACAGCCGCAGCCTGACATTAGGTGAGCGGTTATCACACAGATGTAGGAATACGTATTACAGCGCGGCTTGTTCTGAAAGCGTCGGCTGTAGAGCGATTATGGGCTCCAGATACTGCCCAGCAACAGCTACCCTACGAGCTGGTGAAACGTGCGCACTCTGCTGCCGAATGCCAGGAAACGGGCACACTGATGATTTTACTGGCAGTCCTGCTTGCATTTTTAACAACTTTACAGGAAATTAGGTAAAATTCCTCTAAAATAATGGTAACTGTTTCTGCAGAAATTCTGCCTTCTTCATAGAATTAGGGTTACAAAATTGCAAAGTGTAAGGATGCCCTCAATGAAGAAGCTGATTGTGCATTTCAGCCTTTCTCGACCTTAACAAGTAAAATTTTGAAAAACAAAGTGTGACTTTCAGTAATTAAGAACATTACTGGAATGATTTCATGTTCCCTACAGGGTAGAGGTAAGCCAGTGGGACAAATTTTGTATTTTTTTTTTGGTGCAATTTGGACATGCATGGTTTGCATCACATTTACCAACTGTTTTACACGCTTTTCTAAGCTTTTTGAACCTTGTCTGCAGAGGGGCGTGGCTTGTTTGGGAAGGGGAGTGACCTGAATGTGCCAAAAAATGCAGTAGATAACAATCAGACTAGACAATTTTTTTTTGGCACACGGATAGCATTATGTTGTAAATATGTTGCAGGATTTACAATACTCAGATTCACAAAGGTCCATGTGTCGGTATAGTAAGTTTTGTCTAATATAAAGTGAGTCGGTCACCAAAATATGACATTATACACCACTTACATGGCTCTCTAGCACACCTATCCATGATTCGAATGGTACCTTTGTAATTTTCCTGTGACTTTCACCAGAAGGGAAAACGCAGTTTAAACCTTATGCAAATGAGGGCTTGCAAGTGCCCAGGGGTGGCGTTCGGTGTGTAGGAGCCCAGGCTGCTCTGCCTTCTTGTTACATTACTCCTCCCCTGCCTCTTACTTGGCCCGCCCTGCTTCATCCACAGGACCAGCCGATATCTTGCACGTGCGCAGTGCACCGCCGGCTCGGGCATGAGCACTGTGATGCCCATTGTGGGCACAGCATCGATACAGTCCTCCTGTTTGTTTCGGCTCCACCCCCTAGTCACTGGTCTCACAGTGTTTACTGGCGCTTGTACACTATATGTAGTGATGCCATGCCCACAATAGGCATCACATGCCTGGGACGGGCATGAATGAAACGTGGTACAAACTGACAGCTGGCGGCTCCCTCAGTGACATAATGTGAGGGATAGTACTTCACTTGTTCTGTCTCAATACCTCGGCTGAAGTGTGAGGCTCGTGAGACAATGAGGGAGATTTATCAAACTGGTCTAAAGTAGAACTGGCCTAGTTGCCCATAGCAACCAATCAGATTCCACCTTTCATTTTCCAAAGGAGCGTGGAATCTGATTGGTTGCTATGGGCAGCTAAGCCTGTTTTCCTTTACACCAGTTTGATAAATGGCCCCCAATTTGCCTATAATTGTCTGTATTGACCAATTTCACCTGATATCAGACAGCGTTCTACTCCACTGTATGAAGAATCCAGACAAGAATAGGACATGTTCTGTGGACCAGCTGCATGGTTGCGGACATAACACGGATGACATCCATGTACTGTCCACGTGTTTCGCGGTTCCATAAATGGATCGGATGCGGACCCATAATATGGTTGTATGCACGAGCCCTAAGGTTACCATATTTTGGGTCCACGTCCAGTCCTCATTTTTTGCTGATCACACACGGACCCATACATATCTACCGGGCCACAAATAATGCAGACTGCGCACAGATGTCATTCATGTACCATTTTGCTGGCAAGAATAGGCATCTATTAGGTAAATGCGGCATGCACACAGCCAGTATCTGTATTTTGCGGATCCACGGTGCATGGGGCATTATTCTGGGCAGAATCCTTGTAATTGATACTTATCAGGGTTCAACAGGTGTGACCAGTATTAAGGCATAAGAATCTAATAGAGAAGCTGCACATCCAACAAGTACAAAAAACTATAACAATCTGTATTCAAGCCATACAGAGATTTATATTTTTTGATACATGTTGGATGTGTGGCTTTACTTATAGCCCCCTTGTTTTATTAGATTCTCATGATGGTTCACATGGACTTTTAGTCTTAGACCACTTTATAATATTAATGCTCCCCTTTCCTTGCTATTGGTTTCAGTATTGAGACATAATCTAAAATGGCTGCCAGGCACAGGAAGAGGGAGCAGGGACAAACTTCCAACAAGTAAACACACTGAGATATGGGACATGACATTACCAAATATAAAGATACTGCCTAAGGCCCCTTTCACACGACCGTATGCCCTCCGAGACATACAGTCTGTGAGCGGGCCATATGTCCCGGAGCGGCATTGATTGTGTGCACGGGAGCGGGAACAATGCTGTGCACGCTGGGCCTCCCGCGGGACTACTGTCCCACACTCATAAAATCATATCAGTGCAGGACAATAGTCCCGTGGGCGGCCCGAGGTGCACAGCATCATTGTCATCTATGATGCTGTGCGCTCTCGTGCGCACGATCGATGCCGCTCCGGGACGTATGGCCCGCTCACAGACCGTATGTCTCGGAGGGCATACGGTTGTGTGAAAGGGGCCTAACCAGGACAGTGTAGCCCCTCAAGAAATTTGACTTGTGTTAACAAAAAGGGGTGTAAGGGGGGGGGGATAAGGGTGAGGACGTGGACTGAGGTTACCTCAGAGGGTTAAAGTGATGTGGATGAAGACTGTGGGGGACATTTATCAATAATGGTGTATTTTGTGCCACAAATCAAAAGTGGTGATTTGTTTCACCTCATATATCAAAAGGGACACGGCACTTTTAAAATGTGACTTTTTTAAAATATACACTTGATTATCCGCCTATTTCTCTCGATTTGCGACATTTTAACGCCAGTAGCACTAAAATGTGACTTGTTTTCAACGGAAATGTGCCATTTAAGCCAACACTGCCAGACCGCACTTGCGGCTTTTGAAACATATTTGCAACTTTTGAAGTGTATTTGAGACATTTCCACTGGTAAATTGCGACTTTTGTCTCGGACTCGGGACGTTTTTGTCATTTGTTTTGTTTTTGTTGAATGTCCATTTACTGACAAAACCCTGCATTTATATTAGATGTTTTAGTACTTACCGATCACTTGTTCCCATGACGAGTTGGTTTTCTTTTCATAAATGTGACTTTTTACACGAAACACCACCACATAAGCTGGCTTAATTGTCCGCAACAATTTGAGCCATTTCTGCCGATAAACGGATGATAAATTTGATAGCCCCACGCACTTTGACATTTCTA
Organism: Rhinella marina; assembly: GCA_900303285.1. NCBI lineage: Eukaryota > Metazoa > Chordata > Amphibia > Anura > Bufonidae > Rhinella > Rhinella marina. The sequence goes on from ONZH01004164.1 coordinate 729,970, forward strand.
ACTCTTTTCTGAAATGATGCATTCTTTGTGGTGAAAATTCTGGAGAAAACAGTTGATATATTGTTGGTGCAGATCAAAACGCCATTTTTTGGTGCATTTTATGCCATAATTCTGGTGCAACCTTCTTAGTAAATGTCTCCCTGTGTGTGCAGGGACTTTCAAGCAGGTGTAGTTCTTGGACGGCTAGATAAGATTTCTTCCTGCTGTGGCGTTTTACGATACTTCTTTTTTTATCTTGGAGGAAAAGATTTTATTGAAACAAATGTTCGCTCCTGTTGCTCCTGAAATTCAGTCTGGCCTCAGCAATGGTGCAGAAACAGTCTCCAAGCCGTACTGTCATGTGACGCTTCAGCCTGACCGGAGAACCTTAGTGTAGTGTTGCTTGGTTACTCTTCCTTTTTGTGTGTCTGTGTGATTCCTCGTGTCATTAGCTCTGAGATCAGCATCATATGCTCATTTTGTAGAGTATTTTAGAATGTATTGCTTGAAGTGAGGAGGGAGAAGGAGGTAAAAGCCGGAAATCACAAACCTGAGATCTGAGCAGCGGAAAGGTCAGGCTGAGTCGTACAGGAGCTGATCCATTGCTGTCGCGTTGGCTTTTCTACAGTGTAAGGCGACTTTCACATCAGGGTTTTGGCATTCCAGTTTTGCAGAGAATCTGAAAACCGGGCTAAAACTGTTCCGTTTAGGGCCATTGTATTGAGAATGGGGTATCAGTATGAATACTGTTTTGTGACCGGATACAAAACCGCTGCAAGCTGCGGTGTTATGTCCGGCCATCGAAATGGAACAAACCGGATCCATCACTAAAAACAATGTAAGTCAGATTATTGTACTGTCTGGTTTGTTTTTTTAAGTCAGTGGTGCTGGATCCGATTTTTTTTTTTCCGCAAAAAATCGGATAAAAAAAAAATTCCATCACCCATTGACTTTCAATGTTTTTAGTGATGGATCCGGTTTGTTCCATTTCTGTTTAATAGAACTGCATCCTAACAGAACAGATGCATCCTGATGTGTTAAAAGAAATGGAACAGTTTTGGTTGATACTTTTATGCAAATTAGGACTTTGGTGCAATGAGGGTGTCACAGTTCCTTGTGTTGCACCCAAGCTCCACTCATTTCTCAGGCCGGCCCCTCCCTCACTGTTTTGATTGACAGGGTCAGGCAATGGTTCTTACAGAGAAATATAAAACCTCAATATCTCTCTTAAACTGTTGAAGGGTTTAACTCCTCAATGACCAGGTATTATTTTTGTTTTTGCCTCTCCGGATTAAGGTCAGCCACACAGGAGTGAGTTCAGTGCGTGAATGTCGCAGAATGTGTCAGTGCGAGGTCCCGTACTGACCTCCGATCCTGTAACAGGATTGCACAGTGTAAGGGCTTAAGCACACAGCCGTATATTTTTTTTCTGCATCCGGTCTGCATTTTTTGCAGGTCAGATGTAGACCTGTTTATTTCAGTGGGGCCGCAAAAGATGCGGACGGCACACCGTGTCCTGTCCGCATCCGTATGTCCATTTAGTGGCACCCCAAAAATATGGAACATGTTCGATTCTTGGCCATTTTACGGATAATGATGGGACTGTTCTGTAGAGTGCAGGAAGATCCATTCCGCAAAAGCTGGTATCCATGTTTTGTGGACCGCTACAGTCGTGTACGAGCTCTTATACTGATGTATAATGCTGTGAAACCCTTAGATTCCTGAAATCTATTGCATTAGGCCTCATGGACACGACCATATGTATTTTGCAGTCTGCAAAAAATACAGATGACATCCGTGTGCATTCCATATTTTTCGGAACAGCTGGCCCCTAATACAATAGTCCTATCCTTGTCTGTAATGCGGACCATAATAAGACATGTTCTGTTTTTTTGCGGAACGGACATACGGAATACACACGGAGTAACTTTGTTTTTTGTGGACCTATTGAAATGAATGGTTCCGTATACGCTCTGCAAAAAAAAAACGGAATGGGCAGGGAAAGAAAATACGTTGTGTGCATGAGCCCTAAATCAGTATAATGCCGGGCGATCCTGTCAAAGGAGCGGAGGTCGGCACAGGACCTCTCACTGACGCACGCTGCGAGTTTCTCGCACTGAACTGACTTGTGTGTGTCTGGCATAAAGCAGCCGTGACTTTTTTATTTTTTTTATTTCATTGATGTGAATAGCTCACAGTATCACAAATACAATTATGGAGGGTGGAAGACATAAAGAAGGCCTCACCATTAAAACATGACTTTTAATATACCTCATCCTCACAAAAGAATGGTAAAAAAAAACCCAAGTACATCAGTGTAGGCAGGGTTTAACCCACCGTTAGACCAGCATATCAATAATATGTAGTAATACAAAGCCACAGCAACAAGCATCCCCAGATGAATACAGGGCATGAAGTCTTGCAGACAGTAGTATAATACGACCGCACCACGTAAGTGTTCTGTTCATTCAGGGGCGGATTGGCCATAGACCTTACAGGGAAATTTCCCGGTGGGCCGATGCCCAGGGGGCCGCGTGGCCCCTCCTCATGGTCGGCCAGTGGACGTTTTTGTGGATGTATTTTGTGCTGCTGGAGGTATTTTGTGATGGACTGTGGTATTTGGCTCTGTTGGGGGTGGTATAATGTTCCACAATAAGGTATTACTGGCCCTGCCTTCCATCAATTTGGACATGACTACAAAACACGGCCACTTTTAGGATTTTTTCCAGGGCCACTTGAAGTTCCCAGTCCGCCCCTGTGTTCATTCCTCTGTTAATGGGATTTTTATTTATAATTTTTTCTTGAACTGGGCGGTCACTTTAAAGTTGATATTTCAGATATTATTCACTTTACAGAAGATCAGTCTCTAGTTTCACAATAAAAATTACATATGTTATTAAAAGTTACCTAACCCTTGTCTGAAAACATGAAGGTGCAGCGTATGGCACTGTCGGCTTTTGTTGGCTCTCCTCAGCTTTTCGAGTGTGTCAATTAGAGAGCCATACCAATGTTATGGGATCTGTACTTTAAATGCTCAAAAGGCTGGGCATTGCCATTGAAAGCTGAATGGGGCGGAGCGCTGTGAGCATTGCTTGTGTGAGGCTGGCGTACTTACTGTATAAAATCCATGTCAGAAAGGCTGTGTAAGCCATTTTAAAAGTTTTTCTCCCTTCTGATATTTCAATGAATATCCTAGCCCAAAAATAAGAGCTTGCCTAGTCCTAAGTATAGTATTCACATCTCAACCTAACCTTCATTTACAAGCTCCTTTCAGTATACCTCCTCTTCTGACGCCATCTGCAGAGTCAGGGAGACGGCAGGTTGTACTGGGCAGTGTCAGCAGCCGCAGGGGAGGAGGTACACTGACATTATTGTGTTCTAAGACTGGATGCTGCCGTGCAGTGGGAATCCTATGTATGCTTGCTTGTTTTTGTGGATTCAAGCCATGTGAAGGGAGATTTACTTAGCGGTTTATGTGATCTGTTTTTGGTTACTCCAAGTAAATCTTATCAAACAGTAAGATGGGCTGCACACTGTGTGTCACTTCAGTAGCTGGTGCACCCTCAAGGATATTAAAAAACAAATAAAGATGAATAGTAACCGGCTCTCAAAGTGGTCCGGTGAGATACGCACATCTTTAAAACACAGACGCACATGTGCTAAGATGCAGGGACATCTGGAGAACCCCGCACCCAGTCAACTGCCGGATATCGATCTGCACACGTGGAGAAGACATCATAGCGGTGAGCGGCATAGCTGTGCCACTAACTGTTTATCGATATTGATTTAATGCTATTGAGTTTACGCCACTTACTCAGTTATTATACAGAAGACTGACAATATCATTAACCATTAAAGAAGAACTCCCGCAAAAAATTTTATTCCATGTCCTGCTAGAAATGTTATATCATCCTGAAGTTTCTTATCTGTGCCATGTGACCAGCAATTAGACCCACCAACTCACACAGAGACTTATGTGTGGACAGGAAGTCTAATTTTCTATGCATTCCTATGGGAGCCTCACTTTCAGTCTCATAGGAATGAATAGAGCAGTGACTGGCTTCCTGTCCTGGGTCAGTTGGAGGTCAGGGAGTTGGTCACATGACCCAGCTACAATAGGAAGAGAACGGAAACTCTCAATTTCAGCCTCTGATAAGAAAATGACATTCACTACAGATTATATTATGCACCTTTCTTACAGGTCAGAGAATACATTTTTTTGCAGGAGTTCTTCTTTAAGAACAGCTCTAACATTCAGCATTTACATCCACATGAAGTTGCTGGTCTTGTAGTTGCAGACTTTTGCATGAACTATTATAGGCTATTGTGCTACACTTAGCATTGATCACCAATAGCTTTGCGATATAAGGTTGGTCTGCGAGGGCCCCACAGCCATAGATTAGTTTCCTGGATGGATAGCCATGTAAGGCCAGGTTCACATCAAAGTTTATTTTTCCGTACTTCTGATGCATCAGAAGAATAGAAAAATAAAGAAAAAAATTGATACTGTATTTGGCTTCCGTTTTAGCCATTTCCCTCTGAGATCCATTAGTTTAGACAGTTCTCAATGCAGTATTTTTTCTCCTGTCCAAAATAACTGATCTCGGAAGTGACACAAACTGATGCAAACTAATCATAACTGATTCTCAGAAAAAGATGGATCACTTATTTTTAGTGCAAACGGATGCTCAAAATAATGTTGTTGGTTTTTTTTCTGTTCTTTTGATGGATCAGAAGAATGGAAAGCTAAATGGTAATGTGATAAGATGATATTTATACTACTTAGGCCTCTTTCACAGTAGCGGCAGCACGGATCCGGCAGGTGAAGGCTGCCGCAGGGACATGTGTGGGGCCGGAACCACGCTCTGGCCCCACACGTCACACAGTACATACATACACACACACACAGACATATACACACACACATATACACATACAAGTACACATACATACTTACATGCTCCCGGCAGATCTCCACAGCGCAGGAGGAGCAGGACCCTGCTGGGCGCCGGGTGGAATCGTCCTACGTGTGCGCCGTCCTACTCCTCCTGCGCTGTGGAGACCTGCCGGGAGCGTGTATGTATGTGTGTATGTCTGTGTATGTTTATGTGTATGTATGTATGTATGTATGTGTGCAGGTGATGGATCCGTTATGAACTCCATTGAAAGTCAATGGAGGACGGATCCGTTCACCATTCTGTCACACCAAACGGATCCGTCCCCATTGACTTGCATTGGGGGTCATTCCGGATCTGTCTTGGTGCGGATGCCTGGACCGCAGATCAAACCACAGCATGTTGCGGTTTGTTCTCCGGTCTGAAGACGGAACGGAATGCTTTCAGGAGCATTCCGTTGTCTTCAGTTCAGTTTTGTCCCCATTGACAATGAACGGGGACAAAACTGAAGCGTTTTATTCAGGTATTGAGCCCCTATGACGGAACTCAATACCGGAATTATAAAACGCTAGTGTAAAAGTAGCCTGATTTACAACATCCTGGTTATCGCCAATATACGGTACTCAAAAAAAAGTTAGGGGTATTTGGCTTGTGGGTGAAATTTCAGGATTAACCTAAAATGCCCTCTGACCTTTACAGGTGAACTTAATGTGACCTTCTCTAAACTTCTGAATGCTCCTGTCCAACTGTTCAATGTTTCAGTACTTTTTGCACAATTTGCTGTTTTCTAACAAGAAGCTTAACAGCAAAATTCACAACAGGTGTTTGATCCATGAATCGCCCAATAAGTTTCCTGGTTCATTTAGAATTGGTATTTACACAGAGTCACAGAAAGCCATAGAAGTGGACGTCCTTTGTCCACATCCCACACCGATGACCGCTTCATTGTGGACAATGCCTTGCGGAACGGGACGATGAATGCCACACAACTCCAGGCACATTTAAGGTAGGTGAGAGGCACTAAAGTGTCAAAACCGTTTACATCTGCGTGGCCTGCGTACTAGATGACCTGCAAGGGTACCTGACCACAGGCATCATCGTCTTGCATGGTCCAGGGAGCATCTATGCTGGATGAGGGACCGCTGCTGTTCACTGATGAAAGTCGATTCGTGTTGAGCAGAAATGATGGCCGTCAACGATCAAGGAGAGCACTGTGCATCAGCCACTGTTGTGATCAGACGAGGCTTTGGAGGGTGGTGGTGTTACAGTGTGAGATGTGTCTAGTCAATACAGAACGACAATGCGGCAGCTCATCGAGGTCGCATCATTAGGGAACGGCTGCTGGACACTGGGGTACCTCAAATGGAGTGGCCTGCACTTTCTCCAGACCTGAATCCCATTGAAAACCTATGGGATCAGCTGAGTCGCCATGTAGAGCCTTGTATCTCTGTACCCCAGAACCTCAATGACCTGAGGACTGTCCTTCAAGAAGAGTGGGATGCCATGCCTCAGCAGACAATAAGTCGACTTGTGAACAGCAGGAGACGTCGTTGTCAAGGTGTAATTGATGCTCAAGGCCACGTGACAAGTTATTGAGACACTGACATTTTTATGTTGTCATTTCAGGAAATCACCATTACTGCTTCTACTTAAATGCCCTACTTTCATGATATAATATCAAAAGTGAACTTTTTACGTTTTCCATAAATTTTACCCGAAAGCCAAAGATCCCTAACTTTTTGTGAGTAGTGTATATGTGTTTTGTAAAGTTTAGCGTTTGGTAAGATTTTTAGTAAGACTCCTCTAGTAGTATATTTTAAAATACTATTTTATCTGATTTTCTTGCTTGAGTATTTAATGATTAGTGTGTATGTGTATATATATATATATTCATGTTTAAATATCTTCTATCTCACCATAACTCCTAGAGAGCCATTTGGGGTTTCTTTCCTTGCTGTAGTTTAATCCGTAGAGTTGTACATGTGTAACACGTTTTCTTTATTGAATGGCACTACTCAGCAAAGCAACTTTGTGGTTGCATTTTTAGCCTCAGTAGATTTGCCTGTGTATTACTTTCCATGCTTTATTAATGAACTAGCAGGCTGATGCCAAGAAAGATCCGCTCACCCTGGCATTTTCTCTATAGTTGGCACAAGGGTCTTTAGTAGTTCCTAATTTTTATTTAGAGCCTTTTGTTCTGTGTGTTTAGCTGTATATTGTATCGGTTTGTGTGTTCTGTTCAAGCACGACTCTTCTTTAAAAAAGCCAAGTAGACGCTGGTGCTATCTTCTCTTTAAAATGGACCTGTCTCCACAAAATGCATTACATTTAAAACTCTGCTCTTTCTGACTTTATTTATACATGGGGAGGTGTTATCAGTGATTGATAGCATTCTCTGTGTAAGGGCTTATTCAGATGGCCGTATGAATGAGTCCGCATCTGTTCAGCAATTTTGCGGAACGGGTGCGAACACATTCATTTCAATGGGGCTGAAAAAGATGCTGTCTGCATCCGTGGTAAAGATAGAACATGTACTATTTTTGTCCGCAGTAGCGGACAAGAATAGGCATTTTCTGTTATGGTTGTGGCCATGTGCAGTCCGCAAATTGCGGAACGCACACGGCCAGTATCCATGTCTGACTGGGCCCTTAGTATGTATACAGATAGCTGTACACAGGGAGGTGTTATCAGTGATTGCTGGCATTCTCTGTGTAAGTGTGTATAGAGAGATAGCTGTCAGTCACTTATAGTTGTACATGGGGTAGGTGTTATTAGTGGTTAATAGCATTGTCTGTGTAAGTGTGTATACAGATAGCTGTCAGTCACTGATAGTTTTACACAGGGGATGTGTTATCAGTGATTGATAGCATTCTCTGTGTAAGTGTGTATAGAGAGATAGCTGTCAGTCACTTATAGTTGTACATGGGGAAGGTGTTATTAGTGGTTAATAGCATTGTCTGTGTAAGTGTGTATACAGATAGCTGTCAGTCACTTATAGTTGTACATGGGGAAGGTGTTATTAGTGGTTAATAGCATTGTCTGTGTAAGTGTGTATACAGATAGCTGTCAGTCACTGATGGCTGTACATGGGGAAGGTGTTATTAGTGGTTAATAGCATTGTCTGTGTAAGTGTGTATACAGATAGCTGTCAGTCACTGATAGCTGTACATGGGGAAGGTGTTATTAGTGGTTAATAGCATTGTCTGTGTAAGTGTGTATACAGATAGCTGTCAGTCACTGATGGCTGTACATGGGGAAGGTGTTATTAGTGGTTAATAGCATTGTCTGTGTAAGTGTGTATACAGATAGCTGTCAGTCACTGATAGCTGTACATGGGGGAGGTGTTATCAGTGGTTGATAGTATTCTCTGTGTAAGTGTGTATACAGATAGCTGTCAGTCACTTATAGTTGTACATGGGGGAGGTGTTATCAGTGGTTGATAGTATTCTCTGTGTAAGTGTGTATAGAGATAGCTGTCAGTCACTTATAGTTGTACATGGGGGAGGTGTTATCAGTGATTGATAGCATTGTCTGTGTAAGTGTGTATAGAGAGATAGCTGTCAGTCACTGATAGTTGTATACAGGGAGGGTGTTATCAGTGATTGATAGCATTCTCTGTGTAAGTGTGTATAGAGAGATAGCTGTCAGTCACTGATAGCTGTACATGGGGAGGTGTTATCAGTGGTTGATAGTATTCTCTGTGTAAGTGTGTATAGAGAGATAGCTGTCAGTCACTTATAGTTGTACATGGGGAAGGTGTTATTAGTGGTTAATAGCATTGTCTGTGTAAGTGTGTATACAGATAGCTGTCAGTCACTTATAGTTGTACATGGGGAAGGTGTTATTAGTGGTTAATAGCATTGTCTGTGTAAGTGTGTATACAGATAGCTGTCAGTCACTGATGGCTGTACATGGGGAAGGTGTTATTAGTGGTTAATAGCATTGTCTGTGTAAGTGTGTATACAGATAGCTGTCAGTCACTGATAGCTGTACATGGGGAAGGTGTTATTAGTGGTTAATAGCATTGTCTGTGTAAGTGTGTATACAGATAGCTGTCAGTCACTGATGGCTGTACATGGGGAAGGTGTTATTAGTGGTTAATAGCATTGTCTGTGTAAGTGTGTATACAGATAGCTGTCAGTCACTGATAGCTGTACATGGGGGAGGTGTTATCAGTGGTTGATAGTATTCTCTGTGTAAGTGTGTATACAGATAGCTGTCAGTCACTTATAGTTGTACATGGGGGAGGTGTTATCAGTGGTTGATAGTATTCTCTGTGTAAGTGTGTATAGAGATAGCTGTCAGTCACTTATAGTTGTACATGGGGGAGGTGTTATCAGTGATTGATAGCATTGTCTGTGTAAGTGTGTATAGAGAGATAGCTGTCAGTCACTGATAGTTGTATACAGGGAGGGTGTTATCAGTGATTGATAGCATTCTCTGTGTAAGTGTGTATAGAGAGATAGCTGTCAGTCACTGATAGCTGTACATGGGGAGGTGTTATCAGTGGTTGATAGTATTCTCTGTGTAAGTGTGTATAGAGATAGCTGTCAGTCACTTATAGTTGTACATGGGGAAGGTGTTATTAGTGGTTAATAGCATTGTCTGTGTAAGTGTGTATACAGATAGCTGTCAGTCACTTATAGTTGTACATGGGGAAGCTGTTATTAGTGGTTAATAGCATTGTCTGTGTAAGTGTGTATACAGATAGCTGTCAGTCACTGATGGCTGTACATGGGGAAGGTGTTATTAGTGGTTAATAGCATTGTCTGTGTAAGTGTGTATACAGATAGCTGTCAGTCACTGATGGCTGTACATGGGGAAGGTGTTATTAGTGGTTAATAGCATTGTCTGTGTAAGTGTGTATACAGATAGCTGTCAGTCACTGATAGCTGTACATGGGGGAGGTGTTATCAGTGGTTGATAGTATTCTCTGTGTAAGTGTGTATACAGATAGCTGTCAGTCACTTATAGTTGTACATGGGGGAGGTGTTATCAGTGGTTGATAGTATTCTCTGTGTAAGTGTGTATAGAGATAGCTGTCAGTCACTTATAGTTGTACATGGGGGAGGTGTTATCAGTGATTGATAGCATTGTCTGTGTAAGTGTGTATAGAGAGATAGCTGTCAGTCACTGATAGTTGTATACAGGGAGGGTGTTATCAGTGATTGATAGCATTCTCTGTGTAAGTGTGTATAGAGAGATAGCTGTCAGTCACTGATAGCTGTACATGGGGAGGTGTTATCAGTGGTTGATAGTATTCTCTGTGTAAGTGTGTATAGAGATAGCTGTCAGTCACTTATAGTTGTACATGGGGTAGGTGTTATTAGTGGTTAATAGCATTGTCTGTGTAAGTGTGTATAGAGATAGCGGTCAGTCACTGATAGCTGTACATGGGGGAGGTGTTATCAGTGATTTTAATACTTACGACCTCTCCTCAGGATAGGTAATCAGTATCTGATCGGCCGGGGTCCCGGGTGTCGGACCTCCACCGATCAGATACTGATGACCTAACTAGAGGAGAGGTCATCAGTATTAAAATCTCAGAAAAAAACCTTTTAATACTTCTGTAGGGCACTAAAGCTGAGTGATACATTCTCTATCCTAGAACAATGCTTTAAGAGTGCTAACCATTATATATATATTTTACTCTTTACATACAGATCAGCTTTTATGATTTTCTATGGCATTTTTTTTCTTCATTTCAGCTTTTCTTTCCTATCTATACAATTAGTCACATTTACGGAGTGTGTAGAGATCTGTGGTAATTTGGGATACAGTGTCAGAAATGAAGTTACTGTTCCAGTAGTCCTCAGTACTTGCTCAATATCCTGAAATACATGAACTGTGTCACATGCAGCACTGTTATCGCAGCAGAAAGCTTTCTTTAGTTAAACCATGGCAAAAGTGTGAGAACTGTGACAAAATGCAGCATGGTCACATTGTGATGATTTTCTTCACTGCTGTTTGCATTGTAGTCTTGGGAAACTAAAATGTAACTATAATGTGATATTAATGTTATGCAGAATATCAGTGACAGTTCTTCTTCAGCACAAGCTCCGGACTTGCTGAGTGCGCTACGAGAATTGGAGCAGCGCTGTAAAGATTTGAAAGAAGAAAATATAATATTGGTGAGAATTTTACTTTTTTTAATATCTGTAATTTGGATTTTCCTGACTTGCTGTCTGGACAACACGCACATCTCATATGTATTCATGTCAAGTGTCTTCTCTTTATACTGAGGATCTGTAAACAGATGGTATGTGTGAATCTAGAAGTACCTCATTTATAATATAATCTTCAGTATTATAATAGTATTATTATTAAACCAACATAATGAAATGTTCTCCCTTGAAAATTGGATTTGGTAGCAGAAATAGTTACAGCCTTGAGACTTGTCTGCATACCCTCTATTGCTTTGTTACTTATCAGAACTGCAAATTTCCTCCACACTTCTTTGCAGCCTGTGGACTTTATCAGAAAATGGCCTATTGTTTAAATCACTTTTTTACGTGTAACATATTTTTAAAAGAATTTTTGCTGATGTCATTTTTTTATTTTCCATGTTAATTTCTGTATTTAAACAAAAACCATAAAATCCTGCTGTTTTCGCACAGGCCACTAAGTTTAATAATAGGGGCCACGTCTTGGACTGTACAGATCACTTTACTGCAGTTAGGCTACTTTCACACTAGCGGCAGGCCTGATCCGGCAGGTGAAGGGTGCTGCCGGACCGCGCTCCGGCCCCACACATGTCACACAGTACATACATACACACAGACACACACACACATATACACAGACAAACACACATGCATACTTACATGCTCCCGGCAGGTCTTCAGAGCGCCGGAGGAGCAGGACGGCTCGCACAGGTGACGATTCCCCACAGCGCCCTCTGCTGGGCGCCTGGTGGAATCGTCATCTGTGCGCGCCGTCCTGTCCCTCCGGCGCTCTGAAGACCTGCCGGGGTGCATGTAAGTATGTATGTGTATTTGTCTGTATATATGTCTGTGTATGTTTGTGTGTGTCTATGTCTGTATGTGTGTATTGTCTGTATGTGTAGGTGACGGATCCGTCATGAACTCCATTGAAAGTCAACGGAGGGCGGATCCGGTTACCATTGTGGTCACACCAGACGGATCCGCCCCCATTGACTTGCATTGGGGGTCATTCCGGATCCCTCTTGGTGCGGATGCCTGGACCGGAGAGCTAACTGCAGCATGCTGCAGTTTGTTCTCCGGTCTGAAGACGGAACGGAATGCTTTCAGGAGCATTCCGTTGTCTTCAGTTCAGTTTTGTCCCCATTGACAATGAATGGGGACAAAACTAAGCGTATTAATTTTAAAATGCTAGTGTGAAAGTAGCCTTATATACCATTCTAATCCTGCCTGTAATGATATCACCTCTGTGTATAGATAAGACAGGATCCACCATTCACAATAGGTGATTGTCAGAGCTTATCTATCCCCCCTCCCCGTACAATGACCTCTGCACAGGTCACAGAACATACCTAGAAGACTCTCCTATAGAAGTCACTGAGGTCTCCTCCTGACATTGTGTCTATGGACCATTGTGTCTGCCGTAAAGCAATTTTTTTAAAGTTGTATAAATGCTGTTAAGAACAGCTCAGGCAAGATGGCTGCCCCCATAATCGTGTTCAGGAAACAGAATAAAGAAATTTGAATGCAGAAAATAAAATTGGATTAGAAGAAAGGAGATGTGTTACTATCTGGTTTTAACTGGCAGATAACATTTTTGGTGACACATTTCCTTTAAAGAAGAACTCCCGACAAAAATTTTATTCCATGTCCTGCTAGAAATGTATATGATATAATCTGTAGTGAATGTCATTTTCTTACCAGTGTCTGAATTTTTTACTTCTATCATCCTGAAGTTTCTTATCTGTGGCATGTGACCAGCAATTAGACCCACCAACTCATATAGAGACTTATGTGTGGACAGGAAGTCTAATTCTCTATGTATTCCTATGAGACTGAAAGTGAGGCTCCCATAGGAATGAATAGAGCAGTTACTGGCTTTCTGTCCTGGGTCAGTTGGAGGTCAGGGAGTTGGTCACATGACCCAGCTACAATAAGAAGAGAGGTTTTTACTCACAGAAACAGTCACTGATAAGAAAATGACATTCACTACAGATTATATCATGCACCTTTCTAACAGGTCAGAGAATAAAAATTTTTGCGGGAGTTCTTCTTTAAGTGGGGAAGTGTCCAGCCACAAAATGTTCAGTGTTCATTGTTAAGTTTTTATGTCTTAAAACCTTTTATTACACCTCTCTTGAGCCCTGCAGCAGGTTTTCCTTCAGGATTACTGCGTATAACACCAGCACTATGTTATAGAGGAGGTTGAATGGCCTGAGAATTATGACATACATGGCAACATATTTTGTAGACAGGTCAGTTTTGATCTCCTTAGACCAGTGGTTCTCAGCTTTTTCACGCCAAGTACCCCATAGTGATAAGAGGTTCAAATAGAGTACCCCCAAGTAGCAGTCAGTGATAAATGTTAACAAGGCGGCTATTCTCACACTGCTTTCATATTGGACAAGCAGTGATCCTTTAAGCGATCACCGACATAAGTGACTACCTACCAAACCTTCTAGCAGGCAACTAAAAGTTTAAATGAAAGGATTATCGTGTAGAATTTAGTTGTTTTTTTCGATCGTATAATGCAGCACTAAACTTCCTGTCAAAATGACCGACACCACATTATGATCCATGATGGACGACATTCCATGCTACCAAACATGAAGGAGAATTCAGCACTACATCCTCTGATATACATGTTCTCTTTCCTAATCTTCTCCCTTTGGACCAGACTGCCGCCATGACTTCTTTCAGCCATGTCTCATCTCTGCAGAGTTTCTTACACAGATATCTTAGCTCCTACTTTTCCATCATCCTCCCCACCTTCTGAACACCCCATCCTCCTACCCCTAATACTATTCTGCAGAAACTGATGCACCCTTGAATAATTATTAACACACAGTTCCCTCAAAACATTGTGCCCAACAAATAATGCCTTTGAAAGTAAGTGCTATACACATAGTGTCCCCCAAAAATAATTGTGCTGGGCTGATACCGTTCCACGGTGACTGCACAGTAATAGTGCTCCCAAAAGTCCCACCAGTAGTAGTAATTTTCTCCCAGACTACCCTTAGTAGTAATAGTGCCCCCAGTAGTAATAATTTCCCCCATTGTGCCCTAAAAGTAATAACCCCCAATAGTGCCCATAGTAGTAATCTTGTTCCTCATAATAGTAATAAAGTCCATCATAATGACTCTGGTTGTAATGATATCAGCCTATAGTGCCCCCAGTAGTATTAATGTCCTCATAGTGCCATCCAACTATAGTGGCCCAATAATAAGCTGCCCCAAGTTACCAAATGAAAATCTTCCCCTCCATGCCGTTGTCTGCCACGTGGTGCAGGACACAGGCCTCTTCTGGTCTGCATCCTGAGTCACTTGAATATCCGCTCCGGTGGTCATGAGAATGTCATCGTGCTCCCTGTGCCAACCTCTGATAGCTTCAGGCTTAGTGCCTGTGGCGGGGCAGGGAGGCAGCGTCTCCTGTGCTTTTCTACAGCATTCAACTGTATGGCCTTCCTGAGGATGGCGATATAATTAAATGTCAAGAGGCCCTAGAAACCAGCGGTGAAACATTGCTGGAGGCTAAGGCAGTTCTGCATAACCCGTCACCCTGTGGCGTGTCCTCCTCGGGGAATGCGTATCGTAGGTTGAGAACCACTTCTTAGACCACAGAACTTTTCCCACTTTAGCATGTATTCTGCCAAAATGAGTTTCTTCTTTCATCAATATCAGATCAGTGGAGGTGCAGCTCTTGGCACCACACTGGTCAGCAGTTTCAAGGGGCCATGGTGTCAATGCGAGCGCCTCATCCTCTTTAATGTTTACATGAATCCTATGTTGTAGTGGCAGTGCTGTGTAATTTCTGGTTTACCTCCCATTCAAGTCAATGGGGCAAACAGCTGTAATTACACTGCACTGCCATTACAAGTGCATGTAAACATTAAAGTGAATGCAGCGCCTCCAAATCGCTGACCAGTGGGGTTTCGGGAGTCACACCTCCACCAATCTGGTAGTGATGACTAGTGTTTAGCAAATCTAGCTTCTCATCTGAAGTCTTCAAAACTTCATTTGAGTTGAAATGTATGGGTTCTGGCGAGGGAAATTCTCTATCACCGAAGTTTTGAGGGACTCTGGTAGATAACTTTGGACTTTGATTTTGAAACTTGAAAACCAGTTTAACACTTGGATCCGAAGTCTGCTTCAGTATCAAGGTACCGGCCGTTACCGAAGCCGACTTCAGATTCCTGTTTTATTTAGGTGTAACATAGTAACATAGTTTATAAGGCTGAAAAAAAGACATCTGTCCATCCAGTCGGCCTGTTTTCCTACAAGTTGTACCAGAGGAAGGCAAAAAACCCCTGTGAGGTAGAAAGGGGGAAAAAATTCCTTCCCGACTCCAATCAGGCAATCAGAATTACTCCCTGGATCAACGACCCCTCTCTAGTAACTATAACCTATAATATTGTTACACTCCAGAAATACATCCAGGCCCCTCTTGAACTCTTTTAGTGAACTTACCATCACCACCTCCTCTGGCAGAGAGTTCCATAGTCTCACTGCTCTTACCGTAAAGAATCCTCTTCTATGTTTGTGTACAAACCTTCTTTCCTCCAGACGCAGAGGATGTCCCCTCGTTACAGTCCTGGGGATAAATAGATGATGGGAGAGATCTCTGTACTGACCTCTGATATATTTATACATAGTTATTAAATCTCCCCTCAGTCGTCTTTTTTCTAAAGTGAATAACCCTAATTTTGATAATCTTTCTGGGTACTGTAGTCCACCCATTCCAGTTATTACTTTAGTTGCCCTCCTCTGAACCCTCTCCAGCTCTGCTATGTCTGCCTTGTTCACAGGAGCCCAGAACGGTACACAGTACTCCATGTGTGGTCTGACTAGTGATTTGTAAAGTGGCAGGACTATGTTCTCATCGCGGGCATCTATGCCCCTTTTGATGCAACCCATTATCTTATTGGCCTTGGCAGCAGCTGTCTGACACTGGTTTCTGCAGCTTAGTTTGCTGTTCACTAAAATTCCTAGGTCCTTTTCCATGTCAGAGTTACGCAATATTTTACCATTTAGTATGTACTGGTGACTTGCATTATTCCTTCCCATATGCATAACCTTACATGTCAGTGTTAAACCTCATTTGCCGCTTCTCTGCCCAAGCCTCCAGTCTATCCAGATCCATCTGTAGCAGTGTACTGTCCTCCTCTGTGTTAATTACTTTACACAGTTTAGTGTCATCTGCAAGAATTGATATTTTACTATATAAGCCTTCTACAAGATCATTAATAAATATATTGAAGAGAATAGGGCCCAATACTGACCCCTGTGGTACCCCACTAGTGACAGTGACCCAATCTGAGTATGTACCGTTAATAACCACCCTCTGTTTTCTATCACTGAGCCAGTTACTTACCCACATACAGACATTTTCTCCCAGGCCAAGCATTCTCATTTTATATACTTACCTTTTAGTGTATTCCACATTCATCGACTGCGACTTTTTAAATTGTTACTTTAGTAGTGTGTGACAGCTGGATTATCCTCTCTAGACAACAGTGTTATGTTAAAGATGCTCCAAACTTAGCAAACAATGTGCAGCGTTTGATAAATTTGGCACAAATTACAGGAACTTGCACTCGAGAAAAATTGATTTGGAAGTCCTCTCGTGATAAATTTCCACTGTTGTTTCTTGCCGTCTAGGGCTGACTTCAGTCTTAATACTGAGTATTGCTTGTGGGTTATAATATCCCTGGTGGTTTGTGGTTAATACACTTTATTCTGACTGACAATATCCTGTATGGTCTAGGCTAGTGAAGGATTTATTAGTAACATGCATGTTATTCTAGTGTATTTAAGAGAGAAGTTAGTGCAGGGATTAATGCTTTACATGAAATGTGTCACCAAAATGTTTTTCTGCCAGTTAAAAGCAGATATTAACAGATATCTCATCTGTTTACAGAGGTGATATCATGACAGGCAGGACTAGATGACAGATAAGCAGGTTGCTGCTTAGTGGTCAGTGCAGGATTTAATGGTTTTTGTTTAACTATATATAGTAACATTGAAATTAAAAATGATATCACAAATTCTTTCGAAATATGTTAAACATAAAAACGTGATTTAAACAATAGATCATTTTCTGGTGACAGACTTCCTTCAAGATGGCTGCCAGATAGAGCTTCATTTTGTATTCCTTAAGGCTACTTTCACACTAGCGGCAGTCCGGATCTGGCAGGTGAAGGGTGCCGCCAGATCCGGACTGCCGCAGGGACATGTGTGGTTCCGGCCCCACACGTCACACAGTACCATATACAGACATACACACACATACACACAAACACATACATACTTACATACTCCAGGCAGGCAGGCTGCACGTCTTCACACCCAGGAGGTGCGCAGCTATGACGATTCCCCTCAGCGCCCAGCAGAGGGTGCTGTAGGGAATCGTCATAGCGGCGCGCCTCCTGGGCATGAAGACGTGCGGCCTGCCTGGAGTATGTAAGTATGTATGTGTTTGTGTGTGTGTGTGTGTGTCTGTCTGTCTGTCTGTGGTGACGAATCCGTCCTGAACTCCATTGATCCGTCCTGAAAATGGAGGGCGGATCTGTTTACCATTGTGTCACACCAAACGGATCCGTCCCCATTGACTTGCATTGGGGGTCATTCCGGATCCGTCTTGGTGCGGATGCCTGGACCGGAGAGAAAACCGCAGCATGCTGCGGTTTGTTCTCCGGTCTGAAGACGGAACGGAATGCTTTTAGGAGCATTCCGTTGTCTTCAGTTCAGTTTTGTCCCCATTGACAATGAATGGGGACAAAACTGAAGCGTTTTTTTCCGGTATTGAGCTCCGTCATATTTAAAAACGCTAGTGTGAAAGTAGCCTTAATCATAGCTGTCTGCCACTTTACATCTGTTGTGCCTTCAAGGGTTTCTCCAGCTGGATAACAAGTTTTAGATAAGGGGTTAATAAAAGATACATTACTCTCTTCACTGATTCCCTGCTGCCGCCATTCTGATGTTTTCCGGGTCTCTGCTGATCTCTGAGTTTTGGTCCATTCTTGATAGACCGGAATTGGTAGGAGATGACCATTCAGCCAATCACTGGCTGAGGTAAGGTCACCGCTGCAGCCGGTGATCGGCTGAGCAAATATCTCCCTCTATTTCCTGTGTGTCCAGCTTAGACTAAAATGCTCTTACTTGGGGAAGACTGAGAATTGAAGATAGTCCGCAGAGGGGAAACTAGTGAAAAAATGCAAGTCCCATAATGGCTGGGTGTAGAGTTATTCTTCATGAACATACGGCAGCTTATTCTGAAAAGCCAGCTACACTTCAAATGTGAAAGAGGTAAATCTAAAAAAAACAAATGTTGTGGCACTGACATATTCAATGTAACTTCTTCAGAGAAAAAGCTGCATTCCAGAGACTGAGGAGAAGGTGAAAAGATTGAAGAGAAAAAACGCAGAACTTGCAGTTATAGCCAAACGTCTGGAAGAAAGAGCGCAAAAGCTACAAGAAGCCAATCTGAAAATGGTGCGTATTCTCTTCTGTATCCTGTACCTGGGCAGTGCTTCTATAGATGAATAATAACCACTGCTTTTATTACCTTCTCTTAGGTGAATACCCCAATACACCTTAGGGGGGCCAGCCTGGAAATGTGTAAGAAGGCATTTGCACGCCAGCGAGCCAAGGACATGAGTGAACAGGCTAGTGCTTTACTGGCAAAAGACAAACAGATCGAAACATTGAAGCAAGAGTGCCAAGAGCTGCAAGCGAAACTGTCGGCTGGAAAGGTAAGTGTAATGGAAACCTTTAGGCTACTTTCACATCTGGATCCGGCAGAGGAACTCAAAACCTGAATTAGGCTACACTTGCAGTAGCAGGGTCCGGCAGGGGAACAGCCTTCTGGATCCGTGCTAATCTTAGCCCACCTTGCCGCCGGAAGTCTGCTTCAGCCCCATTCACTGTAATGGGGGTGGGCCGGAGGTCCGGCTGCGGTACAGCAAACAGTGGAGCCGGAACGGACTTCCAACGGCACAGTGGGCTAGCATTAACACGGATCTGGCAGGCTGTTCCCAGGCCGGAACAGCCTGCCGGACCCTGCCGCCGCAAGTGTGAAAGTACTCTAATTTAATAGTGTAGTGCCAGCAGCACCCAGGATAGCGGGTGCTAAACCTTGTAGTTACAGGACCGTGCTGCTCACTTATGAACAGGCAGTGCCATCATCAGCCGTCACCGACAATGCTGCAGATTAAAATCTTAGGGGCCGTAGTATTGCGGATCTGCAAAAATCTGCATCCGCAATACCACGGATGTCGCCCGCCATGTGTTCCGCAATTTGCGGAACACACGACCGGGCGCCCCGTTCAAAATACTATTCTTGTCCGCTGTTGCTGACAAGAATAGGACATGTTCTATAATTTCTTGCGGAGCTGCGGCTCAGCAACATCGCGTGCCGGCCATAGAAGTGAACGGGCCCGCACCTATTCCACAATTTTGCGGAATAGGTGCGGATCCGTTCACACGGTCGTGTGAACAGGCCCTTAGTATAAAGATCTACCGATGTCCGTTTGCCTCTCATGCAGTCCTTATCTTGTGTAATCTTTACGTAAGCCTTTTATCATGATGACTGAGGAATACCAAAGCATTCATTAGCTGTGTTTATAGAGGGATCATTTTCTGTACTTAAACTGTGTTTTTTCATGTAATTAGGGATGCCAGTTGCTAGGCATTTCTGTCTAAGCGCAGCAGGGAATGGGATTTTCACATGATGCTCCGGTTTTGTTTCTAACCTCAGCTGGTATGTGACAGTAGAGATGAAAGCATTAGTATCAGCCAAGGATTGCTACGGGCTGATGACAACTTGGAAAACATTTTCTACTGCTTACTAAGGCTTATACTGGTGTGGACACATATTAAATGGAAGCTGCCAGCAGTATTAACCATGCAGAACTGCTGGCAGCGCTAGGTATGGGTCAGGGCGAGTAGTACATACATAGCTTGTGTAGAGATTTTATTATCAGGAGTAGTGTGAATATGACATTTTACTCTGCTTATTATGACAATTACCCTGGAGGCAGAACTTTACGGTGAAGTGCTCTCCACAGCCCACCCCTCTGAGTGACAGCTGTAACATCCAATCAGGAGACCGCTACAGCTGTCACTTAGACCAGAGGGGAGGGGCTGTGAAACAGCTCAGTGCACAAAGCACTTCACAGTGAA
This sequence comes from Rhinella marina, assembly GCA_900303285.1. Lineage (NCBI taxonomy): Eukaryota > Metazoa > Chordata > Amphibia > Anura > Bufonidae > Rhinella > Rhinella marina. Next base: position 750,185 of record ONZH01004164.1, read on the forward strand.
GCTCCGCCTCCAGGACACTTCCAAAAACAGAATCTGACAGAATAAAAGCTCATATTCTCACCACTTCTGATGATAACGCCACGAAAGGTATATTTGTCTTCCACTACCCAGACCCAACCAGACTCCTTATCATGTGCCATACAGTGTCATTTAAAACTCGTGGATCAGAAACTGTAACAAGAAAATTCCAACCTATACATCGTATATTCAGTAAAATTACCGTAATTAGCCACAGTTAATACAATTAAACAGTCATTATAATTATATTATCATTATTAACCTGTAAATTTATTTCTTTCCCACATAGAGGGGGCTCTAAATATTTTTTGACTATTGCAATGTCTCTGCATGTTATTTCAGATGATCATTGTAAACAGAAATTTGCTTTAATGTTTAATATTGGATCAGTTCTGATGATTTTTTAAATTTATTTTACTTTTCTCTCTGCTTTAATTCAACATTAAAGAAGAACTCCCGACAAAAATTTTATTCCATGTCCTGCTAGAAATGTACATGATGTAATCTGTAGTGAGTGTCATTTTCTTACCAGTGTCTGAATTTTTGACTTCTATCATCCTGAAGTTTCTTATGTGTCATGTGACCAGCAATTAGACCCACCAACTCACACAGAGACTTATGTGTGGACAGGAAGTCTAATTCTCTATGTCAGCGGTCCCCAACCACCGGGCCGCGGCCCAGGACCGGGCCCTGAAGCGATGTCTTCCGGGCCGCGGCGGTGGCAGGGGACAAGGAGATAAGCGCTTCCATTGTGGAAGCACTCATCTCCATAGTCATACAGATGCCGGTTCTGCGGTGGGGCAGGGGAGGGAGAGGCGTCTCCCCTGCCCGTTCCTCTGATAGGCTACAGGCACTAGGCCTGCAGCCTATCAGAGGCCAGCTCAGACGGCGTCATCGCGCCGCCTGAGCCGTGCAGAGCAGGACACAGGCCGGAGGAGGCCTGCATCGCAGCGCTGCCAGGCTGATGGATGGTAACTATAAGTTTTTGTTTTTTTTTTATTGTACAAAACTGAAGGAGAGGAGCACTATAGGCACTATGCTACTATAACTACTGTGTGGGGACACTATGCTACTATAACTACTGTGTGGGAGACACTATGCTACTATAACTACTGTGTGGGAGGCACTATGCTACTATAACTACTGTGTGGGAGGCACTATGCTACTATAACTACTGTGTGGGGACACTATGCTTCTATAACTACTGTGTGGGGACACTATGCTACTATAACTACTGTGTGGGAGGCACTATGCTACTGTAACTACTGTGTGGGAGGCACTATGCTACTATAACTACTGTGTGGGGGGCACTATGCTCCGCCGCCCCAACAACCGTAGCGCCCCCCCCCCGGGGCCCTGGGGAAATTGTCTAGCGAGAAACCGGGCCTTGGTGCAAAAAAGGTTGGGGGCCACTGCTCTATGTATTCCTATGAGGCTCCCATAGGAATGAATAGAGCAGTTACTGGCTTTCTGTCCTGGGTCAGTTGGAGGTCAGGGAGTTGGTCACATGACACAGCTACAATAAGAAGAGAGGTTTTTACTCACAGAAACAGTCACTGATAAGAAAATGACAATCACTACAGATTATATCATGCACCTTTCTAATAGGTCAGAGAATAAACATTTTTGCGGGAGTTCTTCTTTAACCAAAGAGTCCCTGTCCCCTCTCATCACAGGTCTGTTTTAGTAACATTTTGCATCCCTCATTTAATAACAATCCTGAAGCATCTATTCGTATGGCTGTATGTTGCGCGATTCCTTTATTATTCCTACTAGAACTTATGAATGGATTACCAGCGGTTTGCAGTGAATGTAAAGATGGATGTTACCAGTTGGGGGTGTGTCCCTGCAGAGTCTAACACTATTGAATCAGTGCTGACAGTGTCAGACTGTGCAGGACACATCCCTAACTGGTAACACCCATCTGGACCTGCATTTCAAAGTGTTAGTAATTCATTTACGACTTCCAACAGGAATAATAAGAATAGATGCTCCAGAATTGTTATTACAAGGGAGATGCAGGAGAGGTGCCCGCTCCTCTTTAAACCTTCCTATCTTTTACGCTATTACCATATTTATTGTTTTCAGTTACCGAGCTAGCACTAGCGTCATGTAGCCAATGTGCCCAGAAATTTACCGTCAGTGCCTAAAATATAAGGTATAAATGATGTCCATAGTCACATAGTTGCACTTACTGTTAATATTTATTGTATGTTATGCAGGATTTTCCAAATTACTTGAAGCTCAATGACTTTAACCATTTGTTACATGAGTCTCAGAAGGAAGTTCTACGGTTACAGAGGCAAATTGCTATGAAATGCTTGAAAGAATCCCTTAATTTGTCGAGATCTGAGGCTCATAGTTCTCCAAAGCCTATGGAAGCTGTGTGTGCAAGACTGGTTCCTTCAGAGCAAGCTACGAGGGATTCCGACATTTCCATAATGGCAACATCTGCGGACCCTGTTCAGGTGAGGAAAGTGGTGCTGTCAAAGACCATTATGTTCAGTGGTATTTACAGAGCACACGCTGTAATAATGGCACTGAATACGTTGTTTTCCTCACTAAAAGGGATTGTCTGGTTTAAAAACCCCATTTCAAATATCCTGTTTCTGAATGAATAGTGCCCATGTGATTAACACTGTGAAAGGGACTTGTGATTATCATGGCCCCTTCCTTGTGCTGGGAGAACTTCATTAAAAGGGTTTTTTTTTTTTTTTTTATACTGACAACCTGTCCACAGGATTGGTCATCAGTGTCTGATCGGCGGGAATCTGACACCCGGAGGAGACTGCGGCGCATTGTATAGCGGCTGTGCTTGGTATTGCAGCTCAGCCCCTTCACTTAAAAGGAACTGAGCTGCACCTAGGTCACGTGACCAATAAATGTGACGTGGTCTAGGGTAAGCTGTGAGAAGACCACTGATTGGTGGGGGTCTGGGTATCGATCCCCCCACTGATGTAGAGGATAGGTCATCACCGTATAAAAAAGCTGAAAAGTCTCTCCACCTTCTTGCTTGCAAATAAGTTAGTATTCCAGTGTTAAAACGTATTCTAATGCATCTGCTATCATTTAAAGCTGAGACTTGGTTTAAAGTCGTCTTGTTAAATGGCCACCAACAGGGGATTCGGTTCCATGTTATCAGGTTTTAATCGCTGTGACCGTCAAGATCGCACAGTCCACTGCCCTATTCTTCCTATACTTGAAAAGCAGGAACTCCATGATAGAAGTCACGTTAATCCATTTGACTCTCTTGCAAAACAGGTCTGTCCTAAGTGTGGATGGGGTTTTCAAAATCCCATCCACGTGTAGTAGAAAAAAATCATCAGACAAACAAGCGTGCCGCGGATCTAACGCCGGGCCAGGTGCTTTTACACGGTGCTTTTAAAAATATTTTTTAAAAAAAGCATAACAAAATTTATTTTTTTTTGTGTTTTTTTTTTTAAAAATTGTGTTTTTGGTGAAACATGTTAAATTGATTCTTGTAAAAACTACATAGGCAATCACTACAATAATTTAACATGTTTCACTTCTAAAACAAAAAACAATCAAGCATGGTAAAAACACATGCACTTTTAGAAAAGCAACACAAAACAATCAAACCTAATATTACGGATTTCCACTGCAGATTTACTTAACGTGGGGGCAATCTGTTGTGAATTCATAGCACAACCTACGTCAAAATCCGCGTTAACACATTTGGATTTTTGCGGTGAGAGATCTGTGGCAGAATGGAATTATATGGGTAATCAACCTTTTTGATTATTAAAGGGGTTGTCCAGTGAAAAATATTCTACAGTGTTCAAACCAGCGCCTGGATCTGAATTCTTTTGAAATTACATGTAATTAAAATTTTGCATAACCACTGAGCTGTTCACTAAAATCTATCTGTACAGCGCCACCTGCTGTTTTTTTCTTTGTCCTGCTCACTGAGAAGGCTGCACATGCTCAGTTTCATTTTTCACTGTCCCCTGAGCTGTGATAGGGAGATCATGGACACGCCCCCTGAGCTGCAGCAGAAAAGACACTCCCCCTTGAGCTGTCAGCTTGATATAAATCTAGCAGAGCAATGAATGAGATCTCTGGATCCATGTGAGGTGCAGGGCCGGTTCTAGTTTTGTTAGAAAGACATTGTCATGCACTATATATGCTTTCATTTTTTTACATTAGTCATGGGTTAACCCCTTTAACTAATCATGTGCATTTGATTAGTGACCTGTTGATGCCATTACTCTGGGTGCGGACAGTTTTACACTATTGTATGCGGTCCGGACAGTAAGGTCCATGTGATGGCCACATTTCCCAGACTGATGGTTGGGCTGGACCTAGATCCCTATAATGCTGTGAGCTCAGGTCCGTGACCTTGTGGATGTGCTACTCATCCAATATAATACAGTAATGTGCTTGTGTGGACCTGACCTGTCTGATTATCAGTCACAGAAATGTTTGCAACAAATCTGATCACCAGAGGTTTAGAAATGGTTACTTTAGGCCTGATAAAGAAGGAGCCGTATGTATTTTATATCTCTGAGGAAGAAGCCGTATGTATTTTATATCTCTGAGGAAGAAGCCGTATGTATTTTATATCTCTGAGGAAGAAGCCGTATGTATTTTATATCTCTGAGGAAGAAGGAGCCGTATGTATTTTATATCTCTGAGGAAGAAGCCGTATGTATTTTATATCTCTGAGGAAGAAGCCGTATGTATTTTGTATCTCTGAGGAAGAAGGAGCCGTATGTATTTTATATCTCTGAGGAAGAAGCCGTATGTATTTTGTATCTCTGAGGAAGAAGGAGCCGTATGTATTTTGTATCTCTGAGGAAGAAGGAGCCGTATGTATTTTGTATCTCTGAGGAAGAAGCCGTATGTATTTTATATCTCTGAGGAAGAAGAAGCCGTATGTATTTTATATCTCTGAGGAAGAAGGAGCCGTATGTATTTTATATCTCTGAGGAAGAAGGAGCCGTATGTATTTTATATCTCTGAGGAAGAAGCCGTATGTATTTTGTATCTCTGAGGAAGAAGCCGTATGTATTTTGTATCTCTGAGGAAGAAGGAGCCGTATGTATTTTGTATCTCTGAGGAAGAAGCCGTATGTATTTTATATCTCTGAGGAAGAAGGAGCCGTATGTATTTTATATCTCTGAGGAAGAAGGAGCCGTATGTATTTTGTATCTCTGAGGAAGGAGCCGTATGTATTTTGTATCTCTGAGGAAGAAGGAGCCGTATGTATTTTGTATCTCTGAGGAAGAAGGAGCCGTATGTATTTTATATCTCTGAGGAAGAAGCCGTATGTATTTTATATCTCTGAGGAAGAAGGAGCCGTATGTATTTTATATCTCTGAGGAAGAAGGAGCCGTATGTATTTTGTATCTCTGAGGAAGAAGGAGCCGTATGTATTTTGTATCTCTGAGGAAGAAGGAGCCGTATGTATTTTGTATCTCTGAGGAAGAAGGAGCCGTATGTATTTTGTATCTCTGAGGAAGAAGGAGCCGTATGTATTTTGTATCTCTGAGGAAGAAGGAGCCGTATGTATTTTGTATCTCTGAGGAAGAAGGAGCCGTATGTATTTTGTATCTCTGAGGAAGAAGGAGCCGTATGTATTTTGTATCTCTGAGGAAGAAGGAGCCGTATGTATTTTGTATCTCTGAGGAAGAAGGAGCCGTATGTATTTTATATCTCTGAGGAAGAAGGAGCCGTATGTATTTTGTATCTCTGAGGAAAAAGGAGCCGTATGTATTTTATATCTCTGAGGAAGAAGAAGCCGTATGTATTTTGTATCTCTGAGGAAGAAGAAGCCGTATGTATTTTATATCTCTGAGGAAGAGGGAGCCGTATGTATTTTATATCTCTGAGGAAGAAGGAGCCGTATGTATTTTATATCTCTGAGGAAGAAGAAGCCGTATGTATTTTGTATCTCTGAGGAAGAAGAAGCCGTATGTATTTTATATCTCTGAGGAAGAAGGAGCCGTATGTATTTTATATCTCTGAGGAAGAAGGAGCCGTATGTATTTTGTATCTCTGAGGAAGAAGGAGCCGTATGTATTTTGTATCTCTGAGGAAGAAGCCGTGTGTATTTTGTATCTCTGAGGAAGAAGGAGCCGTATGTATTTTGTATCTCTGAGGAAGAAGGAGCCGTATGTATTTTGTATCTCTGAGGACTCTGTGTCGTAGGCTAACACTTTGGAAGGATTAAATCCTCAGTTTCTGAGAAAAGCAGGAGGTACTAGTCACGTCCATTGAGATCTGATCTGTTTTAGTCTTTACATGTGAGAGCAATGATGGATTTTAATGAATTCTCAATGCTTGGTTAATGCACTGTGTGCTCTCTGGAGGCTTTTCTGTGTATTTGACTTTAACAGAAGCTGCGCAAGAGGCAAAGAGGAGGCAATGCTTGGAAACAAATAGGCTCACTGATTTTTTTATTTTGGCTTATTTCCCAAATAAAAAAATCAAACTGGAAAGTTTGGTAGAGGAAGGGATAATGCCATGTTTTCTTTTTAAAGTGGCTGGCCTGACCCTATCCGTCTCCTATCCACAGTGCTTGGACCTCCACCGATTCTGAGAACGAGGGTCCCATGTTCTCGTGCTGATGAAGTGGCAAGCCAAGCATGCTCCATTTGCCTATTCCCGGCTTTCCCATAGGGAATGAATTGAGCTGCAGGGCGCATGCTTAGCCTGCTGCTCTGTCAGGATTCTCGGGATTGTGGGGGTCTCATCGGTTGAACCCCCACCGATCAGTTAGTTATGCTTTATCCTGTGAGTATGGGATTACTTTCATACTTAACACAACCCCTTTGATGCTTCAGCACACCAAGACATTTTGGACAATTGCATTCTTCCAACTTTGTGGGAACATTTTGGGAAAGACCCTTATCTGTTCCAGCATGACTGTGCCCCAGTGCCCATAAAGGTATGGTTGGGTGAGTTTGGTGTGAAAGAACTTGACTGGCCTCACAGAGCCCTGACCTCAACCCATCCAGCACCTTTGGGTTAAAGGGGTTGTCCGGGTTCAGAGCTGAACCCAGACATACCCTTAATTTCACTCAGGCAGCCTGCTTGATGTTAGCTGCTCCGATGCCCTCCCTTGCCCTGCGCTGGATCGCGCAGGGCAAGGGCTCTTCTGTTTACATAACACACTGCCGGGCGGAAGCTTCCGTCCGGCAGTGTGTTCGATGACGTCACCGGCTTTAATGAGCCGGCTTTAGCGCTGCCCTAGCCATTTTACTGGCTAAGGCAGCGCTAAAGTCCGCCCATCAGCGCCGGTGACGTCAACGGGCGCTAATTAGCGCAGGGCAAAGGAGGGCATCAGAGCATAGGATGCTCCTATGCTAACATCAGGCGGGCTGCCTGGGTGAAATTAAGGGTATGTCCGGGTTCAGCTTTGAACCCGGACAACCCCTTTAAACTAGAATAGATATTTACTAGTTACCTGCAGTTACCTACTCTGTCCACTACACAATGGACGGTGCTGCGTAGTTCTGTCACCTGACCTACCGTAGAATAGCCGATCAGACCAACCAGATATTGATGGCTTATACTGAGGATTCAGCATCAATGGTAAAACCCTGAACAATCCTTTTAATGCCATGATTAGTGCCAGGAACAGTTCCCCAATCAGTGCTAGTAATCAGGCCCCCATAAGCTACAAGTGCAGCAGTCATATCTGTGGAATGTCCATGAGACCGCAACATCATGTATTTGGTGTCGTAAACACAGCCAGCCACCACCAGGCGTTCCTATTGGCCTGCCGAAAATAGTGAGCAGCGCTCTCTACTGTTTTCGGTATCCCCATAGAAATGAATGGAAGCTCACTGTAGTCAGGGCATTGTACAGTCTAATTGGAGACACTGTTGTTGTCACTCTTAGGGTGGTATGATTGCTGCACGGATTATGGAGCCTTCACTAAAATGTATGGAGCCTTCACTAAAAACCTGATGATGATATTACCATAGGTCCAATATATACAGAATTTTTTAGTGCATATTGTCTGACAGTGGTGCCCTCCTGATATTACTTGGCGTTGCTCTCCACCATGTTTCTGAACAGTGCCTTGTGAAAGTATTCGGCCCCCTGGAACTTTTCAACCTTTTGCCACATTTCAGGCTTCAAACAAAAAGATATAACATTTTAAATTTTTGGTGAAGAATCAACAAGTGGGTCACAATTGTGAAGTGCAACAAAATTTATTGGATCATTTAAAAAAATTTTTTGTAATAATAAAACTGAAAGGTTGGGCGTGCAAAATTATTCGTCCCATTTACTTTCAGTTCAGAAAACTCACTCCAGAAGTTCATTGAGGATCTCTGAATGATCCAATGTTGTCCTAAATGACTGATGAAGAGAAATAGAATCCACCTGTGTGTAATCAAGTCTTCGTATAAATGCACCTGCTCTGTGATAGTCTCAGGGTTCTGCATCATGAAGACCAAGGAACACACCAGGCAGGTCTGTGATACTGTTGTGGAGAAGTTTAAAGCCGGATTTGGATACCAAAAGATTTCCCAAGGTTTAAACATCCCAAGGAGCTCTGTGCAAGCGATCATATTGAAATGGAAGGAGTATCAGACCACTGCAAGTCTACCAAGACCCGGCCGTCCCTCTAAACTTTCATCTCAAACAAGGAGAAGACTGATCAGAGATGCAGCCAAGAGGCCCATGATCACTCTGGATGAACTGCAGAGATCTACAGCTGAGGTGGGAGAGTCTGTCCATAGGACAACAATCAGTCGAGCACTTCACAAATCTGACCTTTATGGAAGAGTGGCAAGAAGAAAGCCATTTCTCAAAGATATTCATAAAAAGTCTCGTTTACAGTTTGCCACAAGCCACCTGGGAGACACACCAAACATGTGGAAGAAGGTGCTCTGGTCAGATGAAACCAAAATCCAACTTTTTGGAAACAATGCAAAAACGATATGTTTGGTGTAAAAGCAACACAGCTCATCACCCTGAACACACCGTCCCCACTGTCAAACATGGTGGTGGCAGCATCATGGTTTGGGCCTGCTTTTCATCAGCAGGGACAGGGAAGATGGTTAAAATTGATGGGAAGATGGATGGAGCCAAATACAGGACCATTCTGGATGAAAACCTGTTGGAGTCTGCAAAAGACCTGAGACAAGGACGGAGATTTATCTTCCAACAAGACAATGATCCCAAACATAAAGCAAAATCTACAATGGAATGGTTCAAAAATAAACGTATCCAGGTCTTAGAATGGCCAAGTCAAAGTCCAGACCTGAATCCCATTGAGAATATGTGGAAAGAGCTGAAAACTGCTGTTCACAAACGCTCTCCATCCAACCTCAAAGAGCTGGAGCTGTTTTGCAAGGAAGAATGGGCAAGAATTTCAGTCTCTAGATGTGCAAAACTGATAGAGACATACCCCAAGCGACTTGTAGCTGTAATCGCAGCAAAAGGTGGCGCAGCAAAGTATTAATGCAAGGGGGCCGAATAATTTTGCACGCCCCACTTTTCAGTTTTATTATTAAAAAAAAAGTTTAAATGATCCAATAAATTTTGTTCCACTTCACAATTGTGACCCACTTGTTGTTGATTCTTCACCAAAAATGTAAAATGTTATATCTTTTTGTTTGAAGCCTGAAATGTGGCAAAAGGTTGAAAAGTTCCAGGGGGCTGAATACTTTCGCAAGGCACTGTACAAGGCTGCCTGGAGTGTGGTCTGAAAGCCCCGTCACCTCGCTCAGAAGCAGGTTTCTGAAATGAGCTGGCCCTGGACTGTATATGTAGCATGCGGTTTCCTGCGCTCCCCGATGCCGCTTTGTATTTCACCATACTCTTTATGTACTGAATATTTTGTAATGTAAATGTGACTTCTTAATAATACTCCTTCTGGAGCTCAAGATTCATAAATTCCACTGAAAACAGCTCTGTCTTCCAGGCGGAGGTGTCAGTGGAGCAGAAAAAGGGAAAATCCCTAGTGAACAAATCCCTGCTCTTCCTGCCATTTTCTGCACCCTTTCCTTGCTGGCTCATGTGCTTTAATGGGAGCTAGCTGATGCATCTGATTTCATGCTTGCTATAGAAAAGTAAGGCCGGCGACTCAAAAATGCCTTGCCTTAAGGAAGCCGGTCTTGCTGTGTAGAAGAGGATTTTGCGTGCTGTCAGTCATGACACCTGCTAAGGACAGCCTTTAGGGACTTAAGCTTGTTCCACTACATATGAAAGCGGAGCAGATGCTGTCAGCAAATAAAGGAGAGCAGGCTATGGATGTCAGGCTGACATAAGAGGCTTGGATGTGTGCTAGTGCAGAAGTATAGCTCCTGTCGCATCTAGAGCCATCTTTATGTACCTGACCCTCGCCTCCCGTGCGCCCTTCTCCCCTGCCTGGACATGGTCTGATCCTCCTAATCCCTTTGGTTGCTGTGGTAGCAGTGCGGATTGGGCTGCCGTAGTAGGTAGGACATAACTCCACTTCTTGCTGGATTGCCGGCATCAAACACGACGTACCAGACTTTCAGGTAGGAACGTTTCTGCTTATTGTACCAGAGCAGAGGTTTGGATGAAAGTTGTGAAATTCATAGTGACATTACATTGCAGTTTCCCCCTCACCCTCTTTATACTAGAATTAGTCGCTACAGGCAGCGATAACGTTTTTATTTTTTTTTACTGCCGAAGGCAATAATGATTAAGATTGCAAATGAATGCAAATTTAGTTGACCCATAAGAAATGAGGGCACATTAGTGTTTTCTGCCACCTGCGGGGGAGCAGCCTTTACTGTACAATGACGGATGGCAATGCTGCTGAAATGTTAGAAAATGATAAGCAGATGGTGATTTAATGCAGGTTTTTCAATATAATTAAAATTATTATAAAAAATTCACTCTGGCTGTTGAACCTTTTGGGTCATAGGATGTGCAGACAAATAGAGGCCTGGTCCTGTTCTGTCTTCACAAGCCTCTCGTGTACAAGGAATTAACTCTTTTTCATACTGGTTTATGCCCCATTCTGCATTGGTTATGTCGACACTGTAGTTTTAACTTGGGAAAGTAGTTTATGTGGGATAGATACCGTAAAGGCTATGGACTGTAGCTTACAGCATTGCACTGTGTGAACAGCGTGCATATTGAAAGGAGTTATGGACCAGTTCTAGAATGTTCTGGGGATTTTCAGTATCGGGATCTAAAGGGGTTCTCTCATGACGAAGAACTGTGTCCATTCGCCTGCATTAGGGCATATGGTCATCATGGGGAGGGGAGGTATTTCGAAGTAGTTGGCTTTGAAAGCAGATCATGTCCATATACCGTGTTGGAGCTTGTGGACATCATGGGAGAGGGTGGATTTACAAGGGGTCCAAATGCCCTGTGCTGGTCACGGGAGGTGGGTATTCGCCCGATTGGGATCCAACTTGATGTGCAAGAATGGAGAGTCATTGTGTGAGAGGCCTCCAGCAACAGTGATTCCTGGGATGGTCAGCTGGTCGCCTCAGGGATCACGTTTTTAAAAGGGTCGTCTCTGATGAGACAACCCATTTAAGTGATAACCGTATTCTATTTTGCTGTCCCCTAATGTTCAAGGTAAAGTATCTCAAGAGACGCACTGAAAAAACCTGCAGGATGGAGACAATGGACCTTATTGATGAACTGTAGTGTCCTGCTTGTTCCTCTTCTACGCCTTCCAACAATACGCAGTGTGTGCCACCAGCACTTCTGTAGTGTAGTAGTGCTCTCTTGTAGCGGGGTAAACTCCAGGAAGGCCTATTGCCTCTTTATACTGTCTGTTGAGCCCCTGGCTGCCAGTATTAGAAATCACAGATACCTAAAAGGAGTTGATATGGCATGTTTCTGCCAAAAATTAAACCTGCTTGGAGAAAACATGGAGAAAACATGGTTCATGGTTTCACAAACACTGAGTACATTGCCAAACGTGACCTTTCCACTGTAAAACCTTCATAAAATTTCAGATGTAGGAATAAATAATGACAAATTCATGGCCTTAAGCATTTACATCTCTCCAATTTCCCTTCCAACGTACCTCTGAAAGTCTGGCATATCTCAGGCTTCAAGAGGACCTGTCACCACAAATGCAATACTATCTGACAGCACCATGTTAGAGAGCAGGACGAGCAGAGCAGATGGATATATAGTTTTATGGGATAAGATTCAGTAAAACCTGTGATTTATACATTTTTATCTCTGCTTTTTCCACCTCCTGTGAAGAACTATTGGTGCAGGAGGGAGGGGTTATCAGTGATTGATCGCATTGTGTATACAGGGATAGCTGTCAGTCACTGATAACTCCTCCCCTTGTACCTATAGCTGTTCACAGGAAGTGAAAAAAGCAAATCTTTTCCCACAAAACTATATATCAATCTGCTCAGCTCCACCTGCTCTATAACATGTTGCTTTCAGATTGCATTGCATTTTATGGTGACATGTCCTCTTTCACATCATCCTTGCATAGACACAATGGTGGTAATTTATCAAAACTGGTGCAAAAGAAAACTGGCTTAGTTGCCCATAGCAACCAATCAGCTCCCACCTTTGATTTGTTTCAGCACTCCTTTGGAAAAGTGGAAGGTGGTATCTGATTAGTTGCAATGAGCAACTTTTGAACAAGTTTTGATAAATGTCCCCCAATGTTTTTCTGCCAGTTATCCCCCTCCAGTACACCTCTGGATAGTTGGAAAACCAGTGGGGGAGATTTATCAACCTGGTATAATGGAAAAATGGCTTAGTTGCCCATGGCAACCAATCAGAGTCCACCTTTCATTTTTCAGAGCTGCTTTGGAACCAGTATTACACCTCCTTTTACAACAGTTTTCATACATCTACCCTAGTAGTAGGAGTAAGGCTCTATTCACACGACCGTATGTATTCGGTGTCCGTATAAAAACGGAAGACATACGGAAAGTCTCCCGTAGTGTTCCGTAATTTTGCGGACCCATTGACTTTAATGGGGCTACGGACGTGTTTTGCAGCCAAGTATAGAACATGTTTCCTTTTTTTTTGCGGGAGAACTTCTGTAATATACGGATGCGGAATGCACACGGTGTGCATTCCGCATTTTTTTTTCTCCTATGGAAAAATGAATGGGCCTGTATGGTTCCACATCTTATCCGCAAAAATGCAGATAAGATACGGAAATGAACATACGGTCGTGTGAATGGGGCCTTAGACATACATAAGAACATAATACATCTACCCTAGAGTGTCTCTTGTGTCAACACTTCATCAATGGCAGTAAACATCTTTGCTCAGTCTACTTTCCAGCACTTTGGGGCACATTTATTAAGACCGGTGTTTTAGACGCTGGTCTTAATAAAGCCCTAAACTGGCGGTGGATCTGCCGGCGTTATGAAGAGACGCCGGCCTCTCCATAACTTCAGCGCATCCAGCACCAGTTCTAAATGTAAGACAGCTTTCGAGCAGTCTTACATTTAGACCTTTTTGTACCCCTGAAGCCTGTGCCATAGTTTATTTTCACTTCTTTTCTCATGTGTGTTATTTTCACACACATCAACTTTATTGGCTCCAGTACTGTAGCCCCAGGTACAGTGGAAACATATAGTGGTCTTTTATGACCTTTAAAGGGTTTGTCAACACAATTTTGTCATTTAAACAGGCTGACATTATACATGTGCAAATGTCACCTGAATTTAAATCTAAATATTACTTTATTATAAATTAGGAGAAACAAAATGGCCGCTGTCCCATTTAGTTCACACAAAACCTGTCCTGATCACACATGAGGACAAGTTACGTCACAACACTGAGGTAAAGAGCTGTCTTATCCTTCTCTCTGCTTGGTGAATGCAGATGATAAGAACTTTAGCTGAATCTCTGGGGAATTTAGTTTATGAAGAGACATGAAGTACAGAAGGAACGGACAGGACAGACTGTGGTAATGGAGACTGCATACAAGTGCTGCTGCTCATTATCCACACCTCACCCTCCTCTCATGTCTCCTCATCATCTCCATGCCCACAGAGATTCACCTGTATTCAGGATCATAACCCTTACAAGCAGAGCAGAGAGGAGGATGAGGCAGCTCTATAGCTCAGTGTTGTGAAGTAACTTGTCCTCCTGTGTGATTAGGACAGGTTTTGTCTGTAATAATACGACGGCGGCCATTTTATTCCTCCTAATGATTGCTCCTCAGACAAAACAAGCCAATATAAGTAATGAAAGGTATTTGTGAATATATTTATTATAAAATAATATTTAAGTATTTTCATTTGTTTTAATTCCTGGAGAACCCCTTTAACTCTGCTAGTCTTTTTTTTAAGTATGCCCCTGTTTTTGTGCAATTATAACTTTATTATATGCAAGTTAGCCTCTAGGAGCAGGGGGGGTGTTGCATCTACTCCTAGAGGCTCCGTTCGCCCACCTCATTCCACGCCCTTGATTGACAGGGCCAGGCCAGCGTTGGTCTCCTCCTGACGGCCCTGTCTGCCGGGGAAATCTTGCGCCTGCGCTGCCCTGTTCAGTATTCTGCGCAGGTGCAGTGAGGAAGCTGGCGACCCTCCTTCACTCACTACTATTATCCCCAGTAACATCAGGGACTGATGCTTGTGCAGCCTCAGGCTCTGGGCCTGTAAATCAGCATATAGAGAAACAATATTTCCCATAGAAAAAGCTTCGGTAGAAATTATGATTTATGGGGCAATTATTTACTCAGATTCTTAGCATCAGCCATAAGTGCATACTTACTGAAACCATAAAGATCCTATTTTTGCACTTTTTGTATAAACCTTTTTTTATTTCAGTTCTAAACCTCAATATACAAAATGTAGTTTAATGAAACAATACATATCCATGTATATGTCTCATGTATTTTTTCTGCTCTTTTTTAAGGAGGTTGAATTAAGTAGAAAACGGAAAGAATGTGAAGTTTTAGAGCAAGAGGTAACAAAGAAGCAGAAGAGATGTGAAGAATTGGTAAGGAAATGAGCATGCTTGATAATCTAACTATAATCTGTGCATGTGGCAGGAGCCAAATATATGCTATAGTATAAGCTACCATTTCCTCTTATATGTTAACCAGGGGTGTAGCAAGTAACCATGAGGCCCCATAGCAGACTTTGAAAAGAGCCCAACTCCACCATGACCACCTTTGGCAGCAAGTTTAGGATATGGAAAGTTTCATGATTGTTTTGGTCTGCCTAGTGCACACAGTGATGTAATTCTCACAGTGATGCCACAGTAAAAGCATAATACCCACATTGATGTCACAGTACTGGAATAATGTTCACAGTGATGTCACACTACAGGGATGATGCACACAGTGATGTCGTACTAGAGTGATCATGTACACAGTGATGTCACCGTAGTGATGTAATGGGCACAATGATGTTACTGCACAAGAATTATACAATCATACAGTAATACAGTAATGCACAACATGATATAGAACAGAGATAACACAAAAATGTCACCATGTACTTATGAATTGAGAGCAAGGATAAAACCCTACAATGATGTCACATGGTGGTGTAATGTACAGGTTATAGTACAGGAGTAATGCAATAAGTACTGCCACAGAATGGGATAATGCATATGGCAGGGATGGCCAACCTGCGGCTCTCCAGCTGTTGCAAAACTACAACTCCCAGCATGCAAAGACTGCCTACAGCAGGTCATGGTGGGAATTGTAGTTTTACAACAGCTGTAGAGCCGCAGGTTGGCCACCCCTGCCATATGGCTTTGGTTCAGTTTTACACATCCCTTTACATAATTACTAACTGCTCCCTATGGCTGAATAGACATGGCCCCCTTAGGTGTTGGGCCCCATAGTAGCTGTCACCCTGTGGGTTATGCCCATTGTCAGCTGATCCAATCACTTTTACTAACTGTCATGGGTTTTAACTCAAATACTGTTGTACTACATGTAGAGGTTTTGTCACGTTGATCATCATTCAGACTGTCATTCACATCTGTTACTTTCTGTAATCTGGGAACACCATTAACGGGAATGTGTTTACATTTAAAAATAAAAAATGTTAAATATATATTTTTTAGTATTTTTTTTTTTTGCGATTTTTATTTTCCATGTCCCTATCTATAGCTAAAAAAGAAGTTTTCATATTAGCCACTAGGTCTAAGATATGTCAAGACTTCCTGTTCCTTGAGATCAGAGACATGGGCCTTAGACACAAAGGACTGGAGGAGACTCATTGACTTCTATGGAATGCTCTGTGACCTGTGCTGAGGACAGGAGGGAGTAGATAAGCTGTGATATCACCTTGTGTTATCTATCCAGAGGGGATATCTGTCATTGTAATTCTGCCTGTGATGATAATGCAATGGCTACTGAAACGTTTCCTATACAGAACAGAAATTCTTGACATATTATTAGGCCTAGTGGTCAATGAGAAAACTGCCAGATTTTGTGTGTTTTATTTTTTTCAAAATATTTATGGTGACTTGGAAAACAGAAACAAAAATCACCAAAAATTAAATGTTTAACATAAAAAGGTGATTTAAAAAAACAGGACAATTTCTGATCACACATTCTTTTTAAGAAT
Organism: Rhinella marina; assembly: GCA_900303285.1. NCBI lineage: Eukaryota > Metazoa > Chordata > Amphibia > Anura > Bufonidae > Rhinella > Rhinella marina. The sequence continues at coordinate 766,690 of ONZH01004164.1, forward strand.
AATAATTGCCTCACAAGCCATAGCCGTTCTACAGACCGCTGAGAGCACTTGCCTATTGATGACCCAATTGATGTGGCTGCTCTGGGTTTAGACCTGCGTACAGTCTTCTCTTCTAGTCTTCTAAAATGGCCAGAAGAACTGTGGCAGTGATTGTACACAAGTTTATACATGTCTGTGGATAACCTGTGAGAATATGTGTATGACATGGTATGCTCCTATATAAAAATCAGTCAGTGCATGCAGTAAAATGTAAGAGCATTGTTGTAGGGGGTTGTCATGGCTGCTTTCCCCCAGAATCAGCACCACAGCCGTCCACAAGGTTGTGTGTGGTATTGAATTAAATTTAGCCCCATTTACCTCAATGAGCTGCAGTACCAGACACAACCAATAGGCAGATGTGGCGCTGTTTTAGGAACAAGCAGCCATGGTTTCCCTAAACTTGTACAACCTGTTTAATTCTTTTAAAAGCCATTGTTTTAGTTCTAAAGGGTCACTGAGTGAGGCTTTTCTGTATCTACTCATTATGTAGTATAGGGAGTAACCGAATGAGGGACATTGGTCCCTAAAACTTTTTATGTTAATTTATAAGCAGGTTTCACTAAAATATATAACTTTGTAAGGTCATCTCTTAGTAATTGGTGGCAGAAGTTCCTACGTGTTCTATAATAATGTCTTGTATTTAATGTATTTGATTTACATTAATCACTTTTTATTGCTTCTTCTAAGCTTTCTAAAATTACAATTAAAAGACAGTAAAATATTTAATCCGTAAGTAAAAGAATTAGATACCGGATGATCACATTTCCTAGAATTTAGGGTTGAGAATTAAAGGGGTTTTCCAAGATTTAATGCTGATGTCTGGTTGGTGGAGGTCGAACACCCGGGACCCCCGCCGATCAGCTGTTTGAGACGGCATCTGTGCTCCTGGGAGCGCTGCGGCCTTCTCTCTGCTTTTCCTAGGCCAGTGACCATACGTTCATCAGTTATATGGCCTCAGCTCAGCTAACATTCAAGTGAATGGGGCTGAGCACGATACTAAGCACAGCCGCTATACAGTCAATGGCGCTGTGCATGGTGCAGTGAGAGGGCGTCAGACCCCCACTGATCAGATACTGGTGAACGATCTGTAGAATAGGTCATTAGAATTAAAATGTGGGAAAAACCTTTCAACATTGCAGAATTTAAGGGTATGACCTCACGGTGCGCTTGTGTTGTGGTTGTGACGCGGCCGCAATGCAGTCAAGTCCTGAATAGCTGTACGAGCAGTGTACTAAGCTAAATAGGACCGCACTGCTTAGTCATTGTTAATGGATGCGTATTGTGGGTGCCGTGCAGCCATTAATAATGCAGACTGACTAAACCGTGCGGTCCTGATTAGTTTAATTAGAGCCCTCTCTGGCTCATACGGCTGCATGGTACTCGAAGCAGCACCTCCCATTGCAACCACAACATGACCGCCCTGTGTGGTTGTACCCTCAGAATTCTGGACTATTGAATGTCGGATTAGGATTTTGTTTACACTATTCCGATTTGATGCATTTCTATTTCTATGAGCTGTTTTAACACAAAACCGTTGTAAATTGAAGATTATTACAGAGTAATGGCCTATACAATTATTATTTTTTTTTAAATTCAGTTTTGTTTTCATCTTAAAAACTCACATGCAAAAGCCGCGCTAAATCTGCATGGTGTAAACAAGGCCTAATGGAAATCGATGCCATTTTTTATATCGTACCCTCTTCAGCTTAGAATTATGTTTCATTTTGCCTTCCATTCTTTTACGATTTGTCACCTCACTGTGCTGGCGCTTTTTCTATGTCACTGGAGAGAGAAATTGATGTGGATATTGTTGTGTAATATGCTAAATTCAGTCCAAGCTGTTAAAGAAGAACTCCCGCAAAAATTTTTATTCTCTGACCTGTTAGAAAGGTGCATGATATGTAGTGAATGTCATTTTCTTATCAGAGACTGTATCTGTGAGTAATAACCTCTCTTCTTTTTGTAGCTGGGTCATGTGACCAACTCCCTGACCTCCAACTGACCCAGGACAGGAAGCCAGTCACTTCCCTATTCATTCCTATGAGGCTCCCATAGGAATGCATAGAGAAATAGACTTTCTGTTCACACATAAGGTGCTGTGTTATCTGGTGAGTCTGATTGCTGGTCACATGACACAGATGAGAAACTTCAGGATGATATAACTCACAAATACAAACACTGGTAAGAAAATGACATTCACTACAGATTACATCATGTACATTTCTAGGAGGACATGGAATAACATTTTTTTCGGGAGTTCTTCTTCTTTAAATATGCATTAACCCAAACTAGTTTTGTTTGTGTCAGTTGTATGTTAAAGCTGACACCAAGTCCTGACCATGTGCCATTATTGCGCTGTACATGTATGTAGCAGGAAGAATTTTTTATTTTTTTTTATTTACATATGCACACTGATAAAGGTAAGCTTGTCCTGAAACGAGGATCACCATCAGCAGCTACATGAGTTTGATTATAATCATCAAAGTCATCTGCGGAAACGATGCTCCCTCTGCTAATGATTAGAAAGGATTTCCACCTCAAAGGGTTGTCTGATCAGAGCATAGCTCCCATCACCCCTATCATCTGATACTTACTAAGACTGTAGACTGTTACCTGTGCAGAGGTCATTGTGCAGGGAGGGGGAGAAGACGACCATTGTCCATTAGCTATTGTGAGTGGTGGATCCTGTGTTATCTGTATATGGGTGTTACATGTCATTGTAATCCTACCTGTGATGATGAGGTGACTTGAGAAATGATCTTTGCAAAAAAGGCTCAGTGGGCGGTGCAGAGACTGTAGTATTTCATGTTTTTTCATAAAGATACAAACGGGGAATGTATTGATCCTGAAAATGCAAGGTGACAATCCTGTGGGCGGCGTAATTGTGGCCATATTAGTTGTCACTGAGCCTTTTTAGAAAGTGATATAGAACGGAATAGATCATATTAGCCAAAGATATTTCTTCAGATCCTGTTCCAGGTATTTAGCAAACATGAGTATATGTAATTGTATTTAATTAAATGCCTCTGGCAAATTCTGTCTTTAGGTTGAAGTAAGAGACAGTATTGTATGGTAATGTACTAAACGGGCTCTATTAGAATACATTATATGATGCACAGTGTGTTTGATCTGTTAACCTATTCACGCCCCTGTCTTTGAATATATACCAGTATTTTTATTTTTATTTTTTTTTTAACTTTTGAGCCTTCTGTAGCCATTGGTGATATGTTACAAATTTGTATATCAAATGCAAAGTACTAAATTGTTGCTTGTAGCAGCCAATCACCATGCAGCTTTAATTTTTCAAGAGCAGTATTAGAAATGAAAGCTGTGTTGTGATTGGTTGCTATAGACAACAAAGGGAAAGATTTATTAGCTCCCTGTGCCTTTTTCATGGCGTAAAAAAATCGCAAACACATTGTTTGTGACTTTGTAAATGCCCCTTGCAGGGGCAGGACCATGAGGCCCGATACATTTATCCATTTGTGCTTGTTTTGTGACGCAGATGACAGAAATCTAGATTCTGGGACAAAGCCTGCCGGTGGATGCATCTAATGCAGGGATCCGCAACCTTCGGCACTCCGGCTGCTGTGAAACTACGACTCCCATCCTGTATACATGCTTGACTGTTCTAACGCCTATAGAAGTGAATGAAGCATTCTGGGAGTTTCTGAACAGCTGGAGTACCGGAGATTGCTGATCCCTGGTCTAATATATCACGAGGTCCGCACGGCAGCACTCAGGAACAGACAGTTCTTCATGTACATTGCCTTGGTGTGTGTGTGAGCCCTTGAGATACCACCATCCTACATCGTATATCTGGAGATTATTTATGAATCCCTAATTACGCCCATTATCTCAGTTGAAAGCCTGAGAACCATCTTTCTCCCTTTCCTTCTGCCCTCTAAGCTCTCAAATGCACAATATGGTTCATAAAGGCAATACTAAGAGAAGATGAACTCAGGTAGGTCTTGTCACTGCCGGAAAAATTAACCATTGCATAGACGTATACAGTAGAGACTGTGGGTTTGAAAAGACAAACTCAAAGTCCCTCTTGTGTGTCTGTGATTTTGTTTGTGTTTGTCTGTCTATGTGGTGGCTCACTGCCAGAACGTAGGGGCCAAGGGCACCGCATTAATTTTACTGCCCAGTGTTGGACAGGAGAAATACAACTTTTTCCTTCGAGTGAAAGAGCCTGAGTTGCAATATCAGCACAATGCCTACATCAGAGGGATTTGCTGAAAAAAAAATTCAAAAAAGCTGTGGGGCTTCACAGAGTGCTTGTATTTGGTCGTTCCTTTTCATGTAGATGTCTGTTTGTGGTGTTCAGGGGGGGGGTTGGTTTTGGGAAATCAAGGAACAAATCCGGTTCATATGTCCGTCAAATCAAGAATTTTTGGAGGGTTATGACGTCCGCCTTTTTGAAGCCCTCAGGCATTGCAAGCTTGTCAAACTAAGACATGAAGCACAGAGAGGAGGGTGGGGATGCTCTTTGGCTCAGTGTTGTGGGCCGGACGTAACGGGCCATTGTGGCTGGTGGAAGATATTTGGGAATGTATTTGTAATGGAGTAGTATTTGGGTGTCATTTTCTTAATTCCTGTTGAACCCCTTTTAAATTGGGTTACCTGGACAGTCCATCTTTGTAAGCTACAGTTTGGGTTGGACTAGGTACAGAATCCAAGAAAGGAGAGTTTTCCAGATGTGCTGAGGTCCACAATTTATACTGGGCAACTGGATTTTTGGGAGGAGTGGGCTGTAGTTGAAGAGGACCAAGAGGGAGAATTCCTACTGAGTAATGGTTATGGTTACTAGTTTCTGGAGAAGGGTTCTTGATCCAGGGAGTTAATCTGATTGCAGTCTTGAAATAATTTTTTCCCTAAAATGCGGAAAATTGTCTTCTACCTCACAGGGGTTTTTTGCCTTCCTCTGGATCAACAAGCCAAACTGGATGTCTTTTTTTCAGCCTTACAAACTATGTTACTAACAGAATGATAATCAGGATTGTTGGTATGCGTGCTGTTATGTTCTGGTCACTTGTTTCAGGATAATTGATTAATAACATGAAAGAAATTACTTTATTGTATTTCTTAGGCCTAAGAAATTTGATATTGATGACCTATCCTCGGAATAGGTAATCAATATCAGATCGGCAGGGGTCCGACTCCAAGGACCCGGTCGATCAGCTGTTCACAGAAGCCTCCGCACTCGGTGAGGGTTTAGGCCTCTTCCTAGACCAGTGACGTCACTTTACATCAGCCACGTGGCCTAGTGCCATTCAAGAGAATGGGGTTGAACTACTGCAGCCAATTGGAGATCGGTGAAGAGACTGCAGCACTCACTGAAGCTTCGTTGAGTGTAGGCCATCAATACCAAATTTCTGGATAACCCCTTTAAATCTCATTTAGCTGATTTCTTAATAAGGATATATCATAAAAGAACATTGGCGATATATGCTCATCACACTTTAATCCTAACAGATGTACTTCTCCCAGATGATACTAAAAGTACTGAATGTAGTCCATGACTTTGATCTTTTTTTTCTTAATTATTGGAAATATATCCTACGTCTTCTATTTTACAGGAAAACACTTTAATATTCATTCGGCTCATGTTCTTATGAGCGTGACAGATTTTCTCCTTTTTTCTTTTCCGTTGTGCAGCAGCCAGATTTTCATTCCTTTTTCTCAGATGTCTGTAATATCACCGCTGTCGACCTAGTAACAAATCTAGACATGAAAGTAAATATTTAATTACAAGTGAGGTGTGTCTGCGGAGCTGTTTTATTACCAGAACAGGTAGAGACAGTCTGATAAAGATTGTGATGTTATCCCAATGTCCTACAGTATTGAAACTGTATATTGACTAAACCTGTCACCATGCAATTCAGTGCAATACTCAGACATTATGTGTAGAGCAGGAGGAGCTGAGTTGCCTGATATACGTATAGTTTTATAATTCAGTAAAACTTGTATTGTATTCTTTTAAATCTCCGCTCGTTCTGGACTCCAGTCCAGTGGGCGGTTCTATTCAGTGATTGATAGCCCTCCCTATAGTAGTGTGCATTGAGAGACAGCTGCCAATCACTGTTAGGCTGGATTTACACGGCCCGATAATTGGGAACGAATGCTTCTACGAACGCTCGTTCATGATGATTTGCCCGTTTGATGGTGCTGCAGATCACCCAATGAACAAGCAAAACATTTGTTCATTGAGTGAAATGATCTGAGGTGCAGACACCTCAATCATCATTCCCGGGCAGCAGATCGTTGTGTCTACACAGCATTCTGCTGCCCAGGAACAATGGTCTTGTATAGGGACAAGCAGTAGCAGCAGCCATAGCTCATCCTCAAACTGTGGGGGTGAGATCTGCATTTAAATGCGGCTCTTCAGCCCCACTAACAAGCACATGATTGTCATGAAGGAACACTTCCTTCTTGACAATTGGCTGCTCCTCGCAGCGCCTTTAGGACCACCCACTGGACTTCTAAGAATGAACACACAGCAAGCAACAATAAGAGGTTTTGCCATTGCATCTCCACACTGCCTTATTTCATCTAATTTTGGTTTTCTTATTTGGAAACAGGAAGTCAAGCTTCAGGAGGTGCAAACAGAGAATGCATGTCTTGTGGAAGAAAACTCAAGGCTCTGCATCAGGGTAAAGAGGGCAGCCAAGGTCAGCACCATTTCTTGAAAAGTAATGCAGATGATTGCTTTGTTACTGGATGTTTGAACGTTAGTTGTCTTTCGTAGGTTGAGTCTGAAAATGCTGACTTGAAAACACATCTAGCTGAGGTGACTGAGCAACGGGATTCTGCTCTTGAGGAGATTCAGAGATTGCAAAGCAAGCTGGAGAACTTAGAGCAAGTGCTGAAGGTTTGTATCGAGACTGCAGCTCATATTTCTAATCAGTAATTACACTAACCATATATAATCTACCACAATATAAGTGTAATCACTGAGGAGCAACTTAAAGGGGTTACACCATAAAAATATTCTACATTTTTCAAACCAGCACCTGGATCGAAATACTTTTACAATTGCCTATGTTTAAAAATGTTTCATAGGCACTGAGCTACTGTATTCAACAAAATGTATTTGTATAGTGCCACCCGCTGCTTGTTCTTTTACTTATTTCTTCTCCACCTCACTGATGTGGTTTCACACGCGTAGTTTACATTTTCAACTCATACCAGCCTGATAGAAGCTGTGGCAGTTACAGGGAGAGAGCTGTAGCAGAAAGGACATTACCCCTCAGAGGACACACCCCCTTAGCTGGTTGCCTTAAAGGGAGTCTGTCACCTCATAGGCCCCTATAAAGTAGTAAAACAGCCCCATAGCACTTGTTATAAATAAAGTATTGGTACCTTTTGCGCTGTCTTGTGATCTTCAGAACTGCCAAAAACGTACTTTAATTGATATGCTAATGAAGTGTCGGAAGAGCCCGGAGGCGGGGTTTGCCACCTTTGAGCCCGGGCTCCTGTCCTTTTTTAAAGTTATTCTCCGCCCCAGCAACTGCCTGCGCCCGCCCTGCATGTCACCATGGTCCTCCTTCTTCAGCAAGATCCCGCGCGGCCTGCGCAGTCTCTCGCCGGGACGGGGCATGCGCACTGTGATGCCCACTTTGGGCACGGCATCGCCGTACCTAGTGCGCATGCGCCTGTCCAGCGGCGCAAAATCTGGTCCAGACAAGCGCAGGAAGGCGCAGGCGCGGGATCTTGCTGAAGAAGGAGGACCATGGTGACGTGCAGGGCGGGCGCAGGCAGTTGCTGGGGCGGGGAATAACTTTAAAAAAGGACAGGAGCCCGGGCTCGAAGGCGGTAAACCCCGCCTCCGGGCTCTTCAGACGCTTCATTAGCATATCAATTAAAGTACGTTTTTGGTAGTTCTGAAGATCACAAGACAGCGCAAAAGGTACCAATACTTTATTTATAACAAGTGCTATGGGGCTGTTTTACTACTTTATAGGGGCCTATGAGGTGACAGACTCCCTTTAAATTGATCTAGCAGAGCAATTTTATCAATGAATGAGGAGGTCGTTTATCCTGTGTTATTTTTATTTTTTACACCAGTCATGGCATAACCCCTTTAATTTGTCTCTTGAGCTTATGGAGCCAGATATATAATAAAGGTGTCCATCTTTGGCACCCATGACATCTGTTGAAGGAGTCTTTCATTTTCATGACTATCACCAAGTTGGACTAGAAAACGCTACCTGGCTCCTGACATGTGCCCAGGTCTGTCCTATTTATCTCTATTTCAAGCATGATCTTTTCATATAAAATATTGGAATTTCTCATAACAAATATTCTGGTATTTTTGGTCCAGATGTGGGATAATGATTTAGATGAAGGTGTCAAGATCAATGCAAGGCATTTAAGTTCCCAAAACCAATTTATAATATAATAATACGCCATAATTTATAGTAATGATTTGGAAAGGGGATGTACGATAAAAGAAGAAATATGAGGATCGGATACTGCATAGAAAATAGATATTAGAACAGAATCAGGGTGATTCAACTACATATACCGGGGGGATAAGAGGAATGGTATACTGTATAGAAAAAAGTAAGCCCATTAGTAAAACATCCAGGGGCTCGTCTATCAAAGTAGGTGGTCAGGTGGTCCCACCAGAATCGGTGGGTTCAGCTAACAATAATCAAACATTTAAGAACCAGTAGATTAAAGAAGAACTGCAAAAATTTTTATTCTCTGACCTGTTAGAAAGGTGCATGATATAATCTGTAGTGATTGTCATCTTCTTATCAGTGACTGTTTCTGTGAGTAAAAACCTCTCTTCTTATTGTAGCTGGGTCATGTGACCAACTCCCTGACCTCCAACTGACCCAGGACAGGAAGCCAGTAACTGCTCTATTCATTCCTATGAGACTGAAAGTGAGGCTCCCAAAGGAATACATAGAGAACTAGACTTCCTGTCCACACACAAGGTGCTGTGTGAGTTGGTGGGTCTAATTCCTAGTCACATGACACAGATAAGAAACTTCAGGATGATATAACTCAAAAATTCAGCTACTGGTAAGAAAATGACATTCACTACAGATTACATCATGTACATTTCTAGCAGGACATGGAATAAAATTTTTTGCGGAAATTCTTCTTTAAAAGCAGGTTATGTCGGCCATACCCATCATGGGGAGACGCTGGGATGATTGGGGAGACTCTGATCACTGGGGGGATCACTGATCTGTTAGCTTTGCTTGTTCTTCTAGCACATGCGAGATGTGGTGGAGAGAAGGCAACAGCTGGAGAAAGATCATGAAGATGCCTTACTAGCTCTGCAGAAAAGGCAGGAAGAAGTAAAGCGTCTTCAGCAGGTGGGTAACTTTCATTTTCATAAAATCTTTAAAAGTGTGAAATTGTATACCATAAGTTCACTTGCATCATTCTATGCAAATTCATTTTCAATTTTGTGTATATATATATAAAACAGCGATCTGCTGCTCAGAAACCATGAGGGATTGCAATAGTTAGTCTATTGGACAGATAAAACGCTGAGCACACAGTGCTTTTTGCTGCTGCTGTTTTTGTTGAGCAGTTGGCATTTTGGGGTCTCTGACTTTTTTTTTAAATAATGCGTGCAAAACCGCAGAGAGTGACTGGCAGAGGAGAGATGCTTTCTGTGCGTATTTGAAACATGTATTTAAAGCCATATAACTCAAATAATATGGTTTATTTTCTTACTCCAGGCCCAGATTGAAGCTAAAAAAGAACATGAAGGAGCAGTTCAGCTGCTGGAGGTAGTGTCTCTCTTGTGTAAAAAAAATCAAATATATATTAAAGGGGTTTCTGGGTTTCTGATATTGATCACCTATTGATAACCTCTGATCGGTTCCAACTCCCAGCACCCTCGCCGTTCAGCTGTTTGAAGAGGCTGTGGTGCTCGGTGAGCGCTGCAGCCCTTTTTCTAGGCCAGTGAAGTAAAGTTCAGTGGTCACATGACATGTGCAGCTGAGTCCCATTAAAATGAATGGACCTGGGCTGCAATGCCAAGCGCAGCCACGATACAGTGTACGGCGCTGTGCTTGGTATGCCGAGAGGAGGCTGCAGCAGTCACCAGAGACTGCAACTTCTGATAGACAGGGGTGTCAGTTGTCAGCCACCGATCAAATATTGATGACTTATAACCATCAATATAAAACTCCCTACATACCCCTTTAATTAGCAGAATAAACTAGAAATTCACTAGAACATGTTTCTGCTATCTGGGTATGTGTAATGAAATTATTCAGAAGATTTTGCCATTATCAGGATACTTAACACATTTTCTTTTGATTTCCATGCTTAGAACACTTTGGATACTTTACAGGTATGGTGAAATAAGGCTATTACTGTACAGCTCTTGTTCATTAAAGTCTCTCCACCCTCAAAACATTGTGTCACACACGGCTCTTTATGGGGTTTTGAGCCAACGCCAGACGTGGATCAGGCGGATTTGAGAAGTAGAAGTCCTTCCTTTTATATTTTCCATTCCTTCCTGATCCACTTTTGCCTTTGGCTCAAATAAACAGTTGGTTGTGTTGGAATCGTACGTTTTTAATGCAGTTTTTGGTTCAGTTTTTAATGCAGATTTTATGCCAATTTAAAGAGAGATGATATAGAAGTATTCCATTTATACTTTTGATATCTGAATGCCCGTCTAGATTTGGCTCCAATAACTGCATGAGCAATTCCAGCCTTAGGGTAGGTTCACATGGAGTTTTTTGGAGAGGGTTTTGATGTAGATTTTCCTGCAGGTTTTTCAGCCAAAGCCAGAAGTGGATCCAGGGGGAAGGAGAAGTACAAGTCCGTCCTTTATGTTTCTGATTCCTTTTGAATCAACCTCTGGCTTTGGCTGAAAAACCTAAAAGAAAATCTGCCTAAAAAACTCCATGTGAACCAACCCTTATACAGCCCTGCTTTACAAAGAGTACTTAAAGAAGAACTCCCGACAAAAAATTTATTCCATGTCCTGCTAGAAATGTACATGATGTAATCTGTAGTGATTTTCTTACTAGTGTCTGAATTTTTGAGTTATATCATCCTGAAGTTTCTTATCTGTGTCATGTGACCAGCAATTAGACCCACCAACTCACACATAGACTTATGTGTGGACAGGAAGTCTAATTCTCTATGTATTCCTATGAGACTGAAAGTGAGGCTCCCATAGGAATGAATAGAGCAGTTACTGGCTTTCTGTCCTGGGTCAGTTGGAGGTCAGGGAGTTGGTCACATGACCCAGCTACAATGAGAAGAGAATAAAAATTTTTGCGGGAGTTCTTCTTTAACCTATTTGTAAACCCAGTCATACTCTGTCACCTGAACTGGAATGCTGGATGGTACAGGTGCCAGCTATCCAGTGCCCAGCGAGTATCATGCACAGGACCAGTGCTTCGATACCCGCTGGGCATTAAAAGGTTGCCTGGGCAGCTGTAAAACCAGCATACAGCTGCATCTTTTGACACCCGTGACAGGTTGGGATGTGTATACCTGGACATCGCCTTTCATTGTCATTTAAACTTTTTTTCCAGTCTAACGTGAAGCTTTTAGAAGAGAAATGTCGTAGTCAGACAGAGCAGTTCAGCCTCCTATCTCAAGAGCTGGAGAGATTTCGTCTACAAACTGGGAACATTGATCTTTTAACCTCTACCTTGGTGACTTCTGAGCTGCCTCCACCACAGTCTTGCTCTACGCCTGGCCACACTCCTGCTCAGCAAGAAAGAGAAGGTGATTGACTAACCTGTCTGCATTCATGAGTTACACATAGAGTACGCACTTATTTCGTACACCGGGTATCTACACCTCCTGACATTTAAGTGCGGCTCTGACTGTGGGTACTTCATTCAAGACTTTGGAGAATTCAGTTTAAGGCTACTTTCACACTAGCGTTTTAAAATTCCGGTATTGAGTTCCGTTATAGGGGCTCAATACCGGAATAAAACGCTTCAGTTTTGTCCCCATTCATTGTCAATGGGGACAAAACTGAACTGAAGACAACGGAATGCTCCTGAAAGCATTCTGTTCAGTCTTCAGACCGGAGAGCAAACCGCAGCATGCTGCGGTTTGCTCTCCGGTCCAGGCATCCGCACCAAGACGGATCCGGAATGACCCCCAATGCAAGTCAATGGGGGCGGATCCGTCTGGTGTGACTACAATGGTAACCGGATCCGCCCTCCATTGACTTTCAATGGAGTTCATGACGGATCCGTCACCTACACATACACATAAACATACACAGACATATATACATACAAATACACATACATACTTACATGCTCCCCGGCAGGTCTTCTGAGCGCCAGAGGGACAGGTCGCCGCGCACAGATGACGATTCCACCAGGCGCCCAGCAGAGGGCGCTGTGGGGAATCGTCACCTGTGCGAGCCGTCCTGTTCCTCCGGCGCTCTGAAGACCTGCCGGGAGCATGTAAGTATGTATGTGTGTTTGTTTGTGTATATGTGTGTGTGTGTCTGTGTGTATGTATGTACTGTGTGACATGTGTGGGGCCGGAGCACGGTTCCGGCTCCACACATGTCGCTGCGGCAGTCCGGATCCGGCAGCACCCTTCACCTGCCGGATCAGGCCTGCCGCTAGTGTGAAAGTAGCCTAAGGCTCCATGCACACGTCCTGTTTTTCTTTCCTGATTTGATCCTGATTTTTTCAGGACCCATTGAAATGAATGGATCCAGATCAGGATCAGGATCGAATCAGGAAAGAAAAACAGGACGTGTGAATGGAGCCTAACTCCTATATATACTCACTGATCTGATAGGATAGCAAAAATCTGAATTTGCAGTTATGTACATATTGAGGGGTGAGTATATTAAAGTTAGCTGTTTGATCATTGGGCTCTTTATTCAAGGGTTGTTTATTTCTTTCCAGGTTGACCATGTGATCTTTCTGGTGTTTTTATGGCAAGAATAGCATAGTCTGTATTGAGGTTTATGCTGACTAAAATATGAGATTCCTGACAGAACTCATTACAAGTAAATGGGATCCATCATGATTTTAAAATATCTTTCATAGCCGTCACAGCAGTAATGTGAACAGAGCCCTTAGGCCACAGCTGCACAATGACTTTGGTCATAAAATAGTACAGTGTAGCTGTGATTAAGGATTGTTTTAATTCGAGAGGTTTTCTGAGACTTAAATACTGATGAACTATCCTCTGGATAGGATATCAGTATCTGATTGGTGGGGGTCCGACACCCGGGACCAGTGCTGATCAGTTGTTTGAGAAGGCAGCGCTGCTCTTAGTGGTGCTGCGGCCTTCTCGCAGCTTTTTTAGGCTGATGACAACACATTCATCGGTCACGTGGCCCAGGAGAAGCTCAGACCCATAGAAATGAATGGGGCTGAGCTGCAATACCAAGCATGGCCGCTTTACAATGTACGGTGCTGTGCTTGGTGAGCTGAGAGAAGGCAGTGTCACTCACATTCCTTTTCAAACAGCTGATCGTAGGGGGCCCTGGGTGTCTGACCCCCACTGAACAAATACTGATGACCTAACTAGAGGATAGATCATCAGTATTTAAAGAAGAACTGCAAAAATTTTTATTCCATGTCCTGCTAGAAATGTACGTGATGTAATCTGTAGTGAATGTCATTTTCTTACCAGTAGCTGAACTTTTGAGTTATATCATCCTGAAGTTTCTTATCTGTGTCATGTGACTAGGAATTAGACCCACCAACTCACACAGCACCTTATGTGTGGACAGGAAGTCTAATTTTCTATGCATTCCTATGGGAGCCTCACTTTCAGTCTCATAGGAATGAATAGAGAAGTGACTGGCTTCCTTTCCTGGGTCAGTTGGAGGTCAGGGAGTTGGTCACATGACCCAGCTACAATAAGAAGAGTGGAAACTCTCAATTGCAGCCTCTGATAAGAAAATGACATTCACTACAGATTATATTATGCACCTTTCTAACAGGTCAGAGAGTAAACATTTTTTGCGAGAGTTCTTCTTTAAATCTCGGAAAACCCTTTTAAGATTATATTGTGACTCAAACTGGAGTTTTTAACCTTGGATAATAAAGACTAAGTTTTTAATTGGATCCTTTCAATTGGACTTTGGTCATGCACCATGAAGATTACAATGTTTGGTAGCAGTGCTGCATCTAATGATTATCTGTGGTCATGTTGTGGCACCCAACACAACTGTCATCAGAAAGACAAATCTTGTGACCTGTCTGCAATTTTTTTTACCTAACAGACGAATCCTATTTTGACCGAAAAATGTGTGTGATTTGTGCAGTCATTATTGGTTTGAGAAGTTATCCTAGCTGCTAATGCCCTATCCTTTCTTCTAGATGAGTTCTCCTCCTGGGATGTGATCAGTTGGGTAGACATTAGCCTGGAAGGCAGCAGTGCAAGCATTATTTATCTCTCAATGGAGGGTACTGAAACCCAGAACATGTTTCTGTAAATACCACTTGGTGTTGGTGTGGGTTTATAATTGGTTTTGGGTATAAGGCAGATTTTTTTGTCTTTTTGTACACAAAAAGTGCACCAAGTGATAATTTTCACGCTGTATAGCATGCATCACCAATGTGAATAATGTTATGCATGAATACTGCACATTTGAGTGAATAAATGGAAAAAATGGATAATAAGTCACTTTATTCAATGATTTATGTCTAACATGTGAAATCTGGAAAAGAATTGTCTTCTGCAAGTTGCTTTAAGTGATGGGGGGAGGGGCTTTAGATTAACATATTGTGAGATTGTGTGAAGATGCTCACAACTATTTACAGTCAAAATAAAATGGCCAGGCATGATGTGACAGCTAATGGTAGTATGAGCATTGCTAAATACTTTAGATTTGAGGGGGAGATTTACTCATCCTATCTACAATGTAGATAGTGTAAACTTAGAGAGTCTAAAGACCTGCAAAGTAAAACTGTCAGGGTCTTTAGCCTCACCCTTGTTTCTTTCTCCTGCACCTGAAGCCTCGGTGCTCGGATGAAAACCTGGATCAGATGCAGGCTTCAAATAAACACATAAAAAAAAGACATCCATTTATCCAGTGCTTTGATAAAGCATCCCTTTTATTGAAGATTAATTCGAAACATCTTGTACAGTAGCAATCAGTGTCCAACACTTTTCGGACAGAAGATATGTTGTGGCATGACTAAGGACTGGACATATACCACTGTACATGAGGTTTTAATTGAAGGGATATGTTTTATTGAAGTGCTGGAGAAATGGATGTCTTTTTCTAGAAGTCTAAAGGTCTGCCAAATTTATCACAGGGTCTCTGGCTGGATAATAAATTTGGTGCAGGGCTAGATACTTTTGTCTAACTTTATGAAACTTATTGGTTAGCATATTTTGCTTCAGAATTTGTGTCAACAGTTTAGCGTGAAGTAGTGTACCTTAAAGAGGACCTTTCATCACTCCTGACATGTCTATTTTAATAGCTTCATGCATTCCCCAAGTACTAACAATTCTGGAGCATCTACTCTTAAAGGGGTTCTGCAGTTTTTAAAAACTGATGATCTATCCTCTGGATAGATCATCAGCATCTGATCGGCGGGGGTCCGACACCCGGGGCCTCCGCCGATCAGCTGTTTGAGAAGGCAGCGGCGCTGCAGTAGCGCCGCGGCCTTCTCTGTGTTTACCGCAGGCCCAGTGACGTCACGACTAGTATCACTGGCCTGGGCGCGGCTAAGCTCCATTCATGTGAACAGAGCTTAGCCCCGCCCAGGCCAGTGATACTAGTCGTGACGTCACTGGGCCTGCGGTAAACACAGAGAAGGCCGCGGCGCTACTGCAGCGCCGCTGCCTTCTCAAACAGCTGATCGGTGGGGGCCCCGGGTGTCGGACCCCTGCCGATCAGATGCTGATGATCTATCCAGAGGATAGATCATCAGTTTTTAAAAACTGCAGAACCCCTTTAAGGCTCTATGTTGTGCCATTCCTTTATTATTTGCACTAGAAGTTATGAATTAATTGCTATTTGCCTTCATTAAAGGAACAGAGGGGAGGTAACCAGTTGGGGGTGTGTACCTGCACAGACTCCCTCTATCCAATCAGTGCTGCCATGTTCAGACTGTACAGGTACACCCCCCCCAACTTGTTACCTCCCCTCTGTTCCCTTACTGAAGACAAATAGCAATTCATTCATCACTTCTAGTGCAAATAATAAAGGAATGGCACAACATAGAGCCATAAGAATAGATGCTCCAGAATTGTTAGTACGTGGGGAATGCATGAAGCTATTAAAATAGGCAACATGCCTGTTTTAATAGCTTCATGCATTCCCCACGTACTAACAATTGTGGAGCATCTATTCTTATGTCTGTATGTTGTGCCATTCCTTTGAAAGGTCCTCTTTAAACCGCACTCATTTCCCACTAAGCCTCATTAGCGGGTGGGATGCAGCGGATAATTCTTTCTTTGTGGCTTACTTACTTCATGAACATAAGATGCACCAAAAACACATTCAAGTTTGGTCTGGTTTTGCCAAAATTAAAGAAGAACTCCCGACAAAAATTTAATTCCATGTCCTGCTAGAAGTGTACATGATATAATCTGTAGTGAATGTCATTTTCTTACCAGTGTCTGAATTTTTGACCAGCAATTAGACCCACCAACTCACACATAGACTTATGTGTGGACAGGAAGTCTAATTCTCTATGTATTCCTATGAGACTGAAAAAGAGGCTCCCGTAGGAATGAATAGAGCAGTGACTGGCTTTCTGTCCTGGGTCAGGCCTAGTTCACACTTCAGTGATTTACATCAGTGATTTTTAAACCAAAACCTGGAATGGAGCCTCCATAGATAAGGTACAATGGAAAGATCTACATTTGTTCTGTGTTTTTGAACCGCACCTGGTTTTCACTGATGGAAATCACTGACCAAACACTGAAGTGTGAACTAGGCCTCAGTTGGAGGTCAGGGAGTTGGTCACATGACCCAGCTACAATGAGAAGAGAGGTTTTTACTCACAGAAGTCACTGATAAGAAAATGACAATCACTACAGATTATATCATGCACCTTTCTAACAGGTCAGAGAATAAAAATTTTTGCGGGAGTTCTTCTTTAAGACATAATTGTAAACGTGGGCCACAGTGTTTGTAAAAGTACTTTCACATGTACCAGAAGTGGTGCAGAGCATAAAAAGTACAAAAAGGGTAAGTACTCCATTTTGGATATCACTAGAATTTGCTGGAGCTACCTGAAGTAGCAAAGCACTGCCACCGAGTGTGTTGACTTATGTATTTCAAAAAGTTCCACTGAACTTGTCTAAAAAGGCTTGGGTTTATCAAGGTATTATTAGAAAATGTGAGACTAATTGAACCCAGTTATCAATTAAAGCAGTTGTCCGAATTACAATCTGATAACTGCCTGTCCCTACTGGAAGTTGCTTGGTCCCATGACCACTGTGACCAGTCGCAGGCCTCAGTGGTCACATGTGCTAGAATGTCACTTTTCTGCAGGAGGGTGGCTTTTTTTTTTTAACTGGACAATTTTGGACAATTTGGACAATTTGTTTAAACTAGGTTAATTGGTTGAGTAACTAAGTCTACTTTCACACTAGCGTTTTAAAATTCCGGTATTGAGTTCCGTCATAGGAGCTCAATACCGGAATAAAACGCTTCAGTTTTGTCCCCATTCATTGTCAATGGGGACAAAACTGAACTGAAGACAACGGAATGCTCCTGAAAGCATTCCGTTCCGTCTCCAGACCGGAGAACAAACCGCAGCATGCTGCGGTTTGCTCTCCGGTCCAGGCATCCGCACCAAGACGGATCCGGAATGACCCCCAATGCAAGTCAATGGGGGTCGATCCGTCTGGTGTGACCACAATGGTAACCGGATCCGCCCTCCATTGACTTTCAATGGAGTTTATGACGGATCCGGCTACACATACACACAATACACACATACAGACATAGACATACACACAAACATACACAGACATATATACATACAAATACACATACATACTTACATGCTCCCCGGCAGGTCTTCAGAGCGTCGGAGGGACAGGACGGCGCGCACAGGTGACGATTCCACCAGGCGGCCAGCAGAGGGCGCTGTGGGGAATCGTCACCTGTGCGAGCCTTCCTGTCCCACAAAACGGACAAGAATAAGACATGTTCTGTCTCCTTTGCGGGACTGCGGAAAAGACACCGTGTGCTGTCGGCATCTTTTGCGGCCCCATCGAAATGAATGGATCTTCATCTGATCCCCAAAAAAGGCTCATCAGATGCGGACCAAACATATGATCGTGTGCATGAGGCTTTAATCATTTCATTATTTGGTTACAGATTTCAACCTTCCCGTTCTCTCGACAGTGGATGAAAAGATTAAGGATGATAAAGAAAAACAACTCCCTGAAGCACCAGAGCCAAGCCACGATGTCGGCAATGCTGAGGCCCCAAATCAAGCGGTTGCCAAAGGAAAACGAAAGCTTGAAGCTCCGCGCACCCCATCGAAATCAGAATCCACACATGATAGTTCCAAATCATGTCCTACCCCAGAAGTAAGGCAGATCTCTCATGTTACTAACACAACGCTTGGTGTTATATAAGTTATATTCTCACATGTATTTGTAAGAGGCTTTGTATTATCTACATTTGTCAGCGCTCTTCTCGATATTTCATAGGTGGACACTGCCAGTGAAATGGAAGACCTGGAAGCAGACAGTGTTTCATTAATTCCTGAAACGGAAACCCGCTCCAGTGCTAAGTTACAAGTTTTTCTTGCACGATACAGGTAGTATTCTCTTACATTCAAGAATTGTTAATCTCTTACATGTGATTTGTACTTTTTTGTAAGAAGTCATGATGTTTCACATTTCACAGCTACAATCCCTTTGATGGTCCCAATGAAAATCCTGAAGCAGAACTCCCCCTCACAGCTGGGGAATATATTTACATCTATGGGGACATGGATGATGATGGATTTTATGAAGGTAGGTAATCTAAAATTAAACCGCAAGCCGAAAATGAACTTGTAGTATAAGGCCCCATTCAGACGAACGTAAAAATCCGGGGGCCGCCCAGCGTGTGTTCCGCAGCGCTCGGAACACACGCCGTGCGGCCCCATTGAAAATGCCTATACTTGTCCAGGCCCCATAGAGGTGAATGGGGCCGCATCTATTCCCGCAATTTTGCGGATAGATACGGCCCCTTTCACACGGTCGTGTAGATGGGGCCTAAATACTGTCAGGTATGCTGTAAGTAGTAAGTACTTCTCCATCTCCTTCTGTATGTCCATTCATAGGGCATATTGAGCTAATAAAGAGCTCTCTCGTTGGTAACTTCCTCTCCCTGAGTAGCCATCATTCCAGTGAGTTTCCTACAGCAGCACCATGTACGAAATAAGCAGATCTGATTTCTCATTACTCATTTAGGCTACCTTCACAAATTGCAGCAGAAAACCACATGAAGACCAAACTCTGCCCAGCCACGATGCCAATGGATGCACAAATTTGAGGGTAGTGCCAAGATCTTACCTTTAAAATTGTGTGCCCATTTTCCTCCACGGGTGGGCGGATTTCTGGCTGTATACAGTGGCTCGAGTGAGCAAAACTAGCCAAAATCCTCAATAAGATGTAAGGCTGCCTGCGGGTGAACACACGTAAGATCCGCATGAATTTCTGTGCAGATTTATGTGAATTTGTTCACCATATATGCACCAAAATCTGCAATTCTAAGGCCCCTTGCAGATGAGCGTATGTCACGCTTCTAGTCCGCAGAGCAGCTCGTGGCCTGAACTCCCAGCACTGATGGGGGTGACATAGCATTATATTGATTTATGATGCTATGTAACCCTTACAGGTCTGGAATGTATTAGATGACACTGACATAATGCTGTGTTATCCGATACATTCCAGAACTGTAAGGGTTACATAGCATAATGAATCAATATAATGCTATGTGACCCCTGTCAGTGCTGCAGTTCAGGTCGGGAGCTGCGCTGCAGACTCGGTGCGTGACACGTGCTTTTCTGCAAGGGGCCTGACAGTGGTTTTTAGTGCGGATTTAATGCGGTTTTGCCGCTGATCTCCCCCTTCATTGGAAAAAGGTGAAATCCGCAGCTAAAACCGCAAATTTAATTAACATGCTGCAGGTTTGGAAATCCACACAGCTGGTCAATTTCCACACAGAAAAAAATCTGTGTACGTGACATTTCTGTAATCTCCTACATTTTGTTGGTACTGTACTACGCTGCGGTTTTTACACACGAAAAAAGTGCACTTATTCCGCAACGGGTGCAGGTGACGTAATAGGTTGCTCCAATTTAGTTGAAACTTATATGGCCTGTAGATTAAATGTGAAATATTTAGTCCTTATTCTTATTTTTAACTTGTCTTAACAGGGGAATTAATGGATGGAAGGCGTGGACTTGTTCCTTCAAACTTTGTGGAACGTGTCTCTGATGATGACTTGATCGCCTTTCACCCGGCTGAAACCAATGAGCTGTCACAGAGCTCTGGACAGGACATTAGCTTTTTGAGTGGAAGCAGTATGGAGAGAAGTGAGGAAGACGATGATGGAAGCAGCCTCAGTCCATTGCCAATGCAAGGAAATAGTGAGGGAGCTAGAGATGTCTCAGCCGTGCCTTACCCTCGAAAGCTGACCCTCATTAAGCAACTTGCTCGTAGTATAGTGGTTGGATGGGAACCTCCTCTTGTAGCAGCCGGCAGTGGAAATATCCTAAGTTACAACATTTATGTAGATAATGAACTTCGACAAAATGTTCGCTGTGGTGGACAAACTAAAGCCTTGATCGAAAAACTTGAGCTGAAAACTCGTACTTATCGCATTTCTGTACAGAGCATGACGGACAGCGGCTGCTCAGATCGGATGCGGTGCACTTTGTTGGTTGGCCACGGTTACTCACTTGCTCCAACACAACTACGCGTTCGCAGCCTATCCGCAACATCTGCCGAAATTACCTGGCAGCCATGTAACAGCAACTATTCACATGCTATGTATCTCAATGAGGAGAGCTGTGGCTTGGCCAAAGCAGGCACTTATTGGTACACATTTAGCAGCTTGAGGCCTAGCACCATGTATAATGTAAAGGTGGAAGCCCGACCCCAGAGAATTCCATTGGAGCTTCCTCTGGAGAGACGAGAGCCAAAGACCACAGTTATGCAACTAACCACTCCTGCTGCAGGTAGCAGACTCGCTGCAATGTTTTCCTCCATTTACTATATTAAGAATTTTTCATCAGGGTATTAGAAACCACAGACCCATCATTATGCTTAGTTTTTATTTTTTTTAGTGCACATAGGAAGGATTTTTTTTTTTTTTTTTTGGAAACGCATCTGTCAGCAGATTTCCATCTATGACACTGACTGACCTGTTACATGTGCACTTAGCAGCTGAAGGCATCTGTGTTGGTCCCATGATCATATGTGTCCTGCATTACTGAGAAAATTTAGGTTTTAATATGTGCAATTCAGCCTCTAGGAGCAACGGGGGCGTTGTCGTTACTCCTAGAGGCTCTGCGCTCTCTGCAACTGCAGTGCCCCCTCCACTTTGATTGACTGGCCAGGCAGTGTAATTGTGATTAGGCCCGGACTTCTAAAGTCTCGTTGTGCTGTGTGCTTCAGTATCTGGTACAGGAGCAGTACAAGAAAGAGGCTCGCCGGCAACATATCAGCCATTTTCATAGGTACAAATCACCTGATAGACGCCCTTTAATGTGTAGAGGAATTGAGTAAGAGTATTTTTGTAATATATTTTATTGATTTAGTTTTTTTATTAAAGAGTAACTAAACCTTTGTAGCAGTTTTTAATCTGATGTCCCTAATGCCCTAAGAAAACTATTTCTAATATACTTTATTAATTTTGTATTTTTCTTACTTTTTTCCCCTCCCTAAAGCACATGATTCACTGTGCGCTTAAAACTCTGTTCTCTGTACTATTCCATGTGCTCTGCCAGTAGTTAGTAATCCTCCGGGGGGCACAGACAGGAGCAGCAATGTGCACTCCTGCCCGTACTCCCAGCGCTGCTGCGGCCCCACTTCACAGTCTGTCCTCCGTACACCGCTGAGCTGTCAGCAGTGTACAGAGAACTGAGCTTTAAGCGCACACTGAATGGTGCGCTTTTGGTCGAAAAATGGGAGAAAAATACAAAATTAATAAATAGAGTACATTAGAAATAGTTTTATTAGTGCATTAGGGACAACATATTAAAACTTGTTACAAAGGTTTAGTTACTCTTTAAATAACAGTCTCTGAATTTGTCCCTTTGCAATGTTCTCTAAATGAGTATTGCCAAGGAAACCTGTCTTCAGTGTTCAGCACAGTATTATATACTAAAGATGCTCCCGGCTCACTATTATATGCAGAGCGAGCCTGCCTCTAACCTCACTGCCTCCCTCATACAAACATCTATGTAACTGTCTTTATATTCTCCCTGATTTATATACGGTCAGTGCTGAGTGCCGACAACGCTTCTGTGCTGTATATCCCCAGCATGCTGACCAACTGGGCAGTGGAGTGATACAGGAGAGCCGGAGAGTCAGCGCTCTCCACTGACAGTCAGTATAGAAGACAGGGAGAAGCAGTCCTATAGCAGTATATATAACTGTCCCTATATACTGTAGACCTGCTTCTCCATGTCCCCTATACTGACCGTCAATGGTGAGCGCTGACTGCCCACCACTCCTGTATCACTTGTTATGAAATCTATTTTTAAAGTAAGGCATACAAGCTTTAGTTATGTTTTTCATCATTCTTTATGTCATTTTATCTTATTGAATGTCATGTGATATAGGTTCTTGTTAAGTGTTCTTTCTGTATTGGTGTCCCAATATCTGATTGTTGTCACATTTCTTACAGGTCCTCCCGATGCCCCACTTGATGTTCAGGTTGAACTAGGTCCAAAACCCGGTGTCCTGCTCATCACATGGCTACCAGTGACAATAGATGCAGCAGGGACTTCTAATGGAGTCAGAGTGACGGGCTATGCAGTGTATGCTGATGGACAAAAGGTGAAGGCGTCTTTGGAATAGTTATGTGCAGACTCAGGTTTTAACAGTTTCAGGTCCAGGGTATTTTGAGCCTTCAGGACAAGACACAGTGTAGGCTACTTTCACACTTGCGTTGTAAGGATCCGTTTGTGAGATCCGTCACAGGCAACTGATCAGTTTTGTCCTAATGCATTCTGAAAGTAAAAGGATCCGTTCAGGACGCATCAGTTTTGCTTCAGTTCAGTCAGCATTCCGTTTTGGAGACGGACACTAAAACACTGCTTGCTGCGAAGAAACTGATCCAAACTGATCCGTCATGACTCACAACGTATTTAAAAGATAATACAACCGGATCAGTTCAGAACGGATGCAGACGGTTGTATTATCATGACGGATCCAGCAAAAACGCTGGTGTGATAGTAGCCTTAGCTGTTTTGAGTAGGTGTTCGTTTAACCGCTATAACTTTTTCATTTCTCGAGCTACTGATTTTGTGACCAGTACAGGATTCTTTTATTTTATATACATAATTTGCATATTTTTAAAGGGGTTCTCAGACTTCAGCAAACAAATATATATATATTGATTCCTTTACTGGCTGAATTCATTTTTCCATCCCATTACACACAGCTTATTTCCAGGGGTTATTACCACTCTGCAATCTAGCAGTGGTGGCCATTCTTGTACACAATAGAAAAAGGTGCCGGCCTCTCTGGTGGGCAGGGCTGTAGATGCATGCCAGCCACCTCATATCTGTGCTGCAGCGCTGGCCATAACCCCTGGAAACGAGCAATGTATAATGCGATGGGAAAATCAATCAAGCCAGTAAAGGAGGCAATATGGACAATCACAATACATTAGTGAGTGCCTTGTATTCAAAGGCATCTGTTGACAAATTTGGCTGACCTGTTGTATGTGCGCTTGGCAACCAAAGACATCTGTGTTGGTCCCATCTTCATATGTGCCTGAATTGCTGAGAAAAACGGAAGTTTTACTATATACAAATGAGCCTCTAGGAACAATGGCTGCATTGCTGTTACTCCTAGACGCTCTGATGTCTCTGCAACTGGCGCGCCCTCTGCACTTTGACAAGACCAGGCAGTGTAAACCTCATCATGCCTGGAGAGGGGGAGGCAGTTGCAGAGAGAGCTGAGCCTCTAGGTGGGTAACGACAATGTCCATTTTGCTCCTAGAGGCTCATTTATATATATTAAAACTTCATATTTTTCATCAATGCGGGCACATATGAACATGGGACCAACACAGTGGCCAGAACCTGTACTAGGCTTATTACTGGTATATTCCAATTCAGGCCTGAAGATGGCAGCACTGTGTTGGAATATTCTAATAGTTGTATGTTGTAATGGATAGAGTTCCATTACTTTATACAAATTGCAATCTAATAATTGCATGTTGAGGGCTTAAACAAAAGTAAAAAAAAAAGTTTTTGAAAATATCAAAATTGAAATCACGCCCCTTTCTCCAAAATTAAAATAAAAAGAATTAAAAAAAAAAAAACAGCATATGCATCACCGCGTTCAAAAACAGCCGTACTATTAAAATATTTTTTTTAAAAAAGGTATCCCATACAATATGGCTGACTTGCAGTTTTTTCATCACTTCACCTCTCCCCAAAAATTGAATAAGGTGATTAAAAAGTCATGCACACTCCAAAATGGTATCAATAAAAACTACAGATTCCCCAGCAAAAAATGAGCCCTCAAACATAACTATAAAATAGTTCTGGGGCGCAGGATATGACAATGAAAAGAAAAAATGCAATTTTTCGAAGGTCTTTAACTTTTCTCCAGTATTAACCTCTTCAACCCCAGTACGTCACGGTGGTAGAGGGAATGTATGGAGCGGGTAGCTGTGGTGAGCCCAATCCATACATATCGGTTGCGGGCTGTAGCATACATCCGACACCCGGCTGCCGTGACAGGGAATGGAGATCTTGCTGGACCCTGTCATTTAACCCCGAAGCGTTGATTGCAGCACCTGTGGAGTTAGGCAGAGGAATCCGTCTCCCTCTTGCTTCCGTTCAGAGCCCCCTCAGTAAAATTGCGGGACTCCAATCCGTTACTATGGCAGCCTGGACGCTGTTGAAGCCTTTCCAGGCCTGTCATGGTGAGCTCCTTGCTGCTGTGTGCACACAGCACATCACAGCAAGGACAGTGTAAAAATAGGATTTTTTGTACTTACCGGTAAAATCCTTTTCTCGCTGAGTTCATTGGGGGACACCGGTGACCATGGGTATAGCTGCTGCCACTAGGAGGCGACACTAAGCAACAAAAGCGTTAGCTCCTCCTCTCAGCTATCTCCCTTCTGCAGGCACTGAGCTAGTCCGTTTTGTACAAAAGCAGTAGGAGCAGCCAGGAGAAGCCAACATAAACCAATTGTAGAAAAGAGAGCTGGAGATGGGTCAGAACCAAGAACAGGTGGGACCCCTTAAAAGAAACAGCAATGTACTTACTGGGTGGGTGCTGTGTCCCCCAATGAACTCAGCGAGAAAAGGATTTTACCGGTAAGTACAAAAATCCTATTTTCTCGCTCGTATCATTGGGGGACACAGGAGACCATGGGATGTCCCAGAGCAGTACCATGGGGAGGGAACAAAAAACTGAAGCCAACCGAAGGCTGGTCATGGGACCCGCACAGTAATGTGGGGAAAGGACGCACAGGAACCTTGAATAGGACAGGAAGAGCCTGAACCGGGAAGGCCAGCCAGAGAGCGTAGAACGCACGGCCTCTGAGACTGGGCAAAAAAGAGGAAGACCTAGTTAAACGAAACCCAAAGGCCAGAGAGGCTTCAGAAGATGTGGATAGCAGCACATAATATCCACAAGAAGGATAAGCATGTCTGACGACTGAGAAAGATGCGTGGAAGGTACCTCTGGATATCGTGGACCACAGAACTGCTGTGGGGCACCGGGCTGGAACCCAGGAGGTCTTGCATGACAATAGGCCCCATGAAAAAGCAAGGAGTGTTTAGTCAACAGAAATGGGTCTGTAGAGTCTGGGTATGCACGAGACCTGGCGAACGAGCAACAGGAAAACCCAGACTCGACCCTACCAGATGTGTAAGTATCGGGATGGGATACTTCAACCCAGGAAAAAACTGGGAAAACTAGAAGGAATTACTGGGCGACTGGAAGAGGACTAGTCTTGTAGGGATCTCCCAGGCAAGTGAGGAGACCCCTGTGGGCCAAACTGTAAAGGAAAATAGCGAGTAGCCACTCCTTGTAAAGAATCCAGCACAAGAAAAGACTAAACCTATGGAATAAGGTCACTCCTGAAGATAGAGATAAGGAATGGCCAAAACGAAGAACCATAGGAAATGGGGAGTAGTCTGAAAGGAAAAGACTGTGTCCTCGGGGAACAATAGCATCCCAGCCGCGCAGCAGAGAGCAATGCGGCAGAGGAGTGCAGCTAAAGCAACCTCCGCCATTGGACAAAAAGGAAGACTGCGAGTGATGGTGGATCCAAGACCACATCATGACTGGCATTAGACAGCCTGAGAAAACTGAGCAACTGCACTGTTAAAAGAAAGCAGGCTACGATACATGAGAGAGAGAACACATACACTCGCCAAAATACACTCGTGGAAGCCGATCCAAAAAGTAAGGATCGCAGCATACATCTCTGCTTAAAAGAGAACGCTCCCTAAGGAGCAGGTACTGTGGAGGACAGATGCCCCTAGCTGTAGCTTGTTGTTAGACCTCCTACAAAGAAACTGCTTGATACTGCACAAACCACCTGGATCAGGCAGACCCAACCGTAGGCGGAAAAACAAAAATACCGTAGTGATAGGTAGAAGCAAAGCTGACGCCAAAATATCGAAGGCATGTACATTAGTCAGAGACTATCTACTATCGCCATGTAGCGACTCTGCCAGAAGGGGACAATAGGGTCATCAGCGGACTGCACAGATTGGTCCGAGATAGGAGAAAAAATAGTGCAAGCGATCCAGAACAGTAAGAATCCAACCATAGGAGTGTGTCTACTGGCCAGGTAGACAGAAACAGCATCTGAGGGGAGTGCCATTACTCGTCTAGCGGAGGGGCCTACCGATGAGAGTGTTGCGTTCCAGCAACATCTATTAGCATTGACAACATGCGACAGCAGCAACCTGGGTCTGGTGGCGGGGGAAAGGCAGTTGATGCACAGTATACACCCTGAATAGGTGCGTCACCTACATAGGGACATGTCAACACTATCACTCATCTCTCAAGAGGCAGTATTGATGGTGTCACAGCGTCAACAGTTAGCGCCAATGTCCCACCTGAAAGGGAAACCACGTGGTAGAGCAATGTCATATGCACGAGGAGGTTATGCTAACCAGGGATAACCCCGCAATAGAGCGCACCAGAAGTGAATGGCTCATCCACTACAGCATGCATACTAATGCAAATACCTGGTCAGAGAATGGAAGAACCGCTGATGACCCTGTCATCAGGAATGAGTGGACGAATTAGCTGAAATTGCAAGCGACAGAAGAAAGACCCCACCAATGGGGCAACGTCAGCCAATGGTCGCGTAAAATGAGCCAGACATCCATTTGAGAGGGAATGAAGACGCAATTACCACACCTAGACCAGTGTGAGGGTTCCACCTATAGAACGAGAGAAGTGGTAGAATCTACAGCACACAGAACCAGTGCAGAAACTTGGAATGGAACAGAGGACAATGTGGTAGAAACCACAGAACCATATCCAGTTCAAATGCAAGAAGGAAGCAACGCGGGTGCCACCACGGCATGCAGGGTGAACGTAAACCCTGAGCCTGAGAAGGGAACCACACAAGTGGTTCTTAAGGCACTTAAGGCTAAGGCAAATTCTCCACCTGAGAATGTGGCCAGGCAGGAGTAGCCACAGGAACTAGTGCTGGCGCGATACTCCACCTAAGGAGGTGGTGATACCGTAGAAGTCATAGTATACGGTGATCACTCCATACTCCACCTGATGAGGAGACCTTACAGTAGGAGCCATAGAATGTAGTACTAACACAAACACTCCTCCCAAGGGGGAAACTGTCCAGTAGGAGCCATGGCATGGAGTGTTAACACAACTCCTTCACCTGAGAAGAAGCTCAACAGATAGTAACCAATCAGGCTACGATACTAATGAATTGTAGCACTAGCGTAAATATGCCATCTGAGAAGGAGGCTATAACGTAGTAGCCACTGAAGCCAAGGTCGTGGTAGACACGCAAACGAGACCCTTCAGTCTGGAAACGAGACCCTCCAGTAGTAGCTACAATCTCTATTGCTAGCGTAAATACTCCACCTGCGGAAGAGGACATAAAATTGGAATGGAGTACTAGCCTAAATACACCACCTGAAAAGTAGGAGAGCCAGAAGTGGATACAGTATTCAGAAGCAATGTAATACTGAATTCGCTCGGTAGTAACCACCGAATCCTCTTCTAGGGCAGATACACTACCTATGAAAGGTGTCAAGCATCATGACCAACCATGTAGTGTGGAGTCCCACTGGGACTTAATGTTGTGTTGTGGGGATACACCCTGGGAGGACAGAGACTGCCATGTTGGTGCTCAAAAACCAACGATAAAGGGAATAATGCAGAAGTAGCTGCAGTATCCAGTGGTTGCGCCCGTATTCCTCTTGTGGGGGAGGACCGGGTTATAGTACGTACCGTCTCCTGCATAAACCCACCGTGGAATAATATGTACCCAATGGCGGTGCAATTACCTCATCCGTTCATGTGATTACTGAACTAGTGGGAGTATGTACGCAGGATATCCTATCCAGTGACAGAGCAATTACGCCGCCTATGGAGGGGTGTAATGCGACAGGCCGTACAGCATGCAGTGGTAGTGCGATTACAATGCCTATGGAGGGGTGTAATGCGACAGGCTGTACAGTATCCAGTGGTTATGCAATTACACTGCCTATGAAGAGGTGTAATGTGACAGGCTGTACACAGTGGTCATGCAATTAGGCCGCCCATGGACAGGATAATGCAACAGGTTGTACCGTATGCACTGGTAGTGCCTATACGCCACCTTAAGAGAGGAGGCCATGCTACAGAGTGTGCATCATTCAGTGGTAATTACTCCTTCCGATGAGTGAGTAACACGACAGGATGTACGGTATACGCGGGTAGTGCAATTAGTCCGTCTATGGATGAAAGGGCATATGACAGGATGCATGATATAAATTGGTAGTGCCATTACTCCGACACTTATGGAAGGGGGAATACAACAAAATGTACCGTAACCCATGGTAATGCAGTACGCTGCCAGTGCGTGACGTGGAAGGGGGGGTTGAGACTGCATCTAAAGCATCCCGCGGACTTGTTGCAGGAAAGTACGGCAATAACCACATGAGGGGAAGAGCACATGTACCAACTGCAACAGACACCACACTCAGCACTTGATAGCCCAGGGTATGCAATAGCCGTGTAATTAAACACTGAAAAACCCCTAGCCTCAACTGGAGGCAAGAAGGGGTTAAGTTCTAAACCAATCAGCCAAGTAATGGGGAAATCAGCCTCAAAAATGGGGCCAGCAAGAAAGGATCTTCCCCTTTTTTTTTCTTTTTTCTTTTTTTCTAGACAGAGAAGCCCAGCGGCGGAGCTCAGCAGGCTCCTGGAGAAGAGGGAAGTTCGGGCGGGAAGATTTTGCGCCTGGGGGACAGTCTCCGCCCACCGTACTCTAGGGTGGAAGTTGCGGCCCAGTAGGCCGCAAAGCCAGGGACTCGCCTAAGCGCGGGCCGATCGGAAACCAGGACGAATGGCCGTGAGACTCTCGGACCCTAGTCCGAGGAGACCTGGGATGGGCATACTCGATGTCCGGCAGCTGGAGCTAGAAGACGCGCCAGGAGGGGGCAGGTACTGGACGGCCCGGAGGTACGGAAAGGAGCAAACAGGAATGGTAAAATAGAGGGGGGGAGGCTGGGGGTTAGAGATTCAGGTGGTGGATGGAGGGGGTACTCACCTTGCTCACAATACTCACCCTCATCTTCATCCTCTTCTCTTCACCCCCCCTCGGGGTACCAGCGGGGTCGCCTCTGCAGCCACTAGCACTGAGGTGGTAGTGAGGCTGGAGTGGAGGGGAGGACTGCAGAAAAGCAGGTGACCCCATGGCTGGCGGGATGCAGGGGAGCAGGGCTGCCCTGGTCCACCTTTGCATTCTTGGGGGAGGTCGGGCGGTGAGGGTAACCGACACTGGCCTTCCTCCCCGGGTAAACAGAGAGGCCAGGCGTCTCTGTTTCCCGTGCCTAAACAGGAAAAAAAGGTAAAATAAGAAGACAGGGAGGTCTGCCTCCTACAGACACTAAGCTAAAAACTGACTAGCTCCTGCAGGAGGGATATAGCTGAGAGGAGGAGCTAACACTTTTGTTGCTTAGTGTCGCCTCCTAGTGGCAGCAGCTATACCCATGGTCACCTGTGTCCCCCAATGATACGAGCGAGAAAATTCTATTCACCCTAATAGATCTCTAATACTTATTAAATAAAAAAGTAGAAAAAATTAAAATATTAAAAGTTTAAATAAGCCCCCTTTCCTAATTTTACATACAAAAATATATATTAACAATAAAATAATAAACATATCAGGTATCGCCGTGTCTGAAAATGTCAGAACTATTAAAATACGTATCTTTTAAAAATTCCTGTGCGCTGAACGCGTCACCTGTTCCCCCCATAAAAAATTGAATAACTGTGATCAAAAAGTCAAACATACCACAAAAATCGAACCAATAAAGACTAAAGTTCGTCCTGTAAAAAACAAGCCTGCATACAGCTCCGTGGACAGAAATATAAAAAAATTATGGCTTTTGAAAATGACAATGCAAAGAGAAGTTAAATTTTTTACAAAGGTTTTTATTTTTTTTAAAGTAGTAAAAAAAAAAAAAACCTATACAAATTTGGTATCGCTGCATTCGTATTGAGACGCAGATTAATGACGTCTTTCAATTTTAGCTCACAGTTTTTTTTGTTTTTGTTTTCCAATAACAGGCAAAAATAAGCCCACATATGGCTATGTGAACAGAAAAATAAAAAAGTTATGGCTAATGGAACGTGGGGAGGAAAATGAAAATGTGAAACAAAAAATGGGCCTGGTACTTAAGGGGTTAAAACACAAGAAAAACTATACAAATATGGTATCACCTTGATCTTACTGGCCGAGAAAATGAAGGGAACAGGTCACTTTTACCGCATAGTGAATGCCGCAAAAACAAAACCCAAACTGTGGCGGAATTGCCTTTTTTTTTTTTTCCAATTCCACCACATTTGGAGCTTCCTACTACATTGTATGCAATATTAAACGATGCCATTAGAAAGTAAAACTTTCCCGCAAAACACAAGTCCTCATATGGCTATGTGTGGAAAAAAAAGTTATGGCTCTGGGAAGGCAAGGCTTAAAAAAAAAGTGCAAAAACAGAAAATTGCCGTGTCAGGAAGGGGTTAAAGTTGAGTTTTTGTGTTCAAAAGGCAGCACACATATAGTGGATACAAACAGAAAATGTGTGTAAAGGGAGTCTGTCAGCAGTCCTGACCTGGGGATGGAGTACACACATTCCTCGTCTGGATCTTTTCTCATTGGATGACGTTGTACAGAAGCCCCAGTTACTGGGGAATTCAGCTCTTGTAGGGTCGCGCTGCCACACACACTAGACTTATGTTGACTGATCCTGACCATTCTCACATTACTGGCCAATCATCCAATGTGTATGGGAGCCTACAAAATATTCCCCAACTACATATGTCGGAGGAGAGAAAGATCAGACTATTGGATCTCAATATACCTGATTGTTTCTTTTCTCGAAGGATAAGGGGTCTGGCAGTGGCTTATTCCACTGTCCTTATAGAGCCCCAGCATGTGTCTGTATGGGGAGCTGAGAGAGGTGGTGGTCAGTCGACCCCCTGTGTAATGGGTATAGACAGAGGCAGCAGCTGCCGTTTACTGGCATCCTGGTATCACATAACCAGCGGATCTACCACTCTTCCATCCCTAGTGCTCATTCAGCAATGTATCTGAGAGCAGAAGAGAAAGAAGCGCTAAAATGTTAGTCGTAGGAGTCTTTTAATTGTCTATACATTATATGTGTACATATAGCTCTGTCTTTTGCATTCAGTTGTTAATTTGTGCTTTACTAGCCTCGTTTGTGTTTTAGGTACTCGAGGTCACATCTCCCACAGCAGGGAGTGTATTAGTGGGTACATCTTACTTACCACTCCTGCAGGCGTCTCGGGAAATATCTATTAGAACAATGTCCCCCAGTGGAGAATCCATGGACTCTGTGCCAGCTCACATACCTGCTGCCTTTGTAAAAGTCCCTTCCTTGTCACATACCTTTTCTGACACTAGCCTTACATGTGAGCAAGCATCGGGGCACAACCTGTCTTCTCCTTCTGAGAAGTTTCCTTCTATGCCTCTTACTTCATCATCACCCTGTTCACTTCGTAATTCGCCAGCCTCTGTTCCCCAAGCCAATATCTCTGTCCATACAAACTGTATTAGGGGTGACTCCATGGACTCTCTGCCAGTTCAGACCTCGTCACTCAGTGCTTCCTCGGGTTACTGCCAAGGATCTTCCAGTTCAGAGCCTGCTGAGGTAGATGCATCATGCCAAGGTTCACAGGACAGTGTCCCATCTACTGTTCCTGATACTGTCAGACCTGAACACACAGGACTACAAGAGAACAGTCAAGTAAGTTTTTGGTAATTTATGATATTTCTTCAAATCTAGAGTTTTACTTATTTTAAAGCCTGTGCATGTGTGATAAGCAGTCAAAATGGATGTTCGGCTTTCATCATCATGTCATTTTAGGTCTAAAATTATTTTCTGAACTTTTGAAAATACTAAAATACAGAGAACATCCGTTACCTTTCTTCACCTTTTTACCCTTTATAAGCCCTTTATGTACCCATGTACAGACAATCCATGTCTTGTGTTATCGGCCTGTCTGCAGTTCAGTGGTTTCTGGTGACATCTAACGCTAGTCTAGTCTGACAGGTACAATTTGCCATTTTCTAGACCCCCAAGCAAAGTCTAGAGCATCTGTTTTAATTCATTTGAGTGTCATTTTTTTTTATTCAGTATTTTATTTTAAGAGGTAAGTGCTGAATTTTACCAGTTCTGTAAATGGGGTATTCTGGTAAATATAATGATAACCTATCCTCAGGATAGGTCACTATTATCACATCGGCGGTGGTCTAAGTCCCGCCAAACGCACCTCAGCTGTTACACAGGGAAGCCACACTCTCCATAGCTCTGGTGAGCCATCCAGGCTCCCAGCAGCTTTCCAAGCGCAGCTCCGTACATTGTATAGCAGCTGTCCTTGGTATTGCAGCTCAGCCCCAATCACTTTAATCAGGCTGAGCTGTGCCTAGACCATGTGACCGATTTAGGCCCCATTCACACAACCGTAATATTGCGGGTCCGCACCGTTCGGAACACACGCCGGGCGTCCCATTCAACATGCCTATACTTGTCCGTGCATGTGGACAAGTATAGGACATGCTTTATATTTTTAAGCGGAGCCGCGGCACGGAGCTAGCTCCCTTTGGCGGCTGCCCGCTCCAATAGAGGTGAATGGGGCAATATTGCGGAATAGATACGGCCCCATTCACACGGTCGTGTGAATGGGGCCTTATGGTGATGTCACATGGCCTAGGAAGAGGCCACAGCACTCCCAGAGTGCTGGCTTCTTCTAACAGCTGATTGGCGAGGGTCCCAGGTGTCGGACCCCCACCTATCTGATATTGATGATAGGATAGGCCATCAATATAATTTACCTGATAACCTCTTTAAATGCTGTATGTCATCCTTTCTAGAAAATACTTCCAAACACCAAAGAACCTGAGATAAGTGACAGAGTAAGTACCAGCCGCCTGCCTATGGGTATAACTTGGTGCAAGGAGAACAGTTTGGAATTAAACACAACTGCCAAAGAGGAGTGCTCGAGCCCGGAGGCTGCAATGTCCGAGGAAGCAGAGTCACCCAACCTAAGCTGCCGCGGAGTTTCCATTCAAGACTTTCTTGAAGTGGACAGAAATAAGATAAAGGAGTCAAGTGTGAATAAAGTCAGTTCTGAAGCCGAGGTTTGTATCCAAGGAAAGTATAGGACAGCTTTCAGAATGCTACACCAGCACAAAGGGAATTACATAAATGGCGGTCCTTGATATAGCGTTATCAGAACTGCTCTCATTTGAGGTGGAGTTGGCTGATATATCCGTGCCGGATGACCTAAATGAATATTCCAGGAATAACAAGTTATCCCCTATCCAATGGTTAGAGGGTAACCTCTAGATCTGTGGGGGTCCCTCTGCTGGGACTCCTATCAATCATGAGAACAGGGGGGCTGCGTTCCCTGTTTGAATAGAGTAATGATCGAGCATCCACTGCTCTGTACTCTGTCTTTTGCAGTCCCATAGACTTGAATGGAGCAGTTATGTTTCGCTTCATTAATACGTGGGGAAAGGGAACCCAGTGGGGCTCCAGCGCTCAGACCCTCACAAATCTAGATCTAACCAGTGGATAGGGGATAACTTCTTACTACTGGAATACACACTAATGTTAAAGTTATCCCATTCCGTGGCAGGGAGAACTTACTGTTACTAGAATACCTCTTTAAAGGGGTTGTCCACCCTCTTGTAATTTTTTAAACGGCCATCAATGCCTGTTGAGGGAACCATATTTAACTGCTCCCCATGCTCTGTTCTGTCTTTGTGCTCTTCTGACCCCGCATGGACTGTGTTACATGCGCCTCTGCAGCCATGACTTCTTCCAATGGTGATGTGTCCCCAACTATATGTAGTAGAATAAACCCATAAAAATTCCACTTTAATGTAAAAAAATATAAACACAATATTGTGCTAAATAGACATTTTTGTGATTTTACGACTTGTCTCCATGCTGTGCCTGTAGTAATTGCTGCCATACCATTTAAAGATAAATACGGATCACGTGTTCTTTCTTTCTTTTTTTTTCCCTACTGCAATCAGGATGTGGTGAAATTCCCATTGGACACACACTCCAGCGCACATCTTGATCACAGCCGTAGTTCTAATCTCTCTGATATCCTGGAGGAAGAGGAGGACGTGGAAGAAGATGATTGCAATGTGGTTCCCAGTGCCAAAAAGTGGGGACAGTCACCCACAAGTACAGGTGGAGACAGTTCTGGGAAGGTATGTGATACCAGCCTTCTAGGTAAAGTTATTAAATAGGCAACCGTAAAGAATAAAGTGACGTATAGACAAGCACGACAGATAGGACATGTAAATACACAGTATGTAATACTGTAGATGTAAATTTTCCTTTGCTCATAATGTTCCCATGTCATGACTGGAGCCCATGTGACAGGCGAAAACAACACGGGTGAGTGTAATAAAATACAACTGTTATCTACTGTTGATAAAGTCGGGGGCTTACACTAAAGCTGGCCATACACATTAGGCCTCATTCACATAACCGTATTTCTGGTCTGCGTCCGAGCCACATTTTTTTGCGGATCGCACACTGGCACATGTAAGTCATGAAATGATGGAACATGTCCAGTACGCAAAAAGGATAAGAATAGGCATTTTGACAGTGGGACCCACAAAAAGTGCCGGATGAAGATGGCCGGGATCTGCATTTTGCAGATCTGTGGTTTGCGCACGGCCGTGTGAATGAGTTCGGCCACCACACTGTGTTTGGGGAGCTCCCAACTCTTCCTTGACAATGATGTTGGGGAATACGAGGACCAGAACTGTCTGGCAGTGGATTTCTTCGCTCTCCTCATCCTCTAAGTAGACAACTTGGCCTGAGCTGAATGGAGAAGCCGGGAGGGAGTCTGGAGATAGCGGTCCTGCTGAACGAGCAGCTTAAGCGTCTTTTATACAGGGCTCAATGCTCTAGACTTAAACAATTACCTAGGAGCCATTGGCTTCTGAACTGAAAAATTTAGGAGCCAAATTAAAATACATATAATTATAATTAACCCCTTAAGGCCGAAGCTACTTTTACACTTAATGCCGAAGCCACATTTTTAAAATCTGCCATGTGTCACTTTATCAATTCATAACTTTGGGATTCTTTCACCGATTCGACTGATTCCAAGATTGTTTTTTCGTGACACATTGTACTCCACGACAGTGGTAAATTTGAGTCAATATAAATCACCTTTATTTATAAAAAAAATCCTAAATTTACAGAAGATTTGGAAAAATTTGTAATTTTCAAACTTTGAATTTCTCTGCTATTAAGGCAGATAGTGATCCCTCACAAAATAGTTATTACTTTACATGTCCCATATGTCTACTTTATGTTGCAATCATTTTGTAGATGTAATTTTATTTTTGGGGGATGTTAGAAGGCTTAGAATTTTAGAATCAATTCTTAAATTTTTTTAGAAATTTTCCAAAACCATTTTTTTAAGCACCAGTTCAGTTCTGAAGTCACTTTGTGGGGCTTACATAATAGAAACCACCATAAATGACCCCATTTTAGAAACTACACCCCTCAAGGTTTTCAAAACTAATTTTACAAACTGTGTTAACCCTTTATGTATTCCACAAGAATTAAAGGAAAATGGAGATGACATTTCAAAATTTTACTTTTTTTGCAGATTTTCCATTTTAATCCATTTTTTCCTGTAACAAATCAAGGGTTAATAGCAAAAAAAACCTAAAAAATTATTACCCTGATTCTGCGATTTACAGAAACACCCCGCATGTGATTGTAAACTACTGTATGGGCGCATGGCCAAGCGCAGAAGGAAAGGTGCGCCAGATGGTTTTTGGAGGGTGGATTTTGCTGGACTGGTTTTGAGACACCATGTCCCATTTGAAGCCCCCCCGATGCACCCCTACAGTAGAAACAACCAAAAAGTGCCCATATTTTGGAAACTAAGGGATACAGTGACAGTGTTATTGATACTATTTTGGGGTACATATGATTTTTGATCACTTTATATTACACTGTTAGGCAAGGTAAACAAAAATGGCTGTTCTGGCTGTTTTTTTTTTATTATTTTTTTACTGTGTTCACCTGAGGGGTTAACTCATGTGATATTTTTGTAGAGCAGGTTGTTACGGACGTGGCGATACCTAACATGTATAGTTTTTTTAATTTATTTAAGTTTTACACAATAATTTCATTTTTGAAACAAAAAAAATCCATGTTTTAGTGTCTCCATTGTGAGAGCTGTAGTTTTTTTATTTTTTGGGCGATTGTCTCAGGTAGGGGCTCATTTTTTGCGGGAAGAGGTGACGGTTAGATTGGTACTATTTTGAGAGGCATACGCCTTTTTGATCGCTTGCTATTACACTTTTTGTGATGTAAAGTGACAAAATTAGCTTTTTTGAACCTGTTTTTATTTTTATTTTTTTACGGTGTTCACCTGAGGGGTTGGGACATGTGATATTTTTGTAGAACAGGTTGTTACGAACGTGGCGATACCTAACATGCTTGGGGTATTTTTTATCTTTTTTTACTAATTTCAAATTTGAGTTTCGGGGGGAAAAAGGGATTTTTTTTAACACTTTTTTTTTACACTTTTTTTTTTTACACTTAGACTCAGACCCACTTGGTTCTTGAAGATCCAGTGGGTCTGATTGTTCTATAATACACTACAGTACACTATATAGTGTACTGCAGTGCATTTTCACTCTTGCTAAGCCTTGTCAGGCTCCTGCCTTTAGCAGGAGCCTGATGAGGCTTAGCTTTCACCATGGCAACCGAGACGCTTCTGAAAGCGTCTGGTTGCCATGGTAACCATCGGGACGCTGCCACTGCAGAGCAGCGTCCCAATGGAAGGGAGAGGGAGCTTCCTCCCTCTCATCTGGCCACACCATCGGCGCTGCCAGCGCCCGATGGGAGAGGGAGGGAGCTCCCTCCCTGTTAACCCCTTCCATACAGCGGTCCCTACGGACCGCGGCATGGAAGGGGTTAAACTGCTGACATCGGTGCCAGCACCGATGTCAGCAGTTTCAAGCAGAGTATCAGCTGTATGCTGATACTCTGCTTGAAAACGCTCGCCATACTGAAATATTATTGCGGGCGGCACTCTCGCCGCAGCCGCCCGCACATCGCCCGCCCGCCCTCCCGCCCGCTATATCTACCCCCCCCCACCCACCCAAACGGCCATCAGAGAAAACAGTGGGTGGGGGGGGATATATATATATTTTTATATTGTTAATTTTTTTTTTTTTTTCATTTTAGTTTATTGCAGCTACGATCGCTGGCGATTGGCTAGTCTGAACAGACTAGCCAATCACAGCGATCGCTAGCCCGGGACCGCCCCCATTGGTCCCGGGCTGGTTAGCTGAGACCCCTGGCTGTAAGTAACAGCCGGGGTCTCAGCACTGTCACCATGTCATCAGACATGGTGACAGTTTAATGCCATGACGGCTTATCCCGTCATGGGGCGGCAAGCGGCTCCTGCCCATGACGGGATAAGCCGTCATTAGGCGTTAAGGGGTTAACAAAAGACTTGGAGGAGAAGATGGAAAGTCCGGCCCATAATAGAACAGTCCTATCCTATTTTTTGGGGGGACAAGGTAACTAAAAAATGGCCAATTGTGCAGTTTTTATATTTTATATGTAAAAGGGGGTGATTAAGGGGCTGTTCAGACGGCTGTAGTATTGTGGATCCACATTACAGATGCCGCCTGGCAATTTGCGGAACACATGGCTGGGCGCCCTGTTCACATTATAGTTTCTTGCGGAGCCGAGGGTCGGGAAGTTTACACGCCGCCCATTGAAGTGAATGCAGAAGCATCTATTCCGCAAAATTGTGGAATAGATGCAGGCACATTAACACGGTCGTGTGAATGGGCCCTTAAACTTAATATATTGGTGGGGGGGTTTTTGTTTATTTTTTACTTTCTATTTCCTATTAGCCCTGCTTCCTGCTCCCCTGTGCTGCTGAGGGAACATGAGGGAACTGTACTGTAGTGATAACTATGGCAGCAGCTCACCATTGTCATCCTATGTGCAGAAGTCACACCATATGTGCAGGACAACAGTAACAACATACATGAAGCTCAGTAGTGTAACCTTCCAAATGACCTAATGGGCAGCACCTTACTTTTATCATATGTAGCATGGTAGTCATATCATACATGCAGCACAATAAAGTAGTGACACATGCAACACAGAAGTATAATATATGCGGCCCTGCAGTCACATCATATATGTAGACCAGCAGCCACATCATGATACATGCAGATCGGCAGTCACATCATACATGTAGACCTGCACAGTCACATCATACATGTAGACCTGCAGTGTCACTATCATACATGTAGACCTGCACAGTCACTATCATACATGTAGACCAGCACAGTCACTATCATACATGTAGACCAGCACAGTCACTATCATACATGTAGACCAGCACAGTCACTATCATACATGTAGACCAGCACAGTCACTATCATACATGTAGACCAGCACAGTCACTATCATACATGTAGACCTGCACAGTCACTATCATACATGTAGACCTGCACAGTCACTATCATACATGTAGACCTGCACAGTGACCTGCACAGTCACTATCATACATGTAGACCTGCACAGTCACTATCATACATGTAGACCTGCACAGTCACTATCATACATGTAGACCAGCACAGTCACTATCATACATGTAGACCAGCACAGTCACTATCATACATGTAGACCAGCACAGTCACTATCATACATGTAGACCAGCACAGTCACTATCATACATGTAGACCAGCACAGTCACTATCATACATACAGGTAGACCAGCACAGTCACTATCATACATACATGTAGACCAGCAGCCACAACATACATACATACATGTAGACCAGCAGCCACAGCACACATGTGTAGAAGGTACCTTTTATCTATACAGGCAATCCACTCTGCAGAAGAGGAAGAATGGGAAACGTTATCAGCAACCATGATGGGAGCTCTGTCAGCTCGGCTCGTACACTGTGTATGCTATAGTCCAGGGATGCTCAACCTGCGGCCCTCCAGCTGTTGTAAAACTACAACTCCCACCATGTGGTGCTGTAGGCTGCCCGCAGTTTTGCAACAGCCGGAGGGCCGCAGGTTGGCCATCCCTACTATAGTCAATAATGGAAACTGAGGGGAAAAATGTATGAATGATCATATTTATAAAAAAAAGCACATATTTGAAACAGAAATGCAGTTAAGCAGCAATTGACTTGCTATATTGCTGATGAGCCCTTTTTATAGGCAATTTATCTGCCCCTGTAAAATGCCCCTTAGGCACCACATTTTTTTGTAAATCTCTGTTGTGTTCACCAATGTATATTACATGATTGTGCTTTTTGATTCCCTTTAAAAACTCATGTAGTTGGACTGTTGTGAGACAGACAGCGATGAGGAAATTCTTGAAAGGATTTTGGATCTACCTTTACAGAAACATTGCAGTAAGAAGTTATTTAGCATCCCAGAGGTGACTGAAGAAGAGGATGAA
Source organism: Rhinella marina (assembly GCA_900303285.1). Taxonomy (NCBI): domain Eukaryota; kingdom Metazoa; phylum Chordata; class Amphibia; order Anura; family Bufonidae; genus Rhinella; species Rhinella marina. Next base: position 807,094 of record ONZH01004164.1, read on the forward strand.
GATGAAGATGTCTCTCCTCACATTGTGTCTAAGAATCCACAGTGTAGTATAGAGCCACAGAAGTACCAGTATGGAAACCCCCACAAAGCCTTCTCCACAAAAACCGGACCTACGTGTTCATTAAACCTACCCACAGAGACGCCCATCAACGTGGTGAACCACAAGAAAGTGGACTGTGGAGAAGACTGCGTCTTTCTTGATGAGGATTTTTGCCCTAAATCAAAGAGTTGTGTTTATCAGTCTGCATCGGACATAAGGCCTCCAGTCTCTGAAAACCAGATGTGGAAAGCAAAAAGGGTCAGCTATGATAATGACAGAGCTTGCTGTTTCATAGAGCCCAATCGAAAGAAGCAGAGTGATAGTCGGGAGCACTGCAGCCGAATGTCCACAAATTCTAATCAAGGTGGCGTTTACACCCCTCGAAACTACAAACCGAAAGAGCCCTTATCTTCTGGTACCGCTCGGGACACCTCCCAAACAAACCACAAGAGCCCAAGGAATAAACTGTCTCGAAATTCTCAAAGGCGTCGCCTGCTTGGCTCCTCTAATTTCAAACCAAAAGCTCCTGGGTCTTTTAGCAGTAGCCATTTAGAAATTGATGTAGAATATGACACAGAAGATGAGGAAGAGCCGCCATTCCCGGCCCATAACACCAGCCGGGCTAAAGCTGATCTTTGGGAAGATGGTTCTCAGACTGACCGGGAAGGTTGGAGTGAAAGCTCTGGTTACTCTGAGCCGATCCAGTGTACAAGAAAGAAAAATGACGTGAAGAGACAAAATAAAGAACATGGCACACGAGAATATCTTAAGGGGACCCCATCCCTTCCCCCGAGCTGCGCGGTTCGCAGAGCAGCAAGTAGTAGAAGTATGCGATCAGTTCAGTGGGAATGTGATGGAAAGGTGATGCTTGAATCCCCCATGCTTACAGTGTGCTCAGCTGCTTCCTTCCTTTCCTGGTTTCTAGATGCCTCATGTAGTGGCTGTAGCTTGATCAGTTCCTTGTCTGCTTTTTATATGCAATGAAACGTCAGCCGGCTGAGAAAATGAGATGTTTCGGAGCTTCTGTGTGACTCATGGCTTTGCGTTATGTGCTTTGTAGATTGATGTATCAATGACCACTAAGCGTACAATATTCCTCATCGAAAAATTTACATAATTAGCATTTGTCAGTTGTAAATGTAGAGTCTTAAAGAAAACCTGTGGCCTCTCCTGACATGTTTGCTTTGGTAAGTTCTCCTATTCCCCATGAAATATCAATTCTGAACGTCTTTTCTCATTATTTCTCCTGAATATTTATTAATAAATTGAGAAATGAGTAAACCATTCTGCTTGTCAAAGGGGCGTGTCCCTGCCCCGTCAGGCACGGTCAGCACTGATGGGACAGTCTGAAGGGACACATCCCTAACTGGTGATACACAGTTGTCAGTGTATTCATACATTTCTAAGCAGAATAACAAAGGATGCCAGTCCTAAGAAAAGAGGTCACAGAATTTTTAATGGTGATACACATTCAGGAGAGCCGACTGGACCACATTAAAGGGGTTGTTTATAGTTAAATCCAGATCGTAATTAGAAACATTTTTTTATAATTATAAAAATGCTTCTGTCCTCACATTCTTGGAATGATGTTAATATCGCCACCTGCTGTCTTTACTTAACAGTCTTTCTGTGTCCACCTCAGTAAGTGTGCTCAGTCCTGCTTCTCTCTCTGCTACTTCAGGAATGTGTAGTGATCCCTGAATTCACATCATACATGTACATACAGGCTTTCTCTGAAACTGCAGCGTCTTTTCTGCAATTCAGAGGAGATACTGAGCGAGTGATAAGATTGAGACAGAGTTACTGTAATGTCCCTACTGCTCAGTGTCTCCTTCATGAGCAGAGAAGACGCTGAAGTTCAGATGCAGTGTCTCACTTCGCCAAGGATCCCTCCACATACTCGAAAGAGCAGAGACAGAAGCAAGATTAAGCACGTGTGTTCACCTTAGAACATTTAGGGTAAGTTCACATAATGGATTTAGAAAAAACAACCGACAAAGTTCAGCGCAGAATCTGCACGTTTTTTTGGTGCATTTTTTGATTTATTTTTTTTCAATGGTTTTGTCAAAAAACTTGCGGACATGTTTTTGTTTTTTTTCACGTTCCCATGTGCTCATTAATTTCAATGGGAGATACATTGAGTAATGCACCCCAAGATAGGACACGCTGCTTCTTTTTTCCACGCTGCTTCCCATTGAAATGAATTGGGAGGTTGTTTTCAGGTGTTTTTTGGAGCTGATTTTGAGGTGGAAACATGCCAACATTAGCACCAAAAAACTCCATGTGAACTGAGGTGTACACAAAATGGCTGTTCAATAGAAACAGCAGGTGGCGCTGAACTAACATTACTCTTGGAATATGTGTGGATATAAGTTTTTTATTTTATTTTTAAAAATTTTTGTTAAAGTGTACATACACTTATAAATAAACTTTATTACAACCTGTCATAAATGTGATTAAATAAATTTTTGTAATATGCTTTATTTTTTAATTTTTAATTTTTTTTTTACTTTTCCTAGTGAAATAGGCGCCTGAAGTTCAGGTGCCTATTGCACTTTAGAATCTGTACTCTCTTCCACTGATGTGTGTAAATGTACGGACGGCTCCTCCTGCTTATAACAGCGCTGCTAAAGCCTCACATAGAAGTGCTACGTCAGGCTTTAACAGAGTGGGCATGGGCAGAAGAAGCAATGTGCTATGTGAGCTCCTGCCCTGCACGTGTTCCACTACGCTCTACTAATAACCTGCACCATAGGAATCCATACACAGCAGTGTAGAAGAGTACGGATTCTAAAGCGCGATAGACACCTGAACTTCAGCCACCTACCTCGCAAAAAAACAGGTGCCCATACATTGTACGTAGACAGCGGTGCAAGAACCTAAAGTAGGCAATAGTCAGTGAATGCACCAGTGTCACGCAGATGAAGCAATATAGAAAGCCTTTTACTAACCCCAAATATGCCTATATTAGGCGTGTTTCTGGCGCAGATTGCGCAAAGGTTATCTGTGACTTTTCCCCGATCCCACCAGGTCTAAAAAAGTAGGAGTGGCATGGACGGGGAAGGCGATGGGACGGGAGGCCTGTGTTATTTACAATTTATCAGACATCTCAAAATGCCGGTCTTAATAAATGACACTCATAGGCCACATTTATTTAAAGGGGTTCTCCGAGTTATAAATCTTACTGAAACTCAAAAGTAGTTTAAACCGTACCAAGATTAGTGCATGTACTGATAGATGAGCGACGGTTTTTATACCAGTGCCGGCACGCTGTGTAGACCGATACACACGGCGTCCACGCTTCCTCCTATATTTATGCGCTCTACCTAATAATTCTCTCACTCCAGACTCCTGAAGACACCGCCATTACTGGCCTTAGAAATGCATAGAGTAGGGATATTAGAGAGATAAATCAGGTGATCTCTTGTGGCTATGGTTCCTCTCCTACGGCCTAATGTGTATGGGCCTTATGGAAGGAACTAAGTGAAACAGAGATATCCACCTGATTAGCAGTGAGGAGTGTGGCTTGGGGCTGGTGTCAACGCGGCAGTGTGGGATACAAACCACGATATACCGCAGACTGACACAGCAATCAAGCAATTAGATATAGGTAGCCACCTCGGTTGTATTCTATATTAACAATGGATTACACCGAGGTGGCAAGCTTTATATCAGAGAGGGATTAGTCAAGTACCTTTAGGACAGCTATTCTGGTCTGAGGACTGTGACTATCCATAAACAGTCACACACAGTGTGCCTCCACATCCCTGATCAATACCAGATCACAACTGTGGAGATAAAGCGACTTTTTCATTTTAAACAATTCTAATAAAGATTTGGGATTTTATAAAAACCGTCGCTCATCTATCAGTACATGTCTTTTCCGAGTTATATATATTGATGACCTATCTTCAAGATAGTTCATCAGTTGCAGATCGGCGGGGGTCCGACACCTGGCACCCCCGCCGATCAGCTGTTTGAAGAGGAGGCGCGTGCCATACCAGCGCTGCCTCCTCTTCGTTGTTTACATGTTAGCCGTAACGGGGTAGTGGTGAGTAGGTGTAATTACACCTCACCGCTCCATTCATTTCTATGGGAAGAATCGCTTCCATACAAGTCTATGGAGGCAGCGCTGATACGGCGCGCGCCTCCTCTTCAAACAGCTGATCGGCGGGGGTGCCGGGTTTCGGATCCCCGCCGATCTGATATTGATGACCTATCCTGAGCATAGGTCATCAATATATATAACTCGGAAAACCCCTTTAAGGCTTCATAGGCCGGTCTTAATAAAGCCCTAAACTGGCAGTGGATCCGCTGAAGTTTTGAGGAGGCGCCGGCCTCTACTTAACTTCAGTGGATCCACCACCGCTTCTAAATGTAAGACAGCTTCCTAAAACAGGTGTAGAAAATGGTGAAGTAGACGGGGGGTGACGTGAGCGTGGTGAAGTCGCAAATATCTGCTCCTGAAATTGCCAGTATGAAACGTGTAGTACCCCTTGTAAATATAACTTGTGTTCATAGCACATGGGCAGGAGGGGTCAGGATTCTCTGTGAGTTGTTTGATCGCAGATCTCGCTGTGTAGTAACATTGTGCAGTCTCCCTCTACTGGTTACAGATAGTTACTGTTCCCAATTGCCATCCATATTTTACATCTATGGATAAAAGCAAGACCTGCAAGTCAAATCGAATTAATCATTTGCATTCAGTTTGTGTTGTTTCGAGAACACCTAATGGTCTAATGCACATATTTCATATAGTAATAATCCAAGATTATGTAAATTATAGAGAGGAGTATTGTATGGAATCCCAGTTCCTTGAAGCATTCTGGTCGTGCGTGCAGCCTTGTCGCAGCTTGGCCTTGATATGATTTGTTAAAGAAGAACTCCCACAAAAAATTTTATTCCATGTCCTGCTAGAAATGTACGTGATGTAATCTGCAGTGAATGTCATTTTCTTACCAGTGTCTGTATTTGTGAGTTATATCTCCCTGATGTTTCTCATCCGTGTCATGTGACTAGGAATCAGACTCACCAACTCACACAGCACCTTATGTGTGGACAGGAAGTCTAATTCTTTATGTATTCCTATGGGAGCCTCACTTTCAGTCTCATAGGAATGAATAGAGCAGTGACTAGCTTCGTGTCCTGGGTCAGTTGGAGGTCAGGGAGTTGGTCACATGACCCAGCTACAATAAGAAGAGAGGTTTTTACTCACAGAAACAGTCACTGATAAGAAAATGACATTCACTGCAGATTATATCATGCACCTTTCTAACAGGTCAGAGAATAAATATTTTTGCGGGAGTTCTTCTTTAATTATTTAAAGAGAAAACAACTTTTCTTGTGTTCTGCTGCTTTGTCTTTAGGAGGATTTAACTGAAGATCCAAAGATCCGCTCACCGCTCAGTCCTACTGGATACATAGCATCAGACAGGAAGACGGGCACAAGTCACCTGGCTTCAGACTCTGAGTCGGGTACATTTTTCAATGTTCTTCTTTATAAACTGTGGTAATTATTAGGGTTGTGGGGTTATTTTCGGGGGGGTTATCAATGATGATTTCTCTCTTTTAGATGCTGCATGTTCCACGCAGCCAGAGTGTTGTCAAGAAAGACTATTAGAAGACAGGCTTTGCCCCTCAAAAGAACAGGAAGCAAATTCTGTAAGACTTTTTGTAGCCCTTTTTGATTACGATCCAGAGACGATGTCCCCTAATCCAGAGGCATATATGGAAGAGCTTCCCTTTAAAGAGGGGCAGATTTTGCAGGTATCTAACATTTTAATTTTATCTTGCATACATTTTACAGTCTCTCAGACTCATGTAGGAGCAGAACATGACGTCCCTGCAAACGTATATAAATAAAACTGTCCTCCATTGAATAAAAAAAAAAACAACTCAATTTTTCAGGTGTTTGGCGATAAAGATGCTGACGGCTTTTACCATGGCAAATGTGCAGAAAGCACTGGGTACATCCCATGCAACATGGTCTCTGAATTACGTATTGAGAGTGAAGAAGTCAGAATGCAGCTTTTGAGACAGGGTCACCTAACACCAGCTTCTCTACTAAATGACTTGGGTAAGCGCTCTCGTTGAGGTCTTACGTCTACCAAACACAAACCATATTGTGCAGTTTGTCCATAATCTGTAGTGTAATTTTATTCCTCAATCCCGTTACCGTACCTGTTCAGTTATGACATAAAAGAGGGAAATGTTTGCAAGATTTCTAGGCGTAGTTATAAATGGCTTTTAATGGCCACTGCTGAAATCTACCATCCCCACCATATTTCTCTATCTGACCGTAGTGGTACGGTCACTGCACAGTTTCCATACTTTTTATTTACTTTTTTTATGGTATGGTATTATGGTAGCCGCATAGTGGATGAGATTTTACCAAATCTCTTCCACACGCTGAGTAAAAAAATCCATGTGGAAATGGACCTGAGGTGCGGTTTTTAAAGCTGCAGCATGTCAATTTATGTCAATGCTCTTCATCATATATCTCAACCTTTGTAATTTATTGGTTGAAATCTGCAGAAAGTCCACATGGGACCCACATGCATGTGGATTCTGCTGCAGGTTTGTCACTGATTTTACTTTATTTTTTTTTGCTCAAATTTCTGTATTTTTCCATATTTTGCACGGGGGTCTGACATGGAGGTCTGATGGGGGGGGGTTCTGATATGGAAGTCTGATCTGATATGGGGGTATGGTGTGAGGACCTGATATGGGGTATGGTGTGAGGACCTGATATGGGGGTATGGTGTGAGGACCTGATATGGGTGTATGGTGTGAGGACCTGATATGGGGGTATGGTGTGAGGACCTGATATGGGGTATGGTGTGAGGACCTGATATGGGGTATGGTGTGAGGACCTGATATGGGGGTATGGTGTGAGGACCTGATATGGGGGTATGGTGTGAGGACCTGATATGGGGGTATGGTGTGAGGACCTGATATGGGGGTATGGTGTGAGGACCTGATATGGGGTATGGTGTGAGGACCTGAGTATGGTGTGGGACCTGATATGGGGGTCTGATCTGAAGATCTGATTTGGAGGTATGATGTGAGGATCTGATATGGCGGTATGGTGTAAGGACCTGATATGGGGGTATGGTGTGAGGCCCTGATATGGGGGTATGGGGTGAGGCCCTGATATGGGTATGGTGTGAGGCCCTGATATGGGGTATGGTGTGAGGCCCTGATATGGGGTATGGTGTGAGGACCTGATATGGGGGTATGGTGTGAGGACCTGATATGGGGTATGGTGTGATGGTGTGAGGACCCTGATATGGGGTATGGTGTGTGGAGGCCTACCTGATATGGGGGATATATGGGGGTGTGAGGACCTGATATGGGGGTTATGGTGTGAGGACCTGATATGGGGTATGGGTGTATGAGACCTGATAGATCTGAGGACTATGATATGGGGGGTATGGTGTGAGGACCTGATATGGGGGTCTGATCTGAAGATCTGATATGGAGGTATGATGTGAGGATCTGAATTATGGGGGTATGGTGTGAGGACCTGATATGGGGTATGGTGTGAGGACCTGATATGGGGTATGGTGTGAGGACCTGATATGAGGGTATGGTGTGAGGACCTGATATGGGGTATGGTGTGAGGACCTGATATGGGGGTATGATCTGAGGACCTGATATGGGGTATGGTGTGAGGACCTGATATGGGGGTCTGATCTGAAGATCTGATATGGAGGTATGATGTGAGGATCTGATATGGAGGTATGATGTGAGGATCTGATATGTGGGTATGGTGTGAGGTTTGATCTGAGGTCTAATGAAAAATATTTTTTTTCTTATTTTCCTCCTCTAAAACCTGGGGTGCGTCTTATAAGGAGAAAAATATGGTACATTCTGTTTTAAAAGACTCGCAGTTTGAGCAGCAGATTTTCTGATTCTCAGCACGCCATATCTATTGCGGAAAAGCACACATTTTCACCACAGATTTTATTCAGTGCGATGCACATTACAATTTTTCCAACCTTCACTGAATTTAAATGCTATGAACACATATAGCTAAACTCTTTATGAAACTGATAAGAATATGGCTTAAAGGGGTTTTCTGGGTCTATTGATCTTCTATCCTCAGGATAGGTCATCAGTATCTAATCGGTTGGCCATGACTCCGACACCCCACCAATCAGCTGTTCGAAGAGGTCACAACGCTCCTGTAAGTGCTGCGACTTTTCCTAGGCCAGCCATGTCACATTCATCAGTCACATGGGTTAGTTAAAGCTCATCATGGGCCTGATCTAACAGTATCAAGCACAGCAGCTATACAAAAGACGGTGCTCTGCTTGGTATATCAGAAGGAGCGGTGTGGCCTCTTCATATAGCTGGTTGTCCGACCCTTGCCAATCGCATATTGAAAACTGTTTTAAATAAGTGTTTATGAGCTGCCTGGAGTTCAGAAATCAGGACTACACATCTAGCCATCAGAGCAGCTCCCTGACGGGATCACTGTAAAGGAGAAAGAAATAGTCTGCAGATACACTGAAAGTGAAGGCTGTAGAACAAAACTGTTAGGCCCCTTTCACACGAGCGAGTTTTCCGCACGGGTGCAATGCGTGACGTGAACGCATAGCGCCCACACTGAATCCTGACCCATTCATTTCAATGGTTCTGTGTAGATGAGCGTTTTTTTTCACGCATCAGTTCTTCGTTGCGTGAAAAATGCAGCATGTTCTATATATTTTGCGTTTTTCACGCAGCCCTGGCCCCATAGAAGTGAATGGGGCTTCAGTGAAAAACACATTACATCCTGAAGCAAGTCCAGATGCAGTGTGTTTTTCACTGATGGTTGCTAAGAGATGTTGTTTGTAAACCTTCAGTTTTTTATCACGTGCGTGAAAAACGCATCAAAACGCATTGCACCCACGCGGAAAAAACTGAACAATTGAACGCAATCGCAGAAAAAAACTGAGTGAACTTGCTTGCAAAATGGTGCGAGTTTCTCTGAACGCATCCAGACCTAATCAGCGGCGGGGGTCCGGCTGTGCCCAGTAACCGGACCCCTGCTCTATGCACCCTTCATGTGCCGCGGTCAGCGCTGACCGCGGCACATGCGATGTGGGCGGTGGGAAGGGGTGTCCATCGGGTCCCCGGGCTGCTGTGACGGGGACCCGATGGCTTAGATAGCAGCCGGGGATGCCTTCCTTAGGCATCCGGCTGCTATCTACGGAAGCCTGTGAAATCCAGCCCCCTGAATCTCACAGGCAGAAGGCTGTAAGTGTATTACTCAATGTACAGAAGTATTGTAATGCATTGTAAAGGGGCTCAGACACCCAAAAGTTAAAAAAAGTGTAAAAAAAAAAAAAAAAGTGAAAAAATAAAGTTTTTTAAAAAAGTTTCAAGTTCCAAAAAAAGCGTCCTTTTCACAAAATAAAGTAAAAAAAAAATTGTAAAAAATAGGGGAAAAAAGAAAAATAGACATATTAAGTATCACCGCGTCTGTATCGACCGGCTCTATAAAAATATCACATGATCCACCCCGCCAGGTGAACGCACTTAAAAAAAAAAAAAAAAAAACAGTGCCAAAACAGCCATTTTTTGGTCACCTTCCCTTACAAAAAGTGTAATAGCAGGCGATCAAAAAAGCGTATGTACCCCAAAATGGTACCAATCAAACCGTCATCTTGTCCCGCAAAAAATGAGACCCTACCTAAGACAATTGCCACAAAAATAAAAAAATATGGCTCTCAGAAAATGGCAACACTAAAAAAAGATTTTATTCTGTTCAAAAATAAATCTAATGTGTAAAATTTAACAAAAATAAAAATGTTAGACATATTGGGTATCGCCGCGTCCGTAACAACCTGCTCTATAAAAATATTACATGAGATGGCCCCCCAGGTGAATGCTGTAAAAAAAAAATTTTTAAAAACTATGCCAAAACAGCCATTTTTTTTCTTCTTGCCTCACAAAAAGTGTAATAGCAGGTGATCAAAAAATCATATGTACCCCAAAATGGTACCAATCAAAACTTCATCTCATCCCGCAGAAATTGATACCCTACCTAAGACAATCGCCCAAAAAATAAAAAAAATATGGCTCTCTGAAAATGGCAACACAAAAACAAGATTTAATTCTGTTCAAAAATGCAGCTAATGTGTAAAATTTAACAAAAATAAAAATGGTAGACATATTGTGTATCGCTGCGTCCGTAACAACCTGCTCTATAAAAATATCACATGATTTGCCCCCTCAGGTGAATGCTGTAAAAAACTGTGCCAAAACAGCTATTTTTGTTCACCTTGACTCACAAAAAGTGTAATACCAAGCGATCAAATAGTCTTATGTACCCCAAAATGGTACCAATGAAAACGTCACCTCATCCTGCAAAAAATGAGCCCCCACATAAGACAATAACTCAAAAAAATAAAAATCAATGGCTCCCGCAAACCAATCCATCGAAATCTGTGCTGCAAAATCCATATGGCGCTCCTTCTGTTCTGAGTCCTGCCATGTGCCCCCACAGCAGTTTACCACCACATGTGGGTTGTTGCCGTATTCAGGAGAAAATGGGTACCAAATTATGGGGTGCTTTTCTCCTGTTATCCCTTGTGAAAATGAAAAATTTGGGGCTAAAGCAACATTTTATTAGAAGAAATGAAACTTTTCATTTTCACAGCCAAGTGTTTCCAAATTCCGTAAAACGCTTAGGGGGTCAAAGTGGTCAGTACCCCCCTTAATATATTCTTTGAATGGTGTAGTTTCCATAATGGGGTCACTTTTTGAGGGTTTCCACTGTAGGGGTACGTCAGGGTCTCTCAATTACAAAATAGTGCCTAAAAGCCATTCTAGCAAAATCTGCCTCCAAAATCCGTATGGCGCTCCTTTCCTTCTGACTACTGCCACATGCCCATAGAGACGTATATGGGGTATTTCTGTGAACTGCAGAATCAGAGCAATGTATATTGAAGTTTAGTTTGCTGTTAACCCTTGCTGTGTTGCAAGAAAAAAATTAACATGATTAATCTACCAAAAAAGTGAAATTTTGAAATTTCCTTTTCCTTTAATTCTTGTGGCACACCTCAAGGGTTAACAAAGTTTGTAACATCAGTTTTTTTTATAATTTGAGGGGTGTAGTTTCTAAAATGGGGTCATTTTTGGGTGGTTTCCATTACGTAAGCCCCTCAAAATCACTTTATATCTGAATTGGTGCTTAAAAAAATGGTTTTGGAAATTTTGTTGAAAATTTTAAAAATGACTTCTAAGCCTTCTAAAAAAGTAAAATGACATTTATAAAATGTCAACATAAAGTAGACATATGGGGAATGTAAAATAATTATTTTTGGAGGTATTACTATGTATTTAGAAAGTAGAGAAATTGAAATTTGGAAATTTGCTAATTTTTCAAAATTTTGGGTAAATTTGGAATTGTTTTATAAATAAAAATGATATATTTTGCCACAAATTTACCACTGTCGTGAAGCACAATATGTGACAAGAAAACAGTCTCAGAATGGCCCGGATAAGTAAAAGTGTTCCAAAGTTATTATCACATAAAGTGACGTGTCAGATTTGCAAAAAATGATCTGGGCAGGAAGGTGAAAACAGGCCCGGAGTTGAAGAGGTTAATGTAATGTAAATGTCTCTTACTGCCACAGAAGATGACGTGTTTTTTTTTTGTTTGTTTTTACATTGTGCAATTCTTGGTACAATCCCTCAGAAACGAACACTACACATTGGCTCTCTTACCAGTTTACAGAACTTTTACACTTTTAAACTTTTATTTACTTAATTTTTTTTACTTAATTATATTATTTATTATTAATAATTATTTGTAATATATATTATTTACTTATTTATTTTAAAATTATTTATTTACTTTTAAATGTTTACAGTTTACAGGTCTCTTCCAAACAGCAATATACAGGCATCGGCCGTGTGCACACTGTATCACGGATGCAGACCCATTCACTTGAATGGGTCCGCAATCCAGAAGGAGCGGTGCGGAAGAAGGCACGGAAGCACTACTAGTGCTTCCGTGACATTCCTCTCCGTACCTCTGCAACGCAAAAAAATAGAACATGTTCTATTTTTTTCCGGTGCGGACGGATTACGGACCCATTCAAGTTAAATGGGTCTGGATCTGTCTGTCGCAGCCGCATGGATGGTGGCCGTGTGTGCAAATTGCGGTCCCCAATGCAGGGAATGACAACACACGTGTGCATGAGCCCTTATAGAGAGAACCTACAAGTGCATCTCAATAAATTAGAATATCATCAAAAAGTTGTTTTTTTCAGTAATTCAGTTCAAAAAGTGAAACACATATATTATATAGAGTCATTACAAACAGAGTGAACTTTTTCAAGTGTTTATTTATGTTAATGTTTATTATTATGGCTTATAGCCAAGAAAAACCCAAAATTAGAGAAAATTAGAATAATCAAGCCTTTAAAAAGGTCCCTTAGTCTGGTTCAGTAGGCAACACAATCATGGGGAAGAGTGCTGACTTGACAGATGTCCAGAAGGCTGTCATTGACACACTCCACAAGGAGGGTAAGACAAAAGGTCATTGCTATAGAAGCTGGCTGTTCACAAAGTGCTGTATCAAAGCATATTAATGGAAAGTTGAGTGAAAGGAAAAAGGGTTGTAGAAAAAGGTGCACAAGCAACAGGGAGAACCACAGCTTTGATAGGATTGTTAAGAAAAGGCCTTTCCTAAATTAGGGGGAGATTCACAAGGAGTGGACTGCTGCTGGAGTCAGTGCTTCAAGAGCCACCACACACAGACGTATCCAGGACATGGGCTACAAGTGTCGCATTCCAAGTGTCAAGCCACTCATGACCAATAGACAACGCCAGAGGCGTCTTACCTGGGCCAAGGAGAAAAAGAACTGGATTGTTCTCACTGGTCGAAGGTGTTGTTCTCAGATGAAAGTAAATTTTGCATTCAATTTGGAAATCAAGGTCCCAGAGTCTGGAGGAAGAGAGGAGAAGGCACTCAATCCAAGCTGCTTGAGGTCTAGTGTGAAGTTTCCACAATCCGTGATAGTTTGGGGAGCCATGCTGGTGTCGTCTGCTGGTGTAGGTCCACTGTGTTATATCAGGTCCAAAGTTGGCACAGCCGTCTACCAGAAATTTTAAAGGCACTTCATGCTTCCCTCTGCCGACAAGCTTTTTGGAGATGGGATTTTTATTTTCCAGCAGGACTTGGCACCTGTCCACACTGCCAAAAGTACCAATACCTGGTGTAATAACCACAGTATCACTGTGCTTGATTGGCCAGCAAACTTGCCTGACCTTAACCCCATAGAGAATCTATGACAGACACCAGACCCATTAATACAGACAAGCTGAAGGCTGCTTCCATTAAAGCAACCTGGGCTTCCATAACATCTCTGCAGTACCACAGGCTGATCGCCTCCATGTCACGCCGCATTGATGCAGTCATTCATGCCAAAGGAGCCCAACCAAGAATTGAGGGCATTTACTGTACATACTTTTCATTTGGCCAACATTTCTGGGTTTAAAAAAAATTTTCAGTTGGTCTAATATAATCTAATTTTCTGAGATAATGACTTTTGGGTTTTCCTTGGCTGTAAGCCATAATCATCAACATTAAGAGAAATAAACACTTGAAAAAGGAATAAAAGGAAGAGGCTGCAGCACTTACAGGAGCGCCGTGACCTCTTCAAACAGTTGATTGGTGGGGTGCCGGAGTCATAGCCAACTGATTCGATAAGGATGACCTATCCTGAGGATAGAACATCAATAGACAGTAATCATCCTGAAGTTCTGGACCACGAAATACAAGTCCATCTCAATAAATTAGAATATAATCAAAAAGTTGTTTTTTTTCAGGAATTCAATTCAAAAAGTGAAACACATATATTAGTGAAACACATTTATTAGCCAGTGATAGCCTCTTCCTAGGCACATTCATAAAAAATGCCCCAAAGGTGTCCATAGCCTTTAATGTAATGTCAATGTCTCTTATTACCACAGAAGATGATGTTTTTGGTGTACACAATTGAGATGCCGTGTCAGTGGTTATACGTTACATTTGTGTAGCCGAAGATTTTTGGCTTATATATAATTCTGCTAAAAAAGGTTTACAATTGAGGAAATTGTAACAAAAAAAGGAAGAAAAGTATTTAAAAACATTGTTACGTAGTACTGTGGTATACTTTAGAAAATGTGGTCACATTTGACTAACAAAGAATTTCCTTCCTGAAATTCTTCATCACTCTTCATTTGTGGTCACTCCATCACTCCGTAATTTCTTCTGCTGGCCGTACTGGATCGAACCTATAAATGTGCTTCCTCATTATTATTATTACTATTATTATGATATAATAGATATGCAAATTTAATCTGTAGATGAATGACATAATGATGGTTGTTCGCAACAAGCTAGATTTTATAAATTGACAAATACACGTTAGAAGTAAATTACCCTACCAAACATATATGTCATTGCCCTTATCTAATGAGGATGTAATACTTTTATGTAGTAAATTTCCCTGCCTCAGGTCAGATCAGAACCCCATCAGACCCCCCCCAGCCTCAGATCAGACCCTCCCCACCCTCCATTAACCTCAGATCAGCCCCTATGAGTCCTCCCCAGCATCCAATCAGACCTCAGATCAGACATTTAAAAAAAATAAATAAATAAACTTCTTCCGCTCCGGACGGCGCTGCCACTTGGCATATTCACTTACCCTTCCTGGTCTTCTTCCTGCCGCACTGTACTGTGGCCTGACAGCGTCTATGTGCATTACATCCTGACATTGTATGTGTCAGGAAACAGAGCGGGGCCGGAAGAAGACCAGGAAAGATGAGGATAGCCAGTGCAGTGCTGTTCTCATTTTCCTGTGCCTCTCGCATGCTAATGACCGCTTCCATAATGGAAGCGGTCATTAGCATTTTCACTATATGGTCTGGCAGGGGGAGGGGCCACATGAAATGATCCCGCGGGCCGTCTGTTAGCACCCCCTCTCCCTGCCCTATATCATTAATAAATAAGTTATATGATAGGAGACCCAGCACTGAACCTTGGGGTACACCACTTATGACCAGATTAGGAATCATTGAACTCTCTGGACACGGTCCTTCAGACAATTTTCAATTTTCTGATACTGACTCTGCCTCCTTTCCGCTCTGTTCCTTTACCTTCCCGAAGTGCGTACATATTTTGGACTATAGCTGAGACTGGAAAATCTATGCACCGTGCTATAATAATTATAATGGTTTTATTACACACTACAGAGTTTACAGTCTATTATTATTAGGGCTAGGAAAGGGTTGTCTATGGGGTATTAGGGCAGTGCAGGGGTTACTCTGAGCCAATTTGTCTCATGTCAGTCTTCCATGTGTATCCAGAAAACTATCCACTAGCGCTACCTTTGGAGACACTTATTGTTGCTGCCGTTACCGCAGCAGTACTGCACACCTGCTGTTCTGGAAAACCAAATGCGTATATATCTATATAATAGCACCGCGCAACTGGTATGTGAATATCCCTTATTCACCTAGGTTGTACCTTTAATTCAATAACTTTCCTCTGTAGGATTTAGTATACCACTCAGTTCACCTCTGGAACGGTAGTTAGCACATATGTCTCAATGTTCCGCACACTAAAACGCTGTATTCATAGCGTACTGGATTGGTTACACATGTGTTCCTACCTTTATAGTGGCATGCACAAGGTCTTTAGGGTGTTCGATGGTTCAGGATACGGTCCCGGTTCTTCCTAGGGACTTTCTCAATTTCTGGAGCGAGCCCCGGCCGGTGGCTCAGCTCCGCAAGAGGGGTTTATGAGGTGGAGATATAAAGGAGGATACAGAGCCTAACTGGAAAAAAATACCCTGAGGAAGAACACCGTGTTGTTTGAAACGCGTAGGTTAGCAAGTTTGGCTCAATTACCTATCCGTAGCACAGGTGACGTCACCGCACGCTCTGAGTGAGCGTGAGCTACAGACAAGCAAGCGGAGCTGAGCCACCGGCCGGGGCTCGCTCCAGAAATTGAGAAAGTCCCTAGGAAGAACCGGGACCGTATCCTGAACCATCGAACACCCTAAAGACCTTGTGCATGCCACTATAAAGGTAGGAACACATGTGTAACCAATCCAGTACGCTATGAATACAGCGTTTTAGTGTGCGGAACATTGAGACATATGTGCTAACTACCGTTCCAGAGGTGAACTGAGTGGTATACTAAATCCTACAGAGGAAAGTTATTGAATTAAAGGTACAACCTAGGTGAATAAGGGATATTCACATACCAGTTGCGCGGTGCCATTATATAGATATATACGCATTTAGTCTTCCATGTGTGTAGTCCCTCTTTTGTTCCTTTGTTGCCCAACGTGCACCCCCCCCCACTCCCCCTTCCCAGCCTAAGGTGCAGAGATATGACATCATCTTGTGCGTGTGATTGAAGGCATGTCTCTGTACTGGCACCCAAAAGCAACACAGCGCCCATAAACAAATCCATCAAAATCTGCACTGCAAAAGCCAAGAGGTGGTCTTTCCTCTCAGAATCCTGCAGCGTACCCAAACAGCAGTTTACATCCACATTTATGGCATTTCAGTGTCCAGTAGAACCCGCCTAACAATTTAAAGGGCATGGTGTGTTAGGTGGCACAAGCTGGGCACAACATATTGGACACTGAAATGTCATATCTCCAGAAAAATTTCATTTTGCTTTGTCCCTTGCTCAATTTCTGCAAAATACCTGTGGTATCAAAATGCTTACTTCACCCATTAATACGTTGATGGGCAGAGTTTCCAAAATGGGGTCACTTCTTGTAAATCACCACATTGGGCCTCAGAATGCACATAGTGCTCTTTTACTCTTGAGCCCTCATATTCAGGCAAAAGTATAGGGTCATATGTAGAGTGTTTATAAAACCAGGAACACAACATAATAAAAACAGGGCTGACTTTTCACACTGGCATACGCTGAGCACAAAATATTGGGCACTGAAATGGCGTATCTGTGGAAACATTGCAATTTTCACTTTGCACCAGCTGCTGTGAGTTATGGTCTGTGGTAGCGCCGTCCATAACGGAATTCTTAGATAACCCGAACCTTGCACTCCCTTTCATCCCTAGATGTGACATAGTGCCCAAGAACCATTCCAGCAGAATTTGTCTTCCAACAACCATATGGCGCTTCTTCCCTTCTGAGCCCTGCCTTGTGTGCATACAGCAGTTTATGACCACATATGGGGTATTTCTGTAAACTGCAGAATCTAAATATTGAGGTATGCTTTGCTGTTAACCCTTGCTGTGGAAAATGGATTAAAATGGAAAATCTGGAAAAAAAAATTTTTAAATTTCAGCTCCATTTTGCTTTAATTCCTCCAGAACACCTAAAGTGCTAACAAAGTTTTTAAAATTAGTTTTGAATAATGTGAGTGCTGTAGTTTCTGGGCTGATAATTAATTGGCACAAGTCTGCTGTGCTATGGCGCTGTACAGTGCTGGACTCATGCTGGAGGGAGATATTGGATATAGTACAGAAAGCCTTCTCAGTTCGGATCCCTCGAGATCCCAAGGTGTCCATTTTTGGCTGTGTGACAGACGATGAGACAGTGGCCCATGTGGCCATAGGTCGGTGGCTATATGTAGCCAGGAAATTGATAGCTTTACACTGGATCCAGACAGCTCCCCCGACGGTGGAGAAATTTGTCTAAGGTCAACATTATGTTATGATGTATAAGATGGCGGTCTTTAAGAAAAGGGGGCCCTTGCTCAGTGTGCAGGGAGCTGACTACTGGCTCTGTGTAGAGGTGCAGTCGTTGCTGGAATGAATGGGTGGGGGTTGGGAGAGGGATTTATATTTTTTAGCATATATGGGGGAAAAGATCTGCTTTCTATTTTTGTATCATCACAAGTGTTGTAATCTTACTGGAAAGTGTGTTTTTTTTTTTGTTTGTTTGTTTTTTTTTTTAAATGCCAATAAAAATGATCTGATTTAACCCTTTCAGTACCGAGCCACTTTTCACCTTAAATCCCAGGCCGATTTTTGCAAAACGTGTCACATTGTACTTCTTGACAGTCATAAATTTGAGTCAATATATTTCACCTTTATTTATGAAAAAATTCCAAATTTACCCAAAATTTGGAAAAATTTTCAAAATTTCAATTTCTCTGCTTTTAAAACAGAAAGTGATACCTCATAAAATATTTATTACTTAACATTCCCCATATGTCTGCTTTATGTTGGCATCATTTTGTAAATGTCATTTTAATTTTTTAGGAAGTTAGAGGGCTTAGAAGTTTAGAAGCAATTTTCAACAAAATTTCCCAAACCATTTTTTTGAGCACCAATTCAGTTATAAAGTGATTTTGTGAGGCTTACTTAATGTAAACCACTAATAAATGACCCCATTTTAGAAACTACACCCCTCAAATGATAAAAAAAACTGATTTTACAAACTTTATTAACCCTTGAGGTGTTCCACAAGAATTAAAGGAAAATGGAAAAATTTCAATTTTTTTGGTAGATTATTCATGTTAATAATTTTTTTCTTGCAAAAAAGCAAGGGTTAACAGCAAACTAAACCTCAATATACATCGCTCTGATTCTGCAGTTTACAGAAATACCCCATATGTGGTGGTAAATGTCTCTGAGTTTGTGGCAGTGGTCAGAAGAAAAGGAGCGCCATACGGATTTTGGAGTCAGATTTTGCTAGAATGGTTTTTAGGCACCATGTTGTAATTGAGAGACCCTGACGTACCCCTACAGTGGAAACCCTCAAAAAGTGACTCCATTTTGGAAACTACACCCTTCAAAGAATATATTAAGGGGTATACTTACCACTTTGACCCCCTAAGCGTTTTAAGGAATTTGGAAACACTTGGCTGTGAAAATGAAAAGTTTCATTTCTTCCAATAAAATGTTGCTTTAGCCCCAAATTTTTCTTTTCATTTTCACAAGGGATAACAGGAGAAAAGCACCCCATAATTTGTTCCTCATTTTCTCCTGAATACGGCAACACCCCATATGTGGTGGTAAACTGCTGTGGGGGCACATGGCAGGACTCAAGACAGAAGGAGCGCCATATGGATTTTGCAGCACAGATTTTGATGGATTGGTTTGCGGGAGCCATTGATTTTTATTTTTTTGAGTTATTTTCTTATGTGGAGGCTCATTTTTTGTGGGATGAGGTGACGGTTTGATTGGTACCATTTTGGGGTAAATACGCCTTTTTGATTGCCTGTAGGGATGAGCGAACTTTTGAAAAGTTCGGTTCGGCGAATTTTCTTGACGTTCGGATTCGTACGAACCGAAAACGAACCTTGCTATAACGGCTGAATAATTGCTGCAACAATAATGGGAGTCTGGTAGGGTATAGTTTCGTTTACTTTCAGTTGCTATTACAATGAAAAAAGTAGAAAAAATCAAAGTGACTTCAACAACGGCGACGCAAAATATACGCATATTTGAGAATTTAAACTAATGCGTACGCTAATGCGAACATTCCTACTCAAGTAACGAACATACAGTGTAGCGTTGTCAAAGGTACGTTACCTAACTGAATATGTACGCATTAGCGTACAAATACACTGTGTCTGCGAACATTCCTACTCAAGTAACGAACATACAGTGTAGCGTTGTTAAAAGTACGCTACTTAACGGAATACGTACGCATTAGCGTACAAATACACTGTGTCTGCGAACATTCCTACTCAAGTAATGAACATACAGTGTAGCGTTGTTAAAAGTACGCTACTTAACGGAATACGTACGCATTAGCGTACATTCTCAATAAATATGCGTATATTTGGCGTCGCCGTTATTTTAACCAGATTCGTTACGAACTTTATCAAAATTCTATTCGGTGACGAACCGAACTTTTGGGAAAGTTCGTAACTAATCTGGTTCGTTACGGTTCGGTTCGCTCATCCCTAATTGCCTGCTATTACACTTTTTGTGAGGCAAGAGGGGAAAAAATGTCCGTTTTGGCATAGTTTTTTAAAAAAAAATTTACAGCATTCACCTGGAAGGCCTTCTCATGTATTATTTTTATAGAGCAGGTTGTTACGGACACGGTGATACCCAATATGTCTAACATTTTTATTTTTGTTAAGTTTTACACATTAGATACAATTTTGAACAGAATAAAATCTTTTTTTTTTGTGTTGTCATTTTCTGAGAGCCATATTTTATTTATTTTTTGGGCGATTGTCTTATGTAGGGTCTCATTTTTTGCGGGACACGATGATGGTTTGATTGGTACCATTTTGGGATTAATATGTCTTTTTGATCTCTTGGTATTACACTTTTTGTGAGGCACGGTGACCAGAAAATGGCTTTTTTTTTACACTGTTTTTTTTTATTTTTTACGGCGTTCACCAAGCGGGGTGGAGCATGTGATATTTTATTTTATTTTTTTTTTTATTTTTTTTTATTTTATTTTTTTTACTTGAAACTTTATTGTTTTTAATTTTTTTTTGTAAAACTTTATTTTTTTTTAACTTCTTTTTTCACTTTATTTTTTGTCCCAGTCTGGGACTTCAACTTTTGGGGGTCTGATCCCCTGCACAATGCATTACAATACTTCTGATACTTCTGTATTGTAATGCATTGGCTGTAAGTGTATTACCAGTGTAATACACTTACAGCTTCCTGCCTGTGAGATCCAGGGGGCTGGATCTCACAGGCTTCTGTAGAATGCAGCCCGATGACTAAGCAAGGCATCGGGCTGCCTTCCCTGCCATCGGGTCCCCGTCACAGCAGCGCGGTGACCCGATGGGGATCTCAACCCCGTGGCAGTGCGAGGGTTAATGCACCGGCATCTGTGTTTTCACTGATGCCAGTGCATACAGCAGGGGTCCGGCTATCGGCCACTGCCGGACCCCTGTAGCTGATCGGGCGAGCGCAGCTCCTGTGCCCGCCTAATCAGAGCGCCGTAGCTTGTACTGCGCTGGGATTTGTGTCCCGGCTTCCAGCGCCGTACATGTATCCTAAGGGTTAAAGGGAGTCTTTCACCTGTTTTTCACCTATATAACAATCAGCAGTTCCCCACAGAAGATTGCAGACACATCCCAGACACACCTGTGGGCACTGTATGTCTGTATTCCATGTCCAGGAAAGGCACTTTTATTCTGCTGGAATACAGCTCCCAAGTGCCCGGCTGAAAATGAAACTAAAAACAGCTTTCTCTCATGACTCGATTTCTAACAGCTATATCTTCTGAAGCACTTGCAGCAACAGAGCTGGGCACTTGGGAGCTGTTTTCCAGCAGAATAAAAGTGCTTTTCCTGGACATGTAATACAGACACACAGTGCACACAGGTATGTCTGGGATGTGTATGCAATCTTCTGTGGGACAGTGCTCTTAGTTATATAGGTGAAAAACAGTTGAAAGACTCCTTTTAAAGTGACCCATGTCAGATTTACAAAAATAGGCCTGGTGAGAAAGGGGGAAAACTGGCTCAGTCTTGGGGTTAAGTGAGAAATTGTCAAAACAATAAAATGTATGTTAATTCTGCTGTGACATTTTTGTGTACGTGTTAGACTCTTACTCATCTCTTACCCATTTTTATAGCGAAGTGCTTTTTAGGCTGAGCTTTGCTGCCTGTTTTGCGATGTATGCTGCTTTTTCTGGAGGACTTCTGCTTACTCTCTACTGCTTCTGTTTGTGCTGCTTCTTTTTTTTCTTTTTCTTTTTTTTTTTTGTCTTAAAGAAATCGGAGCTTTCTCCGTTCCTCCTTCTTCTTCTCCTCCTCCTCCTCTTCCTCTTGCTCCTTCAAGCCGTTTCGCTACTCCTCCTCCAAAACCCCGGCGCTCCAAAAAAGGTCTGTGCTTCCTTGTGCTGTGCATGTTCAGTCATATATCTTCTATGATTCTGGTCTCTAGTGATGCTCAAGAAAGAATCTCCACTACTTAGCTATGGAGCAGAATAATTGTGGAGCTGATTTCCGCATGTGTCTGACAAAATAAAAACTTAATTCTTTAATTCTACATTTGTGGAGACTTGTGGGGTCATTTATTAAAATGGTGTAAAATAGAACTGTCTTAATTTTCCACAGGAACCAGTCGTAGTTCACCTCACCTTTCATGTTACAAAGGAGCTGTCCAAAATGAAAGGTGGAATCTGACTAGTTACTATGGGCAACTAAGCCAGTTCTACTTTACACCAGTTTGATAAATGACCCCATTGGTTTTGGGTAATATCTAGGTGGCCATTCACCTTAAATAGCTTCTTAGCCTAGCATGCATGTTCTCTGAATGGGCAGAGGGGAATAAGTCGTTGCCAGGCACCTCTAATGACCTCTGAACTTTTCCCCAACTTCTTTCATCGAGGGAGAGTGGGATACACCCAGACATATAAGGTGGGCAGCGGTTCTACTCTCTACGCCCATATAATGTGTGGCCATCTTTAACAGCATGTTTGATAACTTCTTTCGCATCTAGCCTTTTTTTCTTTTACAAAATTTAATAGACAAAAATACAAATATGGCTGTTAGTGACAGAGAAACTGTTAGCGTGATAACTGTATATATCCCACATAGCTCTACCACAGAATACTAGAGCATGCTCTAAATTCAAGAAGACCTGATATAGGGACACTTTCTCACCTAACAATAAGTTCACTGCCTTTTTTTTCTCTTTATTTTCTCAGTGCAACGTTCATCTGCTCCGGAAGAGAATAATGCTGCAGGTAAATAGCAGTTAAACTATAAAATACTCAGAAGCTTTATAGTGCACCCTTGTGGCTGAGTGCCACGTGGCCATAGAAACTATAGCATCATCATAATGACTAGTTAGAAGTGCATTATTAAAGGGGTATTCTGGTTACCATAAATATAACTTATTTTTTAGATTAATTCATCATCAATAATTACCTAATATAATGTCAATTTCACATATTTACCGTTCAGTAGTTATAAAGCAATTTTCTTCCTCTGCTACCCACTGTGTTTCCTCATAAGTTACCATTGTAACGACCTGTAGTTCTGAGCCTTTGTTAGGTCGAGCATGCTCAGTGTGTTGCTATAAGTTCTTTAGCTCAATGTCAGTGTGCTGCTGATTACTGAGTAGAGGGGGCGTGACCGGACTGTATATCAGGCAGCCAATCAGTAATCATCAACACTCATGAACAAGCAGAAACTCACAGCAGGAAAGCTAGGGATTGTGGGTATTGTAGTTTTGTGAGGGAAGATCAGACACCATGATACTGTCAGTGTGTTGCAGGATCATACAGGAGCTAGACAAATGGATTGCAAGGTAAAATGAAGCTCTGGTTATATGTATAGGTATGGGTTCTGGTTGGGTCACAGCTTGCAGCCTTAATGCAGTTATTCAAAAAAAATTTTTTTAAAAAAAGTTACTTTACTGGAATACCCCTTTAACTCTTTCTTCATTGTTAATGACCACGCTGTATCCTACAAAACTGCACAGCCTTTAACAAAGAAGACAGAATAAACAATGTGGTTCTAATTAGTTCATCCCAACCGCACCACAGCCGCTCTGTGTGGCCTTACAGGAGTTGTCTCGCTTCAGCAAGTGGCACTTATCATGTAGAGAAAGTTAATACAAGGCACTTACTTATGTATTGTGATTGTCCATATTGCCTCCTTTGCTGGCTGGTTTCATTTTTTCAGCACATTATACACTGCTCGTTTCCATGGTTGCATACCATCCTGCAATCCCTGCAATTCCACTCCCCAAACAAACTATTAGTGCGTTCCTTCAGAAATTCCGGATAAAATTTTGCACCTTTGCATTACATTTACAGAATCTAAGAACATTTAGTGCAGGTGTAATTAGGTTCCAAAACAAATCATTTGCAATATACATATTTTTTGTGTGTGATTTTGTGGGTTTTTTTTGTTATTTTTATTTCTTTGCCAAACATTAATTGATGATTTTGTCTGTTGCCATTAGGGATACGGCCAAAGACCAGCAGATCTGATCTGAGCAATTCCATGTCAATGGTGGCTATATTTGATTATAATCCAAAAGAAAGTTCTCCCAACCTTGATGTTGAGGTACGTTGTGTTTGTGGTATTGCAGTTAAGCAAGCAGATCACCTAGAGTTACATTCTGTGCCTGCGCATCCATGCCTGTATAGGGATAGTACAATGATTTGCCAACATGCCTGCATGGGATATGGGAACGGGACACCTGCCCACATACTGTGGCTCCAGAAATGGGCATTTGTCAGGTTTGAATATATAGGTTTTAATATATAATAATGAACATCAAAGTTAGAGTTGTTAAAGATCTACTATAGCCAGGTTAAATGAAACTGATAAGGAAGGTTCTAAAGAGAAGACTTAGATAATGAGGGCTGCAGAATAATATATAACACATATTCTGTAAAAGGTCTCAAGTGACAGATACTCTGCTTAACTGAGCTTTATCTTGTAGAATGGCAGAATCTGATCTTGTAAAGCAAAGGCACTAGATCACCCCCGTTAAGGGCTCTTTCACACTTGAGTTTTGTCCGGTTTTTCAAGCGTTTGATTTTGTGTTCAGGAAAAATCGCAGCATGTTCTATAACACAGTTCTGGCTCCATAGAAGTGAATGGCAGAAAAATAAAAATGTTATGGATGTTAGTATATGGTAATACAAAATACAACACATTTTTAATAAAGTATTTCATGATGTGAAAATACTAAAACATGAAAAAAAATATAAAAAAACCAATATACATTGGTATCTTAACACTGGTATAAATCCTCAGAATAAAGTTATCATATCATTTATATACTTGTATATACCACATGGTGAACCCCATAAAAAAATGAAAATAAAAACACTGTTAGAATTGCAATTTTTGCCCACCTCGCAAAAAATCAGCTGAAAAGTGATCAAAAAGCCAAATGAAAACTACAAATAAAAACTACAGCTCGTCCTGCAAAAAGACCCCTCACACAGCTCAATCAATAAAAAAAAGCTCTTAAAAACCATTTCTGCAAATTCTGCTCCTTCCCTCCTGAGCCCTGTTGTGTCTCTTCAAACAGCGGTTTACAAGCACATAGGAAGTGTTGGAATATTCAGGAAAAAATGGGTAACAAATGTGGGGTGCACATTGGTTACCCCTTGTGAAAAGAAAAATATGGGGGTTTTATTGTAAAAAAAAAAAATGTAATTTTTAATTTTCACAGCAAACGTTTTCTAAATTCTATGAAACGCCTGTGGGGTGAAAGCACTCCAAAAACCATATGGCACTCTTCCCTTTTGAGCCCTGCCATATGCCTATACAGTAGTTTACAACCATATATGGGGTGTTTCTGTAAACTGCAGGTTTAGGGTAATCAATATTTAGGTTTATTCTGTTGTTAAAGGGGTTATCCAAGACTAAAATATGCCCCCCATATGCCCAAACCCCTCACACTGAATCTACTTACCTGGCGCCCCGTGTGGCTCCTGGTTCCTGCACTGCTGCTGCTTCTTTTCCCCGTGCACAGATGAAAACATCCGGTTTCGAGGTGGGGGGGTTAGGGGATAGCCTCCTTATCATCACAGGGACACTGGGGAGGCTCGTCCCCTTCCCCGCCTGCCATTGGCTGCTCTTTCCCCAACACTGGATGTTTTCATCCGCGCACAGGGAGAAGTGGCAGCTCAGGGAGCCAGGTAAGTAGATTCAGTGTGAGGTGCCTGGGCATATGGGGGACATTTTGTAGTCCCTGATAACCCCTTTAACCCTTGCTCTGTTACAGGAAAAAATGATTAATAAAATGGAAAATCTGCACAAAAAATGAAAGTGTTAAAGAAGAACTCCCGACAAAAATTTTATTCCATGTCCTGCTAGAAATGTACATGATGTAATCTGTAGTGAATGTCATTTTCTTACCAGTGTCTGAATTTTTGACTTATATCATCCTGAAGTTTCTGATCTGTGTCATGTGACCAGCAATTAGACCCACCAACTCACACATAGACTTATGTGGGGACAGGAAGTCTAATTCTCTATGTATTCCTATGAGACTGAAAGTGAGGCTCCCATTGGAATGAATAGAGCAGTTACTGGCTTTCTGTCCTGGGTCAGTTGGAGGTCAGGGAGTTGGTCACATGACCCAGCTACAATAAGAAGAGAGGTTTTTACTCACAGAAACAGTCACTGATAAGAAAATGACAATCACTACAGATTATATCATGCACCTTTCTAACAGGTCAGAGAATAAAAGTTTTTGCGGGAGTTTTTCTTTAAGTTTCATCTCCACTTTACTTTAATACCTAAAGGGTTAGCAAAGTTTCTAAAATCAGCTCTGAATAATTTGAGGGTGTAGTTTTTAAAATAGTAATTTATGGGTGGTTTCTAAGTGACTTCAGAAGTGAATTGGTCCTTAAAGGGGTTATCTGGGAAATAATATTGATGACCTATCCAGAAGATAAGTCATCAATATCACATTGGCGGAGGTCTGAGTCCCAGCACCCCCACGGATCAGCTGTTTTGAGAATCTGTGGCACCCACTGGAGCTCTGGTGAGTGTGGCAGCCTCCCGGGCAAGCACAGCGCCAAAAAATCAAATGGCAGCCATGCTTGGTATTGCAGCTCAGCCCCATTCAAGAAACTTGTACGGTGACATCACATGGCCTAGGAAGAGGTTATGGTGCTCAGAGTGCTTGGTCTCTTCTAACAGTCGTTCCCTCGCCAGTCTGATATTGATGACCTATCCTCTTTATAGTTATCAATATTAATTCCAGGATAACCACTTTAAACTGTCTCAGAAATTTTCTTGAAAATTTGAAAAATTGTTTATAAACATCTAATGAAAATGACATTTACAGAATTATGCCGACAATAAGTAGACATGTGGGGAATGTTAATAAATAACTATTTTGTGAGGTATCTCTGTCTAAAAAGATGAGAAATTCAAATTTTTAAAATTGCTATTTTTTAAAATTTCCATGAATTTAGGATTTTTTTTAAATAAAGAAAGGTAAAACATATCGGCTCAAATTTGCCACTAACATGAAGTACAGTGTGTCACAAGAAAACAGTCTTGGATAAGTAAAAGCGTTCCAAGGTTATTTCCACATAAAGTGACACTTGTCAGATTTGCAAAATCCAGCTTGTTCAGAGGGGAGGTTAAGCCCGGATATGGTCTGGAACTGGTTACTGCTGAAAGGCTGTTTCAGTTTGTCGTGGAAAAGTACTACATTAGGGCCCAGAGATTCACAGTGGTTTATTCCATAGTTTTGAAATATGAAATCTAGAAAAATGTATGGATATTTTAATGTTTTCTTATGTTTCACTTTTTATCAGGCAGAGCTGAGCTTTATTGCAGGAGATGTCATCACAGTGTATGGACCAATGGATGAAGATGGATTTTATTATGTGAGCTATATTCTCTATATTAGTTCTTATCCAAGACTTGGAAAGTGTCTGTTGTCATTTGTGTTGCCAAAGTGTATGTTGTAAGCATCATTTCAGAACCCGAAAACACACAGACCACATGCATGTTTAGATGATTGTAACAGAAAAGAGGTACTCATACTTGTCTCACCTCAGCAAATGGCATTTATCATGAAGACAAAGTTAATACAATGCAATTACTAATGTATAGTGATTGTCCATATTGTCTCCTTGCTGGCTTGATACATTTTTCCATCACATTTGACACTCATATCCAGGGGTTATAGGAAAAAGTACTGGACTATGCACACCCCTGCAGTCCCAGCCTCCAGAGAGGCCGGCGCTTTTTCCCTATAGTGTGCAAGCACGACCACCACTGCTGGATTGCAGGGTGGTCTGTAACTATGGAAACAAGCAGTGTATAATGTGATGGAAAAATTAATTTAGCCAGCAAAGGAGACAATATGTATAATCACAATACATTAGTAAGTGCCTTGTATTAAAGAAGAATTCCTGCAAAAACTTTTATTCCATGTCCTGCTAGAAATGTAGTGAATGTCATTTTCTTACCAGTAGCTGAATTTTTGAGTTATATCATCCTGAGGTTTCTTATCTGTGTCATGTGACTAGGAATTAGATCCATCAACTCACACATAGACTTATGTGTGGACAGGAAGTCTAATTTTCTATGCATTCCTATGGGAGCCTCACTTTCAGTCTCATAGGAATGAATAGAGCAGTGACTGGCTTCCTGTCCTGGGTCAGTTGGAGGTCAGGGAGTTGGTCACATGACCCAGCTACAATAAGAAGAGGGTGGAAACTCTCAATTTCAGCCTCTGATAAGAAAATGACAATCACTACAGATTATATCATGCACCTTTCTAACAGGTCAGAGAATAAAAAATTTTTTGCGGGAGTTCTTCTTTAACTTTCTCTACATGATAAATGCCACTTACTGAAGTGAGACAACCCCTTTAAAGAACTTACAGCTAACGCAGCAGGGAATTATCAGGAACGAACCATTGGTTCACAATAATTGTCTGCTCGTTACAAGAGCTGAAAGCTGCATTCACATGCTCAGAACATAACAGCATTCTCAAGACACTAAGTGCAAAATCAATCTAAAAAACCCACTGCTTGATCTATATATACAGCGTTCATTGACCGCTATGGAGAGGGAGGGTGAAAAAAAACATCTATACTGTCACTGACAGCCCGCTCCCCACTCCTGCAGCTGCACACACTCTGTCTCAGAAATGTCCTTACAGAGTCTATAGGTGGTCCACAACTGGTTAAGGTGGTCATACATTTAGGTAGCTGTTGGAAGAAAGCTTAACCAACAGACAGCTTTTCCTCCATCCACCCCCCCCTCCCCAAATTATACACATGCACTCTCGGCTCGGGTGAGTGTATGTGTGTTTCCAATAGGGAGAAGGGAATAGGCCACTGCCAGACACCTCTGGTGGCAGCGAATGTCCTGTGAGAGCAGCATCTCATATCTGATCCTTCTATGCATATGATGGTGAGCTGGACCTGCTGAAATCATCAGGTTCATCCACCTTTCATCCAATGTGTATGGGGAACCTTTAATTTCAGAAGGGTGGATGCCATTAAGGAGGTTTTCTAGTTTTATGTAAATAAATCTTAATTGTCAATAAATGACAACTTTCTAATGCACTTTGGGGGAGATTTATCAAAACTGGTATAAAGGAAAACTGGTTTAGTTGCCCCTAGCAACCAGTCCGATTCCATCTTTCATTTTTCAGAGTTCTTTGGAAAATGAAAGGTGGAATCTGATTGGTTGCTATGGGAAACTAAGTCAGTTTTCCTTTACACCGATTGTGATAAATATCCCCCTTTTGTGTTTCTGTTTGCTTTCAATGAATGGGAACACTTATTTACATTAACAGTCTGCAAACATGTACAATGCATTCAGAAAGTCTTCAGACCATTTAACTTTTTTCCCAAGTTGTTATATTGCTGTGGGGGTGTTTTTCATTAGCTTAGACAGGGAGAATGGTCAGAATTGGTGGAAGCTGACTGGAGCGAAGTACAGAGATATTCTTAATGTAGACCTGATCCATTGTGCTGCGGACCTCAGACTGGGCTGAAGGTTTACCTTCCAACAAGACAATGACCCTAAACATACAGCCAAGACAACACAGGAGTGGGTTAGGGGCAACTCTGTGAATGTCCTTGAGCCCAGCCAGAGCCCTGACATCTCTGGAAAGACCTGAAAGTGGCTGTCCACCGACGGTCCCCTTCCAAGCTGACAGAGTTTGAGAGGCTCTGCAGAGAAGAATATCAGGTAATTCCGAAATCCAGGTGTGAAAACCTTGTGGCATCATACCCAAGAAGACTGGAGGCTGTGATCACTGCCAAAGGTGCTTCATCTAAGTGCTGAGTAAAGGGTCTGAATACTTATGTCAATGCAAGATTTTACTTTTCAATACATTTGCAAAGATTTCGGACATTCTGTTCACTTTATCATTATGGGGTAATGAGTGCAGAATGAGTGCAAAAAACATATAGTGGCAGACTCCAGACCGGACGACCATGTAATGTGTATGAGTTGTCACTACTGCTTAACCCCTTCAGCCAAAATGGCATGCCTGTATGTCATTGTGGCTGAGGGAGTGCTTGGAGCAGGCGATGTACGCCATAATGGAAAAAAAAATTAAAACTTTTATCTTGTCACCTTGTCCCCCAAAAAATTGAATATAAAGTGATCAAAAATTGTGCCAATAAAAAGTTATGGCTTTTTTAAGTACTAAAACAAAATAAAAAACTATATACATTTGGTATCGCTGTAATCGTATTGACGCGCAGAATAAGGATGCCTTGTCATTTTTTTTCGCACAGTGAAAGCTGTGATATCAAAACTCTTAGGCCCCTTTCACATGATCGAGTTTTCCGTGCAGGTGCAGTGCATGACGTGAACGCATAGCACCCGCACTGAATCCTGACCCATTCATTTCAATGGGTCTGTGTACATGAGCGTTTTTTTTTTCACGCATCCATCCTGCATGGCATGTGAAACGCAGCATGTTCTATATTCTGCGTTTTTCACGCAGCCCTGGCTCCATAGAAGTGAATGGGGCTTCAGTGAAAAACGTATTGCATCCTGAAGCAAGTGCGGATACAGTGCGTTTTTCACTGATGGTTCCTAAGAGATGTTGTTTGTAAACCGTCAGTTTATCACGAGCGTGAAAAACGCATCAAAACGCATTGCACCCGTGCGGAAAACACTGAACAACTGAACGCAGTCGCAGACAAAACTGACTGAACTTGCTTGCAAAATGGTGCGAGTTTCACTGAATGCTCCTGAACGCATCCTGACCTAATCCGTGACGCTCGTGTGAAAGAGGCCTTAAAAACCCTGTTGGAATTGTGTAGAGGAAGCGGTCAGTTTTACTACACACAGAATTCTTCCCCCGATTTTCTAATACAATACATGGTAAATTAAATGGTGCCATAAAAAAAAAAAATAAACTTATCCTGCAAAAATAATCCCTCGTATGGCTATGTGAACGTGAGATTAAAAAGTTAGGGCTTGAAATGTGAGTAGGAAAAAACTAAATTGTACCTGGCCCTTAAGGGGTTAAGAACACATGCATGAGTATGGGGAGTCCAGTGGAATAGCTCAGCTGAACTATCTGAAGTGTATGCCTAACTTTGCCAGTTTTTGGACAGCGTAACACAGACAGAGGCTCCAAATATCATGGGCGGGGGAGGGGGTCCTCTGTGACTCCAGTTTGAATGTTCCCTTGGCTTTTTTCACAGTCGGCATGGTCAGCCATTGAATAGAATGGGCCTTCAAAAAAGTCAACATGCATTTTTCAGCCCCTGAACATGATTCAGAGCATCTTACATGAATGTTAATAATTGTTACTTCTCCATTTAAACTGAACAGGGGGAATTAAATGGTAAAAGGGGATTTGTGCCATCCAATTACTTGGAAGTCTCACAGACTCAGGCTCCCGAATCAAAATGTCCAGGAATAGTCTATAAAAAAGGCGAAAAAGAGGTGAGAAGTTCGTCAGGTGTAACTGTCTGAATAGCTTATTTCTGATTAATGCAGTTAGATTATGTAATGCAGCAAAACACTGGTCGGCCAAGAAGTGAAGTAGTCACAATGTACCTTTCTGTTAATAGTAGAAGTAACATATTTTAAAAACTATAAAGTTATTATGATGATATGTCAAGCACAGATGGGGCAGATTCTACCATATGTTCGTCTGCAGCATTTGTCCTTGGTGTAATGGTGCTACTTTCAGTATAATTGATGTTATCTTTTTGTCTGTGCCTGTATGTGTCATTCTTGGGATCAACAGAGGTTGAGAAGAAGAACCAAGTGATAGATTTAGACAGAAAGGGACAGACAGACATGTAAGTGAGAACGCCTTTCCCAGCACCAGTAGAGTAAACCTATTATGCACTCCTTTCCCATCTCTTCTGTAGATAACGTAGTCACACCTATGTTTTCCTGTAAGTGTCCCAATGACTATTGTAACATAGTGCTTACAAAAAATGTACTTATAAGGTTTACCCCACAATGGACATTAATGATCTGTCCACAGGATAGGTTTTAAATGTCAGATCACTGGGGCCCCTCCGCAAGGAATCCCACAGAAAGCTAGAGTGTGGTTCCAAAACCCCCTGCACAGCCGTAGTGATGAGGTGGAATGGGGTGATCATCAAGCGTGCTCTTTATCTATGTTTAATGTCTATGGGGTTGTCAGAAACAGCCGTGTGCTGTACTCTGCTGTCTCTGCCAGTCCCATAGACTTTGAATTGAACGGCACCACAGATACTCGAATACTGCTCAAGTCAGACTTCTCATTGTGATCGTGTAGGAGGAACAGGAGGCTCCGGACCTGTTTTAGTGATTGTGGGGCCCCAGCAATTAGACATTTAGAACCTATCCACATAAATGTCCATTGTGAGACAACCCCCAGTAAAGGCCTACCTAATGTCAGAGTAAAAAGAAAGCTAAAGTTTTTTTTTCCATCTCCAAAGAATGGTCCCTGTGTGACCTTGCAGTGTATCCCTTCTCAGCAATGATGCTTGGAGAATTACAGTAATTTTTTGTGTTTTGCTTTGTGTCATGTATAGAAGAAAATTCAAGGTAATTCAAGTTGGCAAATCTAATATATATATATATAATTTTTATTTTTTTTTTAAATTGTACATATATTTAAAAAAGCAACAAAAAATAGTTTCTATTCTATTCTTTTCAGTATTTAACTCAACCTAGAACTAGTGCATTCAATAAAAGTCTAGTAAGGCTAGTTTCACACTAGCGCTAAAATGGTAACGGTAGGAACAGCCTGCTGGAGTTCATTGTATTTGGCATTGCCAGACCCAGCGGGGAACAGCCCTGTTTCCGGCATAAGTGCCGCCATTCAGGTGGGCAAAAACTGCAGCTTGCAGTGGTATTTGTCCGGCCAAATCTCGCCACTCTCAGAAACAGGCCCGATCCTCTCCGGGTCCCATTATAGTCAATGGGGCCTGGCGGTGCTCCGGCCCCTTCCGGCTATGCCAGATGCAATGAACTCAGCAGGCTGTTCCTCTGCCAGAACATCGTAAACAGGCCTCCTCCCTGCCAGGTCCTATTATAGTCAATGGGGCCTGACGGTGCTCTGTACTCCTCTGCCGGAACATCCTGCAGGATCATTTCAGCGTTGGTGTGAAGCTAGCTTAGTATCTTTGTAGATACATGTAGTAACCGCATTGGTTATTTAATACCTCTGCACAATTTTATATGTATTAATTATGTTTTTGCTGTTTTTGTTTGTAGTTTAGTCTTAATTCAGCCATTGACCAGCCAAGCTCAATTCCCAACGAACCCAATGAGCAATCAGTCGAATTTAAAGAGAATTCAGAACAAGTAGATTGTCATGAAGGGATCGCCTCCACTAAGAAAAAAAAAAGCTTCTTCTCAAAAGGGAGAAAATTGTTTAAAAAGCTGGGGTCTTCTGGAAAGAACTTGTAAATTTGGCCTGGCCTGTCCAAGCTGTCATACAGCAATAATACCACTTCACCATGTGGATGCTTTTGTCTGTCAGTGTCCATCTGCTGGCCCGTCTGGTATTGGTCAGCATTGCCACTTGTAAATAGTATTTATCGTTAAATGGCTTGTGAGAAGTTTCTTGGTGTCTGTGACAGCAAGAGATCACTATGAATGTACATGGATAGAGTCTGAATTCATTGTGAGAACAGGAAACAGACTGTAAGCACTGATAACACTAAGAACTACAAAGGGGAACCAAAAGCCTGGATTTTGCAAGCTTTCCTGTGCTATGTACCATACGTAACTGGTTCCCGGGGCTCATCACTTGTGCACTTGATAAGCGACCATGTCTTAGGACAGCAAGGAATGTTTGCACTGTGTTTTCTCCTTAACTTTTATGCCACGTCTTGGGAAATGTTTTGCAGAAAGTATTATTTCTGCTATTGCTCATCCCCCATACAGGAGAGAACAAACGCCAAACTAGAGACCTCAGAGAGACTTGATAGCGCTTATCCATTTTCAAGGAAAATAGCTTTGTTATGTTATGTTGTGTGCATGTTGGAAACAGTGAATGTTCCTTTGCCTTATTTTAATTATTGTTTTTTTTGTTTTTTTACTTGTTTACAAAAGAAAAATCCTATCTGCTCTGAGCAGAGAATGATGGTGTTGGTTTGAAGGCAGAGTTTGTATACATAGTCACTTGGAGAGCGTCTTATTCCATCCTTCTTGTCATTATGCTCCTCTCCTGATATAAGAGCCATTATTGTGTACTCGTGACCAGCATTTTGTACCACAAGGCCAGCATTTTGATGCTTTCTGTGTTCGTTATTTATTTTGCATGTTTGAAGCAGAAAAGAAGTAAAATTGTTTAAATGTTTGGGGTAATAACTCCCATGAGTTGTTCGGAGACTTTACGTGACGCCCATCGGTGTTGCAATGTGTTCATTGTTTACAAACTCAAATAAATTTTAATATAATAAAGTTTATTTTCACTATGCCAGTCTCTCTTCTCTTATTCATAATGGTTTCATAATATTCACACACATATTTTAATGGAACCTGTCACATTGAAGATGGTGTCTGAGCTGCAGGCAGCATGTTATTGAGCAGAAGCCGAGCAGATTGATATATAGTTATAAGGGAAAAGATTCTATACTGACTCTTCCAACAAAACTATATATTATTCTGCTGAGTTCCATTTGCTCTATACCATGCTGCTGGCAGATTACTCTGTATTTTCATGGCGACAGGTTCCCTTAAAAGGGAATATCTTTTTGGGCAATGCTATATAAGACATGAAGATATATGGACACTTCAGCAAGGTGTATGGGCTTTATGACAACTGAAATAAATGGAGGTCAACTGACAGAGAAAAGTCATTACAGTACATGTACAATAAATGTGTCCCATTGTCTGTGACACCTCTTTGGACATTATCCCTTCTGCGACTGTCATGGTAGGGACCATTGAAGCCTGAACTACCCGTCCCACTGTCTCTACCTACAGTACTTGCACGATCTGCCCTGGGCAGCGGCCCACAACTGGTCGACAATCCCTTGTTAGATATGTGTGTAGGCCTATAAGGAAGAAAGAACCAAGTGGCAGATCGATAGCCACAGCAGAACCAGCTATCTGGGTCAAACCAAGAGAGACCAATAAATAAACAAATCAGAACCATTAATAGGCAAAATCTGGTTGCAAGGGTCAAAACCAGAAGAACAGTCACAGAAGATCAGAAATGATACCAAGCCAGAAGTCAGAACTAGAAGGGCGTGTCGGGTTTCAAATCGCCAGCCAAGAATCAGAGGTCAATGTCCAAGCAGGGTCAAAATATCAGGAGAGCCAGAATAAGATGAGCAAACGATAGTGAGGAATCCAAGAAGACACCAATTACAAGCAACCTGTGGCCAACAGATTGCCTGTTTAAATAGGCCGCACTTCCTGGTCATATGACACGTCCATTGTCAAATGATTGATGTCATCACCCCTTCTGATTGACTGGCACTTCCTGCACCAGGAAGTCTGGCTCCGTCATCCTGGAAATTGAATGACAGCGGCGATGCCTGCTGAGGAGCGCACGGGCCGGCCTGGACATCAACCCTTTTAATCAGATCCACACCTAATTGTGTAAGAAGTTATTCATTATAGTATATATACTATACATATTATTGTCCCTATCAGTGGCCAACATGGCATAGACCCTACAGGGAATTATCCCAGTGGGCCGATGCCCATAGGGCCACCTAAGTTCTCCTCACTGCTGCTGACTGGGCACATCTTCTGGGGGCACTATGGGGGGTCGTTATTAGAAGAAGTCCAGGGAGTGTGCTCAAGGTATGCCTGGCTTGGTGCTGTCGCCTACATCTCGCCTCCTAAACCCCCACTCCATATCTCTATTAGAGACAGTTGGAAGAGGACAGAACATGGCAGCTATGGTTGACCACCACAGATGGACAGCTTCTGGGAAGGCATATTGTGCTGAAATGTGGTATTTGGTTCCTGTAGGATGATATCCTGTGCTGCACTATGCCATTACTGACCCTGCCAATTTGTCCATGCCCTATCTGCTTGTGTTGCCCCATCTTCTAAACATAGTAACATAGTTTGTAAGGCCGAAAAAAGACATCTGTCCATCCAGTTCAGCCTGTTTTCCTACAAGTTGATCCAGAGGAAGGCAAAAAAAACCCTGTGAGGTAGAAGCCAATTTTCCTCACTTTAGGGGGAAAAATTCCTTCCCGACTCCAATCAGGCAATCAGAATAACTCCCTGGATCAACGACCCCTCTCTAGTAACTATAACCTGTAATACCCTCCAGAAATACATCCAGGCCCTTCTTGAACTCTTTTAGTGAACTTACCATCACCACCTCCTCAGGCAGAGAGTTCCATAGTCTGACTGCTCTTAGGCCTCTTTCACACGAGCGTCGCGGATTCGGTCCGGATGCGTTCAGGAAAACTCGCACCATTCTGCAAGCAAGTTCAGTCAGTTTTGTCTGCGATTGCGTTTAGTTGTTCAGTTTTTTCCGCGCGGGTGCAATGCGTTTTGATGCGTTTTTCACGCGCGTAAAAAAAAAAGCAGAATGTTTACAAACAACATCTCTAAGCAACCATCAGTGAAAAACGCATTGCATCCGCACTTGCTTGCGGATGCAATGCGTTTTTAACGCAGCCCCATTCACTTCTATGGGGCCAGGGCTGCGTGAAAAACGCAGAATATAGAACATGCTGCGATTTTCACACAACGCAGAAGTGATGCGTGAAAAAAAAACGCTCATCTGAAAAGACCTATTGAAATGAATGGGTCAGGATTCAGTGCGGGTGCAATGCGTTCACATCACGCATTGCACCCGCGCGGAAAACTCGCTCGTGTGAAAGGGGCCTTACCGTAAAGAATCCTCTTCTATGTTTATGAACAAACCTTCTTTCCTCCAGACGCAGAGGATGTCCCCTCGTCACAGTCCTGGGGATAAATAGATGATGGGAGACATCTCTGTACTGACCCCTGATATATTTATACATAGTTATTACATCTCCCCTCAGTCGTCTTTTTTCTAAAGTGAATAACCCTAATTTTGATAATCTTTCTGGGTACTGTAGTCCACCCATTCCAGTTATTACTTTAGTTGCCCTCCTCTGAACCTTCTCCAGCTCTGCTATGTCTGCCTTGTTCACAGGAGCCCAGAACTGTACACAGTACTCCGTGTGGTGTGACTAGTGATTTGTAAAGTGGCAGGACTATGTTCTCATCACGGGCATCTATGCCCCTTTTGATGCAACCCATTATCTTGTTGGCCTTGGCAGCAGCTGTCTGGCACTGGCTTCTACAGCTTAGTTTGCTGTTCACTAAAATTCCTAGGTCCTTTTCCATGTCAGAGTTACCCAATGCTTTACCATTTAGTATGTACTGGTGACTTGCATTATTCCTTCCCATATGCATATCCTTACATTTGTCAGTGTTAAACCTCATCTGCCACTTTTCTGACCAAGCCTCCAGTCTATCCAGATTCTGCTGTAGCAGTATACTGTCCTCTTCTATGTTAATTACTTTACACAGTTTAGTGTCATCTGCAAAAATTGATATTTTACTATGCAAACCTTCTACAATATCATTAATAAATATATTGAAGAGAATAGGACCCAATACAGACCCCAATTTTAACCCACCTACAACATAGGGGCCACTTTGTTTTTTTCAGGGCCACTTTAAGTTCCTTGTCCACCCCTGGTCCCTTTGATGATGCTGTGAAATTTGTGGGGAGGGGGCATTAGTGAAGATTGATGTTATAATCTAGCATGTGACCGGTCGTGCAGTGTTAAATGGATTTGAAGATCTGTGTCTTTTTTATGGCATATTTTTTGTTCAACTTTTTTTGTGAAGTGACAAAAACAAGGAAGTAACAAAGACTCCTCAAAAAGCCTCCCTCTGCCCGTCTTAACCCAAAAAAAATAACAAAGTACACCAATCAAGTTCAAACAGGTAAGTCCACGTGCAGATTATACTTGTCACTTTGTCGGTATGTAGAGTAGATCAAGAAGTTGGAGCCACCTGGAACATAATACACTTATAACAGATGACAGTCTATACAGATATAAGTATTAAGGTGCACCTTGTAGCGTCCACAACTGGACAGTCGGATACTCGAGCCCAAAGTCACCATGTCTCCAATACTCCCAATGCAATGTCCATTGAAATTAGACCAAAAGGATACCTCAATACCAAACCAGAGGTATCAATCCACAACCTTCTCATATACATTTGGACACTGTGCATCCAACCTTTGCTGAGTGATTCGTTTACAAGCCATATAAAGCATTCTTACCACTACGACCTTGCTTCGCTCAGTGATCATCAGGTCCTCCACATAAGCTAAAATGAATACAGAAGGAAAGAACATCACACTAACAGAATACACCTTGTCAATATTGTACAACGACCATTGGAGCTTTTCTGTTTTTCATAGTATCTTGGAATGAAATCATCTCCAAGACTAAGTTGAAGCCTTGGATCCCTTTGGTCCTACAAAAAAACTATGAGGGAGATTTATCAAAACTGGTGTAAAGGAAAACTGACTTAGTTGCCCATAGCAAACAGATTCCAGCTTTTATTTCCCATAGGAGCTCTGAAAATTATAAGGTGAATGATTGGCTGCTTTGGGCAACTAAGCCAATTCTCCTTTACCCCAGCTTCGATAAATCTTCCCCTATGAAAACAAATGTACTAATAATGTTTAAAATGTAGCCAGAAGTCTAAAGATCCACCAACTTTATCACAGTGTCTCATGTAATATGATAACTGTTGTGCAGACACTTTTGTCT
This sequence comes from Rhinella marina, assembly GCA_900303285.1. NCBI lineage: Eukaryota > Metazoa > Chordata > Amphibia > Anura > Bufonidae > Rhinella > Rhinella marina. The sequence continues at coordinate 845,750 of ONZH01004164.1, forward strand.
AACTTTACACAAACTGTTGGTTGACTTACATTGCGCCATCATTTTGGTTCCCGTTTAAGAAACGTTCCTTCCTAAGATAAGATATGCCTTTTTTTATACCAAGCCATGCCCAATTGTAGGGAAAAAAGTCAGGACAGGCAAGCTATATGCAATGGATTGGTTTTAAAACTTGCTAAAAACCGCCAAATTATGGTTTATTTTATGACCTGGTCTAAGCGCACATTAATACATTTGCCCCATTGTGTTTAAAGGCCTCTTTACACTGCCGATGTTTGGGCAGATTATTGCAAACTAGTGTTCGTACAAACGCTCAATAACGATAATCTGCCAGTGTAAAGATGTAGCAAAATGCTTGTTCATCGGGTAATGGGATCAGTGGTGCGGACACCTAAATCATTGTTTGCCAGCTGCTGATTGTGCCGTCTAAACAGCCCTCAGCTTCCCACAAACAATGATCATCTATGGGGACAAGCGTTGGCATTAGTGATCACCCCTTCCCATACTGTGGAGGAAATCGCTGCATGTAAATACAGAGGTCTCCCCCACTGACGAGCAAGCGATTGTCAGAGAGCTTCCTTCCCGACAAACGTCTGCTCCATCGAGTCATGTAAAGGGGCTTTTAGCAGGTTTCTTATCTTCAAACAGTACTTTGCAATTTTTTGTAACAACTGATGACTGCTCCCTTTTTTGTTTTTCTGAATAAAATCTTTATTTGATTATAGATATCTGAGCAATGTAGAAGGCATACGGCACTAGAGGTGCATAAAGAACCGCTCAAGTTATTTCAATGATATTTCAAAACGAATACTGAGCAAGAAGTTATTGTATAGATGGAAGGCAGGCCCCTAAAATAAGTTCTTCTGGTGCACCCGAAGTGCCTCATTTCAACCCTGTCTGTGTGTTAGTAATCAGTTTTTTTTTTAATGACAACTCTAGGTCTATATCATACCAGTACTTCAGTATTGATGAACTGGTGATATCTTCTGCTAGTCATTGCTGACTACATTTGTCACTGTAAGCTTAGTTTTTCTCTTGCTCTCCCATATTAAAAAATATTCTCAGGTTTTATAAAAACCAATGTCTTTGCAAATATGGGACAACCTTAACCTAGCAAAGGTATTTGAGGAGCTCTAATGGTCTCTGGAAAATAATCTGACTGTTTTTACCATTATTTTAACATAAAAGTCATAAAATAAATTCAAAAGGGTGGGAATCTAAAATGTTATGTAAAATTTGCTCAGCCGTAAAAACATCTCTCATACTTACACAACCATTTTGGGTGTATTACATTTTAACTTGAGGTTTGTTTTTTAATTTCCTTTTTACTACACTGCTTCTTTTAAAAAGAGATAAGAATATATAGTTTTAGGAACTGCATTGGAATTGGCCAACCATTCTCATGCCAGTTCCTCTATTCTATAGTCTAGATGTTTGGTAACACATATTATCACTGGAGACAGTGCTAGACAGCAATATAATCACTGGAGACAGTGCTAGACAGCAATATAATCACAGGTAAATAGATCTTTGGCTTCAGGATAATGCAAGTTCTTCTAAACAGTTATTTTTGAGCAGTGACTCAGGAGTACATAACAGAGATGAGCTCACTAGTGTCATCCTGCCAAAATGAGAAGATCTGGATGTTAGAAGTATTACGGTATTATGATATTTTACATGGGTTGATGATCAAGACTGAATGTTTGTCCTGTGTAAAATGTCCTTAAAGGGGTTTTCGAGCTTTTCGCACATGTCTAAAACTGAATCCCAGTCAGCACTACCTGTTAAAAAAAAATAGTCCTCTTATCGTTGGCTCTCCTTGGTCCCTGGCTCTATTCTGTGGTATTCTAGTCACTGTCCTGTAAACTTCCAGACAGATGGGGTCATGGGCACCACTGCAGCCAATCACTGGCCTCACAGGTGTTTACTAGTGGTACGTGATCCAGCAGTGTCGCACTTGACTCTATCCCTCTAGGCACTTACAGGAAGGGGACCAGGGAGCAGGTGAGTATGATTAATTCAACAGGTTCCCCTGAGGATAGGTCATTAATATCTGATCGGTGAGATTCCAACACCCTGTACCTCCACTTATCAGCTGTTACACCCTACGTCCTCTGGTGCTGAAACTCACACTTTAAATGGAACAGGAAGCACGGCTCCATTCAAAGCGTAGTGGCCATGCTGGAATTCCCCCTGCTCAGGTTCCATTCACTTCAATGATGGTGGGGGTCCAACACCTTGCACCCCCGCTGTTTAGCTGTTCTGCTGTAGAGTCAGCACTGGAATTACGCATCTGTCCATTGTGGATGAAGCTGTGAAGTTCCAGCAAAGACACTACTGAATAACATTGGCAGGGTCCAGGCAGTTGAATCCCCACCAATCAGATGGTGAAGGCATATTAGTGGGTCCCTTAAGGACCTGAATCAGAACACAGCACCTAAGCATTATCCAAGCACTGAGACAAGAGCAACTATTAGATATCTCTAAACTCTGCACATCCTTAACTTTTATTCTTACAAGTTGTGTGTTTCAGGATCAGCTTGGGTAACGTTTTTAGCTGGGTGGCATTTTCACAATGTGCTAGGTGTCTACTTCCACTAAAAATATAGGCATGGGCAGTGTCGGACTGGGGTGACTAGGGCCACTAGTAAAATAATATGGTCTGGGTGCCCACTGTAAAGCTACAAGCCAATATTATCTGCTCACACAGTGACAGCAGCAGCAGAAAGATGCTATAAGACAATTGATTATGGGGGTCCTTGCAGTGACTTTGAGAGGCAGGTCCCTGGGGGAAAAGGATACTGTCTAGCCTGCCTCTTGCCTAGAGGTCACCTCAGTCACCCAATGTGTCTATAATAATAAACTGGGTAGTTTGTTAAATAATCTACGCCGTTTTTATGCCACTATAAGCTAGTTAAGATTCTGTATGTTGGCTGTCTGCATGTAGTGCAGTCAGTCTATTGTGCAATGTGCACCTTTTGCAGGTGTTGGTGGATAAGGGCCCACCTTGCTCAGAGGCCTACCGGGGGATTCATCTGTTCCCCTGGGGGACAGTCCAAGCCTGAGCATGGGGATAATTTTATAATTCCTGTGAAAACTGTGCCAGCCACAAAGGGATTAAATTCTATGACACAAAACCCATTTAAGGTCAAATCTTCATATACTTATTACTGTGTTGTTACAGGTTCTTTAAATATTTTAAAATTTACAATCACCCTCCCCAAAATTAAAATAAAAATACATAAACAAAAAAATAAACATCAAGATCGTTGCCGCATGCAAAAACGCCTATACTATTAAAATATAAATATATAAAAATAATTGTCCCAAATGGCAAAAAGTGAAATGTAAAAAAAACAAGTCAAAATGGCCGATGCCTATTTTTTGCACGCTTCACCTCCCAGAAAAAATGGAATAAAAAGTTATCAAAAAGTCAAACACCCCCCAAAATAGTATCAATAAAAAGTACAGATCGCTCCACAAAAAATGAGCCCCCACACAGCTCTGTACACATAAAAATAAAAAAGCCATGGGGGGTCAGAATATGGCATTGCATAGAAAAAAAATAGTTTTTCCCACATTTTTTTTTTTTTTAGTAATACAATACAAGAAAATCTATACATATGTGGTATTGTAATCGTACTGACCTGGAGTATGAAAGTTACAGTAAGAAACGTTGTAAAAACAAAACCCATAAAACTGTCTGAATTGTGTTTTTTTTTTTATAATTCCACCCCATTTTAAAAAAAATTTTCCGGCTTCCCACTATATGGTACACAACCGTAAATGGAGCCATTAGAAAGTACAACTTGTCCCGAAAAAAATCAAGCCCTCCTAAGGCCATGTGAATGGAAAAAGAAAACAAGTTATGACTTTGGGAAGGCTGGGAGTAAAAAATGTAAATGGAAAATCGCCCGATCTTAAAGGGGCTATCTGACTCTTTATAACTGATGACTTATCCTCTGATTTGTGTGACCATCTGCCTCTTAATGAATTAGGCACATCTTACTCCAGCGCAGGGAACACCAGTCTTTATAAATCCCCCCCCCCCTTTGTTTTATTTATTTTTATAGCACTTACATATTCTGGAGCACTGTACAGAGGTTTTCGTTACTCACATTAGTTCTTATCCATGGTGAGGTGGCTGATGGCTACCGCATCGGGGTGGAGGATGAATGGAGAGGTGGCAACATGAGTCTTCTGTGAGAATCAAACAAGCTTGTACTGTATATGGGAGAGTTGAAAGGAATAAGTATAGATGGAACAAGCATGATTTGGCAGGTAGCTAATTCAAGTGTATGACTTGTGTACTGTTTCTGAGACAACCATAGAATTTAAATGCCTGGGCTGTTCGTATTTATTACTGCAAGGACATAATAGAAAACATAATAGAAAAACGCCATCACACTACAAAACGGCTTCTAGCCCCGCCCCCAGAGATCATAAACCATGCATCCACCTATATGAAAATATTACGGAATGAAGACAAAACATTTTTAAAAAATGAAAAACATACACTTTTTTTTTTTTTTTACTTTTTTTTCTGGGTATAATGATCTAAATATAAAACCTCATATATTAGAAAAAAATGGCTTAAGTGGGGTAAACGGACCACTCTTAAACTAGTCAAATAACTGATTCAGAAAAATAAAACAAAGTTATGACCTTCAAAGCTTAAAAAAACAAAACTCTCTCTCTCTCTCTCTCTCTCTCTCTCTCTCAATATATATATATATATATACACTGTATATGCACACAGACATAGTTTTGGTCATGGGGATTAATAATATATTAATGCACAGTGTTATTGTAATGTATATACTTGGTTCACTATTTCAGTTTGCATTGCTTAAGACACTTTCACTTGTTTTTGCAATTGTGCTAATGTAATGTAATGTAACTGTTCAATACATGACTTCCTCCTAGAATTTATTAAGTCAAATGGCCCTTCCTTCAAGCTAGCCTTTATAAAGCCATCTTACTGTGAGAGACTTGCATCCAAAAGAGAGAAGGTGAGACAGCTCCTGTTCCAGGGTTTAAGGGTTTATCATAGATGAGAAACCTCAAGTCTTATAGTGCCATAGCAGAAATCAAGAATGTTTCTTACACCAGACTTAACAATATTGTTCTGTTATTTATATGTCTGATAATATATTTCATTAATCTTAAAAAAATGTCATTCTAGGAGCAAGAAGATGCCTTCCATTAAGACACTTAGTTGTCTCCTTCTGGTTCTTGGATCGCTGCAGATCGTTACACCTTCTTTTTATGGTAATTCACCAATATTTTAATGACGCTTTTTGAACTCCAGCATGACCTTCTTCTGCAGAATATGTTGCTTCTTGATGAGTATCCACCACTTGTACATAATAGCTTATATAGTGAGATTCAACAGCACATTTTGTGATAGATAGATAGATAGATAGATAGATAGATAGATAGATAGATAGATAGATAGAATAAATATAGAATGAGGCAGCACTCCAATATAGTGAAGATGGTGGACCACTTTATTCACCCAATTTGACTAAAGTGGTCCACCATCTTCACTATATTGGAGTGCTGCCTCATTCTATATTTATTGGATGTATATGGGCTCAACAACTTACAGCGTGGAGGGATTGCACCCCCTCTGTCACCATTGACTAGTGCTGCTTTTCTTTTGAATAGATAGATAGATAGATAGATATGAGATAAATTGACATACTATATTTTATGTGACATATTCTAGTTCCCTCATGCATACTGACCATAGTGTTTGATAGCATAATCCATCTAGAAGAGCATTTTTCATGGGTTCCAATGTTGGGTGGCCCATGTCAAAGATTACGATAGATAGAGAGATAGATAGATAGATAACAGATAAATAAATAGATAAATACTGTAGATAACTAGATAGGAGATAGATATCTAAATAGACTAAATTTTCCAAGACATATTTTAGTTCCTTCATGCATACTGACCATAGTCTTTGATAGGATAATCCTTCTAGAAGAGCATTTTTCAGTGCAATGTTGGGTGTTCTTCTCTAAGATATTTATGATGGATGGATAGACATACAGACACTAAATAGATAGATAGATAGTTATAGACTGTATTTTCTGACATATTTTCAGTTTCCCCAAACATACTGACCAAAGTCAAAATGACTTTGGTGTCCAGACCAACGATCCTATAACCCACTGAACCTTTACACCAGCAGATTATCTCTAGCAATAACCTGCCCCAACATCAGGCAGTGTAAAGGAGTCTTATACGTGGTGTTGACGTCTTTCTTATCATCACTGACTTATTGTCCATTTATTTCTACTACTCAGATGGAGTGGAGGAGCTGGATAATAATCTTATTCTCAGTTCAGTCCAGAAGGCAAAGAAGCTGGTAGACACTGCATATAAGCGCACCCGTGATATGTAAGTCCTGTCCTAATCATAAAATATCACAAATGATATATCATTATATTATATGTAAGATCACCAAGGTATCACTGTCTGTCACGGGTTCTATTTTCATGAAGCCAGGACCATTATGATGGATTCATTTGATGGATACTGTTGTTTTATCATGGGGTTTTCTTCGGAGCTCCAGTGTTTTTGATGCCAAAAATAAAGTAAAACTATTGTTGTGTAGCAGTTGAGGCAAGTATGTTGGTATACTGTTCAACTCAGTACCCCTGGAGCTAGATACCATAGTCCCAGACCATCAGTAGAGGTTTTAAAGTGGTTATTCCATGATTAATCTAAAAAATGAAAATCAGACATCATATAGTACATGACAACCTCTTTCAACAAAGCCATGACAACAAAGCCTTCATGAGCAAATAGACAGCTATCATGCTGAACTTAAAGGTCTTATTCCATGATTAATGGAAATCAGACATCATATAGTACGTGACAATCTCATTCTAACAAAGCTAGAACCAGCCCTGTACCTCACATGGATCCAGAGATCTCTGCTAGATTTATATCAAGTTTGCTTAGCTTAAGAGGAGTGTCTTTTCTGTGGCAGTTTAGGGGGCGTGTCCATTCTGCTGCATCTCTCTCCCTATCATAAATCAAGGGGCAGTTGAAGGATGAGACTGAGCATGTGCGGCGAGATATATTAAAACATAATTTAATATGACATAAAGTGGTTATACAAATGGAATGGAAAAAAACATTAATGTGAATAAAGCCTTAAAGATACGTAAGGATTGGTCACCTTTACCATGATTGGAGGTTGTTCTGGTATTAGTATTGTATTATCCTATTGGGCTGCTTTCCCATGATAAGTGTATCCTAACTGTATTTCTCCTACTTTAAGCCTTAAAGAGCGTCTTAAGAAAGGAATTTTGACTCCATCTGATGTCATGTCATACTTCAAGCAGCCTGTGGCAACGAGCCGAAATCACATCCGTGCCGCTGATTACATAGAGGCCACCTTTGAACTTCTGACTGAGAATGTTAAAAGCATCTACAGTCGACCCTTCAACATTTCAGGTAACAGAGAGAAGGGGGATCCAGGAAGCTGACATCTGTGGTGCTTTTCTACAGGGATCTCACACTATAGCTGCTCTACCTTCACAGGAAAATTTAGTTAAAGAACACCCTAAGAATGAGTTCATGTCACCACTAAAGATTCAGTGTGGTGCCCTAGCCTTGTATATAAGCTTCCTAATACTTGGTAGGGCTCCCCATGACACCTAGCTCTACCTGCTCCACCCTAGCTACACCCCTACCTAATGTGCAATCATCACCATAGGTATCAGTCTCCTGAACTCTTGTAGTGCATCTGTGTGCTAGAAAATAGTGATAAGTGAATCTTAGGGCCATTTAACATTGGTCAGTGATCAGGAAAGGGCAGCAATCAACCAACAAACTATAAAACAATCAGGTGATTGGACCTTTTATGAGAGCATAAAAATGCTTGCTGGTCAGCAGTACCATCTCCCAGTGTAAACCGGGATGAGCTGCCTGCGGTATGAAGATTTATGGTTCTTTTAGACAGTCTGATTTCAGCATGGAATGGGTTCCAATTGATGATATAAAAAGTTGATCGATTTTTTTTTTAGACGAGCCAATGCACACTGATATGCAGATGAATGATCATCAGTAAGATCCATTCAGATTGCATATTGTCAGCTGCACATCCTGGTTTACACTGGGAGATGTGCTGCTGATATTTTTGTGCTAACTCATCCGGCTTTGCAGAGACAGTGGGGACAGAGTCTTACCACACTGCACTGCTCTGTGTAATGGCAGCAATGGCTGATCAGTGACACAATGCTGCTGTCCCCACACTCTTCAGAGTTTCTGGGGTTTCCTGCATGATGCAGCTTGAGCCTGTCTGCCCACTCTGCCCCGTCATCTTTCTCTCTCCTGTCTGATCTTACATACAGGAGGCAGGGAGACCAGTGTGAATTTACATCTCATAGAACTACACTGGAGAGTCAGCACACACAGATAGTAGAGATAAGAAATGTGAGTCAGGATATTTATATAACTGCAGCGAATCACTGTCTAAACTCAACTGCTATATATCTGCACCTATCAGAGCCTGCAGGAACTGAAAGCTGAGCTCTGATTGGTTGCAAAGGGCAACTAAGACAGATTTACTATTAGGCAGGATTTGGAGATATTGGAGGTGGGCCACTTTTTCGTGGGCTACCCTGTATCATCAACAGAACACAGGGATATACAAAGGAAGATGGAGCGATTATGAAGGATGCCAGGAGGAATTTGATATGTGATGATGTCATTCTGTTGTTCACAGGAAGTCAGCTACACAGGAGAGACTGATCTCCTGTTTACACATTTGAGCAAGCTCTGGATTGCTGGTCAGACTTGAGGTCACATGACCAGGTTCCCATAATAAAAAGGTTCAAAATGTATGAATGCGATGAAATAGGTTGTAACAAATTACACGGCTAGAGTACTGGTGGTGAGTTAGCAATCAGTCTTTGCTTCTATGGGATGAAATCAGATTTTCCAAAAGAATCCTAAGTCACACCTGAGTTCACAATTGAGTGTTGAGAGTATAAGAAAAAGCGCCAGCCGCTTTTGTGGCCGGGTCCATGGGGGCGCACATAGGCACGCATGCACAGCAGATCCTGTCCCGCCCACCTCTTATCTGTGTTACAGCAGTGACCCTAACCCCTTGATATGAGCCAGCAAAGGAAGCAATATTGACAATCACAATACAATAGTAAGTGCATTGTATTAACTTTGCCTGCATGATAAATCCCATTGGCTGAAGTGAGACAACCCCTTTAAGTCTGTCCAATAATCTGATCTTCTGCCATCTGTTAGACTTTGTAGTTTGACAGGTTAAAGTAATTTTACCCTACGTGAACAAGTATTACATAATGTTATTATGTGTTCAACAGACCTGCTGACAGCCAACCAGATAGACATGTTGCATAAGGTTTCTGGATATGCTTTCCTACATCTTCCAAAAGATTGTCCAGAAAACCGTTACCGTACCTTCACAGGGGAGTGCAACAACAGGTGAGAGAAAGTCTTAAAGCCTACGTCCACCTTTAGAACCATTTTTTCTGTTTTGATGCCTCAACAAAATTACTGCTTTTCAAAAAGTTTTCATTAAAAAATGTCCTGTTGATCTGCAGCTACGGCAGCTATGCACAATTATGCACCTCCATGGTGAGACAGAACAAATCCTTTCTATCTGTCACCTTCTTCATGCCAACCTACTGAACTTGTAACTGTAGAGATGCATATGGGGTTTTTTTTTACAGATACTGTCTGTGACCATAGAGATGCATATGCCTGGATAAAAGCTGCAGACACCAAATAGGAAATTCTTAAAGAAAATTTTTCAACTCAAAAACATTCCCCAAAGCCTGTGTATAGTGGAAGTGATGCCGAGTCCGGTTATGTAATTTTTATCTTCATACTCACTTGCATCTGACACTGTGCTTCTAACATAACAGCAGTAAAATGCATTGAGAGGACTCCTGAGCTCACACACATAATGGAGCAAACTGAAAAATGAGTCCTCTCAATGCATTTTACTGCTAGTTTGTTGGAGCACAGTGTAAGAATGCAAGTGAGTATGAAGATAAAAATTACATAACTAGACTCTGCATCACTTGCACTATACACAGTTTACTCTAGTTTGGGGGGGGTGCTAACAGATCTCCTTTAAATAACACCATTTTCAAAGTGACTTCCTTTTTTACCCAAGACAGTGTCAGGCTGGCCTACCAGGGCACCAGAGGATCCTCTGGTGGGCCAAGTTCTAACAACAATGGACCCCTAGTAAAACAGGGCCCTTAAGGTCCTATATACACAGAGGAAGGGATTTCAGAATCATTTTATCTGGTGGGCCCAAGAGACTTCAGTCTGACACAGAGCCCAAATGCATTTAGACTGGGACAGGGGCTAACTGTAAAATGTCACCTATACTAGTTCAACATGTGATTGCTAAGCATTTAGACATAAATGACACTGATTTTTGTTTCTTCAGGAGATTTCCAAACTTTGGAGTTTCCAATCGGCCTTACACACGCTTGCTACCAGCTCAGTATGAAGATGGGAGAGGGCTTCCGCAAGGCTGGACAGAAAATCAAAGGATCAATGGCTTTCCTTTACCTTTGGTAAGTTTACAGACAAACCATATGTCATTGTGAATAGGAATCAAAAGGAGCCCTCTGCAAAGTACATGGACTTTGATGCTGCTCAGATATTTCAATTTCAGAATGTTCTTGCAATACAGCACGATTAGATATTCTCCCATACTGAAAACAACCTTGGAGACTGCAAGGCTATAAGAAGTGCAGTAAGAGGGCACCAATGCAGTCTTCTGACATATCTATAGGAAATGCAATGAGATACAGTTTGGTGGAATTACACATTAAAGGGCTTCTGTCATCAGGAACATTGTTATTAAACTGACTGACTTTGGAAATGTGCTAATGTCAGATGAAGCTAATAGTCTTTGTCCCTTCTTTCTATGTGCATCCAACCTCTAGGAGCAATAGGGGTGGTGCTACTACTCCTAGAGGCTCCGTTCTCCCTCCTCTGGCTGCGCCGCATTTTGATTGACAGGGCCAGGCAGGATGATGTGAGCACTGCCTGGCCCTGTCAATCAACATGAGCAGGGCATGGAGGAGGAGGGAGAATGGAGCCTGTAGGAGTAGTGGAAACACCTCCATTGCTCCTAGAGGCTCATTTGCATACAATAAAAGTTGATTTTTCACAAAAACGAAGGCACCTAGAAAGATGAGACAAAGGCAAATCTTCAACTAACATTAGCACATGTTTACAGTCAGCCATTTTAATAATGATGTTCCTGATGACAAAAGCCCTTAAAAAAGTAAAAGCAGCCTGGCACCAATAAATTCACTGTTAAACTAGGCACACTGCCTTGTAGGGCTACTTCAGCTGAATGTAAGGAGACCTTTCACTTAGCAATCATTGCCTCATTCTGGAGAAACAGTACTTTTACAGTACTTTTAGTCAGGGTTGCCAACCTGAATTCTTCCTTTTTCTTTTTTTGGACGACTTATTCCAAAATTAAAAACAGCCAATATTTTTTAAGGAAAAATTGAAAAACCATAATAAATTATAAAGATTATAAGTAATCCATGTTTATAGCTCAATATACTGATAAGAACTCATTACCAGCATTTACTGTGAGCTGTAAATTGATGATGATTACCACCAAAATCATCTAGTAAGGTACCACCAGCCTCCAAAAAATTCATGGACACGTCTATTTTTTTTTTTACAGACACAGGAAAAAAGTTGCCTATTTTTACGGACTGTCCAGAAATTTCTGGACGGTTGGCAACCCTGCTTTTAGTCCATGTGCAAATGAGCACTTTACTGCACTGAAGGTGAGCCCAAGTCACTCTTTGGAGGTTGACAGGACCAGGTTCCTGCATAGTCATCTAGCTTGGCAATGTCAATCTTTATGGAGAGGGAGGGGCTGGCAAAACAGGAGGAGCCAGGGTGCACAGAGTGGCTTGGGCGCCATCCATGGTGCACATATATGATAAGTACTTTTTCTCCAAGATGAAGCAAATGATCGCTAAGTGAAAGGTGTCATTACATTTAGCCAAGCTAGCTCTGCAAAACATTTTACCTGGTTTAGGAGTGAATTTCCTGGTCACAGGTTACCTATAAAGTGGTTCTACAGGAATTAAGAAAATGAAAATACTTAATTATTATTTTATTATAAATATATTCCCAAATACATTTCATTAGATATAATGGCTCATTTTGTCTAGGGAACAATCATTAGGAGAAAAAAAAGACTGTCGTCCTATTAGTACACAGAAAACCTGTCCTAATCACACAGAAAGACAAGTTACTTCAGAAAACTGAGCTAAAGATCTTCTTCATCCTCCTCTCTGCTCTGCTCACCAGGGATTATGATCCTGAATACAGATGATAAGATCTTCAGCTGCATCTCTGTAGGAATGGAGTTCATGAGGAGACATGAAGTACAGAAAGGATGGAAAGGACAGACTGTGATAATGGAGACTGCACCTATACCCTCCTCTCTGTACTTCATGTCTCCTCATGAACTCCATTCCTACAGAAATTCAGCTGAAGATCTTATCAGCTGTATTCAGGATCATAATCCCTGACAAGTAGGAGAGGAGGATGAGGCAGCTCTTTACCTCAATGAAGTAACTTGTCCTGCTGTGTGATTAGGACAGGTTTTGTGTGTACTAATAGGACAGTGGCCATTTTATTTCTCCTAATCATTGCTCCCCAGGCAAAATGAACAACCAATGAAAGGTATTTGGGAATATGTTTATAATAAAGTAATATTTAAGTATTTTCATTTTCTTAGTTCCTAGTTCCTTTAAGGACAAAAGTTCTAAGCTCTGTATGACATTTTTTGCACTGCCTCAATTTACTTTAACAGCTATCTTCTGATGCACCTCTCGTGTATTACAGGCCAGGGCTGTGTCAAATGAAATTATCCGATTCCCAGAGCGAGAACAGACCCTGGACAATCAACGGTCTCTTATGTTCATGCAGTGGGGACAGTGGATTGATCATGACCTTGACCTGGCACCAGAAACACCATCAAGATCAACCTTTTTAAGAGGCATTGACTGTGATCACAGCTGTGCCCGGGAGCTACCATGCTTCCCCTTGCGGGTAACTTTTTGTTGAAAATATTTTGGAGTTTATTAGTGATAAATCAACATGGAGTGAACAGATATAGAAGAATACGAGAATGCAGCTAATTGGGACGGTGGATTAATCACAAATTCAGCCAGTGGTTTTGCCAGTAATGCTGTTTGCCTGCAAAATTGTGTATTAACAACTAATTTAAAAACCATTCATGGTAAAAACTGCAGGTTGGTGCAGTTTTCAACCATGATGTGGCTGCTACACATGTCTCTACTCTCAGGCACCATACAATCTGTGCCTATAAGCTCCTAAGGCCTGCATTACACCAAGAGATTTTCTGACCAATCGTTTGTCAGATGGCCAATTGCACACACAGATGTTTTGTTATACACACCAACTATTGGTCTGATTGGACAGATATTGGTGAGATAATCTGTTGATGTAATACAGGCCTAAGATATAAATCCAGCAATAGATAAGTTATCTTTCTGGACCCCCCATCAGTAAGGTGTGTATGTTTATTTCAATATGGAGTGAGGCACAGGGGTGCACCTAGCCTCTCTGCTGCCTGAGGCGAAAACTGAAACGGCGCCCCCCCCCCACCTGCCCTTTGCCACAATGAAAGCACTCATTGCCCATGGCCCTCTTGCCCCCAGGCTGGTGCTGCACTGAGGCGATCGCCTTACCTGGCCTCATTGGTCGTGCACCCCTGGTGAAGCACAGGCAGTTGTCAGACCCCTTTCTTGTTCAAATCCAACATGCTCAGTTCATTTATCCCAACAGCTATCATCAGGGGTCTGTTAGGTGACCTCCTTACACATAGGTTTGGCCGATCCTGCTGAAAACAATGGGATCAGTCAATCAAATGCATAGAAGCAGTCACTTATATCACTGTGCTATCTGTTCTCATTTACAACAGAAATGTAAGCTGTCCTTGTTATATTGGAGATGCAATCAATAAAATGTGAATTCAATTCTTTTATGTGCTTGCAGATTCCCCCAAATGACCCTCGTATATCTAACCGCAGTGACTGTATCCCCCTTTTCCGCTCAAGTCCCGCTTTTCAGCAAGGCTCTCCAATACGTGAACAGATGAATGTCCTCACATCATACATTGATGCCAGTCAAGTTTATGGCAGCACAAATGAGTTGGCCAACAGACTACGTGACAGAACCAATCAACAAGGCCTCATGGCTATTAATAATAGGTTTAATGATAATGGACGCGCCTACCTACCTTTTAGTACAAATGGAATTGAAGAAGATTTCTGTCTGCAGACTAACAGGACATCTGGTCTCCCATGCTTCTTAGCTGGTAAGTAACGTGATTTTCTAAACGTATTATATATTTATCTACAATTTTCAGTTTTTTTCATATTCCGAATAAATTATACTGACTTTGGACACTCCTAAATAAAACAGGGATCAAAACTGTCAAGGGACATATTTTAAATTTCAGCATAAACTTTGGGCAGTTCTGTGCACAGTGAATATATTGTTGTTGTTTTTTTTAATCTTAAGGTGATGGTCGTGTCAGTGAGCAGCCTGGTTTGACTGCCTTTCACACACTCTTTGTGAGAGAACACAACCGTATAGCTACAGTGTTACGCAGGCTGAATCCTACCTGGAACGGAGAAAGACTTTTCCAAGAGAGCAGGAAAATAATTGGTGCCATTACACAGGTGAGGCATTCTGGAAAAATCCTTCCAGTCAACCAAATTATCTTCTCAGGGAATACAGTCTAAAGGGCCTTCTTCACTAGCCAATTATTGGAAAAAAAAACCTTTGTTGCAGATCCTTGGCCCATGTAAAAGGCCCTGCAATCAGCCGACAGACGAGTATGTTAGATGGTCGATTGGCTATTTTATGATGGCATAAAAATTATATTGTAAAAAAAAAAAATAATGTAAATAATGTAAAAATAATGTAAACTCGAATGATCCAATGTAGCTGTTCATTTGGGCATTAGTTGCCTATGAAGCTCCTTGAATGAGCACCAACAGACATGCTCTATGTAACAGAAATAGAAAGAACTAAGAACACTGTTGTAATTCCAGTTGAAAAATTGGTATGTTTTGCAAGATCTAACAGAAAAATGTCATATTTAATCCTGGGCAATGCCCAGCAGGCCATGTCCTTGAAGCCATAGGCATCGTGGTACTATGTATGGTGCCTTCATAAGAAATGCTTTTCTCGGGCAAGATACCTCAGTAATTAATTTATTTTAATTCTTGTTAACCATTTGTCTTTACATACAGAGAAGCAATATGGCACCAAAGATCTCTGTAGATGCCTTATGAGGGCTGTGTATGTGCCTTTTTAATGATATGTCAACATGAACTGTGTGTGTGGCCCCAGACTTACAAGGATGTCTACAATACAAAATGTTTTGTTTGATCATATAAGCAACAAATAATTTCTTGTATTTTATCTTCCATTTGCCATTCAGAAAATAAACTACAAGGATTGGCTTCCCCTGCTGTTGGGTTCATCGATGTCTCGGATGGTTCCTCCATACTGTAGTTACAATGAAACAGTGAACCCAGGGGCATCTAATGTGTTCAGCTTGGTCTTCCGAATGGGTCACACAATGATCCAGCCATTTATTTATCGGCTGGTGGATAGATACCGGACCTCACGAAACTTGCCTCCAGTCCCTTTGCACCTTACATTCTTCAACACATGGAGGGTTGTAAGAGAAGGTACATGAATAGACTTTCATTATGTCATTGTATTCTTATGTGTTGTAGTTTTAGTTGATTGGACATGTGACTTCCAGTATGTTGTCTTATGTTTAAGCATTTTTGTATTCAAATGGATTTCCATATTTTGATAAAATGTTAATTTCTTACTGGATTAATGTATAATGTTGTATTTCTCAGTGTTTTCTTAAGCAAAGTACTACCAAGAATCATACACTGTACTGAATCTATTAACAACCAAACATAAGCAGAGTGCAAGTACCCCTAGGGCATGTTTGCCAATTCTCCCCAAACATCTGGGATCTCAGAAAAAGGAGAGACCTCCTGGACTCCTTGAAGAGTCAGAAATAAGACACAGCCCTGGTGCT
Source organism: Rhinella marina (assembly GCA_900303285.1). Classification (NCBI taxonomy): domain Eukaryota; kingdom Metazoa; phylum Chordata; class Amphibia; order Anura; family Bufonidae; genus Rhinella; species Rhinella marina. The sequence continues at coordinate 861,906 of ONZH01004164.1, forward strand.
CAAACAATTCATTGAAGGGGTAGAACTGTGAGGCAGAAAGGGGCATAGGGCTGTGGTCAGTCAAAAAGGGGCAAGTTTATGTGCCCCTTGTAGGACAACTTCCAAAATTTAGCATCTATGCTTAAAGACATGTCATATGACCCATGGGTACCACAGACTGCAAAACCAGAGGGTCTTCTTATGTTATGGGTTGAAAGGTGACTTTGTACAACTTGAAAACTATAATCTAATTGAAAAGTTAACTAAAGCTAGGGTTTACTAAAGTTTCAAAAAAATGTGTGCTCTACAAAACAATTTTACTTGTTTTTACATAGGAAAGGGAAGTGTCTTTTGACTTTGTGAAGCACACAGATCCAAACATATACCTATGCACCTGGATCTATCTGCCTTCTGACACCCATAGATTTATGAAAACTAAGTACTGTCTTTTTTGCCAATAACAAACAATCTCAGGACAGCTTTCATTTTTAACAGAAGAACATGAAATGAAAGCTGCTCTGTTATTGGTTGTTATGGGCAAAAAAGACAGTTTTTCTTTCAGACAGTTTCATAAATCTCTCCCATAGTGTAACTGGAAAGGCAGCTACAGGTTTCCAAGGTATAGAGCTCAGTATCTCAAAATCCAATGTAGATATGCCTTTAAACTACACATTTTACATACACAACTCTCTTTGTTACTACAGGAGGTATTGATCCTCTTCTTCGAGGCCTCATGGCAAATCGGGCAAAACTGAACAGGCAGAACCAGATTTTGGTTGATGAACTCAGAGAACACTTGTTTGAGCTGTTCAAACGTCTTGGGCTTGACTTGGGAGCTCTCAATATGCAGCGTGGCCGGGACCATGGATTACCAGGTGATAATGCTTCTGGGTGATATAAAGGATGTATGAAAGCATAGCTAAAGTATATATACTTTGCATATAACACATTTTATTTCTTTTACCTTTAAATATTAAAATAAACTGGAATGCTGCACCTACTTTATATAGCAACCTGTCATCTGAATACCACCATCATTTATTGAAAAGGGTCATTTGTAATGCAACACCTTGAAAATTGTCTGTCTTGATAGGGTACAATGCATGGAGAAGATTTTGTGGACTTTCTCAGCCCAGAAATGTTACTGAACTAGCACAGGTGTTGAGAAACAAGCCACTGGCTGAAAAATTCATTTCTCTTTATGGTACACCACAAAATATTGACATCTGGGTGGGAGCTGTTGCTGAACCTCTGCTACCACAAGCGAGAGTTGGTGAACTGTTAGCTTGTTTAATCGGAAACCAGTTCCGCAGAACCCGTGATGGAGACAGGTGAGTACAGCAGCAAATAATAGTAGATATCGATTTTCATATTTAAACCTACCACAAGTATGAGATATTGTTCTGGTGTTCTCCATATTACTTTTGCATTATATTATTGTAGTAGTTCAGTGAAGTGAAACTGATTATTATCATATATTATATTTATATTTTTTCTTAACAGATTTTACTATGAAAGACATACAGAGTTCACAGCAGCCCAGAGGAGATCTATAGAAAGAGCAACAATGTCTCGAATCATCTGCGACAACACAGCAATCACCCAAGTTCCTCGAAATGTGTTTGTAGCAAACACCTACCCAAGAGATTTTGTAAATTGCTCCCAGATTAGCGCTTTTGATCTGAGTCCTTGGAGGAGAAGGATGAGCGGATCAGGTATGAGCTTCAGTAGAGATGATACATTGTAGAAGTGCCAATAATCAGTCAATTTCATAGACCTTTGCCTACATTTTTGTCAATTTCAATTTAAAAAGTTGCGCTCTGCCTAACCCAGATGTCGGAAAAAGTGGAGTAAGTTCCAAACCTGCATTAAAGCTATCTGTAAGGCTGTACCGGCAGAGGGTTTCTTTTCTGATGTTTGATTCTCTTTAAAGGGGTTGTCTCACTTCACTAAATTGCATTTGTCATGTAGGCAAAGTTAATACAAGCCACTTACTAATTGTGATTGTCCATATTGCCTCCTTTGCTGGCTTGATTCATTTAAATCACATTATACACTGCTCGTTGCCAGGGGTTATGACCACCCTGCAATCCAGCAGAAGTGGTCGTGCTTGCACACTAGAGGAAAAAGCTCTGTCCTCTCTGGTGGCCGGGACTGCAGGTGTGCGCATAGGCAGGCATGCGTAGCAGCTCCTGTCTACCTCATATCTGCACTGCAGAGGTGGCCATAACCCCTGGATACAAGCAATGTATAATGTGATGGAAAAATAAAGGCAGCAAAGGAGGCAATATGGACAATCACAATACATTAGTAAGTGCCTTGTATTAACTGTCCACATGAAATATGCCATTTGCTGAAGCGAGAACAACCTTCCTCAAGCATATTTAGGTGCTAGTCAAAGCATAATGGCGGCATGTCACATAATGGTGGCTCTGACTAGCAGCTACATATGCTTGAAGAAGGGTGTTCTCAAGGGTGCACCTAGCCTTTCTGCTGCCTGAGGCAAAAACTGAAACTGCGTTCCCCCAATGCCAATTTCTTAACCTAACCCCTTTTCCACAATGAAAGCGCTTATTGCCCATGTCCCTTACGCTGCTTCCCTCTTGCCCCTACCTGGTGCTGCCTGAGGCAATCGCCTCACCTGGCCTCATTGGTGGTGCACCCCTGGGTGTTCTCATAAACCAGAAAAGTTGCAATTAATTGGTTCATGTGTGAATGGAATCTTATGATCTAAGCTTTGGCAGACAAAAATAAAGACTACTGAATTGCAGTAAAATTTTAAGTGCTGTCCTGATATATGGTTGACTAAGGGCCTCGTTGCAAAAGAGACTTCTACTGGACGGGCACCAAGCTATTTTTTACCAGGAGACGGAGAGTGCTGTTGACACCCACTAAGAAGAATTTGCTGAAGTGAGACAAGCCCTTTAAAATAAACCTAACACATACATTACAGATACAAGTAGATCCCGCCCCAGGAATGCCTCCAAACCACCTATTTATGGGTGGGGTTTACAGGCCCTCGCATTTTCACCCTGGGAAAGCCCAAAATTGTAGGTCAAATATAGGGACAGTCCCTGTAAATTTTGTTAGTATACTAACATGGAATAAAATCTACCTCCAGTTAACACTCTCAGGTTTTTTGGCTTCTGTTCCAGGCTGATCCCATTGATTTTAATGGCTCAATCAGGTTTCTTTTTGTCCCACTGTGTAGAAAAGTGCCTCATGCTACACTGGTCTTGCCATCAGAAAGCAATGTACAATACAATAAGCCCTGACATCCAGTAAATAGGATTATATTTATACATATTCTAATGGAACCATCTGCTCATTTACCTCTCAAGTGGTGGTGACCTAGTTCAGATCCATAAGCTAAGACTTCTTAGACATAGCAAACTAATTTATATGTTTGTATATGTCTTTACATGTCATCTGAAATATTAATTTATCATTTTGTGTTTACCATTTTATTTTCCAGAAGTTGAAGATCCTGAAGAGTAAAGGAGTCACAGATGTTATGTGATGGCCTATGTCATGTTCCTCCAAGCTATGCCATGCTTTATATACAACTGAATGTCTTTCTGATATAGGCTAAGTGCTCAAATGAATGCTAATCTCCAAGATATTGTAATATGCTAGACAAGAAGAGTGTACTTTGTTGTGTATGTAAAGTGAGAGATGTTACAGAGTCTGGAATCAGGACTGGTTGTAACTTCCTAATATCCTGTGCCACATTTGTCTGGGGGCAGAGATTTGTTAGGACTCTGAGAATTTACAATGCTTTTAATTACGGTATATTACTATTAATCCAGGCATATTGACACTTGTATTTTAAAATTGTAATAAATTCAATTTCAATTCATAAAAGGACTAAACTTATTTACTAATTCGAAGAATTGGACTAACTGTACACTGACTCTACCTCCAGTCTTAAAGGGTATCTGTCAGCAGATTTGTACCTATGAAACTGGCTGACCTGTTATATCTGTGTTGGTCCCATGTTCATATGTGCCCTCATTGCTGAGAAAAAGTTTTAATATATGCAAAGGAACCTCTAGGAATAACGGGGGCTGTTACACCTAGGAGCCCAGCTCTCTCTGCAACTGCCACACCCTCTGCACTCTGATTGACAGGGTCAGGCAGTGTAAACGTCATCAAACATGGCCCTGTCAATCAAAGTGCAGAGGCACAGCAGTTGAAGAGAGAACTGAGCCTCTAGGAGTAACAGCAATGCCCCCTTTGGTCCTAGAGGCTCATTTGCATATATAAAACCTTTTTCCCAGAAATGCGGGCACATATGAACTTGGGACCAACACAGATGCCTTCAGCTGCCAAGCGCACGTGCAAAAGATTAGTCAGTTTCATAGGTACAAATCTGCAGACAAATGCCCTTTAAGCAGGGCCGTTTCCAGCTTTTCTGGTGCCTGCTTAGGTGAAAATAGAAATGGTTCCCCCCACCCTCCTCCATGCCACATTCTCAATGTCCCACAGCCCTAGTGCTAAAGACATATTTGGATGGACATTGTATTCAGCGCTCTCAAACATCACTACACACCTGATATATCCAGTGATTTCTCCTCTGATGTACTTGTTCGCTCTTTCGTCATCTTTCTCAGGCCGCCATGATGACTTCTTTCAGTGATGTCCGGTCTCTCCAGAGTTTGTCACACAGACATTTTAGGTTGCTCAATAATCTTATCCCTCCTGGTGCCCCAGCAGTATAATCCTGCTGCTACCCCAAATACTGTGACCACTGTGCTCCCCAATGAGCCCAAACACTATACTGCAGAAATAATAGTGCCATACATACTCCCTCGAGTAGTAAAAGTGTTCCCCAAAGTCCCACCATAATTCTCTCCCAGAATGCCCCCAATTAGTAATAGTGTCCTAAACAGTGCCCCCAATACTGATAATGCTTGCCAAGAGTGCCCCCATTAGTAGTAGTCCCCTCCATATTGTGCACAATAATATTAATAATGCACAGTACCCCTATTGGTAATAATGCTCCTAGCAGAAATAAGGCCCCCCATATGGCACCCCTTTAGAGCCCCCAGTAGTAATAAGGCTCCCTTATATATAGCCCCCAGTAGTAAGAAGGCTTCCTATAGTGACTCCAGTAGTTATAATACCCCCTATAGTGCCCCTAGTATTTATAATGCCTCCTGTAGTGGTCCCAGAAGTTATATTACCCCCAGTTGTGCCACAAATATTTATAATGCCTCCTGTAGGGCCCCCAGTATTTATAAAGCCCCGTGTAGCACCTCCAGTAGTTATAATGCCCCATGTAGCCCCAGTGGTTACAATACCCCCTATAGTGACCCCAGTAGATACAATGCCCTCATAGTTCCTTCAGTAGTTATAATGCCCCCTATAGAGCCCCAGTAGTTAGCCTACCTATAGTGCCCGTAGTATTTATAATGCCCCCAGTAGTCAGAAGGCTTCCTATAGTGACTCCAGTAGTTATAATACCCCCCTGCAGTGCTCTCAGTAGTTATATTGCCCCCTGTAGTGCATTGAGTAGTTATAATGTCCTCTGTAATGCCCCCAGTAGTTATAAGGCCCCCTGTAGTTCTGATAGTAGTTATAATGCCCCCTGTAGTGCTGACAAAGAAATAAAATCCTAATCCATGCAGCCCACATGCCTCTTCATTCATGGCACCTGAGACCTGGAACAGAAGGTCCTGTTCCCCACCAACTACCACCCCCTCATAGACAGCTCTGCCGCCTCCTGAGGTCAGAAACTCATTGCGCTTCATGGCAAATGCAGCCCTGATTTTAAGTCCCTGTTACACGACCCAATGATATGGAAGAAGTAACATAGTAACATAGTTTATAAGGCCGAAAAAAGACATCTGTCCATCCAGTTCGGCCTGTTTTCTTACAAGTTGATCCAGAGGAAGGCAAAAAAACCTGTGAGGTAGAAGCCAATTTTCCGCACTTTAGGGGAAAAAATTCCTTCCCGACTCCAATCAGGCAATCAGAATTACTCCCTGGATCAACGACCCATCTCTAGTAACTATAACCTGTAATATTATTACACTCCAGAAATACATCCAGGCTCCTCTTGAACTCTTTTAGTGAACTTACCATCACCACCTCCTCAAGCAGAGTGTTCCATAGTCTCACTGCTCTTACCGTAAAGAATCCTCTTCTATGTTTGTGTACAAACATTCTTTCCTCCAGACGCAGAGGATGTCCCCTCGTCACAGTCACAGTCCTGGGGATAAATAGATCATGGGAGAGATCTCTGTACTGACCCCTGATATATTTATACATAGTTATTAGATCTCCCCTCAGTCGTCTTTTTTCTAAAATAAATAACCCTAATTTTGATAATCTTTCTGGGTACTGTAGTCCAACCCATTCCAATTATTACTTTAGTTGCCCTCCTCTGAACCCTCTCCAGCTCTGCTATGTCTGCCTTGTTCACAGGAGCCCAGAACTGTACACAGTACTCCATGTGTGGTCTGACTACAAATATTCCTTCACGATAATTGCCGCCTACCACCCAATAAAACGCTCATTTCTTGCTCGTATCATTGGGGGACACAGGAGACCATGGGTATAGCTGCTGCCACTAGGAGGCGACACTAAGCAACAAAAGTGTTAGCTCCTCCTCTCATCTATATCCCTCCTGCAGGCACTGAGCTAGTCAGTTTTTAGCTTAGTGTCTGTAGGAGGCAGACCTCCCTGCTTTGCAGGGTGTCTTCTTTTCTTTTTTTACGTTTTTTCCTGTTTAGGTACGGGAAACAGAGACGCCTGGCCTCTCTGTTTACTCGGGGAGGAAGGCCAGTGTCGGTCTCCCTCACCGCCCGACCTCCCCCAAGAATGCAAAGGTGGACCAGGGCAGCCCTGCTCCCCTGTATCCCGCCAGCCATGGGGTCACCTGCTTTTCTGCAGTCCTCCCCTCCACTCCAGCCTCACTACCACCTCGGTGCTAGTGGCTGCAGAGGTGACCCCGCTGGTACCCTGAGGGGGGGTGAAGAGAAGAGGATGAAGATGGGGGTGAGTATTGTGACCAAGGTGAGTACCCTCTCCATCCACCACCTCCCCCAAATCTTTCCATACCTCCGGGCCGTCCAGTACCTGCCCCCTCCTGGCGCGTCTGCTAGCTCCAGCTGCCGGACATCGAGTATGCCACCCCGTCTCCTCGGTCTGGGGTCCGAGAGTCTCACGGCCATTCGTCCTGGTTTCCTCTGACTGGAGGTCCTTCCGATCGGCCTGCTCTCAGGCGACTCCCCGGCTTTGCGGCCTACTAGGCCTCAACTTCCACCCTAGAGTACGGTGGGTGGAGACTGTCCCCCAGGCGTGAAATCTTCCCGTCGAACGTCCCTCTTCTCCAGGAGCCTGCTGGGCTCCGCGTCTGGGTTTCTCTGTCTAGAGAAGAGAGAAAAAAAGAAAAAGAAAATGCTTTCTTGCTGGCCTCATTGCTGAGGCTGATTTCTCCATTACTTGGCTGATTGGTTTAGAACTTAACCCCTTCTTACCTCCAGTTGAGGCTAGGGGTTTTCAGTGTTCAATTACACGACCATTGCATACCCTGGGCTATCAAGTGCTGAGTGTTATTGCCGTACTTACCTGCAACAAGTCCGCGGGATGTTTTAGATGCAGTCTCAACCCCCCTTCCACGTCACGCACTGGCAGCGTACTGCATTACCATGGGTTACGGTACATTTTTTTGTCTAAACCTACAGCTCAGTGTTTAGAATGCTGTCTCCCATGTAGACTACTTGGGTTCAGAACCCCTATCAGTCTTTTTCCCCCTTCCATAAATGACGGAGTAATGCAGTGCTCCAGTGGTGCAATAGGTCAGCGCGTGGTAGTTATAAAGCAGTGACTGTTGAGCAATGCCAAGGTTGTGAGTTCAGGCCTCACCTGGAGCATTGTTTAAGGCATCCCATCATATGCCCTTTCATCCATAGACGGACTAATTGCACTACCCGCGTATACCGTACATCCTGTCGTGTTGCTCACTCATTGGATGGAGTAATTGTCACTGAATGACGCACACTCTGTAGCATGGCCTCCTCTCTTAAGGTGGCGTGTAGGCACTACCACTGCAGACGGTACAACCTGTTGCATTATCCTGTCCATGGGCGGCCTAATTGCTTAACCACTGGATACTGTACAGCCTGTCGCATTACACCCCTCCATAGGCAGTGTAATTGCATAACCACTGGATACTGTGCAGCCTGTCGCATTACACCCCTCCATAGGCAGTGTAATTGCATGACCACTGGATACTGTACGACCTGTCGCATTACACCCCTCCATAGGCAGTGTAATTGCATAACCACTGGATACTGTACAGCCTGTCGCATTACACCCCCTCCACAGGCAGTGTAATTGCATAACCACTGGATACTGTACAGTCTGTCGCATTACACCCCTCCATAGGCAGTGTAATTGCATGACCACTGGATACTGTATGACCTGTTGCATTACCCCCCTCCATAGGCGGCGTAATTGCTCTGCCACTGGATAGCATATCCTGCGTACATACTCCCACTAGTTCAGTAATCACATGAACGGATGAGGTAATTGCACCACCATTGGATACATATTCTTCCACGGTGGGTTTATGCAGGAGACGGTACGTACTATAACCCGGTCCTTCCCCACAAGAGGAATACGGGCACAACCGCTGGATACTGCAGCTACTTCTGCATTATTCCCTTTATCGTTGGTTTTTGAGCGCCAACATGGCAGTCTCTGTCCTCCCAGCGTGTATCCCCACAAAACAACATTAAGTCCCAGTGGGACTCCACACTACATGGTTGGTCATGATGCTTGACACCTTCCATAGGTGGTGTATCTGCCCTAGAAGAGGATTCGGTGGTTACTACCGAGCGATTTCAGTATTACACTGCTTCTGAATACTGTATCCACTTCTGGCTCTCCTACTTTTCAGGCGGTGTATTTAGGCTAGCATTCCATTCCAATCGTATGTCCTCTTCCGCAGGTGGAGTATTTACGCTAGCAATAGAGATTGTAGCTACTACTGGAGGGTCTCCTTTCCAGGTGGCGTGTCTACCACGACTTTGGCTTCAGTGGCTACTACGGCATAGCCTCCTTCTCAGATGACATATTTACTCTAGTGCTACAATTCATGGGTATCGTAGCCTGATTGGTTACTATCTGTTGAGCTTCTTCTCAGGTGAAGAAGTTGTGTTAACACTCCATGCCATGGCTCCTACTGGACAGTTTCCCCCTTGGAAGGAGTGTTTGTGTTAGTACTACATTCTATGGCTCCTACTGTAAGGTCTCCTCATCAGGTGGAGTATGGAGCGATCACCATATACTATGACTTCTACGGTATCACCACCTCCTTAGGTGGAGTATTGCACCAGCACTAGTTCCTGTGGCTACTCCTGCCTGACCACATTCTCAGGTGAAGAATTTGTCTTAGCCTTTAAAACCACCTGTGTGGTTCCCTTCTCAGGCTTAGGGTTTACATTCACCCTGCATGCTGTGGTGGCACCCGCGTTGCTTCCTCCTTGCATTTGAACTGGATATGGTTCTGTGGTTTCTACCACATTGTCCTCTGTTCCATTCCCTGTTTCGGCACTGGTTCTGTGTGCTGTAGATTCTACCGCTTCTCTTGTTCTATAGGTGGAACCCTCACACTGGTCTAGGTGTGGTAATTGAGTCTTCATTCCCTCTCAGATGGATCTCTGGCTTATTTTATGTGACCAATGGATGCCGTTGCCCCAATTGGTGGGGTCTTTCTTCTGTCGCTTGCAATTTCAGCTAATTCGTCCACTCATTCCTGATGACAGGGTCATCGGCGGTTCTTCCGTTCTCTGACCAGGTATTTGCATTAGTATGCATGCTGTAGTGGATGAGCCATTCATTTCTGGTGCGCTCTATTGCGGGGTGATCCCTGGTTAGCATAACCTCCTCGTGCATATGACATTGCTCTACCACGTGGTTTCCCCTTCAGGTGGGACATTGGCGCTAACTATTGACGCTGTGACACCATCAACACTGTCTCTTTTAGGAGATGAGTGATAGCGTTGACATGTCCCTATGTAGGTGACGCACCTATTCAGGGTGTATACTGTGCATTAACTGCTTTTCCCCCGCCACCAGACCCAGCTTGGTGCTGTCGCATGTTGTCAATGCTAATAGATGTTTTTGTTGCTGGAACGCAACACCCTTTCAACGGTATGTCCCTCCGCTAGACGGGTAATGGCAATCCTCTCAGATGCTGTTTCTGTCTACCTGGCCAGTAGTCATACTCCTACGGTTGGATTCTTACTGTTCTGGATCGCTTGCACTATTTTTTCTCCTATCTCGGACCAATCTGTGCAGTCCGCTGATGACCCTATTGTCCCCTTCTGGCAGAGTCGCTACAGGGCGACATTAGATAGTCTCTGACTAATGTACATGCCTTCGATATCTTGGCGTCAGCTTTGCTTCTACCTATCACTACGGTATTTTTGTTTTTAAACCTACAGTTGGGTCTGCCTGATCCAGGCGGTTTGTGCAGTATCAAGCAGTTTCTTTGTAGGAGGTCTAACAACAAGCCTCCATAGTAACTGCTCCTTAGGGAGCGTTCTCTTTTAAGCAGAGATGTATGCTGCGATCCTTACCTTTTGGATCGGCTTCTACGAGTGTATTTTGGCGAGTGTATGTGCTCTCTCTCTCATGTATCGTAGCCTGCTCTCTTTTAACAGTGCAGTTGCTCAGTTTTCTCAGGCTGTCTAATGCCAGTCATGATGTGGTCTTGGATCCACCATCACTCGCAGTCTTCCTTTTTGTTCAATGGCGGAGGTTGCTTTAGCTGCACTCCTCTGCCACATTGCTCTCTGCTGCGCGGCTGGGATGCTATTGTACCCCAAGGACACAATCTTTTCCTTTCAGTCTACTCCCCATTTGCCTATGGTTCTTCGTTTTGTACCTCAATTGGGTCCCGTTGTGGGTTTTTGTCTCCCTTGACCATTCCTTATCTCTATCTTCAGGAGTGACCTTATTCCATAGGTTTAGTCTTTTCTTGTGCTGGATTCTTTACAAGGAGTGGCTACTCACTATTTTCCTTTACAGTTTGGCCCACAGGGGTCTCGTCACTTGCCTGGGAGATCCCTACAAGACTAGTCCTCTTCCAGTCGCCCAGTAATTCCTTCTAGTTTTCCCAGTTTTTTCCTGGGTTAAAGTATCCCATTCCGATACTTACACATCTGGTAGGGTCGAGTCTAGGTTTTTCTGTTGCTCGTTCGCCAGGTCTCGTGCATACCCAGACTCTACAGACCCATTTCTGTTGACTAAACACTCCTTGCTTTTTCATGGGGCCTATTGTCATGCAAGACCTCCTGGGTTCCAGCCCGGGGCAATTCTGTGGTCCACGATATCCACAGGTACCTTCCACACATCTTTCTCAGTCGTCAGACATGCTTATCCTTCTTGTGGTTATTATGTGCTGCTATCCACATCTTCTGAAGCCTCTCTGGCCCTTGGGTTTCGTTTAACTAGGTCTTCCTCTTTTTTTTTTTGCCCAGTCTCAGAGGCCGTGCGTTCTACGCTCTCTGGCTGGCCTTCCCGGTTCAGGCTCTTCCTCTCCTATTCAAGGTTCCTGTGCGTCCTTTCCCCACATTACTGTGCGGGTCCCATGACCAGCCTTCGGTTGGCTTCAGTTTTTTGTTCCCTCCCCATGGTACTGCTTTGGGACATCCCATGGTCTCCTGTGTCCCCCAATGATACGAGCGAGAAAATAGGATTTTTTTACTTACCGGTAAAATCCTTTTCTCGCTGAGTTCATTGGGGGACACAGCACCCACCCAGTAAGTACATTGCTGTTTCTTTTAATGGGTCCCACCTGTTCTTGGTTCTGACCCATCTCCAGCTCTCTTTTCTACAATTGGTTTATGTTGGCTTCTCCTGGCTGCTCCTACTGCTTTTGTACAAAACTGACTAGCTCAGTGCCTGCAGAAGGGAGATAGCTGAGAGGAGGAGCTAACACTTTTGTTGCTTAGTGTTGCCTCCTAGTGGCAGCAGCTATACCCATGGTCTCCTGTGTCCCCCAATGAACTCAGCGAGAAAAGGATTTTACCGGTAAGTACAAAAAAATCCTATTTTCTTGGGTGAAAATATCATTGATGAAGTCACCTAAAGGCCTCTTTACGCGTACCAACGCTGCGGGCAGCTATCGGTAATGCTGTACATCAAACATTCACAGAGTGACCTCTGTCAGGTTGGTTTACCTACTTTTCTGATGTTTGGACACCTGCCCATCAGAAAAGTAGGCATACCAACCTGATGGAGGTCACTCTATGGATATGTTTCATGTAAAGCATGCTATGGAAGCTTTCCAGAAAATGCAGTGTGAATCCACCTTAAAGGCCTCTTTACACAGGCTGACACAGCAATCATTGGAAACAAAATGCAAATACAGCAATTATGTCCTTTGTATGGGCACTAGCAATCACTACAGTGATGGCTCGTCCACCCCATAGAGTCACTGCTTATGGGCTGCAGATCCCTGTTTAGACAGCACGATCTGCTACCCAGAAACAATCGAGTGATTGGCGGTACCTTTACACAGTGCATTTATCATTGTGAGTTTATGTGATAATTGTCCCGATCACTGTCTTGTGTAAAGGGCCTACTAATCATTATTCCTAAGCAGCAGATCATCCAGTCTAAACAGAAACAATGATTCTCTATTAAGATGAGTGATTTCCGGTCCCCATACAGATGAGATGAATGCTGCATGTAAATACAACTCTCACCTACTCTGAAAAGAAGGCAATAATCAGGAACAAACAGTTTGTTCCCAATGATTACTTGCTGTGTCAACCCTTGTAAAGAGTCCTTTAGGGTTGATTCGCCCCACATTTCCTGTAAACTATGACCGTGATGCATACATCTAATATATCCATAAAATGACCTCAATTGGGTTGGTATACCCAGGGGTGGGAATTTTTAACAACAGTTTCCCTACTCAACGGCTGACACACCATGTCATGACACATGTTTACATATACATACACCATGTATATGCAACACACATACAGATAAGAACACCATATACATGGTACACACACATAAATACATTATATATACACTACACACATACACCACACAACTAAGGAGCTAAACTATCAGCGGCACGCAAAGCAAAAGAGGCGAACATCTCCAGCTTCCCTGCCACCGCCAGATCGGGACTCAGCCGGTATCACGGTTCTCCAATCCAGGTGTGATTTTAACAACCAGATCTGGAGAACTGGAGGGAACTGGCTGAATCCCATGCCTGGGTATACCGGCTTTTCTAATGTATGTAATAGTACAGTCCGCTGCAATATTCCATAAAGAGTCATTCAGTAAAAAAAAAAAAACATACTGTATACCACACAGTATACATTGTTTTGTTAACATTGGTTCCTAAGGGACATCTGTCAGAGGCATCTAACAGACCATCGGTCCGTATAGAAAAACGGAGGTGTGGATTGCACCATTGAGCAGGGTCTGTCCGTGCAGAAGAATGGAAAATACAGCTGTCTGAATCAGGCCTGAGGCTAGGGATACATCTCAGCAACACTGATAGCAACTGTCATGGGAAATAAGCAATTTCCAAGTCATAAGTACATGCAACTTTAATGAGAATGTAGCTCAACATAATATCTAATATATAGGAATAAGTCACAAAATAAAAAAGATAAAAAGTTGCAAACAAGACGTACCCAAGGTCTACAGATGACTGGACATTCCTTGTAGGAACAAAACATTATATTGCGCACTAGGTGGCAGCATTGCCCACTCGAACAGATTCACTGTACCACTTGAAATATGTACGTAAGACCATTTAATGACTTTCTGTAGAGATGCTGATAATTGCTAAACAGACCATAGGCTCAACCCAATTATGAGTAATACAATATCTCTGTCTTGCCAGTTTCTTAGAGATTATGGATGGGTGACTGCCAGATTGTAAGTATAATTTAATGCTATGATGCAGCAGGGAACACCTAGCTCCTTGCCCTGATATTTACTCTAGTAAGCCACAGGTTCTACATGAACGTCGGGGTAGCATACATGTTGCTGCAACGCAGTGATGTCATTGTGCTACCTACGCCAAGCTCACTGCTTGGGAATTGGGACTTTGACATGCTCTGTCAGGCGTGCAAATGGTGTTAGGTTTTATAATTTTTGGCAAAGGTGAGCAATGTTTTTGTGTAGGGGACCATAAAGGGGAAATTTCACTGTGTGCAGACATTATTACTTTATGAGGGCACAATGCAGGTACTATTGCTTTATGGGAGACAAAGGGGTACTATTAATTTGTGAGCGGCACAAACTGAGATTATTACTCCTGGGGGCATATAGGGGCTGTTATTACTGCATGCAACACAAAAGGGGGCTTAATTATCTGGGCACAAAAGAGGCTATTATTACTATATGGAAGAACAAAAGGGAATTGTTACTTTATGGGGTGCAAAACAGTGCACTAGTACTGTATGGGGCACAAAGGGGTCACTATTAATTTTAGGGAGCAATGGAGGCAGCAGTAAGCTGTGAAATTTGTGTACAGAGATGAGTCGTGGCTGGCGAAGGTTGTCATGATGGTCTGGGCCCAGATAGTTAGGAGAAAGAAAGTTCTCACCTGTGAATCACTGGATGGAGCTGAACTGTATTAAATTTTCACTGTGGAAACTGGTACAGATGCAGCCAAGATAACCTGATGGTTAATGTGTTAAAGGGGTTATCAAAGGCCTATAATGCCCCACCATATGCCCAGGCCCCTCACACAGATAGTACTTACCTCACTCCCTGGCACCTGCGTCACTTCTGATGACTGCATGGCCGCCTCTGCATCTCCCCGTCACCAGCGATGCTAGGGAAGCTCATTCCTATCACAGCCTGAGATACAGTGGCAGCTGTGCCGGCATCACAAATGATGCGGGTGCCGGGGAGGCATTATAGATCTTTAACCCCTTTAAGTAAAGAATGGCAAGAAAAAGATAACTAACTTTGGATTTCAATGGCTTTTTTTCAGTAGATAACCAAGATAACACTGTGTCATGTGTTTTTAGAGTCAATTTTAGCTCAGCTACATCTGTATTTGACTATTATTTGGTGGCTGCATGATTTAGCAAGTTACTACTATAAGCCACTGTATATAAGTCTGCAATGTTTTAGAAGCTGTCTCCGATATATATGAGAAAGATCCCTCACTCAGCAGGGCAGGATTAAAGTGTCCCAGCATATTTAACAGTTCATCTTGGAACCCCTCTAAAAGGATCTGTGTAGCTTCCTTGTGTAGGGGTGACATATCGCAGCATATTTTTCAAATTTCCCTGAATCTATAAATCATACAAACCCAAAAGTTTATACAGTATATTGTATGAAACTAAATCATTAATAAATGTCCAGACATCGTGTACAATAATAATGTACCTACTAGATGACATCAACAGCAGTGACATCATCACTCAGAAGGGCCTCCAGTATGCGTCATCCCTTGCTTCTGGGTGCATTTGCCATTGCTGTCTGGCTACTGCTCAGTTTAAAGGGCCTGCACACCTTATAAAAAATGCCAGTTACAGTGCCCCATATCCTTGACTGCCACTGGATGACTTCAACCTTGATGACATTACCAAAACCATGTCATCACAAATCACTCAATGCAGACAGCAGCACTTTTTCTATGGACTGCTGCATGTCCTTTAGATCCTTTTGTCCCAGGATCTGTGAACACGTTATCCAAAGAATAGAGAGAGCTTAAAGGAACAAAGGGACAGCTGTACTAATCGTAGTACCTTTTTTCATCACCAGACAAAATTCAACATTTCGAAAGACACAGCATTCTTCTTCAGACACTGAATGCAGCTGCGTCGAAGAAGGGGTCCAATAGTTTAGGAAAAATAGATAGAGGTCCCTGTAGTCACAGATCATCAGCATAGTACTTATAGTTGCTACAATGAACATATCAGTCTTTAATCTTGGATAACATGAAGCCTTGAAGGGCCACACTAACCCTTTAGGGTGATTCATCAAGCTCTCTGCTGGAGTAGTAGTCTAGGAACTGGCATTCAATTTATAGGAATGGGACACCTTGTGACATCACTGCCAACCATGCTTTCACCTGTGACATCATCACCTGTTAAACACTACCTGTTCTGGAGCGGCATGTTAAGCCATGCCCCTGCCATTGCTCATTATGACACTATTATTATTTTATTAGAATATTTATTAATATAATCCTATTTATTTCAGGAATTATTGTAAAGTAACATTGCTTTCTGATGACCAGAACTGTGTGGCATGTTGCGCTCTAAGTAATGGTCTATCTAATTAAGTGGCAGACGATTAATGGGACAGTATTCATTATGACATCACTACTCCCTCAACCTTTGACACTTTTACTTTTGACATCACCACCTCTTCTCTGTGTTTACCCAGCGGAGTGCCTTCTCAAACAACTGATTGGTGGGAGTTCCGGGTGTCAGACCTCCACATGTCAGATACTGATGACCTATCCTGAGGATATGTCATTACTATTAAGGTCTTTGAAAACCCCTTTTAAACTTACAAATAAATAGGTAGAAAATTACCAGTTTACTGCTGTTGTAAAGGGAAAATGTTAGGCTACTTTCACACTGGCGGCAGGCCTGATCCGGCAGGTGAAGGGTGCTGCCGGATCAGGCCTGCCGCAGTGACTTGTGTGGAGCCGGAACCGCACTCCGGCCCCACACATGTCACACAGTACATACATACACATGAATATAAAAATACACACACATATAGACAAACAAACACACATACATACTCCCGGCAGGTCTTCGGAGCGTCGGAGCGACAGGATGGCTCGCACAGGTGACGATTCCCCACAGCGCCCTCTGCTGGGCGCCTGGTGGAATCGTCATCTGTGCGCGCCGTCCTGTCCCTCCGACTCTCCGAAGACCTGCCGGGAGCATGTAAGTATGTATGTGTGTTTGTATGTCTATATGTGTGTGTATGTTTATGTGTATGTCTGTGTCTGTATGTGTCTATGTGTAGCCGGATCCGTAATGAACTCCATTGAAAGTCAATGGAGGGCGGATCCGGTTACCATTATGGTCACACCAGACGGATCCACCCCCATTGACTTGCATTGGGGGTCATTCCGGATCCGTCTTGGTGCGGATGCCTGGACCGGAGAGCAAACTGCAGCATGCTGCGGTTTGTTCTCCGGTCTGAAGACGGAACGGAATGCTTTCAGGAGCATTCCGTTGTCTTCAGTTCAGTTTTGTCCCCATTGACAATGAATGGGGACAAAACTGAAGCGTTTTATTCCGGTATTGAGCCCCTATGACGGAACTCAATACCGGAATTTTAAAACGCTAGTGTGAAAGTAGCCTTACTCGCAAGGCAGTCAGTCTCATTAGAATAACAGAGAATGACAGCTCTAATGTTCCATTGACAGACCTGGATAAACATAAAGTAGACAAACAAGGACGTAAAAAAAAAAAAAGGGACCTGCAGTTTCTAAAGACATTATTAATAAGGACATCATCAACCAACCACGAAAAACAACCTTCAGTAACCACAAAATTAATATTGTACCAAAGCTGATCTCTTTGTTAATGTACAAGCTATACACCTTAAAACATGCGTGACAAGAAGACATATTAAAAACAATTTGTAGGTGGAGAACATGGCAGATATAATGCAATGCAATCAAAATCATACGCTGCACTGTCTTTTGTATGTTTATGTAAGTCACGCTATAATTACACAGTGCCTTGCGGAAATATTCACCCTCCTTGCTGTTTTACCTGTTTGGTTGCATCACAATCTGGAATTAAAATGGCCTTTGATCTACATTTTATGTAATGGACAAAATAGTAACAGTAGAATGAAAAAATGTTTAAAATGAAATATAAACTGGAAGTTGTTAGTGCATATGTATTCATCCCCTTTAGTATGAAACCTTTTGTTTGTTGTTTTGTGGTCCGCAAATTGCAGATCCTGGCTGTGTGCATTCCGCATTTTACGGAACAGCTGGCCCATAATAGAACAATCCTATCCCTGTCCGTAATGCAAACAATAATAGGACATGTTCTATTTGCTTGTGGAACGAACATGTGGATACTGAATGCACAGGGAGTCATTTCTGTTTTTACGGGCCGCAAAAAAAACGGCACGGACAAAAAATATGTTTGCGTGCAGGAGCCCTATGATCTGGTCCAACCAATTAACTTAAAGGCACATAAATAATGTCTCCTGTGTGCGAAGTGTCACTTGATATGAGTAGGAATTAGAGATGAGCGAACGTGCTCGTTACGAGCACTGTAGCGCTCGGCTCCCCTGCGAACAAATGCCCGCAGGCATTGCGGATTCGTCCTCAGCTGCATGGGGACGGATCCGTTTGGTATAAGTGTCATACCAAACGATCCGTCCCCATTGACTTACATGCAGCTGAGGATGGATCCGCAATGCCTGCGGGCATTGCGCAGGGGAGCCGAGCGCTACAGTGCTCGTAACGAGCACGTTCGCTCATCTCTAGTAGGAATACATTGGTTCTGAAAAGCCCTAAATCTGCAACACCAAGCAAGCAACATAAAGATCAAGGAGGTCTCCAAACAGATCTGAGATCAAGGTGTGGAAAAGTACAGATCAAGGTTAGGTTATGAAAAAAAAAGATATCCCAATTTTCCAATATCTCATAATATCGAAATAGGAAGAATAAGGCACAACTACACAAACCCGGCAAGAGAAAGCTACCCACCAAAAGTCACAGACCAGACAAGGAGGGCGTTGATCAGACATTCAACAAACACACCAACGATAACTCTAAAGAAGCTCCAAAGATCCACAGTAGAGATGGAAGTATCAGTCCACAGGACCAGTATAAGCTGTCCAGTCTGCAAAGTTGGGCTTTATGGAAGAATGACCAGAAAAAACGTAGAACATGGAAAGCGTCTCTTGTCACATGAGACTAAAATGGAACTTTTGTTCCAACTTGGGAAACGCTATGTATGGAACAAACACAAGACTTCCCATCACCCTCAGAACCCACAGTAAAGCACAGTGGTGGCAGCATCATACTGTGAGGATGCTTTTCGTCAGCAGAGACTAGAAGACAAGTCAGGATTGAAGGAAAGATGGATGGCAGTAAATAAAATGCACTTCCTGAGGAAAACCTATTTGTCTGCCACAGATTTGAGACTAGGCAATAAACCTAAACATAATTTTGAAGCTACATTGGAGTGGCTAATGAGAAACATTTACGTCTAGTAATGGCCTAGTGAAAGGCCAGAACTTAATCTAATGAAGAATCTGTGGCATGACTTGAAGACTTCTGTACACCAGCGCATCTCATCTAACGATGGAGTTGAAGCAGTTTTGGCATAGCCCAAGAGATCTGCACCTGTAATTGTGGCAAGAAATGGCTCCACAATGTACTGAAGGGAGTGAATACTTGTTTTTTGTCTTAGTTACTGTGTCACAGTTAAAAATATTTGGCATCTTCACAGTGGTAGGTATGTTGTGTAAATCAAATAGTACAAACCTCCCATTTAAATTTCATAGTGTAATGCAGCAAAACAGGAAAAACACCAATTGAGTCAATACTTTCATAAGGTACTGTATGTGCTATATACTATAACATGGATGTACCATCTACACAAAGTAAGAGGAGAGTGTACAGGCTTCCAAACAGTTTTGAACTGCACCAGTAGTCATGACAAAAAAAAATCTATACTGACATGTCTGTAGGCAGCCTGAACCATCCTCGACCGCAACCTTCAATGATTGTTTTGCTACCTTCTTTTTTTGGAACTGTTGCTGGTGCAATCACATTTATGGCATCTAGTGCACAGTCTCATATATTAAAGCTTGACTTATTGTGTACTGTCCTATATATAGGGAGGGGGTGAAGTATGGGAGAAACAGGGAGAAGCAATACATTGATGAGTGTAATATGAGAAGCGCTGACCATCAACACTACTGGGATACCATAAGGGAGGTGTGGTGCTGTTGTTCAGTCACCACACCTGCCTGGTCTGAGTGATGGTCTGACTGAGAGTGTAAAGTGAGACTGTCAGCCATGCTAAAATTCAAGACAGGACGTTAAAGACTCTGGACAGGAACTAGTATACATGGAGTGACTTCAAAAATGATATTCAGAAATTATATTTTGAAAATAAATTTTGAAAATGCATAAAATAATCACATATAGGGTGTTAATCTATGGTAAAAGTTTGATAGAAAGTTCCTTTTAACACAGATACATAAAGCAAAGGAAGAAGAGGGGCAGAGGGAGTGGACTAACACGACTACAGTAGAACACTGGGATTGTTTGTAATCTGTTACCATGGAGACACAAAAGTCTGCATTGGTGCTCAGTATTTCGCATACAGTATACCATGTCAGAAAACTAAATCAAGAAGACAGATGACACAGTGAATGTATAAAAGATTTTATTACATGTTCTTTCCCATGATCTAAACTCTATATAGAAGAATTAGTACAGAGTGAAGACATTTTTGCAGAGCAGGTGGTTTCTTGCTGCTGTTTTTACATATTTCATGGCTTTTCATATCAGCAAGAATTCCTTATAGCAATGGGCTAGATCTATATGCTGTGGTGCATGCAAGAGAAATGACAAGGCAGAATGAATGGCATGCCAGCACATGTACCATGCAATTGTCCAGTAACCTATCATGTAATCCAGTGACGTGACTGCAGGTCTCAGCGTTATGGACACACGCACAGCATGGCGTCTCATACATGCACATCTGCTCTATGGTTCCAATGCTCCAACTGAGGATAAAAATTCAACCAAGATTAACAAATAAATAACCCGCCATCCCTACACTTTAAAACAGTTTTGAGATCTTACAAATGGATATCCAAGGACATAAACCCAGTTGTGCATTCCCAAATATCTGCCTACAGTAGTTAAGATTCATTCAGTACAAATGAACTTATGTAAAATATATAGGTCTGAACAGTATTTTTGGATAATTTTCTATACCCCCATAGTGACTGAGGTATTCTCATTCTATCTGCATTAGTTACACACATCAGTACCATAGTATCGCTCACTGTCATCAGTCATTTTGTCAGTAACCATTAACAATGCCTTAAGGTTAGGCCTCATGCAGACGACTGTATGGATTTTGCGGTCTCCAAATTGCAAATGTGCGAAATGTGGATATCGTCTATGTTGCATTGGCATTTTTTGCGTACCCCTTGACTTGAATGGGTCCATGGTTTGCATTTCGCAGCCAAGTTCTATTTTTTTGCGGAACGGACATATGAATGTGCATAGCTTTCCGCATCCGAATATGTGATCTGCAAAATGATGGAATATGTCCACAAAATGCAGACCGCAAACCCATTGAAGTCAATGGGTGCGCAAAAAAATTGGACCGCCACACGAGCCACATTCATATTTTGTGGATCAGCAATTTGTAGACCACAAAACGGATACAGTCGTATCCATGGGTGTAGCCTTTGTACTAATCCAAGCTTTACCTTTAAGAGGACCTGTCACCTCTATTGACATGTCTGGTTTAGTAATTACTTCTATTCCCCATGTAATAACAATTCTGGAAGATCTATTCTTATGACTTTATTTTCTGTCATTCCTTTATTATTTCTGCTAGAAGTTATGAATGAATTACTAGAAGTTTGCAGTCAAGGTCCAATGGGTGTTACCAGTTGGGAGGTGTCCCTGCACAGTTTGAAACAGGCAGGACTGATTGAAGAGTGTCAGGCTGTGCAGGGACAACTCCCAAGCAGGTAACACCCATCTGTACATTCATTCTAAACTTCATAGCTTCTTGCAGGAATAATACAGGAATGGCACAACATAGGAAGTCATAAGAATAGATGCTTCAGAATTGTTATTACATGGTGGATGCAAGTAGATGCTAAACCAGACGTGATAAGAGGTGACAGGTCCTCTTTAAAGAGTACCTCCACTTTTATAACAAAAAAAAATAACTACACAGTATGTCATATAATAAGAGTCAGTTCATATGCGTTGTATGGTTTTTTTAGAATAAAGATGGCTGCTTTCCTGCTTTTGTGCCCTGCACTCAGTTAAATGTCTTATCTCTGCGTGAGGGTTTGCGTGTTAGTAAGTGCATGTGTGTGTGTGTGCATGTCTAAATGTCTACAGTACATGGCTGTATGTGTAATTCCGCTATGCAGAGGACAGATCCTGTACGGCCTTTGGCTTCATTCACACGTCCGTATTTGTGCACATCCTGGAAAACGGTAATTTTCAACTCCGTTTTTCCAGGATATCCGTTCCGTTTTTCCGCAAAAAACGGAAAGGATGTATCCATATGTCATCCGTTTTTTTGCGGATCCGCAAAAAACGGAAGGATGAATAACATCTGTACCTTTTCTTTTTTTTCTCCCTTCCTGGAACGGAATCCGCAAATACGGATGACATGCGGATGCCTTTCTGCATGTCTTCCGCATTTTTTGCGGATCCATAGACTTTCATTGTGCTACGGACCGCAATTCGGGAGAAAAGTAGAACAGGAAGATTTCTTTATGCGGACAGTCGGAACGGACACACGGATGCGGACACCACACGGTGTACTGTCCGCATTTTTTCAGGACCCATTGAAATGAATGGATCCGCATCCTATCCGCATAATTGTCCGCAATTGCGGAAACGGATGCGGAAAGGATGCGGACACATTATACGGACGTGTGAATGAGGCCTTTGTATGCTGCTGTACTGTAATGGCTCTCAGGTACAGGTTCTCGGGAACGATGCTTCTAGAGGAGAATACCTCTGTATGGCAATTTTAGTTCTGTTGTATATGTACAGACTCATACGTGGAAGCAGAGGGAGGTAGGGTAGAGCATGCACCTCATTGACAGCTGTATTACGGCTCTGTGTAAAGCGGATGCGTAATACAGCTGGGTGTATGAGATCTGTCTGTCTGAGGGCATGTATGTATGTCACACAATTTTTGCAGCATGCCTCTATACTGGAAAGCGTTGTTAAGAGCATTCAATGCATTTAAAAAAAAACCCCGAATGCTGACATATAACACCTGCCAGACTTCAGGTCTGTAGACACATTTGGTGTATACGCCTGCAGCATTTTCGAGTGCATAGGCTCAATGTGAACTTCAAACACAGTGTGAATAGCGTCTTAACGCCCATCATTGTATCTTGGCAGCACATCACCCTGCGTAAAAAGGGATGAGCAGCCGACAAACAATGAAACTGTATGGGGGACGAACGATCGTAGTAGTGATCCTTCATTCCCATACAGCAGTGACGATTATTGCTGAATGTAAATGTAGCTTACTAGCAGCCTGTCAGTGGGTGTCCCAGCTACCAAAAAGTTTTTGAATGGCAGGAAACTAATATACATACAGTAGCAAATGCAAAATAAATATATATTAAAAAAGCGGTTTTGTGTAAATCTGCTATAAATCTCTGCATGGACACTGGAAATATAAAGTGGAGGTACTCTTTAAAGGTTTTTTCTATTTGTTTTATACTGATGAGCTATCCTCAAGATAGGTCATCATTGGGGGTCCGACTCCCAGCACCCCGGCCGATCAGCTGTTTGAAGAGCAGCTTACCCAACTGAATGGGACTGAGCTGCACGTAGGCCATGTAACAGATGAATGTGACATCAGTGGCCTAGGAAGAGGCCGTGGCGCTGAACAGAGTGTGGTGGGGGGGCCAGGGGTCGGATCCCTACCAATTAGATACTGATAAGCTACCCTGAGAATAGGTCATCAGTATAAAACACTTGGAACACCCTTTTAAATATCTTTGAGTGAACTACATGCAGTTTTACATTTACAAAAATACATTTAAATTACAGCGGTAAAGAAAGATGCATAATTGTGTCTAGTACAAAACTGGACTGCTAGAATCTTATCAAAAATGGCTGCTATACAGGGATTTGTATTCTGCAAATGTATGAAAATAATTGTGTAATATAGACATTAAGAAATCACTTGCACTGTAGATGAACAGAACATTTGTATATTGTACAGTCCGCGCTGGTGCAGATTGTATAGACTGCTTTGCATGCAGGAGTCTTATACAGAAGTCTTTGGGAGTGTAAGTCAGTGGAGTCTTAGGAAAGAATCTCAATGCATAAAGACTGTTAATATCAGAGTCACAGTAAACGATCAGAAGTTAGATTTTACTGTCTCAAGACTGACGGCCTCAAAATAAAATCAAGAACATTAATTCAATGACTAACCAGTGACCATTACTATTACGTGTAGTTCTGTCAGGCAGCGCAGAACCAATGTTAAATCAAGTATGTTGCCAATCACTCAGCTTCATACTTCGGGATCTTGCTTATTTCTAAGTAGACGGCAAAGCTCCATGAGGACTAAAAGGGATCCGCAGGGAGTAAAAAAGTTTATTGAAGTGAGCTCACATACTGCATCTCTATAGGGGAAAAATATGAACATACAGTGTATATCACTGCTCCCGTGCCGTATAATGCTGAGGCCAGTAAATGGTTGCAGTGGTCATGAGCGACAGGGAATAAGTGTTGAGTACCCAGTCTTCACATTTCAGGATTTTTGGGAAGGTTTTAATCTAAATGGGACAACCCTTTAAAAAAAAACAGGAGTGTCTGTAGTTGAGATCCCTGTAGTTGCTCCTGAAGACCAGAATTCATTAGAAAATATGAGCACGGTCAGACAGAGTCATCCCCTGGGCCTGGGTTTTCAAACCACTACTAGACCCAACCACAACAAGATTAAGGTCCAACATAGATGTCTCACTTGCTGCTGGGGTTCACAGTGTGTGGAGATATAGTATGCTCACTTCAATACACCTTTATATAAAGGACTATCATACAAGCTGTTATTCTGTCATCTGTGCACATCCTTCTGCAATAATAATATGAATCTGATTCAATTCTATGTGAAAATATCATTCTTTCTTAAAGGGGTTTTGCAGGATTATTTTTAATACTCCCTTCTTCCTCAGTGGGACGTGTGAAGAGAGCTATCGTTTACCTTCTCCCCAATGATCTAATAGGGATCTATGGCTCCTGTGCTGTCTTTACCGGACTTTCAGTCCCTCTGTGTTAACTTCCTGCATGGATATGGGCCTCTGCAGCCAATGACTGACCCCTGCGTTGACGCGTCCTCCAAGTGGCATGTGACCCAGCAGTGATGTGACGCTTGGGGGCATGTCACCACTGAGGTCAGTCATTGGCAGCCCATGTCACTCTGTCCATGCAGGAAGTTTATTAACGGGGACTAGTAAAGACAGCCTAGGAGCCACGGAGAGGCAAGGAGCAGGTTTAGCCCTCTTTATGGGTCCCGCTGGGGACATAAAAAAAACCCCAAAACCTAGACAACCCCTTTACGTAAATACTGTGCGCATTCAACGCTAAACAGTCCATAGGAACAGATGTGGACTTTACAGCATAGTGGTTCTGTCTTGATTCTGTACTATTTACAGATGTAAACTATACAAGATCCCCTTAAATACATATGTATAGGTATCTAAGTATTTACTAGATGGCCGTGCATGAGGTATGATGACCTTATTGTACAGTAACTTCACTTCGGTGACTGGCTCTTTAAACCTGTCTCAGTGAGAGTAAAGCTCCAGAAATTCCTTCAGTCGTGTAGGATAATCTGTCATTACACCGGTAGCACCCAAATCAAAGGCTCTTTTATATTCTTCTTCATTGTTCAACACCCAAATGTAAACCTGTGGTTAAAAGACAAAGTTATTAATGGCTGTAAAACAGCTCCTTCAGTCAGAGGGTGTCCTGGCAGTCAGACCCCGAATGATCAGGAAGTAGTAGCAAATCCTAGAATTATGCCATCATTTTAAAGGGAACCTACCATCAACTTTATGCTGCCCTCGCAAAGGACAGTGTGAAGTAGTAACAGACACCCTAACTTCAGCTAATATTAGGTGGTTGTGGAGAACGTAGAGTATAATCCAAGCGGCACCTGTTTAAGAAGAGTCACGATTATCAATGGGCTGCTGCTCTCCCTATTCACCTATCACTGATTGACAGTTTTCTCCCTAGTCTTCTTCTTATGAGGAAACTGTCAATCAGCAGCTGATGGGTAGAAGGTGTGAGAGCTCATGGGAGTTGCTTGGATAATGAAGTAAATTCTCCACAACCACCTAATTTTAGCACTTATCAAAAGTGGCAAACAAATCAGTGTGCCTCTCACTACTCTCTGCTGCCCAAAGTTCATTTATCTATACATATATAATACACATATAAATATACGGTATATTCTTTTTAGATGTACCTGGATTCCTCGAGCTTTCAGGTGCTCAAATAGGGACTTTCTCATAATTAGCCTGAAACAAATAAAACGCATCACATGAAATCTAGAGCCCATAATACTGAGGGTGACGAGAGTAATAGAAAGTACAGAGAAATGCTCTACTTATTCAGCTTCATACAGTACTTTTGTCTTTTGGTTATGTTAGTCTCCATGATAAGCTCTCATGTTATCCCGGAGATGTGACTCCTACAATTTTGCTTTCCCAATCTCTGTCCTCAAATGAGGAGCAGCGCCAGTTTAGTGGCATTAGAAAGTTGCCAATGGTGCGTGCCATATCTGCACTGTAATTTCTACTATTTACAACTTCTAACTCCTCTCATCACTTCTGAAAAGTGGCAAAAAATGGTCTGAAACATTAATTATGTTCAAAACCAGAAACACTTTCCCCACACAGAAAAAATGATTCCCTTTTTTAATGAAAAATTATTTCATTCACCATACACATTTGGTTATCACTGCAATCGCAATAACCTATAGAGAAAGGTCATTAGAAAAGGTTGTTTAAAACTGCACAACACATTGCGTAAAAAAGGAAATTATTTGCTCCCTGAAAAAAACAAACAAAAAAAAACTGAAAATGTTCTTAAATGGAGTCTGTCACCACCGATATAACTAAGGGCTTGTTCACATCACCGTTAGGGATTCCGTTCTAACTTTCCGTTATAACATCGTTATAACAGAATCCCTAGGACGGAAATCAAGACGGACACCTTTAAGAGGCATTCCGTTTTGATCCGTCATAATAGAAGCCTATGGGAAAGCATAACGGATCCGTCTGGTTGCCGTTATGCTGGACGGAAAACAAAGTTCTGTCGACAGGACTTTATTTTCCATCCAGCATAACAGAAACCAGACGGATCCGTTATGCTTTCCCATAGGCTTCTATTATGACGGATCAAAACGGAATGCCTCTTAAAGGTGTCCGTCTTGATTTCCGTCCTAGGGATTCTGTTATAACGATGTTATAACGGAAAGTTAGAACGGAATCCCTAACGGTGATGTGAACAAGCCCTAACAGCACTGCCCCACAGAAGATTGCAGACACATCCCAGACATACCTGTGTGCACTTTGTGTTTGTATTACATGTCCAGGAAAAGCACTTTTATTCTGCTGGGAAAACAGCTCCCAAGTGCCCGGCTGAAAGTGAAAGTAAAAACTGCTTTCTCTCCCGACTCGATTTCTAACAGCTATATCTTCTGATATACTGGATATAATGCTGTGCTTGGAATGCCAGCTTTCAAAGAAGGTCGGAAACATTTTTCTATCTGCCACCAATCCCAAGATATGAGCAGCTGAAACATCCCTCCCCTCTTCAGTCTGGTTTGCTTTGAGCACTTGCAGCAGCAGAGCCGGGCACTTGGGAGCGGTTTTCCTGCAGAATAAAAGTGCTTTTCCTGGACATGTAATACAGACACACAGTGCACACAGGTATGTCTGGGATGTGTCTGCAATCTTCTGTGGGGAAGTGCTCTTAGTTATATTGGTGATAATGAGGTGACAGACTCCCTTTAATAAATCATATGTACCTCAAACATGGTACTAATAAAAACGGCAAGTCATGCTGCAAAACAAAGTATGGCTACACTGACTGTAAAATATAGCCCCTGGAATGCCGTGACACAAAAATGACTTTTTTCCCTCTAAAACCCTAAACTAATTTGGTATCACGTATTTGTACTAATCCACTGAATAAACAGCAAACCGCAAAAACTAATGGTGATTTTTTTTCTGCATTTCCTCCACTAGAAAAAAGCTAACTAATACATTTTATATTTTCAAAATGATGGCACTGAAAAATACTTGACCCACAGAAAAGAGCCCTCAATCAGCTACATCGGCAGGAAAATAATAATAAAAAAACTTGGAATGTTACAGTAAAAAAAATCTATGGCCATTAAAGGGTCACTGAGCTTTCATAAAACTTTTAATATGTTATAGAGACATATTAAAGTTTTTGATCAGTGGGGGTCTGAGTGCCAAAACCGTCAAGATCCCTAGAACAAGGAAAGAGTAGCGCTTTCTTGTTGTAGGAGATGGGCCAATAGACTTCTTTTGAGCATGTCTCCCGCAGCGAAGAGATAGAGTGTGCTATACGAGTGCTTCTCTCTTCTTGTTCTAGCGATCGGTGGAGGTCTCATCACTCTGACCACCACTGATCAAAACCTTTGAGATGTTTCTATAACATATAAGTATTTGGAAAGCTCACTGACCCTTTAAGCCTCAAATATTCCTGGTTGTTAAGAGAAGCAAATTGAACCTAGGATAGGGTCAGAATTTGGCATAAATTATAGAAATCCTCTGATCCATTCTGCCTTGTGTTAGTCGTTCAGGCTGCTGGCTGGCTATGATCACATCTCCGTCCTAGGAGCAGACCAAACGGACAAAATAGCACAGCATGGTCTGCTAGCTTGTCCAGACAGTCTGACAAAAATTTTCTGACTAAACCCTTTAAATAAATATGGGTAAAGCATTGCTTACGCATCTGCCAGCCACACGACAAACTTGTGACTTTTGCTCATTTTTGAGGGATCTTTAAGCCTGCAGAAAGACATAGAATACAGTTTCAATATTTGCAGGATCAGTTTGCAAGTAAGAAAAATTATTTTTTTTCACACTGCTACAAACCCAAGTATTATATTGCTTATTACAACAAAACTTTGTTCTTTTTTTTTTTTTTTTTACAGACGCCACATCATGGCCAGACTCATGGTGGTAATCATACTTACCTGATCCCCACCACTGGGTTCCAGTGATGTAGGTCCTGGGTATTCCCACATAAACATCTGTTTTGATGAAAGGCACGTGACCACTACAGCCAATTATTGGCCACAGCTGTGACGTGTCACCCATGCAGCACGTCACTGGGTCACATACCCTGTGACTGGCCATGGCAGTCACCTGACCCGCGTCAATGTTGAAGCCAGAGGAGCAGTGATGGACCCGAAATACAGCAGCTGGGATCAGGTAAGTATGATCAGCACTATCCACTGATGTCTACAATGATGTCCTGCAATTGTTCAAACAACCTGACAAAGAGCATATCGTAGCAGACAAACTGCAGACACACCATGATCAGCCGTTATCACCCAGGGACGCCCCAAGTGAGTACTTATATTCCCAGTGATAACACATTACACACTACCCACTGCAACCAATGAAGTGCCTCTCCATTCTGGTTAATAAAGGGGAACGATGAGTGAGGACTCCCCTCTATTACCCTAAATGCTCACACCTGATAGGGTACATGCAGGGGCGGACTGGGAACTTAAAGTGGCCCTGGAAAAAATACTAAAAATGGCCCCGTTTTATAGTCGGGCCCAAATTGATGTAAGGCAGGGCCAACAATACCATATTGTGGCACATTATACCGCCCCAACAGACCCAAATACCACAGTCCATCACAAAATACATCCCCAAAAACTTCCACTTGCCGGTCGTGAGGAGGGCCCAGGTGGCCCCCTGGGCATCGGCCCCCTGGGAAATTTCCCTGTAAGGTCTATGGCCAATCCGCCCCTGGGTACATGCATACTGTATGTATGCATGAAACAAGACAATCCCTTTAAATAAAGGCTATGAATAAACATACTGTATACATGCATACATATATTACACACATAGCATTCATATGAATTATTAAAGGTAAGCTTTTCTTTTAAAATGTAAGAATGTGATATTTCTTACTTCATGATAATAGAAGGCATTGGAATTTCCAAGAATTGTTCTCGAATCGGAAAGAAGGGCAGGAGTCCTGTGTAGAAGAGTCCAACGAGGAGCAGAACTCGTTGAAAGCAGAAAAGCAGAGGGATGCTGCCGTTCTAGAATTACAAATACATAC
The DNA here is from genome assembly GCA_900303285.1 of Rhinella marina. NCBI lineage: Eukaryota > Metazoa > Chordata > Amphibia > Anura > Bufonidae > Rhinella > Rhinella marina. Next base: position 891,973 of record ONZH01004164.1, read on the forward strand.
AATGCAAATAAAACATGGCTCAGTGCTGTGAGGCGATAACCTGAAGTCCCACAGCGAATATATAGAGGCCAGAAAAGTTTTAACTCAGCACACTTGAAAATGAGATTCATCCTCGCAGATCAGGATAGATCAGTCCCTACATGCTCCTACATATGAAAAAGCCAGAAGCTACACCGGTCAGGTACCATCTGTGATTTGTCTGAAGCTGAGCTGAAATGTATAAGGTATGAGAAGACCGCACTTCAAACAGATGATCAGTGGGGTCCCCGGTGTCACCTTGGCAATCTGATTTTAATGACTTATCCTGAGAATAGGCCATCAATATCAGATTCTCAGAAAACCCTTTTAATACTGTTTTACAAGACATTTATCCTGTAAGTACAATAAAGAAGTGTGGGTAGCTCCATGCATATCATAATCTAGCCAGTGTTGCTCCGTTTTCCCTGGTTCTTCATCTATTAGTGTGCTTGGCTGTTGGAGGTCCAAAAACCTGATGCTGAAAGGAGGAGTGAATTTGTAAGGGGTGGTGCTGGGCTCCAAGAGAATGGGCGTGGCCGGGCTCCAACGGCCAGAGGGACAGCCCCTTGGGCTCGTTAGGTTAGTAATTTGCATATGAATAAAAGCAATTTTTTACAAAAAAGACAGCACAGATAAAAGTAAGACTAGTATATTTTAATTTGGTTTATTTTGGTTACTCTTCTGCATTCATAATCTGCACCATAATCATCTTTAGACATTGCACTCTAAAGGAAAATGGACTTAATATTAGTGTAAGTTTTAAGACCTTTCCCATTCTGCCCAATAATCTTAAACTCTCAAAATGGATCTTCAGGAAAAAGAAGGCTGAGCTGCCACTGCACGGTGGACGGAGACTTCTGCTTCCAGCTCCATCCACTGTTTTTTTGTTCTCGGGAGCGGGTCAAGTTGTCAGACCCCCAATGATTTGATATTGATGAGTTATCCTGAGGATACGTCATCAGTATTGAGAGACTGGCAAACTCCTCTAAAGGGCAAATCTAACTTCAATGAGGTTTTAGAGACATTACATATTCTGACTAGGAGCTGCCACCCTCCTACCATGTATTCCTTTGCACTTTGATCTTATAAACACATTTACAATGACAACCAGGAGTATTTTGAAGGCCACAAGATAAATCCCAGTGAAGGTTGACTCATGTTATAAGTAAAAAAAAAAAAAAACACAATGAGGCAGATAAATTAAACCTATAGATTGCGTAAACTTATGGGGTCATTTATCAAACTGGTGTAGAACTGCCCCTAGAAACCAGATTCCACCTTTCATTTTTGACAGCTCCTTAGGAAAATGAAAGGTGGAATCTGATTGGTTGCTAAAGGCAGTTCTACCTTACACCAGTTTGATAAATGACCCCATTAGACACGTTCACTAGACAAGGACCAAATTTATCACAGTGACAATTATGTGTAACTTAATGGTTGGCTTACTTTGCCACAGAATTTTATGCCAGAATTGTATTAGAAATGTGCCAATTTGTGCCACATGTTGTTGCAATTAATGACAGAAGCATTCAAAGTAGTAAATGTGGGCCTCAATACACCACAGATCCATACACATCCTGACTCTTGCACTACACTGAGTTCTCCATTAGATGGTGCTGAGAACATTTTTTTGGGGTGGAAAAGCCTATTTATCTTGCAACTAAACCGCTGGTATCAGCTAAAAGTCTAGGAATATGTTAGGGGTTTCACAAAGTGTAACGATGAGGTAAAAAAAAGAAAAAACAACTGGATTTAATTTGTTAAACATCTGGGAACGGGGGAGAGCAGTACAGTAATCCTGAGATAATGACGACAGAAGCGAAATATATAACGGATGATTGTCAGGGCAATATAATAATGTCAGCATTATATGGAAACCAGGACAGAAAGATAATCCCCCTGGTAAAATGAAGGGATATGAGAAAATTTAAATGTTTTTAGTCCTATTTTTTAAAAGGACATGTAGCCTCTCCTGACATACTACTGCATGGTAGCTATTGCATCCCTCGTGTAAGAGCATCTTTTCATATAACTATGTTATGCCATTCCTTTATTCTTCCTGCTAGAAGTTATGAATTAATTACTAGCAGTTAGTGATGGGTCGTTCGGGACTGAGTCGGCTCTTTGTGCCGGCTCTTTCAGGTGAACTACAAGATCCGGCTCTCAGCTGTGAGCCGAATGAGTGAGCCGGAAGTTGCAGGTAAATTCCTCCGCTCCCATGTATCAAAGTAAAACCCGACTTTGATAACCAACACCACTCAATCACACTCACTGCAGCCGTATAGGGCAGGATCAGGATGCTTACATTCAGGACGATGTACCCGGACACCCATCCTGTTAAGACTCCGCCCCCTAGTGACGTCAGTGCCGGGTCACATGACAAACACACTGACCCATGCGCTGCTAGTGCCGCCGTTAGGGAGACCTGGGAGAGAGCAAACCGCAATACCGCATGCCTTGGAGACTGGAGTGCTTTACTGTGAACACTTGCCCAGCCAGTAAGTTTGGTGCCAATAATGGACTTCTGCTTGGACACTACAATCATATAAAATAAGAAAAATAATAGGCAAATTGGAGGTGGAGTGCAGAGAAAATAAGAGTGGAGAGAATATAATATAGTAATGTGCAGCCAGCAAGTGAGGATCTGGTGAAGCATATGGCAGCAAAAGAAGGCTGCACAATACTGCATAGCTGAGAAGGCTATGTGCATTATACTATATATATATATTAAAAAAAAAGTGCCATGTAATTAAAGGGGTTGTATCATCTCAAACAATGGGGGTCACCTCTGGGACCCGTCACCTGCACCCATCTCATAAACGGAGCCTTGAAAGTCAAGGAGGGCGCACCGCACTTGCGTGGCCACCGCACACATTCATTTCTATGGGACTGACATAAAAAGCCAAGCCAGCGCTTAGCTATTTTCGGCAGCCCATTAAAATGAATGGAGGGCGGCCGCATATGCGCTGTGCGCCCTCCATGACTTTCAAGACTGTGTTCAAGACTGTTTGTAGTCTTACATTAGATGAAAACCCTCTACAGCCACTAACCCAGACCGTCTAGACACTCCCCAGCATTGTATTAGCTCAATATATATGAAGAGCTGTTTGAGAGCCAAAAGAGCCGAAATTCCCATCACTACTAGCAGTTTGCAGTGATGGATGTTACCAGATAAGGGTGTGTCCCTGCACAGTCTGACACTGGCATCAGTAATTGGATAGTGTCAGACTGTGCAGCAACGCCCCCCAACTGGTAACACCCATCTGGACCTGTTAGTAATTCTTTCACAACAAGAATAGATGCTCCTGAAAGGTTATTACATGGGGGATGCATATAGTTACTAAAAAAGACATGTCAGGAGAGGTGATGGGTCCTCTTTAATACATAATTACAGATGACTTGTACTGTACACAGTTAATCCGCCCTCACCTCTTTATGGCACTTCTGAATGATCTCGTAGTCGGCGTTACCCCACACTGTCAGATGCTCTCTCCTGTTTTCTCTTACCAGTTCTGAGACCTGCCAGAATATACAGAACACACATTAAGGTGAACATTTCCTCCCACGTGTTTCATTTCCAAAAGGTTCATGCACAATATGGCCCCGCAGGGTGCCTGCCGCCCTCTCTATTTGTTCCCCTCACTTTAATAGCTGGATTTGATTCGGGGGAAGTAAAATGGCATACCTTTATATCAAGCATAATGGAAAGAACAAAGCTGATCGGTGGGTGTGCGTACACTGAGGGCCTATCCAAAGGATTGGCTATCCATATGAAAGACCCAGACAACCTCATGCAGATGTCAGGCAATGCATATCTAGTAATCAGTATGTCCCATATGATTCCTATGCTAAACATAATTAATGGGCAGAACAGCAGAGAAAAAAACTGCTTGTCAACCATTATACCATGCCAGTCCCCATCTCATCCTGTGATATCCCATCACCTCATAAATAAGGGCATGTTCACACTGTGGCGATTTTTCACGGATTGCTGCCCGCAATCCATGTGAAAGCCACAGCAAATCTGCTAACCACTGTATGCAATCTGAATCTGCACAGAAACCACAAAGTGTTAGCTGCACCCACAGCAACTGGCATTGCAGAAATATGAAGGGTAGCCTTGGAGTTCTGTTGGGAGTTTCATGGCACATTCCCCTTTAGATTAAAGAAGAACTCCCGACAAAAATTTTATTCCATGTCCTGCTAGAAATGTACATGATGTAATCTGTAGTGAATGTCATTTTCTTACCAGTGTCTGAATTTTTGACTTATATCATCCTGAAGTTTCTTATCTGTGTCATGTGACGAGCAATTAGACCGACCAACTCACACATAGACATATGTGTGGACAGGAAGTCTAATTCTCTATGTATTCCTATGAGACTGAAAGTGAGGCTCCCATAGGAATGAATAGAGCAGTTACTGGCTTTCTGTCCTGGGTCAGTTGGAGGTCAGGGAGTTGGTCACATGACCCAGCTACAATAAGAAGAGAGGTTTTTACTCACAGAAACAGTCACTGATAAGAAAATGACAATCACTACAGATTATATCATGCACCTTTCTAACAGGTCAGAGAATAAAAAATTTGGCGGGAGTTCTTCTTTAAGTATCTATAAGATTCTCATAAAGATGCAGCTACAGAACCAGAGATATAAGGAACAACTACATACTTAAAGGGGTTTTCCAGCAGAATAAAAGCACGTTTTATGGACAGGGAATAAAGTACACACAGGTATGATTGCAATTTTCTGTGGGGCAGCGCTGTCAGTTATATGCATGCTGATACATACAAATATGTTTGTTACCATATTTGCTGGTATTTTGTGGCAGAAAACTATCTTTGTTCCTTATATTGATTAGGCCCTGTCCTAACTGCTCATAGCTCTTCCCCTCTCCCTACGATGTCACTCATCTCCTTGGTAAAAGTCTGTCCCAACACCACTGTGGGCATGGACTTCACAGCTCCTCCTATTCTTCTGGCGGGCCTGTGGTGCGCTGCCTGGTGGCCCATACGGATTACAAGCTGTGAAGCTAATGATTATAGAGATGTTCTTAAAGGGGTTATCCCATGAATAATGTAAAAAATGAAAATCAGAAATCATATAGTACATGATAGTCTCTTTCTAACAAAACTAGAACCAGCCCTGTACCTCACATTGATCCCAAGATCTCCCCATTTATTGCTCTGCTAGATTTATATTAGCTCAAGGGGAGTGTCTATTCTGCTGCAGCTCAGGAGGCAGTTGAAGGATGAAACTGAGCATGTGCGGCCTTCTCAGTGAGCAGGACAAAGAAATAAGAAAAAACAAACAGCAGGTGGCCCTATACATATACATTTTATTGAATAGCTCAGTGGCTATGCTACATTTTTAGTTACATGCAATTACAAAAGTATTCAGATCCAGGTGCTGGTTTAAAAAACTGTAGAATATTTTTTGTGGGATAAACCCTTTAATGCACAAGCACAGGACAGGATTTCACAGTGGGGTAAGAGTGATGTCGAAGGGAGAGGGGAAAAACAATAGAGAAGAAAGTGTAGAAGCTATGATCCGTTAGGACAGGAGGGTTTGGGCATATACAGAAATGGATAACACTCCCCTGGGCCCTTGATGAGTAATTTGCAAAGGCAAAAAAGATTGTTTTCAGCTGCAAGCAGCCAACACAAATGCCAGAGAACATTTAGTACGCTGTTCAGGTGTACAGAGGATGCTACGGTGGTTTAAGAAATGACAATGAGGTGACAGAATCCCTTTAAAGGACCCCCATCGATCAGATACTAGTGGCCTATCCTGAGGATAGGTCATCAGTATAAAGCACCATGAAAAACCCCTTTAAGTGATACATTATGGAGAGAGCCCTGTGTGTCTGCTGCTGGGAAAAGTTTATAAGACTCCTCCTAAATGTCTTTTTTCAGCTGGATGACGGGCATGGTACGCAGTTCCCAAACTCTGGTTCTGGGAACTGCATAATGGGAATTCTTCACTCCTGGTCATCTCATATGCTGTGTCTCATGACAATGCAGCTTCTATCTACTAATGGTTTGTGTATTGTCCTCTATATACAAGTGGCATAACTGATATACCAGGGGCATCTCTTACAGATTTGCTAGGTGTATGCTGTGGTATTTGACTAACTTGAACCACCTTAGTCTTACTGCAATGCAGAAATAGTTTTTTTTAAAGGGAATGTGTCACCTCGATTTCTTAAACAAGATTATGGGGGCTGCCATCTTGTCTGAGCTGTTGTTAACAGCATTTAGAGACATGCTTTACAGCGGCCATATGGGCCTTAGACACAACTGATAGGAGCTGATTCATTGACTTCTATGGAAGGGATATCTAGGCATGCTCCATCACCTGTACAGAGGTCAGGAGAAAGTAAAAAACCTGTGACATCACCTATTCTGAATGGTGGATCTATATATAGGTGATATCTGTCATTCTAATCCTGACTTTGATGCTAATGAGATGACTGCTGAAAAGTAATCTGTACAGACCAAGAAGTGGTGCCTATTGTTAGACTTAGTGGCCGGGGTGAAAATATTTTTAAATATAATGACATCACCAAAAATTCTTAAAAAAAATGTTTAAAGGTTTTTTTTTTTATACTGATGACCTATCCTCTGTATAGGTCATCAGTATCTGATCGGTTGGGCCCCTCGTCAATCGGCTGTTTGAGAAGGGCATGTTGCCTTGGAGAGCCTTGGCCTTCTCACAGCTCATCTTAGACCAGATATGTCACATTCATCAGTCACATGGTCTAGAAGCAACTTAGTCCCATTCAAGTGAATGGACCTGGGCTGCAATACCAAGCACAGCCGCTGTACAATGTACATTGCTGGGCTTGGTAAGCTGTGAAGAGGCAGCAATTCTCCGGTCTCCTCAAACAGCTAATTGGCTGGGTTACTAGGTGTCCGACCACTGCCGATAAGATATTGATGACCTATCCTGAGGACAGATCATCAGCATAAAAAAAGTCAGAAAACCCTTTTAAAGAGGAACTTTCATGGTTTTATCTTTAAGTAACTAAATACCTTTACTGGCAGGGCACCCCCCGCTGATGCTGGCACCCGGTCCGGTTTTTGAAAATAACGCTCCTGCGCCCCGCTGTGCCTCCTGTAGTTCTCCTGCTCAGTATGCTAATACTGAGCATCGGAACAGGGAGGAGGAGACGCCCGGGTTTCTCAATGGGCGTCTCCTTCTCCCTGGCTGTGCAGCGATCCAATCACACCGGAGAGCGTCACAGCCAATGAGTTTTTTTCTATACTGAAATACGCCTAAATTAGGTTAGTTGTGCCACCATCTGCGACTTCGCCCTGCTCACGCCAGGTCTAAAATTGTGGGCGTGGCCCGTCTCATTCACTATTTTCTACGGCTGTTTTAGGCATAGAAAATGGTCTAAATGTAAGACAAGGAAGCTGTCTTACATGTAGAACTGTAGCTGGATGCGCCGAAGTTATGGAAATGCCTGCGCCTCTACATAACTCCGGCGGATCCACTGCCAGCACAGGGCTTTTAATAAGACCAGAGTCTAAAACGCTGGTCTTAATAAATGCGCCCCTTGATTTAAACAATAGGCCATTTTCTGATGACACATCCCATAGTAAGCAGAGATATTGTCCTGCCCAACAGCTTCTACATGACACAAAGGTCATTCATTTTACACCTAGTGAAATGTAAAGGGAAGTAATGGTTAATGTCTTCCGACTGTTATTCCTCTTGTGCTACAACCACTTAACAGAGCAGTGCCCCAGGTTCATCTCCATCTCTATCAGCATCATTTTATTAAATTCGCTGACTCCTTCGCTAAATTTCCTCAGCACTAATGCTGATACAGAAAAAAGCTGCAGCCGTATCTGTTACTGCCACTTAAGGCCAATAAACAAGCTGAATTAATGGCAGCCTGAGAGTGCTGGCCGCTGCATGGTTGTATATCACAAGTCCCAGGTGACAGAGGGAATTCTCCGACTAGGAAAAAGCACAACAAACAGCATATAAACTCCCTGGTGACGGATGCCTTCAGAAAACTGGGTAGGAAGGAAGCAGCAACGAGACCTTAGAAACTGTTTGTTTTAGTGATGAAATTGTTCCTTATTTAAGTTGCATGGGAAGGAAATGATCAGACAGAGCTGCAAAGTCTAAATTTATCTGAAGCAATGAACCAGTGATGCAAGAAATAACCTCATGTAAAAATAAGACAGTGTCGAATGCCCGTATCCATCGTACAGGAAAAGTGCACTTAATTTACTCTTAGGCTGAAGACCAATGCAGACAACCCCTTTAAGATTTGCACAACTGATTGCTTCCAAGATAGCTCACTTAATGGGGTTGTGTCATCTCAAACACTGGTGGCATACTGCTATAGGTGGGACTTGCACGTATCTCTAGAATGTAACCTGCAAAGTCATTTCTAGGGGAGTACCAAAAATTGCTGATTGCTGGCTCGGCTATTTCAGTCAGCCCCATAGACGTGAAAGGAACGGTGTCCGCGCTTGCTCAGTGAACTTCCCATTCATTTCTAAGGGGCTGACGGAAATAGCAGAGCGCTCCGCTCAGCTTTTTTTCAGCAGCCCCATTAAAATGAAAGGAGGAAGGTTGCACATGCGTGGTCCGCTCTTCTTTACTTTGCGGCTTCCGTTCTACAGTCATGGCCAAAAGTTTTGAGAATGATACAAATATTAATTTTTACAAAGTCTACTGCTTCACTTTTTATAATGGCAATTTGCATATACTCCAGAATGTTATAAAGAGTGATCAGCTTAACAGCAATTACTTGCAAAGTCAATATTTGCCTAGAAAATGAACTTTATCCCCCAAAACACATTTCAACATCATTGCAGCCCTGCCTTAAAAGGACCAGCTAACATCGTTTCAGTGATTGCTCCATTAACACAGGTGTGGGTGCTGATGAGGACAGGGCTGGAGATCAATCTGTCATGATTAAGTAAGAATGACACCACTGGACACTTTAAAAGGAGGCTGGTGCTTGGCATCATTGTTTTTCTTCTGTTAACCATGGTTATCTCTAAAGAAACACGTGCAGTCATCATTGCACTGCACAAAAATGGCCTAACAGGGAAGAGTATCGCAGCTAGAAAGATTGCACCTCAGTCAACAATCTATCGCATCATCAAGAACTTCACGGAGAGAGGTTCCATTGTTGCCAAAAAGGCTCCAGGGCGCCCAAGAAAGACCAGCAAGCGCCAGGACCGTCTCTTAAAAGTGTTTCAGCTGCGGGATCGGGCTACCAGCAGTGCAGAGCTTGCTCAGGAATGACAGCAGGCAGGTGTGAGTGCATCTGCACGCACTGTGAGGCGGAGACTCTTGGAGCAAGGCCTGGTCTCAAGGAGGGCAGCAAAGAAGCCACTTCTCTTCAGAAAAAACATCAGGGACAGACTGATATTCTGCAAAAGGTACAGGGAGTGGACTACTGAGGACTGGGGTAAAGTCATTTTCTCTGATGAATCCCCTTTTCGATTGTTTGGGACATCTGGAAAACAGCTTATTCGGAGAAGACGAGGTGAGCGCTACCACCAGTCTTGTCTCATGCCAACTGTAAAGCATCCTGAAACCATTCATGTGTGGGGTTGCTTCTCAGCCAAGGGAATCGGCTCTCTCACAGTCTTGCCTAAAAACACAGCCATGAATAAAGAATGGTACCAGAATGTCCTCCGAGAGCAACTTCTCCCAACCGTCCAAGAGCAGTTTGGCGATCAACAATGCCTTTTCCAGCATGATGGAGCACCTTGCCATAAAGCAAAGGTGATAACTAAATGGCTTAGGGAACAAAACATAGATATTTTGGGTCCATGGCCTGGAAACTCCCCAGATCTTAATCCCATTGAGAACTTGTGGTCAATCATCAAGAGACGGGTGGACAAACAAAAACCTACAAATTCTGACAAAATGCAAGCATTGATTGTGCAAGAATGGACTGCTATCAGTCAGGATTTGGTCCAGAAGTTGATTGAGAGCATGCCAGGGAGAATTGCAGAGGTCCTGAAGAAGAAGGGTCAACACTGCAAATATTGACTTGCTGCATTAACTCATTCTGTCAATATAAGCTTTTGTTACTCATTATATGATTGCAATTATATTTCTGTATGTGATAAAAACATCTGACAAACACACATAAAAACCAGAGGGCAGCAGATCATGTGAAAATATAATATTTGTGTCATTCTCAAAACTTTTGGCCATGACTGTAGAGATAGGCACGAGTCCTAAAGGTGGGACCCGCACCCATCAGACATTGGTGGCATATCCTAGGAGGATGTTTACTTTGGATAATCTCTACTTATTAGAGAGGTCCCGTAGTAATGAGCTGATCTCAGGGATTACCCCCTACTCGGAACTCCAGGAATCAACTGTATCTGTGAGGAAACTTGGCAGTATGTGTTCAATTTTGCTTTTGCTCCAGACGCTATTTGTAACTGCTTTTTACTCTGGCCAAGAGATGAGGATCCTGAAGAGGGACCCTTCTCTATTAACTCAGAAGTCCCTATTAAAGTGAATTAAAATATTTTTTTCTTACAACCCCTGTAATCCTAATTTTTAGCTCAAAGTTTACAAACGGCAACTGGAATTCCTCATAAGGCCCCTTTCACACAGGCGAGATTTCCGCGCGGGTGCAATGCACCCGCACTGAATCCTGACCCATTAATTTCAATGGGTTTTTTCACATGGGTGAATATTTTCAGTTCGCCGTTGAAAATCGCAGCATGTTCTATATTCTGCGTTTTTCACGCAGCCCTGGCCCCATTTAAGTGAATGGGTCTGCGTGAAATTCGCATTGCATCGGTACGCAAGTGCGGAAGCAATGCGTGATTCACTGATGGTTGCTTAGAGATGTTGTTTGTAAACATTCAGTTTTTTTTCACGTGCGTGCGAAATGCATCCATACGCATCGCACCCGCGCGGAAAAAACTGAACGAACGTACGCAATCGCAGTCAAAACTGACAGCGATTGCGTGCGGATTGGTGTGAGTTTTCCGGAACGCACCCTGAACGCATCCGGACTGAATCCGTGACGCTCGTGTGAAATGGACCTAAATGACAATAAAATCATGTCCAAAAATTGTTGGTTCGTAAGCAAAAGTATAGCTTGAAGCTCATGTGCATCAACATCAGTCGGCCAATAACCAGTAACCACGAAGGCAGCATGTTTCTTCTGCTGGATCATACCTGATGATGGATGGTAATATTACTATTACTAAACGATTAGGTTAGTAGTGATGGTGTGGACATGGCAGATACCTTTCTCACTAGAATATCGTTATTCACTTTGATATCGATGTTGATTGGGGTCTCTGGAAACGCTTCAAACACTTCTTTCAGCAGTGGGATTCGTCTGTCGTCCCCACCATCACAGCAGCAATCTGGAGAGGATCAAGAAATTGGTCAACATTTACCATCAGTGCACCCAACAAGCGTAACCTTAAAATATCACCAGCCCCCACCGGCATGCTTTACATAGAGAAAAACTCATACTCACCTGCTCTCCTCCATTGTATCTTGTCTCCATTCCTGTTCCTGTCCTGTGAACTTCTGTATGGGGACAAGTATGCCACTGTGGCCAATCAACGGCCTCAACTGTGATGTGCACCCTACCGTAGCAGCACATGACCCACCAGTTACTGTGACACCATCCAGAAAGTTACAGGCTGGGGACCGGAAGATCGGTGAATAGAGCTGGACTGGAGCGGTGGGAAGCAGGTGATTTTTTTCATTAGGTACAAGATGCTGCTGGGGACAGTTAAAAAAACTCCACAAAGCTGGACAACCCCTTAAAGGGTCCAAGCACAAGGCCATATTACAGATCTGTACAAATTATACCTTTATAATGAACCCACATGAGTCTATTGAACTCTAGTGTACCTCTGTATACATCTGACGGCATACACGCCTGTTCTCTATACCTTAGCTGTTCTTGGTTAGGCTCATTATTATAGAATTACATTACATTTGTTATTGATTGTTGGCTGTTAATGTAATACGGATCTCAAGCTATGGTGGATCCATTACACAACAGACACCAGAGGCATCCGATGTTCCCCAGCGACTTATAATAGGGTCTGTCGGGTTCTGTCATGGTATTCATTGTTTTACCTAAAAAATGTACACTGCACGAGTGTCAAATATGCCGAAATCCTTACAGAGCCTTCAAGGCAGATGTGAACAGAGCCTCATCTTTACATGTATTGATGACTCACTGTCTGATGACCCCTTAAGGCTTCATTCACACAACCGTATTTAGTTTCAGTGTCCGTTCAGTTTTTTTTGCGGACTGTATGCGGAACCATTCATTTCAATGGGTCTGCAAAAAAAATGGAAGGTATTCCGTGTGCATTCCGTTTCCGTATGTCCGTATTTCCGTTCCTCAAAAAAGATAGAACATATCCTATTCTTGTCCGTTTTGCTGACAAGGATAGGCATTGTTACAATGGATCCGCAAAAAAAATTGAAAAACGGATGCCATACGGAACGTCATCCTTTTTTTTTTGCGGATCCGCAATATGCGTACCGCAAAACACATAAGGCCGTGTGAATGAAGCCTAACATATTTCTGGCATTCTAGTCTAGTTGTTGTGCCATGCCAGAGAGGAGCCAATGCCAGAATTGATCCCATGGCGGTTTTATAATCCATGATGCCAGATGTCTCCCTGACCAGGTCGCAGGTTTCTGTCCAGATATGGATGACAGACCAGTGCACACAAACCTCATCACTGTGTCTGGTTTAGGCATAGAAAATGATGGCCCGACACCACTGATACAATACTGTGTGTCCTCCCTTTCTCTATATTTATACAAATGATTATTTGTATGTGATCTTTGCTGATCACTAAATAATCTGCACAAAACTTGAGCTTTTCAGCCTTTCAAAGGAGTTTTCTCACAAAAAGTATTGATTACTTACCGACAGGTAAAGTGATAAAAATCAGGTAACTGGTTCTCTCTGAATGAAGTAGTAAGGCGCATGTTAGTCCACCGCTCCGTTCACATGTAGGGGATTGACGAAGCAATGTCTAAGACAGTCACACATAAGTGAATGGAGCAATGGACCAAAATGTGCACTACCGCTCCATTCAGAAAGGGGAACCCTCAATCTCAGGATCATTGGTGATCCAAGCGGTCCGACTCCATACCTCACCCCCCCTAATCCAACATTTCTAACCTATTGTGGGATAACCCCTTTAGTTCAAAATGGTTACTATGAGGGCCCTGAATGGAATTGTACTTGGAAATTTTCAACTGGAACATGAAATCTACGATACCTGAGAAAATCCTATAATGAAGATTAAAATAGACAAATCGCCAGGACCGGATGGCATACACCCCCGTATCCTAAGAGAATTAAGTAATGTCATCGCCAGACCCTTATTTCTGATATTTAAGGACTCTATACTGACAGGGAGTGTTCCACAGGATTGGCGCATAGCAAATGTGGTGCCAATATTCAAAAAGGGTCCAAAAACAGAGCCCGGGAACTATAGGCCAGTAAGTTTAACATCTGTCGTGGGTAAACTGTTTGAGGGTTTTCTAAGAGTTGCTATCTTGGAGTACCTCAATGAAAATAAGCAAATAACTCCATATCAGCATGGCTTCATGAGAGATCGGTCATGTCAAACCAATTTAATCAGTTTCTAGGAGGAGGTAAGTTCTAGACTGGACTGCGGCGAATCAATGGATGTCGTATATCTGGACTTCTCCAAAGCGTTTGACACGGTACCACATAAAAGGTTAGTATATAAAATGAGAATGCTTGGCCTGGGAGAAAATGTCTGTATGTGTAGAGATGGGTCGTTGATCCAGGGAGTAATTCTGATTGCCTGATTGGAGTCGGGAAGGAATTTTTTTTCCCTAAAGTGGGGAAAATTGGCTTCTACCTCACAGGGTTTTTTTTGCCTTCCTCTGGATCAACTTGTAGGAAAACAGGCCGAACTGGATGGACATATGTCTTTTTTCGGCCTTATAAACTATATTATATAAACTATGAAAAGTTGAGGGGTTTCACTTTTTATGAATCTGTGTAAATGGACAGATCAGGCCAACCCATAAAAATACTGATGTTAGTGTGACCGATATAAGTGAACTCAAAAGTGAGTAAACCCAACCTCAAGTTGACCATAGACATGATACGGCCGGATACACGTAGCCGCATTTCGGATCTGTGTTGTACAGATATGTTATACGGCACGCATATAAATCTTTGGGCTCATACTGTAGCACGTACATTTTGGCTGTATACCGAGGAACACTGAGATTTATCACATATTCCATATGGTTGTGCACTATGGAAGTATGCTCTCCTGGAAGCTTAGCTTCAAGGGAGAATATAGTCCTACATGGAAGCACCACATAATATGATAGAAAGACTACGAGATTTACCTTTTTCAAATGTCACATCCAGCTGACACAAATATGGAGGCAGGTCCTAAAAGACACAAGAACATTTAAAAGATTATGCAGGGATGTCTTTAAAACTATTACTCAGGGGTAGAATAGGAACTATAACTAGAATAGAAAAAAAAATGCCCCCATGTTGTAGGCAGGTTCAAATTGACTGAAGGCAGACAAACAAAAGTAGTCAGGCATAACAAAGTAGGAGGGGCAGCAATATGATTGTGCAGCACAAGATACCGCCCCCGCAGAACCAAGTATCACAGTGCAGCACATAATACTGCCGCCCTCGTCGCAGTATTCAACTGTATCATCATCCTGAAGATATATATAGTTGAATTCAGAAGGGCACCTGCAGCCCCTGGCCATGTGCATAAATACCTGATGCCCCTGGCATTAATGCTGAGAGCATCAGACTATTATGTTCAGGGCTGGCGGCCTTGAGGAATGCTTGGCCGACCCCCAGGGCATAGGACTATAGGAGAATTTTCCTGTAGGGTCTATGGCTTGTCCATCCCTGCAAATGTTGGTACGGCTACACAGAGCATACACACTGTAGATTTTCTGCATGTGGGAAAATCCACAGGGTTTTACAGTAGCAATAAAGTAGATGAGATTTTAACAAATTTCTGCAGACCCTGAGGCAATAAAAAAGGTGAAATCTGCAGCAAGTTCTTAGTATTTCTGCTGCAAAATTTACACGATAGAATGTGGCATCTTTACCCCCTTTTATCTCATGTTTTGCATTGAAATTGTCTAAAATGCACTGCACTACAGGAACAGGCTTTAACAGACTTTGAGGTACAGCAAACTAAACCTATTCAAAATGGGCCCTAAGGACCTGTAACCTCTCCTGACATGTCTGTTTTCATGGCTTACTTCTAGGTGGAATAATAAAAGAATGGCACAATATAGAGTCATAAGAATAGATGCTACAGAATCTTTATTACATGGAGAATGCAAGTAGTTATGAAAACAGTCATGTCAGGACAGATGAGAGGTCCTTTTTAAACAATACAAGTGTGGCCACCTAAATAAATCATAAAACCTACAAAAGCACACACAAAGAAAATATAATCGTATACAAATACCAGTATTTGAATAAAAAAAAAAAAATACTGATAAAAATAGATTGAGGTAAAAATATGACACACTGAATAGGTAGAAGCCTCCTCGCCTAGTATGACTCCATCACGTCCTATATGCATGTCTACTATCAGCTCTTTATCTACAATTGTATAAATATTGGTCACAGTTCACGCAAGTCAGGAGCAATTACATTATCATGGGGGTAGATATACTGCCTCAAAGGGAACCTGTCATGTTGAACATGGTGTGTGAGCTGCATGCAGCATGTTATATAGCAGGAGGAGCTGAGCAGATTGATATACAGTATTATAGGAAAAGATTAAGTAAAAATTGTAATTTATTCATTTAAGTTCCTGCTCATTCTAGACTTTGAAGTCAAGGAGGTGGTCCTAGCAGTGATTGACAGCCTTCCCTCCATGACTGTTCATACAGATAAAAAAAAACCTTATTTGCATAAAAATAAATATTTCACAGGATTTCAGGTAAAAAATTTTGACAAGAAAGGTATTGTAAAGCTTTGGGGCAAATTTGGAGGTGACAAACTCATGGGATTGCGGTGTGCCCAATGCATGTCGGGTGGCACACAGAGTCGCTATAGGTCCATTTTATGGTATATAATGGGATGGTACATACTTGATAAATTGTACTCTCCCCTAGAAACTATGGTGTGCTTGAGGAACGGTGGTACAGTATGGGCTCATAGCAGACTCTGGGTGCTGTTTTACAGATCTGTAAAAAGGCCATGTAACAGGCCTAAGTATTACCATGCATCGGACACTGCAAACTATTCCAATCCAAAATAATGTCTACTCTACATGATTCTGGTTGGGGAAGCTGTGTCTGGCCATCCAGCAAAATATAGTATTCGAGGGCAGCCATGCTATGTAAATAATGGAAACTCGAGTCCACCAGAGGAAGGTGCCAAGCAGGGGACTCCTCCTCTATGACGTCATATGTCCTAATTCTGGACAGGACATGTGTTCACAACCAACCCCTTTAAATAACATTCTGTCTGCCTTCAGCCCTCACTGGTTATTGTTACTGCAGGATTTAAAATATAGGAAAATAATAATAATATAAAATATGTTAGCAAAAATTTGTGAAAGGAGCTTACCACAGAGCAAGTACATTCCTACACAGTCAGCACCGGTCTTACAATACTTGACCTTTCTCCTATTTTCCTACATAAATATTGGCCTCCAGATAAATCAGCATGTTTCATTCAGCCTCCAGAGCTCAGGAATGTTAATCACCTAAGCTTTGTCACTTCAGGAAATGACATCATTTGAACTATATTTTTATACAAATTAAAGCCACCCTTCATTTTTTTTCTACCACTGTTTGCTTGACTCTTTCAGTAACTGACATAGACTTTGAAGGAGACGACCATGCACACGTCCACCCTCTCTACTTATGTATACGGAGAGTATGGCAAATACGGGTCACTAAACCCCCATTCACCTGATATGTGAGGGTCAGGCATTTATGACACATCCTTAGGATTTACCCTAAAAGCTTACATGGGAATACCCTGTGTTGGCTGTTGTAATAAACTGCAGGTGAATATTCTGGTATGGCCAAGAAAAGTCATGACAATTGTGCCAACATGAAGTGCTTTCATACTTAAAGAGGACCTTTCACCACTCCTGAGATGCCTGTTTTAATAGCTTCATGCATTCCCCATGTAATAACAAGTCTGGAACATCTATTCTTATGTATGTATGTTGTGCCATTCCTTTATTATTTGCACTAGAAGTAATGAATGAATTGCTATTTGCCTTCAGTAAAGGAACAGAGGGGAGGTAACAAGTTGGGGTGTGTATCTACACAGTCTGAACATGACAGCACTGATTGGCTAGAGTGAGTCTGTGCAGGGACACACCCCCAACTGGTCACCTCCCCTCTGTTCCCTTACTGAAGACAAATAGCAATTCATTCATAACTTCTAGTGCAAATAATAAAGGAATGGCACAACATAGAGCCATAAGAATAGATGCTCCAGACTTGTTATTACATGGGGAATGCATGAAGCTATTAAAACAGACATGTCAGGAGTGGTGAAAGGTCCTCTTTAAAGTTAAAGGGGTTTTACGGGATTTTGTTACTGATGACCTATCCTCAGTGAGGGGCCCAGCAGTTTACCTACAACAGATGTTAGACTTACTAGCCTACAGTTTCCAGGCTGTTTTTGACCCATTTTTGATTATTGGCACCACATTTCCTAAGCGCCAATCCTGTGGAACACCCCCTGTCATTATAGAGTCCATAAATATCAGAAATAAGGGACTGTCTATTACATAACTTAAAGAGGACCTTTCACGACTTTTAAAAAATGAATCTGCACTATCTACCTGATAGTGCGTCCCCCACTGATGCCAGCAGCGTTGTTTTCTTTGCAAATTGTCCCCCGGTGGCTTCACACGGGCCCCCCGTTCTTCGGTCCGGCTTTATGCTAATTAGAAAGCATCGGAACAGGGAGGAGGAGACTCCCTGTTCCTCAATGGGCGTTGCTTCTGCCCTGCTGTGAGCGCTGTCCAATCAGAGCGGACCGCTCACAGCAGGGTTGAACTCCTTCATGAAAGGTCCTCTTTAAAGGGGTTATCTGAGACTATAAAAAGCTCCCCCATATGCCAGGCCCCACACTATTAATATATTTACGTGACTCCCCGCGCCGCTGCTGGTCCCCGCACCTCCGCTGCAGCTTCTCCCCCTGCACGGATGAAAACATCCGGTGTCGGGGAGAGCAGCCAATGGCAGGCGGGGATGGGGACGAGTCTCCATAGCATCGTGGGTGACGCATGAATATACTTACCTGGCAGGAGCCAGGTAAGTATATTCATGGTGGGGGCCTGGCATATGGGGGAGCTTTTTATAGTCTCATATAACCCCTTTAATTATCTTAGGACACGGGGTGTATGCCATCTGGATCTGGTGATTTGTCTATTTTAATCTTTTTAAGGCGCCGATGCACTTTTACCTTAATCAGACAGGGCATTTTTAATGGGGAATTTACTTATACATTGTTCATTTCATCTGACATTTCATTTTGCTCAGTGAATACAGTGGAGATAGAAATATTTAATAGATTCGCTTTCTCCTCATCGCTCTCTACAACTCCTTCTCATCACTCTGTAAAGGGCCAACACTTTCAGGATTAAACATTTTACCATTTATATAACTGAACTGATTTTAGGGTTACTTTTACTCTATTTGGCATATAAAGGAATTGAAAAAAAAGTACTTAATATTTTTCATTATCAAGGTTCCTTTTGAGCTTTAGGGATATTCCAATTACCCCCTTTGCCTAGTAGGAACAGTCAACGTAATACACAGCGCAGTCACAGCATCCTGTATTTTGGGCTGCAGAAGAAGTCTATTGTACACAGGCTAAAAAACAACATATTAATATATTACTCCCTCAGCCATAAACAGAGGCCTTTTCCTCTTATTGCACCTGGAGAACATTAGGATGCTTTTTTAGTTCTCTTCAGCACTGCACAATTTCTCCGGACTGCTTCTGCTTGTAAAGCAGATTATACAATTGTCTAATGTAATTCAGACATCCTGAATAGGACCCACAGACAGATTATTCAGACTTCCTGTGACTTCTGTTGGACAATGTAGCTAAACTGGAGTCATAGATCAGCAACATAACCAACAGTGAAGATAGCAGGTAAGCATTACAACTGGCCATATCTGAAACCAACTACCAAGATATAGGTCCTCCCTTTTTATGATAAACATACTGTAAATTTTTTCTGAAGTGCTGAAGTCACAAGTGCTTAGTACTGGCCCCTTTACGGGCTAATTATTGGACTAACATAAATGTAACGCACACTATATGTAGAAAAGTATTAGGACACATGTCTTAATCATTGAATTCCGGTGTTTCATTCGGTTCCTTTGCCACAGGTGTATAAAATCCAGCCCCTAGCCACGCAGTCTGCCTTTACAAACATTTGTAAAAAGATCATTCTAAAGCACTCACTGAATTCCAGCGTGGTACTGTAATAGGATGTCACACTTGTAACAAGTCAGTTCATGAAATGTCTTCCCTTCTAGATATTCCATAATCAGCTTGAGTGGTATGATTACTCCTGATGAAGCAGTGAGCGAAACGCGCATCGGGTGCAGGACATCCGGTTTGGTCTGGTACATGTATATGATTACTGGCTTTCTCATTTGCACTATACCGTATTGTAGGGTCTTCTGTCCAGACTTATGGGCTGTTACTTTTGCCATTGAATGCACATGCACTTTGCTATTTATATATGCACTGATTCGGTTTGGTATATTTATATATTTTATGTATTGCACTTGTACTGGTATTTGTATCCTTACCTTTCCTGATGTCCTGCTTAAGTAGATGCCTGATGTGTGGCAGTACCACCATTGATTTACTGATGGATTGTTTTATTATGTGATTTTTAGACTATGATATCAATAAAGTACTAATTTCTTTTATACACACTTCCCCGGTGTTTTCTTTATTTTCGGTATTCTTTACAAATATTTGTAAAAAGGTCATTCTAAAGCACTCACTGAATTTCAGTGTGGTACTGTAATAGGATGTCACACTTGTAACAAGTCAGATCATGAAATGTCTTCCCTTCTAAATATTCCATAATCAGCTTGAGTGGTATGATTACTAAGTGGAAGTGTGTAGAAACCACAGCAACTCATCCACGAAGTGCAGACCCCATAATATTGAAGAGTGGGGGCGCCGAGTACTGAAGTGCGTAGTGTACAGTCACCAATGTTCTGCCGACTCAATAACTACTAAGCTCCAAACCTCCACTGTAACATCAGCATAAAAACTGTGTGCCCGGAGCTTCATGGCATGGGTCTCTATGGCCAAGCAGCTGCAAGCCTTATATCACCAAGCACAATGCCAAGCAGAGGATGGAGAGGTAGAAATCAGGCCACCGCTGGACTCTGGAGCAGTGGAAACGTGTTCTGTGGAGTGATGAATCACAGCTTTCGATCTGCCAATCTGATGGAGGAGTCTGGGTTTGGTGAATGCCAGGAGAACGTCACCTGCCTGATTGCATTGTGCCAACTGTAAAGTTTGGTGGAGGAGGGACAATGCTATGGGGTTGTTTTTAAATGGTTGGCCTAGGCCCCTTCCAAGGCATTTTAGACAATTGTATTATTCCAGCTTTGTGGGAACAGTGTGGGATAAGGTTGTTTTCATATATCTAAGATTACATCAGTATATCCACTTTCCTTAAAGAAGAACTCCCGACAAAAATTTTATTCCATGTCCTGCTAGAAATGTACATGATATAATCTGTAGTGAATGTCATTTTCTTACCAGTGTCTGAATTTTTGACTTATATCATCCTGAAGTTTCTTATCTGTGTCATGTGACCAGCAATTAGACCCACCAACTCACACATAGACTTATGTGGGGACAGGAAGTCTAATTCTCTATGTATTCCTATGAGACTGAAAGTGAGGCTCCCATAGGAATGAATAGTGCAGTTACTGGCTTTCTGTCCTGGGTCAGTTGGAGGTCAGGGAGTTGGTCACATGACCCAACTACAATGAGAAGAGAGGTTTTTACTCACAGAAACAGTCACTGATAAGAAAATGACAATCACTACAGATTATATCATGCACCTTTCTAACAGGTCAGAGAATAAAATTTTTTGCGGGAGTTCTTCTTTAAGTCTGTAGTTCATGATATAATACTTCTGCTACACCTCTCATGTGGATAAACCACATGGCCCATTCCTGGCACCCTGTGAGGGTTCTTCTGTAAAACATGACATTCATTATAAAAGATGTCACATTAGTGCATATTGCTTTAAGATTTCAAAAACCATAAGATACCAATGTACTGCTGCATTCACCACTTCCTGACAAACAGATGACTGTGATGTGGATTGCACACAGTAAGATACAGAGATATCAACAGTTTGGGTACTTAGTATTTAACATAAGTAGAAATCAATAGCCACTGATCGATGGTCTCCAGAACTTTGGCACTCAGTTGCACAAAGTTTATAACTTCTAATCTTCTAATTCAGTTTTAGTTAGTCATTCCTGGTCTGAGTCAAGACTATTCTTTAAAAGAGGTTATGTTCAATGCCTTATTAATGCGGTGGTCCTATTATAACGCTTCAATGTGGCCCAAATAAAACATAGGTGCTGGTTTTGTATTCCTAAATCACTGACTATATAATGTGATGTGTAGCTAGTGCTTAAAGGGGTTCTCCGGGAATTAAGAAAATGAAAATACTTAAATATTACCTTATTCTAAATATATTCCCAAATAACTTTCATTATTTATAATGGCTTGTTTTGTCTGGGGAGCTATCATCAGGGGAAATAAAATGGCCGCTGTTCTATCAGTACACACAAAACCTGTCCTAATCACAAAGGAAGACAAGTTACTTCACAACACTGAGGTAAAGAGCTGCCTCATCCTCCTCTCTGCAATATTTGTCAGGGATTATGATCCTGAATACATCTGATTGTTCACCTGAATCTCTGTGGGAATGGAGATCATGAGGAGACATGAAGTGCAGAGAGGAGGTGGGGATGTGGCTAATGAGCAGCAGCACTTGTATGCAGTCTCTATTACCACAGCCTCACATTACCACAGTCCGTCCTGTCTGTCCTCTCTGTACTTCATGTCTCCTCATGATCTCCATTCCTACAGAGATTCAGCTGAAGATCTTATCATCTGTATTCAGCAGCATAATTCCTGACAAGCAGAGAGTAGGATGAGGCAGCTCTTTACCTCAGTGTTGTGAAGTAACTTGTCCTCCTATGTGATTAGGACAGGTTTTGTGTGTGCTAACAGGACGGTGGCCATTTTATTTCTCCTAAGGATTGCTTCCTAGACAAAATGAGCTATTATAGCTAATGAAAGGTATTTTGGAATACATTTATAATAAAGTAAAATTTAAGTATTTTCATTTTATTAATTCCCGGAGAACCCCTTTAAATTGTAACAAGCCGAATCATCGGGTCCCTGCCTGGTAAATATGTTTTGCGTCTAAAGGTATGACCACACGGTGCAGTTATGTCACGGTTGTAAAACGGCTGCACTGTACTGCTTAAGACCACACTGTTTAGTCGGTCTGCATTGTTAATTTCCGCAAGGTATTGCGGGTGCCTTGCGACTATTAAAGGAGTTATCAGATCCTGTAAACACCCCCCAAAATGCCGGGTCGCTCATACATGCCTGCATCCCCCTGGATCCCTGCACGGCCACCGACTCCCTGTCGTGCAGATCACAACATATGGCGATGGAGGGTGCAGGCAATAGCAGGCCGTGACGGTGATCTGCCCCCTTGCATCATGTGTGACATCACCTGTGACACTAGGGGACCAGGTCACTGTTGCAGCCTGTTATTGGCTGCACCCCCTATTACCGGATGTTGTGATCTGCATGACGGGGAGATGCAGCGGTGGCCGTGCAGGGATCCGGAGGGACTCAGGTGTCAGGGACCAGTTAAGTATTTTTTGTACATTTTGGAGGGTGCTTACAGGATCGGATAAACCCTTTAACAATTATGACCATTAACAATACAGTCTTAATTGGTTTAACTAGAGGTCTCTGCAGCTCGTATGGGCGCGCAGTACTTGACTGCAGCACAACCAGAACACAATAGCACCACGTGATCACATCCTAATGCGCCTTTCACACGAGCGGGAGACTCGCATGTCTCCCGCAACGCATCTACAGGGTTGGACTCGGCACTGACAGGGATCGCATAGCATCATATGCGATCCCAGTCAGTGCCGGAGTCCAGCCCTGTAGATGCGTTGCGGGAGACATGCGAGTCTCCCGCTCGTGTGAAAGGGGCATAATGGTTCTTTGAGACCTAAATAATCACAAAATGACGATTCATTACATCATCAAATATTAAAGAAATGGTCACAGTATAAAGTCCTCTAAAATGAATAATAAAAAGAAAAAATATTTGCTTCAGATAAACCATGTACAACTAGAACTATTTTTCGACAATCACCTTGCCAATATAATAATCATCAAGACCAACATAAGATAACGCTAACACATACTTATAACCATTCTAGGGTGATAGCGCCTCTCAAAGCAGGCAAGAAGTTTTACATCGCATCAGCATATATACTCACACAGTAGTTCAGCTCCGATATATTGACATTGACACCAGTCGACCGCTTCAAGTTACCATCATGAGACACCACAACCTCTTCATCTTTCGTGAGATGGCAATCAAGTTCCAGCATATCTGTCCCGAGGCTGACTGCACTGTAAGGTTCAATGATAACATAATGTTAGCTGTCATAAAACTCTCTAGCATAGTCAAGAAAAATCAAAATACATACTAAACCGTACTAAATGTACATTTTCTACAACCCCAAATCCAAAAAGGTTGGAATTCAATGTAAATAAAAACCGAATGCAATGATTTTCAAATCTCGTAGACCAGGGGTCAGCAACCCTCGGACCACACGGAGCAGCTCTGCTGTGCCTCTAATAAACAAAAACTTCAGGCACGCAAAGCAGGCACTTTGTGCCAGCCACCAGGGGCAGATGGGCCATAGACCCTACAGGGAAATTTCCCAGTGGGCCAATGCCTAGGAGGGCCACCCAAGCCCTCCTCATGCCGCCAGCCGGGTATATAATGATCTGTACTGTGATATTTGGTTCAGTTGGGGGGGGGGGGGGGGGGGGTATACTGCTCTGCACTATGGTATTGCTGGCCCTGCCTACTTCTTTTGGCCCTGCCTAATTATGTTGTTAGAGGCGCTGACAGTTTCCTAATCCAACCCTGCCAGTCGCCACACTCTGCTACCTCACAGGCTGGCTGTCCGTGTACCGCTGCTGCTCCTCCGCTTGCTGCTACTCCTCCTTTGCTGCTGCTTCTCCACTTGCTATTGCTCCTCTGAAGACAGATCATTAAAGTATGTAATATGCTGGGGGCAGGTGGATGGAAGGACGATGGTGAGCTTGGGGGATGGGGGAAAGCACTGTGACTAAGTGGGGATGGGGTTAGGATGGGGTGCTTCCTATGAAGCTATGCCTCACTCCCAGAGTTTTGCATGTACCCTCAGGGGCTGTAACCACAAACTAAGTTCCGCTGACAGTGACTGTTCTTGGGGCCGGGGTTACAACCTCACAGGGTCATCCTGGGGTCTTTCTCATTGTAGCTCCTCAACTTCTTCAGCATCCTAACCTCTGAGTCCAGATGCAGATATTTGGGTCCCTAATGCCCCATTGCCCTCTTCTAACATTTGTACAATATCTTCTGCTCCTCTATGCGAACCCTAAAATGTACTGCGTTCAAGCCTTTCACTTTGACAACTTCAGACCATCGACCATGGCAGACTTTCGACTACCGTTACAATCTTCACCCACTAGAGAGGATCTCTCACGTTTTGCCAAGGTTATCTTGCAGGAATGTAAACAAGAATTTGAGCTGTTTCACAGTGAATTCTCATCAACTTATGGTAAAGTGAGTTCAAAATGCTCATGTCGCGAATATTGTCAGCCTTCAGGAATCAATGCAATAACAAGTTTTTCACAAATTTGCACTACAGTAGTATTTAGACGACATTACAAACAGAAGCAAGCACAAGAACCAGGGGTTCACCGCCAATGAGGCGAGGTGAGGCGATTGCCTCAGACATCACCAGGTAGGGCCAAGAGGGGGGAAGTGGAAGGGCCATGGGCAATGAGTGCTTCGATGGTGGAAACGCTCATCTCTACATATTCAACTGCATCTCTATACTTAGGACAGCAATACGGTTGAATGCCACAACGGTACACAAAAGCGATGTCTCCCTGGCCCACTATTTACTCTAACAGGCTTTAGTCCTAGTTCCTGTAGCCTATCCTGAGGCCAGTGTCATCGTTATCGTGCTGGCTGAGCCGGGCATAATAGAGCTCAAGGCACAGACTAGAAGAGGTCTGCATCTTGCACTGCATCGCTGACAGAAGAATGGAGGTAAGTATTTGAGTTTATTTTTATTTAGCAGCATGTTGTTGGACCACAATGGGGTGAGGGCATTAAAGAGAAAGAGAAAGCACTATGGGGACATTGTGGCTGTAAAAAGGAGCATTTGTGTACTGGCACACTTTATAAGGGGCCACTATGGAACATTAATTCTACTAAAGGGGGTCGTTTTTTGTACTGACACACATTATAAGGGAGCATTTTTTGTACTGGTACATATGGGGGCATTTTTGTACTGGCACACATTCTAAGGTGGCCACTATGGGGACATTTGTTCTACAGGGGTGTTTTTTGTACAGGCACACTTTATAAGGGAGCATTTTTTGTATTGGCACACATAAGGGGATATTTTTGTACTGCCGCACATTTTAAGGGTGCATGTTTTTTATTCACACATTGCAAGTGGGAATTATTTTACATTATAAGGGATCATTTTTTGTACTGCCAGACATTACAAGGGAGTATTTTTTGTACAGGCACACATTAAAGGGAGTATTTTTTGTACAGGCACACATTATTGGGGGAATTATTACTACTGAGGGCACTATGAGGCATTATTACTTCTGGGGGCAAAATGAGGGACACTATTACTATTGGATGCACTGTTACCACATGGCACTCTGGCAGAGAATTATTACTATTGGTGTGACTTTTGAGAGGACTGTTACATTGGGAGGCACAGTGGCACAGTATTCAGGGAGTGGGACACTATTTGCTGGGCACATTTCTTTTTTAGGGCACTGAACTGCTCGTCTGGAAGTTCAGCGCCTTTGGACCTTTCCCTGAAAAAGATGCTCCAGGACTGCGTAGTCTATTATACGAATATAGCAATAAAGGCAGCTGGCTGAGGAAAGTTGTCTAGAACTTGCATTTCTAGTATAAAACAGCATTAGATTCTACAGTACATACCATCCCAGAAATCACTAATTCCTTTCACACGTTCTACGCTGATTTATGTGACCTCCCTCCTCCGTCCCTGAGCCCTCCAAATCCACCTGCCTCCTCCCCCAAGTTATCTGTCAACTCTACAGGAAACTCTTTATGGTTTCTGAAATGACTCAGGTGGTTGATGATTTACCTGGGAGGAAAAGCCCCGCACGTGATTGTTACACCTCCATATTTTTCAAAACTTTCCTGGATCATTTAGGCCCTCTCATGCAGTTAACGTGGTTTCCTGAGATTCCCCTTTCCCTCCTCAAACTACCCTGGCTCATGCGGTGGTCCTTCCTAAACCTAGGAAAGACCATCAGGTTTGCTCTAGCGACAGACCAATATCGTTGTTGAATGTTGATCTTAAAATCTATGCTAAGCTTTTGGCAAACAGATTATATCCACATCTCCTTTCTCTTATTCACTATGACCAGGTGATGAGCCCAAGCTATAGATTCTCTGGGACCTTTACTCCCTATCACAGATAACCCTGCATTTCCACCTGGCTTATTTTCCTCCTTTTTTTTTAGGGAGCTTGAGCTCTCGATTTGCGTTTGTCATGAATTATCTTTGAATTCCCTTAAACCCTTGTTATCTATAGTACTAGAAGCGACTCACACAACATGTGCCCATTTTGAATATGCCCAGACACACCAATTTCTCATGTTCACCTACACCATTAGAACAATTGTGTCTCACTCCCTCTAGCATGCTACTTCAGTCTCATCCTCCGCTCTTCTACTAGGCTTGAGAAGTGGAGATGGGTGAACATTTTTCCTCGGTGCAGTGGTCGAAATGCTTTTATCTTTCTCACAAGGGGTCCACAGTGACAAAATCCCAAGAGACAGCTAAAGTGGTCATCCTCCATCACTGGTGCTCCCCCATTCCCATAGCATTGGAGGAGTGGTTTGAGGAAATATCCTTGATTCAGAGGATTGAGGAACTTATCACTGTGTCCCCTGCAAACTGTTCTAGATATGTCAAAACCTGGTCCCACTGGGTTACCTTCCACTCCCGCTACCTCTCCCTTCAAGTTTAAGATAATATGCATAGAATTCCATATGGTAGCGCTTTTTTTTCTTTTTTCAGCTCTAATTTCCTAACTCTCACTACGCACTCTATTCAGAGTTTGTTCAGCTCCTCTTTGCCGTCTTTTCTGAGTCGCACTAACAATGTGAGCCTTTCACGCCAGATTATTTATTCAATTGTTATTCATATAATCAAACATCAGGCGATTCGGCTATGCTAGCTTAACATTGTTTGCACTGTTTTATTATGTGCTTTTGTATTGTTATACTTTGAAAATCAATAAAATGTCACATGACTGGGCATAAAAAGAGAGGCAGAGTCTCTCAAAAACAGATAGGCAGAGGTTCACCAATCTGCATCTAAAAATTGTGGAACAATTTCAGAAAAATGTCCCTCAACGTAAAATTCTGAAGACTGTGAACATCCCACCATCTACAATACATAATATTATCAAAAGATTCAGAGAATCTGGAAAAATCCAAGTGTGCAAGGAACAAGGGTGTCAATATTGCAGGCTCTTGATCTATAGGCCTCCAGGAAGCACTGCATTAAAAACAGGCATGGTTCTGCACTGGAAATCACTGCACGGACTCAGGAACACTTCCACAAATTGTTGCCTGTGAACGCAATTTGCCATTCAATACGCAAATTAAAGTTAACCTTGTATCATGCATAGAAAGAGTTCATTAAAATTGGACTGAGACAAGATGGAAAACTATTCTGTGGCCAGATGAATCAAAAAGCTCTGCAGACTAAGGCCACTTTCACACGGTCAGTATTTGGTCAGTATTTTGCATCAGAATTTGTGAGCCAAAACCAAGAGTGGAACCTACAGAGAAGAAGTATAATGGAAATATGCTGGCCTCTTCTGTGTTTTGGACCCATTCCTGGTTTTGGCTTACAAATACTGATGAAAAATACTGACCAAATGCTGACTGTGTGAAAGTGGCCTAAAGAGGAGAGGGACCATCCAGCTTGTTATCAGTGTACAGTTCAAAAGCCTGAGGAGGGAGACAGCAGCAGTCTGAACAAACAGAGACAGGGGGCATGTCTCAGACAACCTCGGACTCCCTGTAGGACCTGTAGCTAAACTGTTTTGCCCGTTCTGCCGCAATGGAGCTGAGTAACAAAAGCAGCTAAGCAGCAAGATCTGAGGACACTACTGAGCAGACAATGAACCCTTGCAGGTGCTGAATTATATATAATTTTTGAGCTCCTAACTGGACAGTTATTTCAAGGTAGAGGTGTTTTACAACCACTACTATCTTATTGATCACTATATATTCATCCTACACAACCGTAAAATGAAAAGGACATCTGGAAAACTTAATGCGACTGAGCTGAGACTGACAAAGTATAAACTGCTAGTGGTGCTAAGTCAATGATCGCAGGGAAGGGAGATGCCACCCAGTATTAATGTGACCCTGCCTCAACATATACACTGCTGCAGAACCCAAAATAAAGGGGAACTACCTTGGTTGTGTCATCATTCACCAAGCACCAATAGTCTCGGCTCAATCACATAAAAGGGTTTATCCACATGTGCCGGGCCACTCACAGGTAATATACTTACCCCGCTCCCAGCGCCGCTCCTGGTCCCCACACCGCCGCTGCTTCTCCCTGTACAAGGTTGAAAACGTCTGGTGTCGGGAGGAGCAGCCAATAGCAGGCGGGGACGGGAACGAGCCTCCCTTGCATAGCATTACTTAGATCAACCCAGATCAACTCTTATTGTGGCCAATATCACAACAGATGATAAAGTAAAGAAAATGGTCACTATGCCAAACTATTGCATGTCATATATATAATTACCCTAAGATAATGGTAAAGCCATTTTAAGACTTACACGGTTCAAAGTTAAACTGGCTAAATGTCAAGTTGTCTGGGCGCTTAATACTGATGACCTACCCTCAGGTTAGATCATCAATATCTGCTCAGTGGCATTCTGATTCCCGGGAACGCTCAACTTTTTGAAGAGGCTGCAGCACTCCGGTGAGCACTGCTGCCTCATCCTAAGCCAGTGATGTCACGTTTATCGGTCACATGGCCAAGGCACGGTTCAGTACCATTCAAATGAATGGGGCTGCACTGTAATACCAAGCACAGCCACTATACAGTGTAGGGCGCTGTGCTTAGTAAACAGCAAGGAGGCTACGTTGCAGGTCGCGGCCTCTTCAAACAGCTGATTGTCAGGGTTGATGTGTGTCGGACACTCACCGATGAGGTACTGAGGACCTATCCTGAGAATAGGTCATCAATATTAAAAACCCAGAAAACCCTTTAGCATTTTAACCCTAAGAACAAAAGAGTATTGTTATGATCATGGTACAAAATTGGGCAATTTTAAATTTAAAAGAAGACTCAAATTAGATAATCCCAACAAATCAAAGTTTTAGCCATTAAACCAGAACATACTGAAATTCACTAAACTTTGTCAGTACATAAAAGCAGCAACTATGCATAATAAGCAAATACATAGGGATGTTAAAAGTCATGTGCATGGCCTGCTAAGACTACATGGACATTATCACATGATAGATTGCCTGCTATATAAACCTCAGAATCTCAACTGCTGACTTTTCCACCGTGAGATCCTTGCTGAAACAGCAGTCTGCTGCCTCACAGTCTACAGAGACATCCAGGGAATAAATAACAAAACTAAACTGTAAGTGGCTAGACACATAAATGACATAAATACCTGTCAACAACTCGGGGGATCATCCTTCCAAAAGGGTGTTACCTGACAGATTCTGCTCCACTGCTTCAGTTCCTTTGGCCAGACTGTTTATCGGGCTGCAGCTGTGGCGTCACATCGGCACATGACCACTGCAGCCAATAACTGGCCGCTTCAGTATACTGCTGAGGCCACTGACTTGCTGCAGTGATCTTGTGTTGCTGACATAATGTCAACTCTGCAGCCCATAAACAGAGCCTGGTGGAAGAACGAGAGCAGCAGTGTGGAATCTGTCAGCTAAGTAACACCGTTTTCTTTTTTGGCGGAGGATCCCATGTGTTGTTCGGTTTCCTCATGAAAGTGGCCAACCCCTTTAACCATACGTGTAGCTGTGCTGTATTTTAGTACTACAGCTCCGCCCCATTCAATTGCTAATTGTTGACAGGTACTTACAGTATGTCATATATCTGTGGCTACCTACAGTTTCAGTTTTGTTATTTATTCCCTGGATGTGACTGCTGTTACAGCAAGGATCTCATGGTGGAAAGAACAGTAGTTGTTTGGCCTGCTGATGAGGTATTTTCCACTGCATTGTGGTATTTGGCACCGCAGAAGTATTATGTGATGCACTATAATATTTGGAGCATTTGGGACTTTTAAGGTGCACTATGGTATTTTTGTCAAGCAGCTGGGGAAGTGTTCGGTGCTGCACTGTGGTATTTGGCAGTGCAAGGGAAGTACTTTGTTCTGCCATGTAGAATTTGCTGCTTCTGGGGAATCATTTTGCTCAGCACTGTGGTATTTATTTGCCGCTTGTGGGGAGTTATTTTGTACTTCTGTGTGGTATTTGTTTGGCACTACTGGGGAAGTATTTTGTGCTGCACTGTGGTACTTATGTTGCGCAGTTGGGCTAGTGTTAAGTGAGGCACTGTGGTATTTGGCACTGCAAGGGAAGTATTTTGTTCTTCCATGTAGTATTATTTTGTTCAGCACTGTTGTATTTGTCTGGCACAGCTGGGGAGGTATTTTGTGGTACACTGTGATATTTGGCACAGCTGGGGAGGTATTTTGTGGTGCACTGTGATATTTGGCACAGCTGGGGAGGTATTTTGTGGTGCACTGTGATATTTGGTACAGCTGGGGAGGTATTTTGTGGTACACTGTGATATTTGGCACAGCTGGGGAGGTATTTTGTGGTACACTGTGATATTTGGCACAGCTAGGGAGGTATTTTGTGGTGCACTGTGATATTTGGTACTGCTGGGGAAGTATTTTGTGCTGCACTTTGGTATTTCAGAGGAGGGCAACTAAAGTAATAATTGGAATGAGTGGACTACAGTACCCAGAAAGATTATCAAAATTAGGGTTATTCACTTTAGAAAGAAGACGACTGAGGGGAGATCTAATAACTATGTATAAATATATCAGGGGTCAGTACAGAGATCTCTCCCATGATCTTTTTATCCCCAGGACTGTTACTGTGACGAGGGGACATCCTCTGTGTCTGGAGGAAAGAATGTTTGTACACAAACATAGAAGAGGATTCTTTACGGTAAGAGCAGTGAGACTATGGAACTCTCTGCCTGAGGAGGTAGTGATGGTAAGTTCACTAAAAGACTTCAAGAGGGGCCTGGATGTATTTCTGGAGTGTAATAATATTACAGGTTATAGTTACTAGAGATGGGTCGTTGATCCAGGGAGTTATTCTGATTGCCTGATTGGAGTCGGGAAGGAATTTTTTTCCCTAAAGTGAGGAAAATTGGCTTCTACCGCACAGGGGTTTTTTGCCTTCCTCTGGATCAACTTGTAGGAAAACAGGCCGAACTGGATGGACAGATGTCTTTTTTCGGCCTTATAAACTATGTTACTATTTGTTTGGTATTGCTGAGGAAGTATTTTGTGCCGCACTGTGGTATGGGGCACTGCTGGGGAGGTATTTTGTGCTGTACTGTGGCATTTGGCACTGCTGGGGAGGTATTTTGTGCTGTACTGTGGCATTTGGCACTGCTGGGGAGGTATTTTGTGCTGTACTGTGGTATTTGACACTGCTGGGGAGGTATTTTGTGCTGTACTGTGGCATTTGGCACTGCTGGGGAGGTATTTTGTGCTGTACTGTGGCATTTGGCACTGCTGGGGAGGTATTTTGTTCTGTACTGTGGCATTTGACACTGCTGGGGAGGTATTTTGTGCTGTACTGTGGTATTTGGCACTGCTGGGGAGGTATTTTGTGCTGTACTGTGGTATTTGGCACTGCTGGGGAGGTATTTTGTGCTGTACTGTGGCATTTGACACTGCTGGGGAGGTATTTTGTTCTGTACTGTGGTCTTTGGCACTGCTGGGGAGTTATTTTGTGCTGTACTGTGGTCTTTGGCACTGCTGGGGAGGTATTTTGTGCTGTACTGTGGTATTTGGCACTGCTGTGGAGGTATTTTGTGCTGTACTGTGGCATTTGGCACTGCTGGGGAGGTATTTTGTGCTGTACTGTGGTATTTGGCACAGCTGAGGAGGTATTTTGTGCTTCACTGTCGTATTTGGCACTGCTGGAGAGGTATTTTGTGCTGTACTGTGGTATTTGGCACTGCTGGGGAGGTATTTTGTGCTGTACTGTGGTATTTGGCACTGCTGGGGAGGTATTTTGTGCTGTACTGTGGTATTTGGCACTGCTGGGGAGGTATTTTGTGCTGTACTGTGGTATTTGGCACTGCTGGGGAGGTATTTTGTGCTGTACTGTGGTATTTGGCACTGCTGGGGAGGTATTTTGCGCTGTACTGTGGTATTTGGCACTGCTGGGGAGGTATTATGTGCTGTACTGTGGTATTTGGCACGGCTGGGGAGGTATTTTGTGCAGTGCTGAAAGGGTGCACGGAGGCGAATGCTGAAGTCACACCATGGTGACATTGAGCATATGATGGGTTAAATATATGTCTTTCATGGACTGTTTTCCCGCTCTTTTGTTGTTGGTAATTTCTAAGGTGTTAATTCTGAGGTGATTTTGAGGGAGAGTTTTGATTGGTTAATCGTTACTTACCGGTTGCTGTGTACCTGTTCTTCTGCCACATTCTGATTGGTTATTCAGCCCTCAGTGGCGGGAAGCTGGGGTATTTATTCTTCTGTTCACAGGTGGGAGCCTTGTCAGTCATCGTCTCTGGAAGAAGAAAGAAGACGGCGCCCCGCCCTCCCTCCCTTTAATTTGTCGCGGTTCATTATTAGAGGGGGGTTAGTCACCCAGCTTTGCTGGGGGGACAGTGATGAATTATTTCATTGAGTGGTTTTTATTATTTAATTATTTATTGGAGTATTTATGAATTTTAATAATATGTACTGTAACCCTTAATAAAGGACCGCGGCCATTATTCATCCACATCTGAGTGTTTTGTCTTTATTATTAGTTTACTTATGATGTTTAAAGTTTTGTTTTAATTGCTCATATGGCACCATGTGCTATTATTGTGGTGCTGCTGGGAAGTTATTTTGTTTTACACCTGTGTTATTTGATGTTTTAGTATTTGCTGCTGCTATGGGGTATTACGTGATCTTTTACGGAGGTAATATGGGTGCTGTATAGTAGTATTTGGAAGCTCTGGCATCTACATGGATTGGCTAGTAGAGTCTGAGCAGAAAACCTTCAAGAAGCCCTGGTTTAAAGCATACACACTCCTTTAATACAATCCTATGCCACATCTGCTTTATATAACTTCCTCTTTCTCCTTTGCACAGGAGTGAAAATCAAATGCAAAATACACTCAGCAGGAATGAGGCTGTTCCAATGTCTTATTTGGCTCTACGGACTTGTGCTCACAGCCATATTTTTCTTCAGTGTGCTATCCAGGCCCATTATTTACAGATCAGCATGCTGATCGGAGTATCTCATTGCAGGTCCTATTCTCGTCCGTTTGCGGATGAAAATACCCCTCTATTGGGAGGAGTGAAACAAATATGGAGAGCAAATAGAAGCTAACCAGGGTTAGACTAAGGGTGTTCTTAGTACATAGTAGTTCTTTTTGACTCCCGAAGAGCTCGGATATGAATGTCATTTTCTAATGTAAGGACCGACACAATTGTGCATGTACCAGTTGTCTGGCAGCTGGGAATTCTGCACAAATTTCATTAGGTTTCAGTTGTCATCACCCACAACATGCCTACCTGTAACATCTGTGACATGACAACATATTTTGGGCCCTGAGGACATGGCAGGTAAAGTCACTTGTCTAACATCGACCATCAAGACATCATTAACTGCACTGGTACCCTACAGACCTACCAGTCCATATGCCAAAATCTCCCCCTGCCATCAGCATTACGTCAGCCCTCGTAATGTCAAACCCACACCATCAACTGCAGTGGAGCTTTATAGAACATACACCATGTCTCCAGCATCAGCCACCCCTGCTCAGCTACAGCCACCTCACTGTCTGGCAGGTGCATGTCCCAATGCTCAATATAGAGTATTGGCATCATCTATGGTATCACAAACCACCAAAGTCTATAAAAGACAACAGCAGTTTCACTCTTCCCAAAAAAACAATACATCAGAAAATGTCACTACCATTGTCCTTTAGGATGTCACCACCAACCCATGTGCCTGAAACTCACCCACAGATGACATTATCGACATCATAACTCTCAGTGAAGGCTTAAGTAATTGGCGGTTTCCAGGATTTTTTTGTCAAAAGTCTCTGTCCCCCCTACTATACTTACTTGTCCCCACAGGTCCATTAAGGCTCTGGCTCCAGAGCTGTCTCCACCAGACTACCAGTACCCGCATGTAAACTTCCTGCACAGATGGGGTCAGATGTGCTTCTGCAGTCAATGACTGGCCTCAGCGGTGACATCAGTTACCAGCTGCAGTGGTGGATGTGTCCCTGTCCATGCAGGACATTTACACGTGACCAAAATTCTGCAGGTGACAGCCCAGGAGCCACAAAGCCCCAATGGAGCAGGCAAGCACAGCTCTCTTCACATGTGTTACTGGGGCAGTGTGTGCATGTGTAGACAACCACTTTAAAGGGAATAATGCATGCTTTTGACATTGGGCCCCCTCTAGTTTGGCAACTATAAGTCTTGTCACTGAATTTGTAGTTCCGGAACCCCTTATGATGCCACTGCCTGAAATTCCACTGTCATCATCTGTGATTTCACCACCAGTTCTGGTAACATAAAGAGGAAACGTCAGACGGTGGCAGTAACATTACCGGCCATGACATTAGAAGCACAGACCGGCACATTCTCTCACTGCCCTCGGCATGAGTGATGATCATTCATTCTGGTTCACGTGTAGCCAATAAACATTGGTCTCTGCAATAGCTTCACTGAGGGGCACATCCTGCCAGTCACAGCCTCCAGAGCCCAGTATGGGGCAATCCTTCCCAGTATTGTGGGTTTACTTCATAATATTAACCACGCCACATCCTTCAACATTGCACTGAATTGCAAAATAGATGCAGCTGCAAAGGGTTAGATCAGGGCCATCTGTGACATCAGTACACATTCTGGGGACAGGTCATCATTACTTGTATTAGTACCCTACAGAAGAGTCAACAGTCCATGTCCTTGAAACTCCCCGGCCAGCAGAGGTGACGTTAGCCCGTGACATCAAACCTGGATTTAATTTTTTATTAAATTTATATATCTTATAGAATTGCACTTAATTGTAAAATGGGTGCAACTGCCGAGGGTTACATCAGGGCCATCTAGACATTCTGGGTCGTGGGGACCTGGCACTACCCATTATGACATCATTACCACTGTGACATCATTACTTGCACTAGTACCTACCGGTCCATGAAACTCTCTGGTCATCAGTGGTGATGTTAGCCCATGTGACCAGGAATGGCTTGACCACAGAACTTACAGGGAAATTTTCTGGTGGGCTGATGCCTAGGGTACCGCCTGGGCCCTCCTCACCGCCAGCCAGTGGAAGTGATGTATTTTGTGCTGTTGGCTGCAGTATTTTGTGATGTTCTGTGGCATATGGCTCTGTTGGGGTGGTATAATGTGCCACAATATGGTATTGCTGGCCCTGCCTTCCATCAACTTGGACCCAACTACAAAACGGGGCCACTTTTAGTATTTTTTCCAGGGCCACTTTAAGTTGCCAGTCCACCCCTGCCCTGTGACGCCAGGTTAATTTTTTTTAACACATATCATATGCTATAGGATTGCACTAAATTTTCAAACAGGTGCAGCTGCAGAGGGTTGTATGAGGGGTGCTCATTTTATCCCAATTTAATAATTGCAGTATTTGCATTCTGTAGAAAAGGGATGTCAAACTCGTGGCCCTCCAGCTGTTGCAAAACTACAACTTCCATCATGCCTTACACAGCCTACTGCTACCAGGGCATTCTGGGAGTTGTAGTTTTGCAACAGCATAAGGGCCACAAGCAGGGGTGTAACTAACATAGCAGCAGACCATGCGACCGCTATGGGGCCCAGGGCAAGAGGGGCCCCAGTTGGGATCATCTCCTCTTCTACTGGGGGTGAAAACTTGGTCAGGACCCTAACCTCTGAAGGAACAACTTTTAGCAAATGAGTCAGTGGAAAAATGGCTCAAGGATCATTAAAAGGTGTTTAGGCGGAAACCCTTCTGTCCCGTGTGGGGGGCCTGGTTTGATCCTTGCTATAGGATCCTTACTTCTCTATGTACGCCACTGGCCACAAGTTTGACATCCCTGCTGTAGAAGATAAATGCATGAAATGCAACCTCCTTTAAAATGGGGGTAGAGGACGGGTATTACGCGAATATCAACTGGTAGACGCTGAGGCTTTTAGTCCCCGGTGAAGGTTTTGTACATACACTTTATATATTATAATAGCCTGGGTTATTTGCATTAGTCAGAGGAAGAGATTTTCTGTGCAAATCTGTTCAGGAAGAAAACGCGTGTTCTTAGGCACCTAGGGACTCTTTTTCTGTAACGCGATCGTTCCTAAGGCTTTCTCTGCTCCTGATGATAGTGAGATGTGCAATCAGTGAAGCTGGGAATCAGAGCCCCCAGCACTCTGCACGTCTCTCATCACAGATTGGCGGCTTTAGGACACCATTAGGCTCTTATATTTCATTCTGCTAATTAGTAGGACAAAGGGGGACAACGCTGAATCGGGAAGAAATTCTTAACCCAAACTGTGCCTTCTGCATGTTCCCTCTTGAGAGTTGAATGCTGACATTTCTCCTCAAGTCTAAGCCATGACTATATAATAACTACTATTTTACAAGAGATTATCCACAAGGGCTCCAGGATTGTCTTATACAAGGGTGGACTATGTGTTCTCATAATGGCACACAAGGCACACAATTTTAATGAGTGGATTATCCAAAGATTCCCCCAGGGCATTACCTTATAATATACAGTTTATATAGGTACTGACCTAATCTTCCAGTATAACCCGTTGATCCATTAGCGCAAAACAAAAAAAAGCTAGTTCTGCAAAATCTATTCAACCAGAGGAGGCTGGAGTAAGGAATATTATAAATTCAGCAACCTAGTGTCATTAGGAACTAATTATTTTTAATTGCAGAATCATGTGGGAATTCAAGGGGTTACTAATCCACTTTAAAAGACAAATTATTTAAATACAAAACTGTAATATTTCAAGGGCACCTGTCAGTAGATTGGTACCTATGAAACTGAGCTTGGCAGCTGAAGACATCTGTGTTGGTCCCATGTTCATATGTGCCCGCATTACTGAGAAAAATGAAGTTGTAATATGTGCAAGTGAGCCTCTAGGAGCA
The DNA here is from genome assembly GCA_900303285.1 of Rhinella marina. Classification (NCBI taxonomy): domain Eukaryota; kingdom Metazoa; phylum Chordata; class Amphibia; order Anura; family Bufonidae; genus Rhinella; species Rhinella marina. The sequence continues at coordinate 929,794 of ONZH01004164.1, forward strand.
ATGGGGGAGCTGCCATTACACCTAGAGGCTCCGCTCTCTCTACAACTGCCAGGCCCTCTGACTGACTTTAGGAGAAGTCAGAGCCAAGCATGATGAAGTTTTCACTGCCTCGCCCTGACAAAGTGGAGAAGGTGAGGCAGTTGCAGAGAGAGCAGAGCCTCTAGGTGTAACAGCAATGCCCCAGTTAGAGTCTCATTTGCATATAATAAAATATAATTTTTCTCAGCAATGCGGGCACATATGTACATGGGACCAACACAGATGCCTTCAGCTGCCAAGTGCACATGTAACGGGTCAGTCAGTTTCACAGGTACAAATCTGATGCCAGATGCCCTTTAAAGGGGTTTCCCAAGCCTTTAGTAAGTGATGGCCTATTCCCCCTTCTTCTCAATAGCTTTTTGGATGTAGCTCCATTACTGGAACAATAATGCTGGAACAACATAGGTCCATCAACCGTGTAGTGGAGGGAGCTTGTTACTACACCGCTGCTACCACTGAAGTCAATGGGAACAGTGCTGCAGTGTCCAAGGGAGTTATAAACTAGCTGGACTTTGTTAGAAGCGGTGCTGGAGCTGTGGCAGCGAAAGAAGAAGTGCATCATGGGTTAAACCAAAGTGATTTGTTTACATGGTGAAAATGGGTCAAGAGAGGCCAAATTGAAAAAAAAAAGCATGGGGAAGATATAAATGAAAAATAATGGCTATAGTTCTCAAGTACACAGCAATCTACATGACTGGCTAAAACTTTATGTAAATAATGCAATACACATCAATGAATACATAAAATAAAGCAAAAAAACAGAGTCTAAAATACCATAAAATAAATACAAAAATAGCAGAGATAAATAAAACAATAAAATAGCACAATTCTAGTATAGTATCTTTGTAAACTCTAGGACCTGCGTGGTCATCCAATGCCGCTATTCACTCTATGAAAACTGTGGTATGAGACCATCTCGTTGGTAGACTGTATATAAATCTTATGTGCCTGTATAAGCTGATAAATGTGGTCTCACTGTGGTGTAACCATAATACTCACGAATCTCCTTTGTTATGACTAGTAAAGGACATTCATGAGTATTACGATTGACCATGGCATCACAGGCAATAAATGTCTGTGATTGGCGTTTACGCCGATCAAAGACATTGCCCTGTGTATTGGCAGTAGAAACCCGGCAGCTATGGCGCCCACTGTACTGTGAAGAAGGCGCCATCTTTACATACCCTAACGGAGGAGGTTGGGAAGAGGTAGTGCCTCTCACAATGACATAGCACTTTTAAGCGTCACAAAGCTCCAATGTTAAAATTCTTCCTTGCCTCTGCTAAAAATCTTGTCAAATTTGACAAACATACTAATGTTTTTTTTTTTTAAATCCATTTCTGGTTTTGACATTCACATGTATTTTACAAAAAAAACATAATTGCTGTTTGTAAGATAGAAAACATACTCACTGTTTGAATGCAGCCAATGTATTTTCTAGATTTTCTCCAGCACCTTAATAAAAAACATAAATATATATAGTACATATAGATATTACAGTATATATGTACACATAGATATTATAGTATATACGTATAGTACATATAGATATTATAGCCTATACGTATAGTACATATAGATATTATGGTGAATATGTATAGTACATATAGTTATTATAGCCTATACGTATAGTACATATAGATATTATGGTGAATATGTATAGTACATATAGATATTATAGCCTATACGTATAGTACATATAGATATTATGGTGAATATGTATAGTACATATAGATATTATAGCCTATACGTATAGTACATATAGATATTATGGTGAATATGTATAGTACATATAGTTATTATAGCCTATACGTATAGTACATATAGATATTATGGTGAATATGTATAGTACATATAGATATTATAGCCTATACGTATAGTACATATAGATATTATGGTGAATATGTATAGTACATATAGATATTATAGCCTATACGTATAGTACATATAGATATTATGGTGAATATGTATAGTACATATAGTTATTATAGCCTATACGTATAGTACATATAGATATTATGGTGAATATGTATAGTACATATAGATATTATAGCCTATACGTATAGTACATATAGATATTATGGTGAATATGTATAGTACATATAGATATTATAGTATATATGTATAGTACATATAGATATTAAAGTGTATATGCATAATACATATAGATATTACAGTATATATGTACACATAGATATTATAGTATATACGTATAGTACATATAGATATTATGGTGAATATGTATAGTACACATAGATATTATAGTATATACGTATAGTACATATAGATATTATAGTGTTTATGTATAGTACATATAGATATTACAGTATATACAGTAGAGACCAAAAGTTTGGACACACCTTCTCATTCAAAGAGTTTTCTGTATTTTCATGACTATGGAAATTGTAGATTCACACTGAAGGCATCAAAACTATGAATTAACACATGTGGAATTATATACTTAACAAAAAAGTGTGAAACAACTGAAAATATGTCTTATATTCTAGGTTCTTCAAAGTAACCACCTTTTGCTTTGATTACTGCTTTGCACACTCTTGGCATTCTCTTGATGAGCTTCAAGAGGTAGTCACCTGAAATGGTTTTCACTTCACAGGTGTGCCCTGTCAGGTTTAATAAGTGGGATTTCTTGCCTTATAAATGGGGTTAGGACCATGAATTGTGTTGGGCAGAAGTCAGGTGGATGAACCTTTGTGTGTGTGACAGAAACATGAGCGAAATAGTACAAAAAAAAAATCTACATATCCACTGTCATGATACTACTACTTCAATGTTTTACTGCCTTACGCTTTATTCAGTGGCAGACACTATATGTGGACACTGGTGGTGGAGAATGTACAAAGACAACTGTAGGGGGCACCTATGGCAGGTACACACAAATATGGGGACATCTATTGCAGGCGCCCACTGTTCTGTGGGTATTTGTGGCTCACAGGAACCTGTTTTCTTTTCTTTGGCATGAGGGTGGTGGCTGCATCAATTTTGTATTTTGTAGGAAAGTCAATAGCTGTTGGTCACACATGAATTATGGCGGAGAACTGCAGTTCTGCGTGCGACATGCCGCCATAGTACAGTTCATACAGGCAACTACTCACACACACAGGAGCAACCAAGTCTCTGACACTTCCATCATCCATGCCCTTTTTTGTGAAAGGACATCAGCAAGAGCCACTTTTTCACATATTAAAAGTCTATATAGCACAGCAAGCAGCCTTGCTTAAAGGGGTATTCTCATCTTGGACAATGGGGGCATATCGCTAGGATTTTTGTTGTGGTCAGTTCTAGTTATACCACTGATCATGAGGATTACCCTTCTAATTACATTTTCCCCTAACAGCAGCAGCTGACTGACAATGACCTATCTATATAGGAGGTCCTATCATTTATGCTGATTACTATAGAATATTTCGATAAATAATCCTTAAACATGGTGCATGTGCGAGCCTGCATTAGGTGCCGTAGCCAGCGTGTTTCTCAGTAATGCAGTAATGCTTCCGGGTTATTAACGGCATCTCCGTGCAGCGATCAGGGATGCCAGTAATTAATTTTAATAGGCTGGGTCTCTCCGAAGAAACCCAGTGTATTAGAACTGCAATTCAAATTGAAATCTAAGGTTTTCTATATTTCCTATGGGATTATAGAAATATTCAATAAAAAATTAAGTATTGGAGATGTAAAAATGTTAAAAAATATTTGTAGAATAATAAAAAAAATGTAAATCACCCCCCCCCCTTTCCTTAAAATAAAAAAATATAAATATCATGGGCATCATGGTGTCCAAAAACTCCCATGCTATTAAAATATAAAAATATTTTTCCAATATGGCGAATGGCGTAATCGAAACAAAGTATCAAAATGGCCTATTCACCATTTTTTATCGCTTCTCTTACCCAAAGATAAAGTAAATGTGATTGAAAAGACACACACACACACACCAAAATCGTATAAAAAAAACTACAGATCATCACGCAAAAAATGAGCCCCCACACCCAGAGAATAAAAGGCACAGGTCGGTTTTGGGACAATACCTGTAAAACTGTAGAGGAATTGCAGTTTCTATCCAATTTCACCCGATTTGGATTTTTTTCCCTGCTTCCCACTACATTGTATGCCATATTAAATGATGGCATTAGAAAGTTCAACTTGTCTCGCGAAAAACAAGCCCTCATATGGATATGTGAACGGAAAAATAAAAAAGTTATGACTCCAGGAAGACATGGAAGAAAAATGAAAATGCAAAAAACAAAAAAAAACCCCTCCGGTATCCTAAGGGTTACACAAGCATTACCTTAGAAGTGAGTCAGCGGCAGTGCTGCCTTATATGAATTACACAACTCAGCAAACACGTGAGTCATGTAAGGATCTGCAGAGTCATATTGATGTGTTAATTATGACATTTACACACATACAAGAGCAGTCCTAAAGAAAAAAGTGCCTTGTAAGCAGAATTCCCATCTCGACAGTCTAGACTGTGAACCAGAAGCACGGAGAACTCCTAAAAAGACGTCCTTTGTAAGAATATACTGAAGTGACCGATAAGACCTTGTCGAATAATTAAGTATTTCACATAAGTATATTAATATCAATATAGTACCTCCAAATTCCTTCCTATGCCGACCTCAACAAAATGACTAATACATATACAATGAAAGCCTTTGTTCCCTGAGTGTAAGCTGCTACCGAAGAGGAAAGAATGCGGACAAAATGTCTAGCTCAAGGAGATCAAGGCTCAATTATTAAGTCAAATCAAAGGGACTTAATGAAAAGAATGTATATGATTGTAATATCGTATTCATGCCTTTTTGAAGAAGTAACATGGGTTTGTTCATATTTGCCAATTGTGGTCATGTAGGTTGAAATGTTTAATGCTGGTGTCACACATAGGTTTTTTTTTTTGGACATTTACACGAGACAGATTTTCGGTCGTGGATAAAATATGCAGTGGAATCTGTATGTAACGTGACCTGTGTCGCGGATTTAAAATTTACAGCTTGTCAATGTATGCTTCACAAAGCATGGGGTGAAATCGGAGGTAAGGCGCCAGTATTTCCGCTATGTATTCCACCACAAAATCTGCACCATTAAAGGGGTTCTCCAAGAGTATAAAATGTCCCCCCATGTGCCGGGCCTCTTGGTGCCCGCATTGCCTCTGCTGCTTCTCCCTGCACACAGATTAAAACATCTGGTGTAGGGGAGAGCGCAGCCAATGGCTAGGGAGGCTCCCCCCGACACCGGATGTTTTCATCCGTGTGCAGGGAGAAGCAGCAGCTGCAGTGCGGGCACCTGGAGCGGTGTAAATATATTCCATGTGGGGGGCCCGGCACATGGGGGGACATTTTATACTCTTGGAGAACCCCTTTATGTAACTCCCTACTCAAAATCATGACAAAGTATCCTCAGGATATGTCATCAGTATCTGATCAGTAGGGGTCTGCCTCCCAGCACCCATGATACAATGTACTGCACACTGCTTGGTATACAGTAACGACGAGAGCTGTGGCGCCTTCAAACAGCTGATTGAAAGGAGGTCCTGGAAGTAGGATGCCCATCCTTCAGATATTGAAAACCCATCCTGAGATAAGGTCACTAATATTTAATTCACAGAAACCCCTTTAACCTAATGCCCTGGGATCTTCTTCAGGAAGCCTCTCAATTAGCTTAAGGGCTCATTCACACGGCCGTTGATCGGCTGTTCCATACATTGGGTGCCGCAGCTTCCGGATTGCGGACCAATTCAAGTGAATGGGTCCGCATCTGTGATGTGGGGTGCACACGGCCGATGCCCGAATAGAATATTTCCAATGACATCTTTTATAAGTATATACAGCACGGAAGTCATGGTCTACATATGATGTATGCTACGTTAATGAAGACATAAGTGATAAGACATAAGTGTGGAAAAAAGGCTGATGGCTGATTGGCTGAATTATTTAGCACCTAGCTCCACCAGACCGAGGTGTTTAAGTGACATCATCAATAATTTGGATGTAAAGAGAACACCAAGTATGCAACATGAACCTTTCAGTCATCGAGACACCGAGCATCAAATGCCATGGTGAACGTGTCTTCTTACGCAAGGGGCCAGATTACTTCTCTTCAACAAACTGAAGAGCTGCAAATAATTCATCAGCATCTCCGAGATCTAACAAATTCTAAAAAAGAGGGGGCAAAATAAATACTCCCCAGTTTCCATTTTCCTCATGACAGACGATAATGCTGCAGTTAAGCGCTCATGCACCTGACCATATGTATTTTGCGATCTGTAAAAAACAGATCCACAAAAAATATGGATGATGTCCATGTGCATTCAACATTTTGAGGAAAGGAACAGATGGCCCCTAATAGAACAGTACTATCCTTGTCAGTAGTGCGGACTATAACAGGACATGTTCTACCCTTTGTGGAATGGACATACGGAAACGAAATGCACATGGAGGAACTTCCATTTTATTTGCGGACCCATTAAAATGAATGGTTCCACATATGGTCCGCAAAAAAAAAAAAAGCAACAGGCACGGAAAGAAAAAAATTTGTGTGCATGAGCCCTAAATCTTTATGTTTCCATGTTGGAGGCCTTTAATTGTCAAACTATTGAGGGGACTTTGAAAAATGTCTCTCATTTGCTATTACTGTGCTCTATGCTACGTGTGGACTGTGACCTGTTACGAATCCACTGCCAACAATCAGTCTGACTGTATCTGCATAATATATATCCATACTGCTCAGCCCATGATGTCACTATGGATGGGTTTGATGACTAACCACCGGCACTCCAGCTGTGGTGAAACTACAACTCCCAGTATGCTCCATTCATGTCCTTGGAGTTCTGGGAACAACCAAGCATGTGTACATCTTGGGAGTTGTAGTTTTACCATAGCCAGAGTGCCGGAGGTTAGCCATCCCAGAATTGGACTCTAGTTTTATATGATGTCAGCCCCATAAATTCCCCATCCAGTTTATGGGCACTATAAAAACACATAGGGGAACATTTATCAAAACTGGATTTAAGAAAAACTGTCTTGGTTGCCCATAGCAACCAATCAGCTTCCACCTTTCATTTTCATAGGAGCTGTGAAAAATGAAAGGTGGAATCTGATTGGTTGCTATGGGAAACTAAGCCAGTTCTACACCAGTTTTCCTTTACCCTATTTTATTTATTGAGAATACCAGGTTCAAAGGTTAGCCTGAAAAGAACATACGTGTTTTTGCTAAATCATTCTGACAGGTAAGCAAATGTTCAAAGGTACAAAGGGGTACTGTCAATGTGAATGACATGAGTCCTATGTAAGCAACTGCGCATGAAAACTCCTGACAAATAAGCAATCTGGAAAAACAGGCTTGCACGCTGACCAGGTCCTCTCAGTAGAAACCTACATAATGGTAGTGCGTTGGGACTTCCATGTAACAGGTCAATTTATACCTGTATTAGGGCTGGGCGATTAATCGAATTAATTCGATTAATTCGCCCATTGCAAGCCTCACAATTTTATTTTTTAGGAAAATCGTGAATTCGATTTTCCTAAAATGGCACCCGACATATAAAATAAAAAAAATCTCTCACCTGCCCTGCGACGCGGCTCCGCTCCGGTGTCCGGCGCTCCTCTTCTTTTCCGGGGCTGCGCTGCACTGTCCTGACCGCGTACAGCGTCAGGACGTAGTGCGCGCACTCTGACCTGACGCTGCACGTGACAGTGCAGCGCCGGGAGAAGAAGAGAGGCGCCGGACGTGGAGCGGAGCCGCGGCGCAGGACAGGTGATGGTGGGCACATATGATGGTGGCTGCTCTGAGGTCTGGAGGGGGCACTTTGGGCTGCTCTGAGTTCTGGAGGGGGCACTTTGGGCTGCTCTGAGTTCTGGAGGAGGCACTTTGGGCTGCTCTGAGGTCTGGAGGGGGCACTTTGGTCTGCTCTGAGGTCTGGAGGGGGCACTTTGGGCTGCTCTGAGGTCTGAAGAGGGCACTTTGGGCTAATCTGAGGTCTGATGGGGCACAGTGGGCTAATCTGAGGTCTGATGGGGGCACAGTGGGCTGATCTGAGGTCTGATGGGGGCACAGTGGGCTGATCTGAGGTCTGATGGGGGCATAATGGGCTGATCTGAGGTCTGATGGGGGCACAGTGGGCTGATCTGAGGTCTGATGGGGGCACAGTGGGCTGATCTGAGGTCTGATGGGGGTATAGTAGGCTTTTTTTATTTATTTTTTTATATTTTTACTAACATAAGAAAATCGAGATTTAAATCGTGAATCGTCCAAAATTTTTAAAAAATCGAGATTTTTTTTTTTTTGGCCATATCGCCCAGCTCTAACCTGTATCTACTAGGTATTGGCACATGTATGTTTCCATGAAGAAATACTATTTCCAAAGTCTCACACTTTGCATCCAAAAAGGGCGTGAACAAAAATGGGAGTAGCATTATGTATTGCTAGATTGACAATGAGGAAGAACCCCACAACTGGAGCTAATGTAGGCACCCAAATAAGACTTGATTCACACATACAGAGTTTCCCCCTTTTTTGGATCCACTCCATTGTTTGACTCAAAAAAAAAAAAAAAACTAAGTGGAAACTGCATGTGTGAACCCAGCCTTATGGCCATAAATTGCAGCCTGATGGTGATAGTACAGGCCATTAGACCAGCGGTCAAGCTGGAATTTGTGGAAGTAATATGAGTGCAATAATATGCCTGTATTAAATGGGTGGTTCACACCTCGGGGCCTTTCGGGCAGACCCCCCAGAGTGGCCAAACCTAAGGAGAGAATTATACTTACCTGATCCAGCTGGATTCCTGCCCCATTGCTCAACTGAAATGGGGCAGGAATCTCCGGGGGGATGGGAGCCAAAACCGAGCAGCAGGGATCAGGTAAGGCCCCTTTCACACGAGCGGGAGACTCGCATGTCTCCCGCAACGGATCTACAGGGCTGGACTCCGCACGGACAGGGATCGCATAAGGGCCTAAGTATGATTCCCTCTGTAGGTATGGCCACACTGAAAGTTCTTTCTAAAAGGCCCCCTAGTCTGAACAACAACTTTAGGGCCCATGCACACGGTCCGCAGATCGTAGATTTGCAAAACACAGATCCTGGCCGAGTGCATGCTGCCATTTTTTTTCACACTCCTCTAGAAATGTCCTATCCTTGTCCATAAAACAGACAAGAATAGGACATGTTCTATCTTTTTTGCCGCAGAACGGACATACATTTTGCGGCCCCATTGAAATGAATGGGTCTAAATCTGATCCGCATTAAACATGGATTGGATGTGGAGCAAGACTATGGTTGTGTGAATGCAGTGGATTTTTCACAGCAAAATTGCAGGTGGAAAATCCGCAGTGTATGACAGTATGCCTATTTTGTACAAAATCTCATCCATATGAGTCCGGAAAATGACCTACCTACGGTGTAAACGCTAGTTCCTTATAATCTGCCCGTTTAAAGGGTTTCTGTCACCAGATTTGGGCATACTAAACAGGATGGCATTTGCAATGTGCAAATGCCACCTGATGCCCAATCTGGTTTTCTTACAGTAATCAGATGAGCCGTTTTCTTAAAAAAAGCACTTTTATAATATGTAAATTAGGCGTACTAGGTGCAAGAGGCGTTTACCTTGCACCCAGTAATCGCCGTGTTCCTACCTCTAGTGCCGCCTCCTTCTTCCTGATTGACAGGGCCAGGCAGCTTGCTCGATGAGCTGCCGGCCCTGACCTCGATCGAAATCCCGCGCCTGCGCCGTGTAGGCTAAATTCTGCGCAGGCGCAGATAGTTCACCCGGCCGCCCGGCTCCTGCCTCTCTCACTGCGCCTGCGCCGTGCGGAGTAAAAGCGGCGCAGGCGCAGTGAGACCCGGGAGCCAGCGGAACTCACTGCGCCTGCGCCGTGAGAGAGGCAGGAGCCGGGCGGCCGGGTGAACTATCTGCGCCTGCGCAGAATTTAGCCTACACGGCGCAGGCGCGGGATTTCGATCGAGGTCAGGGCCGGCAGCTCATCGAGCAAGCTGCCTGGCCCTGTCAATCAGGAAGAAGGAGGCGGCACTAGAGGTAGGAACACGGCGATTACTAGGTGCAAGGTAAACGCCTCTTGCACCTAGTACGCCTAATTTACATATTATAAAAGTGCTTTTTTTAAGAAAACGGCTCATCTGATTACTGTAAGAAAACCAGATTGGGCATCAGGTGGCATTTGCACATTGCCCCTATGATGGAACTTAATACCGGAAAAACGAAACGCTAGTGTGAAACTAGCCTAACACTAAAACGTACATGGTTATGTCTGAAAAGGCCTCATTTGCACATCCGTCAATAAAAGTGGTCAAACTGGTTTTCTCAGGAAGACAAAAAGGGCGTATTTAATGAAAGCCTGTCCTGAGGAGACACAAAGGGTTTAGGATAATCTCCGTATTCATTATCTACACAGAATATTTGACTTTGTGGCACAAGCGGAGACATAGACATCATCATCTCTATTCATAGGCGAGGAATGTACCTACACAGGGAGAACGCTGCACACTGCAATGCAGTCACTCTCCACAATCTCTACCATTTTCAATGTATAAATCCACAAGGCAAACAAGGTGAGCTCACGACAGGACCTGTCCTAAAATTAGGGATGGATACGGTACCAGAGTACTCACGTGCACACGGACCATTTGCTGTTCATGTGAATTGGAAATGTGACAAAAAGAATCTAGCCTGGTATTTCTCAAGGATAACTAGGACATCTGTATGATATCAAGCTTTAGTAGGATATCCGATCCAATCAATAGGAGAGGAAGCTGGAATTACACTGCACTAGCATCTAAAGATTGGAGAGGACACAGCGCCCACGTGAGCACCCTGGTCTGACCCCCGCCTATCTGATACTGATGACCTGAGCATAGGTCATCAATATCATAGTCCTGTACAACTGCTTAAAGGCTTCAGACAAGGCAATGATGGCTTCCTAAAGAGTTTGATGGGTTTTTCCACAGGATATGCCACAGATTTCCAATAGGAAAAACAACAGGGCATCTTACTGTCTGTTTTCAACTGCCTGACTCTGTCAATCAAAGTGCAGAGGGTGCGGAAGTTGTAGAGAGAGCAGAGCCTCTAGGTGTAAAGGCAATGCCCCCATGGCTCCTAGAGGCTCATTTGCATATATTAAAACTTATTAAAACAAATCTGATGACAGATGCCCTTTAAGGCTCCTTTATACAGACAGAAATTGCTGTAATGAGCCCCAATTGAAAATTGTTTACTTTCACTTGGCAATTTTTGGGAGGGGTTTAACAGAACGATCGTTCCTGTGATTATTCATTCAAACCCCTCCTCTTACAAGTAGGTACGCTGCCATTTTTATGTCCACACAAAACATGTGCTCAACCACAGAGTAGCATTTTCACGTTTGTCAGAGGGCAATGATCAGGAATGAACGTTCATGCAAATGTTCGCTCGGCCGATCACCCATCCATGTAGAAGTCCTTGTTTCACTAAGAAAACCCTTGCTTAAAACAAGGCTGTAGTAATGTAGTATTACAGGGCGGCCAGTCAAATGTATTAGATGAAGGGGTTAGGTCTGCCAGTGTTTTATGCTCGGGCTTATAAACTGGGTACTGGGCAGGAGGCCACCCTTTATTATGTCCATATGTTCTAACAGCACAAATGGAAAGTGGTTATGTTAGTGAGAAAAGTCCAAATGGAGAGACGAGCCCCACAATCTAGTTCTATAAAAATTTAGCAGCATTTGAGGAAAATGATACGTGATGCTTTTCATTTCTATAATGTACAGTAAATATATTATATTGGACAGCTCGTGCCTTCCCACAAAGGCATGTATCATCTAAATACATAACTACTTAGTCCATCTCCTCAGCTTGCCAAAGAGGTGTCAAAAAATCCTAATTGTGTTCATAGTATATGCCATAAATGTATGACATGGGAAAGCCCTCTAAAAGACAAGTTCAAGACGTGACAAAGCAGTTGCACAATATAATAATACCGTAGTAGCGCCTGATAGCTGCAGGACAAATCTGAAAGTACATCAATGTGGTTGCAGAATCTTAACGTTCCTGTTACTTTCTGGCTGCCTGCCCTTAGATTACTGATGATGTAAGGCAGCCAGCAGTCAGGGTCCCCTGCAAATGACTGATGTGCACAGAGGTCCCAGAGGTAGGACTTACAGCTATCAGACACAGTATATGGAATATCCTGTGGGTATGCCATACATGTCCATGTGGGACAACCCCTTTAGTAAATTTCTACTCACTAGATATTTGGAATGCCAGGGGTCACGTGAGGCATGAGAGTTACATGACTGACACCATGCTTACTCCTATTCATTCTCCTGAGGACGTATAAGACTACTTTCACATCTGCGTTTCTCCTTTCTGGTATTGAGATCTGGCAGAGAATCTCAATACCGGAGGAAAATGCTACAGTTTTGTCCCCATTCATTGTCAATGGGGACAAAACTGAACAGACCAGAACGGAGCGCATCCGAATACATTCCGTTGCAGTTTGTTGTGTTCCCATGCCGGACACAAAACCGTTGCCAGCTGCGTTTTTGTGTGTGGCATGGGAAACTGAACATGCCAGATCCGGCGCCAAAAACCATGTAAGTCAATGGTGCCGGATCCGGGTTTTTTTTTGTGTCCGAAAACCACTGACATACATGGGTTTTTGGTGCAGGATCCGGCATGTTTATTCTCGATATAATACAACCGGACCCGTTCTGAACAGATGCAGCCGGTTGTATTACCGGGTCTTAACATTTTTTCCTCTGGGCCAGTTTCACACGAACGTATTCATTCTGAGAAACATGCTCCATATGAACGCTGCTCCTCTGAACATGCAGCGTCAAAATGATTTATGATACTGTGAATTCCCATTTCCGTCTCAACGCGGGTCTACTGTACTGTGCTGACCTAATGAGGGGACAATAGTTCAGTAGACCAGTGGTGAGACAGGAAGTCACAGCATCATAAATCATTAAGATGTTACAAATTTACTTCAGAGGAGCAGTGTTCAATCCGGAAAATACAGCTGTCATGTGGAAGGTGTTTCCCAGAATGGATAAGCCCATGTGAAACCGGCCTTAGACCTCAGGGCTCATGCACACGACTGTATGTATTTTGCGTCCTGCAAAAAATACGGATGATGTCCATGTGCATTCTGGAATGGCTGGCCCCTAATAGAACAGTACTATCCTTGCCCGTAATGCGGACAGTAATAGGACAAGTTCTAGGTTTTTGCGGAACGGACACACAGAAACGGAATGCACGTTGAGTAACTTCCATTATTTTTGCGGACCCACTGAAATGAAAAGTTCCACATACGGTCCTCGTTACGAGCACTGTATCGCTCGGCTCCCGTGCGAAGGACACTCATACCAAACAATCCGTCCTCATTGACTTACATGCAGCTGAGGATGGATCCCCAATGCCTGCGAGCATTTTGCACGGGAGCCGAGCGATACAGAGCTCGTAACGAGCACGTTCGCTCATCTCTATTCGTGTGCCCTTATTCACAAGTCAATGATTTCCAAAAACCAGGTGCGTGTCAAAAACACGGAACAGAAGGAAATCTTTCCATTATACCTTATCTCTGTGTAGGCTCCACTTCTGGTTTTGGTTAAAAATCAAAGATGGAAATGAAAGTATATCAGAAAATTGTAAGATTTCCTATTCTCTAAACAAGTAAATCCAAACCTAAACACTGGAATACCATTTAAAGGGGTTGTGCAAGAATGGGAGGGAGGTACGTTTTGCAAACCCCCCACTAATGGGTGGTCTACAGAGCTGCCCTAGCCTCCGCCTAGCATAGCCTGAAACTTCACTGGATCTTAAGAAAAAGGCCTTGCCCTGTGCTATACAGCGTAGAGCAAGGGAGCGCATCTGAGCATTTTCAACTCAGAGGGCCTGAATGGGGGAAAAAGGGGTTATATCCGGGTTCAACTCTGAACCCAGACAACCCCCTTTAACTTGTATACAATACCAGTGTTAGGCCTCTTTCACACTAGCGGCAGCACGGATCCGGCACCTAAAGGGTGCCGACGGATCCATACTGCCGCTGATACATGTGTGGAACCGGAGCAGCGGTCCGGCCCCACACATGTTGACAAAGACATTGGGACAAGACACAGAGAACATACACACACATACACACAAACACATACATACTTACATACTCCAGCCAGGGACGCCGGCAGCACGTCTTCACGCGCCTCCTGCGTGTGGGGAAATGTCATAGCTGCGCGCAGGAGGCGCGTGAAGACATGCTGCCGGCGTCCCTGGCTGGAGTATGTAAGTATGTATGTGTTTGTGTGTGTATGTATGTATGTCTGTATGTATCTCTGTATATGTGTAGCCGGATCCGGAATGACCCCCCATTGCGAGTCAATGGAGAACAGATCCGGATTACTGGTGTGTCACGGATCCGTCCCCATTGACTTGCATTGGGGGTCATTCCGGATCCGTCTTGGTGCGGATGCCTGGACCGGAGAGAAAACCGCAGCATGCTGCGGTTTGTACTCCGGTCTGAAGACGGAACGGAATGCTTTCAGGAGCATTCCGTTGTCTTCAGTTCAGTTTTGTCCCCATTGACAATGAATGGGGACAAAACTGAAGCGTTTTTTTCCGGTATTGAGCCCCTATGACGGAACTCAATACCGGAATTTAAAAACGCTAGTGTGAAAGTAGCCTTATGCAATTACTTTGTTGAGTACATAGGAAAAAAAGTCTCAGGTCACCTAATAAATTGCAATTTACTCTAGCAACATTCATAATCTACAAGAAAAACGTTCTACCTTCAAATACACATTCATGTGTACACCTTCTCCACAAATATAAAAATGGCTGTATACTATACTTGCTGAAATTTAAACAGAGCCAGCTGACTGGTGCTTCCCTTGATACAGTTATAGAATGAAATGATAACATTTGGCTGCAAGCAGCTGCCACTAGGGGGAGCTCAACATATACATATTTATACAGCTCCTTCTAGCGGAGGCTGTCAGTAGCTTATGCAAGACAGTAGCTCTGTGGGGAAAGAGTTCTCCCATACATTAGTAAACTCCTGAATAGAAGTATGTAAAAATGGGATAAATTTGATTTTACCGCTAAGGCTTGATTCAGACGGCCACTTTGATTTCTGTCTGCAAACCAAGATGTATCTGGATGTCTGGATGTCCATGTGTATGTTTTGTTCTGGACCCTTTAATTTGAATGAATAATTCTCAAACACAAAACAGACAAGTATGGTGCATGCTGCAAGCTGGTCCATGCCGAAAAGCTGAAATGTCAGTTGCACCATTTACTTTAATTGGTCCTTGTTCTATGTAAGTGTCCCAATATCACACATGCAGATATTACTGTCATCTGAATTAGAATTAAAACAGTCTACTGTTTAAAATCCAGTGTTTTAGGAAAATTACTTTCGGCGTTGTACACATACAAGTAAAGCGATTCTCCGTTTCCAGGGAAAAGGTTCACATTAATTGGGGAATAAACAGAATATACATACTTGGAGTTCTCCTTTTCATCTTTCCAGCAGCAGATCCACTGGTTTCCAGGTTCCTCGTTTATCATACAAGATGACCGAACCACTTCACACAAGCTTCCTGCTTGTCCAGCCCTGCTAGTGGATTGGTCAACACTGCTCACATGATCAGTGCTGGCCACTCTGAGGCCAGCAAGAGTGTCCTGGACAACCAAATACACAATATGCACCATGTTGTCTGAGAAGGTGCGTCCATCTTGAATGGCAAATGAGGAGCTTGGGAATTGGTGGATCTGCAGGTGAAAAGATGAAAAGGAGAGCTCCCAGTGAGTGCTCTGTTTGTTTCCATGTTTAAGTGATTTTTTTTTGTCCTAGAACTGGAGAGTCACTTTAAGTGGATAAACTTAGGCTCCCATAAACATTAGATAGCTGTCAGCCTACCACGCGTTCATCCAAAGGCTCTCCATCCCAACCCCCTCCATACACATGCACCTCAGCGGGAAAGAGGAGAAAGCTTCTGCCAGACGCTTCTGGCGGCGGTTTTTCTCCCCTGAGGAAGAATTGATTTGCCATGTTGAGATCCAACGGTCTGAACGTTCTTTACCCAGACATCTGCAATCAGAGGAGATCAGGATACCACCATACAGATTGGATGGTCAGCTGGAAGTAGATGTTTTTGGCTGACATTAATCTAATCTGTACGGTAAGCTTTAGGGTACGACCACTCTTTGTGGCTGTGTAAACACGGCTGTGCACTGTGTGGCCAAACGAGCTGCAGCGGCTCCAATTAACTAATTAAGATTGCATTGTTAAGTCTTCTTTAGGCTAGGGCTACACGGCGACAACTGTCGCCGTGTAGCCCTAGCCTACCAATGGCCGCTTAGCTCCAGCAGAACTGTGCAGCCATTAACAATTAAGAACAACTAAACAATGCAATCCGTTGGAACCTTCTGCAGGCTCTATGGCTACAAGGTACTCGGCCACAGCTGCAGAATGGTCTCTGCATACCTCCCAACTTTTGAAAATTGCAAAGAGGGACAATGTGTGTGGCGCGCATCACGGCAGTTTTTTTCATACTAGACCACACCTCTAACTCCGCCCAAAGCATAGTTACTAGAGCCCCTGCAGCAATCTTTTTCTTGCTCTTCAATGTCCATATAAATATTAGAACATAAATCATCAGATTATAGATATTTTAAGGTCCAAATTGCACCAAATAATGAAGTTCTGGTCTAAATTATAGGTATAGACACTTTAGTAAGGAGCAATTTAGTAAATTTATTAATGCACATTTATGCATTAATCCTCCAGGTCAAAAAGAGGGACATTTAAGGATAAGGCTAGGGCTACACGGCGACATGTGTCGCGCGACAATAAGTCGCACAACTACACGACGACAGTTGTCGCGCGACATTGATGTCGCACCAAAGTCGCGCGACAATTTTTATACTGGAAGTCTATGGTGTCGCACTGCGACATGCTGCGACTGCGACGCGACAGTCGCAGAAAAATCCATCCAAGATGGATTTTTTGCGACTGTCGTGTCACATGTCGCAGTGCGACACCATAGACTTCCATTATAAAAATTGTCGCGCGACTTTGGTGCGACAAGAAGTCGCGCGACACATGTTGCCGTGTAGCCCTAGCCTAAAAGAGGGACAGAGGGACTTGGGTTTAAAAAGAGGGACTGTCCCTCCAAAAGAGGGACACTTGGGAGGTATGGCCTCTGTGTGTCATACCCATAGGCTAGAAACTAAGGGGGAGATTTATCAAACTGGTGTAAAGTAGAACTGGCTTAGTAGCCCATAGCAACCAATCAGATTCCTCCTTTCATTTTTCACAGCTCCTTTGGAAAATGAAAGGAAGAATCTGATTGGTTGCTGTGTAACTACTCCAGTTCTACTTTACACCAGTTTGATAAGGTTCTACTCATACCCACATCTATAAACATTACTGCTGTGCAAAAATCGCCCAAAACAACCAATGACATCACTTTCTCCCCCAATGAGGCCGCTATAAGAAGAGGGCATAGACACATAAGGGGAGATTTATCAAAACCGGTATAAAGGAAAACTGGCTTAGTTGTCGATAGCAACCAATCAGATTTTACTTTTCATTTTCCAAAGGAGCTCTGAAAAATGAAAGGTGGAATCTGATTGGTTGCTATTGGCAACTAAGCCAGTTCTACTTTACACCAGTTTTGATAAATCTTCCCCATAATAATTAAATGTTCCGGGTATACAAGAGAGCATGTGATGATTGTATTACTAGAGCAGGGATGGCCAACCAGGCTCTCCAGCTGTTGCAAAACTACAACTCCCAGCATGTCCAGTTTGCCTACCGCTATCAGCCTTCAACAGAGCATGGTGAGAGTTGTAGTTTTACAACATCTGGAGAGCCGCAGGTTGGCCAGCCCTGTACTAGAGTATTTCTGGATGTCAGAATTCAACTCTCCTAACATAAGCCTAATGGACACATGTTTTATGACATACTGCTATCTGATAAAAGGTACAAAGGACGACTGAACATCAATAAAAGACACAAGGCAGTGCACTGTGTGATAGAACATGGTCATATCCACAATATCATCTACTGACGATGAGCTGCTCTCATGTTGCAGTACTTGCCTTGTCTGCCTATTGTTTGGATATGCAGCTAACAATGTGGTAGATCAGACCATGCAGAATGTCAGCCGGATAGCAATGTGGTGCCTTGCACCTGTCAGACACAAGACAGACCATACACACGGCGGACACGTGCTGCACATGTAACATTTTAGGTAAGACTTCTGTTTAAAATCAAACAAGACATTCCATCAAGGGCATCCATATACGGTACATTCTGCAGTCTACCGCCACTGTATCTGTCCCGCTATATGTCTGATGCTAAGTGAAAGAATGGCACCCTAGGGTTCTGTATTACAGAGCTACGGTTAGTTTTGTGCCTGGTGTATAAAAGCTGACACACAGGTGCCATGTTGTGCTTGGCGTTTCCTGTGCCTGTGGTTCTTAATGAAAACCACACTGCAGCTGCAATGAATAAGTGTATAATGGATCTTCTGGCTGTGGGAGGATAGCACGTGTTCACACCTGGATGTATACAATACGTAATACCTTACTGCACCTGCAAAGGTAAATCCTGTAATGAAGATCGTCAACCTAAGATCCTAACAGAAGAGTGGTACATGATATCAGCACTCCTCGCAGACAATGGATGCAATATATCAGCCGTGTACTATGACACAGCGCAGAACGATAAGTATCGCTCACCTACTCTGTAGTGCTGATTGATAACGGCCGATAAATCTATTTTCAATTTTTAAAACTGTATGAAATTGTACAGATAATTAAAGGGGTTCTCTGTGCTACAGATACTGATGATCTATCCTTAGGCTCGATCATCAATATCAAATTAGTGGTGATCCGACACCCAGCCCACCCACTGGGTGCCAGAAACTATACAGTGTAAGGTGCAGAGGCGGGCAGCTCCATACACGGTGTAGTGGCCGTGCCCTAGAAATGGAGATGAGATGCAGTATGCTGGCGCCAGAAACTATACAGTGTACAGAGCCTTCTGCTTCCACTCTTCAAACCCCTGATTAGTGGGGGTTCCGGTTGTCGGACAACCACCAATCTGATATTGATGACGTATCCAGAGGATAGGTCATCTATACCTACAGCCCATAGGCCGCAGCACTCACCAGAGCACCACAGCCTCTTCAAACAGCTGATCAGCAGGGGTTCAGAGAGTTAGAACTCCACCGATCAGATATTGAAGACCTATCCTGAGGACAGGATATCAATATTCTGGTCCCAGAAAACTCCTTTAAGACTAGCACCATTTAGAGGTTTACATACTGTGATAACAGACCACATAAGGAAATACTACGGTTTTGTAGCTTTGTGATAGTGTAAAGGTGACCATATACATTAAAGGGCATATGTCACCCTCTGCACTTTGACAGGGCCAAGAAGTGAAAACAGCATAATGCCTCATCCTGTCAAGTAAAGTGTAGAGGGTACAGCAGTTGTAGAGAGAGCAGAGCCTCTAGGTGTAATGGCAACGCCCCCGTTGCTCCTAGAGGTTCATTTGCATTTACAGTGGTCTCTCAAGTTACAATATTAATTGGTTCCAGGATGGCCATTGTATGTTGAAACGATTGTAACTTGAGTAATCGGTTCCAAAGCCCCAAAATGTCATCCAAGATAAGAGAAAATGAACATTTAAGAAAAATAAGCAGATAACTAAGGCTACTTTCACGCTTGCAGGATTCATTCGTGAGATCCGTCCAGGCTCTCACAAACGGATCCGTCATGATAATACAACCGTCTGCATCCGTTCTGAATGGATCCGTTTGTATTATCTTTTACATAGCAAAGACGGATCCGTCTTGAACTCCACTGAAAGTCAATGGAGGACGGATCAGTTTTCTATTGTGTCAGACAAAACGGATCCGTCCTCATTGACTTACATTGTGAGTCATGACGGATCCGTTTGCATCAGTTTCTTCATGCGGACACCGAAACGCAGCAAGCAGCGCCTCCAAAACGGAATGGAGACTGAACTGAAACAAACTGATGCATTCTGAACGGATCCTTTTCCATTCAGAATACATTAGGACAAAACTGATCAGTTCAGGACCGTTTGTGAGAGCCTGTGACGGATCTCACAAACGGATCCTGCAAACGCAAGTGTGAAAGTAGCCTAAGGCTAGTTTCACATGAACGTTGTGTTTTGCAGTCCGCAAATTGCGGATCCGCCAAAAAAACGGATGGCGTTCGTATGGCATCTGTTTTTTTTGCGGATCCATTGTAACAATGCCTATCCTTGTCCGCAAAACAGACAAGAATAGGACATGTTCTATTTTTTTTTGCGGGCTACGGAACGGACATACGGATGTGGACAGCACACAGTGTGCTGTCAGTATTTTTTGCGGACCCATAGAAACGAATGGGTCCGCATTTTTCACATGTGAAAAATGCGGATCGGAGCCCGCAAAAAATACTGTCGTGTGAAAGGGGCCTCAGGCCCCATTCACACGTCCGTATTTTTGCACATCCTGGAAAACGGTCAGTTTTTTGCGGATCCGTTGTTCTGCAAAAAACTCCGTTTTTCCAGGACATCCTTTCCGTTTTTCCGTGGACAGTCGGAATAGACACACGGATGCGGACACCACACGGTGTACTGTCCGCATTTTTTCGGGACCCATTGAAATGAATGGATCCGCATCCTATCCTCATAATTGTCCGCAATTGCGGAAACGGATGCGGAAAGGATGCGGACACATTATACGTGTGAATGAGGCCTCAGACAGATAAATCAAGTCCTTACATATAACAGTCAGGACTATAACTAGCAAATATATAATACAGCTATTTTACCAGAGAAGTGGCCTTGATGGTTGGATCTGAGTCTGAGACATTGTATGTTGAGTCTGGTTTCAACTGACGATGGGTGAGAAAAGACCATTGTATGTTGAAAATATTGTATCCTGAGGCCATTGTATCTTGAGGGATCACTGTACTAAAACTTCATTTTTCTCAGCAATGCGGACACATATGAACATGGGACCAACCCAGATACCTTCAGCTGCCAGGAGCACATGTAACAGGTCAGCCAGTGTCATAGGTACAAATCTGCTGACAGATGCCCTTTAAAGTAGACTAATTGCTGAACAACCGTTGAATGAACGATTGTTAGGCAGGTGAAACCATACACATTTTAGTTCACATTGGCCTGTGACACCGGGAAAGATGGAGATCTTTCTGTGGGAGTGCTCTTTCAAACAAAGACTGTTCATGGAGGAAAGATCTCTTGTAAGAACCAAAGATCTTTGGTCTAGACGACAAATTCAGACTTGGCTGTCTTCTTTCCAGGTGACAATGGTGGTGAGATTGTCCGTTTTCAACAATGTTATCCTTAGGCTACTTTCACACTAGTGTTTAGCTATTCCAGTATTGAGTTCCGTCATAGGGGCTCAATACCGGAATAAAACGCTTCAGTTTTGTCCCCATTGTCAGTGGGGACAAAAGTGAACTGAAGAGAACGGAATGCTCCAAAATACATTCCGTTCAGTTCTCTTCAGTATACAGACCGGAGAATAAACCGCAACATGCTGCGGTTTGCTCTCCTATCTGAGCATGCGCACCAAGACGGATCCGGAATGACCCCCAATGCAATTCAATGGGGTCGGATCAGTTTGGTGTGACACACTCAGTAAACGGATCCGTCCTCCATTGACTTTCAATGGAGTTCATGACGGATCCGTCACCTGCACACCACACGTGTCAGACAGTGTCACATACACAGACACATACAAAGACAGGGACATACTTACATGCTCCCGGCAGCTCCGCACAGCACAGGAAGAGGACGGCGCGCACATAGTCAGATTCCCCACAGCGCCCTCTGCTGCTCCAGTGCGCTCCGTCCTCCTCCTCCTGTGCTGTGCGGAGCTGCTGGGGCTGCCGGGAGCATGTAAGTATGTCTGTGTATGTATCTGTGTACAGTATGTGACACTGTGTCTGACATGTGTGGGGCCGGAGCACTGTTCGGGTCCCACATGTGCACCTACGGCAGCATGGATCCGGCGGGACCCTTCCCCTGTGTGCTGTCCGCATCCGTTGTTGCGTTCCGCGGCTCCGCAAAAAATATAGAACATGTCCTATTCTTGTCCGCAAGCACGGACAAGAATAGGCATTCTCTATATAGCGCTAGCCATGTGTGGTCCGAAAATTGCGGAACGCACATGGCCGGTATCCGTGTTTTGTGGATCCGCAATTTGCGGACCGCAAAACACTTACGGTCGTGTGAATGCACCTATTGCAGAAATTCAGCATGAATTTCCATGAGGATTTCTGTGTTCCTGCACCTGATAAGCACCTAAAACTGCATGTGTTACTTGCGGATGTGATGCAGATTTTCTGCAGATCTCACCCATGTACAGGGCGAAATCTGCACCAAAAATTGCACAAAGAACTGCCATACTGCAGATTTCAAAATCCGCTCAGCAGGTTAATTTCCACATGGAAAAAAAGCAAAGTGTACATAACATTTGTCTAACCTCATACACTTTGCTGGTACGGTACTGTACTGCGCTGCGGTTTTTCTGCAAGAGGATAAAACATGCGTAATAGACGTGTGAAGTTTGCCACCTGCACACATTGCGGAATACGTGCATTTTACCGTGCAGATTCCCATGAGGAAAAACGCAGTGTAGTACAGTACCAGCAAAGTGAATGAGTTTACACTTGCACTTGCAGATTTATTCTGTTCGGAAATTGACCTGCCGTGCGAGATTCCAAATCCGCAGCATGTCTGTTATGCTTGCGGTTTTAGATGCGGATTTTACCCTTTTCAATGAAAGGATGAGATCTGCGGCAAAACCACATCAACTCCGCACCAAATTCTGCTGTTAGACATTGTGGAGTTTCTGCACGTTGACCTGAACCCATGTGCGAGTGCAAATTTCCCTACGGATTTATGTGCATTTCGGCACTATATCCGCACCAAAATCTGCAATTTCTAACATAGTTTTTTGGTGCAGATTTGATGCGGTTTCGCCGCAGATCTCACCCTTCATTGGAAAAAGGTGAAATCCACAGCTAAAACCACAAATGTAATTGATGTGACCAATTTCTACACGGAAAAAACCTGCAAAGTGTACATGAGATTGGTGTATCCGCAGCACGTCAATTGTTTGTGTGATTTTTTTGGTTGACGATTTCACCCTTTTCAATGCAAGCTTTTGAAATCTGCATTTTTATGAACCCATTTTCGGGGGGTGAAACCTAGAAATTAAAAATGGTACCCACGTTCTTCTATGGTTTGGGTAAGGGAATGCCAACCCTAATGACAGATGGGTATTTTTGCATTTTGTAGGAATATCTACTACTGAGTGGTGGTGGATTTGGGAGAACCCCTCAAGGTCACAGGATGGAGCCTGATATTGGTGAGATGGAGCTCCTGTCAGCACATGTCACACTAAGCATCCCATAGCCTTACCTCCCCGGTGGGAGATGTGTCTGCAGCGGAACTTCTGCTGTTTCTTCTTGTGCAGGAGGCTGGGGAATCTCAGGAGCAGCGCTGAGGTGATCAGGTAACCCCCCAGGGTGGTCAGTACGTAGAAGGCTGTTGACATGTTGCTATGGAAGATCCGATCGCCTTCTGTCAGGTCTGGCCGGGGAGATCGATGCGATCAGATCGGACTGCAGAGCTGTAAGTGTCCCTCGGTAGGTGCTGCTCAGTGAGATCCCATAGCAGCCTGGTCCCCGATCTATCTCCCTGCAGATCTTGTGATTATAGAGGTGATCCGGCCGCACAGCACAGTCTGCTGGCTGCTCATAAGAATGGCTGAGCTGGTATCCCCAGGATCGAGCGATGGCCAGGAGGATGGTACCTCTGGACTATCCAATGACAGGTCGCCGGTCTTCTCCCGTGGACACGTTATATTCTTGCCGTGGACGAGTCGGTTGATGTCATCTGCCTGCAATGAGTGTGTGTGCGCTGCCCGGCAGCCTGGGTGCACTGCAGCAGCTTCCTCTCCTAGCCGGTTTATCTACACTTGTCACAGCCAGTACACAGCGCATGCGCACTCCCGCCCGGCCGGCGACAGTACAACAAAGATCAGGAGTACGCAAGCGCAGTACAAAGGTTTACATCAAGTTTACCAGAATCTGAGATGCGCTCGTCGCCAAGCTATAACCAGCTGTAAACCTCTTCCGCCCAATGTAGACTGGGCCTTATACTTCACTGGCCTGTAGTGGTGGAAGGGTTGGGGCAATTGTGCACACGAAGCAGATGTACTGCAGACATTTATGACAGCCCCTTTTATTTGTATAGGATATGCAGAAATCCATGGACTTCCTGCAGGAATAACTGCTTGGAGGCGATTTCAGTCATAGAAAGTTAAAAAAATAAATCACAGAACCAACAACTGTGGGTTCTGAATCCAAACCACTAGGAGGAACTATCCTATGGAACCCCAAAGCTTCACAGCAGCCACAAGAGGATCATATTAAGGCCTCAGGCACACAAACGTATTTTCTTTCTGTGTCTGTGGAACCAATCACTTCAATGGGTCCACCATAAAAAAACGGGTTACTCAATGTGTATTCGGTTTCCGTATGTCCCTCCCACAAAAGGATAGAACGTCCTATTATATCCCGCATTACAGACAAGAATAGTACTGTTCTATTAGGGGTCAGCTGTTCTGTTCCACAAAATACGTAATGCACACGAACGTCATCCGTCATTTTTGCGGACCATAAAATACATACGGTCGTGTGCATGAGCCCTTACTCTGCCATTATATGCTGTTATAGGACATGCTGTAACGTGCAAAACTGCGTTGTTAAAGGGGTTGTGTCACTCTTCTGAGGCCAAGTACCACATGGCTGTGCAAACCACAGGGACATCATATTAAAGGGGTTGTCTCACTTCAGTAACTGGCATTTATCATGTAGAGAAAGTTAATACAAGGCACTTACTAATGTATTGTGATTGTCCATATTGCCTCCTTTGCTGGCTGGATTCATTTTATCATAACATAATACACACCTCATTTCCAAGTTTCTGTCCACCCTGCAATCCATCAGCCATGGTTGTGCTTGCACACTATAGGGAAAAGCAGTAGCCTATGCTATCCCCCACGGTCCAGGCCACCAGTGAAGCAACCACAGCCACCACTGATGGATTGCAGGGTGCTCCTAACCCCTGGATACAATCAGTAGACAACGCGATGGAAAAATGAATCCAGCCAGCAAAGGAGACAATATGGATAATCACATTACATTAGTAAGTGCCTTGTATTAAAGGGGTTGTCCAAGTTATTTTTTTGTTCTTTATATGTTACTAACTTGTCAGGTATAACTACTTTCCCATATACTTTGTGTTTCTAAAGCTGCTGGTTTCTCAGAGTTGACTGAGGGTCACATGACCTGTGATGTCACCTTATCTCCCTGGTCTGTGATGTTTCGTTCACAAGCCTCAGAGTTCAGATAACAGTCCAGGGGCGTAGCAATAGGGGAAGCAGCTGCTTTGGGGCCCAGACCCACAAGGGGCCCCCTCAGGAGGGAGACTAAAAGATTTTATTGTCAGGACCCCCTCAACAGTATTATGCAATGACATTATATACAGTGACACTATAGAAAGCGGATGGAGCGGCTGTCAGGCCTTGTCTGGGAGAGCTCAATCTTGACTAGCCACAAGAGTGAGGGTTGCATGTGAGTTCGGGGTTGTGAGGACGTTTCTGGGGGGGGGCCCCATTCAAACATTTGCTGTGGGGCCCAGTTAGTTGTAGTTACGCCACTGTAACAGTCTGTACACCAGACGTCACTGGCCACCCCTCCCCTCCTCTGCTGCACTCCTGCTATCTGCTCTCTCCCTGGATTCCTTCAGATAAAACATTAACCCCTTCAGCCAGAACACACTGAGGGCTCAAGGCTTTACAACAAACAGTAGCTGCAGCAGTGAGAGGAGACAAATGCTGGGCAAGGAGCTATAGAGGAATTGTATTGTACAAGAACAGGTAGGGAGAATTTCCTGTATGTATCAGCAGTGTCATTGTACAGCTGGGACTTGTAGTCCTACACATACAACATGCTGCTGAGTATTCCAGCAGGCAGACATGTCGCTCAGCACTTGTATTCACTGCTTTTACAGAGGGGGGGCTGAGATTGTTGTTATTGCATATAAACAAAGACCAGAAGAGAACCAGGGAAATAAGGAAATAGAGATTTTTTTTTTTTGCCTAAAACTTGCTGAACTTAGTTATATATTGCTGCCCATCAGATTTACAGTGATATTTTTTTTTCATAACTTGGACAACCCCTTTAACTTTCTCTACATTATAAACCCCACTTGCTGAAGTGAGACAACCCCTTTAAAATGATGCCCCTGTGGTTTGCACAGCCATGTGGTACTCAGCCTCAGGCGACCGTGGCATAGCCATGGGATGCGGCTGTATTCTTTTAGCATCTGCTTTGATAACAGTGGGGGTCATTTACAAAGATTGGCTTTTTATACTGTTCTTTATTTGCCCCCTTTGCTGCCGGAGGATTTATGAGACATATGCCTCCTCATAAATTAGGTGCACTTCTGACAGACTGTGCGCCTGGAGTAAAAACGAATCTAGCCCCTGACTGGAGTAGTTTTTACTCCGGTTTTTAGGCCCCCAGCACATGGGTACGGGTGTATGCACATAAGATCCGCACAAATTTCCATGTGGATTTATGTGCATTTCTGCAATTTTTAACAGAAGTTATTTGTTTGTTTTCGCATTTGATACAGTTTTAGGCTCCATTCACACATCTGTATTTGTGCACAGCCGTTGTTCCGCAAAAAACTCAGTTTTTCAAGCACATACGTTCCATATTTCCGCAAAGAACGGAAAGGATGTATCCTTATGTCATCCGTTTTTTGCAGATCCGCAAAAAAACGGAAGGAGGAATCAACTTTTTTTTTTTTTTTTCTACCCTCCTGGAACAGAATCCGCAAATGCGGAGGACATGCGGGTACCTTTCCGCATTTTTGGAGGTTCCATAGACTTGTATTGAGTTATGGACCGCAAAAATTGGGATAGAAGTAGGAGAGGAGGATTTCTTTATGCGGATAATCGGAACGGACACACTGATGCGGACAGCACACGGTGTACAGTCCGCATTTTTTCTGGACCCATTGAAATGAATGGATCCGCATCCTATCCACATAATTGTCCGAAATTGTGGAAAGGATGCGGATACAAAATACGGACGTGTGAATGGAGCCTAACTGAAGATTTCACCCTTCTATTGAAAAGGGTGAAAGCTGCAGCTAAAACTGCACACATAATTGACATGTTGAAGATTTTGAAATCCGCACGGCAGGTCAATTTCCGCATGGAAAAAAAAATCTGCAAAGTGTGCATGAGATTTATGTAATCGTGCACACATTGCTTGTACTGTACTACGCTGCAGTTTTTCTGCGCGGTATTACGCAACATGTGCAGTTGGCCTGACTCCGGTTTTCAGGCAGGCAAAATAGTAAATTTGCTGGAGCTGAAGTCCTGGCTCCCACCACTCCCAAATAGCGAGGATGGCGTAAAAACACCCACCTGACAAAATACAGTTGCACAGGCGTTGAAAAACAAGAATTTTTTACACCAAAAACTGAAACAAAAATGTTCGTAAATGACCCTAGTGACTAACCTCTGCCCTGACCCTTAGGTGCTTCAAGCCCTGTCAGGCCATGTTCACACTGCAGAATAAACAGTGTATTTTTTATGTGCGTAAAATACCCATTTTACCTGCTGTAATAAGCTTTCCATCTATGAGAAAGACATTCACACGGCGAGTATTTTTATATTCTTATATACGCTTCAAGAAGTGCCGTGTTACTTCTCAAAAGCGTATTTTATGCCACGTACGCACCGGTCCGCCCTAAAATAGATAGGAGCACATAAAATTTAAAGGGGGTGTTCCAGTTATTTTTATTGACCTATCCTAGGTCATCAATATCAGATTGGCAGGGGTCTAACTCCAGACACTCCGCCGATCAGCTGTTTGAAGAGTGTGCGTGCCAGCGTAGCCTTCCCTTCATTGTTTACCTGCTCGCCGGCAGGTGTAATTACATTCACTTCAATGGGACGGCTCCTTCCTATTCAAGTGTATACTACAGGGCCATCCCCTTAGGCCTCTTTCACACTCGCGGCAGCATGGATCCGGCAGGTGAAGGGTGCTGCCGGATCCGTGCTGCCGCAAGGAAATGTGTGGGGCCGGAACCGCGCTCCGGCCCCACACGTCACACAGTACATACATACACACAGACATATACACATACAAATACACAGACATACTTACATGCTCCCGGCAGGTCTCCACAGCACAGGAGGAGCAGGACGGATCACACATAGGAAGATTCCCCACAGCGCCCTCTGCTGGGCACCGGGTGAAATTGTCCTATGTGTTCGCCGTCCTGCTCCTCCTGCGCTGTGGAGACCTGCCGGGAGCATGCAAGTATGTATGTGTGCTGTGGACGGATCCGTCATGAACTCCATTCAAAGTCAATGGAGGACGGATCCGTTTAACATTGTGTCACACCAAACGGATCCGTCCCCATTGACTTTCATTGGGGGTCATGACGGATCCGTCTTGGTGCGGATGCCTCGACCGGAGAGCTAACCGCAGCATGCTGCGGTTTTCTCTCCGGTCTGAAGACTGAACAGAATGCTTTCATGAGCATTCCGTTGTCTTCAGTTCAGTTTTGTCCCCATTGACAATGAATGGGGACAAAACTGAAGCGTTTTATTCCGGTATTGAGCTCCTATGACGGAACTCAATACCGGAATTATAAAACGCTAGTGTGAAAGTAGCCTAAGTCAACTGTATAAATAAGATTTTTTTTTTTGCCTACCCCTCCCCCTCCAGGAAAAACAAAACAAAACTTTGACATGTTAAATTTAAATCTACTGCTCCCTCGTCCCCTTAGAAGTGTCTGGAATCTGCTCCCCTCACCCATTCCTACAGAAATTTCGGCCATGGGAAGCATGTACTTTCATGTGAAGTAGGGCATGACAGCTGTCAGCTGAATTCCAGACCCTCCCCTCTGGACTTGTCTGTAAAATATACCTCTCCCTTTAAGAAAATGATCCACCCTTCAGACAATACTTTCTAATTAGAGGTCATTCTGATTATGATGAAAGCCTTCTGGCGAGTAATATTGGCTGAGGACTGCTGTATACGTTGCCGATTATGGCTTCAGATCTCACATTGTAGTAGGGGGTCGACCAGGAATTAAAAACGGCAAAACAATAAAAAGTAACCACTACTACCCTGTTAACCTTCCCATAATTCCAGTACTGGCCCTCTGGTGGCCCCCGCTGCACCACATCACTGGCGTCTTGTGCCCTACATGGGGGCATCACCGCTGCGGGCACTTGTGCACAGAGTGCTTGGTGATGCTCTCTCTGAGCAGAAGGACTGCCCCTGCAGAACGTCAGCAATAATCTTTATAAAAGTTGTAACTGGCTGACCTGTTACATGTGCACTTGGCAGCTGAAGGCATCTGTGTTGGTCCCATGTTCATACGTGCCTGCATTGCTGAGAAAAATTATATTTTATTATATGCAAATAAGCCTCTAGGAGCAATGGGGGCGTTGCCCTTACACCTAGAGGCTCTGCTTTCTGTGCAACTGCTGCGCCCTCTCCACTTTGATTGACTTTAGGAGAAGTTAGGGCCAGGTTTGATGACATTTTCACTGCCTGTCCCTGACAAAGTGCAGAGGGCACAGCAGTTGCAGAGAGAGCAGAGCCTCTCAGTGTAATAGCAACGCCCCCGTTGCTCCTAGAGGCTCATTTGCATATATTAAACCAAAATTTTTCTCAGCAATGCGGGCACATATGAACATGGGACCAACACAGATGCCTTCAGCTGCCAGTAGCACATGTAACAGGTAAGTCAGTGTCATAGGTACAAATCTGCTGACAGATGTCATTTATTGGCTACCATATAGCTGGTCATTTGTGAATATCTTTTGATGATGTGAAGGTGTCCCTGTAATAAGACAATCTGACAGCTAGCTGAAGTGGAGGCACAGTAACTGTGCAAAAAACCTTAAAGAAGAACTCCCGCAAAAAAGTGTATTCTCTGACCTGTTAGAAAGGTGCATAAGATGATCTGTAGTGATTGTCATTTTCTTATCAGAGGCTGAAATTGAGAGTTTTCATTCTCTTCTTATTGTAGCTGGGTCATGTGACCAACTCCCTGACCTCCAACTGACCCAGGACAGAAAGCCAGTAACTGCTCTATTCATTCCTATGAGACTGAAAGTGAGGCTCCCATAGAAATGCATAGAGAATTAGACTTCCTGTCCACACATAAGTCTATGTGTGAGTTGGTGGGTCTAATTGCTGGTCACATGACACAGATAAGAAACTTCAGGATGATATAACTCAAAAATTCAGCTACTGGTAAGAAAATGACATTCACTACAGATTACATCATGTAGATTTCTAGCAGGACATGGAATAAACATTTTTGCGGGAGTTCTTTAAAACCTATTTATGGCCAATATTAGCATTTCTTACTCTGAAGTGTTCAGTGGAAACATGGATGAGAGGCTACAGGAAAAGCAGGGCTTAGTTCTGGAGGGATCATCATTTTCAGAGGGACGGGACCGCGCGGCTTCTTGTTATTTCTTTCCCAAGACACAGAATACCGGGAACATGCACCAACAGGAAAATATTCGGATCTTTATTTTACCACGTTATCAAGAGCACAATTACAATGTCATCTCACATCCCTATATTGATTTTGCTTTACTTTTTATACAAAAATTGTACACAGAATAAAGACATAAAATATTTTACAGGCTGTGTCTAATGAATAATTTACATTATGTTCTTGTACAAGGGGGGGGGGGGGGGGGGGGGGGGGGGGAAACAAAAAAAAAAAAAAAAAAAACACCAACAACCTGTACCTCAAACATTCAACCAAAACATCCAAATTTTGGAGCACTTACCATACATTTCAGCTGAAACTAAAAAAAAAAAAAAAACGAAACATGGAAACAAAGGAACAAGTGTGAACAATAGCTACAACCTCTTTATACAAACGCGGTCTTTACAAAAGCCAGATGAATCTAAGGGTACGAGAAAAAACAAAACTTTAAAACTCAAATTTACATCTATACAGCCCCGTTCTTGTAAAAAAAAAAAAAAAAAAAAAGAAAAAAGCCTTGATTATATTCTAATCTTCTTAAAACTGCAGGTATAGCGTGAAGAGAACTGGATAATATGCATGTGGGGAATAATACACACTGCACTGCAGGTCATGTGCCCGTTTGGCCCGATTTTAGTAACTATTAGACTTTAATGTAATACATTCTGGTAACTTACACGCAATTTCATTAAAATTTAAAAGAATTAAAGCCCTGCTTACACCATGAGCTGACAAGGAGGACCCCCCGCCTTTCAGGTATGCCATCAAATTACTGGGCCTAGAAGGTCTCACGTTCAACATGGATGAATCTCCCGCGACGGGTTTACATACCTTTACCCACTTTTTTTAGTGTTATATGTGCAAAGAAATCAACGTGACTGGATATAAAGCATAAGGAGTGGCGTCACCACATGCTGGGTCATGATACAGTACAAAAAGTGCCATTAATATTTTACAAAAATCCACCTAAGACGCAAACATTAATGGGACTTCAATCAATTTTCCTTGTACGCAATTTACGCCGGTTGATAAGCGACACCAGTCCGATCTTCCGCGAAAACAACCTGTGATCTGCATGCGGCAAAACACGCTACCAGTTATACTAAAAAGTGCAATTTCTTTCAATAATTTAAGACCCAAATTAAAAATAAAAGCCAAAACATATCACAAGTGTAAACAGCATTTAAAAATCTCCATAAAATTCCACATGCCAATTCTCTGATGTGGACCGACAGATGTACATGCGAGCAACACGCACGGTGCCGCCTATTCTCACTGCTTCTTCTTTGCATAATTGCACTGCATAGATTTTACAATTTTCGGATCAGTCGTCAACATTGTATATATAACAGCCATCAATACTTTTACCGACAGTATTCTCCCCCCCATTAGGTTACTCTATATTACAATAAAGCATTTATTTCTCCAGCCGGAATATAGTTGCTATTTGGGAAGTATAAAATCTTTACAATTTATTTAAAAGAAAAAACTGCTTAAAATACTGGGTATATATTCTGAAATAGACTTTTTTTTCCTTAAAAACAACAAAAAAACAAAAACAAAACACAAGTAACATCTAAATTGCAGGTGGATAACACTGGTGATGATAATAAAACAGATGATGGATAAAGCTGCAAACCTGGTATGACCAAACAAAGAGGTACAGCATACAAAAAAATCATCTGTGAACCCAACATGAGGAGCAGCAAAATGATTACATTTTGCCTAAATACTCCCTCCCCCTTAGATGGGTGAAACTTATTGTACTGCATTTTAGATTCGTAACTATCCAAGAAAAAACTGGATAAAAAAAAAAAAAAATTATAATAAAAAAAGTACTTTTTCTAACCATGAAGAATAATTTAATAATTATAATTTTGGTGAGATCTGCTTCACGAGAATAAAGGGGTTATCCAATTTCTGAAACACCCCTCCCCCCATGTGCTGGGCCCCTCACAGGTAATATACTTACCCCGCTCCCCGCACTGCTCCTGGTGCCTGCACTGCCGCTCCTCCCTGCACACAGATCAAAACATCCAGTGTCGGGAGAGAGCAGCCAATGGCAGGCGGGGATGAGCCTCCCTAGCATCACGCGGACAAGGAGCAGGTATATTACCTGTGAGGGGACCAGCACATTGGGGGGGGGGGGGGGGGGAGGAGTCCAAAAACAGGTCAAATTAATAGAAATATTACTGCACTTCATACAACCTTGTATCAGTTGTAAATGTCTTTTGGGAATGTACATTTCACCAATGTGGATCAGATGGGTTCCCAACTCCAGGAACCCCGCGACCAACAGCGTCATCACTGCAATTAAAGGGGTTGTGCTGTGCCATATATTATGACTAGAGATGAGCGAGCAGTGCTCGTTACGAGCACTGTAACGCTCGGGTCCCGTGTGAAATGCCCCCAGGCATTGCGGATCCGTCCTCAGCTGCATGTAAGTCAATGAGGACGGATGGTTTGGTATGACACTCATACCAAACGGTTCCGTCCTCACCCGTCTTAAAGTCAGTGGGGATGGAACGGTTTGGTATGAGTGTCATACCAAACCATCCGTCCTCATTGACTTACATGCATCTGAGGACGGATCCGCAATGCCTGCGGGCATTTCACACGGGACCCGAGCGCTACAGTGCTCTTAACAAGCACTGCTCGCTCATCTCTAATTATGACCTAGCCTCACCTTTAAGGGGTTAAGTCACTGCTCCCTGATCACCGGGGGCCTGGGGGTAGGACGGACACCAGAGAACACATTGATGGCCTATTCTAAAAGCCAAGTTACTTGGTTAAGTTCATGGGGAAAAAAAACAAAAAACTTTAAAAGCTTTGTTCATACAGTGCAGATTTTGATGCATATTTCCCAGCCAAAACCAGAAATAGATCGAGAAGGGGGGGAATTTTTTTTTTTTTTTTATACACCTTACACTTTAGGATCCACTCCTTGTTTTTCCAGGGAGGAGAAAAAAAAAAAAAAGTAAAAACTGCACTGTGTGAACGAGTAACATCAATTGGGCAAAGTTTTTGCAAGTGTGATCTGTGGAGAGCAGGCCATGATATCACTACGGGGAGAAAATTACAAAACACAGCACATGAAATACATAGACGAATGTGGAAGAGTGAACTGAACATATCTCCAGTGATCTCCTCGTAGATGCAACTTTGTTAATTTATTAAACAAAGAGCAGGACTGGAATATAAAAATAACTATTAGCTTAGAGGCACATAGAATAATCAAAAACCAAAACCTGACGCTGGTCTCTACAAAAACGGGTATATTTTAGCAGTATTCTGCACACACCGACAGACAGAGTCACACCAAGCTGGCCTCTTTATGGTGTTTCAGGGTGTGCTGATTCTTTTCAGAGGGCCGGCGAAAGCCTTTCTTGCAGTAGTCGCATCTGTGGGGATAGTCTTTGGTGTGGATGGAGATGACGTGGCGTTTAAAACCAGAAGCGTCTGTGGTGTTGTACTCGCAGTACTCACACTGATACACCTTTTTACCACTGTGAGACTTCATGTGCTTCTTCAGTTCCTGCTGCTGCCTGAAGCCTTTGCGGCAGCGTTTGCACCTGAAGGGCAACTCCTTAGTATGTACCGACAAGATGTGCCGGCTCAACACAAAAGGGTCCGCAATTTGGAACTCGCAGTGCCTGCACTGGTGCATCTTTTTACCTCTGTGTGCAGCCTCGTGCTTTTTGAGCTCGGAGGGCCGGTGGAAGCCCTTCTCACAGACTTCACACTTGTGGGGATAATCCTTGGTGTGCACAGAAATTATATGCCTTTTCAGGTCACTCGAGTTTGAGCTTTTGTGGTCACAGTGCAGGCACTGGTGACTTTTGCTCTCCTGATGCAGGATAACGTGCGCCTGCAGATCTTTCGAGTCTGCAAATGTCTGGAGGCAAATCTCGCACTTGAATGGCATTTCTTTGCTGTGCTTTGTCTTAACATGGGTTTTTAAATTGGAGGAGTCAGCAGATTTGTAGTCACAATATTGACAGATATATGGCTTCTCGCCGGTATGAGTGCGCATGTGCTTCTTTAATTCTGACGGGTGACGGAAACCTTTTCCACACTCCACACAGATGTGTGGAAAGCTCTTGCTGTGCACGGCCAAAAGGTGTCTGTTCAGTAAGCCCTGCTCGGCCGTCTCGTAGTCGCAGAACTTGCACTTGTGCATTTTGTTGCCCGCCTTTTCCTTGTGGGTCAGCTTGTGGGCGAACAAAGCATTGGCGTGTAGAAATACTTTTCCACATTCATCGCAGTCCAGCTCCTTCTCCGTTTTAATGACCGTAGCGGACAGCTTGTGGCTCTCCAGGTGGTTGTGTAGACTTACTTTTTTATTGGTGGTGTAGTCGCAGTCTGTGCAGCGATATTTCTTACGCACCAGATGTTCAGGGTGGTTCTTCATGTGCCTCTTCAGAAAGCCTCGGGATTTGAATTTCTTGCCGCAGATCATACATGGGTAAACAGTAAGTGGGTGGCCATCGGGACCAATAATTATGGCTATGAAATAAAACAAACATATATAATCACTTTATGACACTTTAGCAAACTGATGGAGATGTCTGAAGGGGAAAAAAAAAAAAAAGCGAAAAATTTTCCATAAACAAAAAGGTGTGGTACAATAGCGAAAGTGACACTATGAAAATGCAGTGCAATCAGCAGGTTATAGAGCAGAAGGAGCTGAGAGTCTAATTTTATGGGAAAAGATTCAGCAAAACTTATTTTATTCAGTTAATTCTCTGCTCTTTTTGAGCTTTATAGCCAAGTGTAGCATCTCATCTGTGACTGACAGCTATGGCTGTATGCACACTTATATAAGGGTCTGACCTCTGATAAGATTACTAAGCTTGCTATTTAGCTCAAAAAGAGCAGAGATGTAAATGAATAAAAACAAGGTTTGTATGTTCTCCCTGTGTTTGTGTGGGTTTCCTCCCACACTCTGGACATACTGATAAGGAACTTAGATTGTTAGCCCCATTGGGGACAGTTGGATGCTAATGTCTGTAAAGCGCTGCGGAATATAGTAATGTATAAAATAAATAAAATCCTTTTTCAATACTATTTTGCTCAGCACTATAACATGTGTCCTGCAGATTGCACGGCATTTACATGGTGATGGGTTCCCTTTAAGAGCCTGTATTTTCTTTTTGTGCTGCTTGAAGATTTCCATCAGTCACAGTCATCAGTGCTTCCGTACATACATCTGCCCAAAGGCCCTTTATACAATCTGATTTTGCAGTCAATTATTGGGAGCAAACCATTTGTTTCTGATAACTGCCTCAGAGGAGGTGAGAGCTGCAATCATGTCATCTGTATGGGGACGAGTGATCGCTCACCCCGATACAGATTCATTGTTTCTGGCAGCAGATCCCTGTCGCTGATGTCTACTTCTTGGTTCCTCTCAATAATCCACAAATTACCAATCACCAACTGAGGAAGTTCACTGCTGAGCGGTCATTTCCTGTGAGTTGAAATGGGTCAGAGACAGTGTCAGAATAAGAAAAGTGGCAGATTGAGGAGGGGAGCATCAATTCTTTGCTTACTTTATGCAATTCTGACTTTGTTTGAGCTGGGCATGCATGTGTATGGAGGGGATGGGAGAGATACTGTAGCTATCAGCTGAAGGAGGACACAAACAACAGCTATCCGAAGTGTATGGCCAGCCTCAGACTTCTAAGACAGACCTCACCTTTAGATGGCTATTATGTGACTGGCTACAGCAAATGGTTGTCTATGATAACAGTAGAATGCTGGGTGACATATCACTGGGACATACCAACGCCAGTCATTGGCTGTATTGGTGCATGTGACTCCATCTGTTGCTCACCCGGAAGTAAACAAGCCTGGGACTGGAAGATCGCCGATCACAGCCAGAGCACATGACCGAAGCGGCAGGCACAAAGTGAGCATAATTCTAGGTCAAACATGCCAGGGGCAGAAAGTAAAGACCAATTCTGGAAAACCCCTTTTCAAAGCCATCACAGGTTGATAGAGAACGACCAACCAAGCTTGATTTTGATTCCCCTAAACAACTATGTTTATTGAGACATATTTTTAAATAATTCAATATCCCTCCTCACATGATATTAAAATATTAGAGACATGAGCACCATTCATTCTTCAGAACTGAAGACTAGTCCAGCATATGGCACACTGACGTGTTTAACATTGGCATCAGTTAAGCTTCAGTGTAAGTTGTACATATGGATGTATGTTTTTAACGTGACCTGTAGTAACAGAAGGAAAAAACATGTTTTCTACCAACTAGGACCTCTAGTGACAAGCTTGCAGTATTCCTTTCCTGTATTAAAACTTTGCAGAAAGCACAAACCTTAAAGGGCTATTCAGGTAACTAAGTTATCCACTATCCACTGGATAGGGGATAATTAAATGATCAGGGGGTCAGGCTGATGCCCACCAATCCTGAGAACAGGGGGTCCTTACCTGATGAAGCAGCAGGTTGAGCATACTTGGGAGGGGGGGGGGGTTTACATGTACGGAGCTGTGCAAGGCCTATTTATTTTGCAGGGCTATCTGTAGTTTTGATTGAGGTGAAGCGTCAAAAAAAATAAAAATAGCGTTTACCGTACGGCATAAATGTGTTTATATTTTAATATGGGGGAAAGGTTTTTTTGGGTCATCCTAGATGCCTATAAGAATCAGTTATTAGATTGCTTCTGATATTGCAGATTCACTATGTTCTTATGGAGCCCTGCTAACTACAGCAGCAATAACAAGGGTTTCTTCAGAGAGACCCAGGCTATTGCACACAGTGAACAGCTCCCCTGAGCCATGCGGGGAAGCCGTTCAGGACCCAGAAGCAGAAAGCTGCCTCTGATGCCATGGTGATAATTGACCACATCATCTGAGGGGGTTAACTGTCTGCAATCGACGTTATCACCCATCACAGACAGTAGCCCTAGGTGCCTGCTGTTTAAAACAGCAGAAACTCAGCATCTATGGCGCCTGCAGCGCTCGGGAGCGGACACAATGTTTAAATACCAGACTTCCACCGTAAATGTATGGCAGCCACCAGGAAAAGAGTTCAATGTCTACTGCAGCCTAAACTGCTGCTACATTTGAAGGTGAAACCAGAAGCATTCATAACTGAGCAGCATAATGGCTCAGTAGTTAGCATGAGGTTTGTATGTTCTCCCAGTGTTTGCTTGAGTTCCCTCCCATTGGGGAAAGAGTGATGCTAATGTCTGTAAAGCGCTGCGGAATATGTCAGCACTATATAAGTGAGTATAATAATAACGGCATGTACTGTACTCTTGGGAAACCCCCTTTAACTATTGAAAAACAAAATCTTCAGGGGTTTTTATTTTTTTCCACATACAAGGAACCTTCTTAAATTAGGAAGTACCAACAACACTTTTGCAGAACCCAGTTTTATTAAGAAAATACAAACCTGTTTGGTACTGGCGATTTTCCCCCCTCCTCTTTTTCTTTGGTTTTTGCTTTGCTAGCCTGTCCAGGCCATCAGATTCATCTATGTGCAAAAGGGCACTGGCAGTGCCATTCCGGTGCTCCACTCCCTCCAAGCTGTTATTCATATTATTACCTAGAACACAACATAAGCTTATCAAACAGACCAGACAAGCTCTCTGGATGACTGTGGATGAAGCAGTGCTGCACTAATGAAGTGCTTCATGCAGCAACTTAGCACATTAAGCTCGACCTCAGCAACAGTTCTTATACGAGTCACATACTGTTTGAATCAGATCCCAGCCTCTCAAAGTACAGTACCATGCTGGACTTTGATGAGCAAAACGCAATTCAACAAAGTATGATGAAGATGATTGGAATAAACCAGCCACAAAGTAGATAATACAAGAAATGTATGGCCTTTACCATAAGCTGCAGCCCAGGCAACTGGCATGAAAGTCTTGCTTAGTTCAGCATCATCCAGCTGATGTTCTTGCGTTATTGCAGCATCTTCCTCTCCAACAATCACCTCCATATACACTTCATCAGCAATTTCCGCTACATCTGAAGAAGCAGAGACATACATTACTTCACGCTCTTCTTTACACTGCAGAATCAATGCTAACTACCTGAATCAAGTGTAACATAAAAATTATTGTGTTCAATATACATCAAACGGAACGCGTGACGAGAATGTGAACTCACCCAAATCATTATCATCATGCTGAGAATCATTCACCGCCATGTAAACCATTTTTTCACGAGGAAGACGACCTCCCGTATGAGGATCAAGAAGTCCATCTCCTGGATCATTTTCAGACTCGCTCTCCACAATGTCTACTGTGCCACCTGACAAAGAACACACTAATGTCACTTTTCTTTAAGAAGACAAAAAAAAAAAAAAAAAGTAAATTAAAAAGACACAGATAATCCACTATAACATGGATCACTAGGTAAGTGAATTTCACAAATGTAACTTTCTTACCCAAGTCTTCACCGGGGTCTGCCTTAAAAATGTAAACCTTGATGACTTCTGGACATGACCCATCTAGCTTAGCTGGGTCTCCGTCCATTTCACCACCCATAGCGATTTCTTCTGCACACTCTTCATCAATCTTTTCAGCATCATCCACTATACAGTTAAATATAAAATATATTAGTAATGTATAAAGCAACTGCAATACCGTGCAGGTTCTTCTTAAAAAGATACGTCACTTCCAGCATATATCCACACAAGGAAAACGTATCCTCATTCTAGAATAAAAAAAAAAGCAAATTGTTCCTTTATGCCATGGCGGCCAATAGTGAATCTAGACCGGCGGGTGTATAGCACGGACACAGTGTACTTAGTATAAATGTCTCTGTACTAACATAGCTCGTCCCTACCCTTCCATCCCATTCAACCTGATTAGTCGGCTCAGCCGAGCATGCATGTGCTGTGAGTGGGGAATAAATCTCTGCCACACACCTTCTAGGAAGCTTATTTTTTGGCATGGTGAACTCTGCCACCAGTTAACAGTCAGAAGGCCAGAGAAACTTCAGCATATCCAGGGGACAGGATAATGGTATACGTTGTCACTGGTGGTATAAAAGGGAGTATGTAACTGCTGTTCCCTAACAC
Source organism: Rhinella marina (assembly GCA_900303285.1). Classification (NCBI taxonomy): domain Eukaryota; kingdom Metazoa; phylum Chordata; class Amphibia; order Anura; family Bufonidae; genus Rhinella; species Rhinella marina. The sequence goes on from ONZH01004164.1 coordinate 969,564, forward strand.
ACCGTTAGTGGTGGCTATATTCATATCAAAATTCTATGTTTTGTTTTTAGTCTCAGAAAGAACGTTTTTTCACCTCTCTTCCAGAGTATATTCCTACTGAAAAAATGAAAAGGGGTTCTCCAGGCTCTCCTATATTGATGACCTATCCTCAGACCCCCGCCAATCTAAGACTGATGACCTAGCCTGAGGATAGGTCACCAATATAGGAGAGCCCGGAGAACCCCTTTAACCCAGTAAAACCATATACTGTATACTCTTAAATATACTGAGAATCTGATGCTTCCCTTTAAAGGGATACTATAGTTAATGGAAATGGGCTGAACTGCAGTACACCAGACACAGGCAAATGTACAGATGCACCGCTGCAGCTGAAACAGTGAAAATGAACTTTCATTTTCATCGGGGGAAGTCGTATAGGTCAGTCTCTTACCGATCCCACGCTGAGGTCCTATGTGAAAGACAAGTCATCAATGAAAAATCCTCCTATTTCTTATTATTACAGTTTACGGTCGTATATAAGAAAGATTAGTTGCTGTAACTTACAAGATATCATAAGGTAGTCATCACAGTTTACTTCTTCCCCATCAGGACCTTGCACTGGAATGCCATTAGCATCAATCACGGCCTCGGAAGCACAGTCTGCAACAAGGACCTCTTCTGAAATCATGTCATCACCAAGATCATCCTCCGCTATCTCCTCCCCTACTATATGATCTGGATGAACAGCACTTTCACGCCTGCCAACAGTCAACGCTCCTTCTACTAAATCAGAGTCCAAGACATTCTCAGGAACATCACAATTGGATAATACATCTTCTTCCAGCTCCTGCTCCTCTGTGTCAGGCCCAATCTCATCTTCTAAAACCTGCTCTGGTATTATTACAGTCTCTGATGCCCGTGTTCCCTCTAAAATGTCAGAACACTGCACATCCTCAATGACCACATCTTCAATTACATCCTGAATAACGACAGAGTCGGGGTCATCGTGAAATCCTTGAACGGCCATGCCTCCATCTCCATCTGCAACAAAGACAGTCTCTTGGATTTCCACAATTATCTCATTGCCATTAAGGTGAGGGGCTCCCGGTTCTAGAAAATAATGACAAAAACAATGCAGAGGCGTGAGTGTCATTGTATAGCAGTCATATTAATGAAAGACATACGCTGAGCAGCACTATAACCCTTCCCAACTGGGCCATGTACATATACAGAAGTGTACAGAATGCCGCTTTGCTAAACTTCTCTATATTTGAGATCTCCCTTTCCCTCTGGATCATGGGGATCTGTAGGATTTGGGGCAGGTATGACTAACTAAAACCCACTGGGCACCTGGACAAATGGCTATTCATTCATTCTTCTGACCAACACAATGTAAACTTACAGGCTAATGATACGGTCCCTGTGCCTGTTAATTTACATGCTGTGCTTGATGGTACTGCTAAAACAAATTCAGTAAAATCAGCCACAATGACTTGTACAGCTAGATCAGCTGAACATAATGATATCTATCATTTAGGCCTCATGCATACCAGCGTATTTTACATATGTTTTTTCACATTTATTTCTATGGGTCTGGCAAAAAAAACAACACACACACACACAACAGACAGATTCCATCCATGTGTCCGTTCAGCAAATTATAGAACATATTGTGAACAAGAAAAGTCATTTCCAGTAATGCGAGTGAGGAAAATGCAGACTGCACAAGGAAGGCGCCCACATTTAGCGGACCACAATACGGACACTGTTGTGTGCATGAGGACTTAGCAATTCACTTAACCCATTCTGGAGAATAAGACTTTTCCCCCCATCTGCACATAAGCTGTTAAGTACATCGCGGGCAGGTCCATGCCACTCTGTACATCGTGCCCCTCCTGTTTGATTGAAAACGCCAGGTTCATGCACAGGGTCAAGCAAGGTGGGGGCTGGCAGCGGATGCAGAAGACGTCAGGTTGCACAGAGTGGCTTGAGCCTGCCCTCAGTGCTCCTAACTGCTCATTTACATATGGTTTTAAAAGTAGCCCTACAATATAATGGTCCAGATTTACTACAACAAAAATCTTTTTGTCATTTGATGCATCTGTGGTTTCTAAAATTTCTTTCAGACATGCTTTGCAGGAAAGGGAGCGCCATAATTCTGGCTTAAAAATCTCTCTCAAAGTAATCCAACCAATAGTTGGTATAGAGTCAGAGAAAAGTGTCTGTCCCTGCTCCACATTCATCATCCAGCCTGAGCCCCTGTGATAACTCTGGTGCAGGTCCAGACAGCCGGTCTAAGCTTACACCATCTTTAGGATTAGTAAATCTGGGCCATGTGCCTGGTTTAACAGCGAATTTCCTGGTGACAATTCCCTTCAAGCCCTTTGGTCACTTCTGAGACAAAACAGTCCCAGAAAGTGATATTCTTTACTAGGGAGAAGAACAAGCTGAAGGTCTGCGTTCCCAGACTCCTCTGCCACCTAGTGGTAACCAGAGAGAACTGTTAATTACAAACTGATGTCCCCATAGGTTTTCATCCAGATATCCTCTGTAATGGTGTGGTGTGCATTACTCCATGTTATACATGTAATCACATGCGAGACTAGTACCTGAAGTATGAAAAAAAGCATGCGGCTCTGTTTGCAGCGCAAGCTCGGCGACATCTTCTTCCATGACGCTGAACAATCATTAGCTAATTTTTCTACAAAAAAAAAAAGGGAAAAATACAGTCATCAGGATAATTCAAACATCTGAAACTGAGAAAATGCCAACATTGTTAGGTACAATTGTAATATACAAACACAAGAGAACAATCCTCACCATGATGTTAAGTGACAGGACAGATATTAAAAGGGCTACATCCACCTAGGACATTGCTAGGATATGCCATCAATGTCAGATAGGCATGGGTCCCACACCTATCTCCAGGGGCCCCCAATATCAATGAATGTACTGCACATGCACAGCCACCCTCCATTTACTTCTAAGGGAATTCCAAAAGTAGCTGAGAACACTTGGCTCTTTTCAGAACTCCCTTAGAAGTGAATGGAGGGAGGTTGCACATGTGCAGTACATTCATTCACATTGGGGGCCGTGTTCTGGAGATAGGAGCAGGTCACAGAGATGGGGGCGCTCAGCTATCTGACGTTCATGGCATATCCAGGATGTTTACATGCAGAACTTCCTGTCACCAGCTTCCTGTTGGGATTGAATGCTTCGCTCTGTAATGTATCACTGGGCTTGCTCGCGTGGAAACTTCCTGCCAGGATGGAAAGTGCTGCCATGAAAACCAGGTACACAGGGCACAATTATACATTTATCAAGGCCGGTGCTTTCTGTGCTGATATCCTCTGCGCTGCTGGAGGATGCACCTCATAAATGATGGGTGCACACAGTCAGAAATTAGGTGCATACACCAGCAGTCCGGAAATCTATGACCGCTCAGAGCTACTGTATACTTCTGGCGTCATATGCCCCAGAAAACTGGTGTAAATGAAGGTAAATCAGTCTTGGCCGTTGGTCACGTGGGTTTGGAAAAGTGGCGAGGGCAACGTAAAAAGAGGCACTAGAGACTTTTTCCCCAAAAGGTTGTATTTAAAAAGTCACAAACACACAGCCTGTGGCGTTTTAAAGCCACTTATGAAACCAGAGAACCCATTCATCTCCTTCACCCCCAGATGATTTCTCGTTTTTCAATCCCGGCCTTTCTGGATCCACAACTTTTTTTATTTTTCCATTCAAGAGGAAGAGGAAATGAACTTTCTAATGGCCCTATTTAATATTGCATACGATGTAGTGGGAAGCTGGAAAAAAAATTCTAAATGGGGTGCAACTGGGAAAGAAACAACAAAACAAATTCTGCCTGGTAAAACTGACCCCTTACCTTCATTTTCGGGGTCAGTACGATTACAACTAAACCACAATTCTAGCGTTTTTCTTGTGTTTTAATACTAAAAAAAACCAAAAAACTCATCTATGATCTAGATTTTTTGATTATTTTTATTTAAATTTTGGCAAAATGGGGTGGTTTATATTTTTCCAGACTATTCAATAATAAAATTTGATCCATTACTAAAGACTGTAAGCCCTCGCGGGCAGGGTCCTCTCTCCTTCAGGACCAGTCTGTAACTCGTCTGGTTCATGCTTATTACAACTGTCTGTATAATGTATGTGCACCCCTTATCATATGTACAGTGACATGGAATGAAAGGGGCTTTAATAAGAACTATAGAAGTCAGTATATTCTAATGCAGTGCTGCCACCTACAGGCCTGTACTGGAATATACCTGTGAGGCCGACGTAAGTGAAGGGGAGCCGTTAAAGGGACACTATCGCGAAGAAAAAATGTTGATATGTTTTACAACATAACAAAAGCAGGTTTTAACATAATGTATTTCTCAAATTGTGTAAATGTTTTTTTTTAATTCAGTTTTCTTGCCTTACATGGGGGCTGCCATGTTGGAAGTAAAGTGTGACAGTCTGGGTTTACAACACAATGGCACCTCACTTACGGCAGGCATGTACATAGGTTTCCTCAGTCGCTGCCGACCCTATAGAGAATGAATGGAAGACGTGTGATGACACCAGTAACACACAGCCAGGTCCTCCCTCCTTGCTGCTGGGGGAAGCCCACTGTGCCTGCTCCTCACTCCTGCAGCAGCGTCCTTGTCTTCATTAGGCTGCCTGTTCTAAATTCTATGGCAGCTCACCCCAGCAGTGCAGACAATTTTTGCTGAGTGTACTGCTGGGGTGAGCGGTCCAGGACTCAGAAACAGAGTAGATGGAGGTTCTTGGGGCTGTAGGACCTTAGTGATGTAATCGGCCATGTGACCAGTGGGGGAGGAGCCTGAGGAGCAGAGATCTGTGTTTTTTGTAACGAAGCCATTGTCTCATCTTATCTTGCTGAAGCAGTGATGTCACCGCTGAAGGTGTGAATTGGTGATGTCATTGGTACCACCCACTTTTTTGCAGCATGCCTACTTACAGGTTGCTCAAAGCCTCATTTGGCCAGCAGAGCTCCCCCTGGTGACCAAAGATGGTAAATATGGTAAAATCTAATATTTATTTATAATATTTCACACATTGAAATTTTTATTTATTTATTTCTTACAAATATATAATAGATTTTTTTTAGCATAAATAAATATAGAACAGGTTTTTGTGATAGATTCCCTTTAAAGGGGTTGTCCTTTTTTTTTTCTATTGACGACCTATCCTCAGGATAGGTAACCAATATCAGATTGGTGGCGGTCCGACCCCCAGCTGATCAGCTGTTTGAAAAGAACACAGAGCTTGTACGAGCGCTGCCTTCTCTTCACTGTTTACCTACTCGTCATTGCAACTGCAGCCGTGGGCAGTGTAATTACAACTATGGCGTCCCCATTCACTTCTATGGGATAGCTTCTTCTGTGCAACTGAATAGGAAGAATCCATCCCACAGAAGTGAAAGGGGACGCCATAGCTGTAATTACACTGCTCTCCACTGCGGTGGAGCAGGTCAACAAAGAAGAGAAGGCAGCGCTGGTATGAGTGCCGATTTCTCATCAAACAGCTGATCGGCAGAGGCGCTGGGTGTCGGACCCCCACCGATCTGATACTGATGACCTATCCTGAGGATGGGGCATCAATACAAAAAAAGCCGACAACCCCTTTAGTGATGCATCCACTGCCATATTTTCAGGGGTTATAATGTCTGTGTACATAGGCACTTCAATAATTCAAAATTATTTACAGGGGCAACACTGTGCTCCCGGTCCAATTATATGTGGCGGCCACTTAAACCACGAATGGATCCCTGCCGTGGCTTCCTTATGAATAACTGCGCTAAGAAAGTTTGTCCTTTCCTGGTTCAGTCATGGCTATAACCACTGACAGCGCGGTCTCCCATTTAGAACAATAGGAAGCAGATTACACGCGGCTGCCGCTGGATTTTTGTTGCTGATTTGCACCCAATCCGCATAATAGAGTAAGATCTGGCGATCTGCTGCCTATCTTTAGGCCACGTTCACAGAATGGATGCATATTTGCGGTAAAAAAAATAAAAATAAATTATGTTTTTTAATTTTTTTTATAAATCCAACTCACATTCTGCAAAAAATATTAAAGTGCTCTTTGTTATTGGACTTCCATCTAAACCCAGAGCACGGTTTGTATAGATATTCTGCAGATGTCACTGTGAGTGAATGGGTGAGGTAATACAGATGTGGGGATGACAGGGACTTCTCTGTGGTGGATCAGATCGCCTCCTCTAATATATCATCAGTGCACAAGGATAGAAGAACCCCCTGTGATGACGTAGGAGGCCGTCAGTGCCCAGTCCTCTGCCCCTATACACACTACACTAGCCACGCCTGACTAACCAGGACAAGCCGAGCCTAACACTATGCGGTTTTCTTCCTCCTACGCCCTGCCAGTCTATTCCCTCTCAGTAATTCAAGATGGCGGCGCTCCCCCTCCCTCGCATGCTGCATGTGGGCTGTCGCCATATTGCTTTCACTTCTTCTCACAGTCGCCATAAAATACACGACTTATGTGACGAGTGCGCTGTAGTGTGGCTCTAATAACCGCACCATACACGCAGGGCCGTGTGTACATTACGTGTCCTGTGAGATAAGGCGAGAAAGGCCGCCATACCTCCGCCCCCACTCCGGCCTAGCTGCGGCCTCCTCTGAGGCCTGGAAGGGCAAGCGGTCGTGCGGAGGCCTAGGAGCGGGCCATACAAGGCCGCGGCCTGTGCCTCCTCACACCGGCAAGCCTGATAACGTGAGAGAAACGCGAATCCTGGCGGAGGAGGCGGCTGCAGCCACGGCTCCTGCCCGCTCCTCTCTGCAGCATAATTAGGCAGAGCCAAGGAAGCCGCAGCGGAGCCCCGTCAGCCGCCCGCTCGGCCTGGTAGATTCCCTCAGGACTGCTCCCTCTTCCCGCCCAGGCCCCCGCACTCTCTCCCGCCGCGGCCTTACCTGCAAATGTTGCAGCAGTTCCTTCCGTGCACCGGCACCGGGGCTCCTTGTCCGTTAGGCCTGTTCGCGATGGCTGATTCGAAGGGAGGGGGGAAGGTAATAGAGTGAGAGCGAGAGGCAGAAAGGGAGGGGCCGAGCTCGATGGCTGAGAGAAAGAGAGGGGGGAAGGAGGGAGAGGAAAAAAAGAGCGGGCAGCTCTCCTGGCCCGGGCCGCCGTCAGCAGTAAACGTCACTGCCGCAGAGCCTCAGGAAAATGCGGAAGGGGGAGGCCGCGTGCGAGGCGCTCTGGCTGCTCACCACAGAGGCCAGGCCCGGGCCCAGAGCGGGAGCACGGTGCCCCGGGGCGGGGGAGAGCGGAGGCGGCCGCAGCCTGTACCCACCACACCGCCGCTCGGATATCACACACGCTCGTATATGTATATTCATACTAATATATACATTTATATAGATGTGTATGACTGAGGACGGGGCTGCCTCACCTCAGTGTGTAACATATACTGTCTGCTCTGTGAGGACACAGGACCGGGCTTTATAATGTGGTTCTCCTACTGCAGCATTTAGGGAGGTTTATTGTCCCCCTCTGGGTGTAGGGCCCCTCTATTACACAGCAGGGCACATCTGCTCATCCTGCCCCCCCCCCCCAAAAAAAAAATAAAAAATAAAAAAAATTGTGTGTGCCCCAAAATGGTAGCAGTAAAAATGTCAAATCCTTAAAAAAAAAAAAAAAAAAACAACAACCCTCACGCTGCTCTGTTGACAGAAAAGCCCATAGAGAATGGCGAACTGAAAATGTTTTTTTATAAATGTAAAAATACATAAAGAAATATTTAGTATGGCTGTAATTGTACCAGAATACAGGGAACGTCATTAACAGCGCCTGGTGAACGGCGTAAAAATGAAACACGAACAATGCTAGGGGAATGGCTGTTTTTTTCTTTTTTTCTTTTTTTTTTTATGTTCTCCGCCAAAAGGAAAATTATTAGACCTTGTTCACATTTCTGTGTCAGTGTCACATCCATGAAAAAATGCGTACGTGTTTCATATGTGAAGATGACCATGACCTTGGTTGGTCCATGTGTCATCCGTAATTCACTGACTTTGCTCAGCTGAAAATTAATTTCCAAAGAATCTCCTATTAGTCTTCAGTGAAAAACTGACACAACACGGATACTAACCATGAGGTATCTGATTTTCACAGGCCCGTAGACTTCTATGCCATTATAATGCCATCATGTTCCACAGATCATTAGGAGGAGATGTTTTGAAAATTATTTTTCAGCTGCACAGTGTCTGTGAAATGCAGATAACACACAGACAGCAAAAAACGGATTCTTCACAGCAGGGCTGTGGAGTCGGTATAAAGTGGACCGACTCCTAAAATATATAATAAATTGGTACATTTAGTTCAATGCAGTATGTTCTGAATATATTTTCATAAGAATTTGGGAACATGATGAAATGTTCTAGAAATGTCTGTTATATTCCTGAACTAAGGATCTAGGCTTTCAGTTGAGATGACTGTGTGCTGCCCTTTATGTAGATGCTCAGAAGTGAAACTCCTCTGCTACAGATCAGAGGAAAAAGGCACTGGGAAGGAATGGCTTCACTCATCTCAGATCTGCTAGAGAAAGCAGGATTAAAGGGTTTCTGTCATCAGAATTTAGCCCGATAAGCAATCTGCGCACGCGCGTTGAGAGCCGGCGGCCTCCCGGGTCCCGGCTTCATCAATGCGCATGCGCAGATTGCTTATCGCAATGCGCAGGCGCGGGAGTTCGTGATCGTACAGGGCCAGGAGACGAAAGAGATGGCTGCCTGGCCCTGTCAATCAACCCAAGGGAGGAGGGGTAAGGGGCGTTATTATGGCCGCTCCTAGGTGCAGGGTTCACGCCTACTGCACCTAGGGGGCCTAATTAGCATATTATAAAAACGCAATTTTAACAAAAAGTACTGTACAGATTTCTATAAAAGAAGGCTTTCTGTCATCAGGTGTCATTTGCGATTTGCAAATGACGCTTGGTTTTGTACTCTAAATTCTGATGACAGAAACCCTTTAAAGAGGTTTTCTCACTAGTTACAAAGATTAGCTTTCAACATAAAGGGACAGTTAAAAGAAGACATTTTCTAAATACAGTGGTCAGTAGATTTTACTTTAGTCATGAACTATAGACAGTTCAGCAGGTCTCTCATTGTACACAGGTTTCTATGGTAATCTGCAGACCAGAAAGACTGTTATCTGATTGGCTAAGAGCAGGAGTGACCTCAGTAAGAAAAATTTGTTGAGGACTGAGAAGGATGGCTTTACCTGAAATTGTGTTAGAGATCACAACCTCCTGCTCTGTCAGAGTAAGTTAATATGTGCTAATAACTGTGGAGATCCCCACAGCCTGAGGAGACATAGTAAGTGCAAAATACCTGTCATCCAGTAAATCAATGTGCTGAGAAAACCCCTTTAAGGCAAGTACTTCTTAGTATATCTAAACTTTCAATAAACTGCATAAATCACTTGTCCAGTGCATGTTCTCTCTGCTTTATGTTTTAGTTTGCTTTCCCTCTGATGTAAAACACCTAGGGCCTTATGTATGAAAACTGTATAGGTGTAGAAGTTTCTTTGTTGCCCATAGCAACCAATCAGAGCTCTCCTTTCATTTCATATAGTGCTCTGGAGAAATGAAAGGGGAGCTCTGATTGGTTGCTATGGGCAACAAAGAAAGTCTTCGACCTAGACAGTTTTATATATCAGGCCCTTAGTGAGCTGTACCCAGAGAAGCCTGATACTGAAAGTTCAGAGTAAAGATATCTAGTAAAACATATATTACAATTTCTTTTGTCATGACTAGGGATGAGCGAACCGAACCGTAACGAACCAGATTCGTTACGAACTTTCCCAAAAGTTCGGTTCGTCACCGAACCGAATTTTGAGAAAGTTCGGAACGAATCTGGTTAAAATAACGGCGACGCAAAATATACGCATATTTATTGAGAATGTACGCTAATGCGTACATATTCAGTTAAGTAGCGTACAATTGACAACGCTACACTGTATGTTCGTTACTTGAGTAGGAATGTTCGCAGATGCAGTGTATGCGTACGCTAATGCGTACATATTCAGTTAAGTAGCGTACTTTTGACAACACTACACTGAATGTTCGTTATTTGTGCGGGAATGTTCGCATTAGCGTACGCATTAGTGTAAATTCTCAAATATGCGTATATTTTGCGTCGCCATTGTTGAAGTCATTTGGATTTTTTTCAATTTTTTCATTGTAATAGCAACTGCAAGTAAACGAAACTATACCCTATCAGACTCCCATTATTGTAGAAGCAATTATTCAGCCGTTATAGCAAGGTTCGTTTTAGGTTCGGTTGGTACGAATCCGAAATTCAAGAAAGTTCGCCGAAGCGAAACGAACCGAACTTTTCAAAAGTTCGCTCATCTCTAGTCATGACATATCTGTTCTATTGATTTATGCAAAGTTATCACTTAAACATGCTCTATGTATGAGGGAGTGGGATTGGGAGTCGGGGCTTTGGCTTCGGGACTCCATAGCCCTGCTTCACAGGCATCTTCACAGAGGCATCACTGACCACTTTTTCACAAATTTAAGCACGGACATGTGAATGAGGCTTAAAGGGAACCTGTCATCTCCGAAACAACCCCTGAACTAGAGTAAGCTGTGTATAGTGTAAATGATGCTGAATCCGATTATGAAAGTTTTATCTTCATACTCACTTCCATTCCGACACTGTGCTCCCACAAACGTGCAGTAAAATGCACTCACTGGACTCTTCTTTGAGTCCTCTCCATTATGTGAGTGAGCACTGGAGTCCAGTGAGTGCATTTTACTGCTGGTTTGTCAGAGCACAGCGTCAGAATGCAAGTGAGTATGAAGATAAAACTTACATATTCGGATTCAGCATCACTTACACTATACAACGCTTACTCTAGTTCAGGGGGTGTTTCGGAGATGACAGGTTCCCTTTAACTGTGAAGCTTTTATTATCACGACTGAGTGTGTCGGCTCCGCTGACCCAAACTGATCATCATGTAAACATAGTACATTAGACCCGTGATGGAACCGTATTGTAAAATTCTATGATGCAGTCAGGTCGGGTGAAGGGAGCCGTGGTTGGTTCAGGAGATGCAGCCGATACACGGACCATGTGTCCTGGACTGAGCTCTGTCACGTGAATCATCCCTTATTCTGTCAGGTTCTGCTCCTGCAAGTGCCCAGGGCGGAGCTTCACTGTGAGGTGCTTTCTGCGTTGAGCTGCTTCATAGCCCCTGCCCTCTGCTATAAGTGGTCTCCTGGTTGGAGCAGTCACTCAGGTGAGGGGCCTCGGAGCACTTCAGTAAAGCCCACCCCTGCAGTGCATATGCAGGAACAGAACCTGGTAGAATAACTGTTCATAGTCACACCACTGAAAATGGAAGCTCCTCATAAGCTGTGTTTGCATTTTTTTCTGTATTCGTTCTGTTTTTTTGGGTCCCATATGCGGAACTATTCACTTCAATGGGGCCGCAAAAAAGGAAATGACTCCTTGTGCATTCCGTGTTATGTCAGAATGGCCATTTCACAAAAAAATAGAACATGTCCTATTATTGACCACGTTACAGACAAGGATAGGAATGTTCTATCAGGGTCTGGCCGTTCCATTCAGCAAAATGGGGAATTCAAACAGCCAGTATCCCTGTTTTGTGGATATGTAATTTGTGGACCGCAAAACACCCAACAGTCGTGTGCATGAGCCCTAAATAGTACTCAATCAAAAACTCCTCTCATGGTAAGTCTTCGCCACTGCCTGTTCTGAAGCTGAAATCCGGTTCTTATAATGTGCAGCTCAAACAGCTATAGGGCGTGTTATAGAAAATTTCTACTAAAGCCTTAGTCAGGGGCACACCATAGATCCTACATGGAATTATCCCGGAGGGGTGATGCCCTGGGGGCCCACCAAAGCCCTTCTCGCTGCCACTGGCCAGGTCTATAATGATCGAATGCTCTCAGCAGTACTTATGTACAGATGCCCTCCTGAATTCAATATATGGCTGTCCTCAGGATGGTTATACAGTTGAATACTGCGGCAGGACATAAGAGCCCATGGCTTCCTGCCCTGCTGGTAACCCCCACAGGCCACTATGAGGCAGTATGATGCAAACTGCAAAAGTTTTGCCTGCAGTGGAACTTGAATCAGGTATTTTATTTTTTTTCTTCTTGGTCACTTGGGGAGCATACTACTGGGGGCACTATAGCAGTGCTCCAGACTAAAAAAAATACCTAGGAGCCATTGGCTCCTGAACTGAAAAATGTAGTCGCCAAATTAAATTTTTAGTCGCCAAATTTAAATATAATAAAAAAAAAGACTTGGAGGAGAAGATGGAATGTCTGGCCCATAATAGAACGGTCCTATCCTATTTTTAGGGGGGGACAAGGTGGCTAAAAAATGGCGAATTGTGCAGTTTTTATTTTATTTTTTCTGTTACGTGTTCACCACATAGGAGATTTTTTAAATATTTTAATAGTTTAGACTTTTCAGACGTGGCGATACATAAAATGTTTATTTATTGTTAATATATTTTATATGTAAAATTGGGAAAGGGGGTGATTAAGGGGCCTTTCAGATGGCCGTAGTATTGTGCATCCGCTCCGCAATACCACAATCTGGGGAACACACGGCCGGGCGCCCTGTTCAAAATGCCTATTCTTGTCCACTGTTGCGGACTTCAGTAGCGTCCTGGTTGCCATGGTAACCGATCATCAACATTAAATCAAGTATAGGAGGCAGCGGTATAACATACCCAGCCTCAATAGCAGGGCGTGCGATCCGCGGCAATTAACCCCTCAGGTGCCGCACCTTGCCCTGTTATTGAGGCCGGGTATGTTATACCGCTGCCTCCTATACTTGAACTAATGTGCTTTACATTCATTGTTTTTTTTTTTTTTTTTTAAACTTTATTTATTTATTTAATTAGTAACTATTAGCCCTCTAGGGGCTAGAACCAGGGATCTTTTAATCCCATGTTCTATTCACCCTAATAGAGCTCTATTAGGGTGAATAGGACTTCACAAGCTCCCTGCTGCCCTGTGCTTTGTGCACACAGCAGCAGGGAGCTTACCATGGCAGCCAGGACTTCAGCAGCATCCTGGTTGCCATGGCAACCGATTGGAGCCCTGCGATTACACTGCTGGGGCTCCTATCGGGATCTACCACTGCCACCAATGGAAAGGGGGGACCCTGTGGCCACTGCCACCAATGCTTATTATTCTGGGGGTTGGGGGGGGACGGCGCACTGCGCCACCAATGTTTATTATACTGGGGGAGGGCGCACTGCGCTACCAATGAAGTTAACTATGTTTAATACAAGTACAGGAGCGGGTGCCGTCGTGGAATCACATAGCCGGCACCCGACCTGTATTATAGGGAGCTGCAGTCAGCGGTAGTGCGGCACCTGAGGGGTTAACTGCGGCGTATAGGAGCTCCCTATAATACAGGTCGGGTGCTGGCTATGTGATACTGTGCCGGCATCCGCCTGCTGTACTTTTATTAAACATAGTTAACTTCATTGGTGGCGCAGCGCGCCCTGCCCCTCCCCTCGTCCGCCCCTCTCATTGGTGGGGCAGTGTGCCCTCCCCCTCCCCTCTGATTGGTGGCAGCAGCAGCAGCAGCACAGGGGGAGGGAGTGACTGCTTCCTTCTCCCCTGTGCTGCTGAGGGAACATGGAGCACGCTGACAGCAGCGCACACCATGTTCTCCGATACTGCCGGATGTAGGCTCAAATGGCGACAAGACTAAAAAGTCTTGTCGCCATTTGCAAATAATGAGTCGCATTTTGGTCGCCATCTGGAGCCTTGTATAGGGGTGCATGTATTACTAGGGGTTGTCCAGGTTGGATGCTATAGGAAGGTCTTGCTTCATACTGTGTCCCTCATCTAAGCTACTAAGCCCCCTTCTCTGTGTGTGAGGAGCTCCAGACTCTCCCCTGACAGATGATGTTGGGGAATACACATTGATGCTCGGCCAAACTGTACGTTTATGGGGGAGTTGGGGAGAGAACTGTTGGCCAAACGATCATATTGAATGTGTATGGCCACCTTTAGAACCCCCCCCCCCCAGTAAAGGTGCATTTGGACACACCAATAATCGTCCAGATTATTGGGAACCGTTCCTGCAAGAGTAGTTCCCGATTGGTCATCTAAATGTGCCACTGATCACGCGATGAACGCGTGAAACGCTAGTTCATCGGGTGAAGCTGTCGCTCTTGCAGGCACCACCAATCATGGCTTCTGAGCAGCAGATCGTGCGGTTTAAACAGGAATCTGCTGCTCAGAAGCCATGAATCGTTCACTGAACGAGCAGCCGACTATCGGGACGGAACACTTCCTTGACGACAATCGGCCGCTCAGTCGGCCCGTCTAAATCCACCTTAAAGGGAGGCTGTCACCTCATTTTCACCTATATAGCTAACAGCAGTGCCCCACAGACGATTGCATACACATCTCAGACATACCAGTGTGCACTGTGTGTCTGTATTCCTCGTTCAGAAAAAGCACTTTTATTCTGCAGGAAAACATCTCCCAAGTGCCCGGCTCTGCTGCTGCTGCAAACCAGACTGGAGGGTGGAGGGCAGCTTTAGCTGCTCATATCTTGGGATTAGTAGATAGAACAATGGTTCTGACCTTCTTTGAAAGCTGACATTCCAAGCTTTAAAATGATATCAAAATCACAGCATTATATCCAGTATATCAGAAGATATAGCTGTTAGAAATCGAGTCGGGAGAGAAAGCGGTTTTTAGTTTCACTTTCAGCCAGGCACTTGGGAGATGTTTTCCTGCAGAATAAAAGTGCTTTTTCTTGACATGTAATACAGACACACAGTGCACACATGTATGTCTGGGATGTGTATGCAATCTTCTATGGGGCACTGCTGTTAGTTATATAGGTGAAAATGAGGTGACAGACTCCCTTTAAAGTCCTCAAAGGGACTGAGTGTTGTAGGCTGATTCTTACTCCTAAGCTCTGTGACATAACAGAGAGGACTCAAGTTCTGTAGCGCAAAGACCCTTTATGAGATTACTGTGGGAGAGAATGCTATGACTAGAAAGAAAAAGAATAAAATACTCATAATAATAGTTTTGTGTCTTTTGAGTTATACAGTCAATGAAGTAGTTTAGGGTAGTTGTCCATAGTGACAGATTCCCAGAACTCCTTCTTGCAGAATGCAATAACATGACTGCTAACACTGCAAACCATGGTACCACAGCATAGTGATAGCACCAGCTCAGGTGCTCAGCCCACACCATAGCAGTGGGTGTCAGCTGTAATGTACCCTGCTGCCACAGAGCGATCAGAGATAATGTGGAATGGGGATATTTAACCCCTTAGAAGCAGGGGCAGATTTGTCCACCATGGAGAGCATACAAATGCATGGGGCCCAAGGCGCAGGTTTCATGAAGTGATGACGTTGTGTCTGCTGTGCATAAAGCCCATACAGAACGGAGAGATCTGCTCATTTGTCATGGGAATGTGGGTTAAATGAGTATTCATATTGTGTGAGTGGCATATAAGGGGGGATTTTACTGTGCCAAGGGGCAAATAAGGGGCCCCCGAGATATAACTTTTCCAGAAATACCAAAACCACCCTTTCTTACATGCCATGGTCTATAGTGACTGTGGCATCTAAGTGGGTTACAAAGGGGAGGAGCTCCCTCTGTATCCTTTCCGCATCTATAATGGTACAGATTACGTCCTTATATTTTTTTTAATAAACAAGTGATTTTATGATGCAAAAGTAGTAAGCCATCAAAAATGCTCCAGTGTATTTGGAAAGATGTTTCTACACCTTAATTGGAGTCCACCTGTGGTAAATTCAGGTGATTGGACATGATTTGGAAAGACACATCCCTGTCTACAGTCATGGCCAAAAGTTTTGAGAATGACACAAATATTATATTTTCACATGATCTGCTGCCCTCTGGTTTTTATGTGTGTTTGTCAGATGTTTTTATCACATACAGAAATATAATTGCAATCATATTATGAGTAACAAAAGCTTATATTGACAGTTAGAATGAGTTCATGCAGCAAGTCAATATTTGCAGTGTTGACCCTTCTTCTTCAGGACCTCTGCATTTCTCCCTGGCATGCTCTCAATCAACTTCTGGACCATATCCTGACTGATAGCAGTCCATTCTTGCACAATCAATGCTTGCATTTTGTCAGAATTTGTAGGTTTTTGTTTGTCCACCCGTCTCTTGATGATTGACCACAAGTTCTCAATGGGATTAAGATCTGGGGAGTTTCCAGGCCATGGACCCAAAATCTCTATGTTTTGTTCCCTGAGCCATTTAGTTATCACCTTTGTTTATGGCAAGGTGCTCCATCATGCTGGAAAAGGCATTGTTGATCGCCAAACTGCTCTTGGACGGTTGGGAGAAGTTGCTCTCGGAGGACATTCTGGTACCATTCTTTATTCATGGCTGTGTTTTTAGGCAAGACTGTGAGAGAGCCGATTCCCTTGGCTGAGAAGCAACCCCACACATGAATGGTTTCAGGATGCTTTACAGTTGGCATGAGACAAGACTGGTGGTAGCGCTCACCTCGTCTTCTCCGAATAAGCTGTTTTCCAGATGTCCCAAACAATCGAAAGGGGGATTCATCAGAGAAAATGACTTTACCCGAGTCCTTAGCAGTCCACTCCCTGTACCTTTTGCAGAATATCAGTCTGTCCCTGATGTTTTTTCTGGAGAGAAGTGGCTTCTTTGCTGCCCTCCTTGAGACCAGGCCTTGCTCCAAGAGTCTCCGCCTCACAGTGCGTGCAGATGCACTCACACCTGCCTGCTGCCATTCCTGAGCAAGCTCTGCACTGCTGGTAGCCCGAAGCTGAAACACTTTTAAGAGACGGTCCTGGCGCTTGCTGGTACTTTCTTGGGCGCCCTGGAGCCTTTTTGGCAACAATGGAACCTCTCTCCGTGAAGTTCTTGATGATGCGATAGATTGTTGACTGAGGTGCAATCTTTCTAGCTGCGATACTCTTCCCTGTTAGGCCATTTTTGTGCAGTGCAATGATGACTGCACGTGTTTCTTTAGAGATAACCATGGTTAACAGAAGAGAAACAATGATGCCAAGTACTAGCCTCCTTTTAAAGTGCCCAGTGGTGTCATTCTTACTTAATCATGAAAGATTGATCTCCAGCCCTGTCCTCATCAACACCCACACCTGTGTTAATGGAGCAATCACTGAAACGATGTTAGCTGGTCCTTTTAAGGCAGGGCTGCAATGATGTTGAAATGTGTTTTGGGGGATAAAGTTCATTTTCTAGGCAAATATTGACTTTGCAAGTAATTGCTGTTAAGCTGATCGCTCTTTATAACATTCTGGAGTATATGCAAATTGCCATTATAAAAACTGAAGCAGTAGACTTTGTAAAAATTAATATTTGTATCATTCTCAAAACTTTTGGCCATGACTATATATAAGGCCTCACAGCTGACAATGCAAATCAGAGCAAAACCCAAGCCATGAAAACTCAGAGACAGGATTGTGTGGAGGCACCAATCTAGAGAAGGATACAAAAAAAAAGTCCACTGAAACTTCCCAAGAGCACAGTGGCATCCGTAATTCTTAAATGGAAGAAGTTTGGAACAACCAGGACTCTTCCTGGAGCTTCCCCTTCCCCCCTCCCTAAAGTAATTAATCAGGGGGAAAGGGCCTTGGTGACAGAGGTGACCAAGAACTCATTGGTGACTCTTGCTGAATTCCAAAAATCCTGTGTGCAAATGGGAAAATTGTCTAGAAAGTCAACCATCACTGTAGCACTCCACCAATATGGGCTTTATGGCAGAGTGGCCAGAAAGAAGCCTCTCCTCACTAAAAGACACATGGAAGTTTGCAAAGTGCCTAAAGGACTTTCAGACTGTGAGAAACAAGATTCCCTAGTCTGATGAAACCAAGACTGAACTTTTTGGCCTCAATTCTAAGCACCATGTTTGAAAGGAAACCAGGCAATGTCCAACACCATCCCTACATAGTGGTAGCAGCTTCATGCTCCAAAACCAAATGGTGCTCCTTCCTTTCTGAGCCCTGCTGTGTGCCTAAGCAGCTTTTATGACCACATATGGGTTTTTTCCATGCTATGAAGAAATTGCATAACAATATATGGGGTGCTTTTTCTCCTGTTAACAATTGTGAAAATAAAAACAATTGAGTTAAAACGACATATTATTGCAAAAAATGTTATTTTCACATCCCAATTCTAATAATTTTTATGAAACACACCTGAAGTCAAAATGCTCACTATCACAGAAAAAAGTGGTGTTAAAAGACAGAAAATGTTCAAAACCCCATATGCTGTTGCGTATTTCTAACCAGGGGAGCAAATACTGCACATGTGATCCGTTGTCGACAGCAATCCCCAGAAAAAATGAATACAATGGAGGATGCCTGCAGCGGACCACATGTACCACACAGACATCCTACACAGGATAGCCAAATGTGCGGATGTGATTGGCTACATAAAACAAAAAAAAAATCAAGGCAATGGTGCACTACAATGGTAAATGCAATTGACAATATATGGCTAAACCATCACACTGATATTAAAATGAGCCAATATATTCTTATATCTCATATATCAAGAACATACCGGAGCCTGAGCACGCCGTGAAGGTCTCTCAAAAGGCCATTTAAGACCACTTTTTTTCTGTTTGTACATTTATACCTGGAAGTGTGGCAACTCCAGGTTTGAATGTGCCTTGATTTTTGATTCATGGGTAACATTCAGGTGCACCTGTGTGGCCTGAGTCACATTGCTCATTGGCAGGTGGGACTCACAGTCTCCTACCTCCGCCCATTGTTTGTGTGATTTTACGCTGCAGGTAACTAGGAGTTGGTCGCCATGTGTTGGCCTGTATGTTCCTTCCGTAATTGCCCATGCGGCATAGGTAGGTTAGCGTTAGGTCCCGTACCACTTTGAGATACGTTGACGGGGTGTTCTGGTTGTTCTTGATATAAGAATATATTGGTGAAAGTCTCATTTTAATATCAGTGTGAGGGTTTAGCCATACATTATCAATTGCATTTACCATTGTAATGCACCGTTGCTGTGATTTTTTCAAAATACTCACTATACCTCTAGATGAATTCACAGAGGTGTGTAGTTTTCAAAAATAGGATCTTTTGGGGGTGCTTCTTATGTTTTGGAAACTTATGCCCTCTGCAAACTTGAAATGGTGATTTGTGTTAATTCCTGTGATATCCCTACATTGTTAACAAACTTAAAGGGTTTCTGTCAGCAGTTTTTTTTAGAGACGTGCTAATGTCAGCTGATTCTAACTATATATATCTTTTATTTATTAGTGCCCCCAGTTTTATGTAATATTAACTTTTATTTTATGCTAATAAGCCTCTAGGAGCAGGGGGGTGTTACTCTTGCTCCTAGAGGCTCTGTTTGCCCACCTTTAGAAACGCCTCCTTGATGTTGATTGACAGGGCCAGGCAGCTTTCTTCTGCTCCTGCCGGCCCTGTCCTGGGTCTACATCGCGCGCCTGCGCCGTGCCATTCATTATTTGGCGCAGTGTGTTAAAGATGCTGGCAGGCTCCTGGCTTCCTCACTGCGCCTGCGCCGTATACGTCAGAGTCAAGCACAGTGCAGGTGCAGTGAGGAAGCCAGGAACCTGCCAGCATCTTTCACTCACATTGCGCCGAATGGCATGGCGCAGGCACGCGATATAGACCGAGGATAGGGCCGGCAGGAGCAAAAGAAGGCTGCCTGGCCCTGTCAATCAACATCAAGGAGGCGTTTCTAAAGGTGGGCAAACGGAGCCTCTAGGAGCAAGGGTAACGCCCCCCCTGCTCCTAGAGGCTTATTAGCATAAAATAAAAGTTAAGATTACATAAAACCGGGGGCACTAATAAATAAAAGTTATATATATTTAGAATCATCTGACATTAGCACATCTCTGTCAATCTGATTCATACCCAAAAAACTGCTGACAGAAACCCTTTAAATGACATTTTGAATACTTTGAGGGGTGTTTTTTAAATGTCTGATGATTTTAATTTTTTTTTGCTTTGGGGCTTCTAAAATATAAGCTCCTCAAAGCCAGAGTTAAATTGGTCCACCCTAAAAAAAAATGAAAATATGAAAAATGCTGCTAACCTGCTTGCTATCTGACATTGCCTTAAAATAAAAATGTGTTTTAAAAATGATTGTGGACATATGGTAAATGTTAATTATTCACTATTTTGTGAGGTATGACTGTCTTAAAAACGGAAATTCAAATTTAGAAAATTTCACATTTTAATTTTTGTTAAATTCAATTTTTTTTTATAAATAAAAACAAAATATATTGACCAAAATGTACCACTGATATAAAGTATTGCATGTCAGGAAAAAAACTCAGAAAGAAAACTCAGTCTCAGAATGGCTTTGATAAGTAAAAGTGTTCATAAAGTGATACGTAAAAATAGGACTGCATCTTGAAGACCAAAATAGGCTGCTTCAGACCAGAGGTAGGTTGTGGCAGGTACTGAAATTATTGGGTCCAGAACTGCTGCACAGAAGAAGACACGACCACAGGAGAGAGCAGCCTGAACAGTCTTTAGACATGATGGTTACAGGTAGCGTTGAACGATTCGGGTTTGGATTGCTGTATCCGAACCCGATTTGTTTGTAAACTTCATTAACAATATAGCCTCTGTCCTACCGTAAAATGTATGGGCTCCTCGGCGATCTTTGCGAACTTGTGGCAAATATCGCAAGGTTTTTTTCATCTCGCGTCTATGACGTGACACTTCATTTATTCGCATAAATTACAGCGTCAAAATCCGAAGCTGAACTCGGCTTTGTACCTCATTAACAAAGCCAAGTTCAGCTTCGGATTTTGACACTGTAATTTATGCAAATAAACAAAGTGTCACATCATAAACGGAAGATGACGCAAGTCTCACAATATATGCCGCAAGTTTGCAAAGACCTCCGCGGAGCCCGTACATTTTACGGTAGGTCGGAGGTTATATTGTTAACCATGTTTCAAACTAATCGGGTTCGGGTACCACATTCCAAACCCAATTCACTCAACACTAGTTACAAGTCTCAGTTCTGCCTGAGGGCACAGAATGGGATGGCGGATATTCACTCAAGCTATACAGATCTCAACTGTGGCCAGTGGCTCTCAGTTCCTCATGATGCTCCAATTCTCCACACTGTAGACTAAGTTATGGGCCACTGTAGCTCCCTTCACTGAACATCTGGGGTGACACTTCTTTAGGCCTATCGCCCTAGGCCAATCTGTCTCCCTCTCTATTGGACCTCAGGAGTTGCAGTGTGTAGGCTTCAACCTGGGTTATGACCTAATGGTTTATCTGTGAGCGACTGGTTGGCTTATAAGCCATATGATTGGCTTAATTTAAAAGCCTGTGGTGCGAAGTGCCCCCTGATGAATAACCCAGTTGATGCTTGGAAATCACTTGGGTATGGCAGTCCACTTGATGGGAAGGTGTACTTAACTTCACACTATTTTAAGACTCTGTTCTATTTTAGCCCGGGTGTTTTGATATGAAGAATTTCTATACTTAGCAGCTATTATACTAGGCCAGCTGAGCACAGCTCTTTATTTGAAATTTTTATGATCAAGTGTGTGTTCTCTTTGCACGTTGTTTGTCAAAGGATTTTTCAGGGTGAAGTTCCCTCTGAAGGTCTGTTAGGATATGTGTGGTCATCAGGTTCCTCAGACCCTGCAATAGGGCTCCACCTTCTGATAGAGTCAAAAGTAGACTTTTGAACTCAGGTGAATATATGGGTAGTAGACTATTCAAATGCTGGTCCTTGCAGGGCCTTCTGTCTTGGCGAATTGGGGAATAATTAACTATATACATCAAACAGCATGAGAAAGGGAATCATGCAGTATTAAAGGGGTATTCCAGTTAGGATAGTGGATAACTATTAGATCTGTAGGGGTCCTACCACTGGAACCCCCAATAATCATAAGAACGGGAGCCCTGTACCCCATGGACCACCCCCCTGAAATGGACAGAGCGGTTGTTAGGAAATTGATGTTGCCACTCCATTCATTTCTATTGGAGCGCTGGAGATAGCTGAGTGCTGTACATCCACAGCATAGGGATAACTTTCTCTAAGGGTCCATTCACACGTCCGTATGAATGGTTCCGCATCCTTCCATTTTCAATGTGCTGTCCGCATCCGCACTTCCGTTCTGCGGCCCTGCAAAAAAATAGAACATGTCCTATTCTTGTCCGCAGCCACGGACAAGATCAGACATTTGTATAGTGCCTGCACATGGCCGTTGTCCATGTTTTGCGGATCTGCAAAACACATGCGGACGTGTGAATGGACCCTAACCGGAATACCTCTTTGAAGAGGACCTGTGTCTTATAAAAACAAATTTGTATTTCCCATGAAATAGCAATTCTGGAGAATAATTTCTTATGACTCTTTGTTGTGCCACCTCTCTTTCATTCCTTTTAGACAATTATGAATTGATAAATGGATGGCCTCTTAATTTGGCACATCCTCCAGAAGTCGGAGCGCCAGAAATTCAAATCTATGTCATCTATGATCTTGTGATGATTTGAACTATATTTTATGCCAGTTTTTGGCATAAAATATATGGCAGTGGGGCTATATTGCAGATTCATCTGAGAATTTTTCTAAGCGCAACCCATTTACGTATTATTTATATCCTTCTTGGCCTGATGTTTTTTATGGTCAACAGAATTTTGGTTCATCAACCACTTAGGTACTAGCACTTTTCTGCCAACCCAGCAACAGTATGCAGCAAATAGATTTAGTTCAGTCTGAACATTCCACGACTGCTGGCTGTTTTGCGGTCTGCAAAAATCTGCAAAACACAGATCAGATACAGGCCGTGTGCATTCTGCATTTTCCGGAACAGAAGGGCTGGCCCCTAATAGAACAGTCCTATGCTTGTCCATAATGTTCCATTTTTTTGCACAACGGTCATGGGGACATACAGACACAGAATACACACACAGTCATTTTCCGTTTTTGAAGTGAATGCTTCCGCATACGGGCCACAAAAAAAATGGAACGGACACAGGGAAAAAATACGTTCATGTGCATAAGCCCTTAAGCCTTGTCCACATTTCTGTTTTTCGTGACGCATGCTGTGTGAATTATCTGCAGACAGCACACCTAAGCATTGATTTAAACATCACAAACATTGCAGCCCAGGCCTTGAAAAGAGTCAAATCTACCTGAGAAGAGCCATGGTTATTCCTAATCTCCTGCTCTCCTGCCCATCTGCTGATGACTGGCAGTTCTCTCCTAGAAAGAAAGGGAGAAAACTAGGTAGAAGCCTGTCAGTCATCAGCAGGTGGGCGGGGAGAGCAGGAATTCATGAATAACCCTGACTCTTCTCATGAAAATTTGACTCTTTTCCAGGCGCAGTCTGCAATGTTTGTGATGTTGGTTCTTGGCAACCACTTACTTTTAACTTATAAATGACAGACCGTTGAAATCAACTCACCTGTCTCTACTTTATTCTGCTGTTAGTATGGGTAGCATAAAGGTGATGACAGGTTCCCTTTAAATGTGTCTGTTCATATATCAGTATTTTTTACTGACCATGGGTCAGTAAAAAAAAAAAATATCATGGAGACATGCACTACTTTGGTCTGTGATGCAGACCAAACACGCCCATTGAAGTCTATGGGTCTGTGAAAATCCTGGACACAACATGGCATCTGTGTGGCGTCCATGTGGCCTCCGTTTTTCACTGAAGGCTAATAGGAGATGCTTTGGAAATTAATTTTCAGCTGAGCAGTGTCCATGGATTACAGATGACACACGAAGGCTAAAAACAGACACACACACCGAACATGGATCCTTCACAGACATCTTCACTCATGAAACAAGGACACTTTTTTCAAGGACTTGAAAATGACACAGAAATGTGGACGAGGACTTAGACTGTGAATGGAAACCGTCACCATAGTTCACTCAAACCTATACATGTTATATATCAAAATTATTGAATAGGGAACCCATTGCAATACATTTTTGTGTCAGTTTTCATATATAAGAACTAAAAAGCTATAATAAAAAAATGACTTTTTAATAAGAATTTGTGGTTTTCCCCCAAATGAAACCTAATAAAGGAAAAAAAAAATCTCTAAAAAAAAATCATGCTAATAAAAAGTCATAAGTGTCAAGTAAAAAACAGTGCAAAAAATAAAGTTAAGGTCATTAACCCTTTCGCGCCCGGAGGTTTTTTCGGTTATGCATTTTCGTTTTGCGCTCCCTGCCTTCAAACAGCCATAACTCTTTTATTTTTCTGTTCACATAGCTGTATGAGGGCTTGTTTTTTGCGGGACAAGTTGTACTTTCCAACGCCACCATTTAATATTGCATACGGTGTAGTGGGAAGCGGGAAAAAAATTCCAAACCGGGTGAAATTGCAAAGAAAACGCTATTCCGCTACAGTTCTACGGGTTTCTTATTTACAGCGTTCGATGTGCATTAAAACTACTTTCATTCTACTGGTCAGTACAAATCCGGCAATACCTAATATGTATAGTTTTTCCTGCGTTTTCATAGTGATAAAATAATTAGAAAGTTGCCCTTTTTTTTTTTTTTTTTTTCCTTGTCAAATCTTGACCCCTATAACTTTTTGGTATTTATGTGTACAGAGCTGTATGGGGGCTCATTTTTTACGGTCGATCTGAAGTTTTTATTGATACCATTCTGGGGTGTGTATGACTTTTTGATCACTTTTTATTTAATTTTTTTTAGAAAAAAAAAGCGACAAAAAACGGTAAATCGCCATTTGGACGCTTTTTTCCGCCACACAATTCGCCGTATTGGAATTTTTTTTTATATTTTAAAAGTACGGGCGTTTTCGGTCACGGTGATACCCATGATGTCTATATTTATTGTTATTTAGGTATTTATTTTTTAATTATACGGAAAGGGGGGTGATTTGAACTTTTATATCTTTTTTATTTTTTATATATTTTTTAACATTTTTTTAAATTTTTTTTTACTATTTGAAAGCTCAAATATGGGCTGATATATTGTGGCTTTTTTTTTTCTTTATGAGCAATCATGGATTTTATAGACTCAGAAATCCAAGAATTGCTCATTTCTTATCCTGGCCTGCCATCTAGTGGCCAGAATAAGAATTGCACTTTGAAAACTGTAATCCTCACCAGCGAGGATTACAGTTTTCATATGGTGTACAGACACCCCGATTGGCCACACGAGACGCAACTAGATGCCGTGATCACGTGTGATCACGGCATCTAAACTCCCAGGAAGACGCCGCCGATGGCGGTAAGTAGCGGCAAGTCTCTGCTGTTAGAAACAGCAGAGACTTGCCGGCCATGACGCCCGCCGCACTTGCGAGCGGGCGCCATGTGCCCGCATCGCCCCAGCGCCGTACATGTACGCCGCTGGGCGCGAAGGGGTTAAACCACCACATGCACAAAATCATGAAAAATTGCCTGGACATTCAGGTCTTTTTGAGGCCCAGCCATGAAAGGGTTAACATTGTGTGGCTGCACCAAATTTATGAAATGGTGGACAGTTATCATGTATTTGGTGCAACGCACTGTGTTATATGACTAAAGGTGCATTTACACTGTGCAGTGAGCAGCAGATTGTCAGGAAGGAAGCATTCCATCCGACAGTCAGATGCTCGCTCAGTGGAGGAATAAGATATATGCTTTCATGCAGAAATTTTCTCCACAGTATGAGGCCTCATGCATACGGCCGTTATGTGCATTGGGGGCCGCATTTTGCAGTCCCCAATGCACGGGCACTATCTATGTAGCTGCCACAACAGATGCAAGCACATTCAACTTTATGGGACCGTGGGGGTTCTGTGCCACCGTTCATAACCGCACCTTCCGGATTGCGGACCCATTCAAATCAATGGGTCTGCATCCTTCATGCGGTGAAAACATGGCCGCATATTGCGGACCTTCTGTTTGTGGGCTACAGCTGGCAAAGGCCGTGTGCATGAGGCCTGGGGATGAGAGATGGTTATTGTGATCGCTCATTCTCATAGAGCTGCATTGTTTCTGGGCAGCAGATTGCTGTTTAGACAGCACAATCTGCTGCCCAGAAACGATGATTGATGTGCCTCCACGAACAACAATGTTCCTTCATCGGGTGATCGGCAGCACCTTTACACGGGTAGATTGTCGGGAACAAGTGTTCGCAGGAACGTTTGTTCTCAATAATCTGCCCGATACACCAGGGGGGGCTGCCTGCGTAGGATGTGACTTTTTTGACACATTTCAAGTGTTGCAGACAGTAAATGTGCCATAATCCAGGTCTAATCTGATTTTTAGCTCTCAACTACTTGGATACCGGAGGTTTTTTCGCTTTTGCGTTTTCATTTTTCTTTCCTGTTTTCATAGAGCCTTAGGCCCCTTTCACACGGGCGAGATTTCCGCATGGGTGCAATGCGTGATGCAAACGCATTGCACCTGCACTGAATCCTGATTCATTTCAATGGGTCTGTGTTTCACGCATCAGTTCTGCGTTGCGTGAAAATCGCAGCATGTTCTATATTCTGCGTTGCAGCCCTGGCCCCATTGAAGTGAATGGGTCTGCGTGATTCACTGATGGTTGCAAAGAGATGTTGTTTGTAAACATTTAGTTTTTTATCACGCGCGTGAAAAACGCATCAAAACGCTTCGTACCCGCGCGGAAAAAACTGAACGAATGTACGCAATCGCAGTCAAAACTGACTGCAATTGCGTGCGGATTGGTGCGGATTTTCCGGAACGCACCCTGAACCATCCGGACTGAATCCGTGACGCTCGTGTGAAAGAGGCCTTAACCTTTTTATTTTTCCATTCTCATAGCTGTATGAGGGCGCACAGCGCTTTACAGACATTAGCATCAGGCTGTCCCCAATGGGGCTCACAATCTAAGTTCCTTCTCAGTATGTCTTTGGAGTGTGAGTTGAAACCGGAGTAACCAGAGGAAACCCACGCAAACACAAGGAGAACATATGTTTAATTTTTGTCTAGTATTACATGACAGAATGATCTCTGTGGCCTTTGGTTTTCACATATTTACGATTGTGACCACATAAATGGTTCACCTTTTTTGACCAGATGCCACACTTTTTGTTACCCCACTGTAAATCTGTCCTTTGTCCACTCGGTCTCCTAAGAGATTAAGGTGAAATAGGGACAGCTTTTAAGAAAGTGGAAATGCTCGTCAGGACGGCTATTAGGGTTGGTCACGTTTTGATCCTTTTAATTAGTAAAAGTTACGTTTTTGAGGGTTTTGTTATTCTTTTATTTAAGTGTTCTCAATAGAAAATGTGGAGTGAGTAACTGCTAAATACTGCTTGGTGGTAGCTTATCTTACTTGAGAACAAAAGAACTGGGCGGGTTGAAATCCAACTGCTTGATCCCTCTTTTTCCTTACGTCAGGACACCACCACCAGACACAATAGATGGTTGGTCAGTCTTGCCAAAATTGTCAGGTTTGGCTGACATTCATCTCTTGTGTATGGCCACCCTTATTGTGAGAGAAGGCTAGCCGTCCAAACATTTTATCTGATGCCTTATCTACATCACTTACAAGTCATTTGACATTGATATTACTATATTCTAATTATTTTGATATACTATTACTATATTAAGCCTCTACATCTTGGCATTATACAGTGTGAAACATTTACAGGTACTGCATTCATAACCACATACGTTTTCTTCAGATTACATTGCAGGCTTGTTGGAACACGTTAGTTATTAGGGGGTGTGACATTTTAAAGCGAGGAGATGTGATAAATCTGGGAAAGGATAGTATGAGGATGTTATTAGAGCAGTACAGAGAAGATGATGGGCAGACCAGCACAGGAGTGTACATTAGTACATGGAGATTAGTGAGAAACTGAAGAAGCCTGGAGTTAGGTTAGGATTTTCATTGTGTAGTGCTCCGTTAATGGACGGACTTGCAATAAGGGAAGGTGAGGAAAGGTGAACACTATGGGAGAAAAAGTTAACTGCAAATATTGCTGTAAAAATAAAGTTAAAATAAAGTAATAACTGATTGCAGTCCATTGGTTTTGGAATAGATGTTCGGATAAAATTTGTAAGCTGAACATCAAGTGCATCCAGTGTATTCTTCATTAAATTAAATTTTATGCAGCTGTAATAAGATAATTACTTAAAGGGGTTGTCCCGGTTCAGAGCTGAACCCGGACATACCCTTAAATTCACCCAGGCAGCCCGCCTGATGTTAGCATCGGAGCATCTCATGCTCCGATGCCCTCCCTTGCCCTGCGCTGGATCACGCAGGGCAAGGGCTCTTCTGTTTACAATAACGCACTGCCGGACTGTTTGGTGACGTCACCGGCTGTAATGAGCTGGCTTTAGCGCTGCCCTAGCGTTTTACTGGCTAGGGCAGCGCTAAAGCCCGCCCATCAGCGCCGGTGACGTCACCAGGCTCACTGCTGGGCAGAAGCCTGCGCCTGGCAGAGCCCGGTTCGTCACCAGAACCTGGCAAAATGCCTTTGCCCTGCGCTAATTAGCGAAGAGCAAAGGAGGGCATCATTTGGCCAGTGATTGTGAGCCAAAACCAGGATTGGAGCCTACACAGAGAAGGTATAATGGAAAGATCTGCACCTAGTTTTGGCTCACAATCGCTGACCGAACTCTATGTGAATTACAGACAGCACGTGTACCCATTGGCTTTAATGTGTTTGTTTGCACATCATGGAGACATGCCCATTGAAGTATATAGGTCCTTGAAAACCACTGACAATGTGGGTGACGTCAGTGAATTAAATTTTTTAAATGGACCATTGGGATATTCTCTTAATTTTAATGTGTTTATTCACACACTAGTGATTTTCCACTGACCATTATTATTCTTTTTTTTTAATCCACTTGCAAATTAGTTAAGTACACAAAGGATGGGTCCTAATCACTGTGCACCCTTGCTCCTGCTTCCTTTTCCAGACCCTCCTTGATTGACAGGATCATGTTCTTGCACAGTCATCTTGACTGGCCCTGGCTATCACAAAGGTTAGGTATTCCCTCGGTGCACTTAAAGGCATTATCCAGGTATAAAATAGGTGCTTCACATGCCAGGCCTCGCCACTTACTAAGGTACTTGTGCTACTTTTTCTGGCTCACCCCAGAGAGGAGTGTGTTCATGTGACTGTGCCCTCTGTGTAAACTGGATTCCCTCCGATGTCACAACCAGGCCTTCCATGATGCACTCTACCAGAATTCCTATCCAAAAAGGTCGCGATATTAGACCCATGTGATCCTGATCCACAAGCCGTGTAGGCAGAGTCCACTACTTGTCAAATTGAGGCTTTGTGGGAGGACGCATTAGGAGGAGACAGCAAAAAGATGGTGGGTGGAGGTTTTGGCCCACTGTGGGTTGTGGCTGCTGCTCATCTACATCTACAACATGGAAGTTTGAGATTTACGTGAAGACTCAGGAAAAAGTTGACAAGTACACCATAATGTCTTGTAGGAGAGGTTTAGACAGACATATTTTAAGCCTCCTGCACAACCCATTTACAGTTTTGTAAGTTTTGCCAGTAGGCAGAGTCAGAATATTCCTACCAAGCTTTTTTCCCCCCTCAACCTTTTTTGTGGCAGTCCATCCTTTAACGAAAGACCTGAATAATACAAAATAGTCTGATTCTGCCCAGGGCCAAACTTGACTGTTACGTGCTTTCTTCATTGAACTGCTTCAGAATCCCTCCCCTCTGCTCTGAGTGACAGCCGCAATAGCCTCCTGATTGGATGCTACCGCTCTGAACTGGTTCCTACACCGCCCTGAACATTGTAGGCTTAGGTTAGGCCCAGGAGAGGCAGTTCTGTTAGTGTTAGGTACCCATCTGCAGAAGCCACCTTGAGGCCATTAGATGGGCCCAACCCACGTTTGATCAAAAATATGAGCCAAGAGCTCCCATTTTTCATGTATAGTACCACTTTAATCCAGAACCATCCCTAGTTCTATTGTTTGCATGTGTAAAGGTGTGCTGCCACGTGTTTTTTGCTTGCCGTCTGCATGCTAGCTTTATGGGTGTGCACCTGTGACTTTGGATGTGCTAGTCTAAATTTTCTTGTTGGATGCTACAGCTGTCAGAGCAGAGGGTTAGGCTGAAGCAGCTCAATGCGGAGAGCACTTCAAAGTGTAGCTTCACCTTAACAGCAGTTGAGAGATTTACTTTACTGCAGCCACAAGGACCATAAGAAACCACTGTTTTAGAGGTGAATCATTGTCTTCCATAGGACAGTGACCTCAGGGTAGGTCACTAGTATCAGATTGGAAGGGGTCCCACACCTGGCACCAAAAAGCGGCTTGCAACAGCCGCCAGAAACTACAGTGGACGGAGTAGGAAACAGAAGGCTTCATTCACTGTATAGTGCAGGATTCAGCAACCCAGCTGTTAAGAAAGTATAACTCCCAGCATCCTCCATTCACTCATATGGGTGTTCTGAAAACAGACAAGTGTGCATGCTGGGAGTCGTTTCAGCAGAGCTGGAGTACCAGAGCTTGCTCACCTCTGGTCTAGTGGCTCTGATTTAGAAGAATGGAAGCCAAGCTGCAGTATGCTGACATGGCCACTACACAGAGGATGGAGCCTTCTGCGTCCCCCTCCATCCACTGTTTAGTCTCTGGGGCTTGTGGCTGCCACAAACAGCTAACCCCCCGCCAGTCTGATACTGATGACCTATCTGAAGGATGGATCATCAATGTGGAAAACCCTTTAAAGGGATTATCCAAATATTTGTAACATTTTCTAGCATCTGATCGGTGGGTGTCCAACAGGGACCCCCACTGATCAGCTGATTGAGAAGGTCCGGTGCTCCTGTCAGGATGCACCCAGGCCATATGACAGATGGTCATGATGTCACTGACCAAGGTTAAGCAACATGAAGGCTGTGACACTCACAGGAGTGCTGGGCTCTCAAACATCTGATCAACGAAGGTCCAAGGCGTTGGACCCCTACCGATCGGGATGCTGATGACTTATCCAGCAGTTACAAAGTCAGATAACCCCTTTAACTGTATTCTAGTATTCTTCATGTGCAGACATATTTTCATCCATTTGAAACCAATACACCCAGATAGTTAAAAGGAATACATAAATAACACAGAGTTGGTCTTTTTGAAGTTTATTCTGCGGACATTCATTCGTTGGTGAATTATGTCCCGAGGTCTTGTACCACCTCAGGAAGAATGAAGAAAATGCTATTATACTTTTGTAACAAAAGCATACAATTTTCATATGTGACACAGCAGGAGGTCTCTGGGCAGCATCAAGCGTTCTTGTGCTGAGAACCTGCTCAGTTATAAATTAGAAATCGGGGCCTGGAATATGAAGAGTTAATGTATCCAAGTAGGTAGCACTTGCTGAATAAATATAAAGCAAGTGTCTCTTTTTAAAAACATTTTGTTCGTCTCTAGTCATCATCTACCGTGGGCTTTATTGTCACTCCTCGTCTTATCTGACCCCAGCCAATCAAACTGCAAGAAAAGAAGCAAGATTTTAATATAATGTATACACAGCGAAGGGGAAAACAAACAAAACCATGGTGGTGTTCTCCTGGTACTGGCATACAGTATATGAAGTTGTACAGTACAGCACTGTTTCACAAGCCAGCTATGAAGAAGGCAACTTGCCAGAAAACACTTCACATGAATAGCACTGTTCTTCTTTCCTACTGACAACTACGCTTTTCATTCTGCCCTGTACACACTTAAAGGGTCACCGAGTTCTCACAAAAAGATATGTCCGAGATTTTGAACAGGTGGGGGTCCGAGTGCAGAGACCACCAATGATCGCTAGACGAGGAGAGAGAAGCGCTCATATAGCATGTTCTCTCCTCACTGTAGTGCAGTGTTCCTCAACTCCAGTCCTCAGGGCCCACCTGCCGGTCATGTTTTCAGGGCTTCCTTCGTATCGAGCAGGTGATATAATTAGTGTCCATGCATCAGGACTGACCTCAGGTATTCATGACCGAGAGGTGGGCCCTGAGGTCTGGAGTTGAGGAACACCGCTGTAGAGGATGGAGTCGATATAGGCCCCTAGACTTCTATTCAGGCTGTCCCCTGCAGCGAGGAGACAGCGCAAGAGATACTGTACAAGTGCTTCGCTCCTCATTGTAGTATCAAAACTTTTGATGTGTCTCTGATATATTAAGTTTTTTGACTGTTTAACAACTGAATGATACAGGTGACCATTACATTCCTCTGAGGGGTGTTTACTGGTTTTAGGTTATTAACGTTTAATCACTACATGAATTAAAACTTCTACGACTTTCCAATATACATTCAAGCTTGTTTTTGTGGGGTAAGCTGCTTTTAATGTACAACAGCATGTAGCAACACAAGCTTCATTTAATGTACCACAATAAGTAATGAGAAAGGGGGAAAAAAACAAAAAAAAACAAAAAAAAAAAACACAATCCTGCAGTGTATTGTTAACAGCATTCACTAACAAAAAAAAAAAAAAAAAAAACATGACAGCCTTATTTCGTAGTTTTATTGGTTCAACAAAAAATAAAAGTTTTTGAAAAAAATTTTTTTGCACCATACATATTCTGACACCTATTTAGGGGAAAATACAACTGATAGCTTTTTTTCTCCATTTAGTTGTGTGTGGGGGGTGGGGGAGTGTGATAAAAATATATAAAATGTTGTATTGGCCAGAAGTTAACCCCACTGTCCATGCATCGATTGTACTCCGTGCAGACCGATGTCTCTGCTATTAGAACTACAAATGTGCTGACTGTACATTCACTGGCACATGGCCAGATGTTGAACAATCAGGATGCATGGCACGGTCAATGACTACGAAAAGGAGTGACCAAAAAAAAAAAAAAAAAAAAAGGGATGAAACGATTCTTTGAGGGGCTAGGCCAGCCTCTTGGTGCTCTAAGCACCTCATTAACAAATAAATATATGTACACATTTCTCTAAAACATCTGCTGCAACAGAGGTAAGATCAACCCTACCAGGAGGTATGCCTCACTGATCATCTTTAACCAACATATACAATAACTAATGCACAAATACTGTGTGGATTTATACTAACTCATTGTAACGGTCATTTCCTGCAGAGAAAATTAAGCATTATAGTCTAAGTCATGGAAGCCAGTGGTTCTCCACAGCATGAGCCATTCTTTGCAGTGGACCTCTGTTCGCAAAGAAAACCCCCATTACATTTATAATGGGGTATAAAGTTTGTAGGAAGCCCCTTTAACCTCCTAAAAGTCACTTTAAAATTGGAAAAACCCTCCCAAAAATGTCACTTTTTTTATTGTAGATTTTGTGTGTCTGCAGTAAATATTGTTTGTGCACAACTCAGGGGACACTATTGTATTTTAACCCCTTAGTGACAATTAATTTTAGCCTTAAAAAAAACCAATATATTTTTCCCCTTTGTGTTCTACCAGTCATAACTTTTTATTTTATTTTTTTTATTTTTGTTGCAGGTTTTTTTGGAACCATTTTGGGGTATATATTGTGTATTAAATAAATGATTTTATTTTTAGGGTGAAAGATTAAAAAACAGCAATTTTTACATTATTGTGTTTTTTTTTTTTTTTTTTTTTTTTACAGTGTTCACTCTGGTAAAATATAATTTTATTATCTGGGTCACTCCAATGATGATAATACCACATTTCTATATATTTTTACTGTTTTTTTTTCCTTTCCTCCTGCAGCCTGTCAGCTCTGTAACTGCTCTCTCTCTCTCCTCTACACTGAAGGGGGGTCTGCTTTAACTGCTCATATCTCTGGTTTGGTACCAGCTAGAGATTGTTTGTTTGAAAGCTGACATTCCAAGCTTTCAGAAAATAACGGAATGACAGCAATATGTTCAGCACAGGGGAAGATATCACTGTTAGAAATCGGGATGCAGTGAATGCAGTGGAAAATGAAAGTAAGGTTTTACCCACGATTATTCCCGACTCGATTTCTAAGAGTCATTTCTGCTCTGTTGCTTAGTCTTTAGCTCTGTTTTGGTCTTGTGTCTGGAAGGTCAGCTTTCAAACAAGATCACAGTTGCATGTTTCTAGCTGCTACCATTCAGGAGATAGCAGCATCTAAAGCAGCCCCCCCACACACACACACTTTCTGCCTGAGCCCATCCTGGGCAGAACAGTTAGCTACTTTTCCCACTCCCCGAGCTGGACTCGGGGAAAACAGTTAGGTGGTTAAAGAAAGCAGAAAAATAAAACCTATGTAAACTTGATTTAACATTAGTAAACTGCTAAACAGTCAGTGATACCATTAACAGATAATGTCAAGGCTAAAGTCCTACAAAAGTGCAAAGCCAGAGAACAGCTTTTCAGTGGTAGGCTATATATATATATATATATATATATATATATAATCTTACCGCCAATGTTTCTCAACCCTTCTACTAAGAGCGATTTTCTCTCCTACTTCCGTGCACACTGGATTTGTGAGCACAATTTTTCCTAAATCAGCTTTCACAGCACTGACACGACCTCCAGTGGACAAAGAACCAATGTTGACCATCAGAACTTCATTCTTAGACAGTTTTTGAACCTGAAACGCAAAAAACATTTTCTTAGAATTGAATGGATCATGGAGTTTAATGAGGAAATGATTTTTATTTTGGTCTTGTCCTAAACCCTTACCTTTGCAGCCTTCTTATCCCCCTCTGTACGTACTCCAAGGAGACGTCGTAGCAGGAAGTAAGAGATTTCCAGCTCTGTGAATATTTCAGGCAACGCCCCAACTGCACCCAGTACCTGGCCAACCATACGATCAGCACGACATAATGTTGGGTCAATCTTGGTACCAACACCTGGCAAAAACAATGAAAGAGGTTTTTTTTGTATTTACATATATTGCAGTGCTTTACAGACAGTATATGATCCTCACTTGCTGCCCCCAGTGGGGCTTACAATCTAAGTTCCCCATCAGTATGTCTTTGGAGCATGGAAGGAAACCAGAGTACTTGGAGGAAACCCACGCAAAACACAGGGAGAACATACAAACTCCATGCAGATGTTGTCCTTGGTTGGATTCGAACGCAGGACCCCAGAGCTGCAAGTGCTAACCACTGAGCCACCATGCAGCCCAGGTTTTCTTTCTCAGCTACACATCTTAAATATTTACATTCAATGCTAGTCACAACTAAAGTTTATTAGATTTCTGCCCCAGAAATCAGAGTAAAGGACCACTGATTTGACTGAATGTAGGTGACATTCTGCTGTGTCATGTCACTTGCTTTGTGTCCATGTCCTCCTCCAGCCCCCATTGGGCATGTGCATTGACTAGACATTTACAGATTAAATGGTTTTAAGGTTTGATTTGGCCATCATTTCTGTGTGGACACCCACTTTAAAATGTTTGAACTATTCACAGTAAGACTAGATGCATTACCCATTAGGAAGAGCACCACTTACCAATAAGGCCTCCAGGAGCAGCATATTGTAGATCATTGTGCTCAGCAAAGAGAGACACAATTTTAGAGAAGATAGGCTTGCACATGAGCTTTCCTTCACTGTCTTTAGAAACTATGCCAGGACGCACCTCTATTTCTTGACCAACCTAAAAATAAAATAAAAAAAATTAAAAAAAAAAAAAGAAGTACTAAATTTATCAAATGTACAGCCTCTAAAAGTACAAGGCAATAACCCCTGAGTGTGTGACAGCACTCTTATCTCATCCAGGATTGTGGGTGGATCATCTGTTTGCCAGTTGATATCCATTTGCTTGTGTTGAATGGTTAGTGCATTTTATTTTCCTACTATGTGGTGTGGACACACTCAACCTTCATCCTACTGATGTCATACATGTCTCTAGTAGCATGTATTATAAAAATGTAGGTGTTTCACAATGTGCCCAGGTAATAAGATCGTAATAAACCAATTGCTTGATCATCAAATAATACTTTGGTAGAGGTAATGCGCGAAGATTAGCTACTAATAAGTCATACCTTTAGTACGCCTTTTAGAATACTGCCTCCGGCTACACCACCTTTCAGATCATCAACCTCACATCCTGGCTTATTCACGTCAAAGGATCTGATAACTGAAAAGACAAAGAATGTTAGCGGTTTCTGTCAATCTCTCTAGCCCAAGCTCCCTTCTCCTATATTGCACAGAACATGTAAAATTGGTCAATTATATATAGCAGAGGATGATTCCATCAAGAAAAACATTTTAGCTCATGCACAGGGCTCTATGCCATGTTATTTTTATAGCCTGTACCCTACTCTAATAGCAGAATCATAGATGCAACCTTCCACAAGTAAGATGTATATTAGGCCTCTCTCACACGACCGTGGAACATGGTCCAGTACAGGCCGTGAAAGCCCGGACCATGCTCCCTCTGAGGAGGGATCTCACGGTGTCATTGGTTGCTATGACGTCGTGCGCTTTCTGAGGCCACCGCTGTACAAGCGTGTACAGTGTTTCACTGTACAGAGGCGGCCTCAGGAGGAGCACGGCGTCATAGCAACCAATGACGCCGTGCGCTCCCGTCCTCAGAGGGAGCACGGTCCGGGCTTTCACGGCCCGTCCCGGACCGTGTTCCACGGTCGTGTGTGAGAGGCCTTAGGGACACATCATCTCTAAGGCCAGTGAATGGCTGCAGAGGTACAAGTCACCCTGTTCAGAAGTTTAAACACCAGGGACTAGGAGAAGCAGGAACCGAAGTCACAGGACAAGGAAAGGCTGTTCCAGCACTTCTCAAGATCAAGTGGACTGTAGCAAAATTTAAAGTGTTTTTTACTAGACAAAAACATGAATGCTGATTTCCTTGGTTTTTAATTTTGGCTACAATAAAACTGTACTGTTTAAAGAGGACCTGTCACCTCTCCTGAGATGCCTGTTTTAATATGTAATAACGATTCTGGAGCATCTATTCTTATGTCTCTGTGTTGTGCCATTCCTTTATTATTTCTACTAGAAATTATGAATGAATTGCTAGCAGTCTGCAGTAAGGGTACAGAGGGGTGGTACCAAGTTTGGGGGGGGGGGGGTCCCTGCACAGACTCACTCTATCCAGTCAGTGCTGCCATTGTCAGACTGTGCAGGGACACACTCTAAACTTGTTACCTCCCCTCTGTACCCTTACTGCAGACATGTCAGGAGAGGTGACAAGTCCCCTTTAACTGGATATATGGCCGATCAACACTTTCTTTGATTCCCATAAGACCATCGAGTATTACAGAGCACATTCTTACAAAATCAGACGTGCACTATTTATAACGCTTCAGACTATATTTTGCAGAAGCATTTATCTTACAATTAGAAATTTCCCTACAGATTTTCCTAATAAAGCGGTATTGCCACCACCAGCACACAACTGGTCTGCTTAAATGGCTTTAAAGTCATAAGGGTGGGGCCGGTTACTCACCGATAAGTCTCGGTTCAGATGTGAAGTCTCTCAGAGGCACTGGGATTTTCTTTACAATATATTCACACACGACTTCAATGTTATACTTCAGCTGAGCGGAGATTGGAATGATGGGTGCACCCTCAGCAACGGTACCTGATTCAAACACAAACCGCATTAACGTAACATTCCTGTAGAAGATCTGAGCCTTTGAAAATACATTACTGAAAATACCCAAGTATTAGACTTAACTTTAATTGATTAAATATTGGGAAATGTACGATTGTGTACTAAAATGCTTGACAAAATTCTATTACATCCATTCTAAACATACTAAATGTTGGCGAAAGGGTAATAAACCCCAATACACATTTAAAGGGGATCTCAGCTTTCAGACTTTAATGGCATAGCGCTAGTATATGCCATCTAAGTCAAATAGGTGCAGGTCACAGAGGTGACACCCACACCTATCTCCAGAACTGGCCTCCTGAAGTGAAGGTGAGCATACTGCGCAAGCGTTCTTCATTTTTTTGCTATGGGAGTTGTTAAAAATAGCTGAGCATATGGGACCCCCACCTGACTTCGATGGCATATTCTAGTGATATACCATCAAAGTCTGAGATGAGGCAACTGCTTTAAAAAGGGTTGTCTCATCATGGACAATGGGGGCCATATATATATGCCCCCATTGTCTTATAGGGGTGGGGTCCCAAATCTGAGACCCGCACCTATATTCAGAATGGAGCCCCGCAAGGTGGTGGCTGGAGAACTCCTGTCTGGCCACCACCAAGCCAGCTCCCCATAGAAATGAATGGCAGCGTACAGCGCATGCGCGGCACCCGCTTCCATTCATTTCTATGGAGACGACGGGCCCCATAGAAAATGAATGGAGGGAGGCTGCGGGTGCGCAGTGCACCCTACTTCACTTTTGGGGCTCTGTTCTGGATATAGCTGTGGGACCCGCACCTATAAGACAATGGGGCCATATCCTAGCGACTGTCCATGATGACACAAACCCTTTAAGTATAGTCTATAGTTACCCATCTGCAAGTTTTGAGGTATATTCACATTTGGTAGATACAACGCAGATTTGAATATAGCAGATCTGCCTGATTGTACATTACTAGCAAAGTGTATGAGATTTTAATGAAGTTGGTCCCTTTATATTACTAGCGGGAGATATCATGGTAACAGCACAAGCATGCAGCTGGTAAAAAGCATTACTAAAGGGGCTGTCTCAATTCAGTAAAGGTTTTTCCTAGTGTGTTAAAGCCCATCCACC
The DNA here is from genome assembly GCA_900303285.1 of Rhinella marina. Classification (NCBI taxonomy): domain Eukaryota; kingdom Metazoa; phylum Chordata; class Amphibia; order Anura; family Bufonidae; genus Rhinella; species Rhinella marina. The sequence continues at coordinate 1,008,131 of ONZH01004164.1, forward strand.
GCTGCTGGATTGCAGGGTGGTTGTAACCATGGAAACAAGCAGTGCATAATGCATTGAATAAAAAAAAATGTATCAAGCCAGAAAAAAAGGAGGCAACATGGACAATCACAATACATTAGTAAGTGCCTAACTTTATCTACATGATAAATGCCTTTCACTAGCTGCATGCATGTTCTATTACTAGAACATGTGCAGTTAGTATTATAAACTGACCAACCCCTTTAAGAAATCTCATCATTTTATGCTGCACCATGGATTTCACCCTTTGGAAAAGGGGGAAAGTTATGGCCATACCTGTTCCACAATCTGCATGTAATACATGCAGATTTTGCCACACCCCCATGGCAAAATCTGCAGTGCACCTTTCTGCTGTATTTTCAAGCCTGTGTGGGATGCACCCTTAGGTGCCGTTCAGACGGCCATAGTATTGAGGATCCGCAATACCACGGATGGCTCCCGGCATGTGTTCCGCAATTTGCGGAACACAGGGCCAGGCGCCCCGTTCAAAATGCCTATTCTTGTCCAGAATAGGACATGTTCTATAATTTATTGCGGAGCCGCGGCTGCCCGCTCTAATAGAAGTGAATGGGCCCTTAATGTCTCACTCACCTTGGACAAATGCAAGGATCTGCTCATACTGCTCCTTGGCTTGACTTTCTTTAACCAAATCAATCTTATTTTGTAAAATAAGGATGTGCTTTAGCTTCATGATTTCAATGGCAGCCAAATGTTCAGAGGTCTGGGGCTGAGGACAGGATTCATTACCAGCTGTAGATGCAAAATGAGAAAAAGATGGGGTCAGAAGAGATAATGCAGTACATATGATACTTCGACAAGAGGAAAATGGACCACAGAATGTCAGAACTTCGGATGCTTCATAAAACCTTGTTGTAGTACCACTTGGAACCGAACCAGAGTTCGGTATCGAGGTTTTTTACAGTAATAATTAATTTACGAAGTTATTACACAAAGTCTTGTGAGACTGAAGTAATAGTTTCGGATCATCGGAGCCAGTACATTCTAATACTGTACGGAGCTCCCGCTGAAGTTTTATGCGAATTGACTTCGGATGAAGCACCCAAAGTCGATTTTCTCATCCCTAGTCAGAACAAAAGACTCACCATTTTCTCTCAGTACAGTTCAGTAGCATTACAGGACTATCAGGTCATTTCCACTAATTTTAAAGAGCACCTGTCACCACAACATGCAGTGCAATCTGAAAGCAGCATGTTGTAGAGCAGGAGAAGCTGAGATTGATATATAGTTTTTGGGAAAGATTCAGTAAAACCTGTAATTTATACATTTATATCTCTGCTTTTTCTACCTCCAGTGATCAGTACAGGAGAGAGGTGTTATCAGTGATTGCATTATGTGTATAAGTGTGCATACAGAGATAGATGTCAGTCATTGAGAACACCTGAACTGAACTGATAGCTGTTCACAGGAGGTAAAAAAAAGTAAGATATAAATGTATAAATTACAGGTTTTACTGAATCTTTTCCTACAAAAATATATATCAATCTGCTCAGCTCCTCCTGCTCTATAACATGCTACTGACACATTTATCACTTAGTTAGGTTGTATAAAATAAAGATCTGTTCTTTTTCTCCCTCAGAAACAGCAATTGACATCAGCCCTATTTAAAAAGGACCTTTCACCTCTCCTGACATGACTGTTTTAATAGCTTCATGCATTCCCCATATAATTACAATTCTGGAACGTCTATTCTTATGGCTCTATGTTGTGTCATTCCTTTATTATTTCTACTAGAAGTTATGAATGAATTGCTAGCAGTCTGCAGTAAGGGTACAGAGGGGAGGTAACCAGTTGGGGGTGTGTCCCTGCACAGTCTCATTCTATCCAATCAGTGCTGCCATTTTTACACTGTGCAGGTACAACCCCAGCTGGTTACCTCCCCTCTGTACCCTTACTGCAAACTGCTAGCAATTCATTCATAACTTCTAGTAGAAATAATAAAGGAATGACACAACATAGAGACATAAGAATAGACGTTCCAGAATTGTAATTATATGGGGAATGCATGAAACTATTAAAACAGGCATGTCAGGAGCGGTGAAAGGTCCTCTTTAAATAAATGCAATTTAGAACTTTGTTCATTCACTTTGCAAATTACTACAAATGTATTCTATGAGACACAGTTTCATACTTCTCCCTCCTGCTTGTACAAGCCAACAGAGAGAAATCCATCAGAAGCAGGAGGCGGGGGGGGGGGGGGGAGACAATTAGAAGCTCATCCATTAGTAACATATGGGGACTGCAATGCAAGGTAAGAGACAAAAGTCCTATAGCTGATCTACAGCCTGACAAAGGCCTGCATGCCACAACACTGCCTGAATTGACTCATGTTATAAATAAATAAAGCAGCTTATACTTCATAGCGGTGCCTTTGACACTTTAGCGGTGCCTTTGACACTTCTTGCAGTTCGGATTTCCCAGGAGGGGAGATCCATTAGCTCATAAATATGGGGGACACGCTGGAACGGTTTACCACAAGATGTTAGAAAAATGGCTAGGTCAATTAAAGAAGTGACCCAGCATTTTTCTAAGGGGATCTGTCACTGGTTTATGTTGCCCTTAGTCAGGACACCATAAAACCGGTGACTGATTCCCTTTCAATTATAGGCTATCATGCACTATAAAAGTACAAAAAGAATTGCAACACGTTTTAATTAGAGATGAGCGAACGTGCTCGTAACGAGCACTGTACCGCTCGGCTCCCCTGCGCCCATGCGAGCGCAGGGGAGCCGAGCGGTACAGTGCTCGTTACGAGCACGTTCGCTCATCTCTAGTTTTAATCATTGAATTCAGGGGTTTCCTTAACTTCCATTGCCACAGGTGTATAAAATCCAGCCCCTAGCCATGCAGTCTGCCTTTACCAACATTTCTGAAAGAATAGGTCATTCTAAAGAGCTCACTGAATTCAAAGTGGTACTGCAATAGGATGCCACCTTTGCAAGAAGTCTATACAATTTCTTCTCTCCTATACATTCCGCCAAGTGTGTGTTGTATTATTGCAAAGTGGAAGCATTTAAGAACCACAGCAACAACAGACCCCGTAATATTGCTGAGGTGCATAGTGCATAAAAGTCACCAATGACGTGCTGACTGAACTGTAGAACGACAAACCTCCTCTGCCATTAACCTCAGTACAAAAACTGTGGCCAGGAGCTTCATGGCCCAACAGCTGTATGCAAGTCATATCACCAAGTGTTGGATGAGTGGTGTACAGCATGCCACCACTGGACTCCGGAGCAGTGGAACTGTGTTCTGAGACACGACAAATCACACTTCTCTATCTGGCAATCTGATGGATGAGTCTGGGTTTAGTGAATGCCAGGAGATTACCTGCCTGACTGCATTGTGACAAATGCACATTATTGTCTACGATTTTGAATGGGATGTCATAAAAGCTCCTATAGATCTAATGTGCCGTTTTCCCAGTACTTGTGTCCATGCAGTGTATGTGTCTATCTACAGTGCCTTGCGAAAGTATTCGGCCCCCTGGAACTTTTCAACCTTTTGTCACATTTCAGGCTTCAAACAAAAAGATATAACATTTAAAATTTTTGGTGAAGAATCAACAAGTGGGTCTCAATTGTGAAGTGGAACGAAATTTATTGGATCATTTAAACTTTTTTTGCAATAATAAAACTGAAAAGTGGGGCGTGCAAAATTATTCGGCCCCCTTGCATTAATACTTTGTTGCGCCACCTTTTGCTGCGATTACAGCTGCGGTCTCTTGGGGTATGTCTCTATCAGTTTTGCACATCTAGAGACTGAAATTCTTGCCCATTCTTCCTTGCAAAACAGCTCGAGCTCTTTGAGGTTGGATGGAGAGCGTTTGTGAACAGCAGTTTTCAGCTCTTTCCACATATTCTCAATTGGATTCAGGTCTGGACTGTGACTTGGCCATTCTAAGACCTGGATACATTTATTTTTTAACCATTCCATTGTAGATTTTGCTTTATGTTTGAGATCATTGTCTTGTTGGAAGATAAATCTCCGTCCTAGTCTCAGGTCTTTTGCAGACTCCAACAGGTTTTCATCCAGAATGGTCCTGTATTTGGCTCCATCCATCTTCCCATCAATTTTAACCATCTTCCCTGTCCCTGCTGATGAAAAGCATGCCCAAACCATGATGCTGCCACCACCATGTTTGACAGTGGGGATGGTGTGTTCAGGGTGATGAGCTGTGTTGCTTTTACGCCAAACATCGTTTTGCATCGATTCCAAAAAGTTGGATTTTGGTTTCATCTGACCAGAGCACCTTCTTCCACATGTTTGGTGTGTCTCCCAGGTGGCTTGTGGCAAACTGTAAACCAGACTTTTTATGGATATCTTTGAGAAATAGCTTTCTTCTTGCCACTCTTCCATAAAGGCCAGATTTGTGAAGTGTTCGACTGATTGTTGTCCTATGGACAGACTCTCCCACCTCAGCTGTAGATCTCTGCAGTTCATCCAGAGTGATCATGGGCCTCTTGGCTGCATCTCTGATCAGTCTTCTCCTTGTTTGAGATGAAAGTTTAGATGGACGGCCGAGTCTTGGTAGATTTGCAGTGATCTGATACTCCTTCCATTTCAATATGATCGCTTGCACAGTGCTCCTTGGGATGTTTAAAGCTTGGGAAATCTTTTGGTATCAAAATCCGGCTTTAAAGCGGCTCTGTCACTAGGTTTTAACCTATGTATTTAAATACATAGGTTAAAACCCCTTGACTTCTACAGTTAGAACATACCTTTATTGCAGAGTACAGCGCAGCGGTTGTGCTGAAAAAAGACCTTTAATCTTTATGTTAATGAGCCTTCGGAGCACCGGGGGGCGGGCTCTTTCTTCCTGAGCACCGCTTCTTCACCGCCCCCCGGGTCCCGAGGCTCTCCCCGATGCCGACGTCCACGCCCCTCTGAAAATTGATTGACAGCTGAAATCCCGCCGGCGCATGCGCAGAAGCGCTTGCAGTGCCGAACACCGCAAGCGCTTCCATCCTTGTGCGCACGCGCCGTCACTTCCGGGTTCAGCGAAGTGACGGCGCGTGCGCACAAGGATGGAAGCGCTTGCGGTGTTCGGCACTGCAAGCGCTTCTGCGCATGCGCCGGCGGGATTTCAGCGCTAGGCCAAACGGCCTAGCGCTGTCAATCAATTTTCAGAGGGGCGTGGACGTCGGCATCGGAGAGAGCCTCGGGACCCGGGGGGCGGTGAAGAAGCGGTGCTCAGGAAGAAAGAGCCCGCCCCCCGGTGCTCCGAAGGCTCATTAACATAAAGATTAAAGGTCTTTTTTCAGCACAACCGCTGCGCTGTACTCTGCAATAAAGGTATGTTCTAACTGTAGAAGTCAAGGGGTTTTAACCTATGTATTTAAATACATAGGTTAAAACCTAGTGACAGAGCCTCTTTAAACTTCTCCACAACAGTATCACGGACCTGCCTGGTGTGTTCCTTGGTCTTCATGATGTAGAACCCTGAGACTATCACAGAGCAGGTGCATTTATACAGAGACTTGATTACACACAGGTGGATTCTATTTCTCTTCATCAGTCATTTAGGACAACATTGGATCATTCAGAGATCCTCAATGAACTTCTGGAGTGAGTTTTCTGAACTGAAAGTAAATGGGCCGAATAATTTTGCACGCCCCACTTTTCAGTTTTATTATTACAAAAAAAGTTTAAATGATCCAATAAATTTCGTTCCACTTCACAATTGTGACCCACTTGTTGATTCTTCACCAAAAATTTAAAATGTTATACCTTTTTGTTTGAAGCCTGAAATGTGGCAAAAGGTTGAAAAGTTCCAGGGGGCCGAATACTATAGCAAGGCACTGTATATATTTACAATTCTAAAAAGTGTGGTGTGTATTTGCATTCAGCCCCCTGTATTCTGATATTCTAAATATAATCCAGTGTGACCAACTGCCTTCAGAAGTCATCTAATTAGTAAATATAGTCCACCGGAGTATTTTATTCTCAGTATAACTACAGCTGTCCTGTGAAGGCCTCAGATTTGTTAGATAACATTAGTGATCAAACAGCATCATGAACACTAAGGAACACATCAGACAGGTCAGGGATAAAGTTGTGGAGAAGGGTAAAGCAGGGTTACGTTATACTTGCTACTGTGTGGTGGTCTATCAAATCAGTTTATGAATGTAATGTGAAAATATTCAGGGGTAGGAATATTTTTTCAAAGCACTGTATGTATGTATGTATGTATGTATGTATGTATGTATGTATGTATGTATATATATATATATATATATATATATAATGCTGATTGAAGACCTTTTAGTGATACGTACAAACTCACCTATCAACAATAAGGCAGCATCCATAACAGCTGCACCGTTCAGCATAGTTGCCATCAAAATATCGTGACCTGGGCAATCCACAAAAGACACATGCCTGGGACACAGGGAAAGACAGAATTACTAAAGGTACAATCATGGAAAAGTAAAGCTTTGAAAATACAAATTTACAAATCTCCAGCGTCCCCATAGAAACAAATGGACCGGCGGCGCACTTTTCCCACCAGCTGCTCTGTCCATTTCAGGAGGGCTCCACAAGGTACAGGGCCCCTGTTCTCATGATCAGTGGGGGTCCCAGCAGCAGGACCCCCACTGATCTGATGATTATCCCATATCCCGTGGATAGGGGATAACTTGTTATAAACGGAATACCCCTTTGAGAATAGCTAGTAAGGTTACAGTAAAATTCCTGATTATTGGCTGCTTACTAATCAGAGTCACCCACAACTCTGCCTGACCCAGTGTATTTGCTTACATCAAAACAGCTACTTACCTGACCAATTTAAAGTTGCCCTTAGTGTTGGGTATATCTGTAGGGAATTCATCAGGGGTGCTGCTGCCGCAGGAACGGTAGCATTCAGGGCGAGAACAGCTGGGGTCATCAAGTTTGTAGATCTGCAATGCCGACAGTCATTAGTAACCAAGCATGTCAGAGCAATGAGATACAAGCCAAACTTCTACCAATGGTATCATTATTAGCTTCTTCTTTAGTATTTGGTCTAATTGTTCACTTCTAACTTCAGGTTGCTTTTGGAAAGATGGCAGACTACAGCAAACACTGTTCATATTTAAAGGGGTTGCCTGCTCCTTTTAGATTGACAGTAGTTGCGCTGCTGTTGGACATGAATGGTAGCAGCGCTGCAGTGACCAGCTCCATCCACTACACAACAGAAAGAACAGCACCGCAGCCGAGTATGTGATAACAAATTCATGGCCTATACTGATGCTAGTTCATGAACATAAAAGGGGTAGACACTCCCCGGAAGTAACAGCGCCTGTAGGTATAGGCCGATAATTTTATCTTGTCAATTTAATTAGTATCTTACATGCAAGAACAATCAAGACACCCCAAAAGAGTAGAAGATGCACGATACCATTTAGGCTTTTTATTGTCAAGGGCTACTGACTCTGCATACAGTGAAACCGAGTTACAATTAAACCAAATTATACAAAAGTGACTGTTAGTGATATGACTGTAACAAGCCACATTTCCGATGTCAATGATGCATGATGTTCTGCATTGCGCAGCCTGGCACTCTTGAGCCAATTTGGTGACTCAGTTGATTATGCACAATTCATAAAAGGTATTCAAAGGGTTATCCCATCATTTTCATACCTGTCCTGATTTGAAAGTAATGTATGTCTACATCAGTCCAATACAAGTGAATCGGGCAGAGGAACAACATGCACACTACTGCGCCATTCAGAGAGGAGACTTGCAGACCCTCGGTTTGTGAGAGGTCCCGGCGATCTGCTATTTATCTCCTATCCCTATAACTTATACTTTGTGAGATAACATTAAAGGAATTCTGTCAGGGGATTTTGGACTATTACCATTAGTAATATACAAGTAGTACTGCAGATATGGAGTCCAGATCATTTTTATTTTTCCATTGTCCTGATTCCCCCGCTGTCAGCACTGAAATACACTGTCAGGACTGCTGTGCATGCGCAGGACCCTTGGCACAGCACAATAGTCCAGACTGTATTTCAGCACAGCTTTGAGTAACACCAGTCGGAGAACAAGGGGCAGTAGGAAAAGATGGTAATCTGGACTCCTTATCTGTAATACTGTTCATATAGTACTGCAGATAATAGTCCAAGACCATGGCGACCGGTTCCTTTTATTGGTGAGACAACGCGTTTAACTCTGGTTCGCCTTCCTCAAAGCCTTCTACCTAAGCATAATACAATATTTTATATGTCTGTCTAATAATTCAGAATTCATAATCTGGCAGCTATCAGGTATTGTGAATGCCAGATAAATAGAATTATACTACATACAGGTATATATCTCAAGATAAGCTCACCTTAGCATTGGCATATCCGAGCTTGATTGTAATATTTCTCTCAAGTTCATTTTTAAATCGGACAGTGTGCACACCAGAAATTGCTTTTACTACGGTAGATTTACCATGGGCTACATGACCAATGGTACCTAGAACAGAAGAACGGACAGTAAATGAAAGTTCAAACACATAAAATGTTCTGCAAACAGATATAAACCATAGAAAACAGGCAGCAGGATCGCAGCACGAGGTGCTAATGCAGTTATGTACTATAGCCATATGGGGATTTAACAAAACTGTTATAAAAGAAAAATGGTGCAGTTGCCCACAGCAACAAATGAGATACCACCGTTCATTTTCCAAAGGAGAGCTGAAAAACCAAGCGGCATCTGATTGGTTGCCATGGACAACTAAGACTGTTTTCTTTTATGCCAGTTTTGAAAAATATCCTCCATAGAGTATAAATCGGGCCACAGCACAGGAGATTGTGTGTGGTCGTAAAACAAGAAACAAAAGTTCAGAAATTTATTCAGAACAAAGACCAGGCAGCCGAATATGTAAATACATAGGACTTCTGGTTGTATAGTTATATTACCTATATTAATTGTGGCTTGTCTGCTGATGATTTCTGGTGAAAGGGGAGTCAACTTGGAGACATCCTGTAAAAAAGGACAAACATTACACGTTATAAAAAGGAATATATTAATAAAAAAAGTACACATTATCTCGCTTTGTCGCCGAGGTCTTTGGCTAGACCCCTTTTCACACACAGAACCTAATGAAGGTTACAAATGATTCTTCCAGGGACGGTCATCAGCTGATCTTACCCAGATGCCACTGCAGTCGAAATGTAATATTCCACAGCGACCATTCACAATATGACCGCTGCATTCTGGCTCAGAGGGAAGTCCAGAGTGAGGGTCTATGTCCTTCTTACTTCTGGTGTCACTTTAAGTGATGCCGCACTGAAATGGAGACCCTGCTTGCCTTCACTTTAGTGCTCATTTACAAAAGTGAACCCCTGTTTTCTGATGTACTAAGGTAGCAAATCATTGCTCAAGAATTATCATTCTCACCGCCCTTTAGAAAAGTATGTGGGGCTTAGCGGAAGTGGGCAGGACCATCACAGCCCGACACAACAACTTATGCCAAAAAAACTGGCGCAAGTTATAACTGAAATCTACGTTAGATCCTAGTCGGCACATGGACATCACAAACAAGTTTATTAAGAGGTAAAGCGCCAGTTTTGCTTTACATCTATTTTAATAAATCTCCCCCCGAGTTTCACAAATTTGTGAAAAAAAAAAAGTCACTAGTTTCAGGTGTTTTTCATAGCACTCCACTTGTAATCTCACCACCACTATATATAATGGATAAGCGGCCTCCAGTGAGAAGTGACCAGATGACAAGGGGAACGCTATTCATAGACTACAGGTCACAACTAGGCCTAACAATGTGGCTCAGGCCTGTCGGAGATGAAAAGCCTGATATCAGCAGGGTCACAACAATCTATACAGGAGATTCAATAATAAGGCTACTTGGACACTTGCGTTTGCAGGATCCGTTTGTGAGATCCGTCCAGGCTCTCACAAACGGATCCGTCATGATAATACAACAGTCTGCATCCGTTCTGAACGGATCCGTTTGTATTATCTTTTACATAGCCAAGACGGATCCGTCTTGAGCTCCATTGAAAGTCATTTCAGTTTCTATTGTGTCAGACAAAACGGATCCGTCCCCATTGACTTACATTGGATCCGTTTGCATCAGTTTCTTCATGCGGACACCAAAACGCAGCAGGCTGCGCCTCCAAAACGGAATGGAGACTGAACTGAAGCAAAACTGATGCATTCTGAACGGATCCTTTTCCATTCAGAATGCATTAGAAAAAAACTGGTCAGTTCAGGACCGTTTGAGAGAGCCTGTGACTGATCTCACAAACGGATCCTGCAAACGCAAGTATGAAAGTAGCCTAATAATCTGCGCTCCTTTGGATGCAACATGAATGAAGATTTTTTTTCCCATAGAAGTCAAGAGAGACTAAAAGTTAGATGTGTATATATGAAGCCATGTAAATACCACCATACTGGTGCCACTTCCATGATGTAAACTGCTGGCCAGAACAGCAGGTTTTGAAACAGAACACACATGGAATTCATATGGTACCAGTATGTAACGTCAACTGGAATCCATAAAGAAGGACATGGATCCAGAACCGGTACAGATATCCAGAAATATAGTCTGCCCCATTGACATTATAGAGAGCGTGCACACACTGATTATGTATAGTCCACTTCCTATCACTGCTATACATAGAGCACACGTGAACAGCCACCACATTTATACTATCCCGAAATTAGCAGTACTAGTGGCACCAATAGGATACTTCTAATCAGCACTTTAGGCCGCTCATCTCGTGACTAGTGGCTCATGCAGAAAATTAACTAATCATCACTCTGTACAGACCACAATCATTACTATGTAGCGATCATATCAGTAACCTCAGACTGAAACACTTACTGCTCCGAGTACTCCAGCTTTGAGCCAATGCAGTCTGTGACATACGCTCCATGTGACAGCAGAATGAGCACTTCTCCTGATTTCTAATGCTGCCTGTCCCTGCTCGACCTCGAGTGTACTGACAACATTATGTGCGCACAATGCAGTACACACAGTATTATAAATTATGAGCAGTGTTCAGTCCGGGAAATGCCGCATTCACAGGCTCAATACACTTGTGTGAAATTGGTTTAGGGATCTGTTCACATTTGCATCAGAGAGCTGCACTATTCTTCCCCTCTGAATGACAGACATGATGAAAACGCCAAGGGCCCATAAGTCAGTGGGGTCTGTCTGGCGCAACTGCCTCACAAGATGGATCCAGCACTCCCATTATTTTCGTTTTTCTGCTCCTTTTTCTCCTCTTCCTCTGTCAAAATGATGGCAATAGGATCCAACGCTATAGCCATCCGCTTACATGTGTACCTCAAATGTATGGTAAAAACATGGCGTGAACTTTTACATGGGCCAACAATTGGGGCAATTATTGGGACTAAGCGTTCCTAGGAAAGCCAATTCCTGACAACTGCCCTGTGTAAAGGGGCTGCCAATCACCCGACGTGTGAACAAACGCTTATTCATCAAGTGACGGCATCACTGATGCTGACACCTAAACCATCGTTCCTGCCCATCAGATCATTCTGTCTAACCCGCGATCTGCTGCCAGATACACTTATTGTCCATGAGGATGAGCGACCACAGGGACGTTCACTGGTCCCCATACAGAAGAGATGATTGCTGCACATAAATGCAGCTCTCACCTCCTGTGATGAGCAGGCAGTTATGAAGGAATGATTTGTTCCTGATAACTGCCTGCTGTGTTGGCTTGCAGAAAAATAAACCCCCCCCCAAAAAACAAAAAACCTATAGGCCTTAATATAACTACAATATCCCAACTGGTGGTCGCAGGTCACTCTCTAATATTGTGCGTGGCAGAGCGGGAAACCACTTTGTATTCTCACTTGGCCGTTTCCATATTTCCCCACAGGGTTGTTCGGTCCACTACATCGCAGGAAGAAGGACCAGAAGAAAGTCCCACTCTCAGAATCAGCGACTGTCCCAGAGCTTGATCCTCTACTGGTAATTCATTTCAGGCCAAGGCTTTGTTCACACCTGCGCTGAATGCCCAGGTTAGGCCTCATTCACATGTCTATGATAAGATGATCAGAGATTCATCTTTGAAGAATCCGCGTGTCCTTTTTTTTTGCTGTCCGTGTGTCATCCGTGTTTCATGAATACCGCACAGCTAAAAATTTTCACTGTTAATGGTCCTTGAAACACAAATGGCATCCATGTTGCCTGCGTTTTTTTTCATGGACCCATAGACTATAATGGGCGTGATGGATCCATAAACACAAACAAAACCTGCCAGGCTAAAACCACAGATATGTGAATACACACATAAAAATGAACGGGTACGTGCGCTGTGTGGAGAACATGGAGAGCGGCCATTTACGAATCACTGAGATGTGAATGAGGCCTAAGAAGTCTGCATCGCAGATTATGTCTGGGAAAACTGACAGAAACCATTATAAGGAATCATCCGACGTCAACAGAAACGTCTTCCGGTTACATTATTCCATCACATACGCCATAAGACAGGCAGTTTTTCGGTTTATCACAGGACTTGATAGAAGTTGAAAAGCTGCCTGTTTTACGGTGTACACGACGGAATTATAAAGCTGGAAGACGTTTATGCTGAGATCTGCCGATTGCATTTTTTTTGGTTCATCTGAAGTGGGGGGAACTAGCCCATAATGACAGTCTGGTGCGATCCACATTGAAACAAGTGATCACTGATGCCATCAGTGGGGGCACTTTTTTCTGATATGGGACAGATCCAGGACAGGTCATCAATACCAGATCTGTTGGGTTTCTGGCTTCCAGTAGTTTACACAGAGCTGTTCGGATCAGTGGTTCTGCCCTTTCTTAGAACAGGGAGACTTCCAGCAGTCAGCCCTATGACGGGTCCATCACATGACTGGACAAAGTATCAGAGTACGTTGTGCTATTATGGCCAGAAATTATGGAATTTGTAAATGCCTCCAATGCAGAAACTCCTTATTACCCACTATTTACAGTGGCGTAGCAGAATACGTTCCGTGTACTCCATGCCTGACCGCAGGGAGACTTGTTCATAAGAAGCCCGTACACAGAAGCAGATTCCTGAGGAGGAACGTCCACAGTTATCAGGTGACCTGCTGGCAGATCCCAGCCCCTGTGCTCACCTTCAGGCCACATTGGTACCAGACCTGAGTTCCTGTCCTGTGCACCCATAGACCACCTAGGTGCCAGACCTGAGCCCCTGCTCTGCTCACCCATAGGCCACCTAGATGAAGATCTGAGCCCCTGCTCTGCTCACCCATAGGCCACCTAGATGAAGATCTGAGCCCCTGCTCTGCTCGCCTATAGGCCACCTAGATGAAGATCTGAGCCCCTGCTCTGATCACCCATAGGCCACCTAGATGCAGATCTGAGCCCCTGCTCTGATCACCCATAGGCCACCTAGATGCAGATCTGAGCCCCTGCTCTGCTCGCCCATAGGTCACCTAGATGCAGATTTGAGCCCCTGCTGTGATCACCCATAGGTCACCTAGATGCATATCTGAGCCCCTGCTCTGCTCGCCCATAGGCCACATAGATGCAGATCTGAGCCCTTGCTCTGATCACCCATAGGCCACCTAGATGCAGATCTCAGCCCTTGCTCTGATCTCCCATAGGCCACCTAGATGCAGATCTGAACCCCTGCTCTGATCTCCCATAGGCCACCTAGATGCAGATCTGAACCCCTGCTCTGCTCGCCCATAGGCCACCTAGATGCAGATCTGAGCCCCGCTCTGCTCTGCTCGCCCATAGGCCACCTAATGAGTAGCCCTCAGAAGAGCCAGACATGGTGGACTGAGCCTGTAGTGCAGATGCCGGCAGCACACGAGGTGTGAGCACATACGCAGCAGCCGGCATGGTGCAGTCATGTGTTCTCAGCACACTCCGGGCTCAGCTGATGACGCTCGGGCAGCGGCTCTCCGGTCTCTTCCGGCAGAAGAAAGCCGCAATACACATAAACTCACCAGAGAAGACAGGTCTTGCCTAGACAAATGAGGCTGCCCCAGAGTCACTCCCGGCTCGTCGCCCGCCATCTTGCTAAAGAGGAAGTCACTAGAAGACTACTGCCAATCCCAGAATTCTCACTGAACTCACTTCCGGGACCAGCTGCGTTTCACGCCTCGTCTTCACTTTGGAGACAAGCCCTTTTCCGGGCAGTGGTTAAATAAGTGATTGGTGGACGAACTGTGATGTCACGGACAATAGGCGTGTGGATAGAGATTGCACCCTTTCAGCGCCGTGCGGGTTGTGTAGTCATTCATTCGGCTCTGCTCTCTCTCACAGCTGAGTGGTCTGCGGGGGTTGTGGCCCGGAAGTAGTTCGTGATCGGCTCTGAAGTCTACACCCTCGCTTCAGCGGCACACCACAGATGATGCAATCCTACTGCTCAGCTAGAGTTCTTTATTCATGGGTCTAATAAAGTTGCCTGCCATTGTGAAAAGACATGGAAACCTCATTAAGAGCACTAAACCAGACTTTCTCCTTTATATATTTCATATTAATATGCATTTAGTATTATATTGGTTTTATGACAGATTACAATAATCACAAGACATATTGCCCTGCTTTACATAATTAGTTCGGGGTTGTTCACATATCAGTTATTTGATCAGTTATTTCCATCAGTTATTGTGAGCCAAAACCAGGAGTGGACACTAAACAGAGATCAGGTATAATGAAAAGATTTGCACCTGTTTGGTGTTTTTGACCCGCACCTGGCTTTGGCTCACAATAACTGATGGCAATAACTGATCAAATAACTGATATGTGAACAACCCCTTACAATGTTTCAGAGTAGCTAAGCGATACCATGCTCTAGTCCAGCTCAAAGAGGATCAGCTAAATTGGTACACTGCAGTTCATTCAACCTTGGATAAGTCTGGTCCTAGAGGGGGTTTCTAGTCTCTGGATGTAAGGCCTCTGTGACAAGATGGTCAGTGGTTCAGATGTCCATGAAGGGTCTATGTTTGGTCTTCCCTGAGTCATCCTTATTCCATGTGCACTGCTAGGCTGAAAATGATTCCCAAGGCATCTCCTATTAATGGTCAGGGAAAATCACTGACACCACCCCGATTCCATCTGTGTTCTTTCCATATCTCACAACTTTTGAAAAACAGAGAGGGACAATATGTGTGGCCCCCTTCAGAGGAAGTTAAAAAAAAAAAAAACAGTAAATAACTAGTTCCTTCGATGCTCACAGCTCAGATGCTGATGCTCTCCAGCAGCAGCATGATGTACTATCACTCATCACGCTGCTGGTCTGTGGAGGAGGAGAACAGAGGCTGATTCCCAGCATCTCCTGCACAGACCAGCAGCGTGATGTGTGAGGGCATCGTTCTGTGGAGCGCCGGCGGCTGAGTTGCATGCTGAAGCAGGGAGAGGATGGCTCCCTGCTTCACCATTACAATCAGCTGTCTCTGCCTCCAACGGACATAGAGACAGCTGAGAGCAGGACACACCTCGTCCGTTCTGGGACAATGGGACAGCAACCGAAATCAGGGACTGTCCTGCCAGATCCAGGACAGTTGGGAGGTATGGTTTTATCAGGGGTTTTCAGGGACCCATAGCCTTCAACGGGAGTGTATGGTCCACATGACAGACCAAGGTACTGCATGTCTCTGCAGTTTTTCCACTGATGTGTAACTTGTGCTGTCTGTGGAGAACATGGACAGCACATACAGTGCCTTACGAAAGTATTCGGCCCCCTGGAACTTTTCAACCTTTTGCCACATTTCAGGCTTCAAACAAAAAGATATAACATTTTACATTTTTGGTGAAGAATCAACAACAAGTGGGTCACAATTGTGAAGTGGAACGAAATTTATTGGATCATTGAAACTTTTTTCTAACTGAAAAGTTGGGCGTGCAAAATTATTCGTCCCATTTACTTTCAGTTCAGAAAACTCACTCCAGAAGTTCATTGAGGATCTCTGAATGATCCAATGTTGTCCTAAATGACTGATGAAGATAAATAGAATCCACCTGTGTGTAATCAAGTCTCCGTATAAATGCACCTGCTCTGTGATAGTCTCAGGGTTCTGCATCATGAAGACCAAGGAACACACCAGGCAGGTCCACGATACTCTTGTGGAGAAGTTTAAAGCCGGATTTGGATACCAAAAGATTTCCCAAGCTTTAAACATCCCAAGGAACACTGTGCAAGCGATCATATTGAAATGGAAGGAGTATCAGACCACTGCAAATCTACCAAGACCCGGCCGTCCCTCTAAACTTTCATCTCAAACAAGGAGAAGACTGATCAGAGATGCAGCCAAGAGGCCCATGATCAATCTGGATGAACTGCAGAGATCTACAGCTGAGGTGGGAGAGTCTGTCCATAGGACAACAATCAGTCGAACACTTCACAAATCTGGCCTTTATGGAAGAGTGGCAAAAAGAAAGCCATTTCTCAAAGATATCCATAAAAAGTCTCGTTTACAGTTTGCCACAAGCCACCTGGGAGACACACCAAACATGTGGAAGAAGGTGCTCTGGTCAGATGAAACCAAAATCCAACCTTTTGGAAACAATGCAAAACGATATGTTTGGCATAAAAGCAACACAGCTCATCACCCTGAACACACCATCCCCACTGTCAAACATGGTGCTGGCAGCATCATGGTTTGGGCCTGCTTTTCATCAGCAGGGACAGGGAAGATGGTTAAAATTGATGGGAAGATGGATGGAGCCAAATACAGGACCATTCTGGATGAAAACCTGTTGCAGTCTGCAAAAGACCTGAGACTAGGACGGAGATTTATCTTCCAACAAGACAATGATCCCAAACATAAAGCAAAATCTACAATGGAATGGTTCAAAAATAAACGTATCTAGGTCTTAGAATGGCCAAGTCAAAGTCCAGACCTGAATCCCATTGAGAATATGTGGAAAGAGCTGAAAACTGCTGTTCACAAACGCTCTCCATCCAACCTCAAAGAGCTCGAGCTGTTTATATCAGTCTCTAGATGTGCAAAACTGATAGAGACATTCCCCAAGCGACTTTCAGCTGTAATCGCAGCAAAAGGTGGCGCAACAAAGTATTAATGCAAGGGGGCCGAATAATTTTGCACGCCCCACTTTTCAGTTTTATTATTACAAAAAAAGTTTAAATGATCCAATAAATTTCGTTCCACTTCACAATTGTGACCCACTTGTTGTTGATTCTTCACCAAAAATGTAAAATGTTATATCTTTTTGTTTGAAGCCTGAAATGTGGCAAAAGGTTGAAAAGTTCCAGGGGGCCGAATGCTTTCGCAAGGCACTGTATCTGTGATTCCAACATGTGTGAAAGAATGCTAAGGGTACAACCATATGGCACGGTCATGTCGTGCTTGTGATGCAGTCACCCTGTGTTTGAGTACCGCTGCAGTGGGTTCTAATTAAACTAATGAAGACCGCATGGTAATGAAGGTGCCACACAGCCATTAACAATACAGATCCACTGAACAGTGCAGCCATCATTAGTTTAATCAGCGCTCATTGCGACCCATAGAGCCATAAGGTACTGGAATGCAATGCAGTGCAGCCACGTTGCAAGCACCACACGACCTCGCTATATACTCATACCCTAAATAAAAGGATTTTAATTCACTAATAGCAAGCAGCTGACAGGAATAGGAACATAAGGCTAGTTTCACACTTGAGACAGGGGACTCTGGCAGGCTGTTCCAGTAGAGAAAAGCCTGCCAGAGTTCTCTGGGTCTGGCATTGCCGGATACTACTGCCTTACCACAAGACCCCATTGCCTACAATGGGGTCCTGCAGAGATCCAGCCGCTACCCAGCAAATATGCCGAGAAAAACTGCTGCATGCAGCCGGCCACAGATGTGAAAGAGGCCTAACACTGTCTAAGGTTTTATTTAACAATAATTAAAATGTTATTACCATCACACAAAGTGATAGGATATTGTTAGTATATGCCATCAGTTTTCCTTTATACAAGGGTCCGGCAATCTCTAGCACTCCAGCTGCTGTAAAACTACAACTCACAACATGCACACTTAAGCCTCATTCACACATCAGTATTTTGGTCAGCGATTTCCTTCAGTGATTGTGAGCCAAAAACCAGGATTTGAGCCGACACAGACATAAGGTATAAGGGAAAGATCTGCACCTGTTCTGTGTTTAGAGCCGCAACTGGTTTTGGCTCAAAATCACCTACAGTGCGGGAGCAGGATCTTTACATCTGCGCCCTGCGGCACTCAGGGCAGAAATACAGCTGATCACACAATCAGCCCAGCAGGACGGGGGCCACAAACCTTGGCTCTGGGGGCCGCATCCCCTGGTCTAGCGGTCCTGAGATGACTGCAAGCATGCCCAGTGGTGAACCTCCTCCTCTGGTCTTCGCTACTGAGCATGTGCAGCACAGCTTCAGGCATTGTAACTAAGGGCCTTGGAGTAGCATGAGAACTGAGTCTCTATCATCAGTAGAACACCCTGCTTATCACTGTTTTTGATAAATAGGAGTCTTATAGTGGATTTACACTACACAATTGTGGCGCCAATTATCAAGAATGAACGTTACTAAAAATACTCGTTCCAGATAACAGGTCCATGTCCATGTTCATCGGATGAGTTCTTCATTCAAGCAGCACATTAAATCTGCATTTCTGGGCATCAGATTGTGCTGTGTGAACTCTAGGAGGATAAGTGATGTAAGTAGTGATCATTCCTCCCCATATAGCTCATCAAATTATTGGGATGGATGGATAAAAAAAACTGGAGAATTCAGTAACCAGTTATACTACCCTGGGACATTTTCGGTGGCCAAGCAATAAACATATTCCTACACATCAACATCAAAGAGAGCCGAAAAAGTTAAACGCCAGCCAGAAGAATGTCTTATGTAGGACCTACATTGAGTATCCAGGACGCATGGTAGCCCGGCCACCATTGTGTGGCATCCATCACCTTTCTTTTGAAATGGGCTCCCTTCTGTTCTACCTGCTGGTCACACAAGTATAGGCACCATTATCTACATCTAGCACAATGTCTATACTGTGCATACCTATATTGGATGTATGCACCTCCATTTGAGTGTAATGGCACCGGTATATCTTCCCTTATTTAGCAGTGGTGGTTCTGTTAATTCCTAAAGCATCCTTGATAAGGAATGGGGACAATGGGGAATGAATAAGTATATCTGGATGTACATTGACCTGAGAAATATAGAGCTTCAATAATAACGGCATCTTTGCAACCTTGTGCGCAAATACTTACCAAATATATACCATTGTATTTTGGTCAATTTATATCTAAGGGCCCTGCGGTTCATAACTTTTTTATGTTTATGTAACATTACTAGTTCTCTTGATAACAGTGGAGGTATCTATCCGGGCTATCCGAGGAAATATAGGAGGTTCCTGATACGGGACCGCCCCTACCGGGGCAGCCATTCCGTTCTAGGCAGGGCACAAAAGTGTAGGGCTAGAATTAGGGACCAAATTTTTCCTCTCTATTCCCATTTATCATAACCTGCCAACAATATATTACACTACACTTTGGTTTATTTTAGATGTTTCTATAGTAAAGGCCAAGTTTTAAGTGGTGGTGGTCTGTGACAACAGAAGAATGTCTTGTCAGTTCATTCACATGAATAAGATAACGAATAGCTCTGGAAATCCTCAGAGAAAAAAATATATATACATTTAATGTATAAACCAAAGCAGCTGAAATAAAAATACATATATAATGTAACCACTGATAAGGAAGCATTCAGATGTAGAAAATATTTTGTTCTTAAGAGCAGCAAAATGAATATAGAAAATTGCACTAAACATATTGGAAGGCATAGCAGGAGACTGATTTCCACCATCCCTCAATATTCCGCACACGTCTTTCTTTGGTAAGTAGTTTCATGATTCTTCCTTACTGGCAGCTTCTGTAGTACCCTTTGTTTAAGAGCTCTTGCTTTGACCATTTCTGTTTCGCACCACTGCATCAAAATGTCGTTTTCCATCCAAATACAACATTGACTCTGTAAAATACAGGCAAAATGCGGATCAGCTACTTAGTATAGATCCAGATGATAAAATATGGTCTCATAGAGCGCCATGATAAAGGACTCATGCATTCAAGTACGGACCAGATCCCTTCTGCCCCTGCTCTGGTCAGGTTAACGGCACTGGCTATTTACTAATTTACTGTGCCACCCCATCTGTATGGTTCAATGTGGCTCTGACTCTGTGATGAGGGCAACTTGCAGCTTATACGTGGCCTGGTCAACCTGAATTAACAAAAGGAGAGTTAATCGAAAGGTTTGAACATTGATTGTTTTATATCTCCTTTGTGCATTTTATGTCTACCATTTCCCAATAATTAAAAATTAATTTACATAGGGTGGATGCATGCAAGTGTACGATCAATGGTGTGCGATTAGAATGTAGTACAATAGTGTGCTTAATGCGAGAGAAGAATGGGGCAGCCATAAACTTTATGTGATACCACACAGTGATAATGGACATGGCGTGGTTAGTGAAAATGGCCTCAGATTAGTAATTCAACAACTTTATTACAGACCGTGTGAATGGGGCCGTATCTATCCGCAAAAATGCAGGGGAATAGATGCGGCCCCATTCACCTCTATGGGGCCGGGAGCCGCGGCTTGAAGAATGTCCTATACTTGTCCGTGCGCATGGAAAAGTATAGGCATTTTCAATGGGGCCGCACGGCGTGTGTTCCGAGCGCTGCAGAACACACGCCGGGCGGCCCCCATATATTTGCAGGTCCGCAGTAATGCGGGCCCGCAAATATACGTTTGTGTGAATGGACCCTAATTGTGGCTCTGTCTGTATAAAGACTATGGTGGTCCTTTACTAACAAACCTTATACCTGTTTTTGGTGTTAAAAAAAAAGTCGCAAGACCCCGTTTTGCGATTTTTTAAACACCCGATTTAAAGCTGCCTCGGCGCTGGGAAATGGAGAGGCGGTGTGGAGGTGTGGCAGGGGCCAGCCAGGTTATTAGCCCCAGCAAATTCACAAACATTTATACCAGAAAACAGGCAGAAATTATGCTTGGCATCTACTGCAACCAGGGTCTGGAGTAGATTTCACTCCAGGCACATGGACTGGCAGAGGATGCACCTAAGTTATGACAAGGCCTGCACCTCGTCATAAATTAGGCACATCCTCCAGGAGCACGGAGGTATAAAAGACAGACACAAACTGCTGGTCTTTGATAAATGACCCCCTATGAGGCTAATGACAGCATGAAAAACTGTAAGTATCCAACAATCATGAGATATTATGAATTGCATAAGTCTCTCCAGTATTAGGAAGCCTATGCAGTCATTACAGCACACATATAAGCTACGGAACAGAACTGGGCTGAAGTTGTAGAAAGCACCTGTCAGACCAGTTTTAATCTATTGTTTTGTAATAAGAAGTATAAGATAAATGATTGCCTCATACTCACCTCCGTACGTCTGCGGAACAACCTGCGGCACTTCTTGATCTGACATGTATGTAAAGTGGAAGATGTTCGTTGTGTGGTGTTCCCAAGTGATAGGATCGGAAACCTCGGTGTGCACCCTGATCTGGATATAGTTATTCTCTGTGTAACACACCTGTATGGAATAGCAAGACACTCAGGATGTATGGAATAAAATAATAATATCCATCAGTTGGTATAACAGTTTACAACTGCTGAAAATATTTAAATTACTTTATTAGAAATGTATTCCCAATACCTTTCATTAGTTATAATGGCTCATTTTGTCTGGGGAGCAATCATCAGGGGAAAGAAAATGGCCGCCGTCCTATTAGTACACACAGAGCCTGTCCTAATCACACAGCAGGACAAGTTACTTCACAACACTCTCTGCTCTACTGGTCAGGGATTATTATCCTGAATACAGCTGATAAGATCTTCATCTGAATCTCCGGGGAATGGAGTTCATAAGGAAACAGATGAAGTACAGAGAGGACGGACAGGACAGACTGTGGTAATGTGAGGCTGTAGTAATGGAGACTGTATACAAGAGCTGCTGCTTATTACTATACCCCCACTTTCTCTCTGCACTTCATGTCTTCTCATGAACTCCATTCCTACAGAAATTCAGCTGAAGATCTTACCAGTTGGACAGGTTCTGTGTGTACTAATAGGACGGCGGCCATTTTATTTCTTCTGATAATTGCTCCCTAGACAAAACGAGCCATTATAACTAATGAAAGGTTTCACCGATCAGCAATATGCCATCACTTAGATGCAGTGTTTCCCAAAATGAATGGAGCGGCAGGTCGAGCATGCCCTCTGCCGCTCTATCCATCCATCTTGGACTTGCCGGAAATAGCCCAGTGCCGTATTTGGCTATTTGCAGCAGTCCCATAAAGATAAATGGATCAGCAGTGCACAAGCTTAGCCTGCCGCTCCATTCATTTCAGTGGGCTTGTGGGGTACAGGGCTCCCATTGTCGTGATGGGGAAGGGGGGGGCTCCCAGTGGTAGGATCCCACCAATCTAATAGTTATCCTGTGGAAATGGGATAACCTGAATTTGTAATATTGTATAAGTCTTATTTGCCAATGCTACATCATAAACACAGTCTGTACATATGAATTCTATATTACATTGTATCCCAGCAAATCACTTAGAGCAATGGTTCAGGTTGTTTAGAGCATGATGACTCTAGCTCATTCACTACATGTAAGAGAACATATTGCTTGTATTAGGTGTGCCCTCTGCTGGCCAAAATCTGATTTTTTTTTAAAGGGTTTCTGTCACCAGATCTGGGCATATTAAACAGGATGACATTTTAATGTCACTGCGCCTCACTGCGCCTGCGCCGATGACGTCAGAGTACACCCCGCATCAGCATCAGCCGGGTGTACTCTGACGTAATCGGCGCAGGCGCAGTGAGGTAGCCGGGAGCCGGCGGCCAGCGCCACTCACTGCGCCGATTTTATTCCGCACGGCGCAGGCGCGGGATTTGAAGCGAGGACAGGGCCGGCAGAAGATCGATCAAGCTGCCTGGCCCTGTCAATCAAAACAAGGAAGGCGTGAGAGCAGGTGGGCAAACGGAGCTTACTAGGTGCAGGGTAACTGCCCCTTGCACCTAGTAAGCCTAATTAGCATAAAATAAAAGTGCTTTTTTATCAAAAACGGGGGCACCAATATAAAAATTAATACCAGATTGGGCATCAGGTGACATTTGCACATTGCAAATGTCATCCTGTTTAATATGCCCAGATCTGGTGACAGAAACCCTTTAACAATATTTCCTATCAACAAAGAAAGGTCCTACCTGAGAAGAAAGGAATAGCAATGACCCAATCTCCACTGGTCTCTGGAACATGATGTCATCAACAGCTACAACATACGGCCTTGTACCACTGCAAAAGAAGGTTCTGCTTGAAACCAAAGGTCACAATAATCCTGGAAATTAATTCATTTGTATTTTCAATATCTCAGCTGTTCTGCAAAATGGAATCTATGATGTGCTTGATCAGTTTTGCAGTCAGTATTCTTAAAGGGATTGTCTAAGGTGAGTAAAAATCTTGGACAAACAGCTCAATTGACTAAAATGAAATATGAGGTTGTACTCCCTGCACTGCCTGCATCGGTAACGTGCTGGTATACACTATATGACCAATGCAACCAGTCACTTTCCTCAGTGCTGAGTACAGTAATTGGCTGCAGAGGTCTTGTGTTGTACACCTATAAGTCAATGTTCAGTTCACCGTTTTTACCATTTTATTTTTCTGTCAATAACTTTGGAATTCTCTTAGGAGTCTTTTTTTGTGACACATTGTACTTCATGTTAGAGGTAAATTTGGGTCGATGGGCTTTATCTTTATTTATAAAAAAAAATCTAAATTTACAGAATATTTGGAAAAACTAACAATTTTCAAAATTTGAATTTCTCTGCTTTTAAGACAGATTCACCATGTATCTATGTCTGTATCATTTTGTAAATGTCATTTTATTTTCTTCATATGTTAGAAGGCTGAGAATTTTAGAAGCAACTTTTTGGGAGGCAAGGGGACCGAAAAATGGGTGTTCTGGCATTATTTTTATGGCATTCACATGTGATATTTTTATAGAGCCGGTCCTTACAGAAGCAACGATACCTAATATATCTATTTTTTTCAACACTTTTTAGTTTAGTCCCATTAGGGAACTTCAACTTCTGATGGCTTGATCACTGGTACAATGCATTACAATACATACTGTATTCTAATGCAGTGTATCTGTCAATTTTACACTGACACTATAATTGACTTCCAGAGCCGGCAGACCCAGGGGCCTTTGTGAGGCTTCAGGCTGCTATAGCAACCATATGCACCCCGATCGAATCCTGGGGAGCCGATGGGGTGAGAGAGGGAGCCTTCTCACTCTGTAAACCCCCTAGATGAGAGGGTCAGTATTGACCAGCGTATCTAAGGGGTTAAATGGCTGGTATCGTCATTATCATTGGTACCAGCAGTTACAGTAGGAGCTTGGCTGTTGAGCGAGCACAGCTCCTGTGCCTGGCCGATCACTGCGCCGTTTATGTACTGCGTGATGTGGGAACTCCTTGCCCGATGCACCGGTATATGTAAGATGCAAGTTGGAAAGTGGTTAAACTCCTGTCAGCCTGATGATTCATACTGCATTTTTGTATTGCAGTGTTTTATCCCTATCAGTATAATGCAAACAAGCATCCTATCTGTAAAAAAATGGAAAACCTGGGGCCATTGTTAGGCTCCCAGGTGCCATGACAACCCATTGACACTCCACTATTGTGTTGCAGTATATCACAACCAGCTCCCCATTCCAGATGGCACAGGTCCTTTGCCACCATCACTAGGGCATATTATTACATCAATTTGCGGGAACTCTTCTGTTCCCATGACATTACATCATGCGGTATTAAGTGGTTAACTGTAAAATGTATTACACCCTCTGTGTTAAATGGGTTGTCCGAGTTATGTAAAAAAATTAAAGCACTAAATCTGATGGTCAGCAATATATGTATAAGGTAAGCCAGTTTTAGGCAAAAAATTATATTTACTCATGTACCTAGTTCTGTTCTGGCCCTTTGTTTACATGCAGTTACAGAGCTGTGGGAGCATGTAACAACAATCTCTGAGGTTTTCCTAATAAAATATTTGTGGGTGTCAACAAAGACTGCCTTTCCCCTCCCCCTACACTGCAAAGTGAATAAAAGTGCTGCCCTGTCTGCAATATAACTGCTGGGACACTCATGTTGTATGTGTGGGACTACAAGTCACAGATGTACAGTAAAATTACATTGCTGATACACACAGGATCTTCCCCCTACCTGTTCTTGTGCAATGCTCTGCAGACAATTCCACACAGCCAGCAGATGAGTACAGAGGAGAGAACTCCTCTGGTCTTTGTCAGCACTGTGTTTGCAGGGTGAGGAGGGAGGGGAGATCCTGTGCACAGCATTTATCTCTTCACTGCCTGGAAAGGAGGAACTCCTCCAGCTTCTCAGTACCTGAGGCAGCGCCTCCAATCCCGAGTCTGTGCTGCTTATGGTAGAAGGGGTTAAACTTTGCAACAGAATTTAGTAAAAGGGGAGACACAGGGCACATAGCTCTGCCTGCAGATCGGGCAGTGCAGGGGGCGCTGCTTGTCACTCCAACCAGCACAGCTTTCACAGTGATGTTTGCACAGAGGCAGACCTGCTCCTCCTGCTCCCTCAGGCTTGTGCATGGAACATCATCGGAGCAGGGAAAGAAGCTGACATCACAGGTTATGTGACGTCGGCTAACTAGGAGAATGGGGCCACTGTAGATGAAGTAAGTGAACTGAAAGTCCCTTACATCTGCTTAGTTAGAAACATAATAAATTAAAAAATAAATTCGACAACCCCTTTAATACACATCTAATATATCGCGACTATAGTTATATGCAGACAAAATACAGCACTCACCCATAAGAACATGCAGTTGCCCATGCCAATTCATATGCTTTCCTCATTAGAAAACCACCAAAGATCCTGTTGAAGATGTTCCTTTCCTGAAGACGAGAAACATTTGAAGGGACATTCCAGGAGTCATTTTAACTAAAAATAGGTTGAGAGTAGGGTAAAAAAAACAATCTTTACTCATCTTACCGATCCATTGTCGCTGCTGTTTGACTCGTGCTCCGGTCTCTATTCCTCTTCAATTTTTGGTCTCGGGCTCAACACAACAGCCTGTTTAGTCAGTCACTGGCTGAGGCGCGTCACTGCTGCAGCCAATAATTGAGTCGGCTGACCAAACCATTTCTGGCGTGTCAGGCACGAAACCAGGAAGTGGAAAGAATCAGGGACCAGAGCAGTGGCCAAACTAGGTGACACCTGGCTGCAGATCCTCTTTTCTAAAATATAAGCATGGCCTTGACATGCTGCATTTAGGATTTGTATGCTAGATTACATTCCAAATGACCATATAATTATAATCTGTTATTTGCTTTGGTTTTCACATTTGCCTTTCATAAAAATACCTGAGGGTGACAAATTTCCAACCCCTTAAGTTTAGCATCTTCCATCCAAACTGAATTAGGTGGCAAAACACGGCTCCTGAAGCTGACTGTCCTAAAAGACAAACAATAAATCTCGTCAGCAAATTACCATTTAAAAATTAGCCATGTTGGAACTTCTTCATGCATGTCATTGTTAGTGACTTGCCGTTCAAGCACATGTAACAGCTGAGCCCAGTGACTGGCTGCAGAGGTCAATAAACCAAGCCACTTTGGGTCTGGCCAGCATAATAAACTGTTGGGAAGGGGGCAATGCTGCTGGAACAGTGGGAGTGGGGACAGGTTACAGTTTTTTTTGTTTAATGGGGCACATCTTCCTTTAAAGCAGCTGATGCTAATGTCTTGGTGCCAGTACCACAAGACACATTCAGACATTTTGTGCAGTCAGTGCCTCAGTGGGTCAGAGCGGCTTTAGCAACAGATGAACACACACAACACTAGGTGGGTGGTTTCAATGCTATAGTTGATTGGTCTATGTTTCTTTGTAAAGAAATGGTACAAAACAATGTGGAGAAAGACTTGTGTGAATACAGTCTTAAAGAGGTTGTCCACGCCAAAGCCACTATATGTAACAAAATAAAAAATGAAGCTACACTCACCAGTTACTCTCCTGTGGTTCCAGTGTCAGCATTCCGGTTCTCCCTACTGGTGATATGTCAAATACCTCACATGACCGCTGCAGCCAATCACTGGCCATAGCAGTATATGACAAAAGACCACTGAGGCCAGAGACAGCCTGCATTGGTCACATGGGGTGTAGAGCTACATCACCACTGCAGCCATGTAAACACAGGCCAGAGGTGAGTAGTGGAGTAGCGACACTGGAAACAGCAGGGGAGTCTGTGACAAGTGTCGCTTCATTTTTTTTTTATCGAATAGCTTTGGACAGGTTTTTAAGGATAGGTTCACGCGTGGCAAATTTCTGTCTTAGGGTAACTGCACTCATTGCGGATTAAGTGTGTCAGAATTTTATCAGCTTAATACAGTACCGGCGAAGTGATTTGACAAATCTCATGTACACTTTGTGTAATTTTTACATATGGAAATTCACCAGCTGCGTGGATTTTAAAATCTGCAGCATGCCACTTGTTTGTGTGATTCCGCTCCTTCTATATAGTGGTTTTCCCCATTGACTTTAATGGGGTTGTTAACATAAGCAGAAAATTGAAACCACCGCCGCAATAAATAGTGAAGATTTATGTGTGTTTTTTGTGTAGATTTTATGTGGATTTTCTGCATACAAATACGCAAAGTGTACGGGTGGCCTTAGGCATAAATCCCATATATTTGAATGGAGTAAAAATCATATTCACATGCTGCAGAAACAACTCCATTCAGAAGTATGGCACGTGAACTTACCCACAAGAAAACACAACTTTCTGAACCCATTAAGACAGGCCTAAAAAGACTGAAAAGCACCACTATCTCATGTTGATTGCTTTTGATTATCTTGGTCCTTACTTTGTATCGAGCGTGTTTAGAAACATGTCATGTACAATCTTCCTTTCTTCAGCAGTTGGAGCCATTTTTAGTAGAGATGCTGTGCTGAACTCGACTCTTCTCACCTTGTTTACTAGGGGTAACATAAATGACAAGATTTAATACAAGAGGCGGCCAATATATAAAGATAGTACACGAAAGTGGTAAAAAAAACAAGCAGGCTCATACATTCTCCTTGGTGGAAAAGACTTTCCTCTTCAGGACCATCTGGAACTAATGGATTGACAAATGCAGGTCTAAAATTGGGAAAAATAATTATTATTTTTGGAATGTAAAATCTGGTTATCATCTATTACAAACTATCACATAATTGGAAGATTTTAAACTGTTCACACAATCTATCTAATCTACCATTATGCTCGCCAGTTAAAGGAACCCTGTCACCATGATAATGCAGTGCAGTCTGCAGGCAGCAAGTTATAGAATATGAGCTGATTGACATATACTTTTCTGGGTAAAGAATTAGTATAACTTGTATTCATCTAGATCTCTGCTAATTCTGAGCTAAGGAGTCATGTGGGCGGTCCTAATCAGTGATCGACAGCCTTCCCTATGCGAGTATGTATACAGAGATTGCTGGCAATCACTGATTAGAATCTCCCACATGACTCTGTAGCTCAGACTGAGCAGAGATTTTAGGCCCCATTCACACGACCGTATATTTGCGGACCCGCATTACTGCGGACCTGCAAATATACGGGGGCCGCCTGGCGTGTGTTCCGCAGCGCTCGGAACACACGCCGTGCGGCCCCATTGAAAATGCCTATACTTGTCCGTGCGCACGGACAAGTATAGGACATGCTTCAAAAGAGCCGCGGCATCTATTCCTGCAATTTTGCGGATAGATACGGCCCCATTCATACGGTCGTGTGAATGGGGCCTTAGATTATTGAATCTTTTCCCACAAAACCATATATCAATCTGCTCAGCTCTTCCTGCTCTATAATATGCTGCCTGCAGATTGGCCTGCATGTTCTTGGTGACAGATTCCCTTCAAATCATGAAAACAGATGTGGATGGAGATTTGAAGCAAAGAGCATGAACTGTCAGAACACAGAACAGGAAGGATTCTCATGGGGACACTAAAGGATAGGCGTTATAGTCACTGGACCTGTAAAACAGTGATAACCTGCCAAAGAGGTGAACTAACATTGTTCCCTATTATTTCCCCGTAATGTACCCAGAACTGCCTAGAAACCAGACTTTTCATGCATAAACTCAACTTCTTTGCAGTCCTTTTTGAGGGACAATCCCATGAAAAATGGGGGAGATATGGGGAGGTATGCTATTGGACCTTTATATAGTAGTTCTTCAAGATCAAGGTAAGAACATTGTTCTGAGAGCATATCACTTATACACATACCTCTTGTTCTCTGGATCTCTGGCCACCATAACAAATGTTGCATCCAAAACTGGACTGTAAATGCCATTATGGAGCTTTAAACAGGAATAAATATGGCAGCTTTAATAATCTGTGTAGAACAGACAGAAATCACACACCCAAAATACACTCTCCAAATGTAAGGACTCTGGAGGACATTATGACTGGTGCTTCATGTGCCAGTATTAATCCATAATTCGTTGGGATAAAATCAGTAAAGTTGGGCTTTTTTGACTGTCCGTACGTCAGAAAATGAAAATGGCTGCTCTAACAGTCTTTGTAGAACAGACGAACAGCACACACCCAAAATACACTGCCCTACTGAAATGACATTGGGGAGATTTATAAAGACTAATGCTTCATATGCCAGTATTAATCCATATTACTTTGAAGTAAAATGACCAAATTTGGCATCTATTTGGCTGTCCTTAGATTTGCACCAATTTCTGTCATGATAGTTAATATGTCCTCTTCCGCCAACATCTACCGCTCATGATGAGCACACGTGTTGTCAGTTGGCAAACGGTTAGTAAGCAGATTGTCACAATCAAGAATTATACCATGAAGGAATCTTTTCCAGTTCATTTCTTGCAGACTAACACTGCAACATGTAGATTCAATCGTACAAGTTCCTTATGCTTCTCAAACTGAAGAAGACAGGAGTTGTCCACCATGTCTGATACAGGACTGACACAAAACAGGCTTTCTCAGATACTTAAAAGCTCCCCAGCATCCTGTTCTTCCATACTATTCTAGTTTGCTAACGGCCAGGGACATGTTGGCTGAAAGAATAAACAATTCCAGTGCAAGCTCCTAGTGGAGGAACATGCCAAGCATTTATGTGTTAGAATGTCTGAAGGATATTCTTCATTTCAGTGACTATTCCTTAGTAAATTACTATTAAAGCATAGGAATGGCAAACTGTGCTCTTATTGTAGAAGGCTGACTTTCTGGGAGGCCCCTGCAATGCAGCACCTGCAACCCCACCCACCTGAGATGGCCAATGACTCCAGAAATTGAGGTAATACCTCACATTTTTGTGGCCATTGGCCACAATATGTAGATAATATCTCAAATTTGTGTGCCATTGGCCTCCATGGGTAGGCAAGGTTGTGGTCACTACATTGGGGTCGCCTGGTGGTAGCCCATCTGAAATTA
The DNA here is from genome assembly GCA_900303285.1 of Rhinella marina. Taxonomy (NCBI): domain Eukaryota; kingdom Metazoa; phylum Chordata; class Amphibia; order Anura; family Bufonidae; genus Rhinella; species Rhinella marina. The sequence continues at coordinate 1,038,628 of ONZH01004164.1, forward strand.
AAAGGTTTAGAGACTTGTGATTCATAAAAACAGTTCTAGGTACGGAAGAGGGGTAAAGTTTCCTAGAGGAGAACATAATCTCTCTCTCTCATCTCTGGAATGTTTCTGCATTGATTTAAAGTTAAAAAAAATGATAAGCATGCCCAAATGAACCTCAAGTCTCACATACCTGTAACATGTGCATTTTAACTTCCATTGAGGTCTTCCCAACCCAAGACACATGGCCTGTCAACTTGATATCACAATCAGGAGAAATAATCTGCTTGCGAAGATCTGAAATAGATTGCCAAGAAGAGGAAGGCTGAACATATTATATTATGATATATCAGGGATGCCCAACCTGTGGCCCTCCAGATGTTGCAAAACTACTACTCCCAACATTCCTAGACAGCCTACAGCTATCAGTCTACAGCAAGGCATTGTGGGAGTTGGTGGGCCGCAGGTTGGGCAGTCCTGTTATGTATTATTATATTGACAAAAAGCTGGTATGTTTTTAACTTTGATTATCTTTGAATAAAACTGTTTGGATTACTATGATCTGCCGGAGTGCTGGAGATTTATGTACTTTTATGGGTCAGTGCACTGGGACTATGGTGCACCTGGGAGGCATAGGATGCAGGTTAGGTGAGCTGTACATACGTTGTTTATCTGTCCGCAAAAAGTCAAGGGTGATCCGTGGAATAGCCTTGTTAAGCAGGTTTAATCCATGTGATTACCCACCACCATTCCATTTCTAGCAAAGTAGATTCCCGGTGCAAACAATGGAACATGTATTTCAGCATGGAATACACACCAAAATATGCATGGAAGCATTTTGTGAACATACCCTTATGGTGTCAAAACTTTCAGTTTAACATAAACCTTACATTTCAGACTAAATTTTCAAAGAAGTTGGCCACTGGTAAAACAATTTGTCACCAAATTCTAGTATTCTAGAGGGCAGAAACAATAGCATTGATTGTAATAAGGTAAGTAATAAAGTAAAATAGGATGAACATTTTTTAGTTAAAGGGAATCTGTCACCAGGATAACCTCTATTGAAGTAAAGCCATGGCCTAATAGCACTTAGTACCTTATTTCCAGATGTGCCTTTGTTTCAGCAATAGATGTTTTCTATCTTCTGAAAATCCAGTTTATTTGGTATGCAAATGAGGCAGTAAGGTGCCCGGAGGGGAGTCACTCTTACAGGAAGGAGCCCAGGCACGCCTCCTACATCACATTAAAGCCATAACCCCACCCCCTTTTCCCTGCTCCCAGTATGAGGGTGGGCTTGGGCACTAGCAGGAGGTGTGTCTGGGCTCCTTTCTGCAAGAGTGACACCCCTCTGGGCACCTTACTGGCCCATTTGCATGCCAAATAAACTGCATTTTCAGAAGATAGAAAACTGCTGAAACAAAGGCACATCTGGAAATAAGGTACTAACTGCTATTAGACTAAGGCTTTACTTCAATAGTGATCATCCTGGTGGCAGATTTCCTTTAATTCAAGCTTTCATCTGTCTTTCTTACCTATCTTGTCCACCAGAGCAGTGACTATTGACAGAGGAGACATGTTACGTGACTCCGACTTTGTGTGAGTGTAACAGATGAGAACTAGAACAAAAAGAGATTAAAACATTATGATTTTCAGTATAACAATACAATAAAATCACTAAAAGTCAGTGGACCTTAGATATTTCAAAAGAGCATATTGCATATCTCATATTACAAATATATTTCTACAGAGGGTTCAGTTGGTGAGTGACACTGTCATACCGGGCTGCAATAAATAGAAGACTAAGAGGAAATAGTGCACCTGCAGTTCCTCAGTGTGTCTGTGAGGCTGCATGCTGTCAAAAGGGACGGAATGCAGCAGGTGGGGACATGTGATTGGCTCAGGGAACACAGCACATCAGGAAGAGAATGCCCACTAACTAAGCATGCAAAGAGAGACAACGTGTATCTACTAATAGTATTTGACCATTATTTCCAGCCTGAAGTCTTTTGTAAATTTCAGTCTGTGGATAGGCCAGCTATTACTTCTACTCCATATTCTCCTTAAAAGGGCAGCTACTGAAGAACACATATCCCACTGGCACACATGGTCAGTAAGACATGCATGTCCTAAACCACCAGAGGACCCATTACAATAATTCTACATGAAATGTCATGAGCTGGTTACAATGTAAAGTACCTCCAAGGCTGTCCAGGTCTTCAAGGATTCTGCCAAACCTACAGTACAAACACAACATCAGAGGTCAATCTAAAAGTGTGGCTTCAAATGTCTTAATGGTTCTTCAATATAAATATATATATAAAACTTCAACAGGCTGTCTGGAAATTGCATCCCCTCCCCCTGGTCATGTCCAGACCAGCCCCCTGCGGGTTTGTAAATTTGTTCTTGTTCAACTGTTCATATAATTTCTGCATGGGAAAGTACAGCCTCCTTCCATGCACTACTAAGATTTGAATACAGAAACTCCTGTGACCCAGGCAGTATTTCTTCTCACTGAGCTACTTGTGATTCTGGACATATCCTTTACAAAATCTGATGGATAGTTTCTTGCCTAATTAGCTCCACCGTTGGACTTCCTATTTAAGCCAGGCCTTGCCAGATTACTGTGCTTCCAGTCTAGCTACTGCTCCTGAGCTTCCTACAAACTGTGAACTTGGACTATTACCTGACTACACCTCTGCCTCACACTACAACTATTGCCAGTCATATGTTATCAAACTTGTACCATTGTTTGACTATGAGTTACTTCAGGATACTCCAGTCATCTGGATTGTCAGAGCCACTGGACTCCTAACTCACTTTCCAGACCTTGACAATTTCACATATCAGGTGGGTAATTGTGTGAATACTATTACACAGAATCTCCTCCAGATACTCACCACTCAGTGATCATCAGGATGGCAGCAGGAAACATCATGGCCACTTCTATATTTGCAATGCTCAGACAGGTACAGTAATAAACTTCCTCTGCCATCTCTATATCTAGTCTGACTGTCTCTGACAGCTGGCTTCCCTCTCCTGCAGCCATAGGCTCAGCCAGGACATTTACAAATGTCATCTTATGTGAGTTACTTTTGAATGTCATGTCATGTGTGAGTCATGTCCGGACCAGTTGGACATTTTAAGATGTTTGGTGGTCCCCAAAAATTAACGTTCCATGTAAGTATTTCTCACCGGACATTGTTGTATACATTCAGATATTTTTCTCTCAGCTGTGGTTCACTACCAAGCGGCAACATAACCTCAATGTAACTGTCCTTCATCCTACGAGCAGGGAGATCTTCTTGCTTCTTGGCCAGAAGAGATTGTAGAGCCTTCCTTTCCTCCATGGCTTGTACATGATCTCTAACATGATCCAAAAATAGACAAAAATAAACACCATGCGACTACTGGAATTCTATGAAAATGACCTGACTGTTCAAGAAAATGTAAATATATTACAAGTGAGAAAAACAATTCTGAGATATCATCATTGAGGTCATACATGGGGAAACTGGAACAGAAGAAAAAGACCAAGAGGTCTACCCAATTTCTGTTTTCATCACAAAATCAGAATCAGAATACTTTCCATAAAAATATATTGAGACGTAGGAATCTAGAGCAAGACTCAGTATAATGCGGTGATTTAATACCTCCAGTTTGTAGAGGCTCCAACTATTTCCCTCAGTTTATTACGCACTGAAAAAGAATGAGATGGACATCATTACTAGAGAGGACAAAAGACTAGCGCACAGCGACAGGCAAGGCCAACAGAAATGAAAAAACGGACAGAAGAGACAGATGGTCCTTCGACAGTCCCACCTACTAACCTCTGTAGAAACCATATCCAGAAGTAAAGCCAGGATGCAATTTACCAGGTCTTATGTGTATTAATGGGAGTTAATTTTTGGGTGTATGTCCTATTTCTGGACTTATTGTGCTGTTTTATCTTCAGATTTACGTCAATTAACAAAAAAAAAAAAGAAGTTGGAAAACTGCACATGAAACTGTCATGTCTAGTGTGACTGAGCCCTTATCCTGAATCCTGCAGGTGAATGGAAGGAAGCCAGTAATATGGCAGCTGTCGAAGACGTTAATACCTAGATCTGGCATCTCAAAGTAAAACATGTAGTATTTTTACCATGACAGATTTTATTGTCACATTCAGGAGCATCTGTCATGTGGATCAATCTTCTCAAATGAAGTCAGCTGACAAGAGAACGGGATGCTACCCTTCATTTACATCTCAAGTAACCATAAAAAGATAAGGATCTAAGCAGGAACATAAAAAGTGAGATATGAGCAGATGAGAACCACAGAACTGGAGACCAGAAGTAGGATGAAGATGCAGATATGAAGATGTAAAACCTTCGCATGAATGCAGGATACGTGCAGCGATGTATTTTGCTGACTGGATCACGCACTGCAGACACCTGTACAAGTCACAGTTATAAAGGAATCCGTGAGGTCCCTAATAAATAAAATTTTGGCCTCGTGTTTACTAGGGAGCAACGTGGTTTGGCAACTCAGGGCATGGTTAATGGGTGACAAATCCAGATCTCATGTTCATGTGGAGATTGAGGGGATCAAGTGCCCGAGGTGCCTTCTCTGTCTATCACTTTTCTGCCATTAGTGTACATTTGAAGGATTTGTCCTGGATTAGAAAAACATGCATGGGGCTGAACTGCAATACCACACACGACCTGTGGACAGTTATGGCTCTGTTTTTGGAAGACAGCAGCCAGGTTTTTTCTAATCTGAAATAACCCACTGGGTGCATCCATGGCATACAGCTCCACCTGGTGTTTATTAGTGGTATTTTTCACTTAAATGGGTTGTGTCTCGAAGCATATTCTACATTTTTCAAACCAGCACTTGGATCTGAACACTTTTGTAATTACATGTAATTAAACGTTTAGTATAGACACTGAGTTATTCAATAAAATGTTTCTGTATAGCGCCACCTGCTGTTTGTTCTTTTCCTTATTTTTTATCCGTCTCACTGAACTGGTCGAACGTGCTTAGTTTAAATCTTGAACTGCCACTAGCCATATGTTCTGTTAGAAGCAGTTACAAGGAGAGAGCTGCAGCGGAAAGAACACGCCCCCCTGAGCTGCCAGGCTAAAGATAATCTGGCAGAACAATTGGAACAGTGAATGTGGAGATCTCCGGATCCATGTACATGAGGTACAGGGCTGGTTCTAGCTTTGTTAGAACAGTATTATCATGTTGCATCCTCCATGTAATAACAATTCTGGAACATCTATTCTTATGACTATGTTGTGCCTTTCCTTTATTATTCCTGCTAGCAGTTATGAATGAATTTCTAGTAGTTTGCAGTCAAGGTACAGATGGGTGTTACCAGTTGGGGGGTGTCCCTGTGCAGGACACCCCCATGCCTCCATCTGGTGCAAATGCTAGCAATGTATTCATAACTTCTATAATGCAGCCTAGGCAGGGTGCTGAATCTCCTTAAAGAGACCAGTCCTGAGTGGAGACTTACTGGAAGTGCTCCAGGGTATGAAGACTTATTGGCAATGTCTCCCTGTGAAACGAATATGCAAAGGGTATATGCCGCTCGCGAGATGGTTCTCTTTCTTGGGTGATGCCTCTTTGCATATTCCATTTTATATGGAGCATTGCCAATAAGTCTCCATACCCTGGAGTAATTCAGGGTAAGTCTCCACATAGGACTGGTCTCTAGATTCACCCTACCTAAGCCACATTCAAGGCATTGCACCCAGCCAGCCAGAATCCTACTCTTTACTGACAAGGGTCAAGCACCCTGAAACAGCTGTCTACAGATGGACCCGGACTGCTTTATGAGGGGCCCTTCTCTTATGGAGAGGACATGTGATGTACGCTACTAAAGGATTTGTTAGCACTGATCAGTAAGTAAAAGCCTGGAGTAAAGCCTGGGAGATGCCAATTTTATGTCCATTTGGCTAATACTGCAGAAGACATAGAGAACAGAGGTCGGTTTCTGCTCCCTCGCAAGGAGCTTTGTGCAAAAGCCACAGTCTAATTCTGTCTACGTTAAATACCAGAATAGTACACGTAATTTTATGGGCTGTAAAAGGATGATTTCATTTTATGGTTTAGTTTAAGGATTTTATTGTTTGCATTTGAAAGTTGTTAAAAATTAAATGTAATTAAACTGGAAGAACATAATTGTTTTAGTTGACCAGAAGACTGTGACAGCGTGTCCTGGGTCACTATCTGAGTTATCAACTAATCTCAAGTGTCTCTGCAGTCCAGAACAAAATACACAGGAGAGGTTTAAAGCGAGGGGAGCTGCTAAGAACATGCAAGAGATTACCACAAACCATTATTCACATGGACTGGTGTGCATCCTGTAAGGGAAGACAAGTTTATACCAACAATGTACGAGGGAAGCAACACACATCATATGCATCAGATGTCCTGCCCCATGCTCTGTCCTGCCCCATGCTCTGTCCTGCCCCACGTACTCTGATACCGTGCAGTGCAGTTTTTGCTCCCTGGTTTTGCAGGAAATGAAAATGAAGATCCATTTTTATGGAAACGGTTTGAAGGGCTTTGAAGCCAACTAACCCAATGGTCAGAACCAGTGCCCTATTAAAAACAAACACTCAGCTGTCCTCAGTCCCAGTGTTCCTAAACTGTTGCCCCATTCCCAATCACTTCCTGGAAAGTGGCTTGATCGCATAACTGCTGTGGCCAATCACTAGCCTCAGTGGTCCAATGTGTTAACCCTTTCGCTGCTGGAGCAATAGGTAAACATGGTGCCCGCTCGTACGTACAGCGGGCGTCACTGCCTGGGGGACTGCCAATCATGGTAATTAAAGAGGACCTTTCACCACTCCTGACATGCCTGTTTTAATAGCTCCATGCATTCCCCACATCCTAACAATTCTGGAACATCTATTCTTATGTCTCTGTGTTGTGCCGTTCCTTTATTATTTGCACTAGAAGTTATGAATGAATTGCTATTTGCCTTCAGTAAAGGAACAGAGGGGGGGGTGACCAGTTGGGGGTGTGTACCTGCACAGACTGACTCTAGCCAATCAGTGCTGTCATGTTCAGACTGTACAGGTACACACCCCCAACTGGTTACCTCCCCTCTGTAGCCTTACTGAAGACAAATAGCAATTCATTCATAACTTCTAGTGCAAATAATAAAGGAATGGCACAACATACAGACATAAGAATAGATGTTTCAGACTTGTTATTACATGGGGAACGCATGAAGCGATTAAAACAGGCATGTCAGGAGTGGTGAAAGGTCCTCTTTAAAGTCTTTAGATGCCGGCTTTCAGGTTTCTTACCGGCATCCTCTCTGGCCAGTGTGGATGCCGGTAATTCATTTCAATACACATTGAAGGCATTGAAGCTGCAATTTTTATTTTGGCAACGAGGTGACAGGTCAACATAAGAGATGAGCAATCCTGAGCAATATCGATTTTAAAAATCCATGATTGTTCAAAAAAAATTTGATTTTTGCAGACAAGACTTTTGTTTTCGCTATAAATAGCGGATTTATGGCAGAAAGGGCTCTAACGGAAACAAATTGACACTTTTTCGCCACCAGTGAAATGAATGCCATTTGAGACAGATCAGTTCTTTTCCGTTATTTAAAATAAATAAATAAATAACAGATTAGTATAATGGAACACAAAACGATGATGTGATCTCCACCTTACAAACACTGGGTTTGTTGGCTCATAGGCCAGACACCAGACGACCTGTCAGCAGTTTCAAAAATGGAAACTTAATACCGCTTGTTCCCGCAGTACTTTCCTTTTTTTCATGTTGCTTCGACCCCTTGGTTCCCAACATATGGCTCTGTTATTTCTGCCGCCCCATAGGCTAATAGCTCGTAGTTTGCCAAGGTCGCAGCAGCGATGTGGACAGCAGCAGAGTGGCCATGCGACGCATGATCACAAAAGAAAAACGGAAAAGCTAGTGTGCTGCTCCAGGAACTTGTGATGCGCTAGCGTGTACATGTGTGAAAATGATGGTACACATGCAACCCGAGCGAAATACATACACTGCTAATACACAAAGTACATTATGGTACATGCAGTGCCAGCTATGACTGGACGCCCTCACACATGAACGGGACATGTTAACATTAATTTGTAAATTACTTTCTGTTATGAAAATGCTCCAGTTGTGAGATATTCTCTACGTCATTATAATGGTGCCCCCTGGTGTTTTAGCTGTATAGTAATGGGCACATCCACCTACTGAGGTGGTCGTACATGCTCAGTTCCAGCCTTCAACTGCTACCAGCCCTATCTACTGTTAGAAGGTGTGACGGTTACAGGGAGAGAGATGCAGCAGACAGGACACACACCGTGAGAAAACTCACACCCCCTAGGCTGCCAGCCTGAGGAAAATCTAGTAGAGTAACCGAGCAGTTGAATGTGGTAAGCTCTGGATCCATGTGAGGTACAGGGCTGGTTCTAGCTTTGTTAGAAAGAGATTCTCATGTACTGTATGATGTCTGATTTTCCAGCTCCTTTATTTTTCCCCGAGGAAGAGTTGAGAGACCCTCATGCACATTACATGGTTGGCAGATCCTGCCAACATTGGCAGGGTCAGCTGACATTAATCTCATGTGTGCGGTCAGCTTAAAAAACAACTGCTAACATAAAAATATGCTCAGAGTTTTTGTTTTTTTTCTATGATCCATTCTACCAACAACGAAGAGATGTAGGAGACTGTATAGGTGGCACCAGCCCCATTCCTGGTGGAAGCTGATTTAGCCTTCACATCCAAAATCATTGAAGTCATAACAATTGACTCAGGAAATAAGCATGAACAAAAATTCCACACTTACCTTCGTTCATATCTGGTAGCTGGCCTTTCGAGTGCATGGTGCTTGCTGTCATCAGAGATCTTAGAAATCCAGACCTTTGACAGGTCACACCAAGTCTGAAATCAAGAGAAAAGACCAGCAAGAAATCAGAAACGCTCCTAGTCTGAAAAGTTAAAGGACTTGCTCTTAGTCTGAAGAAGGGTCCTATTCGGCCCTGAAAGGCATAACCTGTAAGAGAAAATGTAACAATAAAGAATACTGCAAAACCACCACATCTTTCTTCACCGGGTTGAGCTGCTGCCCATCCTGTTCTTCCTTTACCGAGTCTCCAGAGGAGAGGAATTTATGGGTTGTAGGTTAAAAATAAAAAGAAGCATTACTCACCTCACTGATCCCCTACTGATGTCACTCCTTCTCTGGTCCATGCAACTCTCCACTTACTGCTCATGACTGCCACAACTGGAGATGCTCACTCAGCAGTGGTGACCTTAGCCAAAGCAGAGTGTTGTTGGTACAGCAGCAATGAGCGATCGGTAAGGTATCCTTTTTTTTATTTTTAACCCACTCTACCCCATTTAAAAATAGAAAAATCCGCCCCCTTCCACACTTAAAGTGTAACTGTCATTCTTCTTTTTTATTTTTGTAACGTGTAGGGGCAGTGATACAGAACATTTTGTAATATAATTTAATTACTGAAATTGTACATTTCTATTAGAAAAATACCTCTAAAGTGGCCCATTTTGAGTCTTAGCAACGCTCTTCTATGTTATGTAAACAAAAGTGCAAAAGAGCACTAAGTTTAAGTCCTCCTTCACACACACTTTATTTTAAGTGGTTTTTATTTTTATTTTATTTGTCTGGTAAAAAAAGAATTTTAAGAGTTTTTCATTGCGCCTATTTTTAAGCTTTTTTTTGCACAATGCATATGCAGAAAATCCGCATGAATTCAGCGCTGAAACCACATTAAAAAAACACATAAATCCGCACAATTTTTTGTGGTTTTGATGCCTTTTTGGTCGGATGTCCATGAGGAAAACCACTAAAGACAAGGCGCAGAATCGTACAAAGTATTACAGTGCTATTTTTCTAGAGCTTGGTCCATTTTGACCCAAAAAGTTCAAAATGACCACCATAACACCCACAAAAAACACAGTTGTCCAGATTTACTAATCCTAAAGATGGTGTGAGCTTAACCAGGCCGTCTATCTCTGCACCAGATTTATCACAGGGGCTCAGGCTGGATGATGAATGTGGAGCAGGGACAGACACTTTTCTCTGCCTCTATACCAACTACTGGTTGGCTTATTTGGAGATAGATTTTTACGCCAGAATTTTGGCACAAAAAGGTGCGGACTGCAGAACCACTGAAGTCAATGGGTCCACAAAAAATGCGTATGCAACACGAACCGAATCCATATTTTGTGGATCTGCAATTTGCCATGTGCATGGGGCCTAAAGGTAACACCCTGTGCGCCAAATTTATGAAAGTGGTATACAAGACTTTTTGAATTTAGCAAGGCAAACTATCACATTCTGACTTATTTTCACCTGACACAACTATGGCAGGTCAGGAGTGGAGCTGATAAATGATAAATATGACCAAAAACCAGCATGCTCTATAGGATCTCCAACAAACAGCTGGATTTCTAAAAGTGACTTAGCAGGAGAAAAAAAAATAACTTTGGCCTGTTGCAGACTATTGATAGATTTGTCTTACAAGTAAAACGACAAAAAAGTCACAATTTAGTCACAAATAAAGACAAAATTGGTTTGGCCTAAGTGTCTGTCACTAGGTTCTGCTGCCCTCACTGACAGTAGCATAAAATACAACATGTTTCCTTAAAAAATTGAATAAAAAAAAAGAAAAATATAACACTCCAAAAATGCCACAAAAAAACTACATGTGAAGTAAGCTTAAACATGTAGTATCTATGACAACAACCTCTATATACAGTAAATACAAGTGAATGGGGTTTTCTAGAGCATAAGACTAGGGCAGCACAGATATGAAAGGTCAGCTTGACGTCAGTGGAACCTTGCATTCATAGACTGACATGTCACAGCTGGCACCAGGGGTGAATGGGAACTGAAAATGGCCTGGAAAAAAAAAATTAGCCCCCATGTTGTAGGTGGGTCCAAATTGACAGAAGACTAGGCAACACCCAATAGATGAGGCCAAGACTTGTAGACGAGGTCAGCACAAAATAGTGTCCCAGCAGACCCTACTGCCTCATCAGAACCAAATACCTCCCCAGAAGCTGCCCCTCTGTGGTGGCCATCAAGAGCTGCCACGTTCTGTCCTCCTCTGTCTCTAATTAAAGGGTCACTAAGTTTTGGTAAAATTTTTGATATGTTATAGAGATGTATTAATGTTTTTATCAGTGGAGGTCCAAGTGCTGAGACCCCCAGAGTCCCGTAGAATGAGGAGAAAAAAAAGGGCTCACTCTCCTTGCTGCAGAAGATGGAAGCAAGACAGGCCCATAGACTTCTGAGTAGCGAGGAGCTACAAGACTTTGTACTAAGCTTGTCTCCTATGCACAGTTCTCTCTCCTCATTCTACAGATTGGTAGGAGTCTCAGCACTCAGACCACCACTGATCAAAGCTTTTGATATGTCTTTAAGACGTATGTATGTGATGTTGAATACTTTTGTATTAAATATAAAGGTATTTTGGGAGTTATTGTCTAACCAGAAAAAGTCATATTACAAGATTTCAGAGCACAAAGGCTTCTTCTTCAGGCCTGATGATTTTTCTGGTTAGCCAATAAACACTCCCATAATTCTTTTATATTTATTAACACAAAACGTATCAAAAGTTGTAACAAAACTCAGTGCCCCTAAAGATTTGGAGAGGGGGGCTTGGTGAGATGCTGGCCCTAGTAATGACTCCATTTCACAGCTGGCACACTGGTAACATTCACACACTGGCATGTTACATCTGGCACTGGCACATTGGTAACATTCACACACTGGCATGCTACATCTGGCACTGGCACACTGGTAACATTAACCCACTGGCATGTTACATCTGGCACTGGCACACTGGTAATATTCAGACACTGGAATGTTACATCTGGCACTGACATGTTATACCTGGCACTTGCACACTGGCATGTTACATCTGGCACTGACACACTGGTAATATTTAGACACTGGAATATTACATCTGGCACTGGCACACTGGTAACTCACTCAATGGCACATTGGTAACATTCACACACTGGCATGCTACATCTGGCACACTGGTAACATTCACCCACTGGCATGTTACATCTGGCACTGGCACAATGGTAATATTTAAACACTGGAATGTTACATTTGGCACTGGTATAACTCACTGACATGCTACATCTGGTGCTGGCACACTGGTGACATTCACACACTGGCATGTTACACCTGGCACACTGGTAACATTCACACACTGGCATGTTACATCTGGCACTGGCACACTGGTAACATTCACACACTGGCATGTTATACCTGGCACATTGGTAACATTCACACACTGGCATGTTACATCTGGTGCTGATGACAGTCACACACTGCATGTTACATCAGGAACTGGCACACTGTTAACTCACACACTGGCATGTTATACCTGGCACACTAGTAACATTCTGGTAACATTCACATACTGGCATGTTACATGCTGACATTCTGCCACATCCCTGTGACGCCTGGTCTCCACCCTGTTTTGGGAAACCTCACTACCTACCCTTGCCTGGGGTCCAGCGCAGATCGCTGGCTGGAGAGGTCACATTAGGACACTGGACTGGGCGTTGTCACCTAATCCATGGTATATAACAGAGAAGGGAGCTCCTACCTGACTGCCAGCAGCATGTTCCTCTGCATCATGGGCACCGGGCGCTAACAGGGGTGACTACCAGGCTTCTACCAGGCACTTCTCCGCAGCCCTCTGCCTGTGACACGCCCTCCTGTCAATCTGCTCTGCTCCGGTCCTCCCGCACCATAGAGAGCGCTGTGCAGAGCGCCCCGCTACCATAGAGCATGGGGAATTCCAGTATCTGCTGTCACTCACCTCAGTGCTGGAATTTTACAGGGGCGGATGAAGTGTGGGCTGCAGGCTGTGACTGGACTAGGATTCTCTGTGACCTTTCTTGCAGTGTGACTGGCGGTGCTGGAGTTGGTTTCTTATTCACATAATATGAATTATGAAGACAACTTATCTCAATAATAAATTCTATTTCTAAGAAAGCAGCATGAAAACATAACTGGCAGAACTGGTCATCAAAGAGTGTGACTGAAAGGGTTAAATGGCATTGAACCACTGATCTCACATTGCCAACATACAGAGGGTGAGATCAGGTATCAAATTCAGTTGAGGTCAGCCTGACCCGAACAGGTTCTGGGGATAAAAGCTGGCATCCACGTGGGCAGAAGGACATTTTTTTTTCTACTGATTTTAATAATTGCTGGTTTCAAAGGGTTAAATGGCTTTGGGTCGCTCCACACACAGAGGATGATGTCCCATATTAAATTCAGTTGAGGTCAGCCTAAATTAAACTGGTCCTGGTCATAAACCTGTACTGGGGTCAATGTGCAGCATTAGCCTGTGTGCCAGCAGTGTAAGGCCATGTTCACATGACGTTCTTTTCCACATTTAACGTACACTGTGCTTCTCTATCCTGCAGAGTCCAGCAAAAAGATATGTAAATTAAATAGATTTTGTTTTCTACACAGGAACTCTATGGTGATAGATGCCACTGTACTGCATCCGCCCAAGACATCCTTTTAAAGGCTATGAACACCTTTAGAGGCAATTTTTGTTTATGATTGCATTTTACAAATTTTTGGCTAAAAATCATATTTTGAATTGGCCTTTATTAAAAACTAGCAGAAGGACCCGCTTTGCATGGTTATATTTCATTTAATGTTTGTGTGTGAGGTTAAAAGATATCCACAGTGTTCTCCATCACAGTGGCCTCTACAGCATCCTGCCCCTTTTATAGTGGCCTCCATAGTTTCCTACCCTCTTAACAGTGACCTCCACAGTGCCCATCTCTTTAAAGAGGACCGGTCACCACTCCTGACATGCCTGTTTTAATAGCTTCATGCATTCTCCATGTAATAACAATTCTGGAGCATCTTTTCTTATGTCTGTATGTTGTGCCATTCCTTTATTATTTCTACTAGAAGTTATGAATGAATTACTAGCAGTCTGCAGTAAGGATACAGAGGGGAGGTAACCAGTTGGGGTGTGTACCTGCACAGACACACTCTATCCAATCAGTGCTGCCATTTTAACACTGGGCAGGTACACACCCCCAACTTGTTACTTCCCCTCTGTACCCTTACTGCAGACTGCTAGCAATTCATAACTTCTAGTAGAAATAATAAAGGAATAGCACAACATAGAGACATAAGAATAGATGCTCCAGAATTGTTATTACATGGAGAATGCATGAAGCTATTAAAACAGGCGTGTCAGGAGTGGTGACAGGTCCTCTTTAACAGTGACCTCCACAGCGACCGCCCGTTTGTAAGTGACCTCCACAGTACCCCATCTCCTTAACAGAATTGCCACAATAACCCGCCTTCTTAACAGTGACCTCCAGAGCACTCTACTCTAGGGTGGCCAGAGGTCCAGTTTTAGGCCGGCTAGTCCGTCTTTCAGACTCCCTGTCCTCGATCTGGCGCAGGGCCTCGATGGACATAGGGATGTCCTTTTGAACAGCTCACTCTCAGATAGCAGCACTGTGCAGTCTGAACATGAGCTGCAGGGAGAAAGTCACTCTCCCTCCAAGCTCTACAGCTGACCTGAGGTTGATTTTACCTTAAAGGGGTTGGCCACTATATTTCAACATTATTTAAAATGCTTGGGGGCAGTGTAAAATAAAGATCTTAAATACACTTTATTAAAAAAATCCTGATGGAAACTATTGTATTATAAGCTCCGCCCCCTGAGCCCCGCTCTGCCGCTCAGCCACTTCGTCCATGGCTGCACGCGACATGGAGGAGCTTCTGAGAAAGCTCGTCCATGTCTTCATTCACACTGCGCCTGCGCAGCTTCTCCAGCGCTGCAGAGCAGCGCATGCCCAGTTTGTTAGTAATTTTGCCGCGCTGCCAGCTCCGGCTCTGACAGGACTGTGCAGCTTCCAGGAGCAAGGAGACTCGCGTCTGGTGACGGTCCCCTTGTAGAAGCCCTAAAAGTAAAAAGTAAATGTAAGTGTGTATATATATATATGTGTGTGTGTCTATCTATCTCTATATGTGTGTGTGTATATATATGTGTGTTTGTGTGTGTATCTCTCTATATGTGTGTGTGTGTGTATATATATGTGTGTGTGTGTGTTATCTATATATATATATATGTGTGTATATATATGTGTGTGTGTGTGTGTTATCTATATATATATATATGTGTATATATATGTGTATCTCTCTCTCTCTCTATATATATATATATGTGTGTGTGTTTGTGTGTGTATATATATATATATATATATATATATATAATCATTTATATACATCTATGTATATACATCTGTATCTATAAATCTATATATATGTGTATATACATCAGTGCATATAAATCTGTATATAGGCGTGTATACATCAGTATATATATATTTATATTTATGTGTATACACATCGGTGCATATAAATCTGTATATAGGCGTATATACATCAGTATATATATATTTATGTGTATACACATCGGTGTATATAAATCTGTATATAGGCATGTATACATCAGTATATATATATATTTATATTAATGTGTATACACATCGGTGCATATAAATCTGTATATAGGCGTATATACATCAGTATATATATATTTATGTGTACAGGGTCGGACTGGAGTACCTAGGGCCCACAAGAGGAAATAATTCTTGGGGCCCACCATAAAGAAATATCTGTGTTTGTTATCCCTGTACGGTGACATCATTGTGTTTATTTTCCCTGTACTGTGACATCACTGTGTTTGTTATCTCTGTACTGTGACATCACTGTGTTTATTATCTCTGTACAGTGACATCACTGTGTTTATTATCCCTGTACAGTGACATCGCTGTGTTTATTATCCCGGTGCAGGAATAGGTAAGTGGTCTGTGTTTGTGTGTTTGTTTTCTATTTTTCAGGGTCGTGAATGCAGAGGAATACGTCGGATTCGGTGGACTACGTCGGACCAGCTTTTATTTTTTTTTTTTTAATAAAATGGTCAAACAGGGGTCTGGGGGAGTGTTTATTTCAATAAAATGTTTTATACTTGTGTGTGTGTATTTTTTTTACAATATTACAGTTTTAGTAATTATGGCTATCTACAGACGGCCCTGATTACTAATACTGGGCTTAGTGCTTGCCGGTATGGCAGGCCAGCACTAACCCTAACATCTATTACCTCGGCACCCACCGCCACCAGGGGTGCCGGGAAGAGCCGGGTACCCGCAGGACCGGACCCTCTAAATTGAGGGTCTGGCTCTGGGGCGGCTGCAGGCTGGTACCATTAGGCTGGGAAGGGCCAATAACCATGTCCCTTCCCACCCTGGTAGTGCCAGGCTGCCGCTGCTGGTTGTTTCTGGCTGGTGAAGGAAAAAAGGGGGGGACCCCACGCCATTTGTTTTAAAATTATTTAATTATTTTTGTAAAAATATGGCGTTGGGTCCCCCCTTTTTTCCTTCGCCAGCCAGATACAACCAGCAGCAACAGCCTGGCACTACCAGGGTGGGAAGGGACATGGTTATTGGCCCTTCCCAGCCTAATGGTACCAGCCTGCAGCCGCCCCAGAGCCAGACCCTCAATTTAGAAGGTCCGGTCCTGCGGGTACCCGGCTCTTCCCGGCACCCCTGGTGGCGGTGGGTGCCGAGGTAATAGATGTTGGGGTTAGTGCTGGCCTGCCATACCGGCCAGCACTAAGCCCAGTATTAGTAATCAGGGCCGTCTATAGATAGCTGTGATTACTAAAACTGTAGTATTGTAAAAAAAAAATACACACACACCAGTATAAAACATTTTATTGAAATAAACACTCCCCCAGACCCCTGTTTGACCATTTTATTAAAAAAAAAAATAAAAAGCTGGTCCGACGTAGTCCTCTGCATTCACGACCCTGAAAAATAGAAAACAAACAAACACAGACCACTTACCTCTTCCTGCACTGGGATAATACACACAACGATGTCACTGTACAGGGATAATAAACACAGTGATGTCACAGTACAGAGATAATAAACACAGTGATGTCACAGTACAGAGATAATAAACACAGTGATGTCACAGTACAGAGATAATAAACACAGTGATATATATACACACACACACATTTATTTATATACATCTGTATCTATAAATATATATATATATATATATATATATATATATATATACACATCAGTGTATATAAATCTGTATATAGTTGTATATACATCAGTGTATATATATTTGTATTCTATATATATATGTGTATTGGGAGATTCTTACCATTAGGGTACATTCACACGTCCGTGTGTGTTTTGCGGTCCGCAAATTGCAGATCCACAAAACACGGACACCGGCCATGTGCGTTCCGCATTTTGCGGACTGCACATGGCTGGCTCTATTATAGAGATGCCTTTTCTTGTCCGTCTTGTACGGACAAGAATAGGACATGTTCTATATTTTTGCAGGGCCGCGGACGGCACACTGTGTGCCGTCCGCATCTTTTGCGGCCCCATTGAAAATGAATGGGTCCGCACCTGGTCCGCAATTTTGCGGAACGGATGCGGGCACATTCTGCGGACGTGTGAATGGAGCCTTATGCTAACTTGTCTGTGATGAGATGACATCTGAGGTGCTGCTGTTACTATGGTATCACAGTTGGCCAGGGAGGTCATGTGACCACTGCTCTGAAGATGCTTGCTCTGATGCATGCTGGGATTGTTACTTTCACTTTGCAGCTGCTCCGCCCACACAGCCTCTCATCAATGGGAGCATACTATGCTCAAAACATTAGAAAAATTATACATACACAGTATATCTGTCATGATACAAATACCTCTTGGCTTTAGCTATTATCTGGGGCATTTTTATTTTTTTATGCATAAGGTGGCCAACCCCTTTAATTTTTTAAATCTTTGCCGGCTGCAAAGTGGGAGGGGTTGTGGCCTAACCGGGTCAGGGGGTGTCCTATCCAGGGGCGGGGTTTAAAAGTCCGTCTTTTGAGGATGGTCACCCCACTCCTCTCCCTTAACAGTGTCATCCACAGCTCCGTGCCTCTTTAAATTTGACCTATAGCAGTGAAGAAAAATAGCTGGGTTGTTATGGAAACCTGTTGTAAAACTGTGTGTATGTGGAGACTAAAGACCTGCGAGCTTCTATTGGCTGATAAGGGTCATGTGACCAGGCTTCTATTGGCTAATGCATTTTTTTGGGAATATATCAGGAACGGTACATCCTGGAGAGCTGAGACCCGATCTAAAACCTTCCCAGACACCTGATGTACCTATGTGCCAAATTTCGTGACTATAAATGTGATGGTGCGGATTCCTTTAGCGGACATACACACACATACATACATTCAGCTTTATATATTAGATATATATATTCTGTCACAAAGGGTTAACTTTTTTTCTAACTGTGTGACTGGTACTTTTACTTTGTGTAGGTCATCTACTAAACCTTATCTCTAAACTACTGAGAGGTCATAAACACTTATTTAAAGGGGTTCTCCGGGGATTAAAGGGGTTGTCCGAGTTATGAAAAAAAAAATATATAGTGCTATAAATCTGATGGGCAGCAATATATAACTAAGTTAAACAAGTTTTAGGCAAAAATCTATATTTCCCTGGTTCTCTTCTGGCCTTTGTTTACCTGCAGTAATAACAATCTCTGCCCCTCCCCCTGCTCTGCAAAGGGAGTGAATAAGTCTGCCCTGAGTGACATGTCTGCCTGCTGGGATACTCAGCAGCATGTTGTATTTGTAGATCTACAAGTCCCGGCTGTACAATGACATTACTGATGCACACAGGAACTTCCCCCTACCTTTCTTGTGCAATACTCTGCAGATCTTCTCCAGTGTTAGCTCTGTGTCTATAGGATGAGGAGGGCAGATCCTGTGTATTTTCATTGCCTTCATTGCTACTGTTGTAAAGCCTTGAGCCCTGTGTGTATTCTGGCTGAAGGGGTTAATGTTTTATCTGAAAGAATCCAGGGAGAGAGCAGGAGCCAGCAGAGCAGGGGGGTGTGGCCAGCACAGTGACGTCTTGTGTACAGGCTCTTATCTGCTGGTGCACGAATATGAGAAGAGCAGGGAGGGAAGCTGACATCACAGGTCATGTGACCCTTAGTGAAATCTGAGAAACCACAAAGTGCTGGACAACCCCTTTAAGAAAATTAAAATACTACTTTATTATAAATATATTCCCAAATACCTTTTCTTACTTATAATGGCTCATTTTATCTGGAGAGCAATCATTAGGAGAAACAAAATGGCCGCCACCCTATTAGTACACAAAAAACCTGTCCTAATCACACAGGAGGACATACTTCACAACACTGAGTTAAAGAGATGCCTCATCCTCTGCTCTTCTCTGCTCGTCAGACAACGAGCCATTATAACTAATGAAAGGTATTTGGGAATAAATTTATAATAAAGTAATATTTTAATTTTCTGAATTCCCAGAGAACTCTTTTAAGCCACGTTCTTATCAGTAAAGGTCCTTTTAGACGGGCCGATGTGTCTCCCTGCCCGAGCGCCGATCAGCGATATCGGCGCTCGGGCAGGGAGCCTTTACACGGCCCGATGAATCGAGCGCCGGGCCGCACGAGTGATCGCTGTATCACTCGTGCGGCCGGGAAGCTCCATACTGTCAGGCGCACATCGCCTGTTTACACAGGCCGATGTGCGCCCGACAGATTGGATCTTTTGTAGAAACCAAAAGATCCAATCCAGGGGCGGATTGGCCATAGACCTTACAGGGAAATTTCCCGGTGGGCCGATGCCCAGGGGTCCATCTGGGCCCTCCTAATTGCCAGCAAGTGGAAGTTTTTGGGGTTGTATTTTGTCCTGCTGGCAGTATTTTGTGATAGACTGTGGTATATGACTCTGTTGAGGTGGTATAATATACCACAATATGGTATTGCTGGCCCTGCCTTCCATCAATTTGGACCCAACTACAAAATGGGGCCACTTTTAGTATTTTTTCCAGGGCCACTTTAAGTTTCCAGTCCGCCCCTGATCCAATCAGCCGACGAACGAGCGTTTTGCTAGTTCGTCGGCTGATTAGGGCCACTTTTACACGGGCCGATTATCGGCACTAGCGTTCCTAGGAACGATTTTTTGGCCGATAATCGGCCCGTGTAAAAGGACCTTAAAGAGGCTCTGTCACTAGGTTTTAACCTATGTATTTAAATACATAGGTTAAAACCCCTTGACTTCTACAGTTAGAACATACCTTTATTGCAGAGTACAGCGCAGCGGTTGTGCTGAAAAAAGACCTTTAATCTTTATGTTAATGAGCCTTCGGAGCACCGGGGGGCGGGCTCTTTCTTCCTGAGCACCGCTTTTCACCGCCCCCCTGGTCCCGAGGCTCTCTCCGATGCCGACGTCCACGCCCCTCTGAAAATTGATTGACAGCGCTAGGCCGTTTGGCCTAGCGCTGAAATCCCGCCGGCGCATGCGCAGAAGCGCTTGCAGTGCCGAACACCGCAAGCGCTTCCATCCTTGTGCGCACGCGCCGTCACTTCGCTGAACCCGGAAGTGACGGCGCGTGCGCACAAGGATGGAAGCGCTTGCGGTGTTCGGCACTGCAAGCGCTTCTGCGCATGCGCCGGCGGGATTTCAGCGCTGTCAATCAATTTTCAGAGGGGCGTGGACGTCGGCATCGGAGAGAGCCTCGGGACCCGGGGGGCGTTGAAGAAGCGGTGCTCAGGAAGAAAGAGCCCGCCCCCCGGTGCTCCGAAGGCTCATTAACATAAAGATTAAAGGTCTTTTTTCAGCACAACCGCTGCGCTGTACTCTGCAATAAAGGTATGTTCTAACTGTAGAAGTCAAGGGGTTTTAACCTATGTATTTAAATACATAGGTTAAAACCTAGTGACAGAGCCTCTTTAAGATACATTTAATCCTCTGAAAACACCACTTAGCTACCTTCACACTTGTGTTAACCCTTTCGCGCCCGGAGGTTTTTTCGGTTATGCATTTTCGTTTTGCGCTCCCTGCCTTCAAACAGCCATAACTCTTTTATTTTTCTGTTCACATAGCTGTATGAGGGCTTATTTTTTGCGGGACAAGTTGTACTTTCCAACGCCACCATTTAATATTGCATATGGTGTAGTGGGAACCGGGTGAAATTGCAAAGAAAACGCTATTCCGCTACAGTTCTACGGGTTTCTTATTTACAGAGTTCGATGTGCATTAAAACTGATCCGCTACTTTCATTCTACTGGTCAGTACGAATCCGGCAATACCTAATATGTATAGTTTTTCCTGCGTTTTCATAGTGATAAAATAATTAGAAAGTTGCCCTTTTTTTTTTTTTTTTCCTTGTCAAATCTTGACCCCTAGAACTTTTTGGTATTTATGTGTACAGAGCTGTATGGGGGCTCATTTTTTGCGGGACGATCTGAAGTTTTTATTGATACCATTCTGGGGTGTGTATGACTTTTTGGTCACTTTTTATTTAATTTTTTTTTAGAAAAAAAAAGTGACAAAAAACGGCAAATCGCCATTTGGACGCTTTTTTCCGCCACACAATTCGCCGTATTGGAATTTTTTTTTTATATTTTAAAAGTACGGGCGTTTTCGGTTACGGTGATACCCATGATGTCTATATTTATTGTTATTTCGGTATTTATTTTTTAATTATACGGAAAGGGGGGTGATTTGAACTTTTATATCTTTTTTATATTTTTTAACATTTTAAAAAAATTTTTTTTTTTACTATTTGAAAGGTCAAATATGGGCTGATATATTGTGGCTTTTTTTTTTTTCTTTATGAGCAATCATGGATTTTATAGACTCAGAAATCCAAGAATTGCTCATTTCTTATCCTGGCCTGCCATCTAGTGGCCAGAATAAGAATTGCACTTTGAAAACTGTAATCCTCACCAGCGAGGATTACAGTTTTCATATGGTGTACAGACACCCCGATTGGCCACACGGGGTGTCTGTACACCACCCGGAAGCGAATGCTTCCAGGTTGAGACGCAACTAGATGCCGTGATCACGTGTGATCACGGCATCTAGGCTCCCAGGAAGACGCCGCTGATGGTGGTAAGTAGCGGCAAGTCTCTGCTGTTAGAAACAGCAGAGACTTGCCGGCCATGACGCACCCGCGAGCGGGCGTCATGTGCCCGCATCGCCCCAGCGCCGTACATGTACGGCGCTGGGCGCGAAGGGGTTAAGCAATCGTCAGGTTGTTCTGACAGAGGAATGGTCTGCTGGAGTTCTCCGCATTCGACCTAGCTAGATACAGCCATTCACCGCTGCCGGGATTTGGTTCTACAAAAGTTGTTGCCTGCAGAAATCCCATTATAGTCTATGGGGTGCAACAGCAAACAGCTGGATCCGGCTAAGCTGGAGAACTCCAGCAGGCTGCTCCTCTGCCAGTTTGCGTTAACACAAGTGTGAATCTAGCCTTATTCAAATCAGAAAAAAAGTATCCATTTGTCCACTTTGATGCCACATTTTATTATCAGAACCACTTTGGGCCAGGTTGACCTAAACTGAATTTGATGTGGGGCATCACCCTCTGCTGATTGCAGTGCAAGATCAATGGCCCAAATTAATATAGCCCTTTAAGGGATTCTCCCAAAATAAAATGTACTATCCTCAGCCTGCTCTGTAAATAGTAACATAGTAACATAGTTTATAAGGCCGAAAAAAGACATCTGTCCATCCAGTTCGGCCTGTTATCCTGCAAGTTGATCCAGAGGAAGGCAAAAAACCCTGTGAGGTAGAAGCCAATTTTCCCCACTTTAGGGGAAAAAATTCCTTCCCGACTCCAATCAGGCAATCAGAATTACTCCCTGGATCAACGACCCCTCTCTAGTAACTATAACCTGTAATATTATTACCCTCCAGAAATACATCCAGGCCCCTCTTGAACTCTTTTAGTGAACTTACCATCACCACCTCCTCAGGCAGAGAGTTCCATAGTCTCACTGCTCTTACCGTAAAGAATCCTCTTCTATGTTTGTGTACAAACCTTCTCTCCTCCAGACGCAGAGGATGTCCCCTCGTCACAGTCACAGTCCTGGAGATAAAAAGATCATGGGAGAGATCTCTGTACTGACCTCTGATATATTTACACATAGTTATTAGATCTCCCCTTAGTCGTCTTTTTTCTAAAGTGAATAACCCTAATTTTGATAATCTTTCTGGGTACTGTAGTCCACCCATTACAGTTATTACTTTAGTTGCCCTCCTCTGAACCCTCTCCAGCTCTGCTATGTCTGCCTTGTTCACAGGAGCCCAGAACTGTACACAGTACTCCATATGTGGTCTGACTAGTGATTTGTAAAGTGGCAGGACTATGTTCTCATCACGGGCATCTATGCCTCTTTTGATGCAACCCATTATCTTATTGGCCTTGGCAGCAGCTGTCTGACACTGGTTCCTACAGCTTAGTTTGCTGTTCACTAAAATTCCTAGGTCCTTCTCCGTGTCAGAGTTATAATAATATAGAAGATTCATACCTACATGCTCCCTGCTGCTCCCAAACGTCCATGTTTACATCTGGCACTTCATGGAGATGGTCACACGCTCCACTTCAGCCAATAACTGGCTTTAGCAGTAACATGGCCACAAGTAGCAGATTACCGCTGAAGCCAGTTATTGGCTGCTGTGGAGTGGGTGAACATGTCCATGCACCGCCCGTGTAAACTGTCTGGCAGATAAGTATGAAATCTTCTGTTTACGGGGGAAGACTGCGGGCATATAGTTTTAAATCATGGCCAGCTCCAGCAGGAATCCCGGGGCACAGAAGTGATGTGGATCACCATGTAAAAGCAGAATCCAGCCACCGGATAAGGCCTCTTTCACACGAACGTATTTTTTGCGGACCCATTCATTTCTATGGGTCCGCAAAAAATGCGGACAGCACACCGTGTGCTGTCCATATCCGTTGCTCCGTTCCGTAGCCCGCAAAAAAAATAGAGCATGTCCTATTCTTGTCCGCATTACGGACAAGAATAGTACTGGTCTATTAGGGGCCAGCTGTTCCGTTCCACAAAATACGGAATGCACATGGATGCCATCCGTTGTTTTTGCGGCTCCGCAATTTGCAGACCGCAAAACACAACGTTCGTGTGAAAGAGGCCTAATACATATGGAGTAACTTTATTTCATCTTCAAAGGATCCGAATAAGAAAATGGACACACAGTGACACTATAATTATCAAGAAATCGTTAATGAGCACTCCATATCCTGCCACACATGGAATTTCGTTTGCTAAATTTAATATACTTGCATAAAATTACACATCTTAAAACATTCAATCAAAAAATAAAACCAATAAGTCTGGTATACCGGTATCCAACCCTACAAATAAAAACCAAAAAAACTGAAAAGCCGACTTGCGATGTTTGATTATATCTTCGGCTGAACAACACTCGTTGGCTGCCGAATGTCTGTATTAATTGATGTTCTTCCCACTATATTTTTCCTAATAAGATCACTGTATTTGTTGAAAAGGTAAAGTTGTTATATATAACGACATTTGAATCCAAAAATATCTGCACTTGGGATGTTAACACTTGAGTAACACAATATCTCTGTATGAGAAAGTTTACTCACTGGTAGGTGTCCTTTATGTTTTCCTCATGCACCTCAAATATATGTCCCGATTTAGCTCTAACACGATTCCTAGAATCGCTCGCAGTCGCCCGCTCTCAGGGCGCTCCGGACCTTTCAACGGTGATTCTGTAATTTCTATATATGGCGTTTATATTACTTGATATCGGCACTTGGAACTCACTCCCATAAATAACACCACGTTCGTTGGATAGAATATTTACTCACTGTTGGATGTCCTTTTTCAATATTCTTTTTCAATATATTTATACGGCTTGGAGTATCGTCGGTATGTTGAAGTTCTTACATAACTCCCGGAGCCGCCCGTGGCTATCCACGCCCGGACGCTCCTAGTCCTTCGGCGTTCCACGTGGTTAAATACAATCCTGATGGGATTCTTAGCTTTAGCGTGCCGGTCCTTTTCTCTTTGTATACAGCGAATAGTTCTAATTTTTCTTTTCTTAATCCAGTACTCTTTTCGGGGTATTTTGGTAGATGTTTATTGTATCTTAATCGCCATACGCGTTTCAAGGTTATCCAACCTCTTCCTCAATGGCCACCGTTTTTATACGGATCACAGAATACATACGGTCGTGTGAATGGGGCCTTAATCATAAGTTCGGAGGTATTCCTGATTCTTTCAGGTAAGCAGGAAGACATCCGATTGGGACCTGAGCAGAAGAGCTCGCAGTCAGTCTGAGCGCAGCAGAGATTGCAGCATTGGCAGCCCATTGAGGGTTAAAGGGGTATTCCGGTAGGTGAATGTTATCCCCTCCAAATGAAAAGAAAGGAGGGGCTCACACTGAATGATGGATGAATACCTTCTGGGACACCCAATACCAGAAAAAGGGAGGGAAATAACTGAGAAAAATAGGTATGCACTCTTTCCACTGGATATGTGTGGCAGTTACAATATTTTTTAAAATCAGACTGACATACACTCAGAATGTACCTAGAGAGACCGAGGTAATAAATATAAAGTGTACAATCACAACATAAAATACCCCAAAAAATGCACAATGAGAACCAATGTAATTATAGCAGCAACCACGGTTGTAACAAATCACACTATAGCGACACAGAAAAATTAAAATAAGCATAAAATGAATGGATTATAGATGCTAACGTAGTACGCTCCAGTTGGTTAGTACCTAGAATTCAATGTACCACTTGGCATAAATGACCATATGTAAATCTATGGAGGTGACCACATATACAGTGCCTTGCGAAAGTATTTCGCCCCCTGGAACTTTTCAACCTTTTGCCACATTTCAGGCTTCAAACAAAAAGATATAACATTTTACATTTTTGGTGAAGAATTAACAACAAGTGGGTCACAATTGTGAAGTGGAACGAAATTTATTGGATCATTTATACTTTTTTTGTAATAATAAAACTGAAAAGTTGGGCGTGCAAAATTATTCGGCCCATTTACTTTCAGTTCAGAAAACTCACTCCAGAAGTTCATTGAGGATCTCTGAATGATCCAATGTTGTCCTAAATGACTGATGAAGATAAATAGAATCCACCTGTGTGTAATCAAGTCTCCGTATAAATGCACCTGCTCTGTGATAGTCTCAGGGTTCTGCTTCATGAAGACCAAGGAACACACCAGGCAGGATCGTGATACTGTTGTGGAGAAGTTTAAAGCCGGATTTGGATACCAAAAGATTTCCCAAGCTTTAAACATCCCAAGGAGCACTGTGCAAGCAATCATATTGAAATGGAAGGAGTATCAGACCACTGCAAATCTACCAAGACCCGGCCGTCCCTCTAAACTTTCATCTCAAACAAGGAGAAGACTGATCAGAGATGCAGCCAAGAGGCCCATGATCACTCTGGATGAACTGCAGAGATCTACAGCTGAGGTGGGAGAGTCTGTCCATAGGACAACAATCAGTCCAACACTTCACAAATCTGGCCTTTATGGAAGAGTGGCAAGAAGAAAGCTATTTCTCAAAGATATCCATAAAAAGTCTCGTTTACAGTTTGCCACAAGCCACCTGGGAGACACACCAAACATGTGGAAGAAGGGGCTCTGGTCAGATGAAACCAAAATCCAACTTTTTGGAAACAATGCAAAACGATATGTTTGGCATAAAAGCAACACAGCTCATCACCCTGGACACACCATCCCCACTGTCAGACATGGTGGTGGCAGCATCATGGTTTGGGCCTGCTTTTCATCACCAGGGACAGAGAAGATGGTTAAAATTGATGGGAAGATGGATGGAGCCAAATACAGGACCATTCTGGATGAAAACCTGTTGGAGTCTGCAAAAGACCTGAGACAAGGACGGAGATTTATCTTCCAACAAGACAATGATCCCAAACATAAAGCAAAATCTACAATGGAATGGTTCAAAAATAAAGGTATCCAGGTCTTAGAATGGCCAAGTCAAAGTCCAGACCTGAATCCAATTGAGAATATGTGGAAAGAGCTGAAAACTGCTGTTCACAAACGCTCTCCATCCAACCTCAAAGAGCTCAAGCTGTTTTGCAAGGAAGAATGGGCAAGAATTTCAGTCTCTAGATGTGCAAAACTGATAGAGACATACCCCAAGCGACTTGCCGCTGTAATCGCAGCAAAAGGTGGCGCAACAAAGTATTAATGCAAGGGGGCCGAATAATTTTGCACGCCCCACTTTTCAGTTTTATTATTATCAAAAAAAGTTTAAATGATCCAATAAATTTTGTTCCACTTCACAATTGTGACCCACTTGTTGTTGATTCTTCACCAAAAATGTAAAATTTTATATCTTTTTGTTTGAAGCCTGAAATGTGGCAAAAGGTTAAAAAGTTCCAGGGGGCCGAATACTTTCGCAAGGCACTGTATATCTATATATACTCTTGTTTCCAATTAAATGGCACGATTCATTTGGTTCAAATAGATCCACGGATCCACGCGCCTCTCTACAGCTGCGGAGCACGTGGACACACAACACAGTAAGGCCGCCTACCAAGCGCTGACCCCACGCTCCTCTCAGCAACAGCGGATCACCTCACAGAGAGGCTCTAGGAACATTAGCCAGGACATCATAGGCGGTCTGGTTAGAGCCCACTTATAACTTACCTTGCAAGGAGAACTGTATTATATTATACAGCGGCCAAAATACTAACAATCTTCAGCACTAATACTACTTTGGGTTAACAGACTGTGACGTGCACAATATATTGCAAACTGTTGAAAGCACATATGAAAATCCACATGTGAAAATAACAACTAACCAATATACTGTATATGGGATAATTAGTATGCTGTGGAAAGTCGGATTTTTATTGTAAGAAACAACCTACTTTATATATGGAACTAATATCAAGGGGTTTCTTATGACTATTTGAACCAAATGAATCGTGCCATTTAATTGGAAACAAGAGTATATATAGATATATATGTGGTCACCTCCATAGATTTACATATGGTCATTTATGCCAAGTGGTACATTGAATTATAGGTACTAACTAGAGTTGAGCGAACGTGCTCGTAACGAGCACTGTAGCGCTCGGATCCCCTGCGCTCGCATGGGCGCAGTCATCCGGATCCGTCCCCCTCACCCGACTGCAAGTCAGTGTGTCATACCAAACGGATCTGCCCCCATTGACTTACAGTCAGGTGAGGACGGATCCGGATGCCTTCAGCCATGCGAGCGCAGGGGATCCGAGCGCTACAGTGCTCGTTACGAGCACGTTCGCTCAACTCTAGTTCTAACCAACTGGAGCGTACTACGTTAGCATCTATAATCCATTCATTTTATGCTTATTTTATTTGTGTCGCTATAGTGTGATTTGTTACAACCGTGGTTGCTGCTATAATTACATTGGTTCTCTAGTGCGTCCTCATTGCGCCTTTTGTGGGTATTTTATGTTGTGATTGTACACTTTATATTTATTACCTCGGTCTCTCTAGGTACATTCTGAGTGTATGTCAGTCTGATTTTAACAAATATTGTAACTGCCTCACATATCCAGTGGAAAGTTATCCCCTATCTGTACCCCCTGCAGCCCTCTTGATATGACCGGAGCGCCTGGTCACACATGCACTTGGCCGCTCCATTCATTTCTGCAGGAGTTCTGGAGATAGGCGAGTACAGTGCTCACCTATCTCTGGAACTCCCATAGAAATGAATGGCCGCTCCGGTCATTTCAGGGGATCAGCAGGGGGTACGGGGCTGCCATTCTTGTGATCGGTGGGGGTCCCAGCGGTAGGACCCCTACCGATCATCTGATAGCTCTCCCCTATGCTTTGGATATCCAGTCGCTTTGTTCATCTCCATACAGTATTAGAATTTATGGGCTCCGATGAGCCGACGTAAGTTATTCACGAAGTCGCGCGTGACTTTGTTGAATAACTTCGGTAGTTGATTCTTAAAGTGGAAAACCACTGTAAAACTTGTTTAGTTCCTACTAGTACCTCGAGAACCGGAACCGAGTTCGGTTTCAAGTTTTAGAGTGGTTTTCCACTTTGTTGAATAACTTCGGTAGTTGATTCTTAAAGTCATGCGCGACTTCGCTTCTCATGCATCCTAATACTGTAAGGAGACGACTCTCTGTACAGTATTATTCCGAAGTTTTGAACAAAGCAACTTCGGATTAAGCATCCAAAGCTTGCTTCGCTAAACTCTATTTAGGGCTCATGCAAATGGCTGTTGCCGTTTTTGCTGTCTACAAATTGCGGATCCACAAAACATGGATCTGGACCCCTAGTAATACAGTCCTATCCTTGTCCATAAAACAGACAAGAATAGGACATGTTCTATCTCTTTTGCAGGGCCGCAGAACGGACATATGGATGCGCGCATTTAAGTAAATGGGTCCACAACTGACACGCAAATAATGTGGATTGGATGCAGACCAAAAATATGTTTGTGTGCATGAGCCCTTATAGACAATGTTGTCATATTACCTCACATGTGCCACTGCAACCACAGAATCAAACAGCGCTAATTTCTGTGTTGAAAGGGATTCAACATGTAAATTACAAAATGAACCCTTGTGGGTGCTAGTGCAACATGCTAGTGGAAGGTAGGAAGAAGGAATTTTATTTGTGAAATTCCCACAACATGAAGAGGTTACAGGTATTTTAGCGCCTCATAAACGGATCCTAAAGATTTCTGTAACAAAAAAGACTGCCACAAGGTGGCGCTGCGGAGCTGCCCAACTATCACTCTGGTGAGTCACAGTTTCCGGGATGCGTGACGTCAGTGGTCAAGTGTGATAGGGTGGAGAGGGTCCCAAAAGGAGTTACGCAATCACATTTTCATTGGCTGAACCACAGGAGAGGGCGGTACTGGAGGCGGTTCAACGTTTATAAATAGGGCACTTAGCGCTCGTTCCGCCATATTTCGTCGTTGACGTTTCTGCAGCACGGTGGCTTGTTCGAGGAGTCTCAGCCCGGTCAGGGTCCCAGACTGACTAAGGAGCGGTAGCCCCTGGGAAGCGAATGAAGAAACACCTTCTACTTCTCTTCACATACAGAGGACTTGTGAGAAAAGGAAAAAAGAACAAGAGACGAAAATGGCCAATTATATCATACGATCAGCTGTGCCCGGAGACTGTAAAGACATATTGCGACTCATAAAGGTGCTTTGACGTCATTGTGCTTTATCTGTGTGTTTTTTGTTTTTTTTTGTGTATGAATATTCCTGAGATTTAAATTTGCTGTAATGACCTGTTCTTCTAGATGTACTTAGTATGCACTTGTTATGTGAGGAATTCCGGGATTATAGGCAATATACAATGCCTTTGTCTCTTCTGGAGTCCTCCCCTCCCCCCTCTGAAGGCCTAAAGGCAGAGGATGATATAACCTCAGGATTACTCATCAGTAATGAAGAAAGGACTTCTGTATACGTAGCAATACTCTACTTCCTGTTCATGTTATGGCACCCAACATATTCAGTAGGGCCATACAGATCCTGTGATCAGTGGGGTTCACTTCAGGAAAGTAATAAGTTGATCAGTATATCTTTAGATTGTGGTTGCAAAGTGGATATTTATTTATTTTTTGGGGGAAATTGGTTAATTAACATGATTTATTTTTTTTTCTTTAAGGAATTGGCCAAATATGAAGATATGGAGAACCAAGTAGTATTAACTGAGAAAGGTAGGAGGCCTCCCTCATCCTCTCTTGCCCTGTAGTCAGTAGATCTGCAGTTAGATGGGCTCGGAGCACCTGCCGACTTGTACAGTGTTATTTTTAGCCTTGGCATGATTTGTTTTGCTTCACTGATCTTAGAGCGGGCGCTTTGCCAATCTGGTCCCATGAGCCTTTTGAACACTGCTTAGATAAATACAATGGTACATGGGGGAGGGGGGCAGTCTACTTACCAGACCCGTGTAACATGCGATGCTAATGACTTCTCTTTCCTGTTAAGATCTTTTAGAAGACGGCTTTGGAGAACATCCCTTCTACCATTGTCTTGTTGCTGAAGTACCGAAGGAGAACAAAACTGTTGATGGTAACAAGTGAATTTTTGTTGTTTGTTTTTAGCTTCTTCTGACTACTATTAAGCCTTGTGGCATTTCTTGTATTGACCCTATTTGTAAGCGGTTGCAGTATTTGTTAAATCACATTTTCTCTTTAATTTGTCCCAATCTTCAGGTTACAGTCTCTAGCTTCGCCGTGTACATGGATGGCCCTTCCGTGTACATGGGCGGGTGGGGAGGTAACTAAAAGATCCGTTACACAATAACATAGATGAGCATGAAACGAGGTAAGGCCATTAGGGACATCCATTCAAGAATAACCAACCAACACGGTAGATCAGAAAACGTGTGCAGCCAATACGGGTTCTAGTGGAGAACACCGATTTTTCATTACGACTGCGGAACCTTCTCCACCTTTTTTTTTTTTTTTTCTTTCCCCAAGAGCAAATCTATTACCAACTTGAAAATTTGACATGGGGCATAGTGTTGGCTCTAAGAAATTCACTTTCCACCTTGCAGTTCTTTTATGTGGACACCAACTTTTTTTTATTTTTCAATGGTACGAATAGCTTTCTCTCCTCTTAAAGGGGTTATCCAAGACCTATAATAGCCCCCCCTTCCCCAAAGGCCCGGGCCCCTCACACAAATTTTACTTAGCTTGCTCCCTGACACCTGCGTTGCTTCTGATGCGAGCACGACCGCTGCTGCATGTGCCCATCGTGCGGATAAAAATATCTGGCAATCGGGGGCAGCCAGTTAGCAGCGCTAGAGAGGCTTGTTTCCATCTCGTCCTGCTATTTCCCCCCCCCCCCCCCCATCTGTGTGATGGGGAGATGCAGCACTGGCTGTGCTGGCATCAGAAGCAACGTAGGTGCCATGGAGCGAGGTAAGTACAATCTGCTTGAGGGGCCTATGCATTTGGGGGAGCATTATGTCTTGGATAACCCCTTTAAATACCTTCAAAAATTTGCGTACCATGCTTAAGTAAAGCTATGAAGCTATGTACAGACTTTTCGTTTTTGGAGAGACTGTTAACATAAAGGTGCTGTGGATTATTATTCTGAACTACCGTGTAAAAGGAAATCTTAGTATATTTCTATAGTGGATATCATGCCGCATTCAGTACATTAATATTAGTGTTTGAACTTGGCCTTATTGTATTTAAATGCATGGAATGATATCAACTTTTGGCACTATGTTTTGGGTGGCTTTCTAAATGAGCAGTATTCTTTTTTAACAGGCTATACGATTGTTGGCTTTGCTATGTACTACTTCACGTATGACCCATGGATAGGGAAGCTTCTGTATCTTGAAGACTTCTTTGTAATGAATGAGTTCAGAGGTACGTTTCCTAACATCTGTAGTGGTAGCTGCCAATAAATGTTCATTATTTATTTTTTTAATATATATATTGACTAGTTTCCTTTTCCTAGGGTCTGGAATTGGATCAGAGATATTCAAGCACCTGAGTCAGGTGAGTTTTCTGTAAGGTATTATAAATGGTCCTGAAGTGGTAAAAAGATGCTAAAATACCTCTGAAAAGTGGATCGAGACATTAGGAATTTAATAATCAATTGCAAAATGACTGAATAACTTACCTGCTGGTGCATTAGCATTTTGACTCTTGGCTCATCACCAGCCTTCAAGGCTGAAATCAGGCTTAATGGTGGTGATTCTGGTGTATCCTCATACAACACAGGTCTAGAACAAAGGAACTGTGGCTCCTGGCTTCACAAGGAGCAGATGAAAATGGGTCAAGTCTGAATAAGGCCCCTATACAGAGTATTATCGGTGATATCAGACATTGTTGGCGAGCCCAACAAACTAGTCTGTGGAGCTCCTGACTCTCCCCCTTAACAAAATATGTTGGGGCTGAAGGATTAGATGTGTTCAGTGCTTGGACCAGGGGCCTAACAGACTCATGGGCTCCACACCATGACCACACTTGGTAGCATTAATCAGAAGCTTATGTTTATATTGGGTCTCTCATGCACATGGTGATCTCAGTGGTGGGATAATTTACACAGTGAAGTTAAAGCACAGGCATAATGTGCATCTCTATAGTATGATTATACACAGGGTGATGTACAGAAATGAATCGGTGATGTCACAGCACTGCACATATGTCTAAATGGAGATAGGCCAGGTTTAGATGTTGGCGGCCCACAGCAGCATCTACTTGCCATCCTAGCCTTTTGGTCTCCTGTAAGATAAGCTGCCACCATGGAAGATCTGTCAGCAACTTCCTACTCTCTCCACTGAAAGCTCAGCTGACCATGTATGGGGAAGCTGAGAGAAGATGTTGGTGCCTTGAGTCTATAGTTTGTCTTGGTTTCTCCATATGTGTCGTCATTGTGTGCTTTAGAAAAACCAACATGATCATAAGCTTCTTCATGCTAATACAGGTGGTCATAGTGTTGTAGACCTTTCAATTGAAAAGAACTGCTCAGCTGACCACTTGGCTCTGAAGAGTGCTGTAGTCTTTCCTGGTGTTTAAAGCCTGTGCACCCCTGCCAGTGAAATACTGTCACTTTAAGCAAAAATATCATGGTACAGCTTCTGCCACTTAATTGCAGTTTGGATTCATGGTTACTAGTGCATTCACATTATGACAGAGCAAGGCTCTACATAACTTTGGACATCTCTTGTAAGACAATGCCTAAAACAAACTTGACTTACAGTATCTTAGCCCATCTTACATGCTTAATGTGCCCTTTCTCACCAGATTGCTGTGAAGTGTCGCTGTAGCAGTATGCACTTCCTGGTAGCAGAGTGGAATGAGCCATCTATCCGGTTCTACAAGAGACGTGGAGCATCTGATCTTTCCACCGAAGAAGGCTGGCGCCTCTTTAAGATCGACAAAGAGTACTTAACCAAGATGGCAGCTGAGGAGTGAAGCCCAATATATCCCAGCGGAGATCATTAAACAATAAAAATTCTTTTCTTTGCTTGTTATTTAGTGTTTACATGGTAACTAATTCAGAAGCTTTAGTACCAGTGGCATTGTAGCATGAGATTATCACTCACCATTCCCCCCCTCAATATGGTCCAAGATTGTTCAGAGAGCCCTCAAACATAAGATCCTCAGTTACCTGTAAATATAACTTCATTCTTGTAAGTCATGTGATTGTGTACAATGTACACACTGGTATTTAAGGTTTTTGTATAATTAACCTGTTTTTACAAATTAAAGAGCAAAGTTTGTTCTGTCCTCATGGTTTCTGTTGTTTTGACCATAATTGAGTAGTCTTCTCCAGTCATTGCATGAAACATTCAGATGCAGACTATAAATGGCACTTTCCATCTCCTCACCATGACTGCACGTTAATACTCCTTGTTAGGCTGTCATGCTGATCTCATGGAAACCAAATTACTGGTAAATCTAATCTAGAATTTCTATTGGGGTATGTTCACTCATGGCAGATATGCTTCAGTTTTTTCACTGCAGATTTGCAGGCAAAGAATCCACACTGTATTGTCAGTGATTGAGACTGCAGTTTTTATGGTGTGGATGTCGCCTTCAATTCAGTGTGAAACCTGCAGCAAGACTGCATGTAAAATGAGGATTTTTCTGTGGGCCCCCACTACATATAGTCACAGAAAGTAAGCGCCATGTGACTGACATGCTACAGAACTTGGCCCCATTAGAAGTGAATGGGGATGAGCGTGATACCAAGCACAGCCTCTATACAGTGTATGGCACTGCTTGGTAAGAATGAAGAAGGCTGTGGCACTCCCAGGAGCGCTGGTGCCTTCTCAAACAGCTAATCATTGGGTCCTGGGTGTTGGACCCCCACTGATCAGATACTGATTAAGGGTTTGGGTTCTTAGAGCACTGGGCTGATTTTTCATTGGGGTACAAATTGTATTCTGTGGATAAATTGCACCTGAATGGAAGAGGGGCTGCTGTGCTGGGGGTGGCTGAGTTTTTAAACTAGGAATGTGGGGGGGAGGGCAAGCAGAAAATAAAGCAAAGCATGCAGTGGTAGATAGGTTAGAGAGTGGTGGGTGGAAAAGTGGACCACGGGGGGAGGATAACAGCAGTGGATAAGGAGATCCATGTGTTACAAATCAGCAGAAAAAACATGTGTAGTCAGAAAACCTCAATAAATTACATTTCTAAACCTAAATGTACAAAAACACATGGTAATTTAAAGTGTATGTTCACAAATGCCAGAAGTCTAGCAGGCAAAATGGCTGAGCTTGAGGTCATGGTACTGGAGGAGGAAATTGATGGAGTTGCTGAGACATGGCTGGACTCTTCGCATGACTGGGCTGTCAATCTCCAGGGTTATACTCTGTTTCGGAGGGATAGGGAGAATAGGAAAGGAAGAGGAGTATGTCTGTATGTCAGAAGTAGTATAAAAGCGAATATGAAGGAGACAATAGTGGGTGGTGATTGTGTGAATGCAGAATCCATGTGGGTGAAATTACAAGGGGAGACTAACAATGAAAGAATTATTTTTGGTGTAATTTATAGACCCCCAAACATCACTGAGGAGATAGAGGATCAGCTGCATAGACAAATAGAGCAGGCTGCCCAGGCGGGTACAGTAGTGATAATGGGAGATTTTAACTTCCCTGGTATTGACCTGGGGTTATGGATCGGCTTCAACTGCAAAGGAGAGAAATTTTCTTAACTTATTGCAGGATAATTTTCTGGGTCAGTTTGTAGAAGAACCAACAAGAAGTGATGCACTGTTGGATCTGGTTACATCTAACAATGCAGAGATAGTTGAGGAGGTAATTGTTCGGGAAAACCTTGGTAGTAGTGACCACAATATAGTTACTTTTATCCTAAAGTGTAGAAAGCATAAACATGCTGGGAGATCAAAAACATTTAATTTTAAAAAGGCCAATTTCCCATGGTTACGGGCCACACTCCAGGACATAGACTGGGAGCAGCTGTTGTCAAGTAGTGACACAGATGATAAATGGGAGACCTTCAAATCTACACTGGGTAACTATACTGCAGAATTTATTCCTAGGGGGAACAAAAACAAACGCTTAAAATTAAACCCTGTGTGGCTTAATGCGGATGTTAAAAGGGCAATACATGAAAAACAAAGGGCATTTAAAATATACAAATCAGAGGGGTCTGCTATAGCCTTTAATAACTACAAAAGGGTTAATAAAGATTGTAAAAGGACTATAAAAGCAGCAAAAGTTCAAAATGAAAGGCTGGTGGCCAGGGATAGCAAAACCAATCCCAAAAAATTCTTCAAATATATAAATGCAAAAAAACCTAGGTCAGAGCATGTAGGACCCCTGAATAATTGTGATGGGGAATTGATTACTGGGGATCAGGAAAAGGCAGAGCTACTGAATGAGTTCTTTAGTTCTGTATATACACATGAAGAGGTGGGAGCTGCTGTCGGTAGAGTAAGTGCTGGTGATACTTCATGTAATATACTCATCTGGTTCAATATAGATATGGTCAAAGCTAAGTTAAACAAAGTAAACGTGAATAAGGCTCCAGGACCGGATGGGTTACACCCAAGAGTTCTTAAGGAACTTAGTTCAGTAATTTCTTTGTCCTTGTATATAATATTCAAAGATTCTCTGGTGACTGGCATAGTGCCAAGGAACTGACATAAAGCAAATGTGGTACCCATCTTCAAGAAGGGCTCTAGGTCATCTCTGGGGAATTACAGACCGGTGAGCTTAACGTCCATTGTGGGGAAACTTTTTGAGGGTCTAATAAGGGACTATATACAGGAATATGTTTTGGATAATTGTATTAAAAGTGATAACCAGCATGGTTTTACTAAGGACAGAAGCTGTCAGACTAACCTGATTGGTTTTTATGAAGAAGTGAGTAGAAGTCTGGATAGAGGGGCGGCTGTGGATATTGTGTATTTGGACTTTGCAAAAGCGTTTGACACGGTCCCTCATAGACATCTGACGGGTAAATTAAGGTCGGTTGGATTAGAAAATCTACTCTGTAACTGGATTGAGAACTGGCTGAAGGAGCGTACTCAGCGAGTGGTGGTGAATGATTCCTACTCTGAATGGTCCCCAGTTATAAGTGGTGTACCCCAAGGTTCAGTGCTGGGTCCACTTTTATTTAATTTATTTATTAATGATATAGATGGAGAAATTAACAGCACTGTTTCAATTTTTGCAGATGACACTAAGCTTTGTAGTAGAGTCCAGTCTATGGAAGATGTGCAGAAGTTACAAGCTCACTTGAACACACTGAGTGTTTGGGCATCCTCTTGGCAGATGAGGTTCAATGCCTCCTATGTCCTAGGGGGAGTAACACTGGGAGAGTCACTTGTAGAGAAGGATCTGGGTGTCCTTGTAGACCATAGACTGCAGAATAGCATGCAATGTCAATCGGCTGCTTCTAAGGCCAGCAGAATATTGTCATGTATTAAAAGAGGCATGGACTCGCGGGACAGGAATGTCATATTACCACTATATAAAGCATTAGTATGGCCTCATCTGGAATATGCTGTTCAGTTCTGGGCTCCGGTTTATAGGAAGGATGTCCTGGAGCTGGAAAGGGTGCAGAGACGGGCAACTAAACTGATAAGGGGCATAGAGCATCTTAGCTATGAAGAAAGATTGAAGGAGTTAAACTTGTTTAGTCTTGAGAAGAGACGTATAAGGGGGGCAGAGGCGTAGCTACCGGGGGGGCAGAGGGGGCGACGGCTCCGGGCCCAGTTACTCAGGGGGGGGCCCAGCAATTCCAGCCATTATGGAAGCGCTCACTTGTATTTAGGGACCCCCATCAGACCTCAGATCAGCCCACCCAGCCACATAAGATTAAAATAAAAAACCTTTCTCACCTGTCCCGCGCTGCGGCTGCCCTCCGGTCCGGCGCTCCACTGTCTCCCTGGCCGGCGCACACTATGACCTGACGCTGCACTGAGGTCTGATGGGGCACAATACGCTGATCTGAGGTCTGATGGGGGCAGGGGACTGTTAGTTTAATGATGTAAAAACTGGGGACAGGTTTCCTTTAACATAGGAGTACCCTTGTTTTTTACTCCTATTACTCCTATATTTTACTGCATTATATGGTAGAGTATTTAGACTAGGGTATGTAGAAAGTCTATTGTACTGTACTTAACAGCATAGATGATCTAGCAGTTTATACAGTCATCTTTCTTGTACAAATTATTTTATTTTATGCCAACAAAATATATTGACAGAATGATTATAACAAAGGAGACTTACAATAGTCTCCGATCTAAATCTCCACAAGTCACAAAAAGAAGAGCAGTGTAAATATGTCAAAGCGTACATCATGAGCATAATCAAGCATTACATGTCATTCAGAGAATTACTTTATATGGCCAAGAATGTAGAAATACATACATATAATACTTTATTGTATAAAGGTTCCAGACCTATGGATTTGCAAGATATTTGAAAGAAAAGAAAAATAACATAAACAAAATAGAACAAAATGAACTAAGAAAGTTTGCACCCTGTAGAATATTCGGTTGTGTGATGTAAAGTATATGTGAGTCTAGTCAAATGGACAGAAGCCTCTGCCCTTCATCCGAGACCTCAAAATGATTCCAGGCCTTCCATATTTTGTCATAATTTTTGGGTTTTCTCAACACGTTCCATTTTCTCTGTTCGTATGAACTGATATTCTTTACTAAGCTAAGCCATTCCCTAGTTGTGGGTGGATGTGGATCCAACCATCTTTTAGGGATTAAGGACTTGGCCGCTATTAACATATAATTGAATAATTTATTTCTCAGAAGTGATTTGTCGCCTGTTCCTGATAGGTGTAGTAGAATCATTTCTCTGCTGATTCTGGCTTCACAATGAAGGACTTTGCCAACAATGTTGGCGAAATCTTCCCAATAAGGTCGTATTCGGTGGCATTCATACCATAAGTGAGATAAGGTTCCGGGAGCATGATTGCATCTCCAGCAGACGTCTGGAATAGCAGGATTTATTTTATGGAGGACATGGGGTGTCATGTACCACCTGGAAATTAACTTATAGTGGGATTCCTGTAAGTTAGTTGCTGTACCGGTTAAAAAAGAGTGTGTGAGGATATCCTCTTTTTCTTTTTCATTGAAGGTCCTCCCAAGTTCTGTGGTCCAACCCTCAATGAAAGTGGGTTTTAGTAAATTGTTAATTTGTTCCTTGTAAGTAAGTGATATTAAACCCCTGGTAGTCTTATTGTTATTTAGCAGTCTTAAGAACCCACTAGTTGGGGTATAGTTTTCGTTAAGTGTCTCTAATTTAGCTAGGTTCAACATGAGCTGTTTATGTTCTTTTTCTGTGAATAATGTTTCAGGTGATTGGGTGTTAAGTAGCTCTCTCTCTCCATGACTTCATTGTTTGTATCTCTTTGTATTTCAAATGCTTGAAGTGAATGCTATTGTTAATCTTATTTAACAGAGATCGATGTTTTCCTGATACCAGTGCCGCAATAGGTAACTCCCTCACGGGGGGTGTGGACCACTCCATCTGTTTACATATTTTCTGCCAAATTTTTATGGTATGCTTAGTCAGGGGGTTCCGTATGTTTCTAAACAAGTAGGAGTTGGACTTCACTCTCCAATTAAGTGAGCTAAGTGTAGCACCAAATAGATCCTCCTCCAAGTCCACCCAAAGTTTTCCGCGTGGGGATACCGACCATTCCGCGATCCGAGCCATGTGTGTTGCCCTATGGTACGATGTGATGTCCGGAAGACTCAACCCACCTGAGTGTCTAAGTCTGATTAGTGTGTGATAGGCAATTCAATGTGTCCCATTTTTGTAAACAAATTTTAACATCACTCTTTTGAATGCTAGTATGAATTTTCTAGGTAACTCCAACGGTATACATTGCAGGAGGTATAAAAACTTCGGCAGTATAATCATTTTAAAGATGTTGATTCTCCCTATCCACGAGATAGCCAACTCATTCCAAGTCTCTAATTCTTTTTTACAAGTCTCTAATAAAGTAATGAAATTAAGTCTAAAGACTTCTTCAAGGTCTCTAGATATTTTAATACCCAAATATTTAAAATATGTGTGGGATGGCTTAAACAGTGGCTGGGAAATCAAATCTATCCATTCTTGTTGAGGGAGGGAGATATTGTATAGCGTAGACTTACTGTAATTTACTTTAAAGTTAGAGACCTTGTTGAATTTTTCTAGTTCCCTAACAATGTGGGGGATTGAAGTGAGGGGTTCCGTCACTGAAAATAAAATATCGTCTGCAAACGCAGATATTTTGTGTTCACTAGTTTTGGTTTTTACCCCTTTTATGAGAGTATTATTTCTCATTCTAGCCAGAAAAGGTTCAAGGGATAATATAAACAGTAGGGGAGAAAGGGGGCATCCCTGCCTGGTACCATTTTTAATTCTGAAAGGGGGGGGAAGTGTATCCGTTCACTCTAACTGTAGCAGATGGTGTGCTATATAGGGTCATAATTTTGTTGATAAATTCAGTGGGGATACCATATTGGCAAAGAGATAGTTCTAGGAATCTCCAATCTAATCTATCGAACGCCTTTTCGGCATCTGTGGAAATAAATACTAGTGGTGTCTTTCTAAGTCTACCTGTTTGAATAATGTTTAGTGCCTTTATCACGTTATCTTTGGCTTCCCTGCAAGGGGTGAACCCAACCTGTTCTGGATGTATGAGTTGCGTTAGAAGGGATTGGAGCCTATTTGCCAACGTCTTCGCGTAAATTTTTAGGTCATTATTAAGTAATGAGATTGGTCTGTAATTCAAACAATGGGAGGGATCCTTATCCTCCTTAGGGATAACTACAATGGAGGCAGATAGGGATTCGGGTCTAAAAGAATCATTGTTTCCAACAGCATTGAACAGCCTTACCATGTGAGGTATAAGGGTATCTGCTAATTTTTTGTAATAGTGGGTGGTAAACCCATCAGGGTCTGGGCTTTTTCCTGTAGGCAGAGAAGCGATGACTCTTTTAATTTCGTCTGCTGTGATTGGTTCTTGCAAAAATTTAGCTTGTGAATCAGATAAAGTGGGTAGGTTAGCTTTTTTCAAATATTCCTTAACTAGCTTGGTGTTTATCTCTGGGTCGGGGAGAGATGGAGATATATGTTGTATAAGTTGGAATAGTATTTCCTAAAAACCTCCATTATGTCTTTAGTATTTTGTTGTAGCTTGTTGGTATCATCCCTGATTTTAAGGATTGTATTTTTAGCCCTCTGCTTTTGGACTAAGCGTGCCAATTTTCTGCCACACTTGTTTGCTTCCATGTAATGTTTGTACTTGTGTATGAACAAGAATTTGTCTAGCCTCACGTTGATCAGGTTTTTGAGTTCTGTTCTAAGTTTAACTAGTTGTCTTTCAATATCTGGGATAAGGGATTGCCTGTGTAAAGTTTCTAATTTCCTGATTTTAGAAAGAATCTCATCAATCTTTTGGGTATATTCCCTTTTACTCTTGGCCCCTAGTTGAATAAGGAGTCCCCTGACCACTGCCTTGTGAGATTCCCAAATGAGAGAAGGTTTGAGTTCAGCTAAATTGTTTTCCTTAAAGAAGAGATCTAATTGCTTCTTAATATGTGTTAGGTCTGGATCATAGTCCAGAAGGGAGTCATTGAGTATCCATTGACCCATAAATTTCTGGGGATCAGAGCGTTTCAATTTAACTGTCAAGGGTGCGTGGTCAGAGAATGTCCTACTTCCATAGTCTGCATCCATCAGTAATCCTAAATGTTTCTGTTGGATGTATAGGTGGTCAATGCGTGAATAGGAGTTCTTGGCATTAGAGTAAAATGAGAAGTCCCTCTCGCTAGGGTGAAGGAAACGCCAAATGTCAACTAACTGTAGATTCTGCAGTTGTCTCTTGATGGCGCTAAGACTTCTTAATGCAACTGATGTTTCTCCCTTGGAGGAATCAAGCCTGGGTTCCAACACAATATTGAGGTCTCCCCCAAAAATCAGGACTCCATCAGTGAAGTTTTCTAACTTAGAGATGACATGTTTAATGAACTTTACCTATTCCCTGTTTGGGGCATATATATTGGCAAAGGTGTACATCTGATTGTCTATGTGACCCTTAATAAACACGTATCTTCCCTCAGCATCTATTAAGGAATTAGTGAGTTTAAAGTTCACAGATTTGCTGATCACAATCGAGGCCCCCTTTCGTTTTTTAATAGGGGTGGTGGCATTGTAGCATAGTGGGAAATGTTTGCATTTAGATATTGGTGTATAATTCTTTTTAAAGTGCGTTTCCTGGATAAACGCCACGTCTATCCTGTTATGTTTCATATATTGTATTAAATGTGACCTCTTTCTCGGAACATTAAGACCTTTAACATTATACGAGACTATTTTTAACTCCATCTTGTCTGGCATGGAAGTATGTACCTCATAGGGTGCTCACATGTAATGTACAGGTGCAGTGAACAAAACAAGTTAAACCAAACCATGGTGAACATTGTGATCATTAAAATGAACAATAGATACTGATTGCTTTTAAACAAGCCCTATCAATTTCCAAATGGAATTATAGACAGGGGAGATTCAAGAGCAACTAGCCCCGGTGCACAGAGCCCACGTACACCCGGGGGCTAGAGATTTAACAGCTCTAACTAGGGGTCCCTCGGGGGGTGAGAGGAGAGACGAGGGATCCCTAGAGTAGATCAGTAAAGAATCAAATGTGTGTATAACA
Source organism: Rhinella marina (assembly GCA_900303285.1). Classification (NCBI taxonomy): domain Eukaryota; kingdom Metazoa; phylum Chordata; class Amphibia; order Anura; family Bufonidae; genus Rhinella; species Rhinella marina. Next base: position 1,081,184 of record ONZH01004164.1, read on the forward strand.
AATATATGGCAATAATGAAAAAGCACATATGAATTATGTGTGGTACATCCAGCATCTAATTTGTAATGGGAATGGAAACTAGAGCTGGAGGCACATATGGGGAATGAAAGAAACTGGAAGGCGATATGTTATTGCAGAAAGCCATATTAAACATAACTACCCATCCAAGAATGTGAGAGTTCAGCCCTCTTTAGAAGTTTTACCAAACTTCTGTGGTCTTGGAGGTGGTGATGATGAATAAGTGCGTTGTCTCCTCGATGATGAAGGCGTCTTCTGTGTCCAGCGGACTCTTTCTGGGAGAGCAGGTGGTGATGTAGACTTGTCTTCCCCGGAGGTCCAGTCAGGGATGTCCTCACAGGCAATGTCCAGCTTTCTTTTGACCTCCTGCAGATCCTCAGGTGTTTTAATGGAAAAGGATTTGTTATGATAAGTTAACAGTAATCCAAATGGAAACAACCATCTGTATTTTATGTTTTTGTCCCTTAGAACTCTGGTGAAGGGTTGTAGGAGATTGCGCAAAGAGAGTGTATATCTGGAAATGTCCTGATAGATGGAAATCTCCGATCCCTCATGCTCTATTCTTTTGGCAATTCTGGATTTGGCTAGAATTTCTTCTTTTGTTTTAAAACATAGAAGGTAGCACAGTATATCTCTTGGCCTGTCAGTTTCTGCAGATCTGGGGCGATATACCCTATGGGCTCTTTGAAGGCCAACATCATTGTCTTCAGGGAGGCCCAACAGTTCATTGAATATTTGGGTCAGAAAAATGGGTATTTCTTTATCAGAAACTGTTTCAGGGACTCCTTTGAGTCTTAAATTATTCCGCCTGGAGCGGTTCTCCAGATCATCTACGTGCAGTTTGAGTTGGTAAAGCTCTTTCTGCTGAGTGGAGATAGTTGATTCCAGAAATTCTGCATGTGAGATAATTTGATTATTGGTTTCCTCTAGGGAGTCAATGCGGTGTGCTATTTGTTTCACATCTGTCTTGATATCTGCCAGCTCCTCCTTTATAGAGAGGGAAAACTCCTTAAAAAGGGATTTAAGATTGGCTGTCGTGGGAAGGGCTTTGATATAATCTTTAAGTTCTGCAATGTTTAGATTTTGCTCCTCTTCTCCCTCGCTCTCTGACCAAGAAGCTTGTTCAGGCAATTCCTTGTTTAAGTTTTTGACCATTCTAACAGGGTCTGCAGGCTTTTTAGGGGTCTTGGGTGGCCTGCTGCCTTCCTCCTGTGATTGCTTATTTTTTCCCATAGTGTCCCCTTTATGCTGGATGTAACCACGATTAGCGTAATTAGTAGTTAGGCATCCGGTGCTAAGGGAGGTTTATATTATAGTGAATAAGCCCTTTTGTGGCAATGCTGCTACAGATTTAGCAAAAGTCACAGTTTGTGCAGTTTTTCTTTAGAGAAGAGCAATATGTGCAGCTATATGTGCAGAGCTGATCTCCAAGATGGCCGCGGCTTTAAGGGGTCATAGGAATACTGAGGCTGGGGAGTCAGGTAGTTTTGGCGGGAACAGGAGGAATTAGTAAAATAAGATGTTTTAGGTCGGAATAAAGCAAATGTCTTCTATGCTTACTGCGTGTAATGTCCTCCGGTTCCACTTTGGTGGCTTTCCTCCAGTTAGCTCCTCTTTGATAGCTCGATTCCCGCCGGACGTCTCCCGGCGTCCAGAAATTTAGTCCGCGGCTTCCCCACGCGCTGTAGGCCGCAACAAATAAAATGCGTGGAACTTGCAAAAAAAGGTATCTACTTGTTCCTTACACCAAGCGTAGTCGATATATGTAGATATCGGGGCTCTTTGTGCAGAATTTCTGCTTGAAATCGCTGGTGGAAGAAGTATCTGTGCAGAGCTGAGCTGACCAGCGTCTGCTCTCCTCGGCTGCAAGCTCCGCCCCTTATACAGTCATCTTTCTAATACAGTATTATAACCACAACTAGTAGTATGTGCCTATGAAGTTGGAAATGTGCGTTTGGGAAGCCACTAAGTGGGGGGCCCACTCAAGTATGTTTCGCCCCCCCTGTGCTGAACCTCTAGCTACGCCTCTGAAGGGGGGACATGATCAACCTGTATAAGTATGTAAATGGCCCATACAAAAAATATGGTGAAAAACTGTTCTGGGTAAAATCCCCTCAAAAGACAAGGGGGCACTGCCTCCGCCTGGAGAAGCAAAGGTTCAGACTCCAGGGGCGACAAGCCTTCTTTACTATAAGAACTGTGAATCTGTGGAACAGTCTACTGCAGGAGCTGGTCACAGCAAAGACAGCTGAGGGCTTCAAAACAGGCTTAGATAAATTCTTAGAGAAAAAGAAGGTCACCACATATTAAGAAATGTAGAGTCATGTCTTAAGGTTACCCGTCCCCCTCCCCTTCATCACTCCTACTCCCTCCCTTGGTTGAACTTGATGGACATGTGTCTTTTTTCAACCGTATTAACTATGTAACTATGTAACTGATGACCTACTCATAGGATAGGCCATCAGATTTAAATCTCAGAGAATGAAATGGGAGTCTCAAGCACGTGGTAGCTACCCAATGTTGAAAGATTGCCTTTAAAGGGGTTGTCCAAGTTATTTTTCTTGATGACCTATCCTCAGGATTGGCCATCAACATCAGATCAGCAGGGGTCCAACACCAGGCACCCTGCCGATCAGCTGGTTCAAGAGAAGGCATAGGCTGGGCCATCACTGCCTTCTCTTCAGTGTTTACCTGTTCCCAAACATAGCAGCAGTGAGCAGGTGTAATTACAAGAAGTTGTCTGATTCACTTCTATGGGATGGCTCCTTCCTGTTTAAGTGTATACTACGTGGTAATCTTCTAGAAGTGAATGGGACGGCTTCTTCTAATTACACCTGCTCACCACTGCTGTTTGTGACGGTGAGCAGGTAAACATGGAAGAGAATGCAGTGCTAGAATGGCATGCACCTTCTCTTCAACCAGCTGATTGGTGGGCTTCAGGCACTTAGCACCCTCACCAATCTCATATTGATGACCTATCCTGAAGCCAGCAGGAGGCAGTAAGCGGTACACAGGTAGCACTCCAGCAATTTAGTGAATCTGCAAAAAGTTGTCCAGCACTTGGAAATAAAACCAAATGATTAAAATTCACTCTGGTGGCATATTACATAGCTTTTAACGCATTTCAATCAACGGATGTTACTCATGACATATTGATGGACCATTCACATGACTGCTGCAGTCAATATTGTCTGGCCCTCCAGCTAGTTGAAGAACTGGTGCTGTCAGTTTTTTTTTTTCCTTTCCCTTGAGAGTTGCCCATGTATTTTTTTTCTTTAGATTGTGGTACTTATCTATATGCTTAAGGCTTCATTCACACGTCTGTGTGTCATTGCGGTTCCACAAAACACGGACACCGGCCATGTGCGTTCCGCATTTTGCGGACCGCACATGGCCGACTCTATAATAGAAATGCCTTCTCTTGTCCGTGGATGCTGACAAGAATAGGACATGATTAGAGATGAGCGAACGTGCTCGGCTCCCCTGCACTCGCATGGGCGCAGGCATCCGGATCCGTCCTCCACACCCGACGGATCCGGATGCCTGCGCCCATGCAAGCGCAGGGGAGCCGAGCGCTACAGTGCTCGTTACGAGCACGTTCGCTCATCTCTAGACATGATCTATTATTTTGCCGTCCGCATCTTTTGTGGCCCCATTGAAAATGAATGGGTCCGCACCCGTTCCGCAAAATTGCGGAACGGATGCAGACGCGTTATCCGGAGGTGTGAATGAAGCCTAATCTGGACTAACCTGTCCTGGCCAAGGACCTATGGAAACACGCCCTACTATTAACAGTTTTTACTAAGAATATACTTTCACTAAACATATGGGCCTACTGATCTCAGTCCAGTACTGGGACTGCATGGAAGGCTGAACTTTTGTCATCTGTTTACATGGTGCAGTCATCGCGGCTGTGGGTTGTTGTGAATCAGTACTGAGGGGATTTAGCAGAGGTGCTGTATTGAGGCAGTGGTAGTCGCCCTGTGCAGCGCCAAATTACTGTAGGGACCCACTTGAAAAAAGGCTACCTTGATGTATCATAATGCTGTTTGGCTTTTATTTAGTAGCACTCTTTAGACCCTGCACTATTAAATATTGGCATAGTTGTTTTCCACCCATATCCAAAGTTATAGTGTAGACTGGAATGGGGAATACAAGACTACTACAGGGATACTCTGCCATCCTTTATGTGCAGTGTCAAACCATAGTTGGGCCAAAATTTGCAACTTTTGAGATGGGAGGCTGAGTTTTTGCTTGGGTTCCAAAGGTCAATATCTGTAATCCAAGTTGTGTGTGTATTTTCATGTATGAAGTCAGTTGTATGCATATCTGTCATGTCTGGAACCGTACCCCCTCTTCTTTCTCACAATTATTGCAAATGCAGAGAGAATGAGGCTTCTGGGGTAAGGTATCATGAGGAAAGGAGGTTGAAGGGATTTATCCAATCCTCTGAGGAAAGGCTGTGACTCACCCTCCCATGCTCTCACATATGGGAGTGATCAGGTTTCTCCTTCAGGAGCATCCTGTAAAGCAACCACATTGTGTGATGACGGAGGGCAGAGGGTTTCAAAGGAAGGGTGAATAAAGTCTAGCAACAAAAGTTGGCTATTTTGGCATGTTGGAGTCTTGTCCCCTCATACAAACCCAGAGATAAATAGAAAAAAGGTTTTACAGAAGGACTGTCATGACTCCTGACATGCCTGTTTTTATAAAAAAAAAAATTGTACTTCTCATAAGATAATTCCGGAGCACATTATTTGGTTATTCTCCCTGGAAGTTTTTGACTAAAATTGTCATCTCATCTGGGTGTTACAAGTTAGGGGTGTTTGTCACTGCAGAGACTGACACTGTCCAATCAGTTCTGGCAGTGTCAGAACCTCATGACAAGGAGAATGGTAACACCTATGACAGACATATCCCTCTGTATGTCTTTAAAGGAGCATACACTAGAGCCTTCTGTACAGTGTGGAATATTCCTGACATATACCCCAACGGTATTGTAGAAGCTTAGTCACACTCTGCTTCTTTTCCGCCTGGAGTTGGGTTCCCAACCCAGTTAACATTAAATAGAAAACTCCAGAGTAGAGATTATGGTGTGAAGATTACTGGTTTTTATTAGAGACTAGCAGAAGGACCCGGCTTCACCTGGGTATATTTCATCTATTTCATTTAATGTTTCTGTGTGTCGTTACAGAGAGAAAGTCAATGCAGCTGACAGAAATTGATTTTTACCTTTATTTTTTCAATCCCCATTGGCTGCAGAGTGGGAGGGAGCGTGGCCTGACCGGATCGGGGGCGTGGCTTAGCTGGACTTGGGGGGGGTGCTTTTAAGTCCTTCTTTAGGGGTGGCCTGAATTATAGGTCGATGCCATGGTAATTTATGAGGACACGCAATGGGTAGCAGTGGAAGAAAACATCTTTTATTACTACTGAACGGTCTTAGTCTAAAATTAGTCTAAAACATAATTATATTTCTGGTAACTGGAATACCCCCTTGCGCTCTGCCCCTTTAAAGCACTGAAGAGAAATGGCTGGGTTGTTATTTACCTGAGCTCCTCAGCTGGCTGCTAATTACCTGGCTGGGTTGTTATTGAAACCTGTGTGTATGTGGAGAAAATGGCAGTTGGGATTTGAAAGGCTGCCAGGCTAATATTGCCTAATGGAGATCATATTTTGGGGATATATCGGGAACGGTACGTCCTAGAGAGCTGAGACCTGGTCTAAAACCTTCCCAAACACCTGATGTACCTGTGTGCTGAATTTGGTGAAAATCGGTCCAGTAGTTTGGTCGCGCATAGAGAACAGACAGAAACTCATTTTTATAATATAAGGAGATACGGCTATAGTAACGTTTCGGCCTTTATGGCCTTTTTGAAACTACAACAAAAAGAAATAAATACAACAATAGTATCAGTAAAATGAAGAACACCCTAGTTAATGGCTGCATACATAGATAAATACTCTCTCTGTGTCTCAATGTATAATAAGGAGAGATCAACATATCAATAATAAAGCAAAACAAAATAAGGCAAAAGTGTAAAACAAAATAATAATCCTTTGGTCATATGGAGATACAAGGCAAGATTATAGTATTACTTAAAGGGTTATTCTCATTTTAGACAATGGGGGCATATCGCTAGGATATGCCCCCATTGTCTTATAGGTGCGGGTCCCACCGCTGGGACCCGCACCTATTTCCAGAACGGAGCCCCCGAACTGAATGAGGGCGCACTGCGCATGCGCAGCCGCCCTCCATTCATTTCTATGGGGCCGCCGAAAATAGCCGAGCCGAAAATAGTCGGCTCCATAGAAATGAATGGGAGCGCACCGCGCATGCACGGCCCGGCTCCCATTCATTTCTATGAGCGGCGAGGGGAGCTGCGCCTGGTGGTGGCCGGACCCCTGGAAACCTGGGGTACTCCAGGCGCAGCGCTCCCCGCTCCGTTCTCGATATAGGTGCGGGTCCCAGCGGTGGGACCCGCACCTATAAGACAATGGGGGCATATCGTAGCGATATGCCCCCATTGTCTAAGATGAGAATACCCCTTTAAAAAACTATTTTATTAATGAAAGATAAAAAAAAATTAAAAATTACATATGGTACCCAGTCTGTAAAAGAATATTGTTGAAATTCAAAACTATCATAAAAATAAATTAAAATTATCATAAAAAGGAGAAAAAAGCAGTGACGGGTCCCTTAATAAATAATTTGTCCAAAGTCCATATAAATTCATCCACAAAGTCTATACAAGTTCATAATCCATAAATTCATCCAAGAAATAATAGCTCATCCATAAAAAATTAATAATTCATCCATAAAAATTATCCATAAAAATTACTCATTCATAAAAAATTAAGAGTCCTTGTGTTAATTCATCCAAAAACCGGAAAGGAAAGAAATCCAAAAAATATCCAAAGAGTATCCAAAAAATAAATAAAAGGAATGTTCATATACATTTCAATTCAACACATGAGATCTCAGTTTATGACAAGATAAAGCAAGATTATTTAGTTCATCCTTATAGGATATGAGAAATCATAATATTTCATGTGTCAATATTAGAATATACCTCTTGAATTGATATATATTATAACTTGTTATTGGATGAATTCCTTAAAGGGGTTGTCCGAGTTATATTTTTGTCCTTTGTATGTTTCTAACTAGTGAAATACAACAGCCTTTCCATACACTTTCAGCTTCTAAAACTGCTGGGTTCTTAGATTTAACTCAGGGTCACATGATCTGTGATGTCAGCTTATCTCCCTGCTTTGTGATGTTTCGTGCACAAGCCTAAGAAATCAGATAACAGCCTGTACACGAGACGTCACTGTGGAGGCCACGCCCCCCGCTTTGCCGGGCTGCTATCTGCTCTCTCCATGGATTCCTTCAGATAAAACATTAACCCCTTCAGCCAGAACACACTGAAGGCTTTACAACAGCAGCTGCAGATGTAAAGAGACCCAGGATCTGCCCTCCTCACCCTACAGACACAAAGCTGATCTGGAGGAGATGCAAACTACAAGTATAGGTAAGGGGGAGATCCTGTGTGTATCAGCAGTGTCATTGTACAGCTGGGACTTGTAGTCCTACACATACAACATGCTGCTGTGTATTCCAGCAGGCAGACATGTCACTCAGCACTTGTATTCACTCCCTTTACAGAGAGGGGGAGGGGCAGAGATTGTTATTACTGCATGTAAACAAAGGCCAGAAGAGAACCAGGGAAATAGAGATTTTTTTGCCTAAAACTTGCTTAACTTAGTTATATATTGCTGCCCATCAGATTTAAAGTGCTATATATTTTTTTTTCATAACTCGGACAACCCCTTTAATCTGTTTATTGCGCTGTACAATATTAGGAATTCCATTACCCCTCCGTTGATTCTGATCGCCTTGATAATTGTTCTTGCTCGCACCGATGTGGCTGTACGAGTTGTTCTCTTCCGTGATCGTCTCTGCTCAGACCGGCCCGGCTGCTGCTGGCGCGCTATCTTCGGCGTCCCACGTGGCGTCCCACGTGATCGAAGATGGGGACCGTGCCGAATTCAAGGAGGATAATATTAATTGGTATCCGAAGAATAAGAGTAGATAACTAGCGTGTTCTTGTGGAATCCAAACTTCTTAAAAATGATAGTAGTGAATGGGAAGAGATATATATCTCTAAAAGTACTTGTGCCAGATCTTTTATTTATTGAAACCGAACGTGTTTCGGAGCCCTATTGTTCTGCTCCTTCTTCAGTGAACCACAATATTGTAGTGCAGCATAAAACACCACCCTAGCACAGCATAAGTACCTGATGCTCCTATCAGTATTTAATGCTAAGAGCATGAAATCATTATGTACCCAACCTGTGACCGTAAGGAAGGCTCTGGGGCCTCCCTGGGCATCGGCCCACTAGGAAATTTCCCTGTAGGGTCTATGGCCAGTCTGCCCCGAGTGGTGCAAGGAGACATAGCTTTTGTGTCTGAAGCTGGATAGATAATACCAAGACTTGATTAGCACATGCCAGGATAGAATTAACCCCTTAACGCCCAATGACGGCTTATCCCGTCATGGGCAGGAGCCGCTTGCCGCCCCATGACGGGATAAGCCGTCATGGCATTAAACTGTCACCATGTCTGATGACATGGTGACAGTGCTGAGACCCCGGCTGTTACTTACAGCCAGGGGTCTCAGCTAACCAGCCCGGGACCAATGGGGGCGGTCCCGGGCTAGCGATCGCTGTGATTGGCTAGTCTGTTCAGACTAGCCAATCGCAGCGATCGTAACTGAAATAAACTGTAAAATAAAAAAATAAATAAATTTAACAATATATTCTATATATATATGTCCCCCCCCACCCCACTGTTTTCTCTGATGGCCGATTGGGTGGGGTGGGGGGGATAATGAGCGGGCGGGCGGGCGAGCGATGTGCGGGCGGCTGCGGCAGGAGTGCCGCCCGCAATGATTTTTCAGGATGGCGAGCGTTTTTCAAGCAGAGTATCAGCATACAGCTGATACTCTGCTTGAAACTGCTGACATCGGTGCTGGCACCGATGTCAGCAGTTTAACCCCTTCCATGCCGCTCTCCCATCGGGTGCTGCGGTGCGCTGGCAGCGCCAATGGTGTGGCCAGAAGAGAGGGAGGAAGCTCCCTCTCCCTCCCATCGGGACGCTGCTCTGCTGTGGCAGCGTCCCGATGGGAGGGAGAGGGCCATGCGCCCATACAGTAGTTTACAATCACATGCGGGGGGTTTCTGTAAATCGCAGAATCAGGGTAATAGTTTTTGAGGTTTTTTTTGCTATTAACCCTTGATTTGTTACAGGAAAAAATGGATTAAATGGAAAATCTGCAAAAAAAGTGAAATTTTGAAATGTCATCTCCATTTTCCTTTAATTCTTGTGGAATACATAAAGGGTTAACACAGTTTGTAAAATTAGTTTTGAAAACCTTGAGGGGTGTAGTTTCTAAAATGGGGTCATTTATGGTGGTTTCTATTATGTAAGCCCCACAAAGTGACTTCAGAACTGAACTGGTGCTTAAAAAATGGTTTTGGAAAATTTCTAAAAAATTTAAAGAATTGCTTCTAAAATTCTAAGCCTTCTAACATCCCCAAAAAATAAAATTACATCTACAAAATGATGGCAACATAAAGTAGACATATGGGACATGTAATGTAATAACTATTTTGTGAGGGATCACTATCTGCCTTAATAGCAGAGAAATTCAAAGTTTGAAAATTACAAATTTTTCCAAATTTTCTGTAAATTTAGGTTTTTTTTTAATAAATAAAGGTGATTTATATTGACTCAAATTTACCACTGTCGTGGAGTACAATGTGTCACGAAAAAACAATCTTGGAATCAGTCGAATCGGTGAAAGAATCCCAAAGTTATGAATTGATAAAGTGACACATGGCAGATTTAAAAAATGTGGCTTCGGCATTAAGTGTAAAAGTAGCTTCGGCCTTAAGGGGTTAAATCTCGATTTCATCAAAACATCTAACTAAGGTGTACTCTCCTAAAAAAAAGAGGCTTACGCATTTCAGACCCTCTGTTATTGGTTCTTAGTCTTAGCTTTGACACAAGAGGAATATGTTATATATTACATTATATTCAGTTAAAGTATAAAACGTGTACCACTTGATTCAAAGACTATGCTATGACTAAGGACCTTTTAGGGGCTTATACCATGGTTTTTAAGATGACTTAATAAAATCAAGTTTTAATTTTATCCCAGAGTGTGCAGGATCAATAATCAAGATGTTGTTTCTGGTCAAATGTTATCCTGCTAGGCACAGTCTGAGCACTCCATGGTTGGATGTACTTTCATACCAGTTTTTCAACAGCAAGCAGTCAAAAGTACGTTAAGTACAAAGTGACTACATTATAAATAACACAAAATAAACACATTCATTTCTGAGCAGTTACACCTCATAACCTGTGAAATTAAATTCATAAAGGTTACTTAAGCTTCATTTCCTGTACAAAAAATTTACTCCCCAGGCGAACAATAGAATCCCTTAAATCAGAGAATATTTATTTGGATCCTTCTGTGGAATGTTGAGTCATATTAAGTAAAGGCTGAATGGGAGGAACGACCTATGAAGCTGAGTGGATGTGACCACACCACAGCGATCACATAATAGCTTTGTTGTATTGTGCTTAGTATACTTTTACTGTGATTAATGTGTTTCTTAGGGTTTATGCACACGAACATATTTTTTGTCCACATCTGATCTGCATTTTTGCATCCGTATTTCTGTTCTGTAACCCCGCAAAAATATAGAACATGTCCACAAATTCATATACTTAAAGGGGTTGGCCACTTTCTGGTTACTGTTGATCAATGTGTTTGCAAGATGACTGTATGGTACTTACTAATATAGCCTTTGTTGAAATTTTGTGCAATTTTCTATATTTCATATTGCATGCCCCCTTTTTTGCCAAGTCTTTTGTGCTGTCCAAATAAAGGTCCTGTCCATAAGATGGCAGCTGATGGAGGGTCATGTGACCAGACACATGACCAGACACACTCACACACTCCATTTGCTCTAAACTCCCAACAGAACAAGTGCAGATGACAGCTGCAGTGGATATGAATAGAGGAGACATAACATGCAGGTGATTTGCCTGGTCACATGACCCTCCATCAGCAGCCATTTTATGGACAAGAACCTCTATGTGGACAGCACAAAAGACTTGGCATACCTTATGGAATATAGAAAATGGCATAGAATTTCAACAACGGCTGTATTGGTAGCTACCATATAGTCATCTTACATACACATTGGTCAGCAGTAACCAGAAAGTGGCCAACCCCTTTAACATTAAAGGGGTATTTCCATCTGGGACATTGATAGCATATCACTGGTATAAATCATCAATGTCACGTCTGGGACCCGCTCCTATCTCCAAAATGGGTACCCCAAAGTGAACAGAGGGCAGCCATGCATGCGTGTCCTGCGGTGCACTCTCCTTCACTTTGGTGGAACCTGCATCTATCTGACATTAATGGCATCTTTTTATTCTCCCTTACCTTCATGAAACTCAACGACCATGCTAGCTTCCCTGACAAAACATCCATTTGAAACTATTGAATAATCATCTCTCAGATATGTTTCTTTGAAAACTTTATTCCTATTGGCAGTCACATCAGCTAGCTTTATCAGTGACCTACAAACCTTCTCCTGCAAAAAACTCTACCTTAGAGACTTAAGAGATTGTCTTGTGCTGTGCATAATGCCAGGTTTTCTATCATAAGTGTCCTCATCATTAGGAAATACCTCTATCAACCTTGCAATCAGTTTCTCAAGACTGAGGCCAGGAAGATTGGCACCCGCTCTATGCTAGAAGATCAGGCTTGCTGTATATCTGCAGTCAACTAAAGACTTTAGGAAGCTGGAAAATCTCTCTTGGTAACATAGGGCTCCAAACAAATTAAGGGTGAGTTCACACCATCACTAATTATTTCCATTGTTCTGCACTGTTAGAGTAGCAGAACAACAAAAATAAAGAAAAGGCCAGATAGACGAACTGAGCTGAACAGACTACATTGACAGCAATGGAATGCGTTTGGGAGCCTGTATTATTACCAGACAAAAAAGTCCTTCACATAAGATTTTTTTGTCCAGTCTTTTTGAAGTGCAACAGAGGTGTGAATGGAGTCTCAACACAGATGTGAACATGCTCTGAAGAGTGTGAATAGACCTACATTGGTTAGGTGGATCAAGGAGACTATTGAGGAATCCTACTTTAACCTTCAATGGGTGTGGACCCACTGTGCCAACTAACCGGTTGGGCTTTGGGCTAGATGTTAGGGCATTATCCCTGGTATTCACCTTTTACCCCCTATATAGGGATCTGAACTTCGCTGCAGGAAATGAACCAGGCCACTACCTTCAGGAATAGTCCTGGTGTGTTTGCTATTTGAGCCACAGGGGTCAGAAGACACAGGTGCGAAGCATCAAGCTAAACTTGTGGTCAATAACAGGGTCAGGTCGTGGCAAACTGAGAATGCACATATGCAAGAATCAATCCTGTGTCAGGGCAAACAGCAAAAGATTAGTACAGTAGATAGGCCAAGGTCAGGGTGGTCAGAGGAGAAGTAGAGACGATAGGCAGAAGTTCGGTACAGGGGCAAACAGACTAGATAACACAACTTCGCTGAGTGGATCCCGACTGCAGGCACAAGAGAAGAGGGGTGAGTAACATGGTGCCTCTGCCCGCCCGCAGTAGCTGGACAGCATCGGGTACCCCCCATCTCTTTTTAGGTCTGGCCATATCCTGGGTCCCCAACAGCCAAGACCAACCTGTCATGTGGCTGGTGCTGGTGAGTATCTAAGGGTAGCCTTAGTCTCTGCTAAGTACAGTGGTGTGTGACGTCAGGTAGCTGTTTTGGGTTTATTGGCTGTGGTTCTGATCAGTGATCTCTGTAGTTTACATTACATACACATCTTTGCAGCAGAAGGGTCATAATTTCAATTGGCATCTTCTGCGTCCTCCGCTGTAAAACAATTGCTTTCCAAATCTTTTTTGTGTGTGCTGCTAAGAACAATCAGGAAAATTAATTTACTTACTGAACTTTTTACTTCCTGAGGTTCCAAGGCAGCACAGTTTCCCTCCCTTAATAAAACTTATTGTTGCATTATTATTGTTGTATTATTATGATTGTCAGGAAGTCCCTTTTATAGCCTAACAGCGGAATAAGGATTATACATGGGAGGCAAAAAGCTGACCCCTCATAGACTTCTTCACTTAGAAAACACTGTATAGATGAGGCCTATCTAGTCTCTATTTGATTGTACCTATGGGCAATTAACTCTTTTATGTGTAATGCCTTGGGACTCCAGGAAATAGAAACTTCAGTAAGTAAATATTATATATATACATATATATATATATATATATATATAGTATTTCAGTGGGTAAATAAAGACAGCTGCATTCTCTATTCTCTATTTCTTATTCAGCAGTATCACTTGGCAGTGTGACATTACACAATAATGTTCTTTTTCTTCCAAGGAGGCTGAATATCAATGTGTCTATGGCTCGGAGGTGACCTCATAAGAGGAAGCATCAGTTATGTGATTCTGGCTTGTTTGAACAAGCTTCCAGTTGGCTAGGAAACCTACCTAAATGAGCTACACAAATAGAATGCATGCATACATACAAAGTCTAGTGTCAGGGTGAAGCCAGGGGCAGTTTCTTCATTAGCTTCAGTTTGTAAACTGTCTTCTACAACCTCAATTGGGATATTGCTGATATTTGTATGGATATATGGACTTGCATTTGGCCTGAGGAAAATTTCACTAAGAGGGTCAGTATGTGGAACATCGTTTCCATTGAAACAGTACAAGAAATCTCAATCACAAAGTGGTTTGTCTGTCCTGGCTCATAAAAAAACATTTGTTTGTACTTAACCTAAGCAGAAACTTTAGGTTACCTCAGGCGTTTTCATGTTAATTTCCTGCTGAGGCATTTTACAACAAGTTTCTAGTCAGAGAGTCAGAGTGTGTTATTGACCTCTGAGGGCATATACCGTACATCATATTCTAGGTGGGGCATTTTTGTGGCATTTTTTCACTACTAAATTCAGTATGTGTTGAGTTATTTTCAGGGCACACGGAATTTACACTGTTATACAAGCTGTACACTGACTACTTTACATTGTATCAGTGTCAGATCTTTAGCGTTGTCCCATGAAAAGATAGAAGAAAATATTTCTGTGTACTGTATTACTTAAAGAGCATTTATTGAGCTATTATTAAACCTACGATTTTGTTACTTATCACGGTACTCCACCAGTGTGCTCTATGAGATTTCTTTGGTTGTAAGAGTTTTTACTGGATGGTTTTCGTATGGCATAGGATCATGATATAACTCCTTCCTGACTGCTCCACCTAAATTTACGGCTGCGGTTGGGCATTTAAAAAGGGCGCCCCCTGACGAGTGGAGTGGACACCAGAGCCACCAGGTGTCTGCAGTTTTAAACAGCAGGAACCCAGGACTAATCGATGATCGCATACAATTATCCCCTCAGATGCTATGGCCAAATGTGACCACTGCATCAGGGAAGCTGAAAATCGTCTGCGCTCCGGCTTCCCCTGGTAAGGATTGGGGAAGTCTGAGTGTGTGTACAGCAGCTCATGTACTCAGTAGTAGTACTGGGCTTCTCCACGTTAGTTCCTATGGACTGCCCGCCTGTGGTAGGGCTTCATAGGAATACAGTGTAAGGCTACTTTCACATTTGCGTTAGCAGGGTCCGGCAGGGGAACAGCCTGCCTGATCCGTACTAATGCTAGCCCACGTGTGCTGCAAGAAGTCCGCTCCGACCCATTCACTATATTGCATACTGCAGTTTTTGTCCAGCTGCCTCTCAGCATGTTTGCCGTGCTGTGGCCAGACCCCTGACCCGTCCCTATTATAGGGCTAGTGTTCACCTGCCGGAACAGCCTGCCAAACCCTGCTAACGCTAATGTGAAAGTAGCCTAATTCTAATAGACTCCAATGCTAATGCACTGGAGTCTGTAAGAGAAGCAATCTGATGATATAGAAAAAAAAGAAAAAGTTTTTAAAAATAAAAACAATATAAAAATTCACATCAATTTTTTATCCAAAATGAAAATAAAAATACATAAATAATAAAAAATTAACATCATGGGAATCACCGCATGCTAAAACACCCATACTATTAAAATATAAAATTATTTATCCCATAAGGCACACGGTGAAACAGTAATAAAAAGTCAAATACCAGAATGGTATCAGTGAAAAGTACAGATCGTCCCAGGGGTGCTGGGAGTCAGACCCCCGCTGATCTGATATTAATGACCTATCCAGAGGATAGGTCATCGATAATAAAAGACAACCCCTTTAAGCTTGAAAGAGATGGTTTTTCATCTATCTATCTACAGTGCCTTGAAAAAGTATTCATACCCCTTAACTTTTCCACATTTTGTTCACGTTGGCTTGTAGCAAAGGCAAACTGAAAATTGGACTTATGGCTTGCTTTCAAAAATGGCTTTCTTCTTGCCACTCTTCCATGAAGGGCAGATTTGTGGAGTACACGACTAATAGTTGTCCTGTGGACAGATTCTCCCACCTGGGCTGTGGGAGAATCCTCCAGAGTGACTATGGGACTCTAGGCTGCTTCTCTAATTAGTGCTCATACTCCTTCCATCTTCGGATGATGGATTGAACAGTATTTTGTGAGGCGTTCAGAGCTTGGGATATTTTTTATAACCTAACACCGCTTTACATTTCTCCACAACTTTATCCTTGACCTGTCTGGTGTGTTAATTGATTTTCATGATGCTGTTTGATCTACCTCTGAGGCCTTCACAGAACAGATGTAGTTATACTGAGAATACATTACACACAGAAAGTGTGTAAATCTGTTCGTACACTTGCAGACTTGACGTTTTTGCTGGTGAGCCTGATACTAGAGCATGCCAACAGTTTTAAGTAGAATGTACCACCTGCATGTTGTAGGGCATGTTCACATCTGCATTGGAGGCTCCGTTTGGGGCCCTTATCACAGAGTTTGTCAATAATAGTGGAGAGAAAATTCCTACATGCAGGAGTTCTTTCTCCAGTCATATTCTCCCAAGATGAAACCTAACGGATCCAATTATAGTTAATTTGATCTGTTAGACTCCACTCCTGTCAGTTATGTTGTGATCCTGTTTTACCTGTTCTGCATATAGATGGTATGTTTCATTGTAATCCTGCCTGTGATGATAATGAGTGAGTTCAGACACCTCAGGCCACTCCTGGGGCACATGATGAGTGACTGATTATCTTTCCGATAGCTATTAAAACGTCAAGGAACAAGAGGGGCTTCAAAAACCTGATGTGTGCACCAACATGGCTTGTCCCATTATATTAATGGAGTTGGCCATTTTCTGGCTACTTGTAACCAATTTGTATGACTATATAGCACCTTCTAATATAACCTTTGTTAATATTCTGTGCCGTTTGCTATGTTTCATAATCCATGTCTCCTTGCTAGGCAGATCTTCTGTACTGTCCACACAGAGGCCCTGTCCATAAGATGGATGCTGATGGAGGGTCATGTGACCAGACATATCACTCAGCCTCCCCCATTCAGACGCTCTGCATCTGCCCTAAAGTCCCACCATAACACCGATAGGTGTGTGTTGGATATAAATTCAATAACCCCGAAACACTAGCAAAACCAACACACAATTGTGCTAAAATAACATATCTTTATTAGTTCACATAATCACATAATATCTAAAACATAACTAAAATCATGAGTGAAGGATGGGAACAGCACAAATAACGGACAACTGGTGCCCAGTGCTAAGTACCAAATATTATAGACATGATCACTTAGACATATTAAGCATATTAATACAAAAGCAGAGGATAAATAGTATCCTAGTACAAAGGACTACGATTGATCGACTCCAATGGTAAAGTGCAAGTGCAATATAAACCCAATGGAGATCACTATCATCAATGCAATAATGAAGTAATACAATAAATCATGGTACCCACCAGTTGAACCGTGACCCCGACGTACGTTTCACCCTCTGGCTTCTTCAGGGAGTCCCTGAAGAAGCCAGAGGGTGAAACGTACGTCGGGGTCACGGTTCAACTGGTGGGTACCATGATTTATTGTATTACTTCATTATTGCATTGATGATAGTGATCTCCATTGGGTTTATATTGCACTTGCACTTTACCATTGGAGTCGATCAATCGTAGTCCTTTGTACTTGGATACTATTTATCCTCTGCTTTTGTATTAATATGCTTAATATGTCTAAGTGATCATGTCTATAATATTTGGTACTTAGCACTGGGCACCAGTTGTCCGTTATTTGTGCTGTTCCCATCCTTCACTCATGATTTTAGTTATGTTTTAGATATTATGTGATTATGTGAACTAATAAAGATATGTTATTTTAGCACAATTGTGTGTTGGTTTTGCTAGTGTTTCGGGGTTACTAAAGTCCCACCAGTTAAAGTGCACACCTCAGGTGCAGTGTATTTAAATGAAGGGGGCTGAGAGTTATTTTTGCCTGGTCACATGACCCTCCATCAATATCCATTTTATGGACAAGACCTCTGTGTAGACAGCACACAAGACTTGCAAAACAAGGGGGCATACCTTATGAAAAATAGGAAATGGCACAGAATTTCAACAAGCCTATATTAGTAAGTCTCTTAGGGCTTGTTCACATGTCAGTTATTTCCATCAGTTATTGTGAGCCAAAACCAGGAGTGGAGGCTCCACAGACATAAGGTATAATGAAAAGATTTGCACCTGCTCTGTGTTTTTGACTCACACCTGGTTTTGGCTCACAATAACCGATGAAAATAACTGATCAAAAAACTGAAGTGTGAACAAGGCCTTACAAATACTTTCGTCAACAGTAACCAGAAAGTGGGAAACTCCTTTAAGGAATGGACAGTTCTGCAGTTTTCTTCCAGGAGTGGTCTTTGATATCACGCTGCACTTCAGTGATACTTCTCCCTTGTGTAATTTATGTAGATGTAGACTATGACATTCTTGCTCTGTTACTTCCTGGAAGCTTTGTGCTTGGTTGTAAGGTGAATAGAATTGTTTCTGCTGAGACATTTGCAACCTATTTCCGTAGTAATAAACCACTGCCCATCCTGAGAGGTTGCACAAGGGGATAACCTCTGAGTGTTTGCTAGCATAACATAGCACTTATGCTTGTCAAGACAAGGCCTGAACACCCAGTCTAAACCAGAAAATACAGGTCCAGATCCTTTGTCATGAGGCAGCAGACTGACTCTTATTTAATGATGACATTGTTTTCATAGTTTCCCCTAGCAATGTAGCTCCTGGTCCTAAATTACCAAGTCCCTGGGACTGAAGCTTTTCAGCATATCTTAGATATATAGATTATGTGATAGAATTCACATAATGTGAGTATATCAAATTAAATAGAACAGCATTATATTACCTATATGTTATCTGCGCATTTAAGGGGTTGCAGAGTTAACTATTGTTATTATTATTATTTTTTTAATCAAAAACGTGATGGACGCCACTAGAATAATAAAAGAAAACTATACTCACTGCCCAGAACCCCCGCCAGTTCCAGCGCTGCTCCTCCATCTTCCTCCGGGACTGGCACATGACTGCTGCAGCTAATCACTGCCCATTTATGAGCACGTCATGGCTGCAACCATATTATTATAATACATAGTAACATAGTAACATAGTTTATAAGGCCGAAAAAAGACATCTGTCCATCCAGTTCGGCCTGTTTTCCTACAAGTTGATCCAGAGGAAGGCAAAAAAACCCTGTGAGGTAGAAGCCAGTTTTCCCCACTAGGGAAAAAAATTCCTTCCCGACTCCAATCAGGCAATCAGAATAACTCCCTGGATCAACGACCCCTCTCTAGTAACTATAACCTGTAAGATTATTACCCTCCAAAAATACATCCAGGCCCCTCTTGAACTCTTTTAGTGAACTTACCATCACCACCTCCTCAGGCAGAGAGTTCCATAGTCTCACTGCTCTTACCGTAAAGAATCCTCTTCTTTGTTTGTGTACAAACCTTCTTTCCTCCAGACGCAGAGGATGGCCCCTCGTCACAGTCACAGTCCTGGGGATAAATAGATCGTGGGAGAGATCTCTGTACTGACCTCTGATATATTTATACATAGTTATTAGATCTCCCCTCAGTCGTCTTTTTTCTAAAGTGAATAACCCTAATTTTGATAATCTTTCTGGGTACTGTAGTCCACCCATTCCAGTTATTACTTTAGTTGCCCTCCTCTGAACCCTCTCCAGCTCTGCTATGTCTGCCTTGTTCACAGGAGCCCAGAACTGTACACAGTACTCCATGTGTGGTCTGACTAGTGATTTGTAAAGTGGCAGGACTATGTTCTCATCACGGGCATCTATGCCTCTTTTGATGCAGCCCATTATCTTATTGGCCTTGGCAGCAGCTGTCTGACATTGGTTTCTGCAGCTTAGATTTCTGTTCACTAAAATTCCTAGGTCCTTTTCTATGTCAGAGTTACCCAATATTTTACCATTTAGTATGTACTGGTGACTTGCATTATTCCTTCCCATGTGCATAACTTTACATTTGTCAGTGTTAAACCTCATCTGCCACTTCTCTGCCCAAGCCTCCAGTCTATCCAGATCCATCTGTAGCAGTGTACTGTCCTCTTCTGTGTTAATTACTTTACACAGTTTAGTGTCATCTGCAAAAATTGATATTTTACTGTGCAAGCCTTCTACAAGATCATTAATAAATATATTGAAGAGAATAGGGCCCAATACTGACCCCTGTGGTACCCCACTAGTTACAGTGACCCAATCTGAGTATGTGCCATTAATAACCACCCTCTGTTTTCTATCACTGAGCCAGTTACTTACCCAGATACAGACATTTTCTCCCAGGCCAAGCATTCTCATCTTATATACTAACCTTTTATGTGGTACAGTGTCAAATGCTTTGGAGAAGTCCAGATATACGACATCCATTGATTCGCTGCGGTCCAGTCTAGAACTTACCTCCTCATAGAAACTGATTAAATTGGTTTGACATGACCGATCCCTCATGAAGCCATGCTGATATGGAGTAATTTGCTTATTTTCATTGAGGTACTCCAAGATAGCATCTCTTAGAAAACCCTCAAACAGTTTACCCACGACAGATGTTAAACTTACCGGCCTATAGTTCCCAGGCTCTGTTTTTGGACCCTTTTTGAATATTGGCACCACATTTGCTATGCGCCAATCCTGTGGAACACTCCCTGTCAGTATAGAGTCCTTAAATATCAGAAATAAGGGTCTAGCGATGACATTACTTAATTCTCTTAGGATACGGGGGTGTATGCCATCCGGTCCTGGCGATTTGTCTATTTTAATCTTTTTAAGACGTAGCTCTACTTCTTCCTGGGTCAGACAGGGCACTTTTAATGGGGAATTTACTTTTATATTCTGCATTTCATCTGACAGTTCATTTTCCTCAGTGAATACAGTGGAGAAAAAGATATTTAGTAGCTTCGCTTTCTCCTCATCGCTCTCTGCAACTCCCCCCTCATTACTCTGTAAGGGGCCAACACCTTCAGGTTTATACTTTTTACCATTTATATAATTAAAGAACATTTTAGGGTTAGTTTTACTTTCTTTGGCGATTAATCTCTCGGTCTCTAGTTTGGCTGTTTTTATTTGTCTTTTACATATTCTATTTTTTTCCTTGTAGTTTTTCAATGCTTCCTCGCTCCCCTCCTGTTTTAGTGATTTAAATGCTTTCTGTTTATCATTTATTGCTTTCTTTACAGTTCTGTTTATCCACATTGGTTTTTTCTTGTTCCTTAACCTTTTATTCCCATAAGGTATGTACCTCTCACAATTAGATATTAGGATGCTTTTAAAAATATCCCATTTTGTGGCTGTATTTTTATTTTTGAGGACTTTGTCCCAGTTAGTTAGGCCTATGGCCTCTCTTAGTTGGCTAAATTTTGCTTTTTTGAAGTTTGGTATTTTTGTTCCTCCCTGAAGAAACGCTCTTTTGAATGACAATTGGAAGGTTATTATATTATGGTCACTATTTCCTAGGAGTCCCCCGACCTGCACATCTGTTGTTCTGTCAGGTCTATTGGTTAATACTAAGTCCAGTATGGCCGTCCCTCTAGTCGGGTCCTGAACCAGTTGGGAAAGGTAATTGTCTTTGGTTATTTCCAAGAACCTGTTTCCTTTATGAGATATACAGGTTTCAGTTTTCCAGTCTATATCTGGGTAGTTGAAATCCCCCATAATAATGACCTCATTATGATTTGCCACCTCGTCTATTTCGTTTAGAAGTAGATTTTCTATGGGCTCTGATATAGTAGGGGGTTTATAATAAACTCCTATTAGTATTTTATTATTGTTTTTGGCTCCATTTATTTCTACCCACAGTGACTCCACATCTTCATGTCCCTCACTTATATCTTCCCGCAGTGTGGGCTTTAGACAGGACTTTACATAAAGGCAGACCCCTCCCCCTCTCCGGTTTTGGCGATCCTTTCTAAAAAGACTGTAACCATGTACGTTAACTGCCCAGTCATAGGTATCATCCAGCCATGTCTCAGTTATTCCCACTATGTCATAGTCCTCCTCACACATCACTAATTCCAGTTCACCAATTTTATTAGTCAGGCTTCTGGCATTAGTGTACATACACTTTAGAGGTCTATGTATATTTTTTACCCCCCTTTTTAAATTACTATTACCTGTGAAGTGAATATCCGGGGTTTTTGGGTTACTTTGGTTGATGTTTTCCGCAATATTCTCCCTACATTCCTCACTAATCCCAACCCCCACTAACCCCCCACTCTCCCCGACTGTGACCCACTCTCTATCTACACTATCTACCCCCTTATTAGTATTGCCCCCCACCCTCCCCCCAGATCCTAGTTTAAAAGCTCCTCCAGCCGTCTAACCATTTTTTCCCCCAGGGCAGTTGCACCCTCCCCATTAAGGTGCAGCCCGTCCCTACTGTAGAGTCTGTAGCCGACAGAGAAGTCGGCCCAGTTCTCCATGAACCCAAACCCTTCCTTCCTGCACCAGCCTCTGAGCCACTTATTTAACTCCCTAATCTCCCGTTGTCTCTCTAGTGACGCTCGTGGCACTGGTAGTATTTCTGAAAACACTACCTTGGAGGTCCTGGACTTGAGCTTCTCTCCTAGTTCCCTAAAATCATTTTTAAGGACCTTCCATCTCCCCCTGACTTTGTCGTTGGTGCCAATGTGTACCATGACCGCCGGGTCTTCCCCAGCCCCACCCAGCAATCTGTCAATCCGATCCGCGATATGCCGAACCCGAGCACCCGGGAGACAACACACTGTTCGGCATTCACGGTCTCGGCGACAGATGACCCTGTCTGTCCGCCTAATTATAGAGTCCCCTACCACCAGCATCTGTCTGGCCTTTGCTGCTCTCCTTTTCCCATCCTTCCTGCAGCGGTCATCCTCCTGGTTGCTAGGAGAAATGCCCTGCTGCAGTGTCGCTGGTCCTAGGCTTTCATCCCTAATATCAGCCAAACAGGCATATTTACTAGGGTGTTCCAGCTCAGGACTAGCCTCCCTGGCACTTTTCCCTCTACCCCTCCTTACTACATTAACCCAACTGCTGACCTGATAGTCCTGCTCTTGCCCATCTCCTCCCTCCTCCTCTTCACTGGCCCCAGCCAGTGCCTGCACTGTGAGGTCTAAGCCTCTCTCCAGGTGTTCAATGCCCCTAAGTATGCCAAGCTGCTTATTTAGATCCAAGATCCGGGCTTCCAAATATGCAACGTGATTGCATCTAGTGCAAATGTATTCGCCCTCGAATGGTTCTTCAAGGCATGCATACATTGCACAGGACACACACTTAGTAGCATTGTCCATGGAGCACCTGCTAGATGGGGATATACAGTACAGAAAAACAGTAAATATATGATTAGGGTTTGCTGTAGCTGGAGGACTACAAATCAAGTTAACACACAAGGAAAATCACTCCAACCTTACTTAATGTTATATCGTCATGATTGATTCAGGAGGGAGGAATAGAAGCAGAAAGAGGGGGTTCAGGACGGTGAGTATAAGTATTTTTTAATATTTTATAAAGTGTCCCTTTTTTATAATGATAACTTGGACAACTGATTTAAAGTGCTAATTATTATTTACAGTGCTGTGTGTATTATAGAATTCTAGAATTTTTGCAAGAGTAAACAAAATACTGTATGTCTAATGATGTACTGCACTATGGCACATAAGTAATAGTTCTGAAAAGAGCCTAAATAATAGATCCATACATAAGTGTAATCTAATCATTGTATTAGTGACACAGTGCTTATGTAATACAGCCTTTTTATTATTAAACAAACTTTTCCAAACTGCTTAAAGGGGTTCTCTGGGAATTAAGAAAATGAAAATACTTAAATATTACTTTATGATAAATATATTCCCATATACCTTTCATTAGCTATATTGGTTTGTTTTGTCTAGGGAGCAATCATCAGGGGGAAATAAAATGGCCGCCGTTCTATTAGCACACACAAAACCTGTCCTAATGACACAGTAGGATAAATTACTACAGAACAGTCAAGCTAAAGAGCTGCCACATCCTCCGATCCTAAATACAACTGAGAAGAGCTTAAGCTGAATTACTGTAGGAATGAAGTTCATAAGGAGACATGAAGTAAAGAGAGGAGGGTGGGATGTGAATAATGAGCAGCAGCACTTGTATGCAGTCTCCATTACCACACCAGTCTGTCCTGTCCATCCTCTCTGTACTTCATGTCTCCTTATGAACTAAATTTCCCAGAGATTCAGCTGAAGATCTTATCATCTGTATTCAGGATTATAATCCCTGACAAGCAGAGCAGAGAGAAGGATCAGGCAGCTCTACCTCAGTGTTGTGAAGTAACTTGTCCTTTTGTGTGATTAGGACAGGTTTTGTGTGAACTAATAGGACAGCGGCCATTTTGTTTCTCCTAATGATTGCTTCCTAGACAAAACAAACCACTATAAATAATGAAAGGTATTTGGGAATATATTTTATTGTAAAGTAATATTTAAGTTTTTTCATTTTCTTAATTCCCGGAGAACCCCTTTAAGGACATTCTAATATAAGGTGTGGGAAGGGGGTGGTGGGCTGCAAGACTTGATTCGGTTGTCAAGGGCTAAGGCTAGGCAGACCCTGTCCACACATTCCACCGTAACCTGCTCTGTCCTAACATGATTCTATCATGCACTGATTCTTCTAATCCGATTGGCTCAGTGTCCTATACCATAAACTTTCGATTGGCTTTGTGTTTTGTCCTTATGTATAAATAAAGACTCAGGAAGGGGAAACCTGGACTCTATTGTACACCAATTCTGTGTGTGCTCAATGTCCCCCGGCCGATGAATCACTTGATCCTGGACAACTTCATTTTTATAAGAGGAAGCTACTCTAACAATCTCCAACAAAAGGTCCATTATAGTGTCCATATAACATGTAAATAGCCTCCATACAATATTCACATAATACTGTAATACAGTATATAATAGAATGAGCCATCTAATCGGGGCCGGACTGGCCATCTGGTTGTTCTGGCATATGCCATATGGGCTGATGAGCAGTAGTAGGCTGTGGCATCAACATCCGAGTGGCTGCTGCCCCCTGGTGTTGAAAATGGCATAATACCAGAAGTTGCTGTGCTGTGTACCCTGCAGTAATGTCACATAGCAGTGTGGAAATAAAGCGTAGTGTTGGTTAGCTGAGCCTCAGCCAAGCTGCACTAGACTTGTTTTTTGTACCGATGTCCAGGAGAAAGGAGAACCAGTCCCTGTCTCACCTAAATCAATCCTAGCACTGGTTGGATGAGCTTCAGCCAATCAACATTTTGCTTGCTTTCTGCTCTTCAACAAGAGCACAGCTCCAGTCTGGCTACAGGAAAGGAGGCTCATCAACCAGTCTCTCTAAGGTATGATATTGGGGGCTGATGCACCAGCAGGTTTATGCAAGCTGAAGGTGGGAGGTGTAAGGCTTTGCAAATAGTGGCATTGCTTAATGGGTACATGGGTGAGGATTAGTATTGAAGGAGATCCTCAGGTTTATGCCCTGCCAGCATCCTGCCTGCCACTTGGCAACAGTTATGTGTACATGTGATTGAACTGCTATTTTATCTGATTTTCTGGTGATAGTTGTGGTGTTAAAAATACAGTATATGAGTGCACCTATGTGTGTGATGAATTAGTGGCATCTGTGAATCATGTGACCATATGAGTGATATGTGCAGCACGTGTCCGGTGTGTCAGTGGTGTGTGCAGCATGTGTGGTGTGCTTCATTAGTAACATAGTAGCATAGTTTATAAGGCCGAAAAAAGACATCAAGTTGATCCATTCAGTGATTAAATTTCTTACAAACGAAGGAAAGAAGCCTAAAGAAATTCCTTGATGATTGCTGTATATGGTGATAATGCACCTTTCTACTACCAAGTAAAGTTTTGGGCCAAGTAGTTTAAATGAGGTAGGGAATCAAGTGAAGATTACCCCCGTTTTGGGTGAACTGTCGAAGCATCTTCCAAGGAAATGTGCCGTAAAGTGGAGGCCATGATTTTGGAAGATCGTTGGGTCAAAGTTAGCATTAGCTCATAAATTAGGCATTTCATTTGGCACAGTTTCCAGTATCATTCATGATGTTTTGATGATGTCAAAGGTCAGTTTCTGGTGGGTACCACAAATATTGAAGCCTGAGCAAAAAACTTGTCACCATCAATTTAGCCAGGAGAATTTAGATATGCTTAGAGAAAATCCAGGAGACTTCTATTCTCAAATTATTACGGGTGATGAAACATGGGTCCACCACCATGATCCTGAGACCAAACAAGACTCCATGCAATCGAAGCACAAGGGGCTTCCAACTCCAAAGAAATTTGTGGGCAGCAGTCAGCTAAAAAGATCATGGCAATACACGTTTTATTACTAGAATTCATGCCACACTAGACATGCTTCAACAATGAAGGCATTACAATATACAATCAAAGAGAAATGCCATGGGAAGTTGTCACCACGGTGTTGCTGCTTCATGACAATGCGTTGGCTCACAAATTTCGTATATCACAAGCTGCTATCCGCGAGTGCGGCTTCCTGGATTCTAACCATCCACCCTACAGTCCGGATCTGGCTCCCAGTGAGTACACTCCTTTTTCGGAACCTGAAGAAATGTCAGCGTGGAAAACGATTTCCTGATGATAATGCAGTCAAAAAGGCAGTAACAGGGTTTCTGCAGCAGCAAGAAGTCTCCTCCTTATTCTGAGGGCATCCGATCACTGGCGATGAAGTGGAATAAGTGTGATGGAGAATTATATTAAAAAGTAGTAAGTTCAATTTTCTCAGAAAATGTTGTTTTCATATTAAGTTAGATAAGTTATTGAACGACCCGCGTAAGTATACAAAGATACAAAGTAAATAATCTGATAAACTTAGAAGATCAAAACAAAGAGGAAAGATACATATGTGTGTGAGTGATATGGAATCAATAAAACTGATGTATACAGTACAGACCAAAAGTTTGGACACACCTTCTCATTAATAGGGTTTTCTGTATTTTCATCACTATGAAAATTGTAGATTCACACTGAAGGCATCAAAACTATGAATTAACACATGTGGAATTATATACTTAACAAAAAAGCGTGAAACAACTGAAAATATGTCTTATATTCTAGGTTCTTCAAAGTAGCCACCTTTTGCTTTGATTGCTGCTTTGCACACTCTTGGCATTCTCTTGATGAGCTTCAAGAGGTAGTCACCTGAAATGGTATTCCAACAGTCTTGAAGGAGTTCCCAGAGATGCTTAGCACTTGTTGGCCCTTTTGCCTTCACTCTGTGGTCCAGCTCACCCCTAACCATCTCGATTGGGTTCAGGTCTGGTGACTGTGGAGGCCAGGTCATCTGGCATAGCACCCCATCACTCTCCTTCTTGGTCAAATAGCCCTTACATAGCCTGGAGGTGTGTTTGGGGTCATTGTCCTGTTGATAAATAAATGATGGTCCAACTAAAAGCAAACCGGATGGAATAGCATGCCGCTGCAAGATGCTATGGTAGCCATGCTGGTTCAGTATGCCTTCAATTTTGAATAAATCCCCAACAGTGTCACCAGCAAAGCACCCCCACACCATCACACCTCCTCCTCCATGCTTCACGGTGGGAACCAGGCATGTAGAGTCCATCCGTTCACCTTTTCTGCGTCGCACAAAGACACGGTGGTTGGAACCAAAAATCTCAAATTTGGACTCATCAGACCAAAGCACAGATTTCCACTAGTCTAATGTCCATTCCTTGTGTTCTTTAGCCCAAACAAGTCTCTTCTGCTTGTTGCCTGTCCTTAGCAGAGGTTTCCTAGAGCTATTTTACCATGAAGGCCTGCTGCACACAGTCTCCTCTTAACAGTTGTTGTAGAGATGTGTCTGCTGCTAGAACTCTGTGTGGCATTGACCTGGTCTCTAATCTGAGCTGCTGTTAACCTGCGATTTCTGAGGCTGGTGACTCGGATGAACTTATCCTCTGCAGCAGAGGTGACTCTTGGTCTTCCTTTACTGGGGTGGTCCTCATGTGAGCCAGTTTCTTTGTAGCGCTTGATGGTTTTTGCGACTGCACTTGGGGACACTTTCAAAGTTTTCCCAATTTTTCGGACTGACTGATTTTAATTTCTTAAAGTAATGATGGCCACTCGTTTTTCTTTACTTAGCTGCTTTTTTCTTGCCATAATACAAATTCTAACAGTCTATTCAGTAGGACTATCAGCTGTGTATCCACCTGACTTCTGCCCAACACAACTCATGGTCCCAACCCCATTTATAAGGCAAGAAATCCCACTTATTAAATCTGACAGGGCACACCTGTGAAGTGAAAACCATTTCAGGTGACTACCTCTTGAAGCTCATCAAGAGAATGCCAAGAGTGTGCAAAGCAGTAATCAAAGCAAAAGGTGGCTACTTTGAAGAACCTAGAATATAAGACATATTTTCAGTTGTTTCACACTTTTTTGTTAAGTAGATAATTCCACATGTGTTAATTCATAGTTTTGATGCCTTCAGTGTGAATCTACAATTTTCATAGTGATGAAAATACAGAAAACTCTTTGAATGAGAAGGTGTGTCCAAACTTTTGGTCTGTACTGTATATATCATATATGCCTGACTAGTTTTTAGAGAACAAGTATAAGACGCTCAAACAATCACAAAAAAGTATCACATAAAATAATAATGTAGAGCTCATGTACTGCATGCAAGAGCAATGGAATACAAGAGTATTACAGTTAAAAGCACTGTACTAATTCCAAAATTCATATATAATTGTCCAAAATCCAGGGTCTTCCCCTTTGGCGAGTCCATCAAAGTCAAGTAGTGGCCATGTTAGTATTTAAAATCCATGACCACAATATATTGATTAAACATTAAAATACAGTTACCATATGTTGATTGAAGCATAATTGGAGTGCCGTGGTTAATTTATAAAGGTCTACATGGAACATATCCTACCACAGAGAACTGAACCCTATATACCAGTGTGCCGACCAGATTCTTGAGGGCATTTTACAATTAACTTGTAATGGGTAGTGACCTCCGAGTGAGAGCGAGGTTAAGAATACCAATATATTTATGCATATAGAATAGAATAGAATAGTTAAAAGCAATAAATATTACCGTATTTTTCGCTTTATAAGACATACTTCCCCCCCCCCCCAAAAGTAGGGGGAAAATGGTCATGCAGCTTTTAAAGCGAATACTAGTGAGCGCTTCCATTATGGAAGAGCTCACTAGTATGTATTAGTTGCCAGGAGCAGAGAAAGATACTCACCCTCCTGCGCTGCAGCTCCGCTCCGGGTCTGGCGCTCCCCTGTCTTCTCCGGCCAGCGCTGCACTGTTCTGACCCCGTACAGCGTCAGGATGTGGCGCCGGAGAGGTAAGAGAGGTTTTTTGTTTTAGTCTCATGGGGGTCTGAAAGGGATGATGGGGGTCTAAAAAGGGCTGATCTGAGGTCTGATAGGGGTTAGAAAGGGCTGATGGGGGTCTAAAAAGGGCTGATCTGAGGTCTGAAAGGGCTGATGGGGGTCTGATGGCGGTCTGAAAGGGCTGATCTGAGGTCTGAAAGGGCTGATGGGGGTCTGAAAGGGCTGATCTGAGGTCTGATGGGTGTCTAACATGGAGGGCTGATGGGGTTCTGCCATGGAGGGCTGATATGGGGGTGTGATGTGATGTCCTGATATTTATGGGAGGTCCAATATGAGGATCTGATGAAAAATATTTTTTTCTTATTTTCCTACTCTGGGGTGCATCTTATTATTGGGTGCGTCTTATAAAGCGAAAAATACGGTACTTCCTAGAATTGTTTGTGGACAGGACACATAACTACGGAAATGCGCTTTTTATTCTTTACATGTAGCGCTATTTTAGCATCAGTCTAGTGTATGGCTTCAATATAAAGTTTAGCTTACCTCAGACAAGCTTAGGTCATTTCTCTACATGAAATCCATAGAAAGTGATCACAGCTGTGCATAATATTAGATTGGACTGCAATTCTCCTATGGGATCTTCCCACACAGAACATTCCTGAATTATTACATCTCTGGAACAGACTTTCCTCAAGATTTCAAGAAGTCTTTATTTAAACGGGTGTCAGGTACAAATGTCGGTATCCTAGAGCTGTGAACTCACTGAATACTAGAAAAGTAATGAAGCTACAAATTGTAAGGGTGCATCCAAGAGTTTAAGAAATTAAAAGAAGGAAATGTTATAAAATAACCAGTTACTCACGTGGTAAATCCTCCTCTGATCCAGCGCCATATACTCTCGAGACCACTGAGGCCAGTGATTGGCTGCAGTGGTCTCATGGCACTTCATCACTTTTTTTTTATAACATTTCCTGTAGTTAGTTTTGTACTGCAGACAAAGGCCTTGATTTATCAGGTCTTCACAAATAAGGCTTTTGCGACTTTTTGCACTCGTTTTTTTGCACACAAAACATTTGCATGTCCTGTGTTTCATATTTCCTATAGAACTTCAGCTTCATCTGGAACCGGAAAGTGCCAAAATAGAAAAATTCCACCAAAATCCTATGTGTGACAGCACCATAAGCCAGTTATATTTTGGTTCAGTAGGATGCAGAGGTTCCCACTGTTGTGGTCATAACATGGAGGCTAGATTTCTCATATTATTGATATTCAGTATTTTCAGTATTTGTATATCCTGTTTTTCATTGCAAAGAAAAATTATCTGCTCTTCCACTAGTCTTAATATATAATTACGCTGTAGGTCTCGTGCCCACGGCCGTATCCATTTTGCAAACTGTGGATCCGCAAAAAACATATACAGGTCGTGAGTATTCTGCAATTTTCTCTCATCCATCAGTAAAAAAGGGTATTCTTGTGTGCAAAACGGACATGAATAGGACATGTTCTATAATTTGGGAAATAGCCTATCATGAACCAGCGGGTGTGAACCCACTGTGCCTCGTGCCCTACCTCCTCTAAGGGTGTTGTCTAAGTGAACTCCTCGATCTTCACAATACCCCTGATGGTGGGGATAGACTTTCTGAGGGGAACACCAGGTTGCTACCTCTTGAGGAGGGTTGGAACACGAGGCAGCTGGTCCAGGCGGACCAGGAGGTACCTGTGAAGGTACCAGAGGTACAGCGGTGGTCAGAGGGCCAAGTCGTCACCAGGAGCAGTCAGACAGTCAGACAGGCAAGGGTCAGGGCAGGCGGCACAGGTACAAGTCAGGCAATCCGGGTCGGCAACAAGAGAGTCAATGCAGACAGGCAGGGATCAGGCGGGTAACGGAGTCTGGTAATATGAGTAGGGGTCAGGAACACTGGAATACTAACAGGAATGACAGCAACCAAAGGCAAGACACAAGGACCTTGACACTGAGGCATCTGGGAGGGCTGAGCCCCCTATATATGAGCAGGAGGGCCAGAGTTGGTCAATGAGGTCACATGATCCAGGTCACATGATCCAACCCACATGATCCAACATGGTCAGATGATCCAAACTGCACCAGCCCAGAGGAAGTGATGTTGTAGCCAGGGCTGAATGGAAACTCTGGAGCGGATCACAGAGCAACAGCACTTACACAGACAGAGCCCAGGACTGCAGCAGTGAACGGGAAACACAGGCAGCAGATCACCGCTGAACACAGTGCCCAGGACCGCGGCAGTAAGCAGGGGAACAGCAGCGCACAGCAGCCGCTGTTACAATACCCCCCTTTCGCCCCCTCTTCTTGAAACCACAGCGAGACAGAAACCTTCTCACCAGGGGCGGACTGGGAACTTAAAGTGGCCCTGGAAAAAATACTAAAAGTGGCCCCAGCTTGTAGTTGGGTCCAAATTGATGGAAGGCAGAGCCAGCAATACTATATTGTGGCACATTATACCACCTTAACAGAGCCAAATACCACAGTCCATCACAAAATACTGCCAGCAGCACAAAATACATCCCCAAAAACATCCACTGGCCAGCCCCCCTGGGCATCGGCCCACCGGGAAATTTCTCTGTAAGGTCTATGGCCAATCGGCCCCTGCTTCTCACCAAGCTCGGAGCATGAGTGTTCACCTCTAGTTCCCATGACCTCTCTTCAGGACCAAAGCCCTTCCAGTCCACAAGATAATAGGTCTTCTTGCCACGCTTCTTGATGTCCAGGATGTCTTTGACCTAGAATACCTTGTCAGAATCTCCAGATACCGGAGTACGTGTAGAAGGAGCTGTCGAGAAGCGATTAAGAACCACTGGCTTAATTAAGGACACATGGAAGGCATTAGGAATACAAAGAGCGGAGGGCAGACGTAACTTATATGTCACTTTGTTGATCCTCCTCAACACTTCAAAGGGTCCAAGGAACCTAGGAGAAAACTTGAAACTGGGAACCTTTAAGCGGATATTTTTAGAAGAGAGCCATACCTTATCTCCTGACGAGAACTGAGGCGGTCTCCTTCTTCTCTTGTCTGCATTAATCTTCATGCGAGTCACCGCTTTGTTGATGCAGACCTTGGTGTCATGCCAAATCTTCAAAAAAATTTCTAAACGAGGAATCCGCAGCTGGTACCCCAGAAGATGTAGGAACAGGGATAGGATGAGGGTGTTGTCCAAAAACAACAAAGAATGGGGAGGATCTGGTAGACTCACTAGAGTGGTTATTATAGGAGGATTCAGCCCAAGGAAGCAATTGTACCCAGTTGTCATGTTGGGCTGAAACAAAATGCAGGATATAGTTTTCTAATATTTAATTGACCCGCTCAACTTTTCCGTTGGTCTGAAGATGATAACCCGAAGAGAAGTCCAGCTCTATTTCGAGCAACCGGCACAGAGCTCTTCAGAGCTTAGAGGTAAACTGGACTCCGCGATCAGAAACAATATGGCAAGGTAAACCATGCAAGCGGAATATGTGTTTCACGAACAATTTAGCAAGTTCAGCAGCCAAGGGCAGACCAGCCAAAGGAATGAAGTGCGCCATCTTGGAGAACTGGTCCACGACCACCCAGATAACTGTACATCGGGCAGAAGAGGGCAGATCTGTAACAAAGTCCATGGGGCATCAGGAACAGGAAGAGGCAACAGCCTGGGTGGTTTGATCGTGGAGACTTTATTTTGAGCACAGACTGTGCAAGCAGACACGTAATCACGCACATCCTTAGACTGTGTGGGCCACCAGTAATGGAGAGACAAAAGTTCAGTGGTCTTGCGGATCCCTGGATGACCAGCCAGCTTGGAGTTGTGCCCCCAGGTTAGAATATGCTTTCTCTTGGCAGATGGCACAAAAGTCTTCCCAGGAAGGATGTCTTTTACCAGGACAGGAGCCACTGTGATCAAGCAAGCAGGATCTACTATATACTGGGGCTCCTCCTGCTTGTCGGAGAAGTCAAATGACCCAGACAGCGCATCAGCTTTGATGTTCTTCTTTGCCGGGCGAAAGTGCAGCTCAAAATCAAAGCGGGAGAAGAAGAGTGCCCATCTGGCTTGGTCAGACAGTGGACCGTCTGCAGATACGTAAGATTCTTGTGATCAGTGAAGATTATCACCGGAGGCTGGGTCCCCTCCAATAGGTAACGCCACTCCAAGGCAAGTTTTATGGCCAAAAGTTCTATTCTATATATCTCCTATACAGTAATTCCTCTCAGCAGGGGAGAAGAGCTTGGAGAAAAATCCACAAGTAGACGTCTTACCCTTGGAACCTTTCTGTAGTAAAACGGCACCGGCTCCTATGGAGGAGGCATCCACTTCTAAAAAGAATTGGCAGGAGACATTGGGATGATGTAAACAGATGCCGAAGCAAAGGCCCTTTTTAATTGGACGAAGGCGGCTTCAGCCTCAGGAGTCCAGATTCTGGCATTTACCCCTTTCTTAGTAAGGGCGGAGATCGGAGACGTGAGAGAAGAGAAATTCGGGATGAACTGATGATAGAAATTTGCAAACCCAAGGAAGCGCTGTATAGCATAAAGACCCTGTGGGAGGGGCCAGTTCATTACCACATTCAATTTTTCAGAATCCATCTGCAACCCGGCATCCGATATGATGTATCCGAGGAATGGTACGGTAGATTTTTCAAAGATGCATTTTTCAAGTTTGGCATAAAGTCGATTCTCTCTCAGTCGCTGTAAAGCTAAATGTACGTGCTTCCGATGAGTGGCCAGATCAGGGGAGTAGATCAGTATATCGTCCAGATACACTATCACGCAGACATACAGCAGGTTCCGGAAGATATCGTTTACCAACTCCTGGAATACTGCAGGAACATTGCATAGGCCGAAGGGCATGACGAGATATTCGTAGTTACCGTCTCGAGTGTTGAAAGCAGTTTTCCACTCATCGCCTTTTCGGATACGGATAAGGTTGTATGTGTCACGCAGGTCTAATTTAGTGAAGACCTTAGTCCCCCGGATCCTGTCAAAGAGTTCAGAGATTAGTGTTAGAGGGTGTTGATTCTTGACTGTGATCTTGTTCAGACCTCGATAGTCGATATAGGGCCGTAAGAATATATCTTTTTTCTGCACAAAGAAAAGTATATTTTTGGCTAAATCCCCTTTCGAGGTTCTCCTTGATGTAATCAGACATCGCTTGGGTCTCGGGAAGTGAGAGTGGGTAGACTCGACCACGAGGGGGAATGCCACCAGGCAGAAGTTCAATCAGACAATCATATGGACGATGAGG
This sequence comes from Rhinella marina, assembly GCA_900303285.1. NCBI lineage: Eukaryota > Metazoa > Chordata > Amphibia > Anura > Bufonidae > Rhinella > Rhinella marina. Next base: position 1,115,364 of record ONZH01004164.1, read on the forward strand.
AGGCAGGGTCTCGGCCTCTTTCTTACTGAAGACGTCCGCAAAACTGGCATACTGCTGCGGAAGTCCAGGTAGGTCTACAGGGACAGTAGGCGAGGAAGCAGGTCGGACCTTCGATAAGCAGGCGGACTAACAGGACCAGGACGTAGCCAGGGTAGACCAAGGATAATTGAATTCACAGACTCTGACAGGACATAGAAGGAGATAATCTCTGAATGCAGAACCCCTATTTGCAGCTTAAGGGGCATAGTAACAGAAGTCACAGGTTCAAGAAGTGGCAGTCCATTTACGGAAGACACTGACAAAGGCCTTTCTAGACGGATGGTAGGAAGCCGGTACTGATGGACCAGAGCTTGCTGAATGAAGTTACCGGCTGAGTCCAAGAATGCAGGCACAGTGTGACTCCCTTCTGAGAGAGAGTCACCGGAACAGAAAGTTTCAGAGAGGACTTTTCCTTGTCTAGGACCATCTCTCCAACTGATCCTAGACTTTGGCGTTTCCCGGCTTCTGCAGACAATTACGCACAAAGTGAGCCTTGCCTCCACAATACAGACACAGGTTCTCTGCTTTGCAGCGAATACGTTCCTGGTCAGACAATCAAAGGCACTCTATTTGCAGACGGGGAGGACACTAGAGGAAGAACCAGCCTCTGGAAAGATGGAGCCAAACGAGAACGTTCCCTGAAACATATATCAATCCTAGTGGCCAAGGTGATCAGGTCATTCAGGGTAGGAGGAAGATCGCGACCAGCTAATTCATCCTTAATCCGATCAGAAAGGCCCTCCCAAAACACTGCCAGTTGAGCCTCATTATTCTATGCAAGTTCGGCAGCCAGGGTACGAAACTGGATGGCGTACTGATCGCAGAGCTGACGCAGCGGAGGACGTGCGGCCGGGCTCTTCAAAGACCAGCCGGAAGGTAGCCAGGAAGGTCTGCAGATTAGTGGTCTCAGGACCTCCATGTTCCCAAATAGGATTTGCCCAAGCAAGAACCTTGTCAGACAGCAGGGACACAATAAAGGCAACCTTGGATCGCTCAGTGGGAAACCTCTGCCCATGCAACTCAAAGTGGATCAGGCACTGGTTCAAGAATCCATGACAGGTCTTTGGATCTCCACCATAGCGTGATGGCGGGGGAGTTGCACACCAGCAACACACAAATCTGGATTCACCGGTCTGGGTGTTGCAGGGGTAGCAGCGACTGGCGAACCTGCAGTAGCTGGAGAAGAGATGGCATCCAGATGAGCAGCGACATTTTGTATGAACTGCATAATGACATCCTGACGTTTGCTTTGACGCCTGACTTCATGTAATAATTTCTGTACGACAGGATTGGGGTGAACAGCGGGGTCAATGGCCTCAGTGTACTATCACGAACCAGCGGGTGTGAACCCACTGTGCCTCATGCCCTACCTCCTCTAAGGGTGTTGTCTAAGTGAACCCCTCGATCTTCACAATACCCCTGATGATGGGGATAGACTTTCCGAGGGGAACACCAGGTCGCTACCTCTTGAGGAGGGTTGGAACACGAGGCAGCTGGTCCAGGCGGACCAGGAGGTACCTGCAAAGGTACCAGAGGTACAGCGGTGGTCAGAGGGCCAAGTCGTCACCAGGAGCAACAATGCAGGACCGAACGATGAGGCAGAGGTGAAGTCAGACAGGCAAGGGTCAGGGCAGGCGGCAAAGGTACAAGTCAGGCAATCCGGGTCGGCAACAAGAAAGTCAATGCAGACAGGCAAGGATCAGGCGGGTAACGGAGTCCGGTAATACGAGTAGGGGTCAGGAACACTGGAATACTAACAGGAATGACAGCAACCAAAGGCAAGACACAAGGACCTTGACACTGAGGCATCTGGGAAGAGGGCTGAGCCCCCTATATATGAGCAGGAGGGCCAGGGTTGGTCAATGAGGTCACATGATCCAACCCACATGATCCAACATGGTCACATGATCCAACCTGCGCCGACTCAGAGGAAGTGATGTTGTAGCCAGGGCTGAATGGAAACTCTGGAGTGGATCACAGAGCAACAGCACTTACACAGACAGAGCCCAGAACTGCAGCGGTGAACAGGAAACACAGGCAGCAGATCACCGCTGAACACGGTGCCCAGAACCAAGGCGGTAAGCAGGGGAACAGCGGCGCACAACAGCCGCTGTTACACGGCAAAGTAGATGCAGAAAGCGCACAGTGACATCTGTGAGCTGTCTGCATTTTTGTGGACCAATAAAAAGAAATGGGTTTGCGTGTGATCTGTTATACCCCCTTAGTGCCCCCATTACAGTAGTGCTGCTTCTTAGTGCCCCCTTACAGTAATGAAGCCCCTTTAGTGTTATTAAAATAAAAAAACTTAATACTCACCTAGCCCCGTTCCCCCTGATGAACGGCTGCAGAACGGAAGTGCGGATGTGGACTGTCCATGGTGTGCTGTCCACATCTTTTGCAGCTCTCAAAAGTGAGTACACCCTTCAAATTTTTGTAAATATTATATCTTTTCATGGGACAACACTGAAGATCTGCCACTTTGATACAATGTAAAGTAGTCGGGTTACAGCTTGTATATTTGTGTAAATTTGGTTTGCACTCAAAATAACTAAACACAAATCCATTAATGTCTAAACTGCTGGCAACAAAAGTGAGTACACTTCTAAGTGAAAATGGCCAAATTGTGCCCAATTAGCCAATGGGCAGGACATGCAGTGTGTCAGATCACTACTGATCTATCCTAAGCATAGACCATAAATATCACATTCCTGGACAACCCCTTTAAGGGAATGTTCACTGAGTGTACTTTACACCCCTGATTTCAGAATTCTGTAATATACATAAATGCTCCTATCATAGTAACAAGTTCCACTTAATAAATGTTCTTTAAACTTTGACCAGCATATGAACTTGTAGGCCTGATCATTAAGGATTTCTGCAAGCATAACAATCCTGAATTATGATGTAATTAATAAAGCCAGGAACCAGACACCACCTGCAAGAAAGCACAAGATCCAAATATCTGTATTTCATCTCCTATTTGCATCACAGCTATTATCAGAGTCGTCTTGCTATAGATTTATTTGCATATCACAAGTCCAGAACACATAAGAATTTACTATGAAATGAAACCTACATTTACAGTATATGATAAGCCATTTATATAAATATATGTAATATCAATATGTGTACATTACACATCATTGATTTCAATAGATACTGGGAAACTGTAGATAGTGGTAACCCCAGCTGCTATAGTTTTCCATTGTTTTTGTTATCAAGACACTAAGTCTTCTTGGAATAAATGTTTTCTACCATGAAAAACATATTGCAGGATAAATATTAATAATAAACTATATCTTCTGAGCATAGGGACTAATTAAGATTAGATGCCTACTTGTGGGGCCACCAGGACTTTGTACCACAGGAGGGTTATGCAGCCTGCTACACCAGCTACACATCAATCATGTAGATGTCCTTTGAAGTTTGTAACAGATGCTTCATTAACCCTTTCAGTACCGAGCCACTTTTCACCTTAAATCCCAGGCCAATTTTTTCAAATCTGACATGTGTCACTTTATGTGGTAATAACTTTAGAATGCTTTTACTTATCCAGGCCATTCCGAGATTGTTTTCTCGTGACATATTATACTTCATGACAGTCATAAATTTGAGTCAATATATTTCACCTTTATTTATGAAAAAAAAAATTACCAAAAATTTTGAAAAATTTTCAATTTTCAAAATTTCAATTTCTCTGCTTTTAAAACAGAAAGTGATACCTCATAAAATATTTATTACTTAACATTCCCCATATGTCTACTTGATGTTGGCATCATTTTGTAAATGTCATTTTTTTAGGAACTTAGAGGGCTTAGAAGTTTAGAAGCAATTTTTCAAATTTTCAACAAAATTTCCCAAACCATTTTTTTGAGCACCAATTCAGTTATAAAGTGATTTTGTGAGGCTTACCTAATGGAAACCACTAATAAATGACCCCATTTTAGAAACTACACCCCTCAAATTATAAAAAGCTAATTTTACAAACTTTATTAACCCTTGAGGTGTTCCACAAGAATTAAAGGAAAATGGAGGTGAAATTTCAAAATTACAATTTTTTGGTAGATTATTCACATTAATAATTTTTTCTTGCAACACAGCAAGGGTTAACAGCAAACTAAACCTCAATATACATTACTCTGATTCTGCAGTTTACAGAAATACCCCATACGTGGTGGTAAACTGCTATATGGGCATGTGGCAGTGGTCAGAAGGAAAGGAGCGCCATATGGATTTTGGAGGCACATTTTGCTAGAATGGTTTTTAGGCACCATTTTGTAATTGAGAGACCCCTCAAAAAGTGACACCATTTTGGAAACTACACCCTTCAAAGAATATATTAAGGGGTGTTCTGACCACTTTGACCCCCTTAGCGTTTTACGGAATTTGGAAACACTTGGCTGTGAAAATGAAAAGTTTCATTTCTTCCAATAAAATGTTGCTTTAGCCCAAATTTTTCATTTTCACAAAGGGTAACAGGAGAAAAGCACCCCATAATTTTTTCCCCATTTTCTCCTGAATACGGCAACACCCCATATGTGTGGTAAACTGCTGTGGGGGCAGATGGCAGGACTCACAATGGAAGGAGCGCCATATGGATTTTGCAGCACAGATTTTGATGGATTGGTTTGCGGGAGCCATTGATTTTTATTTTTTTGAGTTATTGTCTTAAGTGGGGTCTTATTTTTTGCGGGATGAGGTGACGTTTTCATTAGTACCAGTTTGGGGTACATAAGACTTTATGATCGCTTGGTATTAAACTTTTTGTGAGTCAAGTATTTTTATAGAGCAGGTTGTTACGGACGCAGCGATACCCAATATGTCTATTATTTTTATTTTTGTTAAGTTTTACACAGTAAATTAATTTTTGAACAGAATTAAATCTTGTTTTTGTGTTGACATTTTCTAACTGTCCTATTTTCTTTATTTTTCTGGCGATTGTCTTAGGTAGGGTCTAATCTTTTGCGGGACGAGATGAAGGTTTGATTGGTACAATTTTGGGGTAAATACACCTTTTTGATCGCCTGCTATTATACTTTTTGTGAGGCAAGGGTGAAAAAAATGGCTGTTTTGGCATAGTTTTTTTAAAAAATTTTTTTACAGCATTCACCTGGGAGGCATCTCATGTAATATTTTTATAGAGCAAGTTGTTACGGACGTGGTGATACCCAATATGTCTAAGATTTTTATTTCTGTTAAGTTTTACACATTAGATGCATTTTTGAACAGAATAAAATCATTTTTTTGTGTTGCCATTTTCTGAGAGCCATATTTTTTTTATTTTTCGGGCGATTGTCTTAGGTAGGGTCTCATTTTTTGCGGGATGAAATGAAGGCTTGATTGGTACCATTTTGGGGTAAACACACCTTTTTGATCGCCTGCTATTATACTTTTTGTGAGGCAAGGGTGAAAAAAATGGCTGTTTTGGCATAGTTTTTAAAAACATTTTTTTACAGCATTCACCTGGGGGGCCATCTCATGTAATATTTTTATAGAGCAGGTTGTTACGGACGCGATGATACCCAATATGTCTAACATTTTTATTTCTGTTAAAAGGAACCTGTCATCAACTTTATGGTGACCTCACTGAGGGCAGCATAAATTAGTGACAGAAATGCTGATTTCAGCGGTGTGTCACTTATGAGCTAATAGTAAGTGGTTGTCAAGAACCAGCTTTATAATTATTAAAACCCACTCCTTGAAAAGAGTCAAATCTACCTGAGAAGAGTCATGGTTATTCATAATCTCCTGGACCTCGCCCATCTGCTGATGGTTGGCAGTTCTCTCCTAGAGAGAAAGGGAGAAAACTTAGGTAGAAGTCAGTCATCAGCAGGTGGGCAGAGAGAGCAGGAATTCATGAATAACCATGACTCTTCTCAGGTGGCCGTGACTCTTTTCCAGGCCCAGTCTGCAATGATTGTGATGTTGGTTCTCGGCAACCACTTACTTTTATCTTATAAATATTATAAATATTTTTTACAGCGTTCACGTAGCAGGGTGGCTCATGTAATATTTTTATAGAGCCAGTCGATACGCACCCCTATTTTTTACAATTTTTTTAACTTTATTTTGGGAAAAGGACACTTTTTTTTAACTTGAATTAGATTTTTTGTAAAACTTTATTTTTTAAACTTCTTTTTTTTCCATTTTATTTTTTTGTCCCAGTCTGGGACTTCAACTTTTGGGGGTCTGATCCCCTGCACAATGCATTACAATACTTTTGTATTGTAATGCATTGGCTGTAAGTGTAATTGTAATACACTTACAGCCTGCTGCTTGTGAGATCCAGGGGGCTGGATCTCACAGGCTTCCGTACAAGGCAGCCCGATGCCTAAACAAGGCATCGGGTCCCCGTCACAGCAGCACGGGGACCCGATGGGGATCGCAACCCGACAGGATACCCGCACGTGCCACGGTCAGCGCTGACCGAGGCAGTGCGAGGGTTAATGCATCGGCATCGGTGTTTTCACCGATGCCAGTGCATACAGCAGGGGTCCGGCTATCGGCCACTGCCGGACCCCTATAGCTGATCGGGCGAGCGCAGCTCCTGCGCCCGCCTGATCAGAGCGCCGTAGCTGTACGGTGCTGGGATTTTTGTCCCGGCTTCCAGCGCCGTACATGTACGGCGCTGGTATCCTAAGGGTTAAAGAGAAGTTGCCACCATGAAAATGCAGTAAGGTATGCAGGTAGAATGTTATAGAGCAGGAGGAGCTGAGCAGACTGATAAAGCTTGTAAGTTCCACACTAAAGCGCTAAACTTACTTTTCCCTCCTAGGACAGAAGAAAAAAAAACAATTAATTATTCAAATTAACCAGACTATCCAGGGACGGAACACTATAATAAACCTATTGAGACAATAACAAGGCATGTTTTTTTCTTCTGTCTCTATAGCTATGAACATGTGTGTGGTTAGATGTTGGCATAACAGGGGTTTCCTTGGCTCAGCATGTCCCCGCTACAGACTTTGCGGAATAGGAGCGGGCCCGTTCACCTCTATGGGCGGCACGCTATCTTGCTGAGCCGTGGTACGCACATTCAAGTATAGGCATTTTCAATGGGGCCGCCCGGCGTGTGTTCCGAGCGCTGCGGAACACACTCCGGGCGGCCCCCGTACTTTTGCGGATCCGCAGTAATGCGGACCCGCAAAAATACGGCCGTCTGAACGGGGCCTTAGGGCTCATTCAGACGGCCGTATGTTGTCCGCAAAAAAATGGATCCGTATTTTTGCGGACATCATACGGCCGTCTGAATGAGCCCTTATGCGGCTAGGTAAGGCAGGAGGCTTACTTAGGGGGACAGCAGGTTGCCAGTTATTATATCTGGCCTTAGTAGCCATTGTTCGGCTTATACTTTTTATCCAGATGCTGCCACTGCTCCCTGGTTTGTGTTGGATCAGTGCTACACTCCACTGGAGTACCATACATATCATGTGTGCAACATTTCTGCTTCTGATGGTGAGCGCCATCTTGGTTTCCTTCCTCCGGGTAAGGCACAAGTGCGCATGCGCTCATGTTCCTGTTGGCACGGCTTCACTTCCAGTAGGAGGGAATTTTGAATATAAGCGCTGCCTTGGTGTCATGTCATGGAGCTAAGCTAGGCAGCAGAGTTTCAGCTGGTGTTAGAGGTGTGACAAGTATCCCTCAGCCTGAGGTGTTTACTTAAACTTATGACACTTTTTTGGTATCTGGCAGCAAGTTATTTTCTTTTGTTAGGCAGCATGGCTTATTGTGCCCTATCCTTTTTTCAGTCTGTCTTCCCTCAGGGAATCGGCTAAGAGGAAAGAGAGACACAAACTATGCCTCCACTGCCCAAAGCCACTGCCAGATGACCATGCTGCAGCCAATGCTCTTTCTTTGAGGAAGCAATGTTTGGATCCAGAACCCTACACTTTCTTGGCTAGTTTTAAAATCCACTTTCTGAAGTATTTCAGGAATTCAAGGTTCTCACCATAGTTCCAGTAAATGGCCACATTGGGGGTTTCCTCAGATTCTTTCGGAAGGGGAATTAGATTCAGATTTCATCTCCAATGACAGTGGTCACCCTGATGACTATTATTTACTCCTAAAGAGAGGCTTCTTCCCTTATTAAGATGGTAAAGAGAACAGTGGAAGCAGAATCCACAAGAGATGATATTTTAAAAAAGAAATTTCTATATTACTTTCCAAAAGCTTCACATAATTTTTTTTTTCCGGGTCAGACTTTGCTTAAAGACTTTATGCAGTCCGATTGGAGTGAACCGGAAAAGAAGCCAGATGTGGTTTCCAGGTTTAGGTTCATGTATATGTATGTACCTAGACCCTAGGTTTTCTAAAGAATGTTAGTCCCCACCTAAAGTAGACCTACCAATAGCCAGACTTTCTAAAAGGTCTATGTTCCTTCCAAAGAGTTGTCTCTCCTCAGGGATGCTATGGACTGGAGGGCGGAGTCATCCCTGAAAAGAGTTTATTCAGCGACAGCCTCAGCCTGTAAAGCTGCTTTGGCAGCCACACCAGTGGTTATTCTTGCAAGCTCCTACAAATACCTCCAAATTCCTTTCTTTCTACTCCTGGAAACAAAACAATGTCTACTCTGATTCACTAATTCCTGTGCAAAGGAGCTCTAGAAATGGTACCACCTGCACCAACAAGGTCAAGGAGTGTACTCCAGGGTCTTCACAGCTCCAAAGAAGGAGGGCAAATGGCGTCTAGTCATATTTAACTTTTTTGAACAAGTTTGTGGCCAAAAGAAGGTTCAGAATGGAGGCAATCAGCTTAGTTACATCCCTGCTTCAGGAAGGAGATTGGCTACCATCAATCTCAAAGACACCTTTCTCCATGTTCCGATGTTGAGATCCCACAGGCATGTTCTTTGCATAGCAATCTTTTATGGAAGAATTGTTCGCCATTATCAGTTCACCTGTCTTCCTTTCGGTCTATCCAGTGCCCTCAAGGTTTTTACAAAGCTCTCAGTCATCATTGTATCAGCCCTCCGAATGAAACGGATATTTTTCGTGCTGTATCTGGATGACTGGTTCATGAAAGCATCCTCAAAGGCCATGCTGTCCCATCAAGTGCAAACACGGAGTGCCATAAAACCTCTTGCTACTGGTCGTTTATATGGGCCATACCTATTTAGTGACAACAGGTGAAGGACTAAAGATTTTTCACTGGGAACTTTCCTTCATGGGGAAATCTTTGTTTAAAGAAGAACTCCCGCAAAAATTTTTATTCCATGTCCTGCTAGAAATGTAGTGAATGTAATTTTCTTACCAGTAGCTGAATTTTTGAGTTATATCATCCTGAAGTTTCTTATCTGTGTCATGTGACTAGGAATTAGACGCACCAACTCACACTGCACCTTGTGTGTGGACAGGAAGTCTAATTTTCTATGCATTCCTATGGGAGCCTCACTTTCAGTCTCATAGGAATGAATAGAGAAGTGACTGGCCTGCTGTCCTGCGTCAGTTGGAGGTCAGGGAGTTGGTCACATGACCCAACTACAATAAGAGAGTGGAAACTCTCAATTTCAGCCTCTGATAAGAAAATTACATTGACTACAGATTATATCATGCACCTTTCTAACAGGTCAGAGAATAAAAATTTTTGCGGGAGTTCTTCTTTAATGGCCAACCGCACCATACACTGTCGGCTAAGGCTACTTTCACACTTGCGTTTTGGAATTCCGGTATTGAGTTCCGTCATAGGGGCTCAATACCGGAATAAAACGCTTCAGTTTTGTCCCCATTCATTGTCAATGGGGACAAAACTGAACTGAAGACAACGGAATGCTCCTGAAAGCATTCTGTTCAGTCTTCAGACCGGAGAGCAAACCGCAACATGCTGCGGTTTGCTCTCCGTACTGTTTATCCGCACCAAGACGGATCGGCCATGACCCTCAATGGAAGTTAATGGGGACGGATCCGTTTGGTGTGACACACTCAGTAAACGGATCCGTCCTCCATTGACTTCCAATGGAGTTCATGACGGATCCGTCCACAGGACACCACACATGACAGACACATACACACAGACATACACACATGCTCCCAGCAGCTCCGCACACCACAGGAGGAGGACTGCGCGCACATAGAAAGATTCTCCCTCCAGCAGAGGGCGCTGTGGGGAATCTTCCTATGTGCGCGCCATCCTCCTCCTACTGTGCTGTGCGGAGCTGCTGGGAGCATGTAAGTATGTCTCTGTATGTGTATGTCTGTGTGTATGTCTATGTGTGTGTGTATATGTGTGTGTATGTGTATGTGCGCTGCTCCGGCTCCTCACGTGTACCTGCGGCAGCACGGATCCGGCGGCACCCTTCACCCGCCGGATCCGTGCTGCCGCTAATGTGAAAGTGGCTTAAGTCCTATTGAATGGAAATTTTAAATACGATCAACTTCAATGACCCACTGTCGTTGGTTGGCTAACATAACTGTTCATTGTTCAATCACTCCTGATGAAATTTGTGTGTCGGTTGAAATTGTGTATTTTGATGAAGTTGTGGAGTATTTTTGTTGTTTTTCAGGAAAAGAACACTCCAGCAACATCAGATTCTATTGACAAACCAGATCTTCAGTAGTGAAGGTTAAATACCACAACAATATTCCTTTATACGGTGAAATTTTTCTAACTCCAATAGGTGTTGCAGTCTGAGAAAGTTTTTGCTGTAATAGGGTTTCCATAGAGGTAAACAGGACCTCTACTGTCTTCACTTGAAAGTGGTCTGCGATACGCACCGCAAAAACAGCAGTGCCTGCACTACTTTTTTGCTGTGTGGAGGCACAGACAGAGCCCACAGAGCACTCCGTAGTGCTTCCCTTGGCTTCCGATTCGTGCCTTCGTTCCGCACCCTATCTTCCGGATTGCTGACCCATTCATGCTATTTGCTGGCTGCAATACGGGCACAGACCTGCTACGATCTTGTGCATGAGGCCTTAGAAGCATTATGTCTAGGAGTGAATGACTATGTACATACCATATGGCACCTTATGGAACTTGTACGACAGCTTCCATATCTACAATACATGTTCCATGCACATAGCTCTATTGTGGGCATGAGCCCTTAGTTTTACAAATGTGCAAGTGTGCTGACAAGATCATGCATTTTGCCAAATGAAGTTTGACCTAGTTTTAAAGTATGCCTAGCTATAATCAAATTGTGATTATTTTAATTATTAACTTTTATGACTGTACAATAAATAACCTGCAAGTTTCCCTCTGGTCACAAAAATGTAAGGCCTAAATGTAGGAAGAAACCCATGTACCCTAAGGCTGGTTTCACACGAGCGAGTTCAACGCACTGAACTTACAGCATGTGTCTACGGAAGCTTACCTACTGACCTCCCTAGCACTGACGGGGTAGCATAGCATTATATTGATTATCACCCTATGTAACTCGTGGAGTTCTGGAATGTATTTTATAACTCTGACATAATGCTGTCAATGTTATACAACACATTTCGGAACTCTAATGCCCCTTTCACACGAACGGGAGACTCGCATGTCTCCCGCAACGCATCTACAGGGCTGGACTCGGCACTGACAGGGATCGCATATAATGCTCTGCGATCCCTGTCCGTGCAGAGTCCAGCCCTGTAGATGCGTTGCGGGAGACATGCGAGTCTCCCGCTCGTGTGAAAGGGGCATAAGGGTTACATAACATCATAAATCAATATAATGCTATGTGACCCCCATCAGTGCTAGGGGGTCAGAATGGGAGCTTCCGCAAACACATGCTGTGAGTTCAATGCGTTGATCTCGCACCGCATCTCCCGGATTGCGGACCCATTCAAGCGAATGGGTCCGCATACGTGATGCAGGGTACACACAGCCAGTGCCTGTGTATTGCAGACCTGCCGTATGCTAGCCGCAATACGGCCACGGTCGGGCAACGGGCGTGTGCATGTGCCGTAAGTATATGTCTAGTCTGCTTTAAGGTGGGTTTACACATGTGCACTTTTGTGTTTTAAGTGGAGGGTTTTGCACTTGTGTTTTTTGCTGCTTTTATTGCAGTAAAAATGCCAGATCCAGATGTTAGCTGAAAGTCTATATCAGGTGTGGCCAACATGTGGCTCTTGAGCCGCATGTGGCTCTTTGCCTCTTCAAGTGTGGCTCTAGTGGTGGAGCAGGGAAGCAGTCAGGCCGGTGTACTCTCCACCCCATGCTCAGATCTGCTTTCCTCATTGGGCACCGTTGCCACTCTCCAGCTTCAGCTTTATCTCCACTACGTACTGTGTCCGATCCTAGTAAGTGGAGACGTGCACCCTGACCTGACGTTGTGCGCATCAGGTCACAGTGGAGAGTGTGTCAGAGCTGCAGAATAGCAAGTGCCTGATGAGGAGCCCGGTGCCCGATCATGAGAGGTAGGTGATTTTTTTTTTTTTTTTTTTTTATAGAACTGAGCATGGGGATCTGATTTAAGCATGGAGGATCTGATCTGAGCATGGGGGGTCCTGAACTGAGCATGGTGTGTCTGATCTGAGCATGGGGTGTCTTATTTGAGCAATGGGAATCTGATTTGAGCATGGGGGGTCTGGTCTGAACATGAGGATTAGACCTGAGCATGGGGGGTTTGGTCTAAGCATGGGAGGTCTGATCTGAGCATGGGGGGGGGGTCTGATCTGAGCATGGGAAAAGATCTGGGCATAGGAGGAGATCTGAGCATAGAGGGGGGATCTGAGCACTGAAGATCTGACACTGGGAGTCTGATTTGTGTTGTCTGATCTGAGCATTGGCGGTCTTATTTTAGGGGTCTGATTTGGAAGTCTGATGAGGATTTGGGGATCTTATTTTAGGTCAGATGAGGATTGGGGTCTGATTTAGGAGTTTGATCTGAGGTCTGATGAAAAATATTTGTTTTCTTATTTTTCTAAAACCTAGGTGCATCTTATAGGGTGAAAAAGGTGACTGGTATGTAAATGTATAGCTTGTGGTAGTCATACTTTTTTTTCTGGCTCTTTGTTTCTGTTAGGTTGGCCACCCCTGGTCTATATGAAACATAGAACAGACAAGTGTTTTTTTTTTCTACTGGTATTTTTATAAATGTTTTTTGGTCTATAGCTTTTCTTTTAAACACATTAATTTTTGAGTCTTTTCTGGCATTTTAAATCTTCAGGGGAAAAAAACACCATAAAAAACATGAGTTTGTTTTATGTTGTTTTCTTAGCAACCTTTTTTTTTCTAAACAACTGTGTGAACCATGTTTATTTTCCTGGTGTTTTAACCCCCAACAGAGATGTCAAAACATCAACAGAAATGTCAAATGCTTTAACATGCTGCATGTAAAATAAAATCCGAGAGATCAAAAAAGCCACTTGTGTCCTGCATGTCATACTTTCTGATAACATCTGGAGCTGGCCACTAAAAACGGAAAAAAAACACAAAATGTCATTAAAAACATATGTATTAACCCACCCTAAGCCTTTGCTTTATGATTCTTGGCCATTCCAAAACTTTAACTTTGTTCTTCTTTGGTAGAATGACTTGTATGTTTAGGGTTATTGTCTTGTTGCTTGACCCACATTCTCCTGAGATTCAGCTGAAGGGCAGATATCCTAACTAGTGATGAGCGAAGTGAGCTTCACTCAGAACTTCGGAGATTTATCTCTGTACAGTATTCAAATGTATGGACTCCGGCGAGTTGAAATGTGTTGGCATTCGATTTTTAACCCTTTGGATACCGGAGTTTTTTTGGTTTCGCGTTTTCATTTTTCTTCCCTATTTTCCGTGACTTTTTTATATTTTCGTTCACATAGCTGTATGAGGGCTTATTTTTTGCGGGACAAGCTGTACTTTCAAATGCTGCCATTAATTATGGCATAAAATGTAGTGGGGAGCGGTAAAAATATTCCAAATGGGGTTGAATTGGAAAAAAAAAACGGGCAAAACTGACCCATTCCCTTCATTCTCTGGGTCAGTACGATTACAACGATACCCCATATGTATAGGTTTGTTATGTTTAAATAGTGTAAAAATAAATTAAAACTTTGAAAAAAAATATTTTTTACATCGCCATATTCTGACCCCCATAACTTTTTATAGTTACATCCACTGAGCTGTTTAGGGGCAAATTTTTTGCGGGCAATCCATAGTTTTTATTGATATCATTTTAGAGTGTGTGTGTGACTTTTTTATCACGTTATTACATTTTTTTGGGTAAGAGAAGCAATGAAAAAATGGCAAATAGGCCATTTTGACCCTTTTTTCCATTATGCAATTCGCCGTATTGGAAATTTTAAAAATATTTTAAAAGTATGGGCGCTTTCGGTCGCGGTGATACCCATGATGTTTATATTTATTGTTATTTAGGTATTTATTTTTTATTATACAGAAAGGGGTGTGATTTAAACTTTTATATATTTTTTTTTATTATTTTAAGCATCATATATGAGCCTATAAATAATTTTTTTGAATTTTTCATTTTGAACTATCAGGGATTTTTAAAATGCAATTTTGTGTCAGGTTTGCTCATTTCTTATCCTGGCCTGCAATCTGGTTGACAAAAGAAGAATTGCAGCATGAACGCTGTAAGCCCTGTCAGCGAGGCTTACAGCGTTCAGATCAAGTACAGATGCCCTGATTGGCCACACGGGGCATCTGTTTGAAACAGCAGAGATCTGCCGGCCATAACGCCCGCTGCACGTGCAGTGGGTGTCACGTTCCCACATCGCACCAGTGCCGTACATGTGCGCCGCTGGAAGCGAAAGGCTTAAACTTGAAAACCATTTTAAAATAGGAATCCGAAGTTGGCTCCAGAACCGGGTGGTACCTCGGTACCTCGTACCTTTGAGTTGAAAAATCAAATCCTGAAGTTATTCACCGAAGTCTTGCATAACGAATATTATCCTGGAGCCCATACATTTTAAAGGGGTTATCCGACCCCTGAAATGACCTCCCATATGCCCGGGCCCCTCACAAATGTACTGGCTCGTTCACGTCACCGCCTTCCATTTGCTGACCTTTCCCCTGAAGCCAGATGTCTTCATCCGTGCGACAGGGAGATGCAGCGGTGGCCATGCGGGTTTCAGAATCGATGTGGGTGCCAGGGAGCGAGGTAAATAGTTAGGTAATGTTTCAGTAGTCTAGGTGGTGGATGATGAGGGCATGTATTAGCATTTCCGTTAACTCATGGATGAAGTAGGAGCGAATACAAGAGAAGTTTTTGAGTTGAAAGCAGCAGGTGGGCGTAAGTGTTTGGATATGTGGCTTGATGGACAGATCAGAATCAAAATGTTATCCCCAGGCAGCGGACCTGTGAGACTGGGGAAAGCGTTGTGCTTTAGAGATGCTTTTGTAACCTTCGCCAGGCTGATGTACGCTCTTCTGTGGTCCTCAGAAATCTCCTTTGTATGGGCAATGATACACTTCCACAAATGTGTTGTGAAGATCAGACTGATAGATCCCTATTCTTTAAATATAACAGGTCACTATTGATCCTATTGATGATCCTATTGATGGGAAACACATGACTGTAATTTCACCTTTAAATTATCTGCCAATTATAAAGGTTCACGTTCTTTAGCCAGTCACAGACATGCGATATTGGATCATTTTCCTCAATAAATAAATTACCAAATCTAATATTTTTCACTCATTGGTTTGTTTTGTTTATCTTGATCTTTTAACCCTTTCACGACCGGAGCTTTTTTCGGTTCTGCATTTTCGTTTTGCGCTCCCTGCCTTCAAACAGCCATAACTCTTTTATTTTTCTGTTCACATAGCTGTATGAGGGCTTGTTGTTTGCGGGACAAGTTGTACTTTCCAACGCCACCATTTAATATTGCATACGGTGTAGTGGGAAGCGGGAAAAAAATTCCAAACCGGGTGAAATTGCAAAGAAAACGCTATTCCGCTTCAGTTCTACGGGTTTCTTATTTACAGCATTCGATGTGCATTAAAACTGATCCGTTACTTTCATTCTACTGGTCAGTACGAATCCGGCAATACCTAATATGTATAGTTTTTCCTGCGTTTAGATGGTGATAAAATAATTAGAAAGTTGCCCTTTTTTTTTTTTTTTTTTTCCTTGTCATATATTGACCCCTATAACTTTTTGGTATTTATGTGTACAGAGCTGTATGGGGGCTCATTTTTTGCGGGGCGGTCTGAAGTTTTTATTGATACCATTCTGGGGTGTGTATGACTTTTTGATCACTTTTTATTTAATTTTTTTTAGAAAAAAAAAGGGACAAAAAACTGCGAATCGCCATTTGGACGCTTTTTTCCGCCACACAATTCGCCGTATTGAAATTTTTTTTTTATATTTTAAAAGTACGGGCGTTTTCAGTCACGGTGATACCCATGATGTCTATATTTATTGTTATTTAGGTATTTATTTTTTACTTATACGGAAAGGGGGGTGATTTGAACTTTTATATCTTTTTTATTTTTTATATATTTTTTAACATTTTTTTTTAATTTTTCTGTGATTATTTTAAAGCTCAAATATCATCTGATCTATTGTGTTTTGTTTTTTTTCTTTATGAGCAATCATGGATTTACTAGATGCAGTTAAAACCATGAATTGCTCATTTCTTATCCTGGCCTGCCATCTAGTGGCCAGAATAAGAATTGCAGTTTGAAAACTGTAATCCTCACCAGCGAGGATTACAGTTTTCATATGGTGTACAGACACCCCGATTGGCCAATCGGGGCGTCTGTACACCACCCGGAAGCGTGGGCTTCCGGGTTCAGACGCATCCTGAAGGCCCTGGAAGTCTCCGAAGACGGAGGTAAGATGCGGCAAGTCTCTGCTGTTAGAAACAGCAGAGACTTGCCGGCCATGACGCCCGCCGCACCCGCGAGCGGGCGTCATGTCCCCACACCGCCCGCGCGCCGTACATGTACGGCGGCGGTCGTGAAGGGGTTAAGACTTGTGTGAAAATATGATGTAGTTTTAGGTCAAATGTATGCAAAAATATAGAAAATTCTGAATGGTTCACAAACTTTCAAGCACAACTGTATTGGTAAACTAAATAATGAAAAACCTGCTGATACAGTATAACTAATGTACTCATTTTAGTAAAGAGCCCAAACTATTTGCAAATCAAACATGTTTATTAGCTGATGTACATTTTATACAATTTGACTTTGGATGGTAATTGCTTCACGTTGATGGCTGCCTTGTTTCACATAGATCCTCGGATGCCTCAGTGCAATTGTGGATTTCCTGAGTTGCACTAGAAACTGTTCCACAACGAAAGTGCAAATCATTTGGAAAATCTATAAAAGAAGCAACGGCAAAATTAATAGAACACAAAATAAGACTTTATCACATAGCTGAATGTAGAGTCAAAAAAGCTTGCATGGGAATATATATATTTTGCATCAAAGTAATACTGGGAAACTTTTAGATGGGATCTTAAAATGAATTTCCACTTTTAAAACCATGTCAGTTTTAGATAATACATTCTGTGTTGATAAATGTCTTTAATATAGCTTTTACTGGTAGGAGCTTTGTTTGTCTGATAGTTTGTCCTATACAGGAATCAAAAATCCACTGAACAAACATAGGGTTAAAAGATATCATAGATTACTGCATAATGTTCAGTTCAAGGTATAACAGTATGCAGTGTGCTCCTAAGCTCCCTCTAGTGGTGTTTACTGACAGCCAGAAATTAACCAGCACAGATTTACTGACCAGTTTAGAAAAATACAAACAATATTGAGTACATGATTGGACAATGATGTTACAGTGATCCGTCAAGATACAATGGCCTCAGGATACAATATTTTCAACATACAATGGTCTTTTCTAACCCATCGTAAGTTGAAACTACTCTCAACATACAATGCCTTAGACTCAGATCCAACCAATCAAGACCACATCTCTGGTATAATAGCTGTATTAGTTACTATTTAGCTGCTATTCCTGACTGTTATAGGTAAGGACTTATTTTATCTGTCTTAGTTATCTGTTTATTTTTCTTAAAGGGTTTCTGTCACCAGTTTTTTCGGTATGAATCAGGCTGACATTATAGATGTGCTAATGTCACCTGATTCCAAATATATATCTGTTTTATTTACTGGTGCCCCCATTTTTATATAAAATGAACTTTTATTTTATGCTAATAAGCCCTCTTGGTGCAAGGGGCGTTACCTCTGCTCCTAGAGGCTCTGTTGATTGACAGGCCCAGGCAGAGAAGAAACACTCCATTCACCATAGCTTGCAAGGACCTTCAATGATGTCATGACCATGTGATCAGTCACATGGTTAGGATCACACAAACAGCCTGTCTCCTCCTAAACCATGTGACTGATCACATGGTCATGACATCATTGAAGGTCCTTGCAAGCTATGGTGAATGGAGTGTTTCTTCTCTGCCTGGTCCTGTCAATCAACAGAGCCTCTAGGAGCAGGGGTAACACCCTTGCATCTAGAGGCCTTATTAGCATAAAATAAAAGTTCATTTTATATAAAAATGGGGGCACCAGTAAATAAAACAGATATATATTTGGAATCAGGTGACATAAGCACATCTCTAATGTTAGCCTGAGTCATTCCGAAAAAACTGGTGACAGAAACCCTTTAAATCTTCAATTTCTCTTATCTTGGATGACATTTTGGGGCTTTGGAATAGATTACTCAACTTACAATGGTTTCAACATACAATGGTTGTCCTGGAACCAATTAATATTGTATCTTGAGGGACCACTGTACATGGGGACTTCAGAAATTTTTCTGTGCCCCCATGATTATTACATATATAGCATATCTTCCAGGAAATGCTTTTTCTGGGGCACACGAACAAAGGTCTATGTGGAGCCTGCCTCAGTACAACAGATTGTTGTCACTTCTGGCCCCAAAGCATCAAAAAATGGCTGACTATTTTCCATTTCTCATCAACATTTCAGTGTGCATGACAGCTTCACTATCTGTATGTTATATTACACTATATTTTACTTTTACTATCTGAATTAACATTTAAAGAGAGACAATTAAATATATAGCTTTATAAGGGAGATTGGGAACCTTAAAGAGGATCTGTCACCAGATTTCACACTACAAACTGCAAACATTATTTAACAGATCTCTTGGACCTGATGAGGCTGGTGTACTTATTTTGAAAATCCATGTTGGAAAGGCTGAATAATCCTTTTTTCATATCCCGTCTGATGAGCATTTTATGTGTCTAGCTAAATAGTGAGAAACCATATGAACTCATAGCATTCAAGAGCTAAACTCAATGACCACTCACCTAGCCTAACTGACAAGTTCCTGTCAGTGTACCTTCTCTGCTGAAATCTCACACTGCTCAGTACAAGCAGCAGGGGCAGAGATTGAGTTTATCTCATAAATACACTTGAAGTCTTGAGGCCTCTCACCCTCTAGTTAAACTCATAAAATGCTCGTTTTTATATCAGGTTAGAAAAAGCTTCATAAATGATTATACAGTCATTCTGTCATGGACTTTCAAAATACCAGCCTTACCAGTTCTGAGAGATCAATTTGATAAGGTATGCAGTTTGTACATCTTCTTGAAGCATTCTCTGCAATGCATATTACACTTTCAGGGCTCCCAAGCGGTTTTTAGTTCTATTCGATTAGCTGGTAACATATGGTTGGTAAAACCTAGCACATGAGAAATGCAGTCTTTGTAAAAGACTGCTACAGACACTGTTTGCACTGGCAGCAGTCTCATATACAAAAATAGCCCCTTAGTGATGTCTAGAGGACCTATGTTTTTCCACAGAAGAAAAAGAGGTCACAGAACCTCTTTAAATAATAAGTCAGTAAACAAATGGTATCTGTTCAGTCCATGCACAGTCATTTATAGCTGTAACATTTCTGGTAGCACAAAACGGGACAAATCAATAAGGCACTAGAATGATTTGACAGCTTGGGGACTGAAAAACAATGACAATAATCTAATGATCACTAAAAATATATACATCTATCTAATCTATGTATCTAACCAGAGATCGCAATAACGTCTGTACAGGTGTTATAGATTCCTGTTCAGGCTATTTTACACCCTGAAAAAGTCTAAGGCATACCAATATGACTATATATATATATATATATATATATATATATATATATATATATATATTGTGTTTGCTCGGTGGCCATCCCAGCAGTCAGACCTTCAGACTTCCAACAATCAGAAGCTAATCACCTACAATGCCTTGCAAAAGTATTGAGCCCCCTGGAACTTTTCAACCTTTTGCCACATTTCAGGCTTCAAACAAAAAGATATAAAATTTTACATTTTTGGTGAAGAATCAACAACAAGTGGGTCACAATAGTGAAGTGGAACGAAATTTATTGGATCATTTAAACTTTTTTTGTAATAATAAAACTGAAAAGTGGGGCGTGCAAAATTATTCGGCCCTCTTGCATTAATACTTTGTTGCGCCACCTTTTGCTGCGATTACAGCTGCAAGTCGCTTGGGGTATGTCTCTATCAGTTTTGCACATCTAGAGACTGAAATTCTTGCCCATTCTTCCTTGCAAAACAGCTCGAGCTCTTTGAGGTTGGATGGAGAGCGTTTGTGAACAGCAGTTTTCAGCTCTTTCCACATATTCTCAATTGGATTCAGGTCTGGACTTTGACTTGGCCATTCTAAGACCTGGATACGTTTATTTTTGAACCATTCCATTGTAGATTTTGCTTTATGTTTGGGATCATTGTCTTGTTGGAAGATAAATCTCCGTCCTAGTCTCAGGTCTTTTGCAGACTCCAACAGGTTTTCATCCAGAATGGTCCTGTATTTGGCTCCATCCATCTTCCCATCAATTTTAACCATCTCCCCTGTCCCTGCTGATGAAAAGCAGGCCCAAACCATGATGCTGCCACCACGTTTGACAGTGGGGATGGTGTGTTCAGGGTGATGAGCTGTGTTGCTTTTACGCCAAACATATCGTTTTGCATTGTTTCCAAAAAGTTGGATTTTGGTTTCATCTGACCAGAGCACCTTCTTCCACATGTTTGGTGTGTCTCCCAGGTGGCTTGTGGCAAACTGTAAACGAGACTTTTTATGGATATCTTTGAGAAATGGCTTTCTTCTTGCTACTCTTCCATAAAGGCCAGATTTGTGAAGTGTTGGACTGATTGTTGTCTTATCGACAGACTCTCCCACCTCAGCTGTAGATCTCTGCAGTTCATCCAGAGTGATCATGGGCCTCTTGGCTGCATCTCTGATCAGTCTTCTCCTTGTTTGAGATGAAAGTTTAGAGGGACGGCCGGGTCTTGGCAGATTTGCAGTGGTCTGATACTCCTTCCATTTCAATATGATCGCTTGCACAGTGCTCCTTGGGATGTTTAAAGCTTGGGAAATCTTTTGGTATCTAAATCCGGCTTTAAACTTCTCCACAACAGTATCACGGACCTGCCTGATGTGTTCCTTGGTCTTCATGATGCAGAACTCTGAGACTATCACAGAGCAGGTGCATTTATACGGAGACTTGATTACACACAGGTGGATTCTATTTCTCTTCATCAGTCATTTAGGACAACATTGGATCATTCAGAGATCCTCAATGAACTTCTGGAGTGAGTTTTCTGAACTGAAAGTAAATGGGACGAATAATTTTGCACGCCCCACTTTTCAGTTTTATTATTACAAAAAAAGTTTAAATGATCCAATAAATTTTGTTCCACTTCTCAATTGTGACCCACTTGTTGATTCTTCACCAAAAATTTAAAATTTTATATCTTTTTGTTTGAAGCCTGAAATGTGGCAAAAGGTTGAAAAGTTCCAGGGGACCGAATACTTTCCCAAGGCACTGTATCCCATGGGGGATTCCAAAAGATAGGCAGTCCCATAGAGTTTGAATGCAGAGCACTTGCTCAAACACCCCTCCATCTGAATGTGAGAAACTGTTCTCCTGATCAGTGAGTGTCCCAGTGGTCAGGCTGCAACAGATCGGACACTTACCATTGATCATGTGCATAGGTAATAAGTTGCCATTTTAGGACAATCCCCCTAAAGGAAGACTGTTGCCCAAAGCAACCAGTCAGAACTCAATAGTGTTTTTTCTCTAGGCAGGTTAAAACATGAGCACAATGATGATTTATAGCTATCAAAACACCATCATTGACAATAGTCCCAGGAAACAGACAGGAAGAGGCTGGCCACAAAGATGGCAGAAGGGGGAACGGATTGTGAGCAGATTCTGGGTGGTCCCTGGGTCGGGGCTTAAAAGTTCATTCATTTTGTCCGCAACTATGCAGTCTCCTATATATATAACTCACCTTTACTTGGAGCTTTCAGTCTCTGGCTGTGTTCTGTCAGCTGGTGATGGCTCATTGCTTACGGCTTGGTTTGAACTCACAGGCTTTAAAAGAAAAAGAAAAAACACTTATTTTCTCTGACAATTTGAATACTGAAAATGTTATTTCACACTAGGCCTTAAATGTGGCAATTGTGTTCTTCTTTCAATGTGACATTTCAGTTATACTTATGAATCTGAAATAACATGAAAATAGCAGTTCTGCTTTTTCACATCCTCAGACAATTCAAATTTCATTTAGCTGCACTTTACACAAAATATTTTCTGCAGCTATAATCATCCTGCAAACTATTAAAAATGAATGAATGGGCCACCTCTCCATTAAAGTCTATGCAGATGATGGGATTTTTCAGAGGTAGAACCCCACTTATTAGGTATTTATGGCACAAGGGAAAGCCTGTTCACTACAATGACACCACAATTTTCCAGTTTTTTTTGAAGAGCCAGCTTTAAAGAGGTAAATTGCTGTTTGAGAAAGCAGTAAGAGATCATACTGCTGAGCGGAAGGGGAAGAGAGACTTCTGTTTGCACGGATGATACGTCATGAATATTTTGCTAGAGTAGGCAGGAAACACCATTATTGGGAAATGGAAAGGGAAGAAGCAGTAGTAAATTCACTGCTAAACTCTAAGCACAATGTCTTGTAGGGCTAGATCAGTTGAATGTAATGATACTTTACAATTAGCAATCCGTCTGTTCATTCTAGAGAAAAGGTGCACTGAGGGTGAGCCCAAGTCACTCGGTGCACCCTTGATCCTCCTGCTTCCTCTGCCAGCCTCTCCATCTTCACTGACAGGGCCAGGTTAGATAATTATGCTAAAACCTGGCCCTGTCAATCAAGAAAGTTGGTTGGCAGTCAAGTGATTGTCAGTCCTATAAATTGAGCAGATGTGACCTTCAGCGGGCAGACAGCTGTGGTGGCTGCACCCTGGAGTAGGGGTGGCCCGTTAAAAAGAAGGTGACACTGGTATTGACATCAGCACTGATGATATTATCAGTGGGGTTCATTGACCTGCCTTGATGTCACCTATAGGAGCGCTAGTTCATATGATGCATCTGTCATAGTGTTATTACCTTCAAAGGCAGGGGTGAGATCATCATTAGTGTTGTTGGAGCTTCTACTCTGGGCCACTCGTGCACTCTTGCCTCAGCATCTAAATGCCTACTAAAAACTCTTTATTCTAAAGGTCCATGGGGCGATACAGCAACAGATTGTTGGGAAAGAAGCGTTCCTTCCTGACAGTCAGCTGCTCGCTGGTGGAGGAGACTGCAGTTACATGCAGCAATCTCCTCCACAGTATGGGGAGGGGTGATCACTAATGCTATCGCTCGTCCCCATACCGACTAGTTGTTTGCAGGCAGAAGATCATATTTACACAGCACAATCTGCAGCGGGCAAACAATTTTTGTGAGTGCACAAATGATCTATCACCTGAAACGTTTTTTATGGGGTAATCGGCGGTTCATTTATACCGCCAGAGAATATTTTCCAGGCAGCAGATCCCTGTTTAAACAGGACAGTATGCTGCCTATAAATTATGATTTTAGGTGCCTGCCATTTGCTCATTTGTCGGGTGATTGCAGATACCTTTACACAGCGATATTATCAGGAACGATCATTTCTATACATGGTCATTACTGGTAACTGACCTTGTGATCGTTCTGTGTAAAAGGATCTTAAAGGGGTTGTCCGAGTTATATTTATTGATGACCTATCCTCAGGATAGATCATCAATATCAGATTGGCGGGGGTCCGACACCCGGCACCCCCGCTAATCAGCTGTTTGAAGAGGAGGCGCGCGCCATGCCAGCACTGCCTCCTCTTCATTGTTTACCTGCTCGCTGTAACATACGTAGCGGTGAGCAGGTGTAATTACATCTAACTGCCCCATTCATTTCAATGGGGCGGCTCGTTCCTATACAAGTCCTATACATGGGAATGAGCCGTCCCATTGAAATGAATGGGGCGACTTGGGTGTAATTACACCTGCTCACCACTACCCATGTTACGGCAAGCAGGTAAACAATGAAGAGGAGAGCGCCTCCTCTTCAAACAGCTGATCGGCGGGGGTGCCGGGTGTCGGACCCCCGCCGATCTGATATTGATGACCTATCCTGAGGATAGGTCATCAATAAATATAACTCAGAGAACCCCTTTAACTGAGTCAATTTACATTAGTAAGGACTGAAAGGTGGATTTAGACGAGCAGATAATCGTTACGATTCAATTGCAAGCGATGGAAGATGGATGAGAATTCTGGCATGTAAATGTTTCTAACGATTGAGCAATCTGACCAAAAACGCTTGCTCAACTGTGAAATCGTTGATGTAAACAAGTATAATGATCATCATTTGTCGTTAATTAACTGCATTATGTCTATGTGCATTGTGTGCGTCGAGTACATTCTTGACGATAGAGAGCCCGATAGAAAAAATCAGAAATTTTACATGACAATCCTTTTATTTAAATGCTAGTTGTCTACTAGAACGTTCAGTCGGTAGTCACTTGAGTTGGTGATCGCGTAAACGATTATCTGCTGGTCTAAATCCTCCTTTAGTGTTTAAAGAAAAAAAAAAATCAGTAATATCGCATGTACATAGTAAGAGAATTAATAACTAACTACCCATTTACATAAGCATACTAGCATTTTACCCTCAGTGACTCTTGCAGTAATCTCTTCTATAGGATGATAATGGACTAGCAAATACAGTAATACCAGTTTCTACATTGTTTTATTTTCATGAATATGCATAGCTGTATAGCCTCCAGATAGGTACAATCTTACCGTTTCATGTTTTTTGGAGGATTTCTTTTTCCCACCGTCTTTCCACAAAGACTCTAAAGTAACAAGTCCTTGCAGACTCCAGTCATACAAGACTGTACCAGTGTCCTTGAAAGAAAAAGTGCATGCATTATAAAAACATTATACAGAGCACATCGGTATAAAGCACATTTGGTGAACCTTCACTTGTAAAGCCTAATTTGAGGAAAATTGGCTTCTACCTCACAGGGGGTTTTAGCTTCCTCCTGGATCAACTTGCAGGATAAAAGGCTGAACTGGATGGACAGATTTTTTTCAGCCTTATAATCTATTTTACTACGTTACTGGATCAGCAGGCGATTGCTGGGAGGGAGGCGTTCCCTCTCAGCAATCGCTTGCTAGCTAGCGGAGGAGATTACTGCTATTACCCTATTTCCTCCGCGGTATAGGGAGGAGCGATTGCTATGCCATCGCTTGTTGCCATACTGTACAGTGGTGTGCGGGCGGCAGATCATTATTAGACAGCACAACCTGCTGCCGGCAAGCGCTGATTTTAAAGCATACTTAAAAATCAGAATTGCCCGATGAACAAGCATTTCAAATTCAACAGAATACGTGTGCCATCTGTGACAGCCCTTTTATCCACTGGGAGAACACCAGGGTCTGTTTTTCGTCCAGAAACTTAAAGGGGTTATCTCATGATTAATGTAAAAATATGAAAATTCAATATCATGTAGTATGCGACAGTCTCTTTCTAACAAACTTAGCATGAGCCCTGTACCTCAAGGATCCAGAAATCTCCCCATTCATTGCTCTGCTAGATTTATTTCAAGCTGGCAGCTTAGCAGGCATGCAAGTTCTCAGGGGGTGTGTCTTTCCTACTGCAGCTGGTGGTTGTTGAGAATGGAACTGAGCATGTGCGTCCACTTCAGTGAGCAGGACTTACATGTATAGGGAAGTTTTACAGTCATTTTTGTGTCAGTGAAGGTGACACAGATTTTATTGGATTTGTGCTGCCTACATGGAGCATGCAAATGAATTTGGCACAAGTACCACATAATGCATGTTAATAAAGCCGCGAAAATTGAAGCGTTTAGTTAGACATAACATATAATAATAAAGGAGATTGGTAACATATAAAGCTAGCATATAAAAAATGTTAAAGCACGGTACCAAAGTTTTACGCAAAGATTCACGTACTTGTCAACTGGTACAATAATTCGGTACATAAAATCTAAAGTAAATGAAATTTCAGTATTTTTCTGTTGATGACCATGTGTAATATTCCCCCTTCAGCACGATAGTGTATACCAGACCTGATCCAGCCAACATGTGTTTGGCGTCACACATCATGTATGAGGCACACAACTGTACAATAGAAAATTATTGACCAAGTGTACACGAGGAAGTAACGTCCATACGTTATAAATATCACATCTCCGTCCTCAGATGGTAACTATTTAGATATGTTATTAAAACTGCAACAGCTTTCTCTCGTAAAAACTATAAGTTAAAAAAAAAAACAACAAATAAATAACTGGCCGTCTTTTAGACAGCTGCACGCCGTTCATCTCTGTACTGGCCAGATGTACTATAGAAGTGAATAAGATATACTGTAGCAGGCTGCTCCGAGGGCTTGCTGTGCTTTATTTTATTAAACCAAAGCAGATTCTATCCCTGGTGGTTTGGTGACATTTTGCACAAATGACTTCAATAAGGAAAAGATCCACCAGAGAAATCCGCATATATATAGCATTCAGCACTGTGATTGAAGAGTTAGACATCAATCAATGTGTCATCCATGACAGCTACAAATGGTAGGTGAAAAGTACTGACATAACACGGATGCTATAATACACTTCAGTGGCCATGTTCTTCTTCTAATGACACATGGTCAGTGAAAGAACAAGGATGTATGAAGAAACGCACTAAAATCAATGGATACATGTTCCCCACAGACAGCATACGTCCACAATTTACTGATGTGGGAAAGAGGCCTTAGACTGGGGCTATACTTAGACTTTTTGTAGCACTTTTGATTGACAGCTGCAGTGCACAAAGGACGTAACAAAGCCATATATTGCTTTGGAATAGTCTAGGTGTAGCCCCAGCCGCAGTGCCATTTTAAACCACCAGGTGATCAGGCAAATTATAAGGAACAAACGTTTGGATGAACATTTGTGGTCAATGTAAATGTGCTGGCGATCAGGCTCCAAATGAGCAGACACAAGTGGGCGATCTAATGTTTGAATATTCTGAGAAGAAAAGAGAACTTCCTCTTTTCGGTAAATGCATTTCTTTGAATGCTTTGTATTTTACGTTCCACACAGTATAAGAGGTTTTGTGAGGTCAGCAAGTGCCTTCGCCATTCATCGGTCTGGATTGTACACCACAATATTTGTCTGCTGCTAGACTCAAAGGGGTTTCTCCATGAATGTATAGTAATTAGGGCTAAATGAATCCATATTGCACTGGATCATAGCTATTCTCGTACAGATACTCCATATGTCTTCTTTATTAATTCATGCACCCCAGCAATAGCTTCATCCCCCTTGCGACCTTATGGAGGACAGCACACAGGATTGTGTGAAAGCAGCACAATGCAGAAGTCCGGGCATTGCAAGAGGAAAGGAAAATGCAAAAATGCTTGTTTTCAATTTAATCTTGTACAGTTTTAAATGGCCTTTAAGTGAACTTATATTTTGAGATATGAAAACATTCTTCTCCATAAGAAATCAAACGCCCTATTAGGTCCTGACAATGACTCAAAGTAAAACCAAATCGACTGTCTATTAAGCTGGGCACGAACAAAATACCACTGAACAAATAGTGCTTTCTTCCAGCGCATGAGACAATTAGTATTTTGTCTGTTGGCAGATATGCTGCGCACAGAGTTCTCTTCATTCTATATCAATGGGCTGTATGAAACCCACTTGGAGCTGGAATAAGCAAAGTCATAATCAAGCCAAGTCTCCATGTCTATCTTCATCACGTGGGAAGATTTACTCATTCATACTGTAATTGCATGTGGGGCTTGCTAGAACAGGAAAAGATAGATGATATTCTCTAAACAAGAATAAAACAAAAAACTAAGAACTGAATTCACCAGATGAAGCCTACAAACTAAACTATTAATGAACTGTGAGGTCCTACTTCAGTCGTAGAAGGATCAGTGTGTCGAGCAGTCAGGCCACAGAAGACACCTGTGCAGGCAGTACACTTACATCCATTATTTCTGGGCACATCAGCAGTACTCACTGGCCATGAATGAAGCTCATCTCCATGAACTTGTTAGAAATTCCAGTCAGAAATGACTTTTTTCTTAAGATGCCCATAACACATTATGACTATCAAAAATACATTTATTATCTGATTTTTTGAGCATTGTGAGACATGCTGGATGGTTCTCATGGTTTGAATACAGGGGAAAGGCGTCGGGATACAAGTGTGACATCTAAGGATTCTAATGTGATATCTATGCTATTGAGCTACTATTTTTCCTTTCATCTGTCTTGGATATAAATGTGATATTTAAGCGATTGGGCTATCATTGTTTTTCATCTGTTCGATTATAGATATTTTGGTATAGGGACATCTAGGGATAAGCATACAAGTTACGAGGACAGGGGTCTCCTACCATCAAGGTGATCCCCTGGGCACAGATTACAAGAGGGTCCAAATAGGGTCAGTATCTGCTTTCCCTAATATATCCCTATTGGTGACGGGTGTTGTCAGCTTGTTATTTGGTAATTTTTTGACCAGTTGTGGTCATTTTATTGGCATACTATAATAATATATAGGTCTTTGCTTTATACTTGAATACTATACCCTGCGAGGTCCTAATATAGGTATCATATTCTTTAAATATTTGATTTTGCCCATAACACATTAGTCTAAAGTTGATCAAAATGGATGATTTCAACCAAAATGAACATCTGTTGGGTGAAATTTAACAACGACCAATCATTTTAGCAGAGCGATGACAGTCAAACATCGTCTGAAAAGGAGTAGGCTGTTTTTAATATTTTTGTCTGATAGTCGGACAAAAGATATTTAGTTCAATTTGTGAACTAAATATTTTTCTTTGAAACACTTTTGTCCATCGCCCGGTTTCACTTAACACGTATGGCCAGTTTGAGCAACTGTAATGGCCAATATGGACTAAAATGTGCATGGCCATGCCCTCACCAAATGTTTGTTTTCATCTGGTGTTTAACCATCAACCATCTTCTGTCTAAGGGCTGTATTACACTGCTTGATTTGTGACAATCGCCTGCTTATCAGTGAAGAAGACAGTGGCAATTACATGCAGCGATCTTCTTCACAGTATCGGGAGGAGAGATCACTAATGCCATAGTTCGTCCCCACACAGAATCATTATTTGCCGGCAGCAGAGCGTGATTAGACGGCATGATCTGCTGCTGACAATGATTTTTGTGACTGTATAAAAGATTTAAAAAGCGCTGATCTATGATATAGCACATTGATTGGTGCTCTTTTAGTTCTATTCACATGCAACAATCATTACTGTAAGTGTTTGAACAATTTATGCAATCATCTGGTCATATACAGGTTCATTATTGTGGGCAGCACAACCCCATTTACATGGGGTAATGTGCTGCCAGCAACCCATGATCCAAATGTCTTCATAAAAGATGCAATCAGCTGATAAATGTTAAAAGATGCGATCAACTGATGAATGTCTGACCAGCAGACATGTTTACATGGCGCAATGATCGGGAAGGAAAGTTCATAGGACACGTAAAAGGGCCTTTAGTGTTGGGTTTTCCCAGTGTAAAGCTTAGATCCAGCTCAGGTCACAGATTACAACTGCCACAAATCCTACATTTGTTCAAATTTAAACAAAAGCCTATTCCAAAGCAATAAAATGACTGTATCTTCTTTGCCATCCCACCTCACTGATTTGCATATGACCATGTTGGAATCCCACTGAAAATACAGTGTTTGAATGTAACCTATGAGCTTCAAATTTTTCACAAAAATCACACAGTTGAGCAGCATGGACACTTCAGTAGAGATGATAAATGTGCAAAGTTAGTTGTACACGGGAATACAAACAGTATCATTTTATTACAGAAGCTGAAAGTGGCCATGTTACATTAGAAGTTCCTTTATCAACGAGTTATGTGTATCCCAGTTTCATGTTATCTAGTATGTCGTATATAAGACTTCCCTAATATGCTGCAATGCATTGCCCTGTACAGCTGCTGCTAAACTTCTGACTATAAAAGGTCAGAATATGACCAAGAAGACTAAGCAAATAACATCTGTGCCCCTAGTGGCGAAAATCTAAGCTACAGTTCTTTAAAACACTAAGACCTAAGAAGTTTCTTAGATATAAGATATAACCCACAAAGAAGTTTGTAAAGGGTGTATTAGACGGGCAGATTTTCTGCTCGATGATCACTGAAGAGCGTTTGTGATCATCTTGCAGTGTAATACTGCCGCCGGCTGCACAATGAACGAGCAAACACTCGTTCATTGGGCAATCCAGATCTTTCAGCATATTGAAAGATCAGGATTTGCCAGTGGCAGATCGTCTTGTCTAATTACTACAGTATGGGGTGAGTGATGGCATAGCGATTGTTTCTCCCCATGCTGCTGATGAGATCACTGCATGTAGAAGCATCTGTCTCCTCAGCAAGCGAACAGGCAGGGGCGGACTGGGAGCCTAAAATGGCCCTGGAAAAAAAAACTAAGTGGCCCCATGTTGTAGGCAGGTCCAAATTGACAGAAGGTATGGCAACACATACCATCCCATCATAACCATATACCACAGTGTAGCACAATATACCGCCCCAAAAGCTGTCTCTCTGTGGTGGCCCTGCCATTTTCTGTCCTCCTCCTCCTGTTGTCTCTGATTAAGGAATGGAGCTTTGGAAGTGAGGGGTGGGCCAGAGCAGCTGAATTTAGGAGGACATGTGCAGTCACTGGCAGGGTACATGGGTACCTGATTCTCACAGCATTAATTACTGCCGAGAGCTCTTGTGTACCCCGCCAGCGGCTGTGAGGGGGACTTGGGTGGTCCTCTGGGGCATCGGCCCACCGGGAAATTTCCCTGTAAGGTCTATGGCCAATCCGCCCCTGTGAACAGGCGAGTGCTGGGAGGAAACTCTTCCATCCCAACAATCTAATACACCCTTAAGATATAACCCACATGATATAAGTCTTACCTTGGCAATTGTAGCTGCTTGCTGGGGATAATAAAGGGAGGCACCAATTCCCATAAACCCAACTGGATATATTATTTTCTTTATCCTTGAACCTGATAGTGACAATAAAAAAGTTAAAACTAAATTTCCATATCTGCAGTTTGTAATTGTTGACTTTATTTACACCAAAGAAGAACGAAGAACTAATATGCAATATAATTGGAGGATTTTTCAGCACTGAAGTATTTTTTTATCACTTGTTTCCTAGCTTCAAAATTAAAGGGGTTGTCTCATGATGGACAATGGGGGGATATCGCTAGGATATGCCCCCATTGTCTGATAGGTGTGGGTCCCACCACTGGGACTCGCACTTATATCCAGAACGGAGCCCCGAAAGTGAAGGAGGGCGCACTGCGCATGCGCAGCTGCCCTCAATTTATTTTCTATGAGGCCGGTGAAAATAGCTGGCTCGGCTATTTCCGTCAGCTCCATAGAAATTAATGGGACCGAAGGCCGCGCATGCGTGGTACTCTCCCATTCATTTCTATAGGGAGCCGGCTTGGTGGTGGCTGGATCGGAGTCCTCCAGCCACCACCTTGCGGGGCTCTGTTCTGGATAAAGGTGCGGGTCCCAGCGGTGGAACCCGCACCTATAAGACAATAGAGGCATATCCTAGCGATATGCCCCCATTGTCCATCATGAGACAACACCTTTAAGGAGCTTTCTAAACAGTCCTCATTAAACATGTCCCATCATTTTGCTGCTGCAGAGTGTTAGTAAGACCGACATCTAGCTGGCTGCCCTACAGGGTCAGCATGCTGCTCCTAGCTTCACCTACACTCTCTATTCTCCCTGTGTTAAAGATAGCAGCAAGTTGGGGGAGGAGGGAAGGAAAAAGCATTCAGGGAGAGCAGATCACACTGGTTGCAGATAGAGAGGAAAGCACACAGGATTTAACTAGCAGGAGGAAGGGGTAAATCATGAGCACTGTGTAAGAGTGTAGTGAGAAAGTAGAGTACCCACAAAGTCTGTAGTAGAGGGGCAAATTCTGAAACTGAAGAAGAAATCCCTCAGTGGTTGAAAAAGAAGAAATCAGTACAGTACTGATGGTGTGCTGATACTGGAGAGCTAGTGATGACAGCAGCATCCTGGAGACACATAGCTCATATCTACTATGTATTACTAGCAGAGACATGTTCATGTGAGAACATTCCAAGGAGAAGGTTGAAAACTAAATATATCAGGCGGTCTGAAAATTAATAAAGACTGCATCATGAAGCTTAGTAAAACTTATTTAACTCAAGGTAACCACTACCATATAATTTTTTTTTTTTTTTCAAAAGTGTCCATAGTTTTTAAATGTAAGGAGCTGAACATCTTGAAGCAGGATTTTACCTTGGTACCACCTGTAATTTTGACAAATGCAGTAAGTACAATTCTTAGTAAGTACACAATACAGTCAGGATTGGTGACTTACTAAAAGGCTGTTTTTACTTCACCTTTAACCTGAAATCATGGGATGGATTAAGTCATTTTTCAGTTTCTCTTCTATCAGAGAAGATGAAGTGGTTCCAATTAAGTTATCATGGTGATCCAAGGAGCACATATATTACAGATGGATCTCTTTGGAGAGCTTGTACAATATTAACTGTCACCTACAGTATTTTCTTCAAATGAAGCTCCACTCAATGCACTATGAAAGGAACGTCAGAACTCTAACAGCACATCCCCATCTCATATAGTCTTCCTCTGACAATGGTTTTGTTTTCCTTGGCGGTTCTTATGATCAACCATAGGATCCCACATCACTGTATACAGCCTTAGGGTCCTCTTACAAGGGCTGATTCCAGATAGTAAATGAGCACCAATTGCCGTTATATAAGTCTGGCTCTTGTTTAAAGTCGCTTTTACTTGACTCTATGCAAAATGAAAGGGGGGGGGTGAATGATTATTACTATGAATGTTTAAGCCCTTTTCGTTCTACATATTGTCGGCCATACATCCAATTTACATAGCGTGATGCGTTTTAAAAACTGATGATTTTGGGTGCAACATTAAAGAAGTGATCACACAACAAATGAGAGTTTTGCTTGTTTGTGGGGTGATTGGTAGCACCTTTGCATGAGAGTTCCTAGCAATGTTTGCTCCTCAAAAAGTCTTAAAGATGTCAGTTTCAGTACTTCCAGTTTACTATCCACAGAGGGTTGGGTGTGTTACTGGTTCTCATTAAAGAGACCAAGAGACTTATTTACAAGCAATGCAACATGGGGAAAAAAGTAGGCAAATTAGCTTATGTTAGCCAAACCAGAAAATCCTGCAAAAGGAAGAGTGACTGATGTTCGCAACACATTTAGCGGTTATTTTTACAAACTTTGTATCAATTTTCTATGCAATAGATCACTGAAAAATGGACTACACATGAATGGTATGCATGTGCTGTCTGTGGCTTTCACATACCCATTTAATAGAATAGGCACGTTCTGTCCATAAAATGGACCAAAGTAGTGCATGTGTTTATCCTGCAGACCAAAAAACATCTAAATACACAGAAAGAAAACAACAGATCTGTGTCCTGCCAATGGAGAACACAGACAGCACACGGACGTGGATCACTGATGTGTGAATAGCAGTTACCTGGTATTCAGGCAAAAGACATCTGTGGATAATCAATATGATGGACCCGTATGGGCCCATAAGAGGGGATCTTTCTATATGGTTCCTGACCACTTCATTCTGTTACACTCCATACTTCAAGAGGATGCCCAGTTTGTAAGAATTATAGCAGATATGTCTTAGTCTATTTCTTGTAAGAAAACATCTGTATGTCACACAACATCTTACCCCTGTCGCTCTGTAGAAGGCCCTGAAGACCTTCTAAGGCGGGGGAGATAAGATACTGGGTGACATTCAGATGCTTGTCACATGTCACACAAGGGATAGGTTACAACATAGCCGCCATCATTCTTACAAACTGCCATCCACTATCATATATGGATGGCAAATTCACGCAGCTTTATGTCTCTTGCCCAATTGTGTACAAAATAGGACTTGATCACAGTACAACTCATTCACTTTTACCTCTTGTGTGAACTCTATTTTCTCTAACATTGCAAGCTCTTAAGAGTAGGGTCCTAATGCCTTTTTTGAATGATTAGTTTGCTATGTAAAGTCTGGTTTTGTCTGTACCCTCTAAAGTGTAAACCACTGCTGAATATGCTGGCACTACATAAATAAAGATCTTTATAATTTTCATCATCATTTGTCTGTTGCCCATGAGGACCTGGCAGCAGAGGGGAGGAAACAATAAAAGAGCAGAATGCCCAAGATATTTTGAATCTGGATCCATTTACCTCTTGCAAGGAATAATCCTACGATTCCAGCAAACCCAATCAAGCCAAGCCTGGGGTAGAATCCTGGTGGTGCATCTCTTAGCATTTCATATGTCACTAGAATCAAGGAAAGCAAGTTAATATCTTCCTGGTAATTAGTAAATCTTTTCACAGAGGAAATACAAAATATAGGCTCATGCACGCGAATATGTGCCTCCGGGCTCGTGCTGCGGTACGCAATGCACAGGCACTGACCGTACGGCCGCTGTATGCAGATGCAGGACCCATTCATTTGAATTGGGTCTGTGATCCGCATTGGACGGTCAGCACCGCAAAAAAAGAAGTGCATGCACTGACAGAAAACTCACGGAAGCACTACCGTTCCGCAATGCACCTTCCGGATTGCAGACTCATTCAAGGGAATGGGTCTACATCCGTGATACGGTGCAAAAATGTCCGGTGTCCGTATATTGCAGACCTGCTATTTGTGGCCCGCAATACGGGCACCGGCCAGCAATGGTTGTGTACATGAGCCCTAACAAAGACAGGTATGATAAGCGAACCTGATAACTATATATGTGGGACAATAATGTCCTAATTTGCAGTGTTGAGAAAAGAGGTGAGTCTTGATACAAGGAAGGGGGGGGGGATTCTGCTCAGAGTAGGAGTAGTCTTTATCCTTGCTTTATCATGAATGTACTGCATCAGCATTAAAGGGATTGTCCACTTTGGATGTCATAAAATGACCCCATCCTGAGGCCCCCAACAGGATCAGCTTAACCTGTAGGGAAACCTGGAAAGAAAAAGCACCACTACAGGGGAAATTAAGTAATGACATACTGTCCATACAAACGGTAATCTGGGATGCAGGGCTCATCCTCCAGGGCAAGGGTCTCCTGTTGCCAGATGAGGATTCTGAATTGTCTATTAACTCAGAATTTCCTAATAAGATGTTCAAAATGTTTTTTCCTCCCCTAAACTGGACCACCTCTTTAAGTAGTTTGGGTTTTAGAGTATTAAAACCTACTTATATAAATTAATTGTTCTCAAGTGAAGTGTGAATAGCTGTAATTAAAGCAGTGCAAACTATACAGTACATATTTTTATAACTGTCTTTCTGAGATGATTCGATTCTAATACAACGTGACATAATGCAGAGCACGGACTTCTATTTTGAGGTCTAGCCACAGATTTTGAATGATGTTCAGATCAGGGGACCTTCTGGTTGCGCCTTTTGATGTAGTCTATTGTGGATTTTGAGGTGTGTTTAGGATCATTATCCATTTGTAGTAGGCATCCTCTTTTCAACTTCAGCTTTTTTACAGTTGGTGTTATGTTTGCTTCCAGAATTAGCTGGAATTTTATTTAATTCATTCTTCTCTCTACCTGTGAAATGTTCACTGTGCCATTGGCTGCAACACAACCCCAAAGCATGAATGATCACCTCCATGCTTAATGGTTGGAGAGCTGTTATTTTCATGAAAGTCTGTGCCCTTTTTTTATCCAAACACACCTTTGCTCATTGTGACCAAAGACTTCTATTTTAACCTCAATAAAGTAGATAGGACATGCACTCCACTTGAATAACGGGTGCTGTGGTATAAGGATATTATCTCCAGACCAATGTTGACTCTCTCTTTTTTGATACCCCAGGTAGTATGAGGTATTCCCCCCCCCCCTTTTTTTCATTTTATTTTCTCCCCCCTCCCCTTGTTCTATTTCATTTTTCACTTTCACATTTCCACATTTTTACTCCCCCTTTTCATTTTTTATCATTATTTTCTCCTTTTGTTAATTTCCCCCTTTTTTACATAATTTCCTATTTTTTCATTTTTTTTCTTTTGTTCATTTCATTTTTATCATTTATTTTTTTAAAAATTTCATATCCATTCTACATTCTTCTCTTTTTTTCTCTACTTTTCATTTCCCCTTATTTCTGTATCTTTCTTATTATTCTCACACCAACACATATTCTATATTTATCATCTTTTCCTTCATACTCCATATCATACACATACACTCCCTGCATACCTCTAGACTTACTCCGCCATTGCCTTGCTCATTTACATATTTTATTCTCTTAGCTTTCCACTATGTTCCCCTTATCCCTCTTTTATGATGGCTGCCGCCAGTTCTGGCCTCTAACATGCATGCGCGGCTTCATTACACCCAACGCCCTCATCCAAGATGGCCACCGCTATCATTATACCTTACTGCGCATGTCCCGGTCTTTTCTGCAGCTGGACTTCCTCCCTCCCACACCTCTATGTAAACGCGCTCTGTATCCACAGCGTCCCGCTTCCTACCCTTGTGTCCTCACGTGGGATGCTATCTCCACCTCCTCCCAACTACTCTCCAGGTAACCAGCCCTCATTTGTTCTGTTGCTGCTTTATCCTATGTATATCCTTACTTTTGGTACAGTTCCTTTTTTACCTTTCCTCTGTGACAGTATTTCAGCCTGCATTCCTTATATTACTCTGCATTTGGACTAACTATTGTTCTATTGTATCACACTACTCTTATTACTCTGCCATATTCAGTTTTTTCATTATGTCCTTAAAGGGGTTCTCCAGGAATTAAGAAAATGAAAATACTTAAAGGGAACCTGTCATCTCCGAAACACCCCCTGAACTAGAGTAAGCGGTGTATAGTGTAAGTGATGCTGAATCCCAGGGGCGTAGCTATAGCGGATGCAGAGGCAGCAGTCGCTACCGGGCCCAGGAGCCTGAGGGGGCCCAAAGACCCTTGTGCCGCATAAGAAGACACACAAAGTACTGAGGGAAGGGGGGCCCAAGCTGAACTCTTGCTCCAGGGCCCATTAGCCTTTAGCTACGTTCCTGCTGAATCCGATTATGAAAGTTTTATCTTCATACTCACTTCCATTCTGACGCTGTGCTCCCACAAACCTGCAGTAAAATGCACTCAGTGGACTCTTCTTTGAGTCCTCTCTATTATGTGAGTGAGCACTGGAGTCCAGTGAGTGCATATTACTGCAGGGTTGTGGGAGCACAGCGTCGGAATGCAAGTGAGTATGAAGATAAAACTTACATATTCGGATTCAGCATCACTTACACTATACACTGTTAACTCTAGTTCAGGGGGTGTTTCGGAGATGACAGGTTCCCTTTAAATATTACTTTATAATAAATATATTTCCAAATTCCTTTCATTAGTTATAATGGCTCGTTTTGTCTGGGGAGCAATCATTAGGAGAAATAAAATGGCCGCCGTCCTATTAGTTCACAAAAAATCTGTCCTAATCACACAGGAGGACAAGTTACTTCACAACACTGAGGTAAAGAGCTGCCTCATCCTCCTCTCCGCTCTGCCTGTCAGGGATTATGATCCTGAATACATTTGATAAGAACTTTAGCTGAATCTCTGGAGAATTTAATACAGAGAGGATGGACAGGACAGACTGTGGCTGTGGTAATGGAGACTGCACACAATTATCCACACCCTTCTCTCATGTCTCC
The DNA here is from genome assembly GCA_900303285.1 of Rhinella marina. Lineage (NCBI taxonomy): Eukaryota > Metazoa > Chordata > Amphibia > Anura > Bufonidae > Rhinella > Rhinella marina. The sequence continues at coordinate 1,153,351 of ONZH01004164.1, forward strand.
TTCATCATCTCCATTCCCACAGAGATTCACCTGTATTCAGGATCATAACCCCTGACAAGTAGAGCAGAGAGGAGGATGAGACAGCTCTTTACATCAGTGTTGTTAAGTAACTTGTGTGTACTAATAGGACGGCGGCCATTTTGTTTCTCCTGATGATGGCTACCGAGACAAAACGAGCCATTATAACTATACTGAAGTAATATTTAAGTACTTTCATTTTCTTAATTCCCGGAGAACCCCTTTAATTTGCTATTATGCTCATTGTTTCTTATATAGATACCACACTCCATTTTTGTTATACTGATACTATATTTTACAGCGATACTTTGAAACGTCAGACTGAAACGTCAGTTATCAGTTATCGCAACCCAAAGCGCAACTCTATTACTATATACGGAGATTTAACCTGAGTATTGCTATCACTCTTCCCACTGGGATCTTTTTCATTTTTTCCTTTTGTCTTTTTCCCTTTTTTGAGCACCTAAAAGATTAATTTGTGGCACGAAGCAAGATATTAAAAACTTTTTTCTTTTGCATACAACTTTGTGAGTGCGTGGTTTTATTTATTTATTTTCTATTTTAACCTCATCGGGCCACAGTACTTGTTTCCAAAATGCATCAGCCTTGTTTAGATGTTGTTTTGCAAAAATCTGACGCTGAGTTTTGTGGTGAGGATGCAGGAGAGGTTTTCTTCTGATGACTTTTCCATGAAGGCCATATTTGTGCAGGTGTCACTGAACAATGTACTACAATTCCGGTGTCTGATAAATCTTCCTGAAGGTCTTCTATAGTCAAGCAGGGGTTCTGATTTGTCTTTCTAGCAATCCTACGAGCAGATGTCTGCTTGGTCTTCCAGACCTTCTCTTGACCTTCACTGTTCCTGGTAACTGCCATTTCTTAATTACATTTCAAAGTCTACTTTCACACTTGTTCTGGCGGGGGAACACCCTACTGGATCTGTGCTATCACAAGTCCACTCCAGCCCAATTGACTATAATGGGGGGAGGCCCGGCTGCAGCACGGCAAACATGCCGAGAGGTGTCCAGAATAAAACTACAGCACGCTGCGGTCTTTGTCCAGTCGCCTCTCGGCATGTTTGCCGTGCTGCAGCCAGATCTCCGGCCCAACCCCATTATAGTGAATGGGGCTGGAGCGGACTTCCGCCAGCACAGTGGACTTGCAGTAGCACGGATCCGGCAGGCTGTTCCCCCGCCGGAACAGCCTGATGGAGAAGGCCACTACAAGTGTGAAAGTAGCCAAAGTGAGGAAATGGCAAACTGAAAACGCTATGCTATCTTCTCATAGCCTTCTCCTGCTTTGTGGGCCTCGACCATTTTAATTTTTAGAGTGTTAAGCAGCTGCTTAGAAGAACCCATGGGTGCTGTTTTTTGCGACAAGGTTAGAAGAGTCAGGGTATTTATAACGCTTTAAATTTTGCATCACCTGGCCATTCCTAACGATGATTATGAACAAGCTTTAACCCTAACAGTCTAGACCTCACTCAAAGTTATCTAAGCATACTCTTTGGGTTCCCATACTTTTGCAAGGTACTTTCCTTTTTTCATTCTAAAATTGTACAAAACCAAAATAATACACTAATATTGCTTAACATGTTGAAAAGTGTGTTTCATCTTTAAATGTATGCCTTTTGGAGACCATTTCATCTTCAACTTCCTTAACTGTTCACAGTAACAGTAATTTTGACCACAGGTACCCTAACTTTTGCATACAACTATATGAGGTGAATGAGGCAACATAAGGAAGTGAAATCTTTCTAACTTTACTAGAACCAAGCCCATTTTGATAAATTTGCCAAAATATGCACCATTTTCACTGACTTCAATGCATGCATTCTATAACCTTACTGATACATTTCCATAGTGGAGATTCCACGCTGGCAATTTTTTTTACCTTTTGAGTGTTCTACAGCAGTCTCAACTTTAGGCTTGGCCTTTGCATACACATCCTGCACAAAATAAGGAAGAAAGTAATTAGTAAAATATGTGACTAATCATTTCGTGCCAAATCATTTGAAATATGATGTGTGAAAGGGAATGTAAAGAAAAGGAGTCAGCAATTTCTACTAGTTAGGATTTGGTACAGTTAGACATTCACAACGACTGCAACACCAATATAAATATAGCAAAGAATTAGGAAACCCAAATTCAAATACCAGTATTTGTTTTGAATGTGTTTCTTCATAACTTCACGTCTGTCTGACCAAAATTATATACTCTGAATATACTCAACACTTATCAATATCTTCAACAAGCAAATTCCTTTCTGTGTCTGAAACTAGAGCACAAGCTTTTGATAACCAATGTCATTCTCTAAGGCCTCTATCACATGCATGCAGTTTTTGATGGAATCTGTGACAAAGGCCCCAAATATTGCCTCCAAAGCAGAAGTGTATGTGTACATTCTTGGAGCAATGGAAATATTATCAAGCCCCCGTGCGTGAGAATAGTAGCTTCAAAAAGTGGTGGGGTATGGCCTGATTTCTGGTGCAAAGGACACCCAAAGGCTATGCCAGTATGGACCTGGCGATATGCGGCTGTTAATAATTCTGACACATCTCAAGCAACTGCTAAGTAGATCAAGACTGGCGTTGATACCATTTTTTTCCTAGTAGAAAGGGCTCCCTCTTATGCCCCCCTATATACCATATAGTCACATACAATGCCTAGACGTTCCACTGCTAAAGAAAAATATACTGTGCAGCAAACGACTCTTGTAGGATGCCTCTGTATCAAAAAACATAAGCTGGCAAATACCACCTAAGTATGCTAAAAGGACACTCTCTGGCATACAGTGAATAAATGGGATCCTATGACTAGGATCCATGTCTGTAAATCCAAAAAAGTGATGTGAACAACATGGCCTAAATTTACTTCCCTCTTTCTCAGCACCCCAAGATTCATCTATGTTATTTAGGGTTTAAAGGCTATGTGCACCTTTGGGGCATTTTTTATGATTGCCTTTTACTCATTTTGGGCTTTTAAAGGGAACCTGTCACCTCCTTTAGGCAAATTAAACTGTAAACATTAACTTAATGTATAGACCAGTGTGATTCTAATGAAGGTCCTGATACTGAGAACTGCCTGCTGAAATTGTAGTAAATAGCACTTTTATTCCTCTTTGGCGCGCTTTTCCGAGTCATCTTGAAGTCAAGGGGGCAGCGGCCTCCTTGCTTCGAGTCAAGAAAGCCACTCCCCACTTCCCTGTGATAGACAGTTTGCCTGGGTGCCGGGGATCCCGCAAATCTCGCGCATGCGCGTTGCGCGATTTCTTACTGAGCGATCCCGGCCCCGGCTCTTCAGTTTGCCGGCGCTTCTCCTGTCTCTGCGCATGCGCCGCATAACAAAGCGAGCACGCTTGCGAGAGCGCGCCCGCCGTCCCCGCACGCAAGGGGTCACAGAAGCGCCGGCAAACTGAAGAATATGTGGAAAGAGCTGAAAACTGCTGTTCACAAATGCTCTCCATCCAACCGCAAAGAGCTTGAGCTGTTTTGCAAGGAAGAATGGGCAAGAATTTCAGTCTCTAGATGTGCAAAACTGATAGAGACATACCCCAAGCGACTTGCAGCTGTAATCGCAGCAAAAGGTGGCGCAACAAAGTATTAATGCAAGGGGGCCGAATAATTTTGCACGCCCCACTTTTCAGTTTTATTATTACAAAAAAAGTTTAAATGATCCAATAAATTTCGTTCCACTTCACAATTGTGACCCACTTGTTGTTGATTCTTCACCAAAAATGTAAAATGTTATATCTTTTTGTTTGAAGCCTGAAATGTGGCAAAAGGTTGAAAAGTTCCAGGGGGTCGAATACTTTCGCAAGGCACTGTATGTAGAGAGAGGCAGTGAGGGCAGCAGCAGTCATTGTGGAACATGTCTCCACAGTTCAGTAAACAGAAGACAGGGAGCGTTGTTAAAGTTCTCTTTACACCTGACAATTCAGCAGGCTAGTCAGTGAAGGAGACTTACATGCGATTTACATGCAATGATCTCCTCCACAGTATAGGGAGGAGTGATCGCTAATGCCATCGCTCATCCCAATACAGACTCGTTGTTTGCCAGCAGCAGAGGCTGTTTAGAGGGCACGGTATGCTGCAAGCAACCAACAATTTAGGTGCCTACACAAACAAGAATATTACACGATGAACAAGCGTTTCATTCGTTCATCTGTGGCACTTTCACACTGCCAGATAAGAGCGTTCCTATGAACGCTTGTTAGCAATTATCTGGTGGATTCTTGGCCTGTGTAAAGGGGCCTTTAGGCACAAAATGGGTAATTTTAGAGCTATTTTTCTAACAGAAATGTACAATTTCAGCAATTAAAGTATATTAAAAAAAATGGCCAGTATCACTGCCGCTACACATTACAAAAAAGAATGACAGTTACACTTTCATTTTATGCCCACTCTCCTTGATAAAATGGAACGAAATGAACGATAAGTACAATGAAACAATCTTGTATGACAGACTTGTATCAAGTCCTCTCCCAACCAATAACATATACAAGTAATTTAAGTTAAAGGGGTTTTCCATGTTCAGGATACTGAAAGTCTATTACTAGGATAGGCTAGTGGGGGTCAGATTCTCAACACCTCATTCAATCAGCAGTTTGAAGGTGTTAGGGTGCTACTGTGGGACAAAACTGCAATACCCTGAACCACTGCCACTAAGTGACAGCATGCAGGTAGACAGGTCGATGGACAGCGCACATGAGTGCTGTGGCCCCTTCTAGCCACTGATCAGCTGGGATGCTGTTAGTCGGACCCCACCGATCTGTATTGATGTAGGCCATTGATATCCTGAACCCAGAAAACCCCTTTGAACTGTCTAATTGCAAAGGTTAAATGCATATTACCAAGGGAATCATTTACATCATTGCAGTTTTTTTTTTTTTGTGTGGCAAGGACTTAAAAGGGGTTGTCTCACTTCAGCAAATATAATTTATTATGTAGAGGAAATTAATATTAATGTATTGTTGATATCCATAATGCCTCCTGTCCTGGCCATTTCCCCATCACATTATACACTGCTTGATTCCCTGGTTATGACCACCCTGCAATCCATCAGTGGTGGTCGTGCTTGCACACTATACAAAAAAGCACACAACCACCACTGATGGATTGCAGGATGGTCGTAACCATAGAAACGAGCAGTTTATAATGTATTTAGCCAATAAAAGAAGCAATATGGATATTAACAATACATTAGTATTCAGGGGCGGACTGGGAACTTAAAGTGGCCCTGGAAAAAATACAAAAAGTGGCCCTATTTTGTAGTCTGGTCCAAATTGATGGAAGGCAGGGCCAGCAATACCATATTGTGGCACATTATACCACCCCAACAGAGCCAAATACCACAGTCCATCACAAAATACTGCCAGCAGCACAAAATACATCCCTAAAAACTTTCACTGGCCGGCTGTGAGAAGGGCTCAGGTGGCCCCCTGGGCATCGGCCCACCAGGAAATTTCCGTGTACGGTCTATGGCCAATCCGCCCCTGTTAGTATTGGTTTGTATAAACTTTCTCTATATAATAAATACTATTTGCTGAAGTGAGACAACCCCTTTAAGTATTTGATTAAATCAAGAACAAAGGGCAGATCACATAAAATATTGTGCAATGAACTCCAAGGAATAAACAGGGATCTAATAAGGGCTTTCGTTGGTGACCATTTGTCCCAGGACACACCAGTAAACAATAATGTTTTAGTGAATAGTTTATTCTCTCTATGCAAGCTAAAGACATTGGGGCATTGAGCGCTGGCTCGGCTATTTCCGTCGGCTCCATAGAAATGAATGGGAGCGCACCGCGCAAGCGCGGCCCGGCTCCCATTCATTTCTATGAGCGCAGCGGGGAGCTGCGCCTGGTGGTGGCCGGACCCCGGGAAACCCGGGGTCCTCCAGGCGCAGCGATCCCCGCTCCGCTCTCGATATAGGTGCGGGTCCCAGCAGTGGGACCAGCACCTATAAGACAATGGGGGCATATCCTAGCGATATGCCCCCATTGTCCAAGATGAGAATACCCCTTTAAAAGAAAGGGTCAACGTTTCCTATTTAACAGGGTTTTCCGAGGTATTTTTACTGATAACATATCCTCTGGATAGGTCATTAGTATCTGATCGGTCGGGGTCCGACACCCAGAAATCCCGCCGATCAGCTGTTTGAGAAGGCTTGAGCACTCACAGTAGCACCACAGTCTTCTCTCAGCTTCCCCTAGGTCATGTGACATCCCATTCATCGGTCACATGACCTAGGTGCAGCTCAGGCCCATAGAAGTGAATGCGCTGAGCTGGAAAACCAAGCACAGCCGCTATCAAATGGATAACACTGTTCTTGATGAGCAGAGAAGACCGCGGCACTACTGTGAGCATTGGTGCCTTCTCAAACATATGATTGACGGTGGTCCCGGGTGTCGGACCTCCACCGATCAGATACTAATGATGACCTATTCAGAGGATAGATCATCAGTAAAAATATCTCAGAAAACCCTTTTAATTCTCAAAATAAATGGTCACTGGAACTGAATTACCAACACACAATGTATTTAATAATTTTACTCAAATTTACACATAGTACCTGTCACAAAAACTGCACAATTTATTATTACCCATAGATTCTATTATTTAGCAAAGTTCCTATACAATTGGCGGAAGGTAATCAGACAAATGCACAAAATGGGACATTTATTATCCCCTGTACACCAGAACTCTGTAGTCAAAAAGTTGCATAGTTTGGTGCACGCCATAGCTGAACAAAATTCTGTGACCTTTTGGAGGTTTAGAGCTCTACTCTTCCAAAAAGTGGGTGGAGTGGGGCGAGGAATGGGCCGTGCAGGGCGGCTATAGCTGGTCCAGCACATTTATTAGAATCTACACCAGTAAACTGGCATAGATTACGGCGTGAATCTACACCTGCTCCCTCACTGGTGGAGATTTCCTTTTTGACACAAGGACTCGCACAGTTGCACCACAATTATTTAGAGGCATGTGTAATACATGGGTCCAAAATAGGGTTAGGGCAGGATGGATCCAGTTGATGAGTCCACACAATTTTGATCAAAAATGTCTGTAAAGAGCCTCACATTTTTATATACTGTAAGCACAGCACTAATGTAGTTCAGAATAATCCATGTTTTCAGTGTTTGCATAGGTCTGCACATGGAGCATTGTGCTGTTACGTATAGTGTTTGCTTTTGCATGTCAGCTATGGTAGTGTGCACTTGTACTTTATTTCACATAGTTTGTAGGTACTGGTCTAACTTTGTTTTTTGCACCGCACATTTGGAGACTTTTGGCTACCTCCATTTGGACCGTGCACTTCTGCCCATCTGTCCAAGGCTTTTAATTAGAACATATTCTAGCTGGTTCCTATATTGGCCTGAATTCATTGTGTAGGCCTAGGCCCAGGAGAGGCAACTTTGATATTGTTGGATCCCATCCAAAGAGGCCACACCAATGTGTGTAAATTGCCTCAAGTAGAGTAAATGTTGGAGTAATGTAATTCAGGATAATCCATGCTTTCAGTTTTTGCAGATGTCTTTGCACATGGAGCAGTGCGCTTTTGCATGTAGTATTTGTATACTTTTGCATGTCGGCCAAGGTAACGTGCACCTGTATGTTTATTTCATATAATTTGTGCTGGTCTTACCTGTTCTTTTGTTATCCCCTAAACTACACATATATTGGACGACTGTTATGGCGAACATATCCTGCATTTTCAATAAATCAGCCCAGGTTGTGTCCTTGGAGAAGCTTCAGTTTTATCCACAAACCCTCTCACCTCTTCCTGGTTTCATTATAGCAGAACACCAGTTATCAGCTCATTTTCCTAGTTTATATAGATGGAAAACACAGGTTCTCCGGCTGGAATATTTAGATCCAAGAGCAAACCGAAAGAATGGCAATTGGTTTTAAATTCCTGTGCATTTGACAATGGATTTAAAGGCCTATAATTACCCCCCAATCCCTGGGCACCTTATATAGGTTATACTTGTTATGGTCCCCAACACCCACGTCGCTCCTGATGCATGCACGTCCACCAATGCAAAACATCCAGCGACTTGCAGGATAACAGGCCGAACTGGATGGGCAGATTTCTTTTTTCGGCCTTATAAACTATGTTACTACATGATGGGGGGAGGTGGGGGAAGCCAATAGCAGGCTGCAACGGGGACGAGCCTCCCTAGCATGACTCGCAATGCTGGGGAGGCTCATCCCTGTCATGCCCTGCTATTAGTTGTCCCCTCCGTCGCCGGATGATTTGACCCACACGATAGGGAGAAGCTGTAGCGGCCATGCGGGCATCAGGAGAGTCGCAGGTGCCGGGGAGTGGGGTAAGTCCAACCCATATGAGGTGCCCGGGCACTGGGGGGCTTAGATAACCCCTTTAAGGAATTTTTCTAAACATTAATTTGCCATAGTGTTCCTCTTGAAGACTCAGCAAGGATCAATATCATGGGGAAAGTAATAGTTTGTAACATACATAATAATATGGTGTGAGGGGCCTAAATCCTTCCTGAATTTGTTCGAGATCATGAAGATATTCCTATGCCTTTAAATCACTTTAAAAACACAACTGTTCTTGTTATGTTCAAGTTGTTCATTAAACCCTGGAAATATTCAGAGCAGGCCGTGCAAATATTAGTTTAGGCAAAAGGAAATCCTGAGAGAACTCATCTGAAAGGAGTGCGATGGCTTTGTAACCATGGCAGGAGAAGCTTACTGTCTGCGGGAGTTAAGTCTATATAAATTACAAAACGCCGAGCAGTTCTACATCATAACATGATGTACCCTAGAAAGAACCATTATACAGGTAAAATACATTTGGAGCTAATCTCACAATTGAAACAAATCGGGAAACATATCTGACTCAGCTTCAACACAAGTTCATTTTCACAGTTATTTTCCATACACAGTGAAACCTCTCTGAAATTTCCGCTCTAAATTGCACAATAGGTGGCACTGTATTCCCTGAATCTGGGAAGTATTATCCTGCCCTGTACCTTCTTATAACTTATCTGTACCATGACACACGCCAGTTTTAGTATTAAAAAAAATGCCAACCAGTGGAAGTTGCCATTTACATCAGTTTTCTGGTGTAAATTATATAAAATGTATTGGGCTGTGGTGGACCTGTCCCTTCTGATCCACTCCATAGATCGCGTCACTCTGGATCCCTGTCATGCCACCGCTGCATCTCCCTGTTGGGCGGATCAATACATCCATCTCCTTGATGCTAGGGAGGCTGGTCACCGTCGCAGCCTGGTATTGGCTGCACCAGCCATCGTCGGATGTTTTGATCCACACGACGGGGAGATGCAGCGGTGGCCGTTCAGAGACCCGGAATGAAACGGATGTGACCCGATGCATCATGAAAATCAACTTATGCTGAAGATTGTTTTACAGCATGTGGCTGAAATTTCTTAAAGGGGTTATCCAATCCTATAAAAAGTCCCCCACTATGCCAGGCCCCCCACACTGAATCTACTTACCTGGATCCCCGGTCCCTTTGCTGCTCCTGGTCACCGCTGCTTCTCCCCATGCACGGATGAAAACATCCGGTGTCGGAAGGGAGCAGCCAATGGCAGGCGGGGACAAGCTTCCCTAGCGTCACCTGCTATACAAGGGAGGCTTGTCCCCATCTGCCATTGGCTGCTCCCCCCGACACCGGATGTTTTCATCCATGCATGGGGAGAAGCAGCAGTAGCGGTGCAGGGACCAGGAGTGGCGAAGGGACCAGGGACCCAGGTAAGAATATTTAGTGTGGGGGGGGCCAAGCATATTGGGGGTCTTTTTATAGGATTGGATAACCCCTTTAAAGACTCACTCACGCTGCTGATACTGTAAAATGCTGCAGATCCTCAGGCAAATTCATGTCAGAACAGTTCAGAAAGCAATATTACTGGGCTGACTGTATGAATTCCGGCTGAACATGTTAAATCAGAAATGTGTATATCAAAACAAATATACACAGGTGGCTCAGTGGTTAGCACTCGTGCCTTGCAGCGCTGGGGTCTGAATCCAATGAAATGCAACATCTACATGTGTTTGCGTGGGTTTCCTCCCACACACCAAAGACATACTGACAGGGAATAGGGATGAGAGAATCGAATTTGGATGAAACATCTGAAGTCGATTCGCATAAAACTTCGTATTACAGTATACAGTATTGGCTAGGATGAGCCAAAGTTATTACTTCACAAAGTCACGCGAGACTTTGCGTAATAACTTCATATATTAATTTGTACAGTAAAAAAACATTTTCCGAACTTGTGCTCGGTGGCACCTTAACACAGGTCAGTTATCAGGTAGGTGTGTTCCTAGGACCGCTCGTTTCTGCTAATTGCCCTGATTGTTGGCCATATAAATGCCTTTATACTCTGTAGTGAATGGGGCCGTATCTATCTGCAAAATTGCGGGAATAGATGCAGCCCCATTCACCTCTATGGGGCCGGGAGCCGCGGCACGGGCTCATTTGAAGCATGTCCTATACTTGTCCGTGCGCACGGAAAAGTATAGGCATTTTCAATGGGGCCGCACGGCGTGTGTTCCAAGCGCTTCGGAACACACGCCGGGCGGCCCCCGTATATTTGCGGGTCCGCAATTATGTGGACCCGCAAATATATGTTCGTGTGAACGGACCCTTAGTATCCATGTCTCACTCTGCTTTCTTTTGCCTTGTTTTGTCAGTTAATTCTTCCTGTAATTACTGGATAAGGAAGAGCGGTCAGCTCGCGTGTGTATTTTTATCTGATAACGCAATGATATATTTGACTGATAACACTACAGACGAGAAGCTGCTAAAAAATAGTTCCTTTTCTTCATGTGAAAAGACAGTTACCATTTTTCTTCTCTCTCTCTTTGCTCGAATTATTTCGGTCATCAAAGCACCATTCCAAGATGGCCACCTATATTTGTAAAATGGAGTCATTTGTGTTGTGGATAACTGGCTGATGTATACTTCACAGGTTATAACACTGCTGCTGAGAAGATGGTGCCAGTGTTACTAAGTGTTGTGGGTGCAGGGGGCACTTACGCTCTTCTGCGCTGTCTGACAACCCCCATGAAGCCACTGAATGCAGTTTTGCAGATCATAACACCTGGCACCGAAACCCTTCGTGATCACAGAACATTTCAGATTTTACCAACCAGACCAGTGCACTCTGGCACTCCAGCTGTTGTGAAACTACAACTCCCAGCAGGCTCCATTATTTCTATGGATGAGAACAGCCGAGCAAGTGCGCATGCTAGTTGTTGCAGACCCCTGACCTAGCTTGTGGGATTAAGAGACAAAAATCATCCAGAAAAAACTTTTAAAAGAGGCCAAATTAATATTTAAGAGGGCCCAGGACATCGGTGGAAACAGCAGACAGGCAGGACTGAAGGTGAGCGTAAATAAGGCGATGGAAATAGTTAAATGTGCCAAGACAACATGAACCTTGTGATCGTTGTGAAGGGAGTTTTCACAGACCTACTTGATACAGATTTAAAGGGGCCATATACAGAAAATGCAGAAAAACTGTGCAGATTCACAGAGTCTATCATTTTGAGGAGAACAAAAACTCTCAAAAGTAAAGAAAAATTGTGTCACAGTGTTACAAGTATTTTCCAAATTCTCAGTCACAAAATTTTGCAAAAGTGAGAGTGAAATTTGCGCAACAGCTTAAATTTTGTGCAAGTGAGTGACAAAATAGTCACAACAGCCAGAATTCTGGAGTGAAGGTATCAGGTCCTTAGAGTTTTAGATGATATCACCGTTAGGCTGGTTTCACATCACTGTTTCACTTTCTTTTCTTCTGATCCTTCAGAAGAACAGGAAAAGAAAAAACAAACAAAAAAAAAAACGATCCTGTATTTTAAGCACCTGTTATGGACATTTTGCATCCGTTGTAGCCACTTCAGTCATAACTCTGTTTTTTTTAGACGGAAAAAAATGTCATACGTGCAAAACGGATCTCAGATGGAAATGGCTAAAACAGATGCAAAAAATGCACAACGGATACTCAGGATCCATTTTTTTTTTTTTTTTACAGGATCTGTTTTTTTTTTCTTCTTGTTTTTATGACGGATCAGAAGAACAAAAAATGATGTGAACCCGGCCTTACTGGGGAACCCAATGTAATACATCTGCAGAATCTCCAGACTGTCCTATCAGAAGCTGATGGACTTGATCTTAAAGAAGCACTCCCATAGTTTTTTTTTCTATAAACCTTAAAGGGGTTGTCCGGGTTCAGAGCTGAATAATTTTACCCAGGCAGCCCGCCTGATGTTAGCATTGGAGCATTTTATGCTCCGATGCTCTCCTTTGCCCTGTGCTAAATCTCGCAGGGCAAAGGCATTTAGCCCAGTTCCGGTAACAAACCGGGCTCTGCCAGGCTGAGGCTTCCGCCCAGCAGTGAGCCCAGTGACGTCACCGGCACTGATGGGTGGGCTTTAGCACTGCCCTAGCCAGTAAAACGGCTAGGGCAGCGCTAAAGCCGGCCCATCAGAGCCGGTGACATCACCGTACACACTGCCGGGCGGAAGCCTCCGCCTGGCAGTCTGTTATTGTAAACAAAAGAGCCCTTGCAAGTTGCTGTTGTCAGACGGGCTGCCTGGGTGAAATTAAGGGTATGTCTGGGTTCAGCTCTGAACCCGGACAACCCCTTTAAGATATCTCTACACATATGTTGATACATCCCTGCTACATGCCTTTCTGCTTTTCCTGTGCTGGTCTGCCATCTTTATCTGCCTTTTCTCTCTTCTATATTCATTAAAATGGCTTCTGCTGTGTCAAAATGCCTTCCCTGTTCCTGTAGTCTTGCCTACAAGTTCCAGAATATTGCTGTCTGAAGGGGGTACAATGGGTTTGTATTACAGGTGTAGCTTTGTTCAGCTTGGCAATTTTGATCAGATCAATCAGAGACTACAGAACATTTCATAAAGTTCTTTCATAAAGTGCTCATCTAGGTCATACTGCAAAGTATTCTCCATTTCCTAATCGTGAAACACAGAAAATGGACGCTAAGAAATGTGTTTTGCATGCTAATATTTGGGTCATATTGCAAGGTATTCCCCAACATATAAAGGACATGTTTTACATGCGGTAAAATAGACCACATTTTTAAAAACTGCTACCTAATGCCACAAGAATAGTAGTATAATTTAGGGTATTTCATGTGTGTGAAATTAGTTATCTGGTTTGTTTAAAAAAAAAAAAGCGCGCACGCACACATTAAAAAAAAAAAGAAAATCTGTCATTAAAGGGGTTTTCCGAGTTATATATATTGATGACCTATCCTCAGGATAGGTCATCAATATCAGATCGACGCGCGCCATACCAGCGCTGCCTCCTCTTCACAATTTACATGCTGGCCGACACGGGGGTAGTGGTGAGTAGGTGTAATTAGACCTCACTGCCCCATTCATTTCTATGGGAGGAATCGCTTCCTTAGACTTGTATGGAAGCAATTCTTCCCATAGAAATGAATGGGATGGTTAGGTGTAATTACACCTGCTCACCACTATCCCCGTGTCGGCCAGTATGTAAACAGTGAAGAGGAGGCAGCGCTGGTACGGCGCGCACCTCCTCTTCAAACAGCTGATCGGCGAGGGTGCCGGGTGTCGGACCCCCGCCGATCTGATATTGATGAGCTATCCTGAGGATAGCTCATCAATATATATAACTCGGAAAACCCCTTTAAGGAAAACCACCCTGATACTGTTAGGACTTCAAATAACACCGATTCAGAAGTCCCAGACACGCACTAGCATTCAGTGCACAGATCCTTTGCGGGCATTCTATCTAAATCCCCTGTTTATCCAGTACAGATTCTTGTCAGTCCCCCGGTTTTAGTTTACAAGCATACATCACATGATCCATCTCAAAAAGGAAGGAAAAATGAAACGGCACTCACCATAAAAAACTTTCTTTATTTGCGTGGCAGGTTCACACTAGAATTACAGTGCTGGGCGGCAGGCGGTACCACACATGTTGGCGACGTCTGTGTGGTACCGCCCGCCGCCCAGCACTGTAATTCTAGTGTGAACCTGCCACGCAAATAAAGAAAGTTTTTTATGGTGAGTGCCGTTTCATTTTTCCTTCCTTTTTGAGATGGATTTGCCTTTTTGGACTGCCTTCGTCTGAAACAGAGCACCACCTACTTTACAGTTACTCCCCGTGATCTGCACCATACCGGACAGTTTGTTGTTATTTAGCAGGAATTTTTGTGTAGTGCCATCCGTTTTTTTCTTTCTTGTTTTTGCTCAATACATCACATGATCGCTGCAGCCAATGGGCTCAGCAATCATTTGCCATTGCATCTACCGTCGGTGATCAATGCTGCCAGTAGTACGGCATGTGAACGCTGAGGTCACTGATTGTGAGATCACTGGAGCATCCCACCTAGATTAGCTAGGGATTAAAGAAGTGAGTATTGTTTTGTTTCTTGTTATTTTAGAGAATTTGCTTTTTTTTTGTTTAGAAACCGGATAACGCCTTTAATTAATGATGGACAGTCATGGGTTGCATTGCATGATGTATCTTATCAGTATGTAGAATGCTCATACACTGATTCCCATATCAATAAGTCTTTGAGCATCACAGGTATCTCTTACAGATTCTAAACATGGGTGTGTGAACAATAGATCTTTACTCTGCAGTTAAAATTTGCTAATAAAGGGTGATCTGAGGACACCATCAAATTCTAAAACTGGTTAATAAAGAGGTGGCACCATCATTTTTCCTTTGCATTTTGCATGAGGGGAGAACCCACTCTAAAGGAGGATCTAGACACGTAGATGAGCAGCAGATTGTCAGCAAGGAACTGCTCCTTCCTGACAGTTGGCTGCTCTTTAAAGGGGTTTTCCGGGAATCAACAAAATGAAAATACTTAAATATTACTTCATGATAAATATATTCCCAAATACCTTTCATTAGTTATAATGGCTCATTTTGTCTAGGGAGCAATCATTAGGAGAAACAAAATGGCCGCTGTCCTATTAGTACACACAAAACCTGTCCTAATCACAGAGGAGGACAAGTTACTTCACAACACTGAGATGAAGAGCTGCCTCATCCTCCTCTCTTCTCTGTTTGTCAGGGAATCTCTGCATGTCATCCGCAATTGTAGATCCGTTTCCAGGAAATAGAAAGAAATACCCTACCAACATATATTCCTCCTTCCATGGAACGGATGTGGATGTACAATTGGTAAACGGAAGGTTTTTGCGGAAACACAGATCCGCAAAAAACGGAACGAAAATCTGAAAATGAAAAATACGGACGTGTGAATGAAGCCTAAGAGGGTAGAAATTTTTACAGTACCTGACCCCACTTAGTATATGGTGCACTAGATGTTCTCAGCCATGAAATACCCTCCTCCAATTCTGTTTTCTTGTCTTCAACATATTTGGTTTCTGTGGATGGACTGGAATATAGGGAAAGCTGCAAACATTGAAGAATAAAATAGATTAAACATCTATGTAAAATACTAGACATAAAATAGTCAAGTGTATGTACGTATCAGCACTTCACGACATGAGGAGGACGGAAGCGGCTGCCTGCGCCCATGCGAGCGCAGGGGAGCCGAGCGGTACAGTGCTCGTTACGAGCACATTCGCTCATCTCTATTACAGAACTTATCTAGCGCTGGGGTTGTCTATTTTTGACTTGGATGAATGCTTTAGTTCTGAGACCCCAGGCTGTATTAGACTATGGCAAAAAATGGCACATGTCAATACAAATATATATATACTGAAAACGTGCATTAAACTTTTGAACATTGCAATGAAATCCTTGTTAGAAATTCAACAAATGAAAGTACTGGTGAATTGAACTTGAAAATATTTTCTTCTCTCTAAAAACAGTCCCCTTGGCAATCAGCAGATTTGTGTAGGTCTGGATCCCGTAACCCTTTAGCCAACAGGATTTTTTTTTTTTTTATAGCGTCTCATTTTTTTGTTGTGCCGTTCCGTGCTTCCAGAAAACCCTTTCATTTCTCAATAAGAAGAGTCATATAGTTACAGTAACTTCCTAATTAAGAATCCCCATATACTGCTCACTCTCCATTCCCTATGCATGATCAGAATAAAAAAAAAATCCCACAGCAGGATAGGATTTCTCATTGTAGATGCTATATGTCACAGTGTGAAAAATTTTAAGGGCCCTTTTACACAGGCCAAGGATTAGGGCAATTATCGGAAATGACTGTTGGTACAAATGCTTGTTCCCAATAACTGGCCCATATAAAGGTGCCGCGCATCTCCTCACAAACGAGCAAACACACCAAAAATCCTGTGGGAAGCACACCATACTATTGAAAGATACTTTTTGATCAAAAAATATATCTGCTAAGGATTTCAGATTGCATATTAGATGAGGTAATTGTGTATAGATCATACACAGCTGGTTTGAAGAATGCTGCTATACCTGACTTTACCTTTAATTGTGACTGTGCACAAGCATTTTACTTCTACCATGCAGGATGCACTGATTTTGGCCCCATTCACACGACCGTATGTATTCCGTGATCTGTATAAAAACGGAACGGAAGACATACGGAAAGTCTTCCGCAGTGTTCCACAATTTTGCGGACCCAATGACTTTAATGGGGCTACGGACGTGATTTTGAGGCCAAGTATGGGACATGGTTTTGTTTTTTTGCGCGGGAACTTCCATGAGATACGGGATGCGGAATGCACACGGTGTGCATTCCGCATTTTTTTTCTCCTATGGAAAAATGAATGGGTCCGTATGGTTCCGCATCTTATCCGCAAAAATGATGCGGAAATGTACATACGGTCGAATGAATGGGGCCTTATTCTGTGATTGTTTTATGATTTTTGTGCAGCGTATACCAGGAGGTGTAGTGACCTCCGTGTTGAGTAACATCATTAACCCATCTCCTTCAGTCTTTTTAAATTAGGTGACATGTATAGCTGACCCCCCTGCTTATGGAAGGTTTGCTGGCATAGAGTGATGCAACAGGTCATTGCCTGCTGTGAGGCTGTGACAGGCCTCATGCATGATTTTTTCCCCCAAGGTTATTTTTTAAGTAGGAAAACAAAAAAAACTATACAAGTTTGGGATCCCCGTATTGAGCCGCAGAATAATGTCATGTCATTTTTACTACGCAGTGAATTGTGTTTTTATTTTTTTCCAATTTAACCCCACAAAGATTTTTTTTCCTATTTTCCAATACAAGACATGGTAAATGAAATGGTGCCATTAAAAAACACAACTTATCTGCAAAAAATAAAGCCCTCATATGGTTATATGAACAGACAATGTAAAAACCTATGGCTATTGGAACGTGGGGAGGAAAAAACGATAATGAAAAAACGAAAATGGACCCGATACTTAAAGAAGAACTCCTGCAAAAATTTTTATTCCATGTCCTGCTAGAAATGTACATGATGTAATCTGTAGTGAATGTCATTTTCTTACTAGTGGCTGTATTTTTGAGTTATATCTCCCTGATGTTCCTCATCTGTGTCATGTGACTAGGAATCAGACTCACCAACTCACACAGCACCTTATGTGTGGACAGGAAGTCTAATTCTCTATGCATTCCTATGGGAGCCTCACTTTCAGTCTCATAGGAATGAATAGAGAAGTGACTGGCTTCCTGTCCTGGGTCAGTTGGAGGTCAGGGAGTTGGTCACATGACACAGCTACAATAAGAAGAGAGGGAATAACTCAGAATTACAGTCTCTGAAGAGAAGATTGCAATCACTACAGATTATATCATGCACCTTTCTAACAGGTCAGAGAATAAAATTTTTTGCGGGAGTTCTTCTTTAAGGGGTTAAATCACTCCCCTTTCTGAGCTCAGCTGTACAGAGGCAGTCTTATCAGTGATTGATAGCACTCCCTGTGTGAGTATGAATACAGAGATTGCTGTCAGTCATTGATAGTTTTACAAAGGGGTGGTCTAGGGTTAAGAAAAAGTAGAGATTTCAATGTATAAAATTAAAGGTTTTGCTGAATCTTTTCCCATATAACTATATATCAGTCTGCTCATCTCCTCCTGCTCTATAACATGCTGCCTACAGATTGCACTGTTTTTTATGGTGATAAGTAGTGGTAGAGGTAGTGATGAGCAAACTTCATGTTTTGAAGTTCGCGTTTGACGTTCGGGTTTTTTGGCAATTCTGGACCATAAGGGAATTCTATGACGGAATGCACCACGGAATCCTTTAAGTGGCATCCCGTTTTTGACTCCGTCATTATAGAAGTCTATGGGCAGCATAACAGATCCGTCCGGTTTCCGAAAGCAATGAATGTTCTCATTCCCAATCACTGCCCGCTCTATCGGCACATGTAAAAGGGCCCTAGCAGATCACCTACTTTTTTTCCATTTGGGGAGGGGCAATATGTATATGTGCAGCCACTCTCCCTACACAGATGCATTGGCTACACCTCAGTGTAATCAAATGGAGCGTCTTTTCAACAGAATCCAGTGTTTCAAATTATACACCCCCCCCCCTCCGTGTAAGAAAGGCTGCCCCCCTCCATCACTTTTTTTTGTTTCTGTGCAATCATCATTTACCTCTTCCACTTTTATGAGTGTCTTCTGAGAAGCTTTTGTTTCACTGGATGCATGTACATGGAGAGTGGCGAAACTCAGGCTAGAGGGAAAAGCCAGAAACTTCACTGCCTGTTAAAAAAAGAGTGTGATCAGTACATTTAGGGTTCATGGCAGCAATATGGAAATCAGTAGGAGGACAAAGCAGCATAAAATATTAAAAGCTGTCTATTTATTAAGAAAAACACTAAGAATATCACTAAGGGTTCATGCACATGACCGCATGTATTTTGCAGTCCGCAAAACACGGATCCACAAAAAATATGGATGAGATCCGTGTGCATTTTGTGGAAACGGAACAACTTGGCCATAGAACAGTCCTATCCTTGTCCGTTATGCGGATAATAATAGGACATGTTCTTTTTTTGGGGGGGGAACAGACATGTGGACATACAGAAACGGAACATACATGGAGTTATTTCTGTGTTTTTTGCGGACCCATCGAAATGAATGGTTACGCATACGGCCCACAAAAAAACGGAACAGACATGGAAACAAAATACGTTCGTATGCATAAGGGCCCATTCACACGACCATACTTTTCTTCCGTTTCTGTTAGTTTTTTTTTTTTTACAGATCCGTATGCAAAACCATTCATTTCAATGGGGCTTGAAAAAAAAAATGAAATGACACTCCATTTCCATGTATCTGTTTCGCAAAAAGAAAAAAAAAAGAAAATAGAACATGTCCTATTCTTGTCCGTTTTGCAGACAAGGACAGGCATTGTTAGGCTTCATTCACACGTCCGTATTTGCGCACATCCTGGAAAACAGTCAGTTTTTTGCGGATCCGTTGTTCCGCAAAAAACTCCATTTTTCCAGCACATCCATTCCGTTTTTCCGTAAAAAAACGGAAAGGTTGTATCCATATGCCATGATGAAGGAGGAATCAAATATTTTTTTTTTCTTTTTTTTCTACCCTCCTGCAACGGAATCCGCAAATGCGGATGACATGCAGATGCCTTTCCGCATGTCTTCCGCATTTACCGACGTCCCATAGACTTGTATTGGGCTACGGACCGCAATTTCGGGATGAAAGTAGGACATGCTGTTTTTTTATTGTGGACAATCGGAACGGAAACACGGATGCGGACAACACACAGAGTGATGTCCACATTTTTTTGGGAACCATTGAAATGAATGGATCCGCATACTATCCGCATTTTAGATCCTTTATTGCGGATCGGACGCGGAGCAAAAACCAGGACGTGTGAATGGGGCCTTACAATGGCTCAGCAAAGAAAAAAAAAAAAAAAAGGGATGCAAAACAGACATCACACAATTTTCATCCGTTTTTTGGGGGGATCTGTGTTTTGTGGACTGCAAACAGGGCCGCCATCAGGGGGGTACAGCAGAACCTGCTGTGGGGGGCCCGGGCACAGGGACAGCGTCAGCACCCGGCAAACCCGGGCATGTGCCGGGGCCCTGAGCTCCTCGGCAGTGGCGTAGCTATAGGGGTCGCAGCGGTCGCAGTTGCGACCGGGCCCCTAAGCTAGGGGGGCCCCGAGGGCCCCCCCTGCCACTCGCGGCCCTGCAGAGGGAGATGAGCGCTTCCAGATGCCTGTACTGCGGGGCAGGGGAGGGAGAGGCGTCTCCCCTGCCCGTTCCTCTGATAGGCTGGAGGTAAGTATAAGGGTTTTGTTTTTTTTTATTGCTGAAATTGCGGACCGGAGCTTTATTGGGGCACTGGGGGCATTTTTACGGGCACTGAGGTCATTTTCACTGGCACATGGGGGCATTTTCACTGGCACATGGGGGCATTTTTACTGGCACATGGGGGCACTGGGGGCATTTTTACTGGGACATGGGGGCACTGGGCGCATTTTTACTGGCACATGGGGGCACTGGGGGCATTTTTACTGGGACATGGGGGCACTGGGCGCATTTTTACTGGCACATGGGGGCACTTTCACTGGCACATAGGGGCACTGGGGGCATTTTTACTGGCACATGGGGGCACTGGGGGCATTTTTACTGGCACATGGGGGCACTGGGGGCATTTTTACTGGCACATGGGGGCACTGGGGGCATTTTTACTGGGACATGGGGGCACTGGGCGCATTTTTACTGGCACATGGGGGCACTTTCACTGGCACATAGGGGCACTGGGGGCATTTTTACTGGCACATGGGGCACTGGGGGCATTTTTACTGGGACATGGGGGCACTGGGGGTATTTTTACTGGCACATGGGGGCACTGGGCGCATTTTTACTGGCACATGGGGGCACTGGGCGCATTTTTACTGGCACATGGGGGCACTGGGGGCATTTTTACTGGCACATGGGGCACTGGGGGCATTTTTACTGGCACATGGGGGCATTTCTTATTGGCACGGGAGCACTGGGGGCATTTCTTAATGGCACATGGGGGCACTGGGGGGCATTTTTACTGGCACTGGGGGGCATTCTTACTGGCACTGGGGGCATTTCTTACTGGCACATGGGGGCACTGGGGGCATTTCTTACTGGCACATAATTTGGGGGGCATTTCTTACTGGAAAATAATTTGGGGGGCATCTATGGGGGTGGGACACTTTACTGGCACATGATTTTGGGGAGGAATCAATGGGGGGAACTTATGGTGCATTATTGGGGCGTTTCTTACTGGCACATAATTTGGGGGGCATCTATGGGTGGGGACTACTGGCACATTATTGGGGGGTAGTAAACTAGTAAACTTAGTAGTAAACTAAGATTTTTTTCTGTCAAACTGCAGAGATGAGAAATGGCTGAAAAATGGCGTCTGGTCTGAAAGGAGAAGATGAGGAAAGAGAAGATCTATATTAGAGGAGACGACACTGGATGTACAAGGTATGGAGCGCTGTATTATACTGGATGTAAGAGGTATGAGGTGCTGGATTAGGCTACATTCACACGAACGTTGTGTTTTGCAGTCTGCAAATTGCGGATCTGCAAAAAAAGGATGATGTTCCGTATGGCATCCGTTTTTTTTTTGCAGATCCACTGTAACAATGCCTATCCTTGTCCGTAAAACGGACAAAAATAGGAATGGACATACAGATGCGGACAGCACACAGTGCTCATTGAAGTGAATGGGTCCGCATCTGAGCCGCAAAATATGCAGATCGGAGGCTGCAAAAACAACTGTCGTGTGAATGTAGCCGGGGGGGGGGGGGGGGCCCAAGCTGAGCTCTTGTACCAGGGCCCATGAGCCTTTAGCTACGCCCCTGCTCCTCGGGGGGCCCACTCAGCCGCTGGCTTTTTTTTTAAATTCATTTTTTATTTTTGCTGCTCCCTCCCGAGTCCCGTCCCACTAAGCCGCTTTAATGCCGGCTCTGAGTCCTCACTCACCCCACTGCCCTTTAACAGTGCCCAGCCACAGTCTTCTCCGCGGTTCAGCGGGTGCCACCTACCTCCTTGCCGCGCTTCAGCTGTCTCCTCCTTCCCACCGCCACCAGCAGAGGAGGAGACAGCTGAAGCGCAAGGGAGAGATGAAGACTGAGGCGGCGCCATCTTAGTGGCAGGTGCGGCGACAGCAGCCCAGCAACGCGGTGCAATAAGTAACTTGCCCCAGCCAGCCCAGTCTGAAGGGTCATTTTGCTTGTATTTTCATCTCCAGCTCTGGGTCATTATTGAATAAGGTCATCTTCTGTACTTCTGCATTGCAACCTGGGGATGTAGGTCTGATGGGGGCACAAGACGCCAACCTGAGGTCTAATGGGGGGGGGGGGGGAGACCCTGATCTGAGGTCTGATGGGGCACAAGACACCGACCTGAGGTCTGATGGGGCACAAGACGCCGACCTGAGGTCTGATGGGGGCACAAGACGGCGACCTGAGGTCTGATGGGGGAACGAGAAGCCGACCTGAGGTCTGATGGGGGCACGAGACGCCGACCTGAGGTCTGATGGGGGCACGAGATGCCGACCTGAGGTCTGATGGGGGCACGAGACGCCGACCTGAGGTCTGATGGGGGCACGAGACGCCGACCTGAGGTCTGATGGGGGCACGAGACGCCGACCTGAGGTCTGATGGGGGCACGAGACGCCGACCTGAGGTCTGATGGGGGCACGAGACGCCGACCTGAGGTCTGATGGGGGCACGAGACGCCGACCTGTGGTCTGATGGGGGCACGAGATGCCGACCTGAGGTCTGATGGGGGCACGAGACGCCGACCTGAGGTCTGATGGGGGCACGAGACGCCGACCTGAGGTCTGATGGGGGCACGAGACGCCGACCTGAGGTCTGATGGGGGCACGAGACGCCGACCTGAGGTCTGATGGGGGCACGAGACGCCGACCTGAGGTCTGATGGGGGCACGGGGTGGGGGGGGGGCCCGCGAAATTTGCCTGTAGGGGGCCCCGAAATTCCTGATGGCAGCCCTGACTGCAAAATACATACGGTTGTGTGCATAAGCCCTAAGTATATACAGCAGGTCAACAAGTCAGAAATACAGAGAAACAAACATATTGGATTTTTTGCTCCAGTAAAACTTCCAACTCGGGGATTATGTTTAAATTGTCTTTTCCCCCTTTATTAGTAGCAGTTTGAAAAAACACTTGATCTGCAATGTGTGTATTCTATCAAATTTTTCTAATGTATCATCCAGATGATTAAATATGTCCATATATGTAAAAAAATAAAAATACTTTGCATGCCGTTACTTTTTCACATAATATATGGTATACAGTGTGACAGTAATTCCTGATGTACCAGGAAAAGGCTATTCAAGTTCATTGTATCTTAACAGAGAAGGTCACTTGCATATATCTTCTCCTGCAAAAGAGATTAGGCAAGAATATGCCAGTCTGTACTAGTTTCTAGTAGTCGTGGCTAATGGGTAGCAGATAAGCGTATAAGGTGCTGACCTCTGGCTTATACACATAATGAAATACAGTATGTGCATGTTAAATTATCCAATTCATTGTGATTGGTAGAGTTCTGCTGCACAATTCTGTGTATAATGGTAAAAGGCTACTTTTTGTATAATGTTTCCATAAAATAAATGGGTCATGAGATATTAGACAGAAACAGACAGACATTGTGCTTGCGCCCAAACAGAACTGTTGAGTCCCTTCTCTCACTATAGTGATCACTGTATATCCTCAATTCAGAACTACAACAATAGTCAGAAGGCTTACTTACTTACTTGAAGGACCAAAGAAAATTTGCCCTTACTGACCTCAGGATACAGCCGATCCTTTATCTAACAGAATATATACCAACACTTGTATCTCTAATTACCTCTTCTTCTGAAGAAGTGCCAAAGAAGATTATATACGGGAAATGGTGAAGTGCCAGGAAATTTTAAACATGCCAATCCCAGACTAAACAGGAACTAAATTATGAAACAGATCTCATAACCTTACTGTCAAGGTAAAGCCTATTTTTATGCCTACTAAATAGACATGATTTGATCAAAGGATAGAAACAAAATCCACCCTCTACACCAAAAGCTGGAAAACTGAAGCGCCCCCAATTCCTGTCACATGACGCAAGTGGGGTCTATTCTGGTGCCATTTTGTCAAGTCCCTTCTTCCACACAGAGAAGATCCTCCACCACAAGGGTAGAAGGCTCTGATTAGAAGCAACCTTCGGCACTCCAGTTGTTGTGAAACTACAACTCCCAGCAAGCTCCTTTCACTTCTGTGGGAGTTGAGAGTACAGACAAACAAGTGTGCATGATGCAAGATGTCATTCCACAACACCTGGAGTGCCGGAGGTTGCTGACCCCTGATCTAGAAGAAGAAGAATTATTGCAGGGAGACCATGACCCTTATAACAGCCAAAGTCCCCCGATAAAGGGGGTTTTATAGCAGTACATGCAGCTCTATAATATTGGAATCTGCAACAGAGGCTTTGACACAGATGTGAACATAGGGGCCCTGCACTGGATCAGCTGGAGGTGTATAGAGGCGCCGGCCTCTACATAACTTCGGTGGATCCTCCACCAGTTCTAAATGTAAGACAGCTTCCAAACTGTCTTACATTTAGACCTTTTTATATGCCTGTGTGACACCACCCCTACAGCACCATCCTTGGCAGCACTGATCCTTAGGCCTCATGCACACATGGACCTGTAATGCACTGCTTTTGCTGCTTCCATGGGTCATTATATTATCTTCTAGAAGCAACACTCAGGAGA
The DNA here is from genome assembly GCA_900303285.1 of Rhinella marina. NCBI lineage: Eukaryota > Metazoa > Chordata > Amphibia > Anura > Bufonidae > Rhinella > Rhinella marina. The sequence goes on from ONZH01004164.1 coordinate 1,178,034, forward strand.
AGACCTGTAAGTGTGTCTGTCCAAAGTGAAATATAATAGGAGACCAACCCAAAACTGCATAAAGATACTGGGGCAGATTTATCAAATTGGTGTAACTGGCTTAGTTTCCCATAGCAACCAATCAGATTCCACCTTTCATTTTTCAGAGATACTTTGGAAAATGAAAGATGGAATCTGATTGGTTGCTATAGGCAACTGAGCCAGTTTTCCTTTGCACTAGTTTTAATAAATCTCTCCTGATGTGTGAACAGGATTTCTGGATCTGTCACATGCACAGAGGCTGTGGTTCTATGTGGCCAGCACAATAGTAATATCTATATTCTCGTAGCCATCAGAATTAAGATGACGTTTTTACAGGTATGTTAGTAAGGTAAACCTGACCCTATTCTGCTGATGGCACAGGCTGCTTTGCTTGAGTCTCACACATGCTCAACTCTATTGTGGAGACTGAAGAGCACCGGCTGTCAGCTCACCTTAAAGGGGTTGTCCCACGAAAAATATTCTACAGTTTTCAAATCAGCACCTGGATCTGAATACTTTTTTAATTGCATGTAATTAGAAATTTTGTATAGCTACTGAGTTATTCAATAAAATGTATCTGTATAGTGCCACTTAATTTCTTATTTCTTTGACCTGGTCACTGAGCAGGCCGCACATGCTCAGTTTCAACTTTTAACTGCCTTCTGAGTTGTGATAGGCAGAGCTGAGACACGCCCCCTTAGCTGCAGCAGAAAAGACACTCCCCTTGAGCTGTTAGCTTAATATAAATCTAGCAGAGCAATCAATGTGGAGATCTCTGGATCCATGTGAGGTTCAGGGCTGGTTCTAGTTTTGTTAAAAAGAGATTGTCATGTCCTATATGATGTCTGACTTTCATTTTTTACATTATTCGTGGAATAACCGCTTTAAATGTGGCATTTGGCCAACTCATGAAGCCAGTATTCCAAAACGGGTTGTCCACTTCTTTACTATTGATGGCAAATTCACTTCAATGGGACCAGCACTGCAGTTACCAGCCCCCTCCACTACACAACAGGTGGATCTGTGTAGTTCTGGAGCTACTCTGAAAAAGCTGATTGGCAGCGGTGCGGGCCACCAACAGTAAAGGAGTGGACAACCCCTTTAAGAAAAAATATCAGTATTGTATTTTGCTATCATGGGAACATTGTTTTCCTGTTCACATTCTACCAAAATGTCTTCATGGTACAAGGCACAGACAATCTTATTCATTTCCCCTGAAGTAAGACTTCATAACTCAGACTGCTGTTGCTTTGTTTCCTGCTTTTCATTGATATAATGTTTATATTACACGTCTGTTTCCATCCTGTAAAATGATGCACAAAGTCAGATTTCATCCATTTTGCTACATCAAGTAAAATTATTCAAGGGCTTGGCTGCACATGGAATGAATTCACCAAGTATGTCTCCGGGCTCGGCCCTGTGTGTGGGAGTTCTTGGCAACCGTGCAAAAGACTGCAGTGAATGAAACAAGTTTTTCTTTATGCATGGTTTGTGGCATAACAAAACTGATGGCAACTGACCAACACGAATGGTTCTGATTTTCAGCACAAATGTGCAACCAAGCTACGAGACTGTATGGCAGGGAGATAACAGGGACACAACCACAAGTCTTAGTAAGCTTCTTATTTCTGTTGTAATATCTTTTAGATGCTGGTCTTAATAACCCTTATAGCTGGCGCCTGATGCGCCTAAGTTATGTAGAGGCGCCGGCCTCTACATAACTTAGGAGCTGGCCATGTGACTTGCTTAAATTTTCCCCAGCTCCCTTGCTGGTGTAGATTTAAGTCATTTTCTAAGTCAAAAACAGGTGTAGAAAATTATAAACAAGATGGCAGGCCGGACCCCTTCCCCATCCCCGTTTTCCTCCACCTCGGAATGGCGCCAGATTCAGCCGCAAATCCCCTCTGCAACTCAATCTGCGACAAAAGTACTTCTACTTCTCTTCATAAATGACCCCCTTAATTTCTTTGTTTCTTATTCTGTCTTTTTTTTTTTTAAATTAAATGCATTTTATTAAGGTATTTTCAATACAAGAGACAAGTATTTGACGTGTGAAAGCAACATATGTAATTAAGGCTACTTTCACACCAGCGGTTTTGCTTCCGTCATGATAATACAACCATCTGCATCCGTTCTGAACGGATCCGGTTGTATTATCTTTAAAATGGCCATGTTGTCCGAGAAAACGGATCCGGCACCATTGAATTACATTGTGTTTCATGCCGGATCTGTCTTGCTCCGCACCAAATGGCAGACAGAAAAATGCTGCTTGCAGTGTTATTCTGTCCACGATGGGGACGCAACTAAACAGAATGGAATGCATTCTGGTGCACTCCGTTTCATTCAGTTCAGTTTTGTCCCCATTGCCAATGAATGGGGACAAAATGGAAGCGTCCCCCCCCCCATTGAGATCTCAATAGCGGAATGGGAAAGCGCAGGTGTGAAAGTAGTCTAAGCTGTACGATTGGCAATTGGTATACAGTTATTCACAGTCCAAGTAAAATAAAGATTAATTAAATGATCTCAAAGTCTCCTGATGAAATTAGGTTCAGTGCGACACTAAGAACTTACAACAAGCAAAAAATTCAACATCATGAAAAGAAAATAAAGGGCAATAAGGAATCTTAAAGACCCCAGAAGGAGAGTGTACTTGACACTGGTTTTATTACATGAGTATTCGTAACCTTGTAAAGGATGTATAGACATAACAATGTGAATGTCATAGGACCCAATAAAAGTTATTTAGATGAGTACACAATGGCGTAGAGAACCCCATTGGGACCATTGATGGTGAAATCCCTTTGACTTTCCTCTCTAGTATAGTTCAAAAATGTAATTATCAAACACTATGGAATTAATCTCCGTTATCTCTTCCAATTTCTTCCTATTAGAAGTCTAGCTGCATGCAGGACACGGCAAACTGTTCTGCAAGTGAACTGGAACCTATCAATATCTACTAATGCTAACTTGAGTGGAGGTCACTCATGAGGGAGTATAAATCACTTAGCAATTGGGAGATAAAATCCCAAAAGAAGTACGTTTCAGGCAAGCCCAGAATATGTGAAATCTAGAACCTTCGCCTCCACATCCTCGCCAACATTTAGGTGAAGTAGTAGAATAAATACGTGAGAGGCGTAAAGTATAGAATACCAGGGAATTTATCAGCAATTTATGAAACTGTTCCCAGTGTGATGCACAAGAGATAGATCTGTGCCCAACTATTCGCCATCATCTACACCATTTGTGTAAATGTTTTACAGAAATCCCTTTCCCAGTGGGACATCTGTGGGCATTTCTGAAATGCCATATTCTTTGTGAGTGAGGAATAAATCGTTTTGATCCCTCTATTATATTGTGGGAGAGAAGGCGGAATAATTGCCCTCAAAGGGTCAGGAAGTAATACGTTGAAAGAGTCTGATTTTGAAAGAGAACTTCCTGATGAGTTATTTGATTATACAGTGAGGTAAGTTGTTCGGACTTTGGTTATTTTGAAAGGAAGGATGCAGTTTAGGGCTCGTTCACATCACCGTTCAGACCTTCCGTTCTCCTGCTTCGTTATAGGACCAGGAGAACGGAAAGGACAGATTCGGAACATAATTGAGCTGAACGGAGCCTACAGACCCCATAGACTATAATGGGGTCTGTTAGGTTTCTGCTCAGAAGATGATTTTTGGAGCGGAGACAAAAGTTGTGCATGTTGGACTTTTGTCTCCGCTTCAAAAATCTTCCTCTGAGCGGAAACCTAAAGGACCCCATTATAGTCTATGGGGTCCATAGGCTCCATTCAGCTAAATTATGTCCCGAATCTGTCCTTTCCATTCTCCTGGTCCTATAACGGAGCAGGAGAACGGAAGGGCTGAACGGTGATGTGAACGAGCCCTTAGTTGTATTTGTATTGTTCTTCGGGTGGAAGATGAAATTTACTCTGAAGCAGAGAAAAGGACATGATTTTATTACTTACAATAATGTCAGATATGTGACATATGCCCTTGTCCTTCCACAAATCTAAATACAGATCTAATATATGGCTCTCCAGAGTCTCAAAAGGAACAGGGATTTTTACACTAGGCATGGATCTATCTAATGAAGACGTGCTCAATTGCCATGCCGTTAAAGTTGCTGTGACTGTGGATGGGACCCTGTTTGTTAATAAAGTTGTGGCGAAAGGAAAAAAATGCATCACCTGTAGATTTTTTTTTATAGAGACAGAACTATTTGACAATATTTTTGCATATATTTTAAGGTCATAGTTGAGGAGTGAAATTGGCGTTGTTGGTGGGAGTGTTTGGAGCCTTTTGGCTTAGGTAGAGTAATAATAGCAGCTTTTAGCATTTCTTCAGGGAATCTGCCTTCAGACATAGCTAAATAAAAAATATTACAAACGGTGTGGAGTTAAGGTGTTGCAGAAATACTTAAAATATTCCCCTGAGAAGCCATTGTGTCAGGAACTTCCTTATGAGCTATTTGATTATACAGTGAGGTAAGTTGTTCGGGCTTTGGTTATACTGAAAGCAAGGATGCAGGTGTATAATACCAGGGAATTTATGAGCAATTTATGAAATTGTTCCCAGTGTGATGCACAAGAGATAGATCTGTGCCCAACTAATCGCCATCATCTACACCATTTGTGTAAATGTTTTACAGAAATAATAGTAGCTTTTAGCATTTCTTCAGGGAATCTGCCTTCAGACACAGCAAAATTAAAAATATTACAAACGGTGTGGAGTCAGGGTGTCGCAGAAATACTTAAAATATTCCCCTGAGAAGCCATCAGGGCCTGGAGCTTTACCAGTCTTGAAAGACTTTATTGCGTCAGAAACTTCCTGATGGGTTATATGATTATACAGTGAGGTAAGATGTTGTTTGGTTATTTTGAAAGCAAGGAAACAGTTTGGTTGTATTTGTAATGTTCTTTGGTTAGAAGATGAAATTTACTCTGAAGCAGCAAAAAGGACATGATTTTATAGATTACAATAATGTCAGATATGTGACACATGCCCTTGTCCTTCCACAAATCTAAATGCAGATCTAATGTATGGTTCTCCAGAGTCTCAATAGGAACAGGGACTTTTATGCTAGGTGTGGAGCTATCCAATGAAGACAAGCCCAATTGCCATGCCGTTAATGTTGCTATGACTGTGGGAAGGGCCCTGTTTGTTAATAAAGCCGCCGAGACAGGAAGAAAGTGTATCACCTGTAGATGTTTTTTATAGGAGACAGACTAGCTTCCATCTGGGGCCACAACTTGTCTGTTTTAGCTTGTGTCTAATACCTAGACTGTTCTATTAAAAAAGAGTTGTAGTAATGACTTAAATATGGTATCCCCATACCTTCTAGTGTAGTGTGTTTAGTCAACGTAGAGAGGGCCACACGTGGTCTCATACAATGCCATATAAAGGAATATATTTACATATGAAAAGACCTGAAAACATTTAAGGGAAGGGGAATCAATAAGGTCTGTAATAGATATAATATACGAGGTAGGATGAGCATTTTATATAGAACAATTCTACCGATTCAGCCCAACTTATACCTGGCAAGGTAATCTAATTCTTTTGGGAGAGAGGAAAGAAGAGGTGGGAAATTAGCTGGGATTAGTTGTTCAATTGTGGGAGTGAGATGAATGCCCAAATGTGGAATAGAATGATCCACCCATGGAAATGAAAATGGAAAATGTTGTTGAAAGTGATTGTTTAACTGAATTGGTCAGATGTAACATCTGAGATTTAGTGACATTTATCTTGAAATATGAAATTGCACTTAAAGAGGACCTTTCATGGGTCCAGACATTGGTAAGTAAGTAGCAGGTTATGTAGGGCATCTAGCATGGATGTAAGAGATCTTACTGTTTACTGGGCGCCGCTCTGTTCGCCCGCTGTGCCCCTGTAAAATTCTCCCGTGTGCTATGCTAATGCATAGCATCGGAACAGGGAGGAGGAGCGTTTCTCAATGGGCGTCTCCTTCTCCCTGGCTGTAGCGCTGTCCAATTGCATATGATATGAGCGCGGGAAATTGTAATCTATGATGCTGTGTGCTTCCGTGCGCATGATCAATGCCGCTCCGGGACATATGGCCCACTCACAGACCGTATGTCTCGGAGGGCATACGGTCGTGTGCAAGAGCCCTAAGGTTTGAATGGCTGAGAGTATTGATTCCACAAAGCCCAAGCAGCCTAAACCAGCAACAGCATACCCTACTGAAAGCCTTTTCTGCATCTAATTAAAGTAGAAGAGCATATGCATATTGGCATGATATATCAGGTTGATAAAACGCCTAGTTCTGTCCGGTGCCTGACGGCCCTGAGTGAAACCAACCTGATACCCTTCTATAAGGGATGGTAACATGGACAAAAGCCTAGTTGTCAATATTTTTGCATATATTTTAATGTCAGAGTTAGGCTACTTTCACACTAGCGACAGGCCTGATCCGACAGGTGAAGGGTGCTGCCGGATCAGGCCTGCCGCAGTGACATGTGTGGAGCCGGAACCGCGCTCCAGCCCCACACATGTCACACAGTACATACATACACAAACATACACACACATATACACAGACAAATACACATACATACTTACATGTTCCCGGCAGGTCTTCAGAGCGTCGGAGGGACAGGAAGGCTCGCACAGGTGACGATTCCCCACAGCGCCCTCTGCTGGGCGCCTGGTGGAATCGTCACCTGTGCGCGCCGTCCTGTCCCTCCGACGCTCTGAAGACCTGCCGGGGTGCATGTAAGTATGTATGTGTATTTGTATGTGTATATGTCTGTTTATGTTTATGTGTATGTCTATGTCTGTATGTCTGTATGTGTAGCCGGATCCGTCATGAACTCCATTGAAAGTCAATGGAGGGCGGATCCGGTTACCATTGTGGTCACACCAGACGGATCCACCCCCATTGACTTGCATTGGGGGTCATTCCGGATCCATCTTGGTGCGGATGCCTGGACCGGAGAGCAAACCGCAGCATGCTGCGGTTTGTTCTCCGGTCTGGAGACGGAACGGAATGTCTGGCTTAGGTAGAGTAATAATAGCTTTTAGCATTTCTTCAGGGACTCTGCCTTCAGACGTAGCTAAATTAAAAACATTACAAAAGGTGTGGAATCAGGATGTCGCAGAAATACTTGAAATATTCATCTGAGAAGCCATCAGGGCCTGGGGCTTTGCCAGTTTTCAAAGATGTTATCGCTTCAGAAACTTCCTGATGAGTCATTATTTCATTATTCAGTGAGTTGTTTGGGCTTAGATGAGGGTAGATGAACCGAATGTAAAAAGGTATTGGTTTTGTCTAATGTGGGTTGAGGTATTGTTATATCTTCCTGCAGGTTATACATGTCATGATAACATGTGCAAAATGCCTTCGCTATTTCATAAGGATTGGCTATGGCACCGGGTTGGGACCTAGATTTAAGGGCTGTTATTCTTAGAACAGACATTGTTGACTCTACGTGCCATAAGCTTACTCACTTTATTCTAAGAGTTATAGTATGACAATTTAAGGTTTCTTCTTTGCTTATCAAATGATTGTGCCAAATGTTTCTTGAGAGTGAGGCGTGTCCAGAAGTAGAGAGAACACCTGCAGGGAAGGGTTAAAGGGAACCTGTCATCTCCGAAACACCCCCTGAACTAGAGTAAGTGTTGTATAGTGTAAGTGATGCTGAATCCTAATATGTACGTTTTATCTTCCATTCCGACGCTGTGCTCCCACAAACCTGCAGTAAAATGCACTCAGTGGACTCCGGTGCTCACTCACATAATGGAGAGGACTCAAAGAAGAGTCCACTGAGTGCATTTTACTGCAGGTTTGTGGGAGCACAGCGTCAGAATGGAAGTGAGTATGAAGATAAAACTTACATATTCGGATTCAGCATCACTTACACTATACAACGCTTACTCTAGTTCAGGGGGTGTTCCGAGATGACAGGTTCCCTTTAAGGTTATAAGAAGCTTCTAGTTGAGCAGTCTTGGCCAGTAGATCATGCAGTTCCTTGATACGCCTTTTGTTAAAGTGAGCCATCTGTTGAATTAAAAGGCCTCACATATAAGCTTCATGAGTATTCCAAAGAATAAAGAGGCTGGATATGGAAAGAGTCTTAATTGAAAAAAATTCTTCTAAATCCACAGTTAATGTTTTATCTTCTCCATTGTTAGGATAAAAGGATTAAGCTGCCATATTAGCTGGATGGACAACAGTGCTCAAGACAAGTGAAACAGGGGCAGGTGCAGACCATGCAATGATAAGGATTTTGCATGACACAATGTCAATAGCCATCTAGTAAGAAGAAACATATCTATCCTAGTATACAGTGGGGAAACAAAGTATTTAGTCCGCCACCAATTGTGCAAGTTCTCCTACTTAAAAACATGAGAGAGGCCTGTAATTGACATCATAGGTAGATATCAACTATGAGAGACAAAATGTGAAAAAAAAATTCTGAAAATCACATTGTCTGATTTTTAAAGATTTTATTTGCAAATTATGGTGGAAAATAAGTATTTGGTCACCTACAAACAAGCAAGATTTCTGGCTCTCACAGATCTGTAACTTCTTCTTTAAGAGGCTCCTCTTGTCACGCTCGGGTGTGGGGGGGAAAAGCCACACCGAGCGTATGAGGGATGGGAACAGACAAAACCAGGGAACTGGTCACCTCCTGCAGGGGACCCTAAGACTAGGCCCTAGCTGGCTACCAGTATGAACTAACCCGGGTGCTAGGAAAGCTCATACACAGGAACCTAATCTGAATAAACCCTAGAACACCCTGCAGTCTAATGACACAAGAGAGTAACCTGTTCCTCCAAGCGTACGGAGGAACAGGAGACTCAAACAGGAATAACCAAAGGAAGGGAAAACACTTAACTTTAAGTAGAACTCAGCAACAGGATCTCAGCCGAGATCCACACCACTCACAACCAGGTATGTAGCAGATATAAACCGCAAGGGATACTGGGAGACGAGGGGTAAGTAGGAGACAGCTAATTGCCCAGCGGCAACAGCTGAGGGAAAGGGGTGTGGTGAACAGCACCCAAACCACAGGGAATAGCCTGTCAAACCTGTCACTTAGAAAGCCGCGCAGAACGTCTGATTCCAGACGCAAGACCACTCGTGACATTACCCCCCCTTTTACGGGTGACCTCCGGGCACCCAGGACCAACTTTATCAGGGTGACATCTGTGAAAGGCTTTTACCAAACGACTGGCATTCACGTCAGATGCCGGTACCCATGACCTCTCCTCAGGACCATAACCCTTCCAATGAACCAGATATTGAAGGGTCCCACGAAGAACTCGAGAATCAATGATCTTGACAATCTGAAATTCCAAATTACCATCCACCAAGACAGGCGCGGGTGGCAAGGGAGATGGCTCCAGAGGTTCAACATACCTCTTCAACAAACATCTGTGAAACACATTATGGATTTTCAGGGCCTGCGGAAGTTCAAGACGAAATGCTACAGGATTAATAATGGCCGTGATTTTATATGGGCCAATAAATCTTGGACCCAACTTCCATGAAGGAACTTTCAACTTAATGTTCCTAGTAGACAGCCACACAGAATCACCCACATTTAGGTCCGGACCATTCATGCGTCTCCTGTCAGCCACACGTTTGTACTTGTTACCCATATTTATCAAGTTACTTTGAATTTTTCGCCATATGGAAGACAATGATGACGAAAAACGTTCTTCCTCAGGAATACCAGAAGTATCAGAACCACAAAATGTGCCAAACTGCGGGTGAAAGCCATATGCACCAAAAAATGGTGACTTACCAGTGGAGTCCTGTCTGCGATTATTTATGGCAAACTCAGCCAGAGACAAAAACGAGGACCACTCCTCCTGGTTCTCAGAGACAAAGCATCTCAAATAAGTCTCCAGATTCTGATTGGTACGCTCAGTCTGTCCATTCGTCTGGGGATGAAAGGCAGAGGAGAAAGACAGTTGTACCCCGAGCCGAGTACAGAACGCCCTCCAGAATCTGGACACAAACCCACGATCAGAGACAACATCAGTGGGAATGCCATGAAGTTTCACAATATTGTCAACAAACACTTGTGCAAGAGTTTTAGCATTGGGGAGTCCGGGTAATGCAATAAAGTGCGCCATTTTACTAAAACGATCTACAACCACCAGAATAACTGTCTTACCAGACGACTCAGGCAGATCAGTGATGAAGTCCATGGATAGGTGAGTCCATGGTCTGGACGGGATGGGTAATGGAAGTAGGGGTCCAGAGGGACGAGTATGTGTCACCTTAGAGCGTGCGCAGACACTACAGGCTGACACATATTCCTCAACACACTTACGCAGACCTGGCCACCAGAATCTACGAGAGATGAGGTCGACAGTGGATTTACTCCCAGGGTGTCCCGCAAGCAACGAAGAATGATGCTCCTCAAAAACCTTATAACGCAAATCAGAAGGAACAAACAACTTCCCGGGAGGGCAAGACTCCGGCACATCTCCCTGGGCCTCAAGCACTTTAGCCTCAAGATCAGGGTAAAGAGCGGATATCACCACTCCTTCAGACAGTATAGGGCTAGGATCTTCAAAATCACCACCCCCGGGAAAACTACGTGACAAGGCATCCGCCTTCACATTCTTAACCCCAGGACGGTATGTGACAATGAAATTGAATCTGGTGAAGAACAAAGACCATCTGGCCTGCCTCGGATTAAGTCGTCTAGCCGACTCCAGGTAAGCCAGATTTTTGTGATCAGTGAATACCGTGATTGGGTGAATCATCCCTTCCAACCAATGACGCCATTCCTCAAAAGCCAACTTAATGGCCAGTAACTCTCTGTTACCCACATCATAATTTCTCTCCGCCACAGAGAGTTTCTTCGAAAAAAAAGCACATGGGCGCCATTTACCAGGTGACGGGCCTTGTGATAACACAGCTCCTACCCCCACATCGGATGCGTCAACCTCCACAATGAAAGGTTGTGACACATCTGGCTGCACCAATATAGGGGCAGAGGAAAAGCACTCCTTTACAGCAGAGAAGGCTTGCAATGCTGCATCAGACCACACAGAGACATCCGTCCCTTTCTTAGTCATGTCAGTTAAGGGTTTAACTATAGTCGAATAGTTCTTAATAAATTTTCGGTAATAGTTGGTGAACCCCAAAAATCGCATAAGAGCCTTCAGATTTTCAGGTCGGTCCCAGTTCAGAACAGCACAGACCTTCTCTGGATCCATACGAAAACCTGAAGATGAAAGCAGGTATCCTAAGAATTGCACCTCATGTACAGCAAAAGCACATTTCTCTAATTTTGCATACAACTTGTTATCTCTTAAGATTTGCAACACCTGCCTCACGTGATCCTGATGTGTCACAATATCTGGAGAATAGATTAGTATGTCATCCAAATACACGACTACAAACCTCCCCACAAGATGATGAAAAATGTCATTAACAAAATGCTGGAAGACAGCAGGAGCATTGGTCAACCCAAAAGGCATGACCAGGTTCTCAAAGTGGCCCTCAGGAGTGTTAAAGGCCGTCTTCCATTCATCCCCTTCCTTGATCCTGACCAGATTATATGCCCCCCTTAAGTCCAACTTGGAGAACACCTTGGCATCAACAATCTGGTTAAACAAGTCAGGAATCAAAGGAAGGGGGTACGGATCACGGACAGTAATCCTATTGAGTTCACGGAAATCCAGACATGGCCTAAGGGATCCGTCCTTTTTTTTAACAAAAAAGAACCCTGCTGCCACAGGAGATTTGGAAGGCCTAATATGTCCTTTGGCCAAACTCTCAGCAATATATTCCTTCATGGCCGTTCTCTCAGGTCCAGAAAGGTTATACAGCCTAGATTTAGGCAATCTTGTTCCAGGGATTAGATTGATAGGACAAATCGTATTCCCGGTGAGGGGGTAAATCCTGACATCCACCTTCAGAAAATACATCAGAGAAATCCGATATAAAAGAAGGAAGTGGTTAAAGCAGAAAAAGATGTATTAAGGCAATTGTCAACACAATAATCGCCCCAATCCACAATTTGTCTAGTATGCCAGTCAATGGACGGATTATGTTTGCTTAACCACGGTAAACCCAGAACCACAGGAGCAGGAAGACCTTCCAACACAAAACATGAAATAAGCTCCTGATGAAATTCACCCACTCTTAATTTGATATCATGCACCATCTGAGACAAACACTTCTGAGAGAGAGGTGCAGAATCAATGGCAAACACAGAAATCCTCTTATCCAAAGAACTTGGTGACAATCCATGCATACGGACAAACTGAGCATCAATCAAGTTCACCCCTGCCCCGCTGTCAATAAACACCTCAATTTTCACAACCTTTGATTCTAGCGCCACCTCGGCAGTCAGGAGAAAACGGGTACTGCAGGATGAAGACAAATGCACATTTTCAGTCTCCCTACCCACTCCACCAAGAGTGAGATGAGAATTCAACGCCCCCTTTTCTTTTCTCTCCTTTAGAGATAGGAAGCATGGACATACATTGATAAAGTGTCCTTTCTGACCACAGAAAAAACACACACCCTTTTTATTACCAAGATGATTGCGGGTGGCTACAGGAGTGGCTCCCCCTAATTGCATAGGTTCATCCCCAGACATCAACCTAGGGGAATATTCACCCAAAGTGTCATAGGAAGCTGGTACACTATGTGATAGTACGTCCTGAGAGCGGGGGCCCCTAGATCGCTCTCTCAGGCGCCTATCCATGCGTACAGCAAGAGACATAGCGGCTTCCAAAGACACAGGGGTTTCCTGAAAGGCCAAAGCGTCCTTCAGCCTTTCAGACAAACCTTGACAGAATTGGCTACGTAAAGCCGGATCGTTCCATTCAGTATTGGTCGCCCACCTCCGAAACTCAGAGCAATAAGTCTCAACCGGCCGCTCACCCTGACAAAGGTTACGTATCTGGGTCTCCGCCAGGGAGATACGATCCGGGTCATCATAGATAATCCCTAGGGTCTTGAAAAATTCATCTACCGACCGGAGAGACAGCGATCCGGCCGGTAGAAAAAAGGCCCATGACTGCGCATCCCCTTTAAGCAGCGAGATGACCACACCAACCTTCTGTTCCTCATTACCAGAAGAATGTGGACGCAGTCTGAAATACAATTTGCACGCCTCCCTAAATAGAACAAAATTATCACATTCCCCAGAAAATCTATCCGGGAGGGGGACCTTATGCTCCAAACAGGCCTGACACTCAGCACCCCCAGAACCACCAGCCTGTGGACTCTGAATCTGGTTGCGGATGTCAGCCACCTCCAAGCTGAGTCCCTGCAGCCGTTCAGCCAGTGTAGCAATAGCATCCATGTCAGCACAAAAATGACATAAATTTTTGTTAGTGGCGGTTTATAATGTCACGCTCGGGTGTGGGGGGAAAAGCCACACCGAGCGTATGAGGGATGGGAACAGACAAAACCAGGGAACTGGTCACCTCCTGCAGGGGACCCTAAGACTAGGCCCTAGCTGGCTACCAGTATGAACTAACCCGGGTGGTAGGAAAGCTCATACACAGGAACCTAATCTGAGTAAACCCTAGAACACCCTGCAGTCTAATGACACAAGAGAGTAACCTGTTCCTCCAAGCGTAAGGAGGAACAGGAGACTCAAACAGGAATAACCAAAGGAAGGGAAAACACTTAACTTTAAGTAGAACTCAGCAACAGGATCTCAGCCGAGATCCACACCACTCTCAACCAGGTATGTAGCAGATATAAACCGCAAGGGATACTGGGAGAGGAAGAGGTAAGTAGGAGACAGCTAATTGCCCAGCGGCAACAGCTGAGGGAAAGGGGTGTGGTGAACAGCACCCAAACCACAGGGAATAGCCTGTCAGATATGTCACTTAGAAAGCCGCGCACAACGTCTGATTCCAGACGCAAGACCACTCGTGACACCTCTGTCTTCCACTCATTACCTGTAGTAATGGCACCTGTTTGAACTTGTTATCAGTATAAAAGACACCTGTCCACAACCTCAAACAGTCACACTTCAAACTCCACTATATTTTTTTTATTTTTTTTTTAAGCCCGAGGAGCGTGCTTTCTAACACCAAGTGCACAAAATCGTGCAGTGTGCCACACAAAAACGTGCCCAAGGATACGGTCCATTGCAGGCCCCCTTTGAAAGAAGATAGGCCCCCTAGAACCCTCCCAATCCCTCAAGGCCAGAAGGCTCCTGCAAGGGACTGGGACAAAATGGTGACTCCCAGCCGAAGCCAGGTGTACACCCAAATGGTCAATCCTCAGCCGAGGGTACGCCCCGTCTGTGCCCTGCCATCAACTCCGGGCATCACCCCAGGGTGTCAGGACAGGGCTCGGCAACTAAGCTGGTCTCCCCCCGGAAGGGGAGACCGTGGGGTTTGCAGGGGGGTGCGGAACCTAATGGCCACACACACCCCCCCTAGACCTCTAGGGCGGTACCCAGAGAGCATTTGGATGTTCCAGAAGAGTAGTGGGAGAATGTCATATGGTCAGATTAAACCAAAGTAGAACTGTTTGGTACAAACACAACTCATTGTGTTTGGAGGAGAGTGAATGCTGAGTTGCATCCAAAGAACACTATGCCTACTGTGAAGCATGGGGGTGGCAACATCATGCTTTGGGGCTGTTTCTCTGCAAAGGGACCAGGACGACTGATCCGTGTACATAAACGAATGAATGGGGCCATGTATCGTGAGATTTTAAGTGCAAACCTCCTTCTATCAGCAAGGGCACTGAAAATGAAACGTGGCTGGGTCTTTCAGCATGACACTGATCCCAAGCACACCACCAGGACAATGAAGGAGTCTCCAGATCTCAACTCCATAGAAAACCTTTGGAGGGAGTTGAAAGTCCGTGTTGCCCAACGACAGCCCCAAAACATCACTGCTCTAGAGGAGATCTGCATGGAGGAATAGGCCAACATACCAGCAACAGTGTGTGCCAACCTTCTGAAGACTTACAGAAAACGTTTGACCTCTGTCATTGCCAACAAAGGATATATAACAAAGTATTGATATGAACTTTTGTTATTGACCAAATACTTATTTTCCACCATAATTTGCAAATAAATTTGATTTTCTGGATTTGTTTTCTCATTTTGTCTCTCATAGTTGAGGTCTACCTATGATGTCAATTACAGGCCTCTCTCATCTTTTTAAGTGGGAGAACTTGCACAATTGGTGGCTGACTAAATACTTTTTTTCCCCCACTGTATATATTATCATGGTGGGAGCAGAACATGAAGTCTTTTTCATTATCATGCGTACAGTTCCAATTGTCATAAAAATCATGTTCCATGGACTTAGACACGGGGAAGGTCTATTGCGCTGTGAAATCCAAATCATGGTTAACTATAATGTTAAAATCCCCAAATAATAATAAAGTGATCCCTCAAGATACAGTGGCCTCAGGATACAATATTTTCAACATATAATGGTCTTTTCTGACCCATCGTCAGTTGAAACCAGACTCAACATACAATGTCTCAGACTCAGATCCAACCATCAAGGCCACTTCTCTGGTAAAATATCTGTATTAGTCACTAGTTAGCAGCTATTCCTGACAGTTATATGTAAGGCTACTTTCACACTAGCGTTTTTAAATTCCGGTATTGAGTTCCGTCATAGGGGCTCAATACCGGAAAAAAACGATTCGGTTTTGTCCCCATTCATTGTCAATGGGGACAAAACTGAACTGAAGACAACGGAATGCTCCTGAAAGCATTCCGTTCTGTCTTCAGACCGGAGAACAAACCGCAGCATGCTGCATTTTTCTCTCCGGTCCAGGCATCCGCACCAAGACGGATCCGGAATGACCCCCAATGCAAGTCAATGGGGACGGATCCGTTTGGTGTGACCAACATGGTAAACGGATCCGTCCTCCATTGACTTTCAATGGAGTTCAGGACGGATCCGTCACCACATACATACATACACACACATACACATACATACTTACATACTCCAGGCAGGCAGGCCGCATGTCTTCATGCCTAGGAGGCGCGCCGCTATGACGATTCCCTACAGTGCCCAGCAGAGGGCGCTGTGGGGAATCGTCATAGCTGCGCGCCTCCGGGGCGTGAAGACATGCGGCCTGCCTGCCTGGAGTATGTAAGTATGTATGTTTGAGTGTGTATGTCTGTATATGGTACTGTGTGACATGTCCCTGCGGCAGTCCGGATCTGACGGCACCCTTCACCTGCCGGATCCGGACTGCCGCTAGTGTGAAAGAGGCCTAAGGATTTGTTTTATCTGTCTTAGTTATCTGCTTATTTTTGATAAATCTTCATTTTCTCTTATCTTGGATGACATTTTGGGGCTTTGGAACCGATTACTCAACTTACAATGGTTTCAACATACAATGGTCGTCCTCGAACCAATTAATATTGTATCTTGAGGGACCACTGTAGTTTACCCTGTATTTTAGGTCTCAAGTGAAGTCATCAGTGAATTCAGATAGGATATCTGGGAGAAATTTGGCACATAAACATTAATAATAGTGTATAAGGTGTTGTTAATTATGCAGATGAGCGCAATATACCTTCCTCGATTGTCAATCCACATCCACCACTTCCTTTTCTAAGAATGTCACTTGATCGTGAATGGCTATACACACTTCTGCTCTTTTCTTGGGTTTATTAGAGCAGTAACTATAAGGGTATTGTTTATGGGCAAATTTAGGCGAATGACCTCTCTTAAAATGTGTTTTCTGTATGCAGAGTACACTCGCACTAAGAGCCCTAGCATCATTCCGTAGTAAGGACCTTTTGTAAGGACTACTAAGGCCCTTGACATTCATAGAGGCATATTTAATAGACATTATTACACCATATAGTTCTGGAAATCAAGTACACTCTTGGTAAATGTAAGAAAGATCCATACTACCTAACCTGAATGCACAGGTGGCATTTTAGTGCCCTAAGAACAGAAGGCCAACTAGGCAAAAAATTAAGAGTTAGGCTACTTTTACACTTGCGTTTGCAGGATCCGTTTGTGAGATCCGTCACAGGCCATGGTCAAGCATCTCTCATTATAAATGAGCTGCAAATCAGGAAGGTCAGTGCAGATTATTCGCTCACCACCCTATGAAGTGCCCTCCTGTCCTCTTTCGTGCTACTACCGATAATGTTTCCTGTCATAATACTCTCGATGACACAGGTGTAGAAATTCTTTAGGATCCTGAGGGGTAGTCTGAATTCCCTCAGGTGTCTGAGATGATAAAGACGCTGACGAGCCTTCTTTACCAAGAAGTTGATATGACTAGCCCAAGATAATTCTTGTGTAATATGTACACCCAGGTATTTAAAACTGGCCACACGCTCCACTATATCCCTATTAATCCGGACAGGCTGATAGATCCTCTTCCGCTTCTTGCTGAAATCCACCACCACTTCCTTTGTTTTGCTGACATTCAGACTGAGATGGTTATTTCAGCACCAGGTTACCAAGTGATTGATCTCCTCCAGGTAGGCCATCTTGTTGAAGATCAGACCTACCACAACAGTGTCGTCAGCAAATTCACAAATTAACTGGAGATGGCCACGCAATCATAAGTATATAATGCATAAAGCAATGGACTCAGGACACAGCCTTGTGGGGCGCCAACATTCAAGATGAGGGGGAATGAAACATGTTCGCCTACACGTACTATTTGAGATCTATCTGACAGAAAGTTAGTGATCCACTGACATAGTGATTGGTTTAGACCTAGGTTCTTCAACTTAGTAGCCAGTGTAGAGGGGATTATGGTGTTGAAAGCAGAGTAAGGCCTCTTTCACACTAGCGGCAGCACGGATCCGGCAAGTGAAGTGTGCCGCCAGATCCGTGCTGCCACAGGGACATGTGTGGGGCCGGAACCGCGCTCCGGCCCCACACATGTCACACAGTACATACACACAGACATATACAAATACACATACATACTTACATGCTCCCAGCAGGTCTCCACAGCGCAGGAGGAGCAGGACGGCGCACACACAGGACGATTCCCCACATCGCCCGGTCGAATCGTCCTATGTGTGCGCCGGCCTGCTCCTCCTGCGCTGTGGAGACCTGCCGGGAGCATGTAAGTATGTATGTGTATTTGTCTGTGTATGTTTATGTGTATGTCTGTATGTGTGTATGTATGTGTGCAGGTGACGGATCCGTCATGAACTCCATTGAAAGTCAATGGAGGACGGATCTGTTCACCATTGTGTCACACCAAACTGATCCGTCCCCATTGACTTTCATTGGGGGTCATGACGGATCCATCTTGGTGCGGATGCCAGGACCAGAGAGCAAACCGCAGCATGCTGCGGTTTGTTCTCCGGTCTGAAGACGGATGACGATTCCACCAGGCGCCCAGCAGAGGGCGCTGTGGGGAATCGTGACCTGTGTGAGCCGTCCTGACGCTCTGAAGACCTGCCGGGGAGCATGTAAGTATGTATGTGTGTTTGTATGTCTTTATGTGTGTGTATGTTTATGTCTGTATGTGTCTATGTGTACCCGGATCCGTAATGGACTCCATTGAAAGTCAATGGAGGGCGGATCCGGTTACCATTATGGTCACACCAGACGGATCCACCCCCATTGACTTGCATTGGGGGTCATTCCGGATCCGTCTTGGTGCGGATGCCTGGACCGGAGAGCAAACCGCAGCATGCTGCGGTTTGTTCTCCGGTCTGAAGACGGAACGGAATGCTTTCAGGAGCATTCCGTTGTCTTCAGTTCAGTTTTGTCCCCATTGACAATGAATGGGGACAAAACTGAAGCGTTTTATTCCGGTATTGAGCCCCTATGACGGAACTCAATACCGGAATTTTAAAACGCTAGTGTGAAAGTAGCCTGAGACAGTACTGTGTGCAATAGATAATTAATAGCATTGTCTGTAGAATGGTTAGTGCGGTAAGCAAATTGTAGGGCATCCACTAGGAAGTGAAGAGATGATAAGGTCTCTGACCAGCCTTTCAAAACACTTCATCACAATTGAGGTCAATGCTCGGCGAAATAATCTTTCAGATAGGTTGGTTGTGATTTCTTCAGGACAGGGACGATAATGGCCTTTTTGAAGCATGCTGGGACAGCAGACAATTGCAGAGATTGTGGTAAACACTGGGGCTAGCTGATTAGCACAAGATCTGAGAACTCGACCAGAGATAGCATCTGAACCTGCTGCCTTCCTTGTGTTCAACCTCTTAAAAGCCATCCTCGCCTCATGTTCTGTGATAAGGGTGGGAACACACTCTGATCTAGTTGGCTTCCTGGCCATCCTACAATTAACAGGTAGAAGACAATTGGCAGCATTAACAGGGGCTTCACCATCAAAGCGTGCATAGAAAGAATTAAACTCCTCTGATTTAAAGTCAGTTATCATTCGAGGCCCATGCCATAGACTCTTTGCACCATTTTGTTGGAATTGTAGCTCTAACCTCCTTCCAGAACAGTGTTTTGCTTCCTTTATGATGCAACCTTATACTTGGCCATATTTCCAGTGATAATCCGCCTGTTAAAAGCTGCTGAACGGAGTGACAAAGAATCCCGGATGATTTTATCTACCCACGGCTTCTGATTCGGGAATGATCTGATGGTATGTTTTAGGACTGTATCATCCACAACTTTAACAACAAACCCCACAACTTCCTCTGTGAACATATTAATGTCGTCAGAGCTCTGCCTAAACATATCCCAGTCAACATCATCCAATCATCTTCTGATCGTTCCGTCCACCGCATTACCTCTTTCCGCACCGGAGCTCCCTGAGTTTTTTTTATACTTTGGCATAAGAAAAGTAGCAGGGGGATTGGATTTGCCAAGTGGTGAGTGAAGCTGTGCCTTATACCCCTCTTTAAAGGGTTTCTGTCATCACATTTTACCATATTAAACCGGATGACATTTGCAATGTGCAAATGTCACCTGAGGTCTAATATGGTACAAATATACCTCTATGTGTCCCTGTTTTTATAAAAATTCATCTTTACTAATATTCAAATTAGCTTTACTAGGTGCAGGGGGCGGTAACCCTGCACCTAGTGGCGCCGTTTCCCCACCTCTATTCACGCCTCCTCGGTTGTGATTGACAGGGCCAGGCAGCTTGCTCTTTCTGCTGCTGGCCCTGTCCGTGGTCTAAATCCCGGGCCTGCGCCGTGCGCGCTTATTTCGGCGCAGGCGCAGTGAGCGCCGCTGGCTGTCGGGCTCCCGGCTTCCTCACTGCGCCTGCGCCGATGACGTCACACTACACCTGGAAGAGAAGCCAGCGGGACTCACTGCGCCAGCGCCGAAATAAGCGCGCACGGCACAGGCCCGGGATTTAGAGCATGGACAGGGCCGGCAGCAGAAAGAGCAAGCTGCCTGGCCCTGTTAATCACAACCGAGGAGGCGTGAATAGAGGTGGGGAAACGGCGCCACTAGGTGCAGGGTTACCGCCCCCTGCACCTAGTAAAGCTAATTTGAATATTAGTAAAGATGAATTTTTATAAAAACAGGGACGCATAGAGGTATATTTGTACCATATTAGACCTCAGGTGACATTTGCACATTGCAAATGTTATCTGGTTTAATATGGTAAAGTGTGAATCTTTCTGTCAATGCGAGAGACTGTGAAAAACTTGGCCAGCTGGATAGCATAGTCCAGAATTGTTGGACGCAACCATGTTTCGCTGAAGCATAAGAGGTTACAGTCCCAGATATCTCTCTGGAACTTAATCCTAGAGCGGAGGTCATCCAGCTTATAACTGCGTGTTAGCCAGGAAAATACTGGGGAGAGGAGGGCAGTGTGCACGCGCATGCTGTCTGCTCCTGACACCGACTCGCTTCCCCCTTGCCCAACATCGCTTCTGGGCTCGTTCATTGTTATCCCGCAGGAGCTTATTTGGCCACTTCGAGTTCAAAGCCAGCAGTGGTCAGTTAATTGTAATCCAATAGAAATAAGAATGTTTCTATCATATCTGATGGGAGTAGCATTGAGAAAAGAGAAGAAAATACAAAAAAAAAACAGCATAAAAATCTAAAGTTTGTAAGGAGCTGTCGTGACGGCTGCCTGCCTCACCGATGCAATCTCCCTTGTCTTAGGCATCAAATTCAAGGAGATCTTGAGGCTAATCTACTCAGGAGCTCTAACCCTTTTTCTAGAGATGAGATGGAGTGTTGCCATTTCTAGTTATAAGAATCTTTGTGGAGAAACTCCACTGGTAAGGGATTCCAAGTTGGCGAAGCCCTTGTGTACATGGTAGCAGTCATCTGTGACAAATCAGTGAATAGTGCAATTTCTTGAAAAGGATCCGGCATCATGAGAACTGAAAGTCTTTTACATTGGAAATCCCAGTTATAGCAAGCCCTGGCAGCATGAAAACAAAGGTACGACACAGAGCTAAACAAGATAATGAAAATAAAAAAGAATTGCTTCTGGTAGGATCATTTGGTCAAAATTCAGGCAGATTTAGGTACTTTTCTGTATTTAGCATGAACTCAGAAAACCCATTTAATGCAGGATTACCTAATAAGATGTATGAAAATGGGTTTTCTTAAATGGACAAATCCTTCATTAAGCATTCAGCTTTACAAAGTATCTATCACATACATGTACTCAATCTGCTTAAAAAAGAGCACCTAACAAAAGAAAATGAAAAGACCTTTCAGTGGCACAAAGCCTAATACTGTACTCCCGAGAGTCTCTGATGTCAAAATTTCCTGTCCTTTAATTCTGTCTACTGTCAGTGATGTGGAGATCCAACGCCAAATACAACAATGGTTGTAGATATAGATTAGGAGAACTCATTCAGTCAGCAAGCGGTAGCAGTATGCAATCCCCAAAATATAGTCTGGTGTCTACATGGTTGTAGCACTTTGAGCTCATAGATTTGGACAAATGTCACCAGGCAGTTACTGACTATTTTTCATGATGAGCAGCTGGAGCACGCAGGAAGAAGTTCTCTTATAGGTCCTCTAAGTACTCTTGCTTCTTTCTACACATTTGATAAGGTGAGATGACTTCTAATGGATTTCTCCCTGTAGTATATATGCCTGAGATCAGGATATTAGACTATGAGCCACACTTAGGACAAGGAAGGAGCAATGTCGGTAAATATATTTCGTCTACAGCTCTGCTGCATACGTGGTTCTCTATAAATAACAGAGATGATCCAACCTGCACATATTGTAACTCCTCTCTAGGTAAAGCTTATGGAGAAACAGGCAACTCACATCAAATAACCAACTCCATTCACATGCTCCAAGTTACTAGAACCGTCACTTAGCAGGAAATTCACATAAAGCATTATTTTCATCTAAGAGCTTCCTGGAAGAGATCTAATCGGCCTTAAGATTAGGAGGATTTCCTATATGCATCAAGGCTGGCCTCAGCGTAAGGAACAATACAACCAATGCAAAAGAAGTGATCCCAGCTCAGTCCTACTTGACATTGCCTTACTACACAGCAGGACTTATTCCATTAATATAGCAAAATCTACAGGGAGCAATTATTAAGACTGACGTTTTAATTTAAAAAAATGTCCGCAAAAATTTTCAAATTTTTGATGCCATAAAGCTGTTGAGAAGGCCTGGGTAATAATTACAGTATACAGTTATATATAAGTCATAGATACCATTATTAGACTTCTGTTCACTGTATTTGCCCAGAAAGCCCACACACTTAACTGCACATAACCATAGGTCCCCATTCACCCAACACAGGACAAAAGAGTGTCCTTTTGGTCTCCGTCTGGGTGGCATATGGCGGCTTACCGGTTTGCACTTTTCTTTACAAAGAACCAACGCAAAGAATGTAAAGCACGCAAAATAGGTTTTCTTTACATTGTGGCCAATGGCTGACGTGTCTGGCTTTACAGAGGCATATTTCGGAGGTATACATAGGGTTATACTTCCAATGTTCACCTCTAACATATAGCCCAAGTGCAGTGCCGGCTCCAGGTTCATGTTGGGCCTTGGGCGATAAATCTCAGTGGGCCCCCTTCTGGTATTTTTTTTACATTTACATGTCCCCCTGTGGCTCCCACACCGTATACTGACCCCAGTCCTCCCCAGAAAGTATAATTACTCCCCCAATGCCCACGCACACAGTATAATGACCCCCTCCAATGACCCCTCACACAGTATAATGACCCCCAGTGCCCCCCCATACAGTATAATGACACCCCAGTCTCCATTAAGAATAATGACCCCCTAGTGGCACCCACACAGTATAATGACTTCCTGTGGCCCCCATACAGTGTAATGACCCCCAGTGGCCCCCTCACTGTATGGAAGGGGCACAGAGGGTTGTTATACTGAATGAGGGCTCTGAGGGTCATTATACTGAATGGAGGGTCACTGTGGATCATTATACTATATGGGGGCACTGGGGGTCATTATACTGTGTGTGTGTATGTGTGTGTAAGGGGCCCTCACACAGTATAATGACCTAACAGTGGCCCCCTCACATACCTATCATTGCTGGAGCGCATGAGAGACGGTGGTCCTTTCATTCACCAACCACAGCTTATCTCCCTGCGCTTCTTCTCTCCTACGGCCCAGCGCAGCAGTGAGACACACGTCATGACATCACCGCTGGGCCTAGAGGAGAGAAGAAGCTGCGGTTGGTGAATGAAATGACTGCTGGCTCCCCTGCGCTCCAGCAATGAGTGCTTCCATCTGTATTGATGGAAGCGCTCATAGCAGCGCAGTGGGCCCCCCCAGGAACACTTGCCTGGGTATGCTGGGTGGTGACTCGGCCCTGCCCAAGTGTGATGTGAAGAGAGTCGTACTGTAATGTAGCTAAAAGGATTTCCACCTTTTTTACGTGAACAATCTCTAACCCTATCCCTCAGAAGAGGGTTATAGCCTCAAAATGTATATGCAATGCATGTTTCCATTCACTGACAGCAGGCAGAGGTCTGGAAAACAGTGAGGAATTGAATGTGGGCCCCAGTTCCCCATTCACTGCAGTATAGCTGAAAACAGAGAGATGAAGAGGGAAGCGGAGACTCCATATGTGCATGGCCATCCAATTACACCGCTAATCCACAGCCATCTGGCCATGTCCGAACGCAACCTAAAAGGGGTTCAAATACGACAATTTACGCTGATTCCTACTTACTTTTTACTATGATCATCATTAATACTTGTCAGCTAATGATCTATGCAGAAAGCTATTTTCACATACTTCTGTGCCTAAATATTCACGTAATCTGGTGACATTTTAAAATCCATTGCATGTTAATTGTTTCTGTGGATTACGCCCAGAAAAGATAGAGATTAGTTCCATCGAATTACATGTGGCTAATCCGCGGGTAGATCCACTGGCATATCCATAGCAGAAATCTGAATATCTTTTTTAAGTAATCTTGAGGTTACTTAAAAAAAAAAAATCACAAAGCTGTATTGAATAGCAAGTGATTAAAAAGAAAAAAAAAATACAAAACACGGAATACTACAAATACTGTACGTAGCCGAGACAAGACAAAACCCCATCCTTTTTCCCTAGAGCATAATACAGTATAGTACAGTATAAAGTACGACCTTTTCAAAACAGACAATAGCAAACAAAATTCTTCTCCGGTGTAAAATACCTTCACGCTAAACGTATTAAGTTACAATACAAACAAAGGTTATGCTACTGTACTGCCCCCTGGTGACTGTAGGTGTGAATGTCAGGAGAAAAAAGGCGAACGATAAACACTAAAGACATGAGAAACCTGAACGAGTAACTAAAATTGTATTAAACTTTATTTAAAAATGCTTATTTTGTTAATATTGCTGTTTCACTCAGCAAATAATCACCCAAAGTCCTAAGTAGTGAAGCAATGGGGGAGCGAGCGAATGCTGCACAGACAAGAGCACACGTCACTACTTCTGCCCGTGCCCCCTCAGCTTGGCTAAATGATGGCATAGTGGTACCCTGTATATATGTGCTATGCCAGGATTAGCTGAGCCGAGCGGGCTCCTGCTTTTCCCACTGCGCTCAGCTAAAAGCAATGTACTGAATCAAAAGCACAATAGGCCAGGAGTTTGGGTGCCTCTGTGCATAGTATAACAGCAAAGTCATTGATAAAGTGCATTAGTAAAATGAATTTAAGGCCATTCTGGATATTTTTTAAATGAAGTTTAATAAACGTTTAGTTACGCTTTAACCCCTTCCTGATGCAGAGATTTTTTTTTTACTCCCATACCTTTTTTATTTTAGGGCTTGTACTTTCTAAGCGCACCAGTTAATATTACATACGATGTAGTGGGAAGCTGGTAAAAAAAAAACAAATGGGGTAGAATTGGAAAAAAAAATGCAATTCTACCACAGTTTTATGGGTTTCATTTTTAAGGCATTCCCTATGCACTAAAAGTTACCTGTTACCCTCGT
This sequence comes from Rhinella marina, assembly GCA_900303285.1. Lineage (NCBI taxonomy): Eukaryota > Metazoa > Chordata > Amphibia > Anura > Bufonidae > Rhinella > Rhinella marina. The sequence goes on from ONZH01004164.1 coordinate 1,203,351, forward strand.
TCTCTGGGTCAGTAAAATTACCACCATACCACATCTATATAGTTTTTCCTGTGTTTTAATACTTTTAAAACTTATTTCCGTTTTCCACCCTACTCGCGCTCTCCATTCTGCCAACGACCTAAGATTAATATCCTCCATAATTCGAACCTCTCACTCCCGTCTTCAAGACTTTTCTCGAGTTGCACCTGTGCTCAGAAATGCATTTCCCCGGATAATCTGACTAAGGCCCCATTCACACGACCGTATGTACATTTCCGCATCTTATCCGCATTTTTGCAGATAAGATGCGGAACCATACGGACCCATTCCTTTTTCCATAGGAGAAAAAAAATGCGGAATGCACACCGTGTGCATTCCGCATCCGTATATTACGGAAGTTCTCCCGCAAAAAAATTAAACATGTCCTATATTAAAGTCAATGGGTCCGCAAAAATGCGGAACACTACAGAAGACTTTCTTCCGTTCCGTTTTTGTACGGATCACGGAATACATACGGTCGTGTGAATGGGGCCTAAGGGATCATTCAGACGACCGTATACGTTTGGTGGTCTGCAAATTGCGGCTTCGCAAAACATGGATACCGGCATGTGCGTTCCAGCCCTATGATACAAATGCCTATTCTTGTCCGCAACTGCAGACAAGGATGGGACATGCTGTATCTTTTTTGCGGGGCCGTGAAACGGAAGTACGGTGTGCTGTCCATATCTTTTGCAGCCCCAATGAAATATACGGTTGTGTGAATGAGCCCTAATTCCCAACTTACTTAGCTTCAAATGTGCCTTAAAAGCACATCTTTTCAGGCAGGCTTATCATGTTCCCTAATCTGACTCTTCCCCTCCCCCAATCCTTATTCTGACAGTTAGTCCTCTTTCACACGAGGGAGTTTTCCGTGAGGGTGCGATGCATGAAGCAAACACGTAGCATCCGCACTGAATCCTGACCCATTCATTTCATGAGCGTCGTTCTTCATTTCAAGAGTTCGTGTTCAAGAAAAATCGCAGCATGTTCTAAATTCTGCATTTTTCACGCAGCTCTTGTCCCATAGAAGTGAATGGGGCTTCAGTGAAAAACAGATTGCATCTAGATGCAATGCGTTTTTCACTGATGGTTGCTAGGAGATGTAGATTGTTATTCTTCATATTTTTCACGCGTTTTAAAAATGCATCAAAAACTGATTGCATTTGCAGAGAAATAACTGAAACACTCAACGCAATCGCAGACAAAATTTGACTGAACTTACGTGCAAATCCATCCGTTTTTTTCCTGAACAGACCCTGAGAGAATCTGGAATGCTCGTCGTTATCCCCACACACAATGCACTAGCTCAGTGATGCCCAACATGCGGCCCTCCAGCTGTTGTAAAACTCCCATCATGCCCCTCTGTAGGCTGATAGCTGTCTGAGCATGCTGGGAGTTGTAGTTTTGCAACAGCTGGCATGCCGCAGGTTGGGCATCCCTGCTGTAGCTCATGCAGCTTCGCCTGCACAACTCTATTTAGTACATAGCTGGCCGGACCACTTTGTAAAACAACCAACTTTATACTTTTTGTCCTCCCCATTCCCTCATAGATTGTAAGCTCTTGCGAGCAGGGCCCTCACTCCTAGTGTTTTATTTGTTTATTACCCTCTAAGTTTGTGATGTCTCTTGATTCGTACATGAACCCTCTATATTGTAAAGTGCGCTATATAAAAACATTATTACATTAAAAAAAAAAGTTGCAAAAATGTTTTTTCTATGCATTGTCATAACTTTTTCATATTTACATCTACTGAGCTGTGTGAGGGTTAGTTTTTTGTGGGGCGATCTGTAGTTTTCTTTGATACCATTTTGGCTTGTGTACATCTTTTTGGTTCCTTTTTATTCAAAAATATTTTTGGGGAGGAAGTGGGAAGAAAAACAGCAAGTTTGCCATTTTGATTTGTTTTCTGTTTGTGATCGAGTTTTACAATCTTGTATAGTTACTAATGCAATTATGTTAGTTACTGCACATATGTACATGTATGAAGGGCCACATAAATTTTTACCTAAACAAACTAAAGGCCCTTTTACACGGGCCGATGTGTCTCCCTGCCCGAGGGCCGATCAGCGATATCGGCGCTCGGGCAGGGAGCCTTTACACGGCCTGATGAATCGAGCGCCGGGCCGCACGAGTGATCGCTGTATCGCTCGTGCGGCCGGGAAGCTCCATACTGTCAGGCGCACATCGCCTGTTTACACAGGCCGATGTGCGCCCGACAGATTGGATCTTTTGTAGAAACCAAAAGATCCAATCAGCCGACGAACGAGCGTTTTGCTCGTTCGTCGGCTGATTAGGGCCACTTTTACACGGGCCGATTATCGGCACTAGCGTTCCTAGGAACGATTTTTCGGCCGATAATCGGCCCGTGTAAAAGGACCTTAAGCCAATTGTGACTGGTTTAGCAAACTTTGTTTTCTCCCGTGTACAGGGAGAAGCAGCGGTGCAGGGACTAGGGGCGGTGCTGGGAGCGGAGTAAGTATATTACCTGTCAGGGGACCTGCACATATGGGGGCTGTTTGAGAACTTGGATAACCCCTTCATGTAGAGATTAAGTCCGGTCTTTAAACATGGCACCTGCTCGCACGTGCATCGGGCGCCATAGCCGTTGGGTTTCTGCTATTTAAAATAGCAAACACCTGCGGCACATGGCATAGCCATAAGGCTGATCGCATACATTTTCCCTTTCAGATGCTGTGGTCAAATGTGACCACGTCATCAAAGTACTCCGGAAGAGGAAGCCGCGCCTCCGGTCCAGTAACAGCGTTCTCTGGCTGAGATCAGTGAACCTGTTATATTGCTCTAACAGATGAAGCCTCAAGAAGGCTTCGGAGTCTATTAGAGTAATATACCAATACACGCCACTAGGTGGCAGCACTGTATTGTTATATTGAAAATTAAGAGTTCAATGATGGCTATATAGTAGAGTTGAGCGAACGTGCTCGTAACGAGCACTGTAATGCTCGGATCCCCTGCGCTCCGCAGCCATCCGGATCCGTCCTCCTCACCCGACTGCAAGTCAGTGGGGACGGATCCGTTTGGTATGACACACTCGTGTGTCATACCAAACGGATCCGCCCCCATTGACTTACAGTCAGGTGAGGACGGATCCGGATGCCTGCGGCCATGCGAGCGCAGGGGATCCGAGCACTACAGTGCTCGTTACGAGCACGTTCGCTCAACTCTACTATATAGCCATCAATGAACACAATGGGCAATCTAATGATTGCCAGTTATGGTCACCCAGGGTGACTTAAAAAAAGTAAAAAGTTAAAAAAGTTTTTACAAAAATAAAAAAAAATTATAAAAGTTCAAATCACCCCCCTTTGCCCAAAATAAAAATACGTAACCAATAAAAAAATATACATCATGGGCATCACCATGTGCAAAAATACCCATACAATCAAAATATAACAATATTAATAGCATACAGCTATTCACCATTTTTTGTCACTTCAACTCCCCAATATTTTTTTTTTATAAAAAGTGATCAAAAAGTCGCACACACTTCATTGGTATCACTGAAAAGTACAGATCACCCCGCAAAAAATGAGCACTCACACAGCCCCGTAAACAAAAGTTATAGGGGTCAGAATATGGTGATAATTTTTTTTTTCAGTATTAAAATTATACTAGTGTGGTTTCGTTGTAACCGTACAGACCTGGAGAATGACGATAACTGGTCAATTTTACCGCATAGTGAACGGTGTAAAAAAATAAAAACCTTTGCCTTTGAGTTTTTTCCCACTACATGGTATGCAATCGTAAATGGCGCCATTAGAAAGTACAACTTGTCCCGCAAAAAATAAGCCCTTGTAAGGCTATGTGAACGGAAAAATAAAAAAAGTTAGGACTATAGGGAGGCAGGGAGTTAAAAAGGAAAAAGCAAAAATGGAAAATTGCAGGGTCCTCTAAGGGTTAAAAGTATATGGCATGTGCAGGAAACCACAGAGGAGCAGTGCACCGTGCATTTTTTTACATTAGTATTTTATCAGTCCCATCATGCCAAATATATAGTTTTTTTCATACTTTCCAAATAAAAATGGTCCTATAAGTTTAAAGGGCTTATCCGAGTTATATTTATTGATGACCTGTCCTCAGGATAGGTCATCAATATCAGATCAGTGGGGGTCCAATACCCAATACCCCTGCCGATCAGCTGTTTGAAGAGGAGGCGCGCGCCGTACCAGCACTGCCTCCTCTTCATACAAGTGTAAAGGAAGGAGCCTTCCCATTGAAATGAATGGGGCAGTTAGATGTAATTACACCTGCTCACCGCTACCCATGTTACGGCTAGGATGTAAACAATGAAGAGGAGGCAGCGCTGGTACGGCGCGCACCACCTCTTCAAACAGCTGGTATTGATGACCTATCCTGATATAGGAGCAGGAGAACGGAAAGGACGGATTCAGGACATAACTGAGCCCAATGGAGCCTAAGGGACCCCATAGACTATAATGGGGTCCGTTAGGTTTCCGCTCAGAAGATGATTTTTGAAGTGGAGACAAAAGTCCTGCGTGCACAACTTTTGTCTCCGCTTCAAAAATCATCTTCTGAGCGGAAACCTAACGGACCCCATTATAGTCTATGGGGTCCCTTAGGCTCCATTGGGCTCAGTTATGTCCCGAATCCGTCCTTTCCGTTCTCCTGCTCCTATAACGGAGCAGGAGAACGGAAGCCCTAATGGTGATGTGAACGAGCCCTAACCCCTTTAAGTTAATAGATTTGGTCCAAGTGATACATATTTAATACGAAGCTCATGTGTACAACGCGGTTCACTGAGATGTATGGCAATGTACAGATCCACACAGTCTCTGTCGTACTTAAATATCTACCCCCAGAAGTCATGCCTCTATAGGATCTCTATACATGCAGAGTCCAATTATGCTGTTGGATCTGTACCAAATTAGATAAAGCACACTGCATGGACTCATTCACTCACATGAAGACTGGTGTTTTCTTCACCGGTACTGATATACCGTGTGATGCCAGGGCATGTGCTTAAACGGGTTCTCCTGGTAAATATGATTAAGACCTACCCTCAGGATCATTATCACATTAACAGGGGTCCGAGTCTCAGCACCCCTTTGTCATAACTCCCAACCGTCCCAGATCCGGCGGGACAGTCCCGGATTGCAGTGGCTGTCCCGGTACAGTGAAGGTATGTCCCACTTTCCGGCAGCTGTCTCTGCTTCCATAGGAAGCAGAAACAGTTGCCTGTGTATTATGATGAAGCAGAGAGCTGGCATCGGCTCCCTGCTTCATCATTCCTCCCCCCTGTTTGCTCTCCACACCTCTTGTCTATGCGGGGGCGTGGCCGGCAGTCAGCCTCGGCTAATCCTCCTCCACAGACTAGAGCAGCCGATGTCCCGCTGCTGCTGCTAGGAACAAGGTGAGTATGTGGTATTTATTTTTTTTACTTTCTGTGAGAGGCACATAACCGGACATACTTCTGTGAAGGGGGCACCATTGTGGTCATCAATACTGTTCAGTGGCATGAAGGGGGAATAATTACTATGTGGGGCATTAAGAGGACTGGTTAGGATTAGGTGCATAGTTGTTTTGAGCGGAGTTAGAGGTGTGGCCTAGTGCGAAAAAATTTGTTCATTTAGAAAGTTGGGAGGTATGCTCTGTGAGCATGGTTTTCTGATGGCAGCTCACCAAGCACAGTGAGGTACATTGTACAGAGGCTGTCCTTGATATTGCAGATGGAGCTGAGCTGCAACTAGGCCATATGACCGATGTACAGTAACGTCACTGGCCTAGGACGATGCTGCGGAGCTGAGCGCTGTCCTCTTCGAACATGCTGATCAGCAGGGGTGCAGAGTGTTGGACCCCCTCCGATCTATTGATGACCTATCCATATGGGGCACTTGCAGACCTCCGTTCTTGCGATCGTTGGGGGTCCCAGCGGTCAGACCCCCTGCGATCAAACACTTATTATTAAATGTTATTAGTGGCACAACCCCTTTAAAGTTCCATGCACATAGCAGTATTAGGTCTAGTTCATACAGTGGCCTTCACCTTTGGCAAAATCCACTGCATATTAGTGGCAAAACCCCTTTAAACAGGGGCACAATACATCTTACAATGAATGAACCGGGCGGTGGGGGCAATACACTACTGGCAAGCCCCCAGATTTTCTTCCATTCAGCAGCAGTGAATCATATAATAATATAGGAATAAGCGGCACCAGGATTGTTCTGAAGTTATAAACTAAGGAACTATGGAATAAATGAGTCCACCTGATGGACATGGAGTAACATTTCCTACTATACCAGATGTGAGGGGTTGTGTGGTGTTCTGCTCCATTCCTCACCCTGCAGTTATTACTACATGATGGTCCCAGTACTGTCAGACCAGAACCAGCAGTCTGGACCCAGACATGCCACTAATGACATGAGAAGGACGCAAGTGTAACACCGGGACACAAGGGTCACGGTGCCCCATTCGGGTCACGGGCTCTACAGTCTATTCACTCAGCCATGCTGAGTACACGTGGAGATCTCCTCATAAACCTAGCCCAGCTCTGTAGCTTCCTTTCATTTCTCACCTTCAACATGACAGCGGAGGGGAGGTCAGGCTGCAGAAGGAAACCAGGCCGCGATACCCTTAGCAACCACTAGACCCCTAGCAACGCGTATGTGCGCTGCGACGGCGTCTCAGATGGGACAAACCTTTTAAAATGTCAAGGTTTCACATCTAATTTGACCAGAAGAAAACATTTCACGCAACCTAATAACGAGTTTGTTTCAACAGCCGCCCGTTATGAGGCGAACATGCTATCAACGCCATAGTGTACCATAGATTTGGGAAGCGGAAGCCAAAAGCTTGACGCACGATGCGCCATCTTTATGTAGGGCAGTTTACAGGAGAAGTAGGATGTGACGTAGAATCTCATGGTTATCATGGTGACGGGAGACGCCGCAATTCTGGGAAAGGAGTAGGTATGTGAACAGTGCCCCATCATAATAAATAGGACTTCTGTGACCGCAGCTCTTCTCTTCTTCCGCCACAGATCCATGCACAGAGGGTTATTTTCCTGGATACAGTGCCATGTCCATCACATCCATCTCTATCAGTCTGCCTGCCAGTACTTCTGTAGAGTCACTGCCACCAAGGAAACATCAAAATAAAGCAGGGCAAGCAGAAGTGGCACATAAGTAAGTGTTCAGAGGTTCAGAAATCAGGGGTTGTGTAAGATAAATGTAAAAAATGACTCGACCTGTCCTCAGTATATGTCATCAGTATCTGATCGGTGGGAGTCCAACGCCCAGGAGCCCTGCCAATCAGCTGTTTGGGAAAGCAGTGACGCTCACAGTAACGCCACGGCCTTTTCTCAGCTTTCCCTAGGCCGAGTTACAACATGTTCATCGGTCATGAGGCGGAAGCATTGGACTCAGCCCCATTGAAGTGAATGGGGCTGAGTGCAATACCAAGCACAGCTGCTATACAATGTACGGTGCTGTGCTTGGTAAGCCGGTGCCTTCTCAGACAGCTGATCTGCGGGGGTCCCGGGTGTCGGACCCCCACTGATCAGGTACTGATGACCTATCCACCTACTGTTGGCGACTATGCACTGGTTCTGCATAGATGGAGGACTAGCCCTCAAACTCTTTTCTTCTGGTGGGCCCAGGAAACCCCAGTCTGACACTGTGAACGCATCAGCATTATGCTTTATTTGTATTCTTCAGGATTGATATTGGTGTTGCTGCTATCCGAATTCAAAGAGCATGGAGGTGTCACCGCAACAAACAGATTTTTATACTGCTCAAACATGCAGCCCGAGCTGCGGTAAGTAAAACCTACATTTTAATTGTTATTAATGTAGAATTATTGTTGAGCGTATTGAAGTTAACGAGGTGGAATTCAATCCGAATTTCAGAAAAATTTGATTCGCAACCAATCCGAATTTCTTGGCGCTTTGTGGTAACAAATCAAATTTTCCTGAAACTAAACAAAACAAAATAAAACATACCTCATCCATTTGATCGTGGCCATCTTGAAAACGTGACAATTCTCTTGCGCGCTGACGTCATCGCACTGGGCGGGTGTGGTGAGTTCATCAGGGATACCCTGAATGTGACTTTCAGATGCCACTATCAGCATTGCGCCCACTCCATACAGTGGAATGTGATTCGTTATGAAGTAGCTCATCACTATGCAGAATAAAAGCAAAAATACTAATAAGACCATTATACAAAGTACAATACATTCCTATGGTATCCTACTATATACTTTTACTAAGTAATGGCCTGTCCTCAGGATAGGCCATCAATTGTTGATCGGCAGGGGTCCGACATCCCACACCCTAAGCTCTGACACTGGAAGTACACAGTCAAATGTGTGGTGGAGGAGCTTGTGACTACAGTGCTGAGCCCTGTCCACTACAAAGTTGATGGAGCTGTGCATTTCTAGTGCTGGAGCTACACCTAAACAGCTGATCAGCAGGGGTGTGGGATGTCGGACCACCGACCATCAGCTAGTGATGGCTTATCCAGAGTATAGGAAGAAAAAAAATACAATGCAACAGCACTCTGCAAACCAAGATACAATATTAATTGGTTCCAGGACAACCATTGTATGTTGAAACCATTGTAAGGTTCCAAAGTCCCAAAATGTCATTTAAGATAAGAGAAAATGAAGATTTAAGAAAAATAAGCAGATAACTAAGACAGATAAAACAAGTCCTTACATATAGCAGTCAGGAATAGCTGATAACTAGCAACTAAGGCTACTTTCACACTAGCGGCAGGCCTGATCCGGCAGGTGAAGGGTGCTGCCGGATCAGGCCTGCCGCAGTGACATGTGTGGAGCCGGAACCGCGCTCCGGCCCCACACATGTCACACAGTACATACAGACACATAAACATACACACACATATACACAGACAAATACACATACATACTTACATGCTCCCGGCAGGTCTTCAGAGCGTCGGAGGGACAGGACGGCGCGCACAGGTGACAATTCCCCACAGCGCCCTCTGCTGGGCGCCTGGTGGAATCGTCACCTGTGCGCGCTGTCCTGTCCCTCCGACGCTCTGAAGACCTGCCGGGTGCATGTAAGTATGTATGTGTATTTGTATGTGTATATGTCTGTGTATGTTTATGTGTATGTCTATGTCTGTATGTGTAGCCGGATCCGTCATGAACTCCATTGAAAGTCAATGGAGGGCGGATCCGGTTACCATTGTGGTCACACCAGATGGATCCACCCCCATTGACTTGCATTGGGGGTCATTCCGGATCCGTCTTGGTGTGGATGCCAGGACCAGAGAGCAAACCGCAGCGTGCTGCGGTTTGTTCTCCGGTCTGAAGACGGAACGGAATGCTTTTAGGAGCATTCCGTTGTCTTCAGTTCAGTTTTGTCCCCATTGACAATGAATGGGGACAAAACTGAAGCGTTTTATTCCGGTATTGAGCCCCTATGACGGAACTCAATACCGGAATTTTAAAACGCTAGTGTGAAAGTAGCCTAATACAGATATTTTACCAGAGAAGTGACCTTAATTGGTTGGATCTGAGGATGAGACATTGTATGTTAAGTCTAGTTTCAACTTACAATGGGTCAGAAAAGACCATTGTATGCTGGAAATATTGTATCCTGAGGTCATGCCATAGTAATAGAAAATATTCTGCTAATGCTATGCTTATTTTTTAAATTTGAGATTCTTGGCAAATATATTTTTTACAAAATAATTTGCCCGTCTGCCAGGAACCTAATACTAAATGCTGCCTGTTATGTGCCATAATGGCCACCATAAAATTCAAGGAGTGCAGGTTCCACATGCATGCTGGGTCCACTCCACTTTTTATCATTTTTGGTGCCAAAATGGCCTCCATTGAAACCAGTGAATGCAGGTAGCAACATGCATGCTGAGCCCACTGTATACCTCTCCTGGTGCCAAATGGCTTCCAGTGAGTGCAGGGAGAGCAGGCTATAGCTTTATACTTGCACTAATTAAAATCAGCTTATGGGGCAGACAGGCTGGTGAGGGGTGCAAGACCATCAGGAGTCAGCTAAATCTCCAGCTCAGTACAAGGCCCCTTTCACACGACCGTATGCCCTCCGAGCCAAATGTCCCGGAGCGGCATCGATCGTGCGCACGGGAGCGCACAGCATCATTGATTACAATGATGCTGTGCACGTCAGGCTGCCCCCGAGACTATTGTCCCGCACTCATATGATTTTATGAGTGCGGGACAATAACCCCGTGGGCGGCCCAGCGTGCACAGCATCATTGTAATCAATGATGCTGTGCGCTCCCGTGCGCACGATCGATGCCGCTCCGGGACATATGGCCCGCTCACGGACCGTATGTCTCGGAGGGCATACAGTCGTGTGAAAGGGGCCCAACTGCAAGAAAAAAGTGGTCAGTCAGCACATCCCAATGCGCAGGTGCAGTGTTAGGTTTCCGTCTTACAGAGATCGCCTTGACACCGGCAGACGGCCCAATTTGTACAATTTTGTACAAAATGTATTTGCCAAGAATCTCATATTTACAAAATAAGCGTAGCATTAGCACCAGAATATTTTCTATTACTATGGCATTATTGTACTTTATTTGGTTTGCAGAATGCTGTTGCATTGTATTTTTTTTCTTCGTGTTTCTAGCCATGGCAGCGTGCACCTGCGCATTGGGATGTGCTGACTGACCCCCTTTTTCTTGTAGTTATCCTGAGTATAAGCCATCACTTAGTAAAAGCTGGACAACCCCTTTAAAGGGGTTACTGATTTCTAATTACATTTCTGAAGTTCTGTACACTGACATGTAATGGTATATAAAACACTAAGAGGGTTCACTGCTTACCACAGCTTGCCAATAGAAGTCCCTGTGCTGCCCATAGGTGCCAAACACAACCGCCGCTACTATAGTGTCCAAGATGGCAGCAGTCGTGTAATTTACACCCAGCTGGAGCATCGCAGCTGGAAGTCTGAGGGGGTCAGATAGGTGAGTCTATGGACAACCCTTTTAGGCCAGGGACACACGGAAAATTCAATGGAAAAATCTTTTGCAGTTTATGGTGCGTTTCCGCAGCAAAAAAACGCAACAACACTGTTTTTGCTGTGGAAAAGCCAGCAGATTTCGCCCTCTCCATTGAGAAGGGTGAAATCTGCAAGAGAAATCTGCTGGATAAATTGATTTTGACAGAATTCAGTACATTGCTGATAATGTACAACGCTGCGGATTTGCTGTACTAAAATCCTCGACCGCAAATCCGTAGCTAATCCATCACATATGACCCTGGCCTTTAAGGGGTTTTCCAGGATGACCAGCATTATAACAGTGGGGATCCAACACCTGGCATCCCAGCAAATCAGCTGTTCTCCTCGCAGCTTACCAAGCGCAGTGCTGTCCATTGCGTAGTGGCTCTGCTTGGTATTGTAGCTAAGTCCCATTCACTCTAGCAAGGTCTCCACCATTGAGTGAATTCTGCAACAGCCTTTTGTATGAACTTTTTTACAGGAAACCTTTGCAACATATGAAATCCTCAAGAAAGTCAGTCCTCTGGAAGCTGAATTACTAAAAGATCCTGGGATGCAGTGTAAAATAAGATTCAGGTAAGATATAGGCAACTGTATGAGAAACACCAAAGGCCTAAGACTTGGTAATCTCTTCTGCTGGGAAGCTGAGAATATGGTTGATGTCCTCCCGGACCTAAAGGTTTAGAGGATCCCTTTGCTTGTAGTTTTCTCTGTGCTGTAGTTTGTGAGCACCCGATTCTGGTGCTAGAGGTGGGACATGCATCTATGAGACATTTATGGCATATCCTATAGGGTTTTATGGATTGAGTGCACATGCTGAACTTGTTCCATACATGGTGGGTGCTGGCTGTATAATACACAGGCACCCACTGGCAGTGATTGGGATCCAAGTCATTTAACTACTCAGCTGCTGCTGTCAATAGCGACCACAGCATCTGTGGAGTTAGACAGAGGGAGGGGGTTCTCTTTATCCTCTTATTGGAGCCCCCATGGCAAAATCACAGGGCTATAGGTTGCCAAAACAGCTTCCCAGACCTGTTATGACTAACTGCCTGTAAATCGGTGCCCGCCAGGGAGCCTGTCAGAATCCCATAGACTGCAATAGTATTCTATCGCAGTCTATGGGACAAGCAGTGAGAAAATCGGATGTTCAAGTGCCCTAATGCCCCTTTCACACGAGCGGGAGACTCGCATGTCTCCCGCAACGCATCTACAGGGCTGGACTCGGCACGGACAGGGATCGCAGAGCATTATATGCGATCCCTGTCAGTGCCGAGTCCAGCCCTGTAGATGCGTTGCGGGAGACTTGCGAGTCTCCCGCTCGTGTGAAAGGGGCATAAAGGGAACTAAAGATTATAGTGTAAAAAGAAAAAAAAAGTTTTAAAAAAACAAAAAATATTAAAACCCTACTTTCCCAATTTTACATATAAAAATGAATAAACAAATAAACACGTCAGGTATTTTTCCTGTGTGGTGAACGCTGTAATGGAAAAAATTGAAACTCACAATTTGCCATTTTTGGTTATGTTCCGCTCCCCCTCCAAAAAAAAAAAAAAAATAGACAAAAAAAATCATCAAAAAGTCATATATACCCCAAAATGGTACCAATTAAAAGTAAAACTCGTTTTTCAAAAAACAAGCCCTGACACACCTCTGTGGACACAAATATATAACAGTTATGGGTATCAGAAAATGGATAGGCAAAGAAAATTTAGTTTAAAAAAAGCTTATATTTGCAAATCTTTTTATTTTTTTTTAAAGAAGTTAAACATAATAAAAATACATACTATACAAGTTTGGTGTTGCCATAATCGTACCAACCCACAGAATAAGAACGTCTTGTCATTTTTGGCATACTGTGAACGCTGTAATCTAAAAACCCAAAATTGATGTTTTTATTTTTCAGCTATACCCCAGAAAGATTTTTTTCCTGTTTCCCAGTACAAGATATGGTAAATTAAATGATGCCATTAAAAATACAACTTGTTCCCTCAAAATAAGCGTCATATGGCTATGTGAAAGAAAAATGTAAAAAGTTGTGGCTTTTGGAAGGGGAAAAAAAAAGCAAAAAAACAAAAATTGGCCCGGTCCTTAAAAGGTTAATTAGTGCATGCAAATATTTACTTCTGAATAGCAAAATATTATGTTTCCATCATCATCATGAGATATAAACTGATCCACTATCCCAGGAATAAACTCTGTAGAGTGAAACATTTTTCTCTTTCACAGATTTGCAGGCTATGAATTTCCACCATTCATTGTTTTTAAGATTTTCCACAATTCCGGGGGCCGTGGAAACCGGTATATCACTGGAAAGAGAATAATTGTCCCTTCAAGTGAGGTAAAGAGTATGTGGATAGATATGACACACACAGATTAGGTAGATAGATGTTCGTTAATCGGGTGATCGGCGGCACATTTACATGGGCAGTTTGTCGGGAACGACCATTCACAGGAACGGTGGTACCAGGGGTGCACCTAGCCTTTCTGCTGCCTGCGGCGAATATTGAAATGCACCAAACTCCCCATTGCCAAATTTTCAATCCAATCCCTGCAGCCTACACAACATACAGCACCACATACCTCTTACATCTAGTGACGTCTCCTTTCCTTTCCTCATCTTCTCTATTCAGACAAGACTGCCTTGACAACTTCTATCAGCTGCGTCTAGTCTCTGCAGAGTTTGGCACAACAGACATCCTAGATTCCTCACTTTTCCATCATCCTCCAACATTGTCATTCTGCTGTTACCCCAGTACTGTACCCACTGTGCTCTCCAATATTATACTGTAGAAAAAAAGTCCCTCCAATAATAATAATGGCCTTATACTGCTCCCAACAATAACAATGCCCTGGTTGTGCTGCCAGTATTAACAATGCCCCTATAGTGCACCCAGTGCCCATATAGTGCCCCCCAACAGTAATGATGTCTCCTATAATGCCTCTAGTAATAAAACAATACTCCTATAGTACCACCAATAATATTGCACCCTATTGTGCCTTTGATTATAATGCCACCACAGTGTCTAATAATAATGTCTCCAGTAATGTCCCTATAATGCCCCCTGTAATATCCACCCTCTTGCCCACAGTAATGTCCACCTCACTGTGTCCGGGGAACAAAAAAAAGAAGACGGGCTGCTCACTGTCAAAAGACAACTTAAGGGTCAATTTTTCATTAAAAAATCCAAAATCAATAAATAAACAATTTTTCAATATACTTTATCAATTGCCCTGCACATTTAACAAAAAAATGGCAGTCACACAAATATATCCTGCATGTATAAAAACCATGCAGAAATGTGTATATATACACACACTATAACATACAGACACATACAACACATCACACATGTTATTGCATACAGACACATACTACGTATCACACACAAATATATCCTGCATGTATAAAAACCATGCAGAAATGTGTATATATACACACTATTACATACAGACACATACTACATATCACACATGATATTACATACAGACACATACCACATATCACACATGTTATTGCATACAGACACATACTACATATCACACATGTTATTACATACAGACACATACTACATATCACACATATTACATACAGACACATACTACATACCACACATATTACATACAGACACATACCACATATCACACATGTTATTACGTACAGACACATACCACATATCACACGTTATTACATACAGACACATACTACATATCACACATGATATTACATACAGACACATACCACATATCACACATGATATTACATACAGACACATACCACATATCACACATGTTATTGCATACAGACACATACCACATATCACACATGTTATTGCATACAGACACATACCACATATCACACATGTTATTACATACAGACACATACCACATATCACACATGTTATTGCATACAGACACATACTACATATCACACATGATATTGCATACAGACACATACTACATATCACACATGTTATTACATACAGACACATACCACATATCACACATGTTATTGCATACAGACACATACTACATATCACACATGATATTGCATACAGACACATACCACATATCACACATGTTATTACATACAGACACATACTACATATCACACATGTTATTACATACCACATATCACACGTTATTACATACAGACACATACTACATATCACACATGTTATTACATACTGCAGATCACACATGTTATTACAGACTTATCACACTTGATCACGGCATCTAAAGGCTTTAATGACCACAATCGACATTATTGGTGGTCGAGGTCATTAGCCGCGGGTCTCTGCTATTTGAAACAGCAGAGACCCGCTGGTAGCAAAGAGGTTAAGGTCAGAAATTGGCCATTCTAAAACATAAATGATGATGTCATGATTTTGTTTTTAGTAATTATGCTTTATATGTTGTAGGCTGCCACCGATGCTTGCAAATTGATGGGACACCGTGTGTATTATGAGCAAATGATTTGTGATCAGCTTGAACATGAGAAATACAGAATAACAGATCTTGTGGATGTGGCAACCTTTAAAGATTACATGCAAGTAAGAGACATAAAACTGTGAACTTGAGAGTAAGGGTATGGCTACAGGGCGACATGCGTCAGCTATTTAAAGGGGTTGTCTGTGTTATTTTTTTGTACTTTGTATGTTTCTAACTAATCAGATGTAAGGGGGTTTACAATTCACTTCCTTCATCTGCAGTGGCTCCTTTCTCAGGTTTCACTGAGGGTCACATGACCTGTGATGTTAGCTTCTCTCCCTGCTCTGATGATGTCTTGTACACAAGCTTAGTCTGTGTCTGTGCACGAGTTGTCACTGTGCTGGCCACGCCCCCCTGCACTGTCTGCTGTTGTCTGCCCTGTGTCTCCCTCTCCCTGGATTCTTCAGGAAAGATTAACCTCTTCAGCAGCAAAGACTAAGGGCTGGAGGCTTTGCAGAGCAGCTGCAGGCAGTGAAGAGACAAATGCTGGGCACAGGAGCTGACAGACTGGAGGAGTTCTGCAGAGCATTGCACAAGAACAGATAGGGGGAAGATCCTGTGTGTATCAGCAGTGTCATTGTACAGCTGGGACTTGTAGTCCTACACATAAAACATGTTGCTGAGTATTCACTCCCTTTGCAGAGCGGGGGGAGGGGCACAAAAATTAATGAGGAAAACCTCACAGATTGTTGTTACTGCAGATAAACGAAGGGCCAGAAGAGAATCAGGGAGCAGAGGAAATTTTTTTTTTTTTGCCTAAAACTTGCCTAGCTTATGTATATATTGCTGACCATTAGATTTACAGTGCTATTTTTTTTTTAAACATAACTTGGACAACCTTTTTAAGAACATTGATGTCAGGTCTTTAACCCTTAGACTCTGAGCGCCGTACATGTACGGCGTTGGGGTGATGCGGGCACATGGCGCCTGCTCGCCAGTGCGGCGGGCGTCATGGCCTGCAAGTCTCTGCTGTTTCTAACAGCAGAAACTTGCCGCTACTTACCCGATCGCCGGCGTCTTTCTGGGCCTTTAGATGCCGTGATCACGTGTAATCATCCTCTGGATAGATCATCAGCCTCTGATCCGCGGCGGTCCGACACCCAGGACCCCCGCCGATCAGCTGTTTGAGAAGGCAGCGGCGCTGCAGGAGCGCCGCAGCCTTCTCTGTGTTTACCGCAGGCCAGTGACATCATGACTAGCATCACTGGCCTGGGCGGGGCTAAGCTCTGTTCACTTGAATGGAGCTTAGCCCCTCCCAGGCCAGTGATACTACTCGTGACGTCACTGGGCCTGCAGTAAACACAGAGAAGGCCGCGGCACTCCTGCAGCGCCGCTGCCTTCTCAAACAGCTGATCGGCGGGGGTCCCGGGTGTCGGACCGCCGCCGATCAGAGGCTGATGATCTATCCAGAGGATAGATCATCAGTTTTAAAAAACTATAGAACCCCTTTAAATGAAATACATGAAATATACCCGTGTGAGGCCGGGTCCTTCAGCTAGTAATATATAGTGACCCATACAAAAATATTCACGGTTGAGCTCAAAAGGTACCCTCTGCAACTAGAGGACTAAAAGGTTCAGTTTCAAACGTCTAAGGGTTTACAGCTTTGTTCACACATTGCAGATTTTGTAGTTTTCGTTACAAACACTGAGGTGTGGATTTTAAAAGTTTTTTTTTCAATGAGTCATACTTGATTCCAATATACTGTACCTTCTTAATGAACTCCTCATGCATTCCAAGATCTCTGCTTTTAGTCACTCCACGTGAACCTTCTTTAATTACTGCTCTGCCTTGGCCATGTGACCGATGAACATGACATCAGCAGGGGTTCCGGAAGTCTGACCCCCACTGATTAGATAGTGAGGACCTATCCTGAGGACAAACGCTTTAGGGTACAGCTACTTAAAAGGGTATGTGTATGTGATCTGACTCTGATAGATTTTTTGCGATTGTCACGTTACAGTCGCAGCATGTCACATTGCAGCACCATTGAAATACATTATATGTAATGTCGTCATGTAGCCAAACTCTTAAAGAGATCTCATCCACATGCTGCGTAAAAACTCCACAGGAGAAATTAACTTGTTGGGTAGCTTTTAAATCCATGGTCATGTCAATTTATACTGTGGATTTCCACTGTGTCAGCTTCACAAATTCAAAATGCCCTACTTATTTTTCAGTATACAAGTCACCTTGATGAGACTCCAGCTCATCAAGGAGGGCGGGAGAACTGCTGGAGAAGACTATCTTTAAAAAATATGCCAAGGACAACCCTCATGTATGACATAGTGGACTATGCAGAATCAGGAATCTTGTCCAGTAGACTTAAAGAAGAAATGAAGCTTCTCCTTCAGTTGCCTCACAATGAAGATGAACAGCACCAGCAGCTTAGTGCTGTCACACAAGTCAGGTTATACAATACAGACTTTATTACTTTGGTAGAGAAGATATTTATTGTGTTTGACTTCACGTTTTTCCTGGCTGTAAAACTTTACTTGTTTGTTGTCTTAATTTCCTAAAGGCGTTTTCTGGTTACACAAAAAAATAAATAACACCAGCATTGAAACTTACTGCTTTATATAAATCAGATGATGAAGTTCTGAGTGCATTTTGACTCCCCCAGGTCTCTGACTCTCCCTCCCCTCCCAGCTGGAACATCCCAGTTCCAAGCAGAGCCTGTCAACCTCATTAGTATTCACTTCAGTGAATATTAATTAAGCTGTGTTGTATATGGGTTGGGGGAGAGGCCCTCTTCCAGCACGTAGAGTTTTACTAAAGAAATTATCTAACAGATATAATCAGGATTTGAACCCTGGGCCTGCTATATGGCAGGCAGAAGAGTTACCATTATACTACAGACCTACTCTCTTGAAAGAGCTGAATTTTCTGTGCTTAAAAGGCTGTTTTCCACAGGCATAACACTAAATAAACAGTATATTACTGAAATGAAGGGAAAAACTTGTGTAATTTACCAATCACCATAAAGTGTTCACTATATTGTGCAGCTGTTTATTTTTCAGGGATACCAAATTCAGTTGGGTTCGCAAAAGATGCTGACAGCACACCATGTGCTTTCCGCATCTGACTGTCCGTTCCGCAGCCCTGCAAAAAAGAACATGTCCTATTCTTGTCCATTTTGCGGACAAGAATAGGCATTTCTAACAAAGGGGAGGATGTGCAGATCCACAAATTACGAAACGCACATGGCCGACATCTGTATTTTGATCTGCGATTAGTTGACTGCAAAAACTGATACGGTCGTGTGCATTAAGCCTTAGTAAGTGATAGCGTGTTGTTTCATGTCAATTGATGCTGAAAGGTACAAAACTGGAATACCCCTTTAATATCTACTTAAAGGGGTTGTCCCAGATAATGAAAAATCTTGGACAAGCCCTGCAATAGTCTAAAGTAAAAAAAATCACCTTATATTCACCCCTTCTCCAGAGGTATTCTTTGTGGTGCTGGTTCAGTCCTTCCACTACTTGTTTACAAACTGCAGCGGGGACGCTAAGTGACTGCTGCAGCCAATCACTGTCCTCAGCAGCAGTATAACGCTGAGGATAGTTACTGACTGCTGCATTGCTCACCAGGATAAAACGTTTCCCTCCCCTTCCTGAACCAAGTTTCCATTCCTGCGATATCCTGTTTTTATATGCAGATTAGCTGTTTGGTGCAACAACTGCATCATGATTGCTCTTGTCACACCAAAGCTTTGCTTCTTCTAGAATCCAGCCCCTCCCTCTCTGCTTTGATTGGCAGGGCCAGACAAGATTACATGGCCACTGTCAATCAAAGCAGGGAGGTAGGGGCTAGTCACAAGAAGAAGCCCTTTTTGCAGCCAACAGCTCATTAGGAAAACAAGATATTGCAGAAACGGAGTTTTGAATTGGGAGGGGTATAGACATTTTGTATTTTGGTGAGCAATCAACTGTCTAACAGCTTTGTATTTAATAGGAAGGTCCATGGTGACAGATTACCTTTCAACTTGGAAATACCATAAAATCAACCCATTAGTAGCTGCAATGAGAGGAATATTAATGACAGAATTCACTGAGAATGTATTTATTTCTTCATGTCATCTGTTAACCTAAATGTTGCTGTTTCATATAGATCACCTGTGCCACCCCCATCATCAGCAATTTCTACCCACTTCTCATCTCTCTATTCTTTGGCACCAAGAAATTCATCCCGACGATCATATAAGGCTCGCCTAAAAGTAGCAAAAATGAAGAGAATTTATGGCCCTGGAAAAGAAGAACAGGTAAAATGATGAATAACGCAACTTTTCCCTAAAGATTTGTGAACAAAAAAAAAGGTATTTCAGGTAGTTATAAGATGTTTTTATTAATATCAACATGTTAAATACACGAAAATTCTAAAAACTAAATTCAGAATTTTTGTATTTTTTTTTTTAAGTAACAAGTTCAGGCCGAACTGGATGGACAGATGGCTTTTTTCAGCCTTATAAACTATGTTACTAAGTTGGCCACAATATTTTCTAAAACCCCGGAAACTGTTGTGGCACAATTCATTATAAAGCCCCTCATACTTTACCACAGCTGCCCATCAGTGGGCTGTGTTAACAGTGTAGAGCCGTGATCACTGCATATATAGAATCCAAGATGAAGGGTGGAAATATACATCCACTGCAACCTTCATGGATTGTTATTCCTTATAGCCAAAAGTTTGTGGACACCAAATCATATGAGCTTGTTGGACATTTGACTCCTAAATCATCAATATTATTTTAATCACTTACTGTTCCAAGTGGAGCTCAAAATCTAAATTCCCTATCAGTATGTCTTTAGAAAACCGGACTACCCAGAGGAAATCCACACTAACACAAGGAGAACATACTTGTACAAACTGCAGATGTTGCGCTGGGTCAGATTTCCAACCAGAACTCCAGTGCTAACCACTGAGCTGCCACTTTTAACACCAGCACACCATGATCATTTGTGTTATATGGCTTCTCTCTTTTTCTAGGATCAGGATGATACAAGAGTTGTCAACCAACAGCAATCAAACCAGGTTATGTTTTCTGATGATGACTGGGATGAAGAAGCAGAGAAACTTTATGCTTGGAGTCAAAGCCTGTCTTTGGAAGAATCTGAATTGCCATCCCCCGTACACTTGCAAAAGCTTTTATAATTTAATTTCTACAATCGGGTGTGAACTGTGTAAATGATGTTGAATATATTGTACTGTGTACAATTGCTGATTAGATCTCGCCTTTTGATTGACTGTTCTATTATCTTTCTTTTGGCAAAATGGTTGATCTGTACAGAGATCTAGGAAGATAAAATGGGTGGTGTTTAATGCAGCACAGGTGTCCCACACAACATAAGTTGTCCCAGTTAAAGGTGTAAAGTGCGTTGGCATTTGAAATCATGTAAAAAGAACATTCACTGGGGGATATTTATCATAGCCTGGTGTGCTGCCACTGAGGCTACTGATTGGTTGCAGCTGTCACAAGCCATATAAGGGTATGTCACCTCTGCATCCAAGTAAACAGACCAGAGGGGAGGACTTGAGTGGCAGAGCTGGAAATGGCAGGGAATTAAAGGGTTTGTCCGAGTTATGAAAAAAAAAAAAATATAGCACTATAAATCTGATGGGCAGCAATATATAACTAAGTTAAGCAAGTTTTAGGCAAAAAAAAAAAAAATCTATATTTACTCATTTCCCTGGTTCTCTTCTGGCCTTTGTTTACCTGCAATAATAACAATCTCTGCCCATCCCCCACTGCTCTGCAAAGGGAGTGAATACAAGAGCTGCCCTGAGTGACATGTCTGCCTTCTAGGATACTCAGCAGCATGTTGTATGTGTAGGACTACAAGTCCCAGCTGTACAATGACACTGCTGATACACACAGGAACTTCCACCTACCTGTTCTTGTGCAATACAATTCCTCTGTCAGCTCCTATGCCCAGCATTTGTGTCCTTACTGCCTGCAGCTACTGTTTGTTGTAAAGCATTGAGCCCTCAGTGTGTTCTGGCTGAAGGGGTTAATGTTTTATCTGAAGGAATCCAGGGAGAGAGCAGATAGCAGCCTGGCAGTGCAGGGGGCGTGGCCAGCACAGTGACGTACAGACTGTTATCTGATCTCTGAGGCTTGTGCACAAAACATCACAGAGCAGGGAGATAAGCTGACATCACAGGTCATGTGACCCTCAGTGAAATCTGAGAAACCAGCAGCTTTAGAAGCACAAAGTGTATGGGAAAGTTGTTATATTTGACTAGTTAGAAACATACAAAGAACAAAAAAATAACTCGGACAACCCCTTTAAGAAGTAAGTATATGATAATTTCTTTAACACATTTAAGGGCTTTATGGAGCTTTTGAAATAAGTCAGTCATACAACTCCTTTAAAGTGTAACTGTCATGTTTGAGCTTTTCCCTTAGTTACGGCTGTTTTGGACCCTACAATATGAGGGTCTTCTCAAGATGGCTCCTCTGCCAGTTCTCCGAGGCCAAAACTGCCTTCCCTTACTTCACATACACACTTGCTTTAGCCAGCAGCTTCCTACCAGCCAATCAGATTGGATTACTGAGAGACACGCCTCCTCACTCTGAAGCCTAATGCAGGCGTGCAGAGTGGAGGACCTACCCTCTGTCTTCTGTTTACACTAAAGGGAAGACAGAAAAGCCCTAGCAATGGCCTTACAAGGGACCATTGGAAAGACATTAATGAAAGCTGTTATTATAAGGTAATTACAGATCTTTTGGCAATTATTGACATACTCATGTATACATGCCTAGCACTAAAACTATAAAAAAAAAATATCTAATTTAAAAAAATATGACAGTCACACTTTAAGACCACTAACTATTATTTGCCTCACACACCTTGCTCTTCTCATCTTACCCCATCAACAACCGTTCAGTGCACAGTGCGTTTGCCCAAGTAACATGAACAGTTTAGGTTTTCTTTTTTTTTTTTTGTTGTTAATTTGGGCACGTTCTGATGAATGGGTAATTCTGCTCCTATGCTCCTTAACCCCTTTAACTATTGATATGTAGTCTTATGATCTTAGATTTCTAGGCACCTATCCATATATCTTACAAATAAATGGAAATAGGTCAGTTTGACCATCCCTCTTCCCAGTTTACAAAATAATAAATCCCCTGTGCTATGTACTTACTGTGGCTCAGGCTCTTTACTGCCTCCAAACATCATGGTATAGAAAGCATAAAAAATGATCAGCTATAAGAAAGAACTAACAACTTGCAATGTGCTTGAAGACTAAAAATTTTATTTACATCTTTTTATACACAACTGTACATAGTTTATAATAAAACAATATAAGATACCCATCCAAAACAAGTTTAAAAGCGTAAAACATTTATAAAAAGTTAGAATCTTTATTATGTCAAGCTCTACTAATTAGCCCTGGAGGAGAGTTTTTCAGTGGTAAATTTCCAAAAACATCTCAGAGCATGGCTTAGTCACTGAACTGTTTAAAAATGTGAAATTCTTGTTTTTTTTATTTATTTATCTGCCTCACTCTTGGTACAATAATTAACACCTGATTGAAAAGTATCACCAAGGAATACTTTTTACATATTTTTTAGTTCCCAGTTAGTAGTACAGAGGAACAAGAAGTGGCATAGCTATTCCATGTATTGTATGAAGTAATAAAGTACTGTGATTACAGCAGCCTCTGCGCCAGTTCAAGCACTGTTGTAGAAATGTACTAATTGCGAATATTAATTCAGAAGACAGAGAAATTGGTAAATCTCAAAATTATAAACTGCCCAGTGAGGTCTTTGAGATTAGATAGATAGATCTAGGCCAAGACAATGATAGGTTATATTCAGATGAAATGAAAACACCATACATTACGCGCATAGATACATTTTGTTTTAGTTAGTTCAGAATATGGATAATACACAAGTTATAAATGTACAGTAGATAATATAGTTTAATATCTGTCATGCAGTGTTTGCATTCATTTACGGATTTGAGCAACTGTGATGTTCGTCAGTCAGGGCACAGAATCTTTACAAATCATAAAATGTTACAGGGATTTAATAATGTGATCATGAACAAGAACGTCCATGGGATAAATCAAAAGTCTGCTGCCTTAGATCGATTTATTTAAAGCTTTACCTGCAAAAATCGAGTAAAAAAATAAAAAAAAGCGCAACAGTTGCATAACCCACAAAATTAAAAGCAGAGGAGCCACCAGGATCCAAAAGGGGGGAAGGGGGGGGGGGTGAGTCCAATCACCCCAAACAAACCTATACAACAAATCCTGTGGCTACAACCCCACTTAGATGAAATGCGCTGAAACCAGAAAGTCACAAATTCCAGTAATCTACACTTAAAGAAAACATAACTTACAGTAGATACTTTGCTGGCTTCCTTAAAGGGCATCTGTCAGCAGATTTGTACCTATGCAACTAACTGACTTGTTGGATGGGAACTTGGCCACTAAAGGCATCTGTGTTGGTCCCATGTTCATATGTGCTGAGAAAAATAATGTTTTAATATATGCAAATGAGCCTGTAGGAGCAATGGGGGCGTTGCTGTTACACCTAGAGGCTCTGCTCTCTACCTCTACACTTTGACAGGGCCGGATATATATCACTGCCTGGCCCTGTCAATCAAAGTAGAGAGGGCACAGCAGTTGCAGAGAAAGATAAGCTGCTAGGTGTAATGGCAACGCCCCCATTGCTCCTAGAGGCTCATTTGCATATATTAAAACATACATTTTCTCAGCAATGCAGGCACATATGAACATGGGACCAACACAGATACCAAATGCACATACAACAGGTCAGCCTGTTTCATAGGTACAAATCTACTGACAGATGCCCTTTAACCCCTTAGTGACCACCCATACGCCTTTTTACGGCGGCCACTAAGGGGCCTTAGGCTGGGCCGCCGCTTTTTCACGGCGGCCCAGTCTAAGCGCTGCACGGGTCTCCCGTGCAGCGGGGAGCACGGGCCCGGCTCTCACATGATAGCCGCGGCCCTGCTCTAACAGCCCGGACCGGCAGGAGTGCCGATCCGGGCTGTTTAACACTTTACATGCCGTGGGCAATGG
This sequence comes from Rhinella marina, assembly GCA_900303285.1. Classification (NCBI taxonomy): domain Eukaryota; kingdom Metazoa; phylum Chordata; class Amphibia; order Anura; family Bufonidae; genus Rhinella; species Rhinella marina. The sequence goes on from ONZH01004164.1 coordinate 1,227,902, forward strand.
CGCCCGCCGCATGTAATGTGCTGACAGAGGGAGCGGTCTCCCTCTGTCTCCCATCGGCACCCTGCAAAAGCGATCGCAGGGTGCCGATGTATGGGAAGACTGGCAGGGGTCTGATCTAGGCCCCAGACCAGCCTTGAGTAGATACCAGCAGGCTGCGCCTCTCTGGCGCCACCTGCTGGTCAAATTCTGAATAGCATTGTCATTAAAATGCAATGCACTATAGGGATAATGCATTGCATTTTAAAGGCAATCAGAATATTGATTGTTAATAGTCCCACAAAGGGACTATAAGTGGTAAAAAAAGTAAAAAAAAAAAACACATTTATTCTATTAAAAAAATCCATTAAAAAATAAAAAATATTATTTTTTTCCATTGAAAATACGCTTTTCAATGAAAAAAATTGCAAAAAAAAAATCTCCCCCATATGTTTGGTATTGCCACGTCCGTAACGACCCAGACTACATAAATATCACAAAAATGAGCCCCTACGGTAAACACAATAAAAAAAAAATTGCAAAAAAAACAGACAGAATTGCTAATTTATTCTTAGTTGCCACCGAAAAAACGTAATAACAAGCGATCAAAAAGCGTCATTTACTAAAAAAGGATACCAATGAAAAATACAAGTTGTCCCGCAAAAATGAAGCCCCCACACAACTCCATAGAAAGAAAAATAAAAAAAAATTATGTTCTTGGGAATCAGCAATGTAAAAACTTTTTTTTCTTTAAAAAAAAAAGGATTTTATTGCAAAAAAGTAGTAAAACGCAAAAAAAACTATATGTATTTGGTATCATTGTAATCGTATTGACCCAGAGAATAAATATATGTTGTAATTTATACCGAAAAATGATCGCCGTAAAATTTATAACGTAAAAACGCAGTGGTGGTATTGCAGTTTTTCCTATTTCCCTCCCAGAAAGAGTTAATAAAAGTTAATCTGAAAGTTATGTGTACCCCAAAATGACACCATTAAAAACTACAACCTGTCCCGTAAAAAATAAGCCCTCATACATCTATATAGATGGAAAAATGAAAAAGTTATAGCTCTTGGAACACGACGATGAAAAAAGAAAAAAAAAACGCTTGGTCACGAAGGCCAAAAACAAGCTGGTCACTAAGGGGTTAAGATGTGTACAGTCCAATTTCTTCTGGGTTTCTATGGTAAGTTTAGTTTTCTTCAAGTGTGAATTGTTGGAACTTGTGACTTTCTGCTTTGATTGAATTTCATCTAAGTGGGGTTGTAGCCACAGGATGTGTTGCAAAACATGTAACGATGAAGCCAACGGGTAATGCATGTAAACAAACCTTGGCGTCCACAGCTTCTGAAAATGGTAGCTGCGTCTTCTACTGGACAGGCACATATAAATGGGGATTCTATTGCTTGTATCTGCGTTCAGTGCATGCGCAGCCCTGAAGCGTTTTAGCACTTCTTATAGATCTTCTGAAATTTAAGTACAAAGCAAACCACCCCTTTAATGCTGGTGTGTCATGTGCGCCAAGTGTATAGGGGCACATCTATTGTGCGTTTTAGATGCCGGTCTTAATAAACCCCTAAGCCGGCAGTTGATCCGTTGGAGTTATGAAGAGACACAGGCCTCTTCATAACTTCGGTGGATCCACTGCCACTTCTAAATTTAAGACAGCTTCCGCCCCCTTCCACGCAATGTCCACTTTTTTAGACCTGGTGTGAGCGGGGAGAAGTCACAGATTGCGGCTCAACTAGCCATTGCGCCGCAATCTGCCCCTGAAGTATACTAACATAGGTGTATTTCAGCTTAATAAATGACCCCCGTAGTTTGTATTTTAAAGGGTGCTTTCATTTTACTATTTTCTGACATGTAATTCAGACCTATCTGAAGTGATCATCAGTGAGGATCTGGGATTTCTCTCCACCAACATTGTCTGGATCTGATCTCAGGAATCTGTACATTAGGCATCTCAGATATTCTGAAGCCTGAACGATCACTGTCCAACACAATTTATGTGTGCGGTGAGCACAAAAACACAAAAGTGAAGGTTTATCAAAACTGGTGTAAAGGATTAATCTGATCTGAATTTGATAATTCTCCTCCCAAAACGATTTAAGAACAAATGCTCCCTCAAATGTGTGCATACATAGATGTTAGCTCTGAACAAGTGATCTAACAAAACTTTGAACACCCATACATCCTATGTATTAACCCTTCACATTCATGGGGAGAGAACAGTTATTGCAGCCGATCCTCCAACTGCAATTTCTTATGCTTCAGAAAAAAACATGGCGTCCATCTATTTGGAGCATAAATACAACTCTGTGAATGAAAAAGTTTAGAATTGATCTTGCACCCTGGTAACCTTACTACTTATAGTCCACACTGCCAACAAGGATAGTGCCATAGAGAAAACAGAAACTGTGAGACTTCATGTATTCTCAATGGGTTCTGAGGACTGTATCACAAGTCTCTTCTTTTTGTAGCAGCTTTGGAGCTGTTCACATCTTGTTTTCGCTGTACGTCATTCGGATACATAGGTTTAGACCTATGTATCCGAATTACGTACAGCAAAAACAATATGTGAACAACCCCTTACTTTGAGAATCTTCTGGGCATCCTTTCTGTACACCTAGAAATAGGTGAATAGGGTGTGATAGTGAAAACATCCAATTTAAAGGGGGTTTCCCTATTCTAGGGGTTGTTGTTGTTATAAAGGTGATAAGATTTTATAGTGGGACAACCGCTTTAAAGGGAACCTGTCACCATGAAAATGCTGAATAAGCTGCAGGCAGCATGTTTTAGGAGGAGCTGAGCAGATTGATTTATAGATTTATGGGAAAAGATTCAGTTAAACTTTTCATTTACATTCCTGGTTTCGAAGTCCAGGAGGTGGTCCTATCAGTGATTGACAGCCTTCCCTCTATGACTGTGTATACAGAGATAGCTATCAATCACTGATAGGACCGCCTCCTGGACTTCAAAGCCCAGAAAGAGCACGGATATAAATTAATAAATTACAAGTTTTACAGATTCCCCCCCCCCCCAAAAGCTAAATATCAATCTGCTCGGCTCCTCCTGCTCTATGAGATGCTGCATGCAGCTCAGACACCATCTTCAATATGACAGGTTCCCTTTAGTAAAAGGGCAGTACAGTGTATTACAAATAAGAATCATGGGGTAAACACAGTGTATCGTGTAATATTGGGATGAAGCTTATACACTGTAAAGAAACCATACACAAGTAGTTAGGATTAAAAAAGAAAAGCAAAATAAGGTTTTAGTAGTAAAAGGTTTTCTTACAGAAATGCATCATTGTGCATTTCCATCCAGTGTACTATATGTGGTACATAATACATACAAAAAAAGGCACATATACCTGAGACCCCGAAAAACAGTATAGATCCAACAAAAAAATCTGTGTACCTGACTCTAAAAACATCGATACTTGCTATGTTGAACATACATAAGCCTGCACCATAAAAAAACAACTAATCTTCTGGTGATAGAAACACCATTAATGGCAAGAACTGGGGTAGAAATCTTCAAATGGCAAAATATACCAAACTATTGTGCACAAGTGGATTCTACGATCTGAGATTTATTCCTGGAAGACTGAAATAATAAGTGAAATCATATAAAATAGGTTCTGTCAACTTGCAATGAAACATTAAAATATTCCGTTATAAAAGTTATGGAAATAAAGAAAATTTGTTTTTCAAACACTTTATAAAGAAGCTGCATTAAGGGTCGCTGAGTTTTCATAAAACTTTTGATATGACAGAGACATTTTCAAGGTTTTGATCAGTGAGGGTCTGAGTGGCGAGACCCCCACTAACCGCTATAATAAGGAGAGAGAAGCAATCACATACTGTGCTCTCCTCACTGTAGCAGAGGGAATCAGGACAGGCCCATAGACTTTCTACCGAGTACGTCTCCTGTAGCGAGGAGAGCGCTTCTGTGTCCTTGTTCCAGTGATCGTGGGGGTCTCAGCACATACACCCTCACCAATTAAAATCTTTGAAACATCTCCATGACATATCAAAAGTTCAGTGAAAACTTAGTGACACTTTAATATTTATTAGTTGCACTCCCCAGCACTGCATTCACATACAAGTACAATTATTTTCACCTTTTAATGTAGATTGTATCCCAATGTAAATTGTACAATATAGTCAAAGGTGCACTTCTAGTGTATTTTAAGAGTTTAATTTATGGTACAATAAGCAAATGCCTTAATACTTAAAGTGGTTGTCCCATGAAAAAAATCTACATTTTTCAAGCCAGCACCTGTATCTGAATACTTTTGTAATTGCCTGGAATTAAAAATGTATTGTAGCCACTGAGTTATTTACTGAAATCTATCTGTATAGCGCCACCTGCTGTTTGTCCTTTTTCTAATTTATCTGTCCAGCTCACTGGGATGGAAGCACATGCTCAGTTCCATCCTTCAACTGCCAACAACTGCAGTAGAAAGGACACTCCCTCTGAGAATGTATATGTTCCCTAAACTGCCAGCTTGAAATAAATCTAGCAGACCAATGAACGGTGAGATCTCTGGATCTATGTGAGGTATGGGACTGGCTCTAAGTCTTCTAGATAGAAACTTACATGTACTATATATCAGATTTTCATTTTTTACGTTAATCATGGGGTATCTAACACCACTTATGTTTCCAGAACTACTCAAAAACTATGGACTAATGCCTGAAATGTCTGATCTTAGAAGGCCTGACACACTTTAGTGCAAGTGCAGTAATTCTTGGTACAATATTTAAAATACAAAGGACATGTATTTTTAGTTTTGCATAGATGAGAGGGTCTCAGATATAAAAGACGTGGCTATCAGCCCCCGTTCCAGCAAATTATACCATTATATTTGTCTGCACTTACTGGGAGTGCACTAGAGAAGAAGCTACCCAAATGCTACTACTACAAAGACTGCCAAACATTGATGTGATTAAAATGAGGCCACCTAATGTATATTTACTAAGAGGTCCAACATTACTATGAGCATAATGAAGAATGTTACTACTAAACAACAATGAAGATTTATAGGTTCTCATTAAAGAATTAGACCCATTGATAGGACATGCCACCAACATCAACTAGGAGTAGGGCGCTACCATCTCCAAAACATGTACTGAGAGAGCACTCTGTGTGTGCACAGGCCGCTGTTTTACTGCTGAGGTTTGCATATTCGTATTTCATGGAATAGCCCAGTAGACAGCTCTATTTCTTATAGAGGTGTCTGGTAAAAAACATGGGCACATATGGGTAGGAAGGTCAGAAAGTCTTTCCGACCAAAGCCTGAGATGCACACTGCTAACTCATTCTGAAATGGCTGATGTGGAGCTAGGAGATGCTAAACAAGAAGAAGGCTCCTAGGTGAGTTTCAACAAGCAGGTAACCACCTTTATATACTGTCTAACCTGTCCATTCATCAATGCAAATTCCCATCACGGGAAATCAGGTCCCTCTACATCTCCTCATTCCTAAGTATGATAAAAGCCCGAAACATCACTTTACTGCTTTATTACTGGTGAATCTGGATTCCTAAATAAATTAGGCCACTTTCACACAGTCAGTGGGGGTCACTTACAAAGACCAGCTTTTTACACCGTTCTTTGTTACTCCCTCCTGCGTTACCAGAGGATTTGTGTAATTTATAAAGAGGCCTGGAGTAAAACTACTGCTGACTAGAGATGAGCGAATGTGCTCGTAACGAGCACTGTAGCGCTCGGCTCCCCGGCGAACGAATGCCCGCAGGCATTGCGGATCCGTCCTCAGCTGCATGTAAGTCAATGGGGACGGATCCGCTTGGTATGACACTCATACCAAACGGATCCGTCCCCACTGACTTTCAGTCGGGTGAGGAGGACGGATCCGCAATGCCTGCGGCCATTCGTTCGCAGGGGAGCCGAGGGCTACAGTGCTCGTAACGAGCACATTCGCTCATCTCTACTGCTGACTGATATAGTCTTTACTCCTCTTTTCAGTCTTAAATGATAGTAAATTTGCCGGACCTGAAGTCCCGGCCCCCACCACTCCTAAGTTGTGAGGACGGCATTAAAAAAAAAACAAAACCCTGTGTGACAAAACATTGCACTGGTGTTTAGAAAGCCGAAAAAAGGGGTCTGGAGTCCTTTTTAGGCCAAAAACTGGTGTACCAATGTTTGTAAATGACCCCCCGTGTTGGGTCAGTGATTTCCAGCAGTGATCGTGAGCAAAAACCAGGTATGGAACATGAGCAGGTACAAATCTTTCCATTATACCTTATGTAGCCAACTCCTATAATTAAACATTTCAAACTGAAAGGGTGGAATGATCATGAGTAATACTTGAGTCTGTTGTTTGTTAAATTAGGAGCATCTTTGAGCTTAAAGTGTAACTGCTGTTTCATTTTTTATACCCCAACGGTATACTACACCCTGCTTTATAAGTGCTTTAAAATTTTATCATTTTCAATTTTACTTGATAATAACCCCCACAAATGCATGCTACTTTCCTATTCATCTGCTCTCTTCTCAGAGTGTTGCCATGTGCATGTCGTCTTTTCTGTATGATAAACAAAAGACAGATCAGCACTGGGAGAAGGAGCTCAGCCCTGAGTGCCTGGGCTGCAGAAAGTGTGTGTGTGTGTGTGTGTGCGCGTGTGTGTGTGTGTGTGTGTGTGGGGTGTGGGCTGCTTTACATGGTGTTATCTTCTGAATGGTACCAGCTAGAAACATGCAACTGGTCTTGTTTGAAAGCAGACATTCCAGGCTTTCATATAAGACCAGAATGACAGCTCTAAGCAACAGAGGAGAAATCACTGTTAGAAATCGAGTCAGAATAATTGCAAGTAAAACCTGCTGTTACTTTCACTTTCAGCTCCATTCACAGCATCCCAATTTCAATCAGTGATATATCCCCTGTACTAAACGTATTGCTGTCATTCTGGTATTGTACCTAGCTGGTGCCAAACCAGAGATATGAGCAGCTAAAGCAGCACCTGTCAGTGTGGAAGAGAATGAGGGACAGGAGACTATTAAGAGGCTAAAACAAATGCTTACTGATTTCATGTAATTGCAGGGCTTGTCTCTGGTTAGCTGTATGTGAGAAGATACACACTGCTCTGGTGTAGTGTGTGTGTGGGGGGGGGGGGGGGAGTTATCTGCATTCTGATTGGTCTTGTCTGTCTCTGGTTAGCTGTATGTAAGAGGATACACACTGCTCTGGGGTAACGGGGGAGGGTATGTGCATTCTGATTGGTCCTGCTAGTGCATGTGAAGAGAGCAAGTGAGGGAAATACAGGATGGCCTCAAGGACAGGGCAAAGATCACCACAGGAAGTGCTGCAGAGGCCATCTTATGAAGATGCTGAAAGAGGCACAGATAAATAGGTTTGCTAAGGGCTGAATAGACATCAAAAGGTCAAATTAACTGAAAAATACAGCTTCATGAATATCTGCCCTTCAGCATCACATATGTTAGGAATTTCATTTTTGGTACTGAAACAGCAGTTACACTTTTGCCCAGAAATGAGTCTTAAAAAAAAAAAAAAAGCCCCAGTGATAAATCGGAAGTGAAACTCATTAACATGGCTAACCACATCCACTTTCCCAACTACTTTTTTAAACTGGAGTGAGTGGTGTATAGCGGTGTATTATCAAGACTGGCGCGTTTGTCTTGATATCCCCTACGCTGCCGGAGGATGCACCTAATTTATGACAAGTCCACAACCCCTTTTACAAAAGTGGCGAGGATGGCAAAAAAAGTGTAGATGCACCAATTTTTTTTTTTTTTTTAAAGTCGGAGTTAAAAAGTTGCACCTGCGACTTTTTAACCCCGCTTTTAAGGCCCACAGAGAATGATAAATCTCCCTCTATGCGTCTAAGGCCTTTTTCCTATAAATGATACGGATTGTGTCAGGATGCGTTCAGTGAAACTCATACCATTTCACAAGCAAGTTCAGTGTTTCAGTTTTTTCCACTCGGGCGCAATCTGTTTTGATGTGTTTTTCACGCAAAAAACGGAAAATGTACAAACAACATCTCCTAGCAACCATCAGTGAAAAACGCATTACATGCGGACTGCATAATAAACCACTTCTGTCTTCTCCTGCCCAATTGTAGAAACAGGACAGGACCTTTAATCCAACAATGTACGGTGCTGCGATCAGAAAGAGTTGATCGCACTATCAGCTGTGTTTCTATCCATCAGGACAGAGGCTGCAGCCCATGGCTCCGCACCCCTGACCTAGATTGTAATTGGTCACTATAATGCACTAATGTCCTTAACAATGGTGGGAATTCTTCACTCCCTTTATGCCAGAATTCTGGTGCAGGCAACGGTTATAGGACTTTTTGTGACTTGTATACCACTCTTGCCACTTTAGACAAGTGGACATGGTTAGTGGGAAAAAAACAAAGGCAAATCTCATGTTAAATTTCCTTCTGTGATCAATGGCATTAAGTATTTTTTTGCAGTAAAAATATTAGGTCTTTTGTTAATGCATTTGTATATTGATATGCAGATCTGCACTCATGAGCAGCACTATGCGGTGTCATTTATGAGGGAAGTGCGATATAGGACTAGCCTCAACTACCAGCGGTAACATACTTATCTATGGCTCACAGCCCGTTTCTGTTTTTCAGATAGGTAGCCATTGGCAGTGTCACTTTTCAGTGGTAATGGTCATAAACCATTGCAACACTGTGGATGTCACTCAGGGGGGATTGGAGTATATTAGGTACATAACAACTGTCCTCTTTACCTTTACTAAATATTAGGGCATTTTCCACTATAGGGTGATAACAGGTTATCCAGTCTCTGCAGACCAAGAAGATAGCAGAATGCAAGTGCCATGGAACATTCTTTTTTAAGCACATACTAAGTCCTCTTGCACATGTCCATGATGACATCCATGACAAGATGGTGAATGGATCATCTGTAAAGAATCTGTGTTTGGTCATCCATATTCTGTGGACGCTGTAAACTGATTTCCAGAGCTTCTTATAGCAATGATCCATGAAAACCACAGACCAAACATGGATGGCGTCCATAGTTTTCACGGAAACATAGGCTACAATATGCGCGAGGAATCCATAATCATGAACAAATATAAGGCATGCTTCCATGGTGTCCCCACGGACCCATGGAAAAGCAGTGGTGTGTGAATAGACATTAATAGACACATTAAAGTAAATGGGAACAAGGAGATGGTCATTTTTTTCTGCACCTGTTGTATTATTTTTGACGAAACTCTTCAGATAAATATCAGGTAATTGGAAAATGGATGGATTCAGTGTGGGATGGCATAAAGTATGTAAGCCAGCAGGGCTGTGGAGTCGGAGTCATGGAATCGGTGTCCATTTTGGTGGAGTCGGAATAAAATGGACCAACTCCGACAATATATAATAAATTGGTACATTTAGCTCAATGCAATATGTGCTGAATATATTTTCATAAGAATTTGGGGAAAATGTTGAAATGTCCTATAAATGTCTGTTCTATTCCTGAACTAAGGATCTAGGCTTTCAGTTGAGATGACTGTGTGCTGCCCTTTATGTAGATGCTCAGTAGTGAAGCTCCTCCACTACAGATCAGAAGAAAAAGGCACTGGGAAGGAATGGCTGCACTCATCTCAGATCTGCTAGAGAGAACAGGATTAAAAAGGTTCTCTCACTAGTTACAAAGATTAGTTTTCAACATAAAGAAGACATTTTCTAAATACAGTGGTCAGTAGATTTTACTTTAGTCACGAACTATAGACAGTTGTGAGGACTGAGAAGATTTACCTGGAATTGTGTTAGAGATCACAATCTCCTGCTCTGTCAGAGTAAGGCTACTTTCACACTGGCGGCAGGCCTGATCCGGCAGGTGAAGGGTGCTGCCGGATCAGGCCTGCCGCAGTGACATGTGTGGAGCCGGAACCGCGCTCCGGCCCCACACATGTCACACAGTACATACATATACATACACATAAACATAAACATACACACACATATAGACATACAAACACACATACATACTTACATGCTCCCCGGCAGGTCTTCGGAGCGTCAGGACGGCTCACACAGGTCACGATTCCCCACAGCGCCCTCTGCTGGGCGCCTGGTGGAATCGTCATCTGACGATTCCACCAGGCGCCCAGCAGAGGGCGCTGTGGGGAATCGTGACCTGTGTGAGCCGTCCTGACGCTCCGAAGACCTGCCGGGGAGCATGTAAGTATGTATGTGTGTTTGTATGTCTTTATGTGTGTGTATGTTTATGTCTGTATGTGTCTATGTGTACCCGGATCCGTAATGGACTCCATTGAAAGTCAATGGAGGGCGGATCCGGTTACCATTATGGTCACACCAGACGGATCCACCCCATTGACTTGCATTGGGGGTCATTCCGGATCCGTCTTGGTGCGGATGCCTGGACCGGAGAGCAAACCGCAGCATGCTGCGGTTTGTTCTCCGGTCTGAAGACGGAACGGAATGCTTTCAGGAGCATTCCGTTGTCTTCAGTTCAGTTTTGTCCCCATTGACAATGAATGGGGACAAAACTGAAGCGTTTTATTCCGGTATTGAGCCCCTATGACGGAACTCAATACCGGAATTTTAAAACGCTAGTGTGAAAGTAGCCTAAGTTAATATATGCTAATAACTGCTGGAGGCCCCCCCCCCCCCCAGCCTGAGGAGACAGAGTGAGTGCAAACTGCCTGTCAGCCAGTGAATCAATGAGCTGAGAAAACCGCTTTAAGGCAAGTACTTCTTAGTATATCTAAACTTTCAATAAACTGCATAAATCAATTGTCCAGTGCATGTTCTCTCTGTATGTATGTGCTTTATGTTTTAGTTTGCTTTTCCTCTGATGTAAAACACCTAGGGCCTTATGTATGAAAACTGTCCAGGTGTAGAAGTTTCTTTGTTGTCCATAGAAACCAATCAGAGCTCCCCTTTCATTTCATATAGTGCTCTGGAGAAATGAAAGGGGAGCTCTGATTGGTTGCTATTGGCAACAAAGAGTCTTAGACCAAGACAGTTTTCATACATCAGGCCCTTAGTGAGCTGTACCCAGAGAAGCCTGAAAGTTCAGAGTAAAGATATCTAGTAAAACATATATTACAAGCCTTTTTTGTCAGGACATATCTGTACTATTCATTTATGGAAAGTTTGTTCAAAGTTATCACTTAAAGGGGTATTCCCATCTCACTAATGTAGTTTGTATAATTAGATATAGCCATACCAATATTTTTACTAATAGAATGTATTTATCTAAAATGTACCATTTAGAAGATTTGCCCATTTGCATTTCCATTGTCCCACACACATCAGTCAGGCCGTTGCCCCTAGTTACGGCCATGTAGTAGTGGTGGTTAGCTTGCTCTTGTTCAAACCCACTCTGAGGTAACTGCTGTATTGTGAACGCACATTACATGAGCATGCGGAGACACATCTTAGGGTACTTTCACAACTGCGTTTTGGACACTAACAGTCCAAAATGCAGACTTTATAAACGGATCCTGCCCCATAGAGATGAATTGATCTTGGAACAGGATCCGTTTCTCTGCGTTTTGGAAGCGCAGACAAAAATGCTACAACCCTAAGATATGTCTCAACATGCTCATATAATGTGCGTTCACAATACAGCAGTTACCTCAGAGCAAGAGCAAGCCGGCCACCACTACTACATGGCCGCAGTGGTCGTAACTAGGGGTAACGGTCTGACTGCTGTGTGTGGGACAATGGATATACAAATAGGCAAATCTTCTAAACAGTACATTTTATATAATATAATAATAGTAATAATATTGGTATGGGTATATCTAACTATACAAACTAAAATTGTGAGATGGGAATACCCCTTTAAGCATGCGCCATGTATGAAGGAGTCGGATTGGGAGTCAGAGTTAGGGGAAATTAAGCAGTCGGAGTGGGGGCCTTGGCTTACCGACTCCACAGCCCTGTCTAGTCTTGATTTCAGGTACACTAAGGCCCCATTCACACGTCCGTATATTTGCGGGCCCGGCATTACTGCGGACCCGCAAATATATGGGGGCCGCCCGGCCTGTTTTCCGCAGCGCTTGAAAATGCCTATACTTGTCCATGCGCACGGACAAGTATAGGACATGCTTCAAAAGAGCCGCGGCACGGA